>OW119931.1:27917459-29207680 GCA_933210815.1 Meta bourneti | reverse complement strand
TTGATCTTTTAATTCAGCGACAAATTCTTCGTCGGACACCATTGAGAGTTCTTGGGATGAGATTACTCCTCGGGTATAGTTTAAAGTTTTGTGTGGAAAGACTTGAATTTCGACGTCCCCAAAGTTTTTAATGTTTAATAATTTTCCTGATTGAACTTCTGATTTTGATTCAATTAAAAGGTCTCCTGATTTCAATTTTTTAACACTATTTACTTCTCCAGCTGCATTTTTAATGTATTTTTCGATTAGAAATGGTGACATTTTTGTTAATTTACCGGATTCGTTGTGTATAATAAGAAATTTAGGAACAGATTTTTTTTGGTTCAGGAATTGCGGAAATGACAGGTGTAACCGTTACTATACATGATTCACTATTATAATTTTCATTTTCTTTGTTAGTGGTGTTTGACGGATCAAAGCCTCCGTCAGGGCAAGAAGTTTTAGTTTCCATGAATAATAGAAAAAAAGTTCATCCTGGTGTGCCCCCGCCCACCATGGAGCCCAACCAGGGGAAGCAGTATCCGGCAGTTGTCCAGCAACAGATCTCGGAACCGCTTCAGGAGTAACAACCAGAATATAGTGCCGTAGTGTCGGAATGTGGATCCGCCAGTTCGCCCAGGGCATCCCTAGCTACAGCACTAACCCTAAATACCCAATATCATTGGAGTCCAACACGACAGAGGGACCAAGCGCTCTGACGTGGTGAATCCCAGAGAAATTAGGTGAGCCGATTGACCAGAGCGGGCTCACTCCAGCCACCCGTCTACGCAGAAGCATGGACCAAAGGGCACGCATCAGGTACCCCAGGACTCCACTTTCCCCCGATACGGGACGCCGCACACGGCAAACATGCGGGTCAGAAAAACGTACTGACGTCTTTTAAAGGAATCATAAAAAGGAATAAATGATAATTTAGAAGCAAATAGAACTTAACACAACTAAAAAGGTAATTTATGATACGTAATAACATAGGTGATTAACATATTTTTTAAATAACAAAAGAGTGAATTTAAGGTGTTTTTCAATGTAAAGAAATTTTAATGGTTTCCGAATCGCAAGACGTGAAATGGAGAAAAAGGAGGGGTGGGGAATAGAGTAGTGGGATGAAGGTAGAGAAAGATCGCTTAGGTATCCCGGGAGCGCGACCCCCGTGTTCACCAAAGACAGCAAACCCCTGGGAAAGAAAAAGATCACTCAGGTACCCCGGGGTTGTGAAGCCCGTACAAACCTAAAGAAGGAATGCCCCTGGGGGCGAAATCAGAGAAGGATCTTCCAAGAGTTTAGTTAGGGATAGACAGCGTTCGGTTCCAAGGAGTAATAGATAGTGGAGCTGAAATAACGGTTCTGAGGACGTCGGTTGTTTCAGATAAAAATCTACAGTCGGGGTAAAATGTACTTAAAACCCGCTATTGGCTACGAGGAGCATGCAGACTCGTTGGATTTTACCGGTATACCATTTCTGGTAAGTCTAACTAATATATCAAAATGTGGAAGGCTTAATAACATGTGTATAAATGTATTTTCATACAGGGTGCGGCGCGGGAACTTCCTTATTTGAATTGCGCGCCACACAGCAGCTGTTAGTTCCCTAAGAGTGGGGATAGGCGCGTTTAAAAGGGCCCAGCCTAACGTTTTTTGAACGGTTAGTTCAGTAATCACTATGCAATGGACGAGCGAGGAGCGCGCGTTCGCCGTGGCGCGTTACCACCGAGATAACAAGGCCAGACCGCTGTGACGTTTCAATCACGTGACTCGCTTACTATAGTAGTCATAACAAACATCACCGCATGGTCGGCTACTTGTGGATTACCTTTAATGTAGCGTAAGAAATTAGGGTTTTTTATACTATTTTACCGGAAAGTAAGTAGAGCTGCAGTTATGTACAGACTGCCCAAAATGCTGTATATCAAAACGTCATGAACAAGAAGGGTAAAAGACACACCAGTCTCATTGCCCTTGACGTGGAAGGAGCTTTCGATAACTTTTGGTGGCCAACTGTTCTCGTAAGGCTGGCTGGCTGAGGACCGCTGTCCTGTGAATTTGTATAAGATCATTAACAACTATCTAAATAGCAGAACAGTGGTATACTCCACACAAGGGTACGCAACTGAGCGTTCTACAGAAAGAGGATGCCATCAGGGTCTTGTAGTAGGCCTCTACTGTGGAACCTCGTTGTAGACACGTTCTTGGAATTGGCTCTTCCAAGCGGGTGCCAGCTCATTGCGTATGCTGACGATCTGATGCTCATAACTTCTAGGGAAAGCATTGCGGAATTGGAAACAAGGGGAAATGAGGCGATTAAGACCATTGTCACCCATGGTCACAAATCCCCAAAGGTTCAATCCCCAAAAAATCAAATCGTTGACCCTTTCTTTCCGCAACACTCTTAACACGAACTGTCCTTATGAATGTGGTTGGTTGATTTGGGTTTTATGGCGCAAGATCCAAAAGAGGATAAGCTGCGCCAAACACAAGGTATTAAATTAGGAGATGTAGTCACCACTCTCAAGTCAATAAAGCTTCAACTTAACCAAGAGATAAAGGCGAGTTCATTAACGTTGCTTGAAATTTCAGTTTATCGGTTTTTATTGTTATCAACTCTAGAATCATATGACGTAGAACGACTTTATCTCTTGGTTAAGTTGAAGCTTTATTGAAAACGTGTACCTCAAAGTTCTGAAAATGATGCGTTTTACAAATCGACCCAAAGTGTGTGAAAGAATGTATTTCAACGATCAGGTGTTTCCAAGGGAAAGCTTAAGTTTGACGATGCAATCACTTCCTGACAATGTGTTTCACCTTGGTGACTATTTATTCGTGCTAATCAATAACTTCAACGGTTCCACACGTGTCCACATACGTAAATTTGCTTTGTATGAAAACAATGTCTTGAAACCAACGAAGGACTGTGTTTCCCTGCATCCAAAAACATGGTACATTCTAATGCAAAAGTTGAGCACATTTTTCGCTTTTGCAACTGCCTCCAACGTTAAAGTTATAGAAAAAGAAGTCTGCCTTTCTAAAGTGTTTGATGTGGGGGAAATGCACTTAGTTTTACAACGTGTATTTCAGAAAAGAAATTATACTTTTCAGTTCTCGCCCAACTGTGTGTTTATGAATTCTGATCAGTATTTTAAACTGTGTGAAATCTACGGCAATGTGTTAGATGTATTGAAGATATCGCTTTTGACGTATTTGTTGCCATATTATGTGAAACTGGAAATCAAAAAATGTTTTCCTGGTGAAAGTTACAAACCTTACTGCAGTGATACCATTAAATCTGATTGTTGGAGAGAAGTCATAGCTTCTCTCTGCAAGTGCCTAAAGGATATTGTGTCAAAAAATATAAATATTCTTTTTGACTGTTTAGGTTGTAAGAATGAAATTGTCAATCAATCTGTACATAAATGTATGACGATGAGCGTTGACGAACGCTTTTGCGAATTTTTCGCCCTTGCTTTATGTGTTGTTAACTGGAAAGAGTTTGCTATTAATTTTGTAAGACAGAGCAATAAACTGTTAAACTTTTATTACATAATAATGGAGGAAAATGTTTTTGAGAATTTGAATACCACAGATATTTTCAATACTGTTAGAGAGATGTATGTAAAAGACCTGTAAGATATGTTGTTACAAATATATATAAACTGTTGATTCTTTTTTCAATAAATGATTTTTTTTCTTCAATTCAGTGTTTTCAAAAAATATTCTACACAACAAATATACTAATTTTGTATGACAATGTTTATTCAACAACAAAAAAAGGCAAAGGTAAAAAATTATAAGAAAATATTACTTTTTTTTTTAAATTTGGTGTTTACTATTCTAGATGGTTACTTTTCCTTTCTTTTTGTTTTAAGATTTAAAAGTACGAAATGTTTAATTTAGAAAATAAACAATACACCAAGATGATTGATAAGTACTAAAAATAATAGCTAGATGAATATTTATTTCAAGCGTTCTTTTTCTTGCATTAAAGTACATTTACACATTTTTCCTAAAGCATTTAGTAACTCCTTTTTTAAGGCATTTTAAAATTCCTCTTTAGTAAATAGGTTTAACATGTAATGAACAAACAACAAATAATAATAAAAAATAGTCAATATATTTATAAGGGGTAAAAAGGTCTTTCCTACAAGATTTTTTCCACAAGTCCTTGATAAAAGTCTTATGATTTTTAGAAAAGTCTTAAACTTCCTTATTAGTCTTTTTTTTGCTGTAGTACAAGTGTTAATTTCATGACATTCAACTTAAAACCACCCTTTTACCATTCTTCCACACTGTGTTCAATAAATCACTTGAAATTGCATCTACTACATGTACTAATAAATAGACTGTTTAGTAATAAATGTACGTTTTAATTTTACGTAAAATATTGGTTCGGCACATAGGACACGTTGAGAGACTCTTCGTACATCTCATGCATGTAACCAAATGACCGCAAGGCTGTAAAGTAGCATCCATTTCCGATTCCATGCAAATTTTACAAAGTCGTTCGTCCTTGTCATTGTATGAGCAGTAAAGTTTTACATCAGGTTTTATAAAAACATTGGCATTATTGTTTGTTTCATCCAACACCTGTACAATTTCATCTATGGGTGTTCCTTTTAATCTAGGGTCAACAATCGGTCCTTGTTGGGCTACCAAACATTTTGGATAAAACTTTATGTGTTCGTGTCTGACTATATCCTCCTTTTGCCAATTTTCAAGCCCTCCTCCACACCAATAACACCTAACCCCGTCCGAGACACCCGTATAATACAATCCATTTTCGGCCAAGTCCCTAATGTCAACATCTGTGCGTGGCCAATCTCTAAACGTAGATAGGCGTTTATTGAGCATAGACATGCTTGGAACTTTAGGCTTCAAATTTGCATACTGATTACTCATTTTCCTTAAAATTATATTATGCTCTGTTACTCTTAAGTGTAAAATTATAGTACAGATTGTGTTGAAAAGTTTCTCTTCGTCATTTTTTTTAATCTGATACTTGTCTAAGATACTAGTGGTAGAGTAAAAAGAAAAATTATATGCACATTTAAGTATATCCTTTCGTTAAAATCTTCTTGCATTACAACACACAATTTTACTTGGCGCATTATCACAAGCACATGTTTTCTGAGTACATTCTTCACTTATGCGCTCATAGTTACTCACAAAAGATAAGACTAAGATAAACTTTACTGATTAGTAAGTGTATGGTGTTATTCACTGATTAGTAAGTGTATATAGTCCAGTTCTTCGTGCCTCTAGTTTACAATTCTTTTTCCAAGAACAGCTAGCACATTTCAATAGCAATGTTTAATATTTGTGCAATTGTGGATTTTGACGGATTTCAGACTCAAGAGGGTTTCTTAGTACGTGAATACGCATACATCGCCATAAAATCGCAAGTAGCTTCAAGTATTCGTTTTAACTTATCGCCTTATAAGCATAAACTGAGTGCAAAAGATAAAAAAAACTGTTCGATATGTTGAAAATTACATATGTGGTCCCCCTTTCTGTCCCGTGGCATGGGAAAGTGCGTCTCCCTTAGAGAGTCTAGACTCTAAGCTTTTAGAATTGTACGAGCAGACAAAGAGTGCCACTCAGTACCTAGTTGCTTACAAAGGTGGTTGTGTGGAAAAGAAACGCCTAGATGCATTGAATATTCCGAATATCAACTTGGAACAATACGGGTGTCCCAAATTCGATGTACTATGTGCACTAAGTAGCAACAAAAAGATCCAAAAACTATCATGTGGTCATCACAAAAATAATTTGCATTGCCCCAAAGCTGAGGTGATGGCATTTAATAATTGGCTAGTCGTAAACATGTGTCTCTTAAAAAATGCAAGTATGTAAAAATAAGTTCTTTTTTACTACAATGTATTAGTTTTGTAAAATATATGAATCAATGTTTTTTTCTATTAAAAAGTGTTCTAATTTACTTTGTTTCCATGTGACTTCCTTCAATCTGTTTAAGAAGTGTCTCTGTTTTTTCTTGCAGTGTTGTTTTGAAAATACATAGAATTCAGATTTAATCCAATATGTCAGCAATATTTGTTCATTTTAAAATTCACACACTAATATTTAAAATTTCAGTTATTATTTAATTTTACTCATGTGTAAAACTATCAGCGGTGTGCGTAAATATTTAGATTATGCATTAAATATCACGAAAAGGCAAAAGTTAATTTGCTTAGCAGTACAGATGTGCACACATTATTTTTAAAAACAGAAAACTCACATGCTATCTACTTTAACGTAGTAATGAATTAGATGTAAATTAAGAGAACAATATGAAGTATCTTGTAAAATACTTTATAGCTTCGTACAGTATTGGAATTTTGCTCTGCAATTTAAACTGCACAATATGCATAAGGTTTTCAAATAAAAGGAAGTTCATATTTAGTAAAATGTGTGGTTTGCAAAAGCATAAAAGAAAAAGGACATTTAATTTAGAACTTCAAGGACAAATGGTTTTAATAAACTATTTTTCACGACTTCAAATGTGCAAGGAAACATGGTATGGGTCTTGCAAAGTTTCAAATTAATGTATAAAATATTTTTACTCTTACATGTTTTTTTAGTATTGTTTTTTTTTTTACTATGCATAAAACACACTTTAAGAATCAAACTTTTAAAAAATTTCTTAATTGTAAAATTAAAAATTAAAAGCAAATTGCATTTAAATGCTTGTAATAATATTTAAAGTATATATATTTTCAATTGTTAAACGTTTTTTAAAAATCTTCAATGTAATAATTATATGTGTAATAGTATCTAATATATAATTAAGAGTAAAAACATCTAATTTTTAAAAATATAAATCCTTATATTTCATCCAAAAACAGTTTGTAAATCTGTATAATAAAAATATATACCATATAGAATTTTAATGAATAAAACCAATTGCAATACATAAAAATTAATTATGAATGTAAAACCTCAGCCTGTAAAATCGTATATTTTTTTTAGATAGAGAACTAAGATGGGGTATCCCCATCTCAGTTCTATAAAACTTGATGAAATTAAATTTAAAATCTTAGATATGTGGTAAAAATCCAGAACGATGAAGAAATCTTAAAAGCAATGGATGGGGAGGTTGACCCAACAGGTCTGATAAAATTGGTAATGAAGTTTTAAAAAATTGTCTATAAAGGTGTCTAAGAAATGTACAAGAAGTTAAAATATGATAAATGGTTGGTTGGTTGGTATGTTTTTTATGGCACAAGGGCCAGATTTGGCCATGCTGCGCCAAACAATAGCTAGTTCATAACTGGTATTTAATTAGAGCGAGTCAGAAAGCCACGTAATAAAATTCAGTACAGTTGTGTATGTTGCAGTCGATTATGAAATCTAAATAAAGTTTACGAAACCAATGTCAGTAAGGAATAAAAATAAGTTTTTATGATGTGGGTCCATCAACAAGTCTGTTAAGGTAATAGGGGAGATACCAAATCGGTTTAGTCTATGATGATTAAAATTCAGGCATTCCGTCAATATGTGCTTTATGGAAAAAATACTATTGCATGATGAGCATAAAGAGAGGAGCTGGTTCTCCCAGCAGTAAATGTCTGTGGGTAAAAAAGGAATGTCCAATTCGGAGCCTTGTCAGTTTTACGTGATGACTTCTATTTAAGTTTGTTTTGCTGAATCCCTTTATATATGGTTGAATATCATGAAGTTTGTTATGGTTTTCCAAATCCCAAGCGGATTGCCAGGATGAATTTATGGCTTGGGTTAGACTGGAAGAGGACAGGTGCCAGTAGCCTCGGGCGTGTTGCTTGGAAGTATCATGATTCTGACTATATGGTCCGTTTCCATCCTACCTAACGAGGTTTAAAAAAATCAATTCAGAAAATTGCTCCTGTGGTGAAATCGGAACACCTCTACATTACATCACAGTCTGCCCCCTTACAGCATCATGGCATATGAGGACGCCTGCAGACCACCTTCAAATCGCATGGCTCAGGAACATTGCTAATACCAAGGGCTCGAGGATCAACAGGTTGGTTGGTTGATTTGGGTTTTATGGCGCAAGATCCAAAAGAGGATAAGCTGCGCCAAACACAAGATATTAAAATTAGGAGATGAGTTTATGATTTGAAACAAAGAAACAACACCACATAGAGATGTAATGAATAAAACAAATTGATATGCATAAAATTTAATATGAATGGTTGGTTGGTTTTTTATGGCACAAGGGCCAGATTTGGCCATACTGCGCCAAACAATAGCTAGTTCATAACTGGTATTTAGTTAGAACGAGTCAGAAAGCTACGCAATAAAATTAAGTGCAGTTGTGTATGTTGCAGTCGATTATGAAATCTAAATAAAGTTTATGAAACCAATGTCAGTAAGGAATAAAAATAAGTTTCTATGATGTGGTTCCATCAACAAGTCTGTTAAGGTAATAGGGGAGATACCAAATCGGTTTAGTCTATGACGATTAAAATTCCGGCATTCCGTCAATATGTGCTTTATGGAAAAAATACTATTGCATGATGAGCATAAAGAGAGGAGCTGGTTCTCCCAGCAGTAAATGTCTGTGGGTAAAAAAGGAATGTCCGATTCGGAGCCTTGTCAGTTTTACATGATGACTTCTATTTAAGTTTGTTTTGCTGAATCCCTTTATATATGGTTGAATATCATGAAGTTTGTTGTGGTTTTCCAAATCCCAAGCAGATTGCCAGGATGAATTTATGGCTTGGGTTAAAACACTATTAATGTCGTGAATCGGGACATTGGAGTTTATAATCAGTGTTGCGTTTTTGGCTGCCAAATCTGCTTTCTCATTGCCCCGGATTCCCACATGCCCAGGAATCCAACAAAAGAATATCCGAAAATCATTTTCTGTTAATGTAAGGAGCAAATTCATTGCTTTTAAAACCAAGGAATGACTTTTATGTGTACAGTTTAAAAGGGATTCGATACTGCTTTTAGAGTCGGTATACAAGATCCAGTTTTTATTAGTGTGTGTAGAAATCGTTTTTAAGGCTAAAATTATTGCGTAGATCTCTGAAGTGAAGACACTGCAGCACCCATGCAATTTTCTAGCAATGGTTGTATTATCAAAAACGGCCGCGGCTCCAACATTTGTCCCGTTCTTAGATCCGTCAGTAAAAACTGTTTTAAAAGATGAATATTTGTTTCTATGGGAATGGAATAATTGTAAATAAATGGTATCGGGGGTTGATGATTTGTTAAAATGTGAAAAGTCATTGATGGTAAGTAGATTTTTATCATTCCAAGGTGGAGGTTCGTTTTCTCTAGGAAATATTCCCAGATTGTCAACATTTAATGAATTCATTATGGTACGGACTCTAAAACCAAGTGACGGTATGAATGAAGGTTTTAATGAGTAATGACTTCCAAATTTAGGGTTAGTTACACTATTATGCAATGGGTGAGAAGGGTTGGCTTTAATCTTAAAATAGTATTTTAGGGTAAGTTTCTCACGTCGATGTCTTAAATCCGGCTCGCCTGTCATTATATATAAACTCTGGACTGGCGAAGTGCGAAAAGCTCCGAGGGATAATCGGAGGCCTTGGTGATGAATAGTATCCAGGGCTTGAAGAACAGACTTAGCAGAAGATCCATATATTACACTCCCATAATCGAGTTTCGATCGGACAACAGCTTTGTAAATTTTTAAAATAGAAATAAAATCAGCTCCCCAAGTTGTGTTACATAAAACCTTTAAAATATTCAATGATTGGTTGCATTTTCGTTTCAATACTTTGATATGAGATCGAAAAGATAACTTCGAGTCAAAAATAATACCCAAAAATTTTATTTCTGGAACTACTGGAATAAGAGCTCCGTCTAGTAAAAGTTCTGGATCAGGAAAAAGTCCGCGTCTTCTAGTAAAATGTACACATACAGTCTTTTGCGAAGAAAAAACAAAACCATTTTCGTTTGCCCACTTACTTACAATTCTAATAGCCGTTTGGAGTTGTCTTTCAATAAAAGGTACATTGATTCCAGAGCAAAAAATCTGGAAATCGTCTACAAATAGTGTTCCGTGTACATATGAAGGAAGTTGTCGCATAATGCCATTAATTTTAACAATAAAAAGAATAACGCTTAAAACACTCCCCTGAGGGACTCCTTCCTCTTGTGGAAAGTCATTGGATAAAATATCATTGATGCGGACCTTAAAGGTCCTAGTCTGTAAAAAATTTTGAATAAAAATTGGGAGATTACCTCGTAAGTCCATTTCATATAGATCTCGCATTATTCCATAACGCCATGTTCTGTCGTAGGCTTTCTCCATATCGAAAAATATCGAAACTACATGTTTTTTCGTCACGAAAGCATCTCTAATTGAGGATTCGAGCAATAATGCGTTATCTGTTGTGCTGCGGCCAAAACGAAATCCGCTTTGAAAATTGGAAAGCCGTTTTTCTGACTCATATTAATCTGGAGTTGAGCATCCTTTCCATCAGCTTGCAAATGCAACTTGTCAAAGCTAATTATTGGGATTCTTAGGGTCCTTACAAGGTTTCGGAATGGGTATGATTATGGCCCTTCGCCAGGACGTCCTTCCAAATTCTATTAAAAATGAATAAAATAGGATTCAATGAGTTCTCGTTCAGATGTATCAACATATCGTAATGAATTCCATCAGGGCCAGGTGAAGTAGGATGAGATTTTTTTAGTGCAGCTTTGAGTTCATATATGGTAAAATCTTGATTATAAACCTTCGGTGTAGATGGCCGAAAGTCTAATGTCCTGAGTTCTTCACGTCTTTTGTAATTTATAAAATCAGGAGGGTAAGAACTTTCATGTGATACTCTAGAAAATGCTTCTCCTAGAGTATTCGCAATCATCTTTATGTTTGAGATGATTTGTCCATTTGATGATAAGCATGAAATTTGTGAATGGTGAAAGTTGCCAGATATTTTACGGACTTTGTCCCAAATGTGTTTAGATGAAATGCGACTATGAATAGAGTTGACATAATTTTGCCAAGAGATCCTCTGACTCCGTCTCCTAATCTTGCGTGCATCCGCTTTTGTACGTTTAAATTCTATCAAGTTTGCTGTCGTTGGATATCTGCGGAATTTACTCCAAGCTTTCCTTTGTAATTTGATCGCTTGAGAGCATGACTCATTCCACCATGGCTTCCAAAGCCTCGGCATCTTTCCCGAAGTTTTGGGTATAGATATATTAGCCGCTTCTATGATGGTGTCAGTGATCGCCAGTATGGCATCGTCAATATTTAGGGTTTCGGCCATATCAAAAGAAATATCAGCTCTCGATTGGAATAGTGTCCAATCGGCTTTGTCTAAAATAAATCGCTGAGGTCGTCTAGGAAGTGATATGTCATTAAGATTATAAGTTAAAATCACCGGAAAATGATCGCTGTTGTACAGGTCGTCATCAACTTTAAAATTCCACATGGGAGCTAAAACAGGTGAACATATTGATAAGTCAAGTGTATGATAAGAACGTGTTGGCTGATGAAAATATGTGCGACTTGAGTCGTTCAGGAGACAGAGACAGTGATCATCAATTAGTTTTTCTATTTGTTGCCCTTTACGATTAAAATCGCTACTTCCCCAGAGTGGGTTATGTCCATTAAAATCACCAATGATAAAATAGGGTTGTGGGAGCTGAATAAGCAGGTTATTTAAATCTTGCTGACTGATGCAATCGTTCGGTGGAAGATAAATACAGCATATAGTAATTAGAAGCTTGATTTGAATCTGGATTGCTATTGCTTGAATCCTGGTCTGTAATGATATGATTGTAGATGGATAGCTATTCATAGTCATAAGAGCAGTGCCACCAGAGGCACGAGCGCCACTGGTGTTGTCATTTCGAATTACATTATAGTTTTTGATTTTAAAGGAATTGCCAGGGATTAGGTAAGTCTCCTGTAAGGCGAGACACATAGGGCTGTATGTATTAATTAGATCATTTAAGTCGTTAATATGTGCTCGAGCACCGTGACAATTCCACGTTATAATGTTTATGGTCATTTTTTGGGTTTTTGCTGATGGAGTCTAGTGCCCTTTTTAAAAAACGCTGCACTGGAATCTACTGCTTCTTCCTCAGCATCGAACTCCATGTCCGATTCGGAAGGATGGAGATCCAATACGTTATCTGTTTTTGATGTATTAACAGTTTTCCGGGTTTTGGCTGGTCTATTGTTCTGATTTTCTTTTTCTTTATTTTGTTTTACTGAATATGAATTTGTTCGGAAAATTGAGGGAGGTGTTTTACGATTTTGTGGCAGCTTATTGGTAGGTCTATCATTTGCTTTGTTCTTATTTGATTCTGGTTTTGTGCTATGAATTTGAGGTTGAGTATTGACTGAATGAAAGAGATCTAGAGTTGAATTAATTTGAGTTTCTGTATCTATTTTGTTTGGTTGGTTGGTTGGTTTTTTATGGCACAAGGGCCAGATTTGGCCATGCTGCGCCAAACAATAGCTAGTTCATAACTGGTATTTAATTAGAGCGAGTCAGAAAGCCACGTAATAAAATTCAGTACAGTTGTGTATGTTGCAGTCGATTATAAAATCTAAATAAAGTTTACGAAACCAATGTCAGTAAGGAATAAAAATAAGTTTTTATGATGTGGTTCCATCAACAAGTCTGTTAAGGTAATAGGGGAGATACCAAATCGGTTTAGTCTATGATGATTAAAATTCCGGCATTCCGTCAATATGTGCTTTATGGAAAAAATACTATTGCATGATGAGCATAAAGGAGCTGGTTCTCCCAGCAGTAAATGTCTGTGGCTATTTTGTTTGATATACTGGGGGAGTCATCAGTTTGGGTGGCTATTGTGTGGGTGGTTTTAATTACAGAAGCATATGAAGCGTTAATTCGTGGTGAGCGAAGTTCAACTATTTTACGAGCTTCGAGAAATGAAAGGTTTCGTGTTACTTTTATTGTTTGTATTTCTTTTTCTTTTATCCATCTTGGACATATCCTTGAGTATGCGGCATGGTTTCCCTGGCAATTGAAACAATGTTCAGACTCAGTGCAATCTGAACTGTCATGCCCAGGATTTGCGCAGCGTGCACAGATGGTGGCAGGTGTACGGCACGAGGTTTTTGCGTGCCCAAACCGCTGGCATTTGAAACATCGAACGGGGTTCGGGACAAAAGCTCGAACCTCGCAGCACAAGTACCCAGCTTTCACTTTCGTTGGCATAACGGGGGAGTCGAAAGTTAGGATCACATTTTTGGATGGTATGTAGCTGTCATTTTGTCTGAGCATTATCCTTTTAGCGGCTATAACTTTTTGGTCTCTCAATTAAAAAACGAATTCTTCTTCAGAAACCATTAACAGTTCTTCAGAAGATATAACGCCTTTTGTATAATTTAATGACCTGTGCGGAAAAACTGTTACCTCTACTTCACCAAAATTTTTAATATTTAATAGTTTTGCAGACTGTATAAAAGAATTTGATTCAATCAATAGGTCTCCAGATTTCAATTTCTTAACATTTTTAACTTCACCAGCAGAATGTTTTATATATTTTTCAATTAAAAAGGGGGACATTTTTGTTAATTTGTCAGAATCGTTATGGATAATTAGAAATTTCGGGATTGATTTTTCAGGTAGATTATCTTGCAAAGAGTTCTCGATATTTTCATTTGACTTTTCATTTAAAGCATGCTTACTAATTTCGTCGCATTTAGAGGTTGACGGGTTAAGGCCTCCGTCTGGCCATAAATTTGAAGATGACATGAGGATGGAATATTTGTTCATTTTGGTGCGCCCCCGCCCGCCATGGAGCCCAACCAGGGGAGGCAGCATCCGGCAGTTGTCCAGCAACAGATCTCGGAGCTGCCTCAGAGGTAGCACCAAAATATAGTGCTACAGTGTCGTGATGAGAATCCACCGGTTCGCCCAGGGCATCTCTAACTGCAACACTAACCCAAAAATACCTAACACAATGAAGTTCAGCACAACAGGGGGATTAATCGCCCTGACGTGGTGAACCCCAGAGACGTTAAGTAAGCCGATTGACTAGAGCGGGCTCACTCCAGCCACCCGTCTACGCAGAAGCATGGACCAAAGGGCACGCATCAGGTACCCCAGGACTCCACTTTCCCCCGATACGGGACGCCGCACACGGCAAACATGCGGGTCAGAAAAACGTACTGACGTCTTTTAAAAGAATCATAAAAAGGAATAAATGATAATTTAGAAACAAATAGAACTTAACACAACTAAAAAGGTATTCTATGATACGTAATAACATAGGTGGTTAACATATTTTTTAAATAACAAAAGAGTGAATTTAAGGTGTTTTTCAATGTAAAGAAATTTTAATGGTTTCCGAATCGCAAGACGTGAAATGGAGAAAAAGGAGGGGTGGGGAATAGGGTAGTGGGATGAAGGTAGATAAAGATCGCTTAGGTATCCCGGGAGCGCGACCCCCGTGTTCACCAAAGACAGCAAACCCCTGGGAAAGAAAAAGATCACTCAGGTACCCCGGGATTGTGAAGCCCGTACAAACCTAAAGAAGGAATGCCCCTGGGGGGTGGTGCGAATCATGACATTGCAGCTGCATTTAATGGGTCATGGTAGAAAAGAGGTCATACATCTTTGAACGGTGTTGCTGTTTGTACTTCCCTAGATACTGGCAAAGTCATGGACTTTGAATGTCTCACAAAAATTATTTCAAATGTAGAAATAGCCCATCAGAACAACACATTTGCGACAAGAATTACGTGGGCACAAGTGGCGGCATGGAAGCTGCTGGAGCTATGCAGATATTCCAAAGGTAGGAAGCTGAACGTCAAGTTCGATATTTGGACTACCTCGGCGACGGAGATTCGAAAGCATTTGATCAAGTAGTGGCCAGTCAGATGTATGGAACAGACACCACAATAGAAAAATTAGAATGTGTTGGTCATGTCCAGAAAAGAATGGGTACACGGCTTAGAAAACAGACAGGAGCTAAAGAAAACAAGTTATCGGATGGCAAGAGTATTTCGGGACGTGGGCGACTCACAGATCGAGAAGTAAATTTAATACTATGATTTAGCCATAACGCGCAATATTAATAATTCTGTTCAGGAAATGTCCAAAGCTGTTTGGGCTATCTATTTTAATAAGCTGTCTACAGATGGACATATGCCATGTTGCGGATTCACAACAGATGACACTTGGTGTAAATTTAATAAACCTGGAAATTATAAGTATACACATAGTAATTCTTTGCCAGAACCTGTTCTGCTTTCCATGAAGCCAATATTTAGGGCCCTAAATGATCCTAAACTTTTGTCAAAATGCAGTCATGGAAAAACCCCAATGAAAGTTTTAATAGATGCATATGGGACCGCTTGCCGAAAACCTCCTTTCACGGCACAGAATCATTTAAAATTGGAGTAATGGATGCTGTCCTGTGTTTCAATGATGACTCTCAAAAGCGCATGGAAGTTCCAAAAAACCTTGGCATAGAACCTGGATATTATATCTCGAGCTCTAAAGAAACTTGATGAAAGACAAAATATGCTCACGAGTTTTATCAACAACCATGACAGCAGTGCGGACACTTTGATTCCGATGTTAAAGGAATGGGTAGAGAAGGGAACGACAATTTATTCGGATGGTTGGAGGGGGTACACAGGCAGTAAACTTATGACACAGTTGGTAAAAGACAAGTATCAACATTTAACTGAATCAGTCAAAATTTGGTAAAGCTGCAGTTTGCGCCGCGCGGAGTGGCAATGACACTTGGCGCACTTTTAAGCGACTAATGCCGGCTGATGGTAACCCATTTTATCTCGAATTTTTCTCTGGTTAGGGTTCTCGGGTTTTTATGACAACCTTGACAGCGTCCAGATCCTTCTTTTTTCTAGATTGTTCTATTTATTTCCGACCCGGTCAAATGCTCTCGCATAGATTGTTCTTTTCAGTTCTGACACGGTGGACTTCAGTCGCATCAGGTTCTTTTTTCAGGTTCGACAAGGTCCAGTGCTGTTGCACCAAGTTGTATTTTCCCCCGTCTATTTTGTCTTATTAGTTATCTTATTATTTCTTAAGATGCCTTTTATTTTTAGTGTAGTCGATAAGTTTCAAGAGAATTTTTCTCGAAACTTAAAAGTTGACGTTTTCTGGTGGTAGACAAATTTACGGCAGTGACGGAATTGGCAATCGTTTATTTTGTTACGAGTTGTGTTGGAATAAAGAGCTTTTTTGACTTTTTTAAAGGAATCGGGATTAATTAAATAAAAATTTTCTTGCGATAAATGCAACGGTTGGTTGGTTGGTTGGTTGGTTGGTTTTTTATGGCACAAGGGCCAGATTTGGCCATGCTGCGCCAAACAATAGCTAGTTCATAACTGGTATTTATTTAGAGCGAGTCAGAAAGCCACGTAATAAAATTCAGTACAGTTGTGTATGTTGCAGTCGATTATAAAATCTAAATAAAGTTTGCGAAACCAATGTCAGTAAGGAATAAAAATAAGTTTTTATGATGTGGGTCCATCAACAAGTCTGTTAAGGTAATAGGGGAGATACCAAATCGGTTTAGTCTATGACGATTAAAATTCCGGCATTCCGTCAATATGTGCTTTATGGAATAAATACTATTGCATGATGAGCATAAAGGAGCTGGTTCTCCCAGCAGTAAATGTCTGTGGGTAAAAAAGGAATGTCCGATTCGGAGCCTTGTCAGTTTTACATGATGACTTCTATTTAAGTTTGTTTTGCTGAATCCCTTTATATATGGTTGAATATCATGAAGTTTGTTATGGTTTTCCAAATCCCAAGCGGATTGCCAGGATGAATTTATGGCTTGGGTTAAAACACTATTAATGTCGTGAATCGGGACATTGGAGTTTATAATCAATGTTGCGTTTTTGGCTGCCAAATCCGCTTTCTCATTGCCCCGGATTCCCACATGCCCAGGAATCCAACAAAAGAATATCCGAAAATCATTTTCTGTTAATGTTAGGAGCAAATTAATTGCTTTTAAAACCAAGGAATGACTTTTATGTGTACAGTTTAATAGGGATTCGATACTGCTTTTAGAGTCGGTATACAAGATCCAGTTTTTATTAGTGTGTGTAGAAATCGTTTTTAAGGCTAAAATTATTGCGTAGATCTCTGAAGTGAAGACACTGCAGCACCCATGCAATTTTCTAGCAATGGTTGTATTATCAAAAACGGCCGCGGCTCCAACATTTGTCCCGTTCTTAGATCCGTCAGTAAAAACTGTTTTAAAAGATGAATATTTGTTTCTATGGGAATGGAATAATTGTAAATAAATGGTATCGGGGGTTGATGATTTGTTAAAATGTGAAAAGTCATTGATGGTAAGTAGATTTTTATCATTCCAAGGTGGAGGTTCGTTTTCTCTAGGAAATATTCCCAGATTGTCAACATTTAATGAATTCATTATGGTACGGACTCTAAAACCAAGTGACGGTATGAATGAAGGTTTTAATGAGTAATGACTTCCAAATTTAGGGTTAGTTACACTATTATGCAATGGGTGAGAAGGGTTGGCTTTAATCTTAAAATAGTATTTTAGGGTAAGTTTCTCACGTCGATGTCTTAAATCCGGCTCGCCTGTCATTATATATAAACTCTGGACTGGCGAAGTGCGGAAAGCTCCGAGGGATAATCGGAGGCCTTGGTGATGAATAGTATCCAGGGCTTGCAGAACAGACTTAGCAGAAGATCCATATATTACACTCCCATAATCGAGTTTCGATCGGACAACAGCTTTGTAAATTTTTAAAATTGAAATAAAATCAGCTCCCCAAGTTGTGTTACATAAAACCTTTAAAATATTCAATGATTGGTTGCATTTTCGTTTCAATACCTTGATATGAGATCGAAAAGATAACTTCGAGTCAAAAATAATACCCAAAAATTTTATTTCTGGAACTACTGGAATAACAGTTCCGTCGAGTAAAAGTTCTGGATCAGGAAAAAGTCCGCGTCTTCTAGTAAAATGTACACATACAGTCTTTTGCGAAGAAAAAACAAAACCATTTTCGTTTGACCACTTACTTACAATTCTAATAGCCGTTTGGAGTTGTCTTTCAATAAAAGGTACATTGATTCCAGAACAGAATATTTGGAAATCGTCTACAAAAAGCGTTCCGTGCACATATGGAGGAAGTTGTTTAATAATACCGTTGATTTTAATTATAAAAAGTATCACGCTTAGAACGCTTCCTTGGGGAACACCCTCGTCCTGTGAAAAGTCATCTGATAAAATATTATTAATGCGAACGCTAAAGGTCCTTGTCAATAAAAAGTTTTGAATAAATAGTGGGAGATTTCCCAGAAAGCCCATCTCGTATAAGTCTCGCATTATGCCATATCGCCATGTCCTATCGTAAGCTTTCTCCATATCGAAGAAGACAGCTACCAAATGCTTCTTTGTGACGAATGTATCTCTGATAGAGGATTCCAGCATTAAGGCATTGTCGTAGGTGCTTCGTCCAAAACGGAATCCGCTTTGAAACTCCGATAGATGTTTTTCAGACTCAAGGACATGTATCAACCGAGCATTCACCATTCTTTCCATGACTTTGCAGATACAGCTTGTCAAGGCAATGGGTCGATAGTTATTAGGGTCTTGAGGATCCTTCCCAGGTTTCGGTATTGGAATAATAATAGCTCTGTGCCAGGTTGTCGGAAAATCTTGCTCTGTCCAAATTCTATTATAGAGAAGTAAAACATTTTGTAATGAGTCTTCATTGAGATGGGTCAACATGTCTAGATGAATATGATCGGGGCCCGGTGAAGTCGGGTGTGATTTCCTTAATGCATTTTTCAGTTCGAATATGGTAAACTTACGATTGTAAGTTTTATGAGCGGATGGCTGAAAGTTTAACGTCTTGCGTTCTTCACGTCGCTTATAATTAATAAAATCTTGGGGGTAAGAGCTCTCATGAGATACCTTAGAAAAAGATTCTCCCAAGGTGTCAGCAATTGTCTTAACGTCTGAAACGACTTGTCCATTTTGAAGTAAAAACGATATATTTGGATTACGATATTTGCCGGTAATTTTTCGGACTTTTCCCCATAGCTGTTTTGATGATATTCGACATTCGATTGTATTTACGTATTCTTGCCAGGATTCTTTTTGTCGCTGTCTCCTTAATTTTCGAGCTTCTGCTTTAGCCCGCTTGAAAACTATCAAATTCGAAGTGGTGGGATAACGTCTGAAGGTGTTCCATGCTTTTTTTTGGAATTTATGGGCTTGAGAGCATGCTTCATTCCACCAAGGCTTCCATAATTTAGGCATTTTACCCGATGTTTTGGGGATAGCCACATCTGCCGCCTTAATCAAGGTGTTCGTTATCATTTCAACGGCATCATTTATGCTAGGCAGCTTAACCATGTTGTCAGAAATGTTTGATTCCACCTGATATCGAGTCCAATCCGCTTTCTCAAATATATATCGCACAGGTCGTCTGGGTAGTAAAACGTCATTGCAGTTATATGTTAAAATGATTGGAAAGTGATCGCTATTGTGCAGATCATTGTCAATTTTAAAGTCCCAAAATGAAAGCAAAGTAGGGGAGCATATTGCAAGGTCCAGGGTGTGAAAGGTTTGGGTCGGAGTATGGAAGTATGTATGACTGGAATCATTTAAAAGGCAGAGACAATGATCATCCATCAATTTTTCAATTTGTTTTCCTTTTGTGTTAAAATCATTACTTCCCCAAAGAGGGTTGTGTCCGTTAAAATCCCCTATGATGAAGTATGGAGACGGAAGTTGAGTTATTAAATCATTTAGTTCCTGCTGACTAACGCTTTCATTTGGGGGTAGATATATGCAGCAGATTGTTAGTAAAAATTTAATATGAAGTTGAATGGCTATTGCTTGAATGCTCGTATTTAGTGAAATTCTTCTTGATGGAAAATTCTGCAAAGTTATCAGAGCTACACCGCCCGAAGCGCGTGCACCGTGGATGTAATCATTTCTTATTAAATTATAATTTTTAATATTCATTGTGTTAGTAGGCGTTAAGTATGTTTCTTGAAGGGCTAGGCAAACAGGGTTAAAATTATTTATTAGAGATTTGATATCGTCGATATGTGTACGAAAACCATGACAGTTCCAAGTTAGGAGATTAATAGCCATTTATTTTTTAAAAAATTAGAGCCCTTTTCAATGTCTTCTGAAATAAAGGTTGGGTGGTTTTATTTGGAAGGTTTTTTGTAAAATCTAGAACCTTTCCTAAAAAATGCAGCGTTTTCTTCAATATTGTCATCTCCAAACTCCATATCTGAGTCTGTGGAAGGGTGTAAATCTATTTCGGTATCCGGTAATTTTGAGTGATCTCTAGAGTTCCGGGGAGTAAGTTTGTCTTTCTTACTTTGCTTTTTTTTATTTAGTTCTATTGACGTTGGGTTCGGCTTGAAGATTTTTGTTGCTGGTGTGGTTCTCTGTTGAGGCAGGTTTGAGGGTTTACTTGTAGCTTTGTCAATTGGTTTTGGGCTTACTGATGGTTTAGGAGAGGAAGGCATTGTAGATTGGTTCGTTGAAGTTCTATGTTGGTCAGATTGTTTAAACACGGCCACATCGGTCTGAGTTCCAGTCGTTTTGAAGGTCTTTTTAACTATTGAAGAATAAGATATTCCAGGTTTCGGGGTGCGGTCATTAACAATTTTTCGGGCCTCCGGAAATGAAATATTTTGCTGTACTTTTATTGTTTGGATTTCTTTTTCGGTTTGAAATTTAGGGCAAGATTTAGCGTAAGTTGGATGGTCGCCCTTGCAGTTCACACAGCAAAGGGATGATGACGTACAGGTATCGGTCTTGTGATCTGCACTGGAACATTTGGCACAGGTTTCTTTGCCACGGCAAGCAATGAAAGAGTGGCCGAATCTCTGACATTTGAAACAACGGACGGGATTAGGAATAAAGGGTCTTACTGGGCAATTCATATAAGCTATTTTAACGTATTTTGGTAGATTGGGTGTATTAAAAGTTATTATTATATGTTTAGTGGGAAATTTTTGGCCATTTCTTGAGATACTGATTCTTTGGATATTAGTTACGGATTGTTCGGAAAGGGATTCTAGGATGTCTTGTTCCGAGTCGTGAAGTAAATCAGACTCGGAAATTACGCCTCTGGATGAATTTAAAGTTTTATGGGGTGTAACTGTTACTTCTGTTGGACCAACGAATTTTACTTTTTGGATGTTAATAGCCTGGGTTTTATTTGCAACTTCAACGAGTACATGTCCTGCTAGTGTTTTTTTAATATTTTTGGTCTCTCCTACCATTCCTAATATTGTTTTGTGTAATAAAATAGCCGATATATTTTTAAGATTGCCTTCGTTACTTTTTATGATGAAAAATTTTTCAGATATATTAGTTTCATTTTCATTATTTAGTTGCTCCACTGAAGGAGAAGTTGAGATTTGGTTTTCCATGATGAAAAATTAGATGTTCAGTCCCCGGCGGCACCACCCACCATGGAGCCCAACGAGGGGGTACAGGTTCCTGCACCAGTACTAGCCGGGGACTATACGAACCCAGGTCATCTCTATGACTGCCCTAAGGAGCTAGTTAATGAGCGGGTCCTTAGTCCAAGCAGGATATACCCACCAGCCGATTAATGTACTCGAACCAAAGCACACTTCCTGTTTATTCGAAGCAGGAGCCAAAGTAATGTATTGGGGCGTTATGTTGTCCCTCAACCACCAGGATCACCTTTTCCGAAGACACAGGTCTCCACGCACGGCAAACACGTGGGTGATATAATCCTCGAGAGGAGCTGGAAGCACAGGGCGGCGAAAAGCTTCTCAAGGGGAGCCCTCACCTCTGAAGAGGTAACCACAACGAGGGAGGAAGGAAAAGCAAAAAGCAGAAGGGGAGGGGAGAAGAAGAGTGAAAAAGGGAAGATCACTCAGGTACCCCGGGGTTGTGAAGCCCGTACAAACCTAAAGAAGGAATGCCCCTGGGGGGTGGTGCGAATCATGACATTGCAGCTGCATTTAATGGGTCATGGTAGAAAAGAGGTCATACATCTTTGAACGGTGTTGCTGTTTGTACTTCCCTAGATACTGGCAAAGTCATGGACTTTGAATGTCTCACAAAAATTATTTCAAATGTAGAAATAGCCCATCAGAACAACACATTTGCGACAAGAATTACGTGGGCACAAGTGGCGGCATGGAAGCTGCTGGAGCTATGCAGATATTCCAAAGGTAGGAAGCTGAACGTCAAGTTCGATATTTGGACTACCTCGGCGACGGAGATTCGAAAGCATTTGATCAAGTAGTGGCCAGTCAGATGTATGGAACAGACACCACAATAGAAAAATTAGAATGTGTTGGTCATGTCCAGAAAAGAATGGGTACACGGCTTAGAAAACAGACAGGAGCTAAAGAAAACAAGTTATCGGATGGCAAGAGTATTTCGGGACGTGGGCGACTCACAGATCGAGAAGTAAATTTAATACTATGATTTAGCCATAACGCGCAATATTAATAATTCTGTTCAGGAAATGTCCAAAGCTGTTTGGGCTATCTATTTTAATAAGCTGTCTACAGATGGACATATGCCATGTTGCGGATTCACAACAGATGACACTTGGTGTAAATTTAATAAACCTGGAAATTATAAGTATACACATAGTAATTCTTTGCCAGAACCTGTTCTGCTTTCCATGAAGCCAATATTTAGGGCCCTAAATGATCCTAAACTTTTGTCAAAATGCAGTCATGGAAAAACCCCAATGAAAGTTTTAATAGATGCATATGGGACCGCTTGCCGAAAACCTCCTTTCACGGCACAGAATCATTTAAAATTGGAGTAATGGATGCTGTCCTGTGTTTCAATGATGACTCTCAAAAGCGCATGGAAGTTCCAAAAAACCTTGGCATAGAACCTGGATATTATATCTCGAGCTCTAAAGAAACTTGATGAAAGACAAAATATGCTCACGAGTTTTATCAACAACCATGACAGCAGTGCGGACACTTTGATTCCGATGTTAAAGGAATGGGTAGAGAAGGGAACGACAATTTATTCGGATGGTTGGAGGGGGTACACAGGCAGTAAACTTATGACACAGTTGGTAAAAGACAAGTATCAACATTTAACTGAATCAGTCAAAATTTGGTAAAGCTGCAGTTTGCGCCGCGCGGAGTGGCAATGACACTTGGCGCACTTTTAAGCGACTAATGCCGGCTGATGGTAACCCATTTTATCTCGAATTTTTCTCTGGTTAGGGTTCTCGGGTTTTTATGACAACCTTGACAGCGTCCAGATCCTTCTTTTTTCTAGATTGTTCTATTTATTTCCGACCCGGTCAAATGCTCTCGCATAGATTGTTCTTTTCAGTTCTGACACGGTGGACTTCAGTCGCATCAGGTTCTTTTTTCAGGTTCGACAAGGTCCAGTGCTGTTGCACCAAGTTGTATTTTCCCCCGTCTATTTTGTCTTATTAGTTATCTTATTATTTCTTAAGATGCCTTTTATTTTTAGTGTAGTCGATAAGTTTCAAGAGAATTTTTCTCGAAACTTAAAAGTTGACGTTTTCTGGTGGTAGACAAATTTACGGCAGTGACGGAATTGGCAATCGTTTATTTTGTTACGAGTTGTGTTGGAATAAAGAGCTTTTTTGACTTTTTTAAAGGAATCGGGATTAATTAAATAAAAATTTTCTTGCGATAAATGCAACGGGGAAATGACGTTTTCTGTTAGGAATTCAGTTAGCGATGGATACACTTGGATTTGCAGAAATCGTAGGGATAATAAGCCATGTCGTAGCTATAAATCGATTAGACACGGGTCATGGTTTACTAACAGCAATTTGAAGCTGGAGAGTTTTCTTTCGACATGAGATTTTCAAAGACTGAGGATATAGCGGGAGAGTATTTTTTGCGGCTCACAGTTTAGCCGATTGGCGGCAGTTTGTGAACGAGGTAATTTCTGATTTTGTGGAAACGCAATCAGAAAAAATAGGGGGTGTAGATAAGGTAGTCGAAATTGACGAATCTAAATTTGGAAAACGCAAACATAATAGAGGGAGGAGAGTTGAAGGCCAGTGGGTTTTTGGGGGATAGAAAGAGGTTCAGGAAAGATGTTTCTGGTAGCAGTTCACGATAAGTCAGCGGATACGTTAGTGAAAGTTTTGACGGAATGGGTTGAGAAGGGTACAACGATACACTCAGACTGTTGAAAGGGTTATTTCGATTCCAATAATAGTTTAGAAAGGGGTTTCAGCATTTGATAGTTAATCACTCCCTTACGTTTGTGGACCCTGTTATTAAGTGCCACGCGAATACTATTGAGACAACGTGGAGGCACGTTAAAAGAACGCTTCCCACCCACAACCGAAAGAAGCAAAATGTTCTTTTGTAGATCCCAAGTCACTTGGAAGGGTATGACAAAGGACGGCCTTCATTTAAACAGGAAAGGAAACCTTCAACTAGCGCAACTCTGAAGGAAGCTCTGGCGAGCATTCAAGCTTGTGATGTAGAAAAGCAGCAGGTTTTGCACGACCTACCTGCTCAGTTCCCTCTCAATTTTTCACCTGAGAGTTCGAATCAACCTATAGTTCCCCCTGAGACTAAGGCTGTTGAACTGTATTCTGCTATTGTTACCAAAGGTTCTCTTCTATGCAGTAATTAATCTCCATTATATTGTACATCAAATATTACTTTTAAATGTGTAATGTTGTTTCCATATTTAAGCTTTAGTTGAGGCTTGGCTAACAAGTTAGACGTCCTAGGTGAACAATATAGCCTTCCAACTTTCAGTAGTAAGAACTCTGGAGGTAGGATCGCCGTTTTGTCAAAGCGTCAGCAGCATCCCAGGATTGAGCAGTCTCAAAACAAAAAGTAAGAATAACTTTATCTAAGATCTGAAGTTTATTTTTCAACTACGACTGACAACTAGTATTAGAACTAACAGTTCCAGCGTATTAAAAGTCAATTCTTTTTATTTTCACTTGGACATCCCAAACCTCAAGTATCCAACTACTCCATTACTAGTGAGGATAATGATGGCTGGTTCAGTTTTTCCGAAGGAGAAACAGAGACGAAGAGTTAAGCAGCAACAAATTAAGAGGTAAGGATGCATTCTTTTTCTGGAATTATGACTTGATTCTGCTACATGTAGGTACCAATAACATCTATGATAGCCTTGACAAATTGAGGGCCTGTTGCAAACCATTTTAAACCAAAATCAAGACACATGTATTGTGATTTCGGAACAGATGCAGTATAGATCCCCCCTCCAATCCATTTGGCGACTTTATACGTCGCCAACCCTCAATTGCGATTTATGTTGTTTTTGGTAACTCCCCACTTTTTTCCACTCCATTCTAGCAACCCTACAACATCCCTACGCTATGTATATAATACCGCGGACCATAACCATTTTCATTTCGTTCACCAGGAGCTATTGCATTAGGACGCGATTAGGATTACCATTTTACAAAAGGATCCAGAGATTTCGAGCCAGGTTGTACCGTTTTAATCTTATTTTTTAGTTATATGTATTTTTATTTATTAGTAGTCATGTCCTTGTGAAAGAATTTTATTTGTAAGTAAATAGTAAAAAATGATGCAAGACGTGGAAACACATAAATTTAAATCAAATATGCCTATTTTCAAACCTTCTCTGAGCATTCATAATATTTCAAAGTTGTATTCCAAGCACACAAAAAGGGTTTATACATAATATACACGTAAATAAAGCTTTTTTCTATGAACATAGAATAAGTGTAATAGCATTCCCCCAGAACATGCTAATTGTGTGGAATTTCGTGCTTGCAATAAAAATAATCATTAAAATATATATATATAGCTTTCCCCTTCAATAGTTTTTCACAATCTATTTTGGTGATATACTCACTCAATTATCAGGTGGGCGAATTCACTTTTACATTTCAATTTCATAAATACATAATTGTTATGCTAGCTGCATAAAAAATTCCTAAGGATCAAACATTTCCGATTAAATTTAAATAAAAATTAACCGACTTATTACACAAAACAAAATGAAAATTCCCAATTGTAGAGATTTATGTGCAAGAGTGTAATACTTTTATGACACTGCAGAAAACTTTTTCACTGTGGCTGTCTATTTTTTCGTAAACAGGCTACTTATTTTATATTGGTCTTAATACTTTTCATAATACTTTGTGTTATCATTTTGTAAAATAATTATTTTCTTTCGACATTTTATTTGCCTTTGTTCTGCATTTTCCCATTAGTTTTAGTGCTTGGTTTCTGATTGCTTTTATTGTGGAATGATTTATTTTAAGATGGTTCAATTCATGCTTGCCTGAAAAAATTCAAATATTTATGTTCTGGAGTTGAAAATCTAACATTTGATGCTTCCTTTACTTTAAATAATGCTCCAAGTTCATAAGGGTTGATCGTCTCTCTAATTGCAATTTCAGAAGAAATAAATATTTTTGAAGCAATTGTCAAGTTCGAAGGGTTTGAGTTTGTGTGAATTTGGGGAATGATTAAATTAGCATATTCAAGACTGGATTAGTTTAGTTGGGTCACATTGATAGGCATTATACCATTCTATTTCTCTTTATGTTTGTGTTATAAGATAATTCTGAATTGAACAATGTAATAAACTTAATTGTTTAGGCTTTTGTATTTCATTTCCAATTTGTAAAATTAACTACCCCCTTTTCCTGCAGATGACAGTAATGAACTAGATATTGAAAGGCCATTATCACTACGTGAAATGCAGTCATTAAATGAAAGCTCTACCGTAGGAAGTAGGGCAAGCTGCAATTTTGGTGCGTCACATTGATAGGCATTATACCATTCTGTTTCTTTTTATGTTGAAAAATGTTTGTGTTTATAAGACAATTCTAAATTGAATAATGTAATAAACGTAATTGTTTAGCCTTTTTTATTTCATTTCCAATTTGTAAAATTAACTACTCCTTTTCTTGCAGGTGATAGTAATACTGAAATGGTACAGGACCAAGAATTAAATGAAATGCAGTTTGACAACATCATAGAAAGCGTTTAGAATGAAATTAGAAGACTTCAATACTGGTGCGTCACATTGATAGGCATCATACCATTCTATTTCTTTTTATGTTGAAAAATGTTTGTGTTTATAAGACAATTCTAAAGCGAATAATGTAATAAACTTAATTGTTTAGCCTTTTTTATTTCATTTCCAATTTGTATTTATTTTATGTATATTTAATCCAGATGTGCAATTTTTTTTACTAGTCTAAATGTTTTATATTTAATCAAGATTTATACGAATATTTCATCCAAATTTCCGTTAAAAAATATGTTTTGTATATTTGTGTATATTTAATCCAGATTTGCAGTGCTTTACTAGTCAAAATGTTTTATCAAGATTTACATTTAATCCATATGTATGCAGTATATATTCAATTTTGGAAGATTTCCTTGGCGACATAAAAAGTGTGCCAAAAAAAAATCACGTTGCCACACCGCGCTACGTAGACTACAGCTGTACCCAAAATTTTGTGGATCCGGAAACTAAATGCCCCACCAATGCGATCGAGAGCACGTTGAGGCAACCTTGCCTACACACAATCGGCAAAGGGATTTCAAATTCGATTTGGCCGTGACAAAGTCCTCTGGTAGAAATTAAACAGGTTTGGGTGACTCGTTCCATTCCTCATCCGGCGAAATGCCTCGGCCTCTTACCATAGTTCAGCGGATCCCCAGGTAAAGCTGATTTATCTTTACTGGACACCACCAATAAATGGATGTTAAGAAATTAATGAGTTGTTATTTACAAGTGCTGACCACCACAAGACAAAACAAGAGGTTCATCCGAATGCTCAAATCGTGTGGATCTAAGGAGAATAGAGGGATCACCATCATACGAGGATGAATTTGAAAAGAGTTTGATGACAGGTATTGTAAATGAAGGATTAAACGGGAAGAACAAAAGGAAGCTGGTTGACCATGAAATGAGAGTGCGGGAGTATGAAATGCAGAAGAGAGGAGGAGAAAATGAGGCAGGATCGGTGTCGGGATCAGGAGAGAGTGGAGGGGGAACAGGGGCAGCCTTTCTGGGATACTTGAATACAATGAAGGGGATTCTCGCGGACTCCCCAGTTAGAGTCGAGGAATGGCCAGTTTTCTTCGCACAAGCGGAGGCGATGTTCAGAACATACAATATTCCGGAACAGCATCAAGGGAAGATCATTAAAGGGTCTGCATCATTTAAAGGGGCATGCCGAAGGGTTAAGCACAATGCTACAGGAGTCCAAAATTATGCGAGAATAAAAGAAACGGTGTTGAAACAGTTTCGTATAAACCCTTTGCAGCATAAGAGGAGAATTTAGACTCATGCAGTAAGAAGTTGGGGGAATCGTACCTGCAGTATCCTTACCGGGTAGAAGCTGCGTTAAGACTATAGAATCGAGGGGAGTCGATACTTGGGAACAGCTGAAAGTACTCATGATTACGGATAAGTTCAAGGAAAGTTTGCCGGCCAATATCAAGCCCCACATAATTCTAAAGGAGGCAGAAAGATGGTTTACAATGGTAAAGTTAGCCCAAGAATTGGACAATTTGGTAGAAGCGATGCTTAAGACCCACGTACCTACTTTTCGGCCAAGCAGCATTCCGTACTCGAGATAGGGGAAATTTTGTTAGGACTAGGACAGAACAAAATCCTGCTTGGGTTCCTGGAGAAAAAGATGAAATGTTTTAAATGCCAAGAGGAGGGGCATGTTCGAAGGTCCTGTCCTAAGACAAGCCACCTCCCAAAGGGCACAGAGAGGAGTAGCAACCTAGAGGCCTGAACAAAGTTTGCGTGGAACTGAACGGTGGGACCTTCGACTGAGAAGATATTTCAATCGGGAAATCAGAGAAGGATCTTCCAAGAGTTTAGTTAGGGATAGACAGCGTTCGGTTCCAAGGAGTAATAGATAGTGGAGCTGAAATAACGGTTCTGAGGACGTCGGTTGTTTCAGATAAAAATCTACAGTCGGGGTAAAATGTACTTAAAACCCGCTATTGGCTACGGGGAGCATGCAGACTCGTTGGATTTTACCGGTATACCATTTCTGGTAAGTCTAACTAATATATCAAAATGTGGAAGGCTTAATAACATGTGTATAAATGTATTTTCATACAGGGTGCGGCGCGGGAACTTCCTTATTTGAATTGCGCGCCACACAGCAGCTGTTAGTTCCCTAAGAGTGGGGATAGGCGCGTTTAAAAGGGCCCAGCCTAACGTTTTTTGAACGGTTAGTTCAGTAATCACTATGCAATGGACGAGCGAGGAGCGCGCGTTCGCCGTGGCGCGTTACCACCGAGATAACAAGGCCAGACCGCTGTGACGTTTCAATCACGTGACTCGCTTACTATAGTAGTCATAACAAACATCACCGCATGGTCGGCTACTTGTGGATTACCTTTAATGTAGCGTAAGAAATTAGGGTTTTTTATACTATTTTACCGGAAAGTAAGTACAGCTGCAGTTATATATTGTTATATAACATTTGTGGAACATTACAGTGTCGAGGTGTTAAAGGCTTTCGTCAAACAACACGTTTAACGTGTGTCCAGACCGATTTCTTTAGGCTTACCACGAGGTTATCCAAAATGCCTTTTAGATGCTGTGTACCTTCTTGCTCTGGAAATTATGGATATGGTGATGCACCAAAAGTGGCGGTTTTCTCCTTTCCAGAGGATGAAAATATTAGAAAAAGATGGCTCAGGGCGATTCCACGAGCCGACTTTACACCATCAAAACGCAGCAAAGTCTGCGAACTTCATTTTCAAAACGATGATATCTTCCGGAATGTATCCAAATTCAACAAAAAAACTGGTGAGTGTTCTACCTTTTCCATGAAACGTCTCCGCTTAAAAGTTGGTGTTATACCAAGTATATTTCCGAATTGCCCTAAATATCTCTCGAAAACTTGTCCCACAGTTCGTAAAAGCAGGGAAGATAAAATTCGTGAAACTGAGGAATCCAATTTATTGAGAGCTATCAACGAAAGCAAATCTGAGTTCATTGCTCATCATGAATCTATTTCTTTTCAAAATTTTAATAGGCTATTAGAAATTCTGGATTCATTACCTCATAAACAAAATTGGTTTAAACTAATTGAGGAGTCAAAAGTTACTTTTTTCAAAATTTGTTTTAATCCAGGTTGGTTGGTTGGTTTTTTATGGCACAAGGGCCAGATTTGGCCATGCTGCGCCAAACAATAGCTAGTTCATAACTGGTATTTAGTTAGAGCGAGTCAGAAAGCCACGTAATAAAATTCAGTGCAGTTGTGTGTGTTGCAGTCGATTATGAAATCTAAATAAAGTTTACGAAACCAATGTCAGTAAGGAATAAAAATAAGTTTTTATGATGTGCTTCCATCAACAAGTCTGTTAAAGTAATAGGGGAGATAACAAATCGGTTTAGTCTATGATGATTAAAATTCCGGCATTCCGTCAATATGTGCTTTATGGAAAAAATACTATTGCATGATGAGCATAAAGGAGCTGGTTCTCCCAGCAGTAAATGTCTGTGGGTAAAAAAGGAATGTCCGATTCGGAGCCTTGTCAGTTTTACATGATGACTTCTATTTAAGTTTGTTTTGCTGAATCCCTTTATATATGGTTGAATATCATGAAGTTTGTTATGGTTTTCCAATTCCCAAGCGGATTGCCAGGATGAATTTATGGCTTGGGTTAAAACACTATTAATGTCATGAATCGGGACATTGGAGTTTATAATCAATGTTGCGTTTTTGGCTGCCAAATCCGCTTGCTCATTGCCCCGGATTCCCACATGCCCAGGAATCCAACAAAAGAATATCCGAAAATCATTTTCTGTTAATGTTAGGAGCAAATTCATTGCTTTTAAAACCAAGGAATGACTTTTATGTGTACAGTTTAATAGGGATTCGATACTACTTTTAGAGTCGGTATACAAGATCCAGTTTTTATTAGTGTGTGTAGAAATCGTTTTTAAGGCTAAAATTATTGCGTAGATCTCTGAAGTGAAAACACTGCAGCACCCATGCAATTTTCTAGCAATGGTTGTATTATCAAAAACGGCCGCGGCACCAACATTTGTCCCGTTCTTAGATCCGTCAGTAAAAACTGTTTTAAAAGATGAATATTTGTTTCTATGGGAATGGAATAATTGTAAATAAATGGTATCGAGGGTTGATGATTTGTTAAAATGTGAAAAGTCATTGATGGTAAGTAGATTTTTATCATTCCAAGGTGGAGGTTCGTTTTCTCTAGGAAATATTCCCAGATTGTCAACATTTAATGAATTCATTATGGTACGGACTCTAAAACCAAGTGATGGTATGAATGAAGGTTTTAATGAGTAATGACTTCCAAATTTAGGGTTAGTTACTCTATTATGCAATGGGTGAGAAGGGTTGGCCTTAATCTTAAAATAGTATTTTAGGGTAAGTTTCTCACGTCGATGTCTTAAATCCGGCTCGCCTGTCATTATATATAAACTCTGGACTGGCGAAGTGCGAAAAGCTCCGAGGGATAATCGGAGGCCTTGGTGATGAATAGTATCCAGGGCTTGAAGAACAGACTTAGCAGAAGATCCATATATTACACTCCCATAATCGAGTTTCGATCGGACAACAGCTTTGTAAATTTTTAAAATAGAAATAAAATCAGCTCCCCAAGTTGTGTTACATAAAACCTTTAAAATATTCAATGATCGGTTGCATTTTCGTTTCAATACTTTGATATGAGATCGAAAAGATAACTTCGAGTCAAAAATAATACCCAAAAATTTTATTTCTGGAACTACTGGAATAACAGTTCCGTCGAGTAAAAGTTCTGGATCAGGAAAAAGTCCGCGTCTTCTAGTAAAATGTACACATACAGTCTTTTGCGAAGAAAAAACAAAACCATTTTCGTTTGCCCACTTACTTACAATTCTAATAGCCGTTTGGAGTTGTCTTTCAATAAAAGGTACATTGATTCCAGAACAGAATATTTGGAAATCGTCTACAAAAAGCGTTCCGTGCACATATGGAGGAAGTTGTTTAATAATACCGTTGATTTTAATTATAAAAAGTATCACGCTTAGAACGCTTCCTTGGGGAACACCCTCGTCCTGTGAAAAGTCATCTGATAAAATATTATTAATGCGAACGCTAAAGGTCCTCGTCAATAAAAAGTTTTGAATAAATAGTGGGAGATTTCCCAGAAAGCCCATCTCGTATAAGTCTCGCATTATGCCATATCGCCATGTCCTATCGTAAGCTTTCTCCATATCGAAGAAGACAGCTACCAAATGCTTCTTTGTGACGAATGTATCTCTGATAGAGGATTCCAGCATTAAGGCATTGTCGTAGGTGCTTCGTCCAAAACGGAATCCGCTTTGAAACTCCGATAGATGTTTTTCAGACTCAAGGACATGTATCAACCGAGCATTCACCATTCTTTCCATGACTTTGCAGATACAGCTTGTCAAGGCAATGGGTCGATAGTTATTAGGGTCTTGAGGATCCTTCCCAGGTTTCGGTATTGGAATAATAATAGCTCTGTGCCAGGTTGTCGGAAAATCTTGCTCTGTCCAAATTCTATTATAAAGATGTAAAACATTTTGTAATGAATCTTCATTGAGATGGGTCAACATGTCTAGATGAATATGATCGGGGCCCGGTGAAGTCGGGTGTGATTTTCTTAATGCATTTTTCAGTTCGAATATGGTAAAATTACGATTGTAAGTTTTATGAGCGGATGGTTGAAAGTTTAACGTCTTGCGTTCTTCACGTCGCTTATAATTAATAAAATCTTGGGGGTAAGAGCTCTCATGAGATACCCTAGAAAAAGATTCTCCCAAGGTATCAGCAATTGTCTTAACGTCTGAAACGACTTGTCCATTGTGAAGTAAAAACGATATATTTGGGTTGTGATATTTGCCGGTAATTTTTCGAATTTTGCCCCATAGCTGTTTTGATGATATTCGACATTCAATTGAATTTACGTATTCTTGCCAGGATTCTTTTTGTCGCTGTCTCCTTAATTTTCGAGCTTCTGCTTTGGCCCGCTTGAAAACTATCAAATTCGAAGTGGTGGGATAACGTCTGAAGGTGTTCCATGCTTTTTTTTGGAATTTATAGGCTTGAGAGCATGCTTCATTCCACCAAGGCTTCCATAATTTAGGCATTTTACCCGATGTTTTGGGGATAGCCACATCTGCCGCTTTAATCAAGGTGTTCGTTATCATTTCAACGCAATCATTTATGCTAGGCATCTTAATCATGTTGTCGGAAATATTTGATTCAACCTGATATCGAGTCCAATCCGCTTTCTCAAATATATATCGCACAGGTCGTCTAGGTAGTGAAACGTCATTGCAGTTATATGTTAAAATGATTGGAAAGTGATCGCTATTGTGCAGATCATTGTCAATTTTAAAGTCCCAAAATGAAAGCAAAGTAGGGGAGCATATTGCAAGGTCCAGGGTGTGAAAGGTTTGGGTCGGAGTATGGAAGTATGTATGACTGGAATCATTTAAAAGGCAGAGACAATGGTCATCCATCAGTTTTTCAATTTGTTGTCCTTTTGTGTTAAAATCATTACTTCCCCAAAGAGGGTTGTGTCCGTTAAAATCCCCTATGATGAAGTATGGAGACGGAAGTTGAGTTATTAAATCATTTAGTTCCTGCTGACTAACGCTTTCATTTGGGGGTAGATATATGCAGCAGATTGTTAGTAAAAATTTATTATGAAGTTGAATGGCTATTGCTTGAATGCTCGTATTTAGAGAAATTCTTCTGGATGGGAAATTCTGCAAAGTCATCAGAGCCACGCCGCCCGAAGCGCGTGCACCGTGGATGTAATCATTTCTTATTAAATTATAATTTTTAAAATTCATTGTGTTAGTAGGCGTTAAGTATGTTTCTTGAAGGGCTAGGCAAATAGGGTTAAAATTATTTATTAAAGATTTGATATCGTCGATATGTGTACGAAAGCCATGACAGTTCCAAGTTAGGAGATTAATAGTCATTTATTCTTTAAAAATTAGAGCCCTTTTCAATGTCTTCTGAAATAAAGGTTGGGTGGTTTTATTTGGAAGGTTTTTTATAAAACCTAGAACCTTTCCTAAAAAATGCAGCGTTCTCTTCAATACCGTCCTCTCCAAACTCCATGTCTGAGTCCGTGGAAGGGTGTAAATCTATTTCGGTATCCGGTAATTTTGAGGGGTCTTTAGAGTTCCGGGGAGGTTTGTCTTTCTTGCTTTGCTTTTTTTATTTTGTTCTATTGACGTTGTTGGGTTCGGCTTGAAGATTTTTGTTGCTGGTGCGGTTCTCTGTTGCGGCAGGTTTGAGGGTTTACTTGTAACTTTGTCAATTGATTTTGGGCTTACGCTATGGGATTGCTGATTTGATTTGGTTGGTTGATATTTATAAGGAGTAGAGTTTATTTGCGCTTCTGCATTTACTTTATTAGATGTAAAGTCTGAATTATATGTTTGGGTACTTATTGTTTTGCTAGTTTTAATAACGGATTCATATGAGGAATTAGGACGAGGTGTACGAGATTCCACTAGTTTTCTTGCTTCGGGGAAAGATAGATTTTTGGTTACTCTTATTGATTGTATTTCTTTTTCCTGTATCCAACGAGGGCAAGTTTTTGAATACGCAGCATGATTTCCCTGGCAATTAACACAATGTTCGATTTCGGAGCACGTAGAACTGTCGTGACCGGGCTTTGCGCAACGTGCACAGGTTGGTATAGATGCGCGACATGCTGTTTTGGCATGTCCAAATCTCTGACACAAGAAGCATCGGAGGGGACCCGGAACGAAAGGCCTCACGTCGCAGCACAAGTAAGGCAATCGATCAGGCAATTATACGAATCGGAGAAAAAATTAAGAATTCAATCTCTTTTGACCTTGTCATCACAAACTTTTGGAAATATACCCATAACCAGTTTTTCAGAAAACTTAAGATTGTTCTTATGAAGAACAAAAACAGTGGGACAACTCATTTAATCCGGACATACATCTCGAAGTAAGTGATTTTCAACAAGTTGAACATGAAATGTCAGTGATAACTTATTTGGCAGGCTATTGTTATAAAATTTTAAGAAACATAAAGTGTGAACTGTGTAAAACAGGGTTGGTGTATGATGAGCAAATGGTTGTTGAGGAAAGTTATGATTTAATTAAAAATTTGAATCGAGGTGGTTTATCGTTTCCAAAAGATGGTGCTGTTCGTGTGGTTTTAATTAATTATATATTGTTCAACAAACTACTTAAATATTACGAGGATGAGTTTCTGAGCATTCATTACAAAAGAGATTTTATAATAAATTTTGTTTTTAAATACTGGCAGCTGCATGAATCAGAACATTACAAATTCAATACATGAGCAAATCATAAGCATGAAACCATTTTAAAATTTATTATTAATAGCACAACAAACACTCTATTGAAAAATTATTGTGGAAAATCCAACGATAGATTGGGCAAAAATAAAAAAAGGAAGCTGGATACTGTTTCTAATAAATAATTTTATTTTTATATGTATTTTTGACATTTTTTATAATGGTTTGCTTTGAAATTTCGTTTTCCATTTTACAAAAAAATCGAATGGGGTGCGACTGAGGGTTCAGTTCACGACTGGCAGCCCCGTTTAAACAGGAAACCCTCATTTACAATCTGTTTATAAGAATAAAAGAATAAATTTATTCAACTTATGTACAGTTTTTTGTAGTACATCTGTTATTTCTGATGTTATATTGACATTTTTGAGGTTAAAGTAATGTTGACTGGTGATTATGTTGGAAATGTATGAGAGCAGAAAACTATAGCTTGTTATGAGACTCTCCTCCAGATAGGTAACATACTACATAAATCGTATTTTACAGTTCAATTGCTTTGATTTCCCATTTTTACAGATTTAATGATGAAGAAAACATTAATTGGATTTCTTTAGACTATGAGAAAGGGTTTTCTTTTCTTTTTAATTTATGGTCGCATTTGAGAAACTATGATATTGAGCGGTATTAAGCTTGATTGACTGTATTTTAGCGATTTTAGTTAATAAAAGTCATAAGCGAGTTTTTCACTATTTTTAATTGAATTTACGATATAATTTTGGCTGGTTTTTTAATAAGTTAGTGCTTTTACTATTTACGCACACTCTCTGTTATCGTTTGTAAATAAGGAAGAAAGACGCGAGGGTGTGGAAGTTGCATTCTGAGATTATCATAGTTTTGACTAGGGAAAAACCATATTTACAAACTGCTATAATTTGCAATAACGTATAACAATATTTTCCTGTGGTCTCAACGTATATAGAATATATTATGTATCGTTGTAGACGGATTTCACTGTATTAAGCTTTGAATATTCCAATACGGCGGTGGTCGTTCGTATCGCACGTATGACTACTAGGGAGACGCCATGACGGCAGCGGTCAGGCCTTGTTATCTCGGTGGTAACGCGTGGCGACGTATTTTTCGAACCTCAATTCAATTGCAACTCAGCGAGCGTTCAAAAAAATTTAAAATCGCTCCTAAAGGTCCTGTTCCTGATCGTAAATCGATTGTCCAATGGGTGGACACTTTTATGAATACCGGTAGTGTGTCTAAAAAAAAGCCAGGACCTTCAAAAACAACCAGGACTCCGGAAAACGTCGAGAGAGTGCGGAAGATTTCAGATTTTGACTCTCCCAATGTATTGAGCAGAACGGTGGCCACCTTCAAGATATCATTTTCAAAAAGCAATAAAAAAAACTTTAAATATACCGCTATGTAAAAAAAAATCGCTTCCATCGCCAACTCAGACTAGAGCGGTCGTCTCTTTCTGAGCTCCTGAGCTTGCTTGGGCTTACCAATATTTTATATTGGTTTTATGTGGTATTTCATGTTTTTCAATAGCAGTAATTTTAGAGTATTTATTGATTTTATACGTCTTAATTCTGGTTATTTACTGTGAATTGCCTTATTGACTTTGAGTCTTCAGTAGTTATTTATTACTTTTAGTAACTGACTGTGTTGCGAAATTGTGCCTTTGGCAGTGCTTATGGCCCCGAGTCTACTGGCAATTATATATATCGCTCTAGTTAGCAATATGTGATACATATTTGGAATACTGTTGTGTTCACCGGCCATTTTTGGTTGTTGTTTGGCGGGGTAACTCCCCCTTTTCACTGCTTGTAGACCTTTCTTTACTCGTTTACGCCCCTTCTCTGCCGCCATTTTTTGGCAGTTTTAAGTACGTATGCGGTCGCCTGACTTATTTTGCCATTGATTTTGCCGTGGTTCGTTGGTTATACGACTTCCCGCTCGCCATTCATCGACTGTTGAACGTTCCTGTGTGCTTTGTTTCCCTAGGATTGAACTTTTTCGATGTCCTTGCTGGTATTCATTGTAAGTTTTTGTTTTTGTGATTATTTGTTGTGGTACTCCCTTACGTGGTCACTGCTCACTTTCTTTAAAAGTAATATATTGTATCTAGCCATAGTAATCATATGGTGTACTGCTCAGTATTGTGTTGTTATTGATTAACGACTGTATTAACATTTTATATAGTTGACTGTTTGAGTGTATATACTTGTTTTGTACTTGTTCTTATTGCTATATTTCCTTTTATTGAATCCCTGGGGGCTCGGTGATACTGACTTGTCTTCCCTCCTTGCCTGCTCCTATATAGGAGCATGGCTGTGGAGAAGTCAGATAGACCTGATAAATCGGGTTGCCCGGGCTTAGAATCTCTTGTTTTAAGCTTTACTGATGAAGAGTTGAGACACCCAAACATTAGGGCTTACAGAGAGACTATCGTTGAGCTGGTGGCTTTATGTAACGATAAGCGCACCAGTAAGGTTTCTACTGGACCCTTCCAGATTGGCTTGACTGGGATAATGAAAACTATAACTGATCTCTTTATTGAATTAACTAACAAGGGATCAACCCCATCAGCTTTCCAAAATGAAAGGAGACCTTCCACTACAAGCTCACCCGTTATTGATAGACTTTCTACTAATCGTCTTTATGACTTGGAAAAAATAATATTGGAAAAGACCCAATTTATTAAAGAACTTGAAGATAAATTTATAACCGAAACTGAGGGACTGCATAGGATAATTAAGGAGGGCGAAAATAATGTCCTTTCACTCCAAACTGTCATTAAGGACCTGGAAATCGATAGTGCTTACTATGGTGGTAAATCCGATGAAAAAGAGAAGACTATCTCCCTCCTAACGGAGACCTTTACATCATTATCCGATAGGACCTATAATTTAATTAAGGAGATTAAAGAAACTCCTGTTGCGGCACCTCCCCCTGTTTCTTATGCTGCGGCGGCATCCAGATCTATACAACATCCAGCTGGTCCTTCTGGATATAAAATTCCGCCTCAAAGTTATGTACTCCTGATAAGACCTAAAAATGAAGTCGATTCTGGTCAGACCAGATCTAGAGTTCAGTCTTCCCTAAGAAACTCTGAGCTTAGAATCAGGAATATTAGGGGGATAGGTGGAGGAGGTGTAGCCGTTGAGGTCGATACGAACGAGCAATTGGCCGCCTTGGAAACCTTCCTCAAAAGTAAGGAAGAAATTTCTATTAAGTATGAAATTTCTAGACCCTCCAAGCGTAAACCTAGACTGATACTCCTAAATGTGGATAAGTCTGTTGTTGCTGATGAGATCATTCCGGCTCTTATTCAGAAAAATGATATTATAGCTAAAGAGGAAATGATGCATACCGAGTTTAAGATTAATGCTAGTAGAGGGAATCACTGGATTATTACTATCGATCCATCTTTATTTCATCCTATTATTGGTTTGGGTCATCTGTATATGGGGTGGCAGCGTGTAAGGGTGGACGAGTTCCGCAGTGTGAGACAATGTACCGGATGCGGCCGGTTTGGTCACTCAAAGTTGAAATGTACTAATACACAATTGTGTCTTTTATGTGGCGGAGAACACGAGCTTAATAAATGCGTCTCTGCCAAGAAGTGCATAAACTGTGCCGCATCCAATATTAGATTTAAAACTAAGTATAATGAGGGACATGACTGCAGGGACAGGAAATGCCCCAACCTAAAAAGGCAGCAAAATTTATTGGCCGCCAACACAGATTATGGTGCGGAGTGATGTCACAAATTAAAATCCTTCAAATTAATGTTAACCATTCACTCTCGGCGCACAGCCAGGCCTTGGTCACTGCCACACAGTTTAAATTTGATTTAATATGTATTCAGGATCCTTATAAGATTAATAATACTGTTCTTTCTCCTTTTAATAATAACTCTCAAATTTCTTCAATAAATAATAATTGTAGTATTGTTTCGCTGAACAATGATAGTGCTTTGGTACTTAAGTATAAAACTAATAACACGGTTTTTGCAGAAGTAACCACAGGCATCGGCCCCATTGTCCTCGGCTGCATCTATTTCCCTCCTCATGATAACATCTACCATCTATTTGAGGAGGTGGAGCTATTGGATTTTACCAATAATAGATTCCTCATATTGGGGGACTTCAATTCGAGGTCCCCGATGTGGGGCTACAGCTTTGAGGACCTTAGGGGTCGTTGTGTCCTGGACTTATGCAACACTAATGGCTTTTCAATTCTTAATATCCCTGATTTGGGTCCAACCTTTCAGTCTCATTCAGGACGTGGTTGGCCCGACCTTTCCCTTTCATCTATTAATTTGATTGACTTTATTCATAGCTGGACTATTTTAGATGCCGATTCCTGCAGTGACCACAGGTACGTGGCTGTGACCTTGAGTTTTAAATCAATAGTTTCTAGCGGGTTCTTCCTCAGGACAAAATTTGGCCTGGGGGGGTTCCCGCATAAGTTCCATCCTGTTGCCAATTATCTTGAATCGTTGGCTAAATCAATTTCCTCCACCAGTGATATAGATAATTATTATGAAATATTAATTAATAAAATCCGAACCATAGCCTTGCTAACTCTTAGGAAAACTCGTAAAAATATTGAAAATAAAATTCACTGGTGGACCCCTAACCTATCCTCCTCGCGGAATAAGATCACTGCTCTTTATAAAAAATTACGTTCACTTAAAAACAATAATGTCTCACAATCCGAGATCCGGGCCGCGGAGCTGAACTATAAAATAAACAGAGGCAAATATAAGTTAAAGTTGGTGGACGCAAAGAGATCCGCATGGAAATTATCTTGTACTAATCTTACACAAAATTACGGTTCGATTTTTAAATTTACTTTCAGAAATAAGAAAATAAATCCGAATCTTAATCTGTTTTTTCCTGACAACCCAAATTTGGGATTTGATGATAAAATTAATGGATCATTTCTTTGGAAAGGATGACTACTTTTCTGTAACTGGTGCATCTTCTTGCAACCAGCCAAACCTTAATATTACTTTAACTTTAAGGGAGTTGAGTTTGACTTTTTCAAATTTAAAATCGGGTAAGGCTCCCGGCCCGGACTTAATAGATTATAAATTATGGACTTTTATATTTAATAAATATCCATCACTTATATTATTTCCAATAGAGAAAGTCTTACAGTATAGTTATTTTCCTAGGTGCCTCAGGGGTGGGGGAGTCCGCTTCATAGGGAAACCTGGGAGGGACCCCTCCTCCTGTGGCGCCTATCGTCCGATATGTCTTCTTCCGACATTGGGTAAGATTATTGAAAGGGTCTTCACCAGGAGGTTTACCTCCTGGTTGGAGACCCATAATATTTTACATCCGTTACAATTTGGATTTAGAGAGCAGCGGTCCTGCGAGGAGGCAGTGGTATCTTTAGTTCATAGGATCAAGCAATACAGCGATATTCATCACTCCGCCCTCACTGCCATTGATGTCAAGTCCGCCTTTGATAATATGGACTGGCACTTGCTGAAGAACATATTAATTACACTTAATGTTCCGTCATATTTTACAGATTTCATTACTTCCTATCTCCAGGACCGATCAATTACTTACTCAGATAACAACATAAACATAGTCCGACGCATTGTGAAGGGATGCCCCCAGGGATCGGTCCTGGCCCCGACACTTTGGAATTTGTATTTTAATTCAGTATTAACTTTGAACTCTCCTCAAATCTACATCCAGGCCTTCGCGGATGATCTCGTGGTATTAACCACGGGATCTACGCGAAGAGCCTTGGAAAATAATACTAATTCTGCCTTAGATCTTGTTAGCAACAAGATAGAGGATCTGAAACTTACTATTGCCCTGGACAAGTGCCAGTCCATTGTTTTCTCTAAAAATAGTAAACTTAAACGTAATCCAATTTTTAAACTAAATTCTAAAACTATTAAAATACAGGACTCATTAAAATTTCTTGGAATCCATATAGATAATGGGCTCACGTGGAGCAAGCATATCCTGTCGCTCTCTGGGAGGTGTCTTGAAATTGGGGGCACTCTCTCGAGGGTGGCAGGGGGGGGGGGGTTGGGGCGTCAGAGCCCAGCTCCTGAAAACTTGGTATGTTACTGTAATAGAAAAAATTATTACTTACGGAGCTGGTGTCTGTGGGGCGGAAATTTAACAAAAGCCCAAGTCGATAGGCTCAAATCCATCCAAAGACCTTTTCTTCTAAAAATTTCTAGAGCCTATCGCACCGCCCCTACTGACGCCCTTAACGTTATTACTGGCATCCCCCCGCTCCACGTGACGCTTCTTAAACTCAATAAAATATTTAATGCTTGGAAAAGGCGGACCCCTGATCGGCTCCTCCTGGGGCTGTCACCTTACGATTACGATACTAACATTAAGATTATTCCTATCCCCTCTGACGAACTTATTTTGGACTTTCCTTCTCAAATAGATAATTCTGATTTTGAGGTGTACACCGACGGCTCCGGTATTGATGGCAATATCGGGGCGTCGGTGTGCATCTTTGACAATAATAAATTAAACACAGTTTTTTGTTATAAATTTAAATTATATAATACAGTTTTTCAATCCGAACTTACTGCAATATTTAAAGCTATTAAATGGTCTACTGACAATAATAAAAGAATTAATATCTATAGTGACAGCCTCAGTTCTATTCAAGTTTTGAAATCCTCGAAAATAAAATCTAAATACATAAACTCAATTAAGAATTACATCAGTAAACAAACAAATTTCGGCTTGAGCTGGGTCAGGGCACACAATGACATCTTTGGTAATGAGGTGGCGGACCATTTTGCTAAGTTGGGGACTGTCGGCGGTGAGAATTTAAATATACCTGCCCCTAAATCATATTTAAACAAAATATATAAAAAAGATCTAATAAATAATTGGCAATTGTATTATAATAATTCAGATAAAGGTCTAAGACCTAAGGAATTTCTGCCTATTGTCTCTACAGACCGTCTCATCGCCGATAGATACATTACCTGGTTCCTTACCGGTCATGGTCCCTTCGTCGCCTATCTGCACCGCTTTAGAATTAAAACTTCTAATTTATGTTTATGCGGTGCAGTGGGCGACGCTGATCATTACCTCTTCAGCTGCCCCTCTACATCTGCCTGGCACCTAACAAAACCAACCGCTGAAAATAAACCTGCATGGCTCGATGTAATTTTGCTCGCTGCCCTTCCCTCTCACCTCGGGGTAAATTTTAACTTATTCTATTTTAAATTTTTTAAATTTTTATTTTTTGTCTTAAGAGTTGTTATTATATGTTATTGATAATTTATTTTAATTAAAACTTTTAATATTCATGTTTTATCTTTCATCTTACCATCGTTTCTCTTTGGCGATTCCCTCCTGCTTGTGGATGCCCTGGGGATGTGCCTTGGTTGCTGTCCCGAGTTTTTGAGATCTTAACTAAGATTTCTATAGTTCCTGAGCTGTCCCTCTGGTGCGCTTTGTTCAGCCTCGCAGCTAACGTGGTCGCTGGGTTACATTATTACTTATTTCGCTCTTAAAATAGATTGTCCTTGGATGTGGTGATCTGTTGGCTTACTTATAGCTTATGACCACATCCTTGATATATATCATATTTTATTAAATATTTATTCTTAATTCTAACTTTTATATATCAAATTTGACATACCGATCTACTGGTTTTTTTTTTATTTTTAAATTTTTTAAATCAATATTTTCTGATCACCTCCCTCTATATAGAGGGCGTCAGATAGCGCCGTGAGTTACGGTATTAATAAGTTAACTCACTTTTACTGAAATTTTGGTCCCTTCTGACCTATAATTGGCTGGTACACGTCCTTTTATGAAGTTATTCTTATTCTTGTGCATTCTTATTTCGGGCTCATGAGTTTTAATAAAATATATTTTTCATGGCCCTGTACTTGTTATATTATGTTATATTTTTGAGCACACCACAACGGGGTGAGTATATTAAAAAAAAAAACAAGGGTGAGAAAAAGGAGAAAGATAGGGATGAAGGGAAGAGGACTCACTGAGAGAGGAAATGACAAAATTTTTCTAAGTCCACCAGATGAGTCAATTCCTTTTAGCACACCACAACGAAAGGATGAGAAAAAGAAAAAGAAGGAGGAAAAGAAAAGAGGAGAGAGGAAAAACAGGACTGAAAAAGAGGAAAGAGAGGATGAAGTGGAGTTTTGGAGAGTAATAGGAGGACAGAGTCTGGCCAGGAATAGAGGAGGCTAGGGGACATTACCATCCACTTTTGCACCACACTCCAGGGCTCCTTCCGCAGCTCAGGTCTTATCCTGCCTTCGTGAGAGACGACCCTCATAGCATCATCATCATTATTTGTTTTTTATATTTAGGCCCTTTTGGCCGTTTTGTGCACCGTTATGTTTTGTTCTGCTTTTAAGAGATATATGCTCGGCCCATGAGCGGCCCCAGTGCTGTAAATTTTTGGATACAAATAAATTTGTTCGACCGCGCGCGCACACGCTGGGGGAAGCGGTGCACGTCCTGTCCACCGGATGGGCTGCCCGGTGTCCCTCTCTCAAGTGCTGTGAAGGTCCTCGAAATCTCCGCCCCCCGGTAAAAACTCTAAGCCGTAAGGCGAGTTGGGGGAGCGAGAGTCTCCAATACTTTTTGTTTTATCATTGTTTTAAATAAGGAAGTTCCCGCGCCGCACCCTGTATAACAAGAACTTTAGGTTGGTTGGTTGGTTTTTAATGGCACAAGGGCCAGATTTGGCCATGCTGCGCCAAACAATAGCTAGTTCATAACTGGTATTTATTTAGAGCGAGTCAGAAAGCCACGTAATAAAATTCAGTACAGTTGTGTATGTTGCAGTCGATTATAAAATCTAAATAGAGTTTACGAAACCAATGTCAGTAAGGAATAAAAATAAGTTTTTATGATGTGGTTCCATCAACAAGTCTGTTAAGGTAATAGGGGAGATACCAAATCGGTTTAGTCTATGAGGATTAAAATTCCGGCATTCCGTCAATATGTGCTTTATGGAAAAAATACTATTGCATGATGAGCATAAAGAGAGGAGCTGGTTCTCCCAGCAGTAAATGTCTGTGGGTAAAAAAGGAATGTCCGATTCGGAGCCTTGTCAGTTTTACATGATGACTTCTATTTAAGTTTGTTTTGCTGAATCCCTTTATATATGGTTGAATATCATGAAGTTTGTTATGGTTTTCCAAATCCCAAGCGGATTGCCAGGATGAATTTATGGCTTGGGTTAAAACACTATTAATGTCGTGAATCGGGACATTGGAGTTTATAATCAATGTTGCGTTTTTGGCTGCCAAATCCGCTTTCTCATTGCCCCGGATTCCCACATGCCCAGGAATCCAACAAAAGAATATCCGAAAATCATTTTCTGTTAATGTTAGGAGCAAATTAATTGCTTTTAAAACCAAGGAATGACTTTTATGTGTACAGTTTAATAGGGATTCGATACTGCTTTTAGAGTCGGTATACAAGATCCAGTTTTTATTAGTGTGTGTAGAAATCGTTTTTAAGGCTAAAATTATTGCGTAGATCTCTGAAGTGAAGACACTGCAGCACCCATGCAATTTTCTAGCAATGGTTGTATTATCAAAAACGGCCGCGGCTCCAACATTTGTCCCGTTCTTAGATCCGTCAGTAAAAACTGTTTTAAAAGATGAATATTTGTTTCTATGGGAATGGAATAATTGTAAATAAATGGTATCGGGGGTTGATGATTTGTTAAAATGTGAAAAGTCATTGATGGTAAGTAGATTTTTATCATTCCAAGGTGGAGGTTCGTTTTCTCTAGGAAATATTCCCAGATTGTCAACATTTAATGAATTCATTATGGTACGGACTCTAAAACCAAGTGATGGTATGAATGAAGGTTTTAATGAGTAATGACTTCCAAATTTAGGGTTAGTTACTCTATTATGCAATGGGTGAGAAGGGTTGGCTTTAATCTTAAAATAGTATTTTAGGGTAAGTTTCTCACGTCGATGACTTAAATCCGGCTCGCCTGTCATTATATATAAACTCAGGACTGGCGAAGTGCGAAAAGCTCCGAGGGATAATCGGAGGCCTTGGTGATGAATAGTATCCAGGGCTTGAAGATGCAGACTTAGCAGAAGATCCATATATTACACTCCCATAATCGAGTTTCGATCGGACAACAGCTTTGTAAATTTTTAAAATTGAAATAAAATCAGCTCCCCAAGTTGTGTTACATAAAACCTTTAAAATATTCAATGATTGGTTGCATTTTCGTTTCAATACCTTGATATGAGGACGAAAAGATAACTTCGAGTCAAAAATAATACCCAAAAATTTTATTTCTGGAACTACTGGAATAACAGTTCCGTCGAGTAAAAGTTCTGGATCAGGAAAAAGTCCGCGTCTTCTAGTAAAATGTACACATACAGTCTTTTGCGAAGAAAAAACAAAACCATTTTCGTTTGCCCACTTACTTACAATTCTAATAGCCGTTTGGAGTTGTCTTTCAATAAAAGGTACATTGATTCCAGAGCAAAAAATCTGGAAATCGTCTACAAAAAGCGTTCCGTGCACATATGGAGGAAGTTGTTTAATAATACCGTTGATTTTAATTATAAAAAGTATCACGCTTAGAACGCTTCCTTGGGGAACACCCTCGTCCTGTGAAAAGTCATCTGATAAAATATTATTAATGCGAACGCTAAAGGTCCTTGTCACTAAAAAGTTTTGAATAAATAGTGGAAGATTTCCCAGAAAGCCCATCTCGTATAAGTCTCGCATTATGCCATATCGCCATGTCCTATCGTAAGCTTTCTCCATATCGAAGAAGACAGCTACCAAATGCTTCTTTGTGACGAATGTATCTCTGATAGAGGATTCCAGCATTAAGGCATTGTCGTAGGTGCTTCGTCCAAAACGGAATCCGCTTTGAAACTCCGATAGATGTTTTTCAGACTCAAGGACATGTATCAACCGAGCATTCACCATTCTTTCCATGACTTTGCAGATACAGCTTGTCAAGGCAATGGGTCGATAGTTATTAGGGTCTTGAGGATCCTTCCCAGGTTTCGGTATTGGAATAATAATAGCTCTGTGCCAGGTTGTCGGAAAATCTTGCTCTGTCCAAATTCTATTATAGAAAAGTAAAACATTTTGTAATGAGTCTTCATTGAGATGGGTCAACATGTCTAGATGAATATGATCGGGGCCCGGTGAAGTCGGGTGTGATTTTCTTAATGCATTTTTCAGTTCGAATATGGTAAAATTACGATTGTAAGTTTTATGAGCGGATGGTTGAAAGTTTAACGTCTTGCGTTCTTCACGTCGCTTATAATTAATAAAATCTTGGGGGTAAGAGCTCTCATGAGATACCTTAGAAAAAGATTCTCCCAAGGTATCAGCAATTGTCTTAACGTCTGAAACGACTTGTCCATTTTGAAGTAAAAATGATATATTTGGATTACGATATTTGCCGGTAATTTTTCGAATTTTTCCCCATAGCTGTTTTGATGATATTCGACATTCGATTGTATTTACGTATTCTTGCCAGGATTCTTTTTGTCGCTGTCTCCTTAATTTTCGAGCTTCTGCTTTAGCCCGCTTGAAAACTATCAAATTCGAAGTGGTGGGATAACGTCTGAAGGTGTTCCATGCTTTTTTTTGGAATTTATGGGCTTGAGAGCATGCTTCATTCCACCAAGGCTTCCATAATTTAGGCATTTTACCCGATGTTTTGGGGATAGCCACATCTGCCGCCTTAATCAAGGTGTTCGTTATCATTTCAACGGCATCATTTATGCTAGGCATCATAACCATGTTGTCGGAAATGTTTGATTCCACCTGATATCGAGTCCAATCCGCTTTCTCAAATATATATCGCACAGGTCGTCTGGGTAGTAAAACGTCATTGCAGTTATATGTTAAAATGATTGGGAAGTGATCGCTATTGTGCAGATCATTGTCAATTTTAAAGTCCCAAAATGAAAGCAAAGTAGGGGAGCATATTGCAAGGTCCAGGGTGTGAAAGGTTTGGGTCGGAGTATGGAAGTATGTATGACTGGAATCATTTAAAAGGCAGAGACAATGGTCATCCATCAGTTTTTCAATTTGTTGTCCTTTTGTGTTAAAATCATTACTTCCCCAAAGAGGGTTGTGTCCGTTAAAATCCCCTATGATGAAGTATGGAGACGGAAGTTGAGTTATTAAATCATTTAGTTCCTGCTGACTAACGCTTTCATTTGGGGGTAGATATATGCAGCAGATTGTTAGTAAAAATTTAATATGAAGTTGAATGGCTATTGCTTGAATGCTCGTATTTAAAGAAATTCTTCTGGATGGGAAATTCTGCAAGGTCATTATAGCCACGCCGCCCGAAGCGCGTGCACCGTGGATGTAATCATTTCTTATTAAATTATAATTTTTAACATTCATTGTGTTAGTAGGCGTTAAGTATGTTTCTTGAAGGGCTAGGCAAACAGGGTTAAAATTATTTATTAGAGATTTGATATCGTCGATATGTGTACGAAAACCATGACAGTTCCAAGTTAAGAGATTAATAGTCATTTATTCTTTAAAAATTTAGAGCCCTTTTCAATCTCTTCTGAAATAAAGGTTGGGTGGTTTTATTTGGAAGGTTTTTTATAAAATCTAGAACCTTTTCTAAAAAATGCAGCGTTCTCGTCAATACCGTCCTCTCCAAACTCCATGTCGGAGTCCGTGGAAGGGTGTAAATCTATTTCGGTATCCGGTAATTTTGAGGTGTCTTTAGAGTTCCGGGGAGGTTTGTCTTTCTTACTTTGCTTTTTTTTATTTTGGTCTATTGACGTTGTTGGGTTCGGCTTGAAGATTTTTGTTGCTGGTGTGGTTCTCTGTTGCGGCAGGTTTGAGGGTTTACTTGTAACTTTGTCAATTGATTTTGGGCTTAAGCTATGGGATTGATGGTTTGATTTGGTTGGTTGATATTTATAAAGAGTAGATTTTAATTGCGTTTCTGCATTTACTTTATTAGGTGTAAAGTCTGAATTATATGTTTGGGTGCTTATTGTTTTGCTGGTTTTAATGACGGATGCATATGAGGTGTTAGGACGAGGTGTACGGGATTCTATCAATTTTCTAGCTTCGGGAAAGGATAGGTTTTTGGTGACTCTTAATGTTTGGATTTCTTTTTCTTGAATCCAGCGTGGACAAGTCTTGGAATATGCAGCGTGATCACCCTGGCAATTGATGCAATGTTCGGTTTCAGAGCATGAGGAACTGTCGTGACCGGGCTTTGCGCAACGTGCACAGATGGTTGCTGATGCTCGACATGCTGTTTTAGCATGTCCAAATCTCTGGCATAAAAAGCATCGCAGTGGGCTTGGAACGAAAGGCCTCACGTCGCAGCACAAGTAACCGGCTTTAATTTTTGTTGGCATAACAGGAGAATCGAAGGTCAGAATAACATTTCTTGATGGAATGAAATTAGAGTCTCGCCTCATCATGATTCTTTTGGCTGCTATAACTTTTTGATCTTTTAATTCAGCGACAAATTCTTCGTCGGACACCATTGAGAGTTCTTGGGATGAGATTACTCCTCGGGTATAGTTTAAAGTTTTGTGTGGAAAGACTTGAATTTCGACGTCCCCAAAGTTTTTAATATTTAGTAATTTTCCTGATTGAACTTCTGATTTAGATTCAATTAAAAGGTCTCCGGATTTCAATTTTTTTACACTATTAACTTCTCCAGCTGCATTTTTAATGTATTTTTCGATTAGAAATGGTGACATTTTGGTTAATTTACCGGATTCGTTGTGTATAATAAGAAATTTAGGAACTGATTTTTTTGGTTCAGGAATTGCGGAAATGACAGGTGTAACCGTTTCTATACATGATTCACTAATATGATTTTCGTTGACTTTGTAAATGGTGATTGACGGATCAAAGCCTCCGTCAGGGCAAGAAGAAGTTTTAGGTTCCATGAATATTAGGAAAAAAATTCATCCTGGTGTGCCCCCGCCCACCATGGAGCCCAACCAGGGGAAGCAGTATCCGGCAGTTGTCCAGCAACAGATCTCGGAACCGCTTCAGGAGTCACAAACAGAATATAGTGCCGTAGTGTCGGAATGTGGATCCGCCAGTTCGCCCAGGGCATCCCTAGCTACAGCACTAACCCTAAATACCCAATATCATTGGAGTCCAACACGACAGAGGGACCAAGCGCTCTGACGTGGTGAACCCCAGAGAAATTAGGTGAGCCGATTGACCAGAGCGGGCTCACTCCAGCCACCCGTCTACGCAGAAGCATGGACCAAAGGGCACGCATCAGGTACCCCAGGACTCCACTTTCCCCCGATACGGGACGCCGCACACGGCAAACATGCGGGTCAGAAAAACGTACTGACGTCTTTTAAAGGAATCAGAAAAAGGAATAAATGATAATTTAGAAGCAAATAGAACTTAACACAACTAAAAAGGTAATTTATGATACGTAATAACATAGGTGATTAACATATTTTTTAAATAACAAAAGAGTGAATTTAAGGTGTTTTTCAATGTAAAGAAATTTTAATGGTTTCCGAATCGCAAGACGTGAAATGGAGAAAAAGGAGGGGTGGGGAATAGAGTAGTGGGATGAAGGTAGAGAAAGATCGCTTAGGTATCCCGGGAGCGCGACCCCCGTGTTCACCAAAGACAGCAAACCCCTGGGAAAGAAAAAGATCACTCAGGTACCCCGGGGTTGTGAAGCCCGTACAAACCTAAAGAAGGAATGCCCCTGGGGGCACAAGAACTTTAAAATATTTCTATTGTGTATTAGTAAAGTAGACTATTCTACCCATAATGTGACTTGCTGTACATAAAAAGTAATGAGAATGCCCACTACGCGTGGATCAAAGATCTTTCACGCCTAGTCTCTTCGCAAATATCTAAGCATGAAAACACGTATATTTGCCGTCGCTGCCTCAAAAATGCGTTCGGTTCACCCGAACCTTTATTAAAACACCAAGGGTTGTGTTTCGAGCATGATGCAACTCGGGTGAAAATGCCGAAGGAAACTTTCGTTGACTTTAAAAACATTAAACATCAGCAAAAAAATACCGTTCATTATCGTAGCCGATTTCGAATCGTTAACTGAAAAAATCGATGGGTGTCAACCAGATCCTAGTGCTTCATTCACTTTCGTTTATCAAAAGCATAAATCTATCTCCTTCTGTTATTATGTTTTATATTTATATGAACCATAAACCACCTGTGGTGAACCGAGGTGCGGATGCGTCTCAAAAATTCATGGAGATGCTTATGGCTGAAGGCATTGAAATTGAGGAAATTTATAAGAGGGTCGTACCTGTGGAGCACCTATCAGCAGATACAAAAACTCGTCACTACGCTAAGTCGATTTGCTATCTCTGTGGTGGATTTTCTGACACAACATGGCTGTTATACAATTCAATAAGGGATTTCAAGAATTGTTACATGTTCTTAAAGGAATTGGTGTAAATATGGGGGTAAATACATTAAACGGGTTTAGACAGCTTGACGAAGAAAGAATCGTCGAATCAAAACGGCATTCCTTACCCAATGTAAAGATGGCAAGAAAAAAAAATAGATTCAGTAAGAAAAGAAAATTAGTTAAAGATGAGCAAGAAGAAGGTATAACTTATAAATGTGGAGAATTTTAGTTATGTGAGTTGTTTATTTAAATTAAAAACATAACAATTAACACCTCAAATGCATTTTTCTCAAAATTAATTTTTATGCACTATTTCCTCACTTCAAATGTTATAACACAAAAAGTTATTGATGGATTCACGTAAAACTTTGAGAACTTGTTCTTTATAATGTTTTCTAGTGAATGAACTAAAAGAATTATGCTGAGTTGAAAAGTTTTTAAATTATGGCCATTTATTTAAGATCCTAGTGCTTCATTCACTTTCGTTTATCAAAAGCATAAATCTATCTCCTTCTGTTATTATGTTTTATATTTATATGAACCATAAACCACCTGTGGTGAACCGAGGTGCGGATGCGTCTCAAAAATTCATGGAGATGCTTATGGCTGAAGGCATTGAAATTGAGGAAATTTATAAGAGGGTCGTACCTGTGGAGCACCTATCAAATCCAAAAGTTTTCGAACACGATCACATATCAGGAGCATACCGAGGGGCTGCGTGTAATACCTGTAACGTGAAACTTAAAAGGCCTAGTTTTATCCCAGTTTTCATTCATTTCTCCGGATACGATTCTCATTTTATCGTAAAAGAACTTGGTGTGGATGAAAAAATGATTAGTATAATAGCTGAGAATGAGGAATTCCTTCATACACTTCTTTCAGCAAGCAAGTTGGAAAAATGCAGTTGCGGTTCCTAGATTCTTACCGTTTCATACCGAGCAATTTGGAAAAATTAATTTCAAGCTTACACAAGGACGAGCTTCGTATCGAAAATGTTCTTTCCATCTACGAAAGTGGACTTGCTTCTGAAAAAGGGCGTATACCCTTACGATTATATGAATGATATATCTAAATTCGATTAAGTGTCTCTTCCAAACAAGGGAGCCTATAACCTCCTCAACGAAACCCCAATAACTCAGGATGCCTCAAAGTCTGGGAGCAATTGGAAATCAAGAATATAGGCCAGTATACAGATTTGTATGTCAAAACAAATGTTTTGTTGCTTGCCGATGTCCTTCAGGCATTTCGAAAAAATTGTTACGACATGGTTTGTGTGAGAATGTGCAAACGATATCGCCCAATTGAGACCAAGAGCCGCATTGAAGAACTCATGACAGGAAAAGGCAGGTGCCATCTGCTGTAGCTCGACGCTAACAATTCTTTGGGGGGCTATGAGCCAACCACTTCCCCTTAACAATTTTCAATGGATGGACCATGAATGTATTAAATTCATCATCAGATGATGAATTCGGCTACATTTTAGAAGTAGACCTGGATTATCCTTCTACACTTCAAGTTGCATTCTTAAAAAAAATTCATGGAATTCTCCAATTTAGGCAGTCAGCCTTTTTAAAACCTTTTATTGATCACAACACTCGCCTCAGAGAAGCTGCGATAAATTCTTTCGAGAAAGATTTTTATGAACTGATGAACAGCGTTTTCGGCAAATGCATGGTATCGAATAAAGAAATATCTTTTAGTTAGTTCACCTAGAAATAATAGTCTTAAGAAATCTCCATTAAAAGTACATAAAATACAATTAATTGTAATCAATAATAAATATCTCGAACAAGCATTGGGTTCTTAAAATTAATGTGGTGCTAATTAGGGTAATTTATCTGTATTATTTTAATAGATTACATTTTACATACATGAATTTTGTTTAGGACGAAACGTGGTATCAGCATCATGTGATCCGGTCTCAAAGAAAATCTAGCAATGCCTGCCTCTCTATGAATTAAGTTATACGATCAACCCAGCTAAAATACTCAAATATAGGAATGATCAGGAGAGGAAAAACTAGGCAATCCAAAATGTTGGCTGTATCTGTAAAGGAACCATTTGGAAAACCGAGGATAATGTTCCCAATCGAAAAGACGACGTATAACAAAAAAAAAATTAGCGTAGTGCCAAACCAAACCCCAATTCAAAGGTAACCGATTAGTAATTTACTGTGTAATTTATGAAATATGAACGCCAGCTCTGCTTATATTGATAAATAAATTGAAATGAAGAATTTACATCTAAATTCTTAGTTATATATATATATTGATAACTTAATAATTACTGTGTAAAAGTTCCCACTGCAAAGGATAATTTTATTTAAAAAAGTATAGTAATTATTACCTCATTCGAAGTTAAATCTAAAATTAATAGATTTGGTCAAAATGTTCATGTCCAGTAATTTTTAAAGTTGCGTAAAGGTAAATTTGTTTTAGCTAACGCAATTTATTTGTAATTAAAGTGATATATTGAAGACATTTTTTTAATAGTAATAATCGATCGTCAATAATAGTTTATTAATGAAAATTTATCTGGTACTAACCATGATATTTGATCAGCATTTTAATACCTTTACTTTTTTGCATTTTTAAATACATAAATTTACCTTCAGAGGAAGGGCATCATCATTTGTCCCAAAATTCTGTAGCTTCGCCAATGTTTATAAGCAAGTTTTTAAGCGTTTGCTAGTGATTCGGTTTCATTATTTATTATTATTATATTGCTTTGGATTTATTTATTTCAAAATGTCTTCCACAGTTTCAAAAGACATTCAATGCACAAAATGTAATATCACTTTTACAGCCAAAAAAATTTTGTATCAACACATGAGGAAATTTCACCCAAGTGAAAACGTTGATGTGGCTGGAAAGCAGATTTGCGCAATGTGTTCTGAAAATTTCAGAACAATTAGTGAGTTGTACATTCATATTCAAGAACACCATGAAGACATAGTTAGTCTTCAACCAAAAAGTCTTTTATTGACAAAGTGATTTTGAAGCTTGGAAAGTAAAAATGGAAGAATCTCAGGCTTCCTTTGTAGCAACATGTGCCAGTAAAGAGTTGGTTGATGGCACAAAGGCGAGGTATTATGTTTGCCATCGAAGGACTAGAAAAAGCAATTCAGAAGAGGAAGCGCAACAGAAATGTGGAGGCTCAATTAAGTCTGCCTGTTCTTGTCCTGCTAATTTAAATGTTAACGACAAGCAAATTGAGGAAGCTGTTGAAATAGAGGTTGAAATCGACTCATATGGGTCATCAGATGGAGGTAGGTAAACTACCCTTACCCAAAGGCGAAAGGATACGTCTAACTGGCATGTTACAACAAGGTATTCCGATCCCAAGGATCCTCTCAGATCTTCACAAAGAACATTCCCCTACAAAACGGATAGGGACCACCAACAGACAAGATTTGCACAACATTTCACGGGATTTCAAAATTGATGAGGTGATTATGCATGCGAATGATGCTATATCTGTCGATTTAAAAGTTAAGAAATTACAAGAAGCTGATAGTTCTGTTTTAATATACAAAAAGCTAGACGAATGTTTACCTGGGTACCCTAATGTCCACAAAGATGAATTTCTTCTTGGAATCATGAATGATGCAGTTAAAATTACTAGAGCTGTATGGAAACAAGTGCATCATGATTGATTCCACTCATGGAACCAAATGTATGGTTTCCAATTAACTACGATCATGATTAATGATGACAACCATGAGGGTTCCCGGCAGCAATTTTATACTCAACCCGGACAGCTTGTGTGACATTTGTTCCTTTTTTGCACAAATAAAAAGGAGGGGTCCCAATTTAAAACCAACTGTCTTCATGTCGGATGACGTTCTGGCATTCTACAATGCATGGAAGTTGGTTTTGGGGAGGTTGCCAAATATTTAATATGCAGTTGGCATATAAATCGCTCACGGTCAAGGAATTTGACGAAAATTAAAAATTCCGAGTTGAGGAAAGTTGTAAAAAACTAACAACTTCAAGAAATGCTCCATGAAGTGGATATTACCACTGTTAAAAGTTGTGACAGGTATGTTGATGAACATATGGCCTCAAATCATTTGGGAGTATTTCCATATAAATTTCATGTACCGCACAGAGCAGTGGGCCTGTTATCGAATCGGAGCAAATACAAACATGAAATTGGAACAATGGCACCGGCAGATAAAATACGAAACAGGGGGGGGGGGAATAATTAAAAGACTGGACAAGTCATTGTCTATCGTCTTAAGGTATCCGACTACCTTTAAAACGCGATTTTCGGCGGAAATTGCGATTTTCCAAATTTGATATAATATGAAAGCCCGATTTCTTATCTTTCCAAATCTGTTTAAATTTTGTTCCTACCATGCATAGAACGTAAGATACAGGTCTTTTAATACTACATAGTCGACACTTTTTAAAACCGGAAGTGCCTTTCTGCAAACAGGAAGTGAACGTAAAAGTTTGTTTACATTCTTATTTTAACAAATTAAAGCGTTAAAATTTGCTCTGAAGTGTGGATTTTTTTTTATTAATTAAAAAAAAATTAATTAAAAAACTACTTTTTACACAAAAATACATCTGGCAATCATGTTTAACTTCACAATCTGGCATCAAACTTGAGTTTCAGTTTGTACACAATTTGAACTCGTGATTTTCGATCGTGCGTTCAAAAAGTTCTACAACTTGATAATTCTTCTTGCATAAAGTGATTTTTCTTTACAAAATGGGAAAGAGTATTGCCAGGAAGAAGAAACACCACTTCAAAGGTAATCAACACTCTAAAACACTGAAGACTAACAGTCTTGAAGATCCAGTGTGCACAGCCAGTGCTTCAAAACTGCAAGCATCTAGCTCTTCCAAATTCGAAGTTTTGAATGAGGAACTGTGTGGTAATCGGATTTTCGACCTGGAAACTTTAATAAATATATTTTTGGTGCTTCCATGTCCCAAATGCTTTGCTTCTGGTTTGCATTTAGTTGAAGACTCCAGGTATGGATTGTGCTCACACTTCTCTTTGAAATGTCACAATTGTGATTTTGTAAAAGGCTTTGCCTCCTCCAAAAAGAACAAAAATGTACCTGAAGTGAACTCTAGAATAGTTTATGGGATGAGGCAGATTGGAAAGGGATTTTCTTCAGCGTATAAACTGTGCACCACGCTGAATTTGCCACCAATTTCTAAAGCTGCGTATAACATCCATGAAGAGAAACTCTTGAAAGTTGTGTCCGAGGTTGCTGAATCTTCAATGTTAAAAGCAGCTGATGAAGTTGGTTCAAAGGGAGAAGACAGTGAATGCGGCGTGTCTGTAGATGGAACGTGGCAGCGTAGAGGGTACACTTCTTTGAATGGTTGTGTTGCTGCCATTTCAATTGACACGGGAAAGGTTCTCGATTTAGAAGTCATGTCCTCATACTGCAGAATTTGCAAAAGATTACAGAAACTGAAGAGAAACCCGTCATTTGAATCACAGGAAGCTGACCATATATGCCAGTGCAATTTTAAAGGGTCATCAGCAAAGATGGAAACTGTTGGTGTCGACAGAATTTTCAAGAGGTCAGTGAGCACTCGGAAGCTGAAGTACACGAAATACTACGGTGATGGGGATTCTAAAGGCTATTTGTGCGTCCAAAACACATATGGCGAAAAAAGTGTTTCAAAACTGGAATGCATTGGGCACATTCAAAAACGGGTGGGTACACGTCTGCGAAAATTGAAAAGCAAAACCAAAGGTCTGTCTGGTAAAGGCAAGTTATCAGATGTCTTTATCGACAGACTACAAAATTATTATGGCATTGCGATTCGCTCTAACGTGGGCAACTTACAAATGATGCAGCAAAATGTAATTGCAGCTTTGTTTCATTGTGCTTCATCACCAAAGAAACCGATGCATGGCCAGTGCCCTATTGGTGTAGACAGTTGGTGCTATTACCAGCGAGCTGTAAGCGAAGGGAAAGAACCAGAAAAGCTCAAGCATTCTGGTTTGCCCAACAATATTTTAAATGTAGTCAAACCAGTGTATTTAGAGCTTTGCACCAGAGAACTTTTGAATAAGTGTCTGCATGGCAAAACTCAAAATGCCAATGAAAGTTTCAATGGTGTTATTTGGCAGAGAGTTCCGAAGGAGGTTTTCGTCAGCCTAAAAACTGTAAAATTAGGGGCTTATGATGCAGTAATACAATATAATGATGGATTTGAGGGTTGCACCAGTGTTTTAAGCAAGATGAACATTGAAAATCTTGGTTACTTCACATTAAAAGGTTACCAAAGTTTGGATCGCATTAGAATCAGTGATTCCAAGCGCCATACAACACCCGTTTCAAAGAAGCGCAGGAAGGTTTTGAGGGCAATTAGGAAAAAAAAAGTAGTTGATTTAACTTCTATAGAAGGTGATCTTTATAAATCAGGATCATTTTAGAGCTACATTTTCCATTTAAAGGTAAGATTCATTATTGAATTTTGTTTTTAGCTTTTTCTTGAAATTGACATTTTAGAATTTTGCTTTTACGCAAAACATGAAAACTCAAAAAGTTATGCTTCAAATGTTATGAAATTTGGTAGGAATACTTTCAAAGAGTTTATAAAGGGAATGTACCACTTCTGTAATTGTGCATTAATTAGTTTTTTTATTTTTAATTATAAGTTATGCGTTGCTATAATTTATGGAAGATTTTCTTCTTGGTTGTACTTGAACCTCTCCAGTTTTTAAAAGAACTGGTTTACAATGATGTGAGAGGTACATTCCCTAAAGGAGGTTTCAATCTTCAAAATAAAATTTACAAAATAAGAATATCTTAATTTAAATTTAAGTTATCATGTTTTGCGGTGGTGCTAGTTTTTGTCTATTTTTCACCCCTTTTTGGGGTTTAAATTTTAAAAAAATTATTAATTATTTTTTTTATATGTTATTCTCTAAGTTTTTAACCATATTCTATAATATAATGCACAAAAAAAGTCAAATTTCAAATTATTTCAAAAAATCCTTTCCGAAGGTAGTCGGACACCTTAAGTGCCGTGTCCAAAATGCTTTCAAGCCTATTAGTGTCTATGAAACGAGGGAAAGTAACAAAAAGAATTTCAGACATACGAAATCGACACGAAAAGAGCAGGGAAATTATTCTGTCATAAATTATCCCTAAAAAGTCATTCATAGTAACAAAAAATAACGATTCCAGTCAGTTCCTTCAAACGTATGAAGTTACGTATGTTTTAGTACATAGCTTTTCGAAAGAAATGAACAGACTGCGGGCGACCTATTCGAGAACTGTCTATGCTTTCTACACATACCCCATCGTTGGCACTGTTTAATGTGTACACAACCCCTCCGAAAACTCATTAAGGCTAAAATTATTGCGTAGATCTCTGAAGTGAAGACATTGCAGCACCCATGCAATTTTCTAGCAATGATTGTATTTTCAAAAATGGCCGCGGCTCCAACATTTGTCCCGTTCTTAGAGTATGTTGCTTGATTCTGGCAGTTCAATCAGTCTGTTACCGAGTACTATTTTTAATGAAGTGAAAACAAATACCAAAGTTAAATTTCTTTATCGAGCAATACAAATAAAGACAGCTTTATGGCAACCCTATGAGGTTGTTTTTTTACGAAGGGAAGTCCGTTTTTTAAACGAAATTGCGATGTATTGCGTTCTATGATTGGTGAGCATTTTGAAATTTGGATTTTTTGCGTTCTGATTGCTTAGCTTTTAAAGGATGATCTTAATTGCTTACCGCTTAAACGGAGTTCGCAAAGGTCGCAACGGAAACTGTCACTGTGTCTTTAGACTTTGTGTTTACCGCTGGATTTTCAAAATTCGGAATACAATTTTTTCAAGTGTCAAATTTCTATTGATCTTTTGGTTTTTTTTAATTAAAAATTCAATTTATTAATTATCGTTCGTGATATTATAGATTTATTAGCCGCTCACTTACCCTTGATTAGGTATGGCAGCAGATGGTTTGACTGGACGAATAAATTCGGGGTTTTTTTTGGAAAAATGTATGAATCTTTAGCGAATCCGGAGAGCTTGAAAGTGATTGAATGGTGCCAGAAAGTTGGTTTGATTGCTAAAAGTGTAAAATGTCCAGAATGTGGGAGTGAAATGTCTTTGAAAGAGAGGATGTGGGCGAAAGGTACGAATGGTTGTGTAGAAAGGATGGACATAAGCGAAAGCGGTCGGTGCGAAAGGGAACATGGTTTGAAAACAGTCAATTGCATGTGTAAGATTCTTTTGATTACGTGGTACTGGGTGAATGAAACACCAATTAGATATGTTATGAATGAAATGGATGTGGCGACCCAGTCTATCAGTGCTATCTGGATAGCCTGAACGAAATTGAGTGCTCGGAATATAATCACATCGCTTTCCGAACTCTATCCCATAACTGTTTGAAAAAATAAGGAGTTTTTAAGGTATCCGACTACCTTTAAAACGCGATTTTCGGCGGAAATTGCGATTTTTCAAATTTGGTATAATATGAAAGCCCGATTTCTTATCTTTCCAAATCTGTTTAAATTTTGTTCCTACCATGCATAGAACGTAAGATACAGGTCTTTTAATACTACATATGTGGGAGAGCTAATGATTTCAAGAGTCCATATCCTGTTTCAAAAGTCAAGTTGCAAATTTTGCTGTCCAGAGTCAAGATTTATGAATCCAATTTCAATAAATTCACTGAGATTAAAACTTAACAAAAATTTAATAAGGTGACATTTAAAATTACAATACAATTCCGCTTCATAATGCGGCCAAGATATTTAAGCGCGTCATTGCACTTCCATTGTTACAGTTCAACTGATTGGCGCAAGAGCGCCACCTACCATCATTACGGAACATACTCCGCCACGATGAACCTTGGTTCATTATAAAATAATATATAGATAATATCAAATATTCAAATTTAAGCTTTAAACAAAATGTAAAAATGTTCAGCAAAATACAAGTTATAAAAGTAAACTGAAAATACTACAAAATTAAATTCAAATATTATCAATACTAAATTTAAAACATGAGAAATAACATGCACAATATACTTACAAATCTTCAGAATTAAAGGAAAAAATATATACCTGCCTAAAAATTCACAATGTGAAGAATTAGCAAATTTACACTTTAAATCTGGAAAACACAATACTTGACATGTTAATACAAAGGAAAATGGAAAATTTTAAAGAAAACAAGAAATAATAATTAATGTTTCTAAAAGTCTATTTAGATAAGGGCAAGAGTGAAAGTTTATGGATAGGGCGTTTCAGTTCTCCAAATAAAGTTTTTAATTTCACCACACGCACTTTTCCATCTGCACCAGGGTACAGTTCCACTATTCGCCCAAGTCGCCACTTTAGTGGTGGCAAATTGTCGTCTTTAATTAAGACTAAGTCATTGATGTTCAAATTGGGCTTATCCTTCAACCATTTAGCACGTCCTTGCAGCTGTGAGAGATAGTCCGTGGACCAACGTTTCCAAAAGCTTTGGAAAAGCTGTTGGGTCAATTTCCATCTTTCTGTTGGAGTCAGTTTGTTTATGGTAACATCAGATTCAGGGATAGCAGTCAATGCAGTTCCAATTATGAAATGCCCAGGTGTTAAGGGACTTAGGTCATCAGGATCCGAAGAGATGGAAACTATCGGCCTGGAATTTAAACATGCTTCGATTTGTACAATTAGTGTGTGAAACTCTTCATGCGTTAGAACTTGTGTTCCAACAGTTCGCTTTAAATGAACTTTCGTTTGTTTTACACCAGCCTCCCAGAGGCCACCAAAGTGAGGTGCAGCTGGAGGGTTGAAAGTCCACTGAATATTTTCTTCAGTTAAATAGTTCTGAGTTTTTTCAGCAGAAGAAAATGTGGCCATGTTTCTTTTTAATTCTCGGTCAGCTCCAACAAAATTGGTACCTCTGTCTGAAAAAATTTCTTTTGGTTTCCCTCTACGTGCAGCGAATCTTTTCAGCGATGCTATGAATGCTTCTGTAGTGAGATCACTGACTACTTCTAGATGAATGGCTTTGGTAGAGAAGCATACATAGAGACAAACATAACATTTAAATGGTTTCACACCTCTTCCCTTTCGAGTCTTAATCAGGAAAGGTCCTGCAAAATCCAGTCCAATTTTGGAAAATACTCTGTCTGGCACAACACGAGCAGTTGGGAGGTCTGCCATTATCTGAGTGGCAGTAGCTGTTCGATTTCTGAAACACTTCATACATTTCCAAATTACTTTTCTAACAACTTCTCGGCAGTTAATAATCCAAAACTTTTGTCGGAGAGTTGACATTGTTAACGTAGGACCACCATGGAGGTTCACTTCGTGAAAATGTTTGATTATCAAATCTGTAACATGGTGTTTCTTAGGAAGAATGATTTGATGCTTCTGGTCTTCTGAGAGGTTTGAATTTCTAAGCCTTCCACCAACTCTGAGGATTTCCTCTTTGTCAAGAAATGGATTCAATGCCAAGATTTTACTATTGAGAGTTAAATTCTTCCCAGTTTTCAAAAGCTTAATTTCTTCTCTAAATTCAAGTTGCTGTATAAATTTCAAAATCAAAATGGTTGCTTTTTCAAGTTCTTGAATAGTTAAAAATCCCTTAAGTTTTGAAGATGTTGGTTTAGCATTATTGTAGAACCTCAAACACCACGCAGTAACGCGTTTCAATTTGGTCCAGGAAGAAAACTTGAAGATCAATTCAAATTCGGACTCTTTGCTAGCAATAGAATATATAACAGCTCGACGCTGTTCTTGAAATACTTCTTCTACCTTAGGAGTTATCAAAGGATCAAATTGAGATGTTGGCAGATTTCCTTCTTTCAACCACTCTGGACCATGGAACCAAATTTCATTCTTTACGAGATCAGATGCCGTGGATCCACGTGAGACTATATCGGCAGGATTTTCGGTTCCTTTACAGTATTTCCATTGCGTAGGTGAAACAAGATTTTGAATTTCACGTACACGATTTGCAACAAAAGGTTTCCAATTGTTAGCTGAACCCTTTATCCAATGAAGTACGATATTAGAGTCACTAAAACAAAATATATTATCTTCACTGATACCAAATAATTTCTTCAAATATTTAACAATTCTTGCGGCAATAACAGCCCCCATGAGTTCTAAACGAGGCAAAGTTAATTTCTTAAGTGGGAACACTCGGCTCTTTGAAAGCACAAAAGACGTAGAGCATAAATCAGGATCCCGAAAATACGCAACAGCTCCATATCCCTTGAGACTGGCATCACAAAACAAATAAAGTTCTAACTTAGCAAAATTTGCACATTCATCATTCAAAAAATTTCTTCTAGGAATAGACAAATTCAATATAACTTCAATTTCAAAATACCATGATTTAAATTTTTCACTTAAATCTATGGGCAAAACTGTATCCCAATCAATGCCCAGTTCCCATAATTCTTGCAACAAGAATTTTATTCTGATAACAAAAGGTGCAATGAATCCAACTGGATCATATATTTTAGCCACAGTCTGTAATATTTTCCGTTTTGTAATATTTTGCCAATCAAATGATTGTAAAAGTTGTCGCACATCTAATTTTAATACGTCCTCTTCAGAATCCCAGATTATTCCCAAAACCTTTAATGTCTTTTGATTTAAGCAGTCTTCCTTGCTAATTATTCCATTCTCTTCCCATTTACTTCTTAACGATAGAGAATTAGATTCAAATTTTCTTAAATTCATACTAGCGTTTTCAAGTATCTTAACTGCAGTAGTAGACAAAGAGAAAGCTTCATCAGTAGAGTCTGCTCCGTAGATCAGATCATCCACATATAAGGACTTATCAAGCATATCAACCACTTCACTATATTCCTTTTCGTAACCTTTTATGTGATGCTTAATAGTGGCAGAAAGAATAAATGGACTTGTTGTAACACCAAATGTTACTCGGCACATTCGAAAAACTTTAAAACCGAAACTGTTGTCAGAAGAATTGTCAAACCACAAGAATCTCAAAAAATTCTTATCTTCATCAGCAATTTGAATTTGGTGAAAAGCCCCCTCTATGTCGGCACAAAATGCAATTTTGTATATACGAAATTTTAAAATTACATCCAACAGGTTGGGATTTAAATTTGGGCCTGATATCAAACAGTCATTTAATGATTTAGCGTCTTTCGCTTTCGATGAAGCATCAAAAACTATCCTAACTTTTGTTGTTGCTTTGTCTTCCCGTATAACGGGTCTATGAGGCATATAATAACAGTTAGTTTCATTTTCAACAAACTTACATTCTTCAATAATTCCCTTATCAGCTTGTTCTTTAATAATATTATCATATTCATTATATAAGATATAATTTCCTTTTAATTTATTTTCTAGCCCAAGAAATCGTTGTTTAGCAACAAAAAAATTATCTGAAAGTTCCGATTTATTTTCTTTCCACAAAAGTTTTGTTTCGTATCGACCATCCTTAAATTTCAAATTATCGTTAAAAGATTTAATGGTATTTAAATCAGTCTCAGAAAGTGTTTCGTTTTTATCTTCAATGCCTATCGAATCTAGTTTCCAAAAGGATTGCAAGTCAAATGTTTTTGCTTCATCACTAGATAAAAATAACGCATTAATTCTAGTATTATTTCTTTCGACTTTGCCCATTAAAGTAAAACCGAAAATAGTTGGCGAAACAAATAAATCATCATCTACTTGAGTAACACGACCATTTTGTACACGCCAAAAATATTCAGCTCCTAGTAAAATACTTATTTTTTCATTATTAGGATTCGAATCGGACAGTTCCCATCCTCGCCTACTCATAAATTCTTGAATGTTTAGACAGTTGGAAGGACCTTGAACAGCGATACAGGAAATCAAATCTGTGGCGAGAACTTCTACCATTATACTGGAGCAAGCATCGTTTTTATTTTTTAATCGCAGACTAAATACTTCGAACTCTTGTTGATTTCCATGACGCCTTCCAAATGAATAAATTGTTAAACATTCTCTTCGAATGATCTGCAGTTTTAATTCTCGAGCTAAATCTTTAGTTATGAAACTTCTTTCGCTTCCTGAGTCAATTAAAAGTCTTGCCACTTTCGATTTATTTCTGGATTGAGCAATAACTGAACATGTTTGTAAAAGAACGTTATTTTTAGGCTTCGGAATATTACAATGTGATATTGACACAACAGTTGTATTTTCAGGCTCTAACTCTTTTTGATCTTTAGATTTGGTATAACAAAAGAGTTTGTTGTGATTTTTACCAAAACAAATTTCACACGGTTGTATTTTTGATCTACAATCGACTGACAAATGAGATTTAAGAAAACATCTGTAACACCTGCCTTCTTTCTTTAACTTGTGTCTTTTCTGATTATCGGAATATTTAAAACATTCGGCGGACACATGTTCATTAGATCTGCAGAATATGCAAAACCTTTTTATTGCTGTATTAAAAGCAGAAGCTGACGGCTTAGAATTATTATGAGTGTTTTTGTTTCTAAATGACGTCTGATTTCGATTAAATGTTTCTGTTGTTTTTACACTTCGTAAGTTATTTATCATTAAAGTGGCTTCGCGACACTCAATTTCATTTTTGATGAATTCAATTAGTTCAGTTATTTCAAAGTTTTCTTTAGAAGTGCGTTTTCTATGAAACTCTAGTGCTAAATCTTGTGGAAGTAATTTAAGAATAATTGGATTCAATAAATGTCCATAACTACCACTTGTTACATCAAGCGAATTCAAATTTCTTATACTGATTTCTAGTTGATCATAAAGCTTACGCATTCCATACACATTATTTGAATATTTAACAGGTTCCAAATTCAATAACTTATTCATATGGCTGTTTATTATTAAATCCTTTCGCCCATATCTCTCTTTCAACAATATTAAACAACTATCATAGTTGTCTTCAGTAAGACAGAAACCAGACACACAATTAAATGCTTCTCCAACAAGTAAAGATTTCAAATATGTAAACTTTTCTACTTTAGATAGAGTTGGATTGTTATGAATTGAATTTTCATAGGCATTAAAGAATTCAGGCCACATACTAGAATCACCAGAAAACTTTTCTAGAATTAATTTAGGAAGTCTAATAGAAACATTTGGCGAATTCGAAATTACACACTGAGAGGAATTATTTTCAGTACTCGTATCAACTTGTGTATTAGAATTTCTAATACCTATATCGTATTTCTTCAGACAATTAGTAATTTTCAATTTACAACAAATTAATTTTTCATTATATTCTTCACTGACATTTATTTCCTTTTCATATTCGTTTGTGTCAGTGATGCGAATTTCGATCTTTTTATCAAGTTCTTTCAAAGATTTATGCTTGTCAGTTAAAATTTCCAAATATTCATTCAGTTCTTGAATGTTTTGTGGTGTTAAATCAGAAATTACAAGCAAATTATCAACTTTAGTTACAATTTTCGTAACTACAGCTCTAAAAGAAGAGCGTTTCGTTTTTAATTTTTCAAGTTCTGTTTTCGTTTTGTCCGAAAGAGCCATTTTCAATTAGTTTTCAAAGATCAATATTTCTTTTCATGCAGATACTTCAAAATTCTCTTACCTTTTTAAAGGCAATATTCCATTCCCGGGTTTCGGCACCAAAAAATGTGGGAGAGCTAATGATTTCAAGAGTCCATATCCTGTTTCAAAAGTCAAGTTGCAAATTTTGCTGTCCAGAGTCAAGATTTATGAATCCAATTTCAATAAATTCACTGAGATTAAAACTTAACAAAAATTTAATAAGGTGACATTTAAAATTACAATACAATTCCGCTTCATAATGCGGCCAAGATATTTAAGCGCGTCATTGCACTTCCATTGTTACAGTTCAACTGATTGGCGCAAGAGCGCCACCTACCATCATTACGGAACAACATAGTCGACACTTTTTAAAACCGGAAGTACCTTTCTGCAAACAGGAAGTGAACGTAAAAGTTTGTTTACATTCTTATTTTAACAAATTAAAGCGTTAAAATTTGCTCTGAAGTGTGGATTTTTTTTTATTAATTAAAAAACTACTTTTTACACAAAAATACATCTGGCAATCATGTTTAACTTCACAATCTGGCATCAAACTTGAGTTTCAGTTTGTACACAATTTGAACTCGTGATTTTCGATCGTGCGTTCAAAAAGTTCTACAACTTGATAATTCTTCTTGCATAAAGTGATTTTTCTTTACAAAATGGGAAAGAGTATTGCCAGGAAGAAGAAACACCACTTCAAAGGTAATCAACACTCTAAAACACTGAAGACTAACAGTCTTGAAGATCCAGTGTGCACAGCCAGTGCTTCAAAACTGCAAGCATCTAGCTCTTCCAAATTCGAAGTTTTGAATGAGGAACTGTGTGGTAATCGGATTTTCGACCTGGAAACTTTAATAAATATATTTTTGGTGCTTCCATGTCCCAAATGCTTTGCTTCTGGTTTGCATTTAGTTGAAGACTCCAGGTATGGATTGTGCTCACACTTCTCTTTGAAATGTCACAATTGTGATTTTGTAAAAGGCTTTGCCTCCTCCAAAAAGAACAAAAATGTACCTGAAGTGAACTCTAGAATAGTTTATGGGATGAGGCAGATTGGAAAGGGATTTTCTTCAGCGTATAAACTGTGCACCACGCTGAATTTGCCACCAATTTCTAAAGCTGCGTATAACATCCATGAAGAGAAACTCTTGAAAGTTGTGTCCGAGGTTGCTGAATCTTCAATGTTAAAAGCAGCTGATGAAGTTGGTTCAAAGGGAGAAGACAGTGAATGCGGCGTGTCTGTAGATGGAACGTGGCAGCGTAGAGGGTACACTTCTTTGAATGGTTGTGTTGCTGCCATTTCAATTGACACGGGAAAGGTTCTCGATTTAGAAGTCATGTCCTCATACTGCAGAATTTGCAAAAGATTACAGAAACTGAAGAGAAACCCGTCATTTGAATCACAGGAAGCTGACCATATATGCCAGTGCAATTTTAAAGGGTCATCAGCAAAGATGGAAACTGTTGGTGTCGACAGAATTTTCAAGAGGTCAGTGAGCACTCGGAAGCTGAAGTACACGAAATACTACGGTGATGGGGATTCTAAAGGCTATTTGTGCGTCCAAAACACATATGGCGAAAAAAGTGTTTCAAAACTGGAATGCATTGGGCACATTCAAAAACGGGTGGGTACACGTCTGCGAAAATTGAAAAGCAAAACCAAAGGTCTGTCTGGTAAAGGCAAGTTATCAGATGTCTTTATCGACAGACTACAAAATTATTATGGCATTGCGATTCGCTCTAACGTGGGCAACTTACAAATGATGCAGCAAAATGTAATTGCAGCTTTGTTTCATTGTGCTTCATCGCCAAAGAAACCGATGCATGGCCAGTGCCCTATTGGTGTAGACAGTTGGTGCTATTACCAGCGAGCTGTAAGCGAAGGGAAAGAACCAGAAAAGCTCCAGCATTCTGGTTTGCCCAACAATATTTTAAATGTAGTCAAACCAGTGTATTTAGAGCTTTGCACCAGAGAACTTTTGAATAAGTGTCTGCATGGCAAAACTCAAAATGCCAATGAAAGTTTCAATGGTGTTATTTGGCAGAGAGTTCCGAAGGAGGTTTTCGTCAGCCTAAAAACTGTAAAATTAGGGGCTTATGATGCAGTAATACAATATAATGATGGATTTGAGGGTTGCACCAGTGTTTTAAGCAAGATGAACATTGAAAATCTTGGTTACTTCACATTAAAAGGTTACCAAAGTTTGGATCGCATTAGAATCAGTGATTCCAAGCGCCATACAACACCCGTTTCAAAGAAGCGCAGGAAGGTTTTGAGGGCAATTAGGAAAAAAAAAGTAGTTGATTTAACTTCTATAGCAGGTGATCTTTATAAATCAGGATCATTTTAGAGCTACATTTTCCATTTAAAGGTAAGATTCATTATTGAATTTTGTTTTTAGCTTTTTCTTGAAATTGACATTTTAGAATTTTGCTTTTACGCAAAACATGAAAACTCAAAAAGTTATGCTTCAAATGTTATGAAATTTGGTACGAATACTTTCAAAGAGTTTATAAAGGGAATGTACCACTTCTGTAATTGTGCATTAATTAGTTTTTTTATTTTTAATTATAAGTTATGCGTTGCTATAATTTATGGAAGATTTTCTTCTTGGTTGTACTTGGTTGGTTTTTTATGGCACAAGGGCCAGATTTGGCCATGCTGCGCCAAACAATAGCTATTTCATAACTGGTATTTGGTTAGAACGAGTCAGAAAGCTACGTATTAAAATTCAGTGCAGTTGTGTGTGTTGCAGTCGATTATGAAATCTAAATAAAGTTTACGAAACCAATGTCAGTAAGGAATAAAAATAAGTTTTTATGATGTGGTTCCATCAACAAGTCTGTTAAGGTAATAGGGGAAATACCAAATCGGTTTAGTCTATGATGATTAAAATTCCGGCATTCCGTCAATATGTGCTTTATGGAAAAAATACTATTGCATGATGAGCATAAAGAGAGAAGCTGGTTCTCCCAGCAGTACATGTCTGTGGGTAAAAAAGGAATGTCCGATTCGGAGCCTTGTCAGTTTTACATGATGACTTCTACTTAAGTTTGTTTTGCTGAATCCCTTTATAGATGGTTGGTTGGTTTTTTATGGCACAAGGGCCAGATTTGGCCATGCTGCGCCAAACAATAGCTAGTTCATAACTGGTATTTAGTTAGAACGAGTCAGAAAGCTACGTAATAAAATTGAGTGCAGTTGTGTATGTTGCAGTCGATTATGAAATCTAAATAAAGTTTACGAAATCAATGTCAGTAAGGAATAAAAATAAGTTTTTATGATGTGGGTCCATCAACAAGTCTGTTAAGGTAATAGGGGAGATACCAAATCGGTTTAGTCTATGATGATTAAAATTCCGGCATTCCGTCAATATGTGCTTTATGGAAAAAATACTATTGCATGATGAGCATAAAAGAGCTGGTTCTCCCAGCAGTAAATGTCTGTGGGTAAAAAAGGAATGTCCGATTCGGCGGAGCCTTGTCAGTTTTACATGATGACTTCTATTTAAGTTTGTTTTGCTGAATCCCTTTATAGATGGTTGAATATCATGAAGTTTGTTATGGTTTTCCAAATCCCAAGCGGATTGCCAGGATGAATTTATGGCTTGGGTTAAAACACTATTAATGTCGTGAATCGGGACATTGGAGTTTATAATCAATGTTGCGTTTTTGGCTGCCAAATCCGCTTTCTCATTGCCCCGGATTCCCACATGCCCAGGAATCCAACAAAAGAATATCCGAAAATCATTTTCTGTTAATGTTAGGAGCAAATTCATTGCTTTTAAAACCAAGGAATGACTTTTATGTGTATAGTTTAATAGGGATTCGATACTGCTTTTAGAGTCGGTATACAAGATCCAATTTTTATTAGTGTGTGTAGAAATCGTTTTTAAGGCTAAAATTATTGCGTAGATCTCTGAAGTGAAGACACTGCAGCACCCATGCAGTTTTCTAGCAATGGTTGTATTATCAAAAACGGCCGCGGCTCCAACATTTGTCCCGTTCTTAGATCCGTCAGTAAAAACTGTTTTAAAAGATGAATATTTGTTTCTATGGGAATGGAATAATTGTAAATAAATGGTATCGGGGGTTGATGATTTGTTAAAATGTGAAAAGTCATTGATGGTAAGTAGATTTTTATCATTCCAAGGTGGAGGTTCGTTTTCTCTAGGAAATATTCCCAGATTGTCAACATTTAATGAATTCATTATGGTACGGACTCTAAAACCAAGTGATGGTATGAATGAAGGTTTTAATGAGTAATGACTTCCAAATTTAGGGTTAGTTACTCTATTATGCAATGGGTGAGAAGGGTTGGCTTTAATCTTAAAATAGTATTTTAGGGTAAGTTTCTCACGTCGATGTCTTAAATCCGGCTCGCCTGTCATTATATATAAACTCTGGACTGGCGAAGTGCGAAAAGCTCCGAGGGATAATCGGAGGCCTTGGTGATGAATAGTATCCAGGGCTTGAAGAACAGACTTAGCAGAAGATCCATATATTACACTCCCATAATCCCCACGCTCAACCATAGAGCGCACTTTAAGGACCCGGCTACAGAAGCCCATAGCAACGCAAATGAGGGGACGTGGGGTGCCGTCAAACGATCCCTTAAGGGAACGAGTACAGTAAAAGATCAATTTGACGGTTACCTTGCCGAATACATTTGGCGGCGGCAACACATGGGAACGTAAATCCAACGGATGTTTCTGGCATTTGTTGCCGAAATTGTCCGTAATTTCGAAAGGCGGCCACCTACTAGCGATGTACACTCGGCTAATTGAATTCATTAATTAATCCTTGATAGTAATTTATTCCAAATTCCACTACCCCAACACAGTAATCAATGTGCCTGAATGTATCAATGTGTCAGCATCAGTGACTGGATCTGGTCTCGAATCCAACACATTTAAATTAGTTGAGCCCAAGAAATGTTAAAGTAAACCAGAAGGCCAAGAAAATGAAAATTCCGGAGAATAAAACATCCGCAACTAACCAGATTGACCAAAATATTGGGCTGAACACCGCCCTTCCCGACTCTGACGAGTCAACAGATAGTCACTGAAGCTACAAAACCAACTTCTGTGACCCCAAACCCACCACAAAAGAGGAAACAAAAAGTTCCTCCTATTTTTGTGCTCCTCCACCCAACTGGAGGGAATTAATTTCATATCTTGGCAGTTGCCAAATCATTAAAATCCAAACTTTCCGGAGAGCAATTCAAGCTCACTGTCGACACGGAAGAATTCCGTATAATTAATAAATGGATGCTAGCCCAGGGGTTCCAGTTCAAAACTTTCAAACTTGGCAACGAAAGCCCCTTAAAAGTTGTAATTCGGGGATTTCCCCTACAGACTGATATGGACTTGATAAAATCTGCGCTCAGGGCCAGAGATTTTGTAGACCACAGAATTACTCGCCTCACCCGTCCAGGCTCAAAACATCCCATGCCCTTATTCTACCTCCAACTGGTTAGCTCACTAAAAGTTGAGGAGGTTTTTAACTTATCGGAACTGAAATTCAAGTTGAACGGTACCGAGGCAAAAAGACCCCGTCGCAATGCTACCGTTGCCAGGGGTTCTTTCACTCTTCGGAATGCTGCACCTCCCCGCAGAAATGTGTGAGGTGCGCAGGTCCGCCAAAAACTGCCCGAATTCCTATAACATGCCGCTCAAATGCGCAAACTGTGGAGATCACAGCGCAAACTTCAGGCGCTGTCCCCGCTTCCCTCAAACTGGCGCACGAAACCCCGGCACCATTAAAATGCAGAAATCATCCCAATCCGAGTCAGCTTCCTGCCCCACTGGGAAAGCCCCAGCAGCAACAGAAGTTGGTTCCTCGACTTACGAGTGAAGCCTCCAATATTTCTTATGCGGCTATATTAAAGGGACAAAAAGAGGTAGCTCCACCTCCAAAAGCCCAAACCCCCGGCACAAATGCACCTTCGGCCCAGCAAATGTGCAAAGACACGCTATTGGCCGTAATAGAACTGTCGAAGGATGCGAATATAAACAACTCGCTCCTCCAAGCATTCAGAAACGCCATTCCTCAGCTCCGCACAGCAAGTGACGGAGTCGAGAGAGCGTTCTTCATCTTCGAGCAATACGTTGCTCTCACAAATGAGGAAACCCTCCCAACTCACTAATGTCTGTACAAGATCCGCAGCACTTATCAATAGGCTTTTGGAAAGCCAATGGACAGAGGGCCCGAATTCACGAAGTCCGGCAGTTCCTAATCGAGAGGAACTTTGATTTGTTTTTGGTCAATGAGACCCATCTCACCCCGGGATATAATCCACAAATCCCGAATTATATCCTCTACAAAAATGATAAGAGAATTCACCAGCACTACACGTCCAGCTAGCGGGGGCACCTGTATCTATATTAAACGGAGCATGTCTCATACTCATCATTACTCCGAAATTAGATCTGGTTGAGGTGAAAATGAGATTCACCCCAATCAAAATTATTTCAGCATCCGTTCCCCCTCAAAAAGGGCCGAGACGTATTTTTCCGGAAGCTGATCTGACAAAATTACTAGCAATAGGAAACAATGTCATCTTAGCAGATCTCAATTCTCCCCACATTGCATGGAACAACCATAGCACAAATAGCTGGGGTAGCAAATTGTAAACAATGTTGGACAAAATTAAAAGGATTACGGTCATGGTTCCGGATGACCCTACCCACATAAACACAGGAGGTACCACTGACTCATATTTAGATTTGGCAATAATCAAATATGTCCCTTTCCAAAAATCGATCAGAGTTATGGATGCACTTAGCTCTGATCATCTCCCAGTGGAACTCAATAAATTCATCCAAATTAACTCAAAATTTCACAAACTGGGGAGACTTCAATTTTAATTGGGCCAACTCCACCCTTCCATCACTTAATGTTACCTCGAATGATGACATTGTTAACTCCATTGCTCAATTAGGCATTAAATTTAAGGAAGCTTTCGATGCAGCTTCCAAACCCAAATTAAAACCTGATCTTCCTCGTTTCCCAGAAGAAATCAGGGCACAAATTAAACATCGAAACCGAGTACGGAAAATTTGGCAACGTTCTCGAGATCCCCAATCTAAAGAAATTCTCCGTACTGCCAACAGAGAACTCAAAGCACTGATAGGTTCTCATGCGCAAGAGAAATGGTCAGCAGACATAGAGCCTCTAACGACTGAAAACAATTCACTTTGGAGGAGAGTTTCTCAATTAAAAGACAATTCAAGACTATTCCGCCCCTAACTGGCGCTAGCGGTGAAATTGCTTCTACTGCGAAAGAAAAGGCTGAAGTTCTTGCAGACAGCCTTGAATCGCAATTCATTCCAAATCCAGCCCTGGCGAATTTGTATATGCAGACACCAGGGCATACACACCCAGGTTGAAGAGTTCCTAGGTACACCATTCGGACCGGGTATCGAACCTGCAACCGCGTTCGAAGTCGCCGAACACATTTCCAACCTCAAAATCAAAAAGGCTCCCGGCATTGATTCCATTTCGAATAGCATACTCAAAAACCTGCCCATTAAATTCATCCTATTCATAACATTTTTGATTAACGTTATGATTAAAAATAGTTACATCCCCCAAAGCTGGAAAATAGCGGTCATAATCCCTATTCCGAAGCAATCTCAAAATCTTATATTACCACAAAATTATCGTCGGATCACATTACTCAGCTCACCGAGTTAAGTCTTTGAATACATTTTGTTTATACGCCTGTATTAGTTCATTCAGGAAAATAACATTCTTATTCCTGAGCAATTTGGGTTTCGTAAGAAACAGCACCAACCACAGCTGTTGCGTGTCACTGAATTGATTCATGAAGGCTATCGCAAAAAAGCACGCACAGGCGTGTTATTCTTAGATGTTGCCAAAGCCTTTGACCGCGTTTGGCATGAAGGGCTAATTTACAAGCTCATGCAACTTGTACCTCAGTAAACGTTCATTCACTGTGCGAGTTGATCTAACTCATTTTTCTTCCACCCGCCCAATCTGTGCCGGAGTCCCACAGCGATCCCTTTTGGGACCCCAATTCTTCAACCTGTTCGTAGACGATCTGCCCAAAACGCTGCACAGTGAGTTGGCTATATACGCCGACGACACCGCAATTCTCGTCCAATCAAACAACATCTACCATATCCATACACGAATGAGAACATACATCCATGAACTCGAGGGCTGGCTTGACTGGAAAATCAAAATTAATGCTTCGAAGTGTGCCTGCATGCTGTTCTCGAGGAAATTCGTTCATTACAAATATACGAAATATTTCGACATTAAGCTCAATAACCCAGACTATTTGGACATCCCCCATTTCTCTATTTGGCACACCTGTGTACTGGGTACAAATACTTAGGATTAATCCTTGATCCAAAATTACTTTGGAATGAGCACATTAGTCGTGCTGTGCAAAATGCTGCCAAAGCCCAAATTTATCAGCTCATAGCTCGAAGAAACAGGCTTTCCCTTCACACTAAGCTTCTCCTACAAAGCCATCATTTGGCCTACCCTGACTTACGGTTTCCAAGTATGGGCATCGACCAGCTCAAAAAATATGAAAAGGCTGCAGATCTGTCAGAACCGCACTTTACGCGCTATGACTGGATCCCCTTTTTATGTCAGGAATGAAGTCATCCATTCGGACTCCAAAATTAAACCCATAGCTGAATTCCTACAGCGCATATCTTTAAAATTCTTCCATCATTATTTTTGTGTATGTAAAGATAAATTTGGACATGTGTAGAATAGAAAAATGTCCATTCTGTAAAAAAAATTAAAAAAGCTAGAGGAACCTATGATTCAGCATTTGATAAAAAGAATGAAATTAGTGCCATTTGTTGGAATGATCATGCAGTAGTTACAGTGGCATCCAACTGGGAAGCAGTTGAACCTATTATGACAACCAAAAGATACTCAAGGGGAGTAAAAAAGCATGCGACTATCCAGCAACCTAGATTAATTTCTGATTATAACAAGCATATGAAGGGTAGATCTTTTAGATAATTTCGTAGCAACATACAGGATAAATATAAGGGGAAAGAAATGGTGGTTTTCAATTTTATTGATGTTACAAAGTCGAATGCATGGTGGCTCTACAGGGACATAATGGATTCTAAGAAAGTTTATTAGACTTTCAGAGATCTCTTGTCGCATCTTTGATGAAAACTCAAGAAATCCAGATTCAACTTTACCAACTGTTTCACATGTTGGAAGACCTGAACATTTGCTATTCAAAATTTAATTTTAAACGAAGCTCAGAAGGACCGTTTTGATCATATAATCACTTAAAACTGTGAAAATAAGAGAAGATGCAAGCGCTGCAAAGTCAAACAATTACCATGTAATAAGTGCAATATACCTTTAGATGCAAAATGTTTCACTTTCATGTTACTAAATGATAATTTTTTTTATATCACTTTGGACTGACATTGCAAAAACAGAACATTTTGTAACTCTTATTAAAATGTATAATTTTCTGGAAACACCTTCATTGTGTTATTTATGTTCTAATAAGTGAAAATTCAGTTTGGTGCAATTCCAACGGCGAGAATTAGGAGCAGTCTTTAATGGGTTAAAGATTTATGCGGGGAAACGGTGCCCAGACACGTACTATTGATTAATGTGTTTGCTTGAATTTCATTGGAAACCTCTACTAAAAGATCACTGGAACGAAGTTTCTTTTAATGATTTGACAATGCCAACAAAGGATTGTATTGTTTTGATCCGAAAAAGTGAGATTTTAGAAAAGGAAGATTGATTTGTACTATGTTGATTGTTATCAGTTAATTTTATTACAAAATATGGGCATTAGAAAATAATGAACTTTGTTGTTCCCTTCCAGAGGGAGAAGAAATTATATTATCATTACATAATATTGAATTTGAGCTTTGCAGCACCACCCACCAGTGAGTCCAACAAGGGATGCAGAAATCTGCACCGATGCTAACAGGGCCCATACGCTTCCAATCACCCCTGTGCAGACACAACCATTGACATGTTGCTCAGCAGGTGACCGATTACTTGATCCCTAGCCGACGACGAAGTCCAATCGACCAGCCGATTGATGCACACGGGACCAATGTACACCTCCCGTTTACCTGAAGAGAGGGCTGAAGCAGTGTGTATTGGGTCAGTATGTCGCCCCTCAACTGCCAGGATCCCCTTTCCAGGGACACGGGTCTCCATGCACGGCAAACACATGGGTGATATAATCCCCAAGAGGAGCTGAGAGCAACAGATTGGCTAAAAGCTTCCCAAGAGGAGCCCTCACCTCCGAGGAGGCAATCACAATGAGGGAGGAAGAAAAAGTAGGAGGGGAAAAATGAAAGGGAAGGAAGATCACTCAGGTACCTCGGGGTTGTGAAGCCCGTACAAACCTAAAGAAGGTATGTCTCTGAGAGTTAGAGAACAGGGGATAGAGAGATAATGATCACTCAGGTACCTCAGGGTTCTGAAGACTACACATCTGAAGTAAAAGTGCCTCTGAGTGGAAGACTATGATTGCTAACTGTTAAAAAATAAATTTCAATCATTCAAAAAAATAAGTTCCATTTAACATCGTTGAAACGCAATTGGAAAGTTTTAAATTTGCCACATTCGGTCAGAAAATCAATGTGAAGGTACCATGCAAGTAACTTGTAGAACTTCTACCAAGCAGAATCTCAAAATTACTTCACAATTCTGTAAAATGTCACTTCTTACTGATACTTCCATTCAGTACAATTGAAAAAGGATGAAGGATCTATTCAAAAGAAAAGCAAGACTTTCTTAATCATCTACAATATGTAAACAGTATTTTAAGTCTAACTTATACAGTGCATTCTAATTTTAAATAGTCCACATAAAGCGCAGGATTTCACGATCAAGGTAGGACATTAAAATGCATTAATGTAATTGTCATTTTGAAAAATGCAGACCAAGTAAATGACTGATTACCTTTTAAATCAACTTAGATTTCAAGCTCTGCATTAGAATTTTCAAAAAAGAAACTTAGTCATCCAATATCTTAAAGTTGTTAACCATTATCTTTTGAAAAAGAACTTTTTGCTTCAGAGCAAGTTCTTTCATTTTCTTAGATTAACAAAGAGCTGCCATTAAATCAAGATCACAAAAAATGCTTCAATATGTTGGCAAATGCCTAACATTAGTTTTGCTGCCATTACCTATAGAGTTCTCCAGTGATTTTGCAGCAGGGTCAACAAATGTAAGCTTGTGATTAAGTGTTTATAACTCTCATCCTCCACTGTGTGATCGGCCTTCCAGCAATCTCAATGAAATGTGGCTCAATCCACTCAAGAACCTTAATCAGCATATCTGCTGACCTGTTATGAACAGCTTGCCTGTAATCCTTTTGAAAATTCACCCCAAAACAACCACTTTTGTGTCCATTTTTAAAATTTTGATCCAAACAATGTAAAATAGTACGATGTCAGCATGGGTTGGTTTTGGGTTTTATGGCCATATTTGAGCAAGCTGCACCAAACACGAGACATTGAGGGAGGAAAAAAAATGCAAACAGATAGGTGAGCGTAAAACAGAAGTGAAGACGGATCACTCAGGACATGCACACCTTAAGACGTGCCTATGAGGGCATTGTCAGAATGGAAGCTTTTGTACTTTTTAACACAAAATCGCTGTATATATACGTTGAACAATAACAGGCATTTTCAGTTTCTTGACAACATTCTAACAGTTCGTCATTAGCACTCTGTTCAGTTCTAATTAAATTTGACACGATTTTCTGAGGAATCCAATCTGGGAACTTGCGATTATGAATGAGGTTTCGAAAAACCAAGATTTTTATACTCATTCTTCATCCCAAATGGCAAAGCAATCACATCCAACAGACTTTACAATGTTCATTCAGAAAAATTCACAAGCGAAATATTCAAACACGCATTCTTTATCAGTTGATGTTAGGCTGTCTGATCTCACTGCATTCAAATTTTCTTCATAAAACTTTGATTTGTCCGATATGCAAATATTCAACTGATCTTTCGTAACCCCACGCTAGAACTAATACGCCACTTTACTAACGGCCTTTTCATTATTTCGGCTAGAGTTGAGTTGAAACTGAGCTTACTGTTAATGTTCCCAATACATTACTTTACCATGAATTAAGTTTAAAACATCCTTGTTTTAAGTGAATCAAAATATTCAAAAATTGTTTATTGTAATGAGAAAGTAAAAATGATTATTTCCAGAATGACAATCAACGGGTAGGTATCTACCGAAATTCTTTATTTGTTTTTACTGTGAATAGAACTTTCTTTTAATGGCAGCACTCGCGATTGTTTTTCAATTTCGCTGGTTGTCAGCTTTTCTTTTTCAATAGCATTGTTTCGGTTTTCGGGTATTTCTTAATTCGATGCGAAGAAATTCCAAAAAATGCATTGCCATGAGAAATCAGTTAGTCCTATTGATTTCGCTTCAAAGTCTTTTTCTTTTTACTGGTATGAATTGTTTTTTCTTCTGTTGTGTGTGTACTGTTTCCATAAAATTTTCGAGGATCTTCATGTTCTGTGTTGATTTTCAGAATCGCTTCCTCACGTTTACATAGTGGATGAAAATGGAAAACCATTGCCTGGCATAATAGGACCCTTAAATGAAGGGTCTCAGCTTTCTTTGTATTGTGAAACTAGCGGCGGTATGAACTTTTTCTTCATTAAAAGAAAATTTTTATGTATACCTTAACATCTTCAAATCATATGTTCTCTATATCTCAATGAATTTGAGGTCACTACCATTTTCAGAGCATGTAAGTTACTTAAATAAAGCTGCATTTTGATACTTATGTTTGAGGGGCTGCCCTGTCACCCCTGAAATCCTATTGATACAAAAATAAATGTTGAAGTTTAATCAATGAAAATGGAATGAGTAGGAAAATGTGGACTAGTCTGCATTTAGATATATATGCTAAACGAATACTTCAACAGTACTTAAGCCTCGACAAATGTTTTGATGGTTAAAAAGAACTAAAAATACTTACCGAAGCCAATTTAATCGGAAATTGAATTTCGTTTATCACACATGTAAAACGCATAAGTTAGACTCAAGAACACTGCACTATCGCCAATTGGCGATAATTTTGGAATATGGCAACCTGTCAATATTCTACCCAAATAGCCGTTGTGAATGGGCCGTTACTGTGTTCTTGAGTGTTGCTCGTGCATGTTTATATGTCTGAAACAGTAGAAATTATGAAATGTAATGTATTTAGCTTTGTGACCTTTCAATCGGAATGGAAAACCTGATAAAAAAGATATTGTCTCCCCCAAAAAAATTATTTTAATATATGCATACCTTGTTAGAGGGCACATGTATTTAATAACTACCTAGGAAAACTACCAATATTTTGATGCACTAATGTCATTAGATATGATCATGAAGTAAACATTATCTTAGGGCACTTATCTTGTCTACTTTTATCTTGTACTAATTTAATTTTAATTCAGGAATATATTTCCTGCTAAGTGTAGGAGGCTCTATACTTAAGATCTACAAAGAAATGGAATAGTTGCAACATTAAAAGGATTGTGTTAGATATGAATATTGTGTATTTATTTTAACAAAGCACAGATGTCTCTTGGAAATAAAATTTTGTTTTTTACTGGTATATTAATGCATTTTTATCAGTATCAAATCCAGAACTGATCCTTTTTGTCTCGCGTGCTTCGACAAAATTAAAAATATAATTTAAAAATTTTGTTTCTGAAGACATCAGCAGAAAATGGAACTTCTGCAAAATGTGTCTGTTTTCGAAAACAAAGAATGCGTAATTTATGAGAAATTAGAACTGCAATATTTTTTTTCTTGATTCTAATTAAAGATCACTAGGTCTTGCCTGTGTAGCCCAGCTAACATTAAGAAATATACTGCATTTTATCAAAATTACTGGATATTTTACTACTGCTTTAATAACAATATTTGAATTAAATTTAACGATTAAAATGTGTTCGTCTTATCTATGCACAAGTAATCATACGGTGAATATAGTAAAACTGAAAAGAAATGTAAATTATTATTCTTTCAACAAAATCACATCTCACTGTATGAACTAAGATATTAATCTCATTTCTTGTGATGACGAGATCAAGATGTGTCAGTTTTCCTCCATTGACGAGGTATCTGGTCCTTCAAGATCTAGTCAGTTTTGCTATCAAGACATTTTTGACCTCATCTAGACAACCACCAGGAGGGTTAACATCTAAACCTATTTTCTCCTCATTTGCTCACGTTTTCTTTTCTGCACTGGTTTCTATCTTCCAAATTCCTCATTGCCTACTGTCATCAACGGCTGAAGAATTTTATTAGAGTTTATTAGATTAGTTAAAAAATACCTCTGAGTATTTATTAACAGTATTTATAGCAATAGTTCATCTGTTACTAATTTTGCCCATTTATGAGCAAAAGCTCAATAACGAATAGGCAAAATTAGTAACAGATGATTTTATGTGGTTTACATCCATTTGTTGCCATTTGTCAACATACAAATTTCAATTTCTGAGCCATGTATATTAGTGAAATATATATTTTTTTGTTTATCTACATAATCTCAAAGCTTTAGGCCCTGGTCTTATTAGCCTGCATACAGCAAAAAAATGACAAGAGAATGACAAAAACTGATATTCCGTTTGTAATGCTGTTAAAATAATTCATGTAATGGATTAGCAACTGGACGGTTGCGAGTTCGAAACTCGGCCCAACCAAACACCGTCGTATGTATGCAGAGGCTGGAGTACATTAAATCTGTCCTGGCCTCAAATCTCTTCACGTTGGTGTGGAAGTTTGGAGAGTGGGGTGCCAGCTCAGGTGTTGACCTTGACATCTGACCATGGTTCAAAATTACAAGGTGTTGCCCTTGGATATTTAGCTTCGGGATTTATCCAGAACTGTCCTCCAATTGCCCGTTGAGTTGCTCCAGTGCAACATTAATTAACTACCTACCTTGAATAATTCATTTTATATTTAAAAAATGTTTATTGGAGACTTGTGTATCATTATGATCTTTATTAGGTGTGCCCTCTGTTCTTACATGGTGGAAAGATACCTATTTACTTGATGATAGCTTTGTCACAATGCCTCGAGGAGCAGTGCGGAATGAGCTGACCCTAGCATACCTGGAGAGAAGTGACCTCATGTCCACTCTCACCTGCCAAGCAGCTCTGCCAAATTCCACAGAACCATCAGAAACATCCATTAGTTTAGACATGAATTGTAAGTATTATTGGAATAATAATGTTTCTGTATCTTTAATTTTTGAGGTTGTACTATTGCATTCTATTGTATATTGAGAGTTGATTTTCATTCATAAATGGCTTAAACTGCACCAATTCTCCTTTGTGTTCAAATTCTAGCACTGAAAGTTTCTTCACCTGTGCACTCACAGGATAATCTATTGCAATCTGAAATGTGAACTTGAAAATTCAAAAATAACCTTAAAATCCTTAAAAAAGGAAGGATTATAAGCTTATTAAAACTAATTTTTCTTTTGCTTGAAGAGTGAGAATCCTGGAATTTGATTTGTTGAAACTTTACATTTGATTTGTCTCAAATCAAATATAAAGTTTTACAAGTGTCTGGTTGGTACTAAAACATGGGATTTATGTCCAAATTTCACTGATGAATATATGAACTGCAATATAGATTTAGAATAAATTATCCCTCCTCACTTTTAACCCTTACATGGTGTTCTATAAGTTTGAAAACACAAAGATGTATATGAATTGAATGTGCATACGAATTGGAATATGAATAGATTAGGAATTGAATTGGGTATTTACCCCTATTTCCCAGATAAACGATATGGGGAGACAAAATTAAAATACTGGACTCAAAAGAAAATGAACTTCAGATAACAATTTAAAATTGATTTAATTGTATCCATTACAAGAAAATTAATTCAGAGATTTAGAGAGTGGTTTGTAGTGGTTGTACGAATTCCACCGTCCGACCTCTTTCAGTGTCCGAGCAAGAATCCGTCCCCGTAGCGTCTCCCTACTCCTTGACCCCTGGAAGGAGTAGGGAAGCTGTGGAAAAGTTTTGGTTCCCAAACGGAGTTTTTTTGCTTTTGTTGACCTCTAGCTTCCTCCTGTATGTTTCTCCCTGGCATTACTCAACACATCGCGTGAAAAAATCTTCATAGTTAATTATTATATGGCAATGGATAGATCGAGCCCCGCGTGATTTTGTTCCTGAATCAAATCTGCTGATATGGAAAAAATACAGACTATTTCACTGGATTTAAAACAAATATGATGAGTGGCTTCAAATTTGTATTTTGGAACTGGTTTTCATTGTTAACTTAGATGGGGTAACCTTATTTAATTGATTATTTCTTTTTCAGAAATCTTTCAGCCTTCATAATTTGATTTTTAAAGGTAATCCAGTTGTTTCATACGTTTAATCTTTTATACTACAATTTTTTGCCTTTTGATTTCCTCCAGTTAATTTTGGTCAGCATTTGCATCAGTGTATTTTGACTCTACCTTTTGCTTTTTTTATATTGATGACAACATTTTCATGTAATATTTGTGTTTTTCATGCTTTTGATGGTGTTTTTAATTTTATTTTCTTGTTTTTATAACCTGCTAAAGTTGTTTTGGTTATTTGAGCTTTAATCTGTATATTAAATTTTATTTGGTCTTGAGTTGGTCACGGCTTTTCCATTATTGAACCTTGCACCATAAAATCTTAACCAACCAACCTGAACAGAAAATTTGAAAAGTTATTAAAAGGTCAATTTATCAAGGAATAGAATGTTGTAATGACTTACCTTCACAGGGTTTCTCTTGGGATCAGGTCACACTGTTTCCTGGATGCATTGTCAGTATCTTGCAATTCTATATGCATAATTATTCTTGTTGACCAATTGATCTGGTGGTCAAGGTGCTGACTTCTGGATCGAAAGGTTGCTTGTTCGAATCCAGGGTAAAGCATGGATCCTTGTCCATCTGGAGTGAATGTGTGGCCTCTCTATAAAGGGGTTGTGCCCTTAATGATTGGTATATATATGAGGTGTAACATGAACCCATCTCTCATAGTGCACCAGGGTAATGCCAAGTGGTTCACAATTCCAATCTTGTGATCTTGATCCATGATGACTAATGTTCAATTAATCAGGCATTGGGGAAAAGTTTCTTTTTCACTTTTTAAATGGTATTTCATAAATTGATTGTTTTTATTTTACTGAATATTTGCCAATTTTTTTATGTTTGGAGCAATGCAAGTGAGAGCAGCCATGAGGTGGAGCTCCCTAGGTTTACAAATTTTCCCTTCGAGCCTTTACAAATGTCACTATTGCTTATTTTTTTTACTACTTTAGTTTATCATAGCTAAAAAAACTAAGCTAAACTAAAGTACTCTACGTACATTTTCAAACTAATGTACTTTAGCTGTAAGTGTAAAGTTTGACATTCAACAAAACTATTGTAAGTTTATTCTTTTCCTGATCTTGCATATTCCTTTTCCGTTTTAGTGAAGCCATTAGATGTCCACATAACATCACTCCAGCGTCCACTGTCTGCTAATCGACGTACAACACTCAAGTGCCAATCAAGCGGGTCGAGACCTCCTGCTATCTTGACCTGGTGGATCGGAAGCAAACAACTGCTTAACGTTTCCGTCGCCACCTACGATTCAACCACAATCAGCAAACTCATCTATGTGCCTACTTCTAACGATCACGGTCGCGTCCTGTCTTGCCGAGCCACAAATCCGGTGATGAACGGGAACATTCTTGAAGACCACCGTGTTCTCAATATTCACCGTAATCAAATATACTCTACCTTAAAATGTTGTCTAAGCTTTCATGATTCGATTATTTGCTTGCTTTAGGTAAAATCACACGTAAGGGCCTTTTCACACACACACACTGCAAAACTGGAGCCAGTGTCAGCTGCCACTGGCATTGATAGTCCTGATAACTAGTTTGTGCTGAAAGAAAGATGTTTGCTGCAGTCAACAGGCGTTATCTCCTTTGGCTATTGTAGGCCGCAGTAGCCTGATTGGAAGAGTAACAGGCTAGCAACCAGAGGGTTGCGTGTTCGAATCCAGCCAAAGACCGTCATGTACAAAAGGGGCTGTTGCATGTTAAATCTTGTGGCCTCAAATGTCCTCACATTGGCGTGGTGTGGAAATTTGGAGAGTGGGGTACCTGCTCAGGTGTGACCTCGTCATCTGACTGGTTCAAAATTACCGGGTGTTGTTCTCTAATCTTTCCTTTGGGGAATGATGCCAGACCGTCACCAATAGCCCATTGCATTGCTTCAGTGTGGTATTAATTAAAATACTACCTACCTTTGGCTTTTATACTTTAGGTTGGTTGGTTTGGGGTTTAATTGGCCAAGGGAGCAACAACGAAGGAGAAAAAAAATTCAGAAGGGTAGGCGAGAGTGAAACAGAAGAGAGGAGAGATCACACTCGGGTTGTGATGCCTGTATGCACCTAAGGAAAGTATGCCCTGAAGGCAGTGTACCTTAGGAAGAATTAACAAAGGCAAAAATGAAAAACAATACTGGGCACACACCCTTTTTGATTGTGAGATACTTGGAAGTCAGTTTTTATTTGCTATTTGGATAACTTAGAAAGGATCAGTCCGAATTCTTGAAATAATTTCATGAGTACAAACACATTTTATTTTGGGGTAGAATGGTTGGAAATTAGTATTAAGCACCAGAGTACTACAGTGATAACATGTATTCTCCAAAGGAAATGGAATTTTTTAAAAGTACAATTTTAAACTTGCAGGATTTGCTTGGGGAAAATCCTCATTCAAACCTTTATTTTTATTTTTACGTACTATTAGCTTTTTAAATCTTATAGTATTGTCATGTTGCTATATAATCAACATGTTTTAAAACAATTTTTTGACAAACTTTTATTCTAATAAAAATTCTTGTGCTGGATTTTTCCTACCTTCCTTTTAAAACTTTTATATCTACATGATTATTATTGTTTTATCTTGCACTTGGCACAGCTTGTCAGTTTTTGGACCTTGTGCCATAAAACCCAAACATCCAATCTAAAGGAAATGGTTGCAAAAACAGTGAATGCAGTTTTATTTACTGCAATTCAAAATTTTGTAAAAATGAAACAAGAAATTTAATGATCCCTATAAGAACAATGACAGGACTGCCCTAAAAGTTAAAAGTAAACAAACCAGTAACAGGAAATAACAGTTGCAGGATAAGCAATGTGCATTGATCACCAATAAGAATATCCTGGCATTCAATTTATCGAGTTCAACGCTGATTGCATTTGCCAGTGCTGGAGGCTGAATCGGTCTACTTGGGAAATCTTCCATTTGATTGTATTGCATTCGGGGCTGGCAGCGACACTGAGTTTGCTGGTGTGTGTGAAAACATCATAAAAGTAATGGGAAGCGATGCATCAATTTGAAATTAATAGCATTATATATTATGAGGATCCAGATCTTAAATCCACACAATCACATGCATGACACTGATTTTAAAAAAAATCAATGTCCTCATTGTATCATGAAACTTTGCCAGTACTGTCCTACGTAAGGTACACTCCATGAGTTATTTTGACCGTCCGTATGTATATGTGGATCTAATTAACTTCAATCATTTTTGGTGTTTAAACAACCATCAGTTGGTTAAAATGTATGCAGTTGAGTAAAAATTTTGTGCACATTACTTAATAAAATGCATATTGGATTAATGATTTCTAAACTCATCAATTCTTTAATATTTTTGAGTATCAGAATTTTCCAAATTTGGTACCTCAGAACTTTAGTTTCAGATTTTGCAACCTAAAGCACTGTCACTATATTATGTTCATAATGGGAAACCTATATTTTTTATGATCAAAATATTTTTATGGAACGTATTAAATTTTTAGTTCCTGCGTTTTGTACTTCAATTTTATTTAGTATTTTAAAAATGAATGCTTGTCATTAGTAAAATAACTTCTTTGAAAATGTTTTTAAGTTCTTGTAGAGTGCTTGAATTTTTTTCATGCAAAAGAGTAGAACCTTGTAGCCATGTACTTACTATCTTTAAAATCCAAGACCTATATTAATTTACCATATTTTAGAAGTATATGAAGTCAGTCTGGAAAGTATCCAGCCATATAATACAAAACAAGATACAATGTCACTAGGACATTTTGCTCATAGTCTCTTTTAAAGTAGGCACCTTGGCATCTCACACACTTCTTCCATCATCTCTTCCAGTTTTCAATCTGTAGAACCTGCAAGTCACCAACAAATTGCATTATATAAAACCTATCATTCATCAGTGTCTCCAGTGCGGCGTATGGATTTCAAACTGACCCGCCTTTGCATTGGACACATGTTTCACACATCATCTTTTATTAGGAGAGAGCACACCCATTTGAAACTCATGCTCTATTCCATTTTCTGTTTATCACATTTTAATTGTCCTGTTTTTCTTCATCAACATATCAAATTTTTTAAAAGCACAGTTTTAAATCTGCGATATTTAATTAGGGAAAATCCCCATTCAAACCTTTTTGTGTTCAATTGGTTTTCTAAACTTCATCTAATTTTATTTTTCATCTTTTAAATTTCACACTCAAAATTTTATACATGTAGATTAAGTTCTTCAGTTTCATTAGTTATGCTACAGACGATGATCTTGGTTTATCATCTGACTTTTGTTTGAATATTCTTATTCTCATCTATACTTTTACATGTTTTAAATCACCTTTTATCCTTTATTTTAATTACTATGAATTAATTATTTTTATTTTTAAATATTTTACTATTAATTAAACTAATTAATTATTTGACTTAATTTTTAAATCTTTTATATTTTATTGGGTCATATTCTGTCTTATGTTTGGTGCAGCTTGTCCGCTTTTGGACCTTGCGCCATAAAACCCCAACATCCAATCCAATTTTCAAATCACTCTACAAAGTTCATTGGAATCACCAACTGCCTGGCCATGTTCATCTGAAATCTTGTCCCTTTCAGAGGTGATTTTAGCTTTCAGAAAAGTCAGAAGTTACAGGTTGAAAAATCTGGGCTGTATGGGAGGTAAGCCACCTGGGTGATTTGCTGTTTTGTAAAAAGAAGCCTGTGTAAAACATGATGAATTGGCAGACTGGTTGTCATGCTGTGTCCTCTAATCACCAGTTGCCCACAGCTGCTGCTATTTTCTACGAACTGCTTCTCTCAGCTGGAAAAGAACATCAGATAGTATTCCTTAAAAATTGTTTCACTTGGAGGACTATACTCGTGTGATGGGAACTTCCTTCACAATCAAAAAAAAGTCAACAAGGTCTTGATGTTTTCGTACTTTGTTACGTCTTTGGGTGAGGAGAACTAGACATCTTTTATTGAGAAGACTTAATCATCTGAATAGTTTCTATGAAATTTCCAATGCAAAATCTGATATAAATTTGCTGCTCTACTGTTAGTCATTGTGAATTCAGCGGTCTCATATAACACATGCTCACTTGCCTAGAACCTAACTGGTTAGTCCAGTGGGTTAGCGACTTTTCACGTATGTGCATCAATGTCCCCTATCCATGGATGCCAAGTTACATCTGTTCTGCACAAACCATTCTCATTATATTAGCAGTGGCTGAATACTTCACAGACAAACCTCGTAGGTGCACTTATTTCATTGTACTCATGGAAATTTTTTAGGAAGTCACTGAAAAAAATCATTGTTTTTCATAGATATTCCTGTGTTATCTGTAACTGTTGGTACACCCAGAGCCTACATCCATGCAGGCGATGTTGTTTATTTTGACTGCAATATAGATGCCAATCCTCCTGTTACTGAAGTTGGGTGGAGATTCAATGGTGAACCTCTTTATACCAACATCAATGCTGGGATCAAAATCCAAAACAGATCACTGCTGCTTCATAACATCAATAAGAAATTTTCTGGAAATTATTCATGTGTTGCAGCCAATGCAGAGGGAGAAGGAGTCAGTGAGGGTGTATCTATTGATGTTCATTGTAAGAATAATATTTTCTTTGCACAATATTGTGTTGCATGGAGCATTTTAGTTATGATTTTATTTCACGTGTCATGTGTAATCTAAATCTGCAAAATCTCTTAAAGCAAAATTGTTTAAAATGCATTATCTGTTTATATATTTCACTAGCATAAATGGCACAGAAATTGTCATTTGCACATGGTAACAAATGTTTATAAACAAATCGACTGCTACAAGATTCGTTGACATTCTTGCTCTTGGTTTGTGTTGTGTAACGACAAATATTATCAAAATTGTAGAGAACTCACCATTTGAATGAAACTCTTGTCTGGTAAAAGAAAGGATACAATAAATTTAAAAAAAATTAAAACTAGGGATCAGCATAGAAGAGAACATGTAGTTTAACATGGAATTCAACTTAATTTTAAGACTTTAAAGAACAGTGAATAGTCATCAAACAAATTAATAGGATGAAATTTAGATAAATATTTAAGAACATAATTTAAAATCATAATCATACACATTTTATCATATGCTTCATTAAAAACATTTAAACACCACTAAAAATACACAAATACACTCACTGTTTTCTAATTTAGAAACATTTAATTTCATTAGGAAGCATGAAATGTAAAAGAAATATATATTTGAGTCCCTTATGAATGGTTAGGTGATTACATATGTGTTATAATTAACTGCTCAAGATTTAAATTTTTTGCCTATTCATGAATGCTTGCATTGACTATTTTGTTTTGGTGCCTAGTTTGTCATTTCTCGTAAGATTTACAACTGAATCCAATTGCATTTTGTCATTTTTATGTCAGTATTTTGTCTCCAGATTATGAAAAATGTTTCATCATTTAAAAGTCATTAATCAAAAATTGTTTTTTAAGTTTTTCTGGCATAATGGGCAACAAAATGGTAACAATGCAGTCATAAGTGATTGATATCCATTACCCTTTTAACTAGTTAAAAGGGATATCAATGAATATCCCTTTTACTTTTAACTTTTTTAACTAAATCTAAATTAATTTATATTAGAGAGAAAAAAATGTGCTTGTAACACATTGTTATCAATAAACCTTCAACAGCATGCTATGCTTGGGGTAACTAGTTCTGAATATTGATAAAAAAAGATATTTTACAGTATACATTATTTTCAAGTATTCTAATTTGGCAACAATATTGAATGATTTTATATTTTAATTTATTCTTTTGTTTGGTATTTTATCCATTCAGAGGCCATATATTTTTCACTTGAATTTTATAAGCATTTTTAAAAAAATTTTCAAGAGATAGCTAACAGGTCATAGGGGACTAAGGTTACTATAGTGGATCCACCATTGTTTCTTTCAGAGGACAAAACATTTTTTCTTTTTAAAGGTATTTTACTGGGTCTTTGTTTCATTTTTTCAAGCACATGATTAATTGCAAGAAACCTTGTCAGAATTGCTTATATTTAACATATATACATATACTTTTCTTGACAGGTATCTTCACAAATTTTTTTAGACAAGAAAAAGTTTTTACAAGGAAAAGTGAACTTTATGTAGTTATGTCCATTTATATAGTTATTTATGAAATGAATTATATTGTGTGTTTAAAGTAAATATTTATGCAAGTGCATGGCTTTTGGCAAGCTCATGTGAAACAGTGCAACTTTGTCTACCAAAAAGTACTTCATGGTGGAGTTGGATTACACTGCTATATAAACCATTGTATCCTAAGTTAATTTTTGTAGTGGCGGCTAAGTTCGCCACAATATTCCCCCTCCAGAATTTAGCGGTAACCGAATTCAATAGATGCCACCACTAGTTGAGAGATTGCCATTTGTGTGGGACTGTGAGAGCTGTATTAAGATCACGGGTGTACTTCCATATGAGTGGTCAAGCAATTTTAAGATTGCAATTGTAATTGTTCTGCGTTGACTTTAGTGAGCATGAGTCGCCTTGCGAAGAAAAGTCTGAGCAGCGACGAATGGAGTGAAGCAGTGATTGGAAAATGATGGTTGTTGAAAGCAGTGAGCATCGCATTGGCAATTCAACTACTCATCATGGACCATTTGTTGAAAGCGATGAGCATTGCATTGGCAATTCAACTACTCATCGTGGACCATCCATCGAAGTTATAAAGTTTGCATGTTCAAATCATGTTTGTCGGTCACTAATTTGGCAAGCTCGTGTGGAACAGTGCAAGATTGTCTACCAAAAAGTACTTCATGGTGGCGTTAGGTTACACTTCTATATATACTATTGTATTGTAAGTTAATTTTTGTAGTGGTGGCTAAGTTCGCCATAGGCTAAACAATGGGCTTAGGAAGCTACTATGAACACTGAAAGGGTACATGCTAGTATACAGGCTTTCTTTACATGATTGGCTTAGTAATGTAAATAGATATATTCAAGCAATCTTTGTATATTTTTGAATTGTGTAATTTAAATGCTATTTATATCTTCCCCTAGACATTCCACACTGTGCATATCATTCTCAAACTTCATATGGCGTGCCTCTTCGAGAATCTGTCGATATTTTGTGCATGGTGGAGGCAAACCCAGAAGATGTTCAATTTCAGTGGTTTCTGAACAACACTTTCCGGCAAATTCCCTTGAAAAGTTTCAGCGTAAATGGAACTGTTAGCATACTTTCCTTCACTCCCAAAAGAGAAAGTGACTATGGCCATATTATGTGTGTTGCGAAGAATAGTGCTGGTATGCAGACTGAGGCCTGTTGCTTCAAAGTATCTCCTGCGTGTAGGTCTATTTTCCAATTTTTTCGATTAGTATTTTTATGAGTGCATGTTAATTTAAAGATTAAAGGTCCTTATATGTATTGCAAAACTAATGTGGATCCTTTGGGGTCAGTTTTAATAGGAGCAGCTGTTAAATTACTACAGATACAAAACAGGTTTGATGAAAAATTATGTGACCATATTTTTATTTGTTAATAAGCTTCCACCCAGAGATGACTTTGGAAAATGCAGCTTTGTACTCTACTGCATATGTGTGATTTTTTGCTAGATGGAGTATCTCTTCAATCACTACTGAAAAGTTATAGTTGCATGTGTAATCTGTCCTTATCGCATTTTTGTTTCCAGCTAAAATAATCTTTGCGAAAGACATGATAGGATTCTTCCATGCTGATCGAGATTCCTGGAAAAGTTATGAAAGATGAATACTGTGTTTATTATGTGTTGTGATGTTACTGTCTTTACTTTACCCTGAGACAAGTATCCGATCATTTCATTGGAAAAGTTCAGGGTTATGCAAAATTTAATTTACACACTGCTGATATTGTAAACATTCCTTCTGCTACTATAAAAAAAATTGCATCTGAAAATATTTTGAATTGAACGTTGCCTTGAATTCTAATCGAAACCATTGAAGATTACGCAAAATCTAAGTAATTTTGTGTGTTTCGGAGTTAATTTCTGTTTTATTATGCTTTAATGTAATCCAATTTATTTCTGCAGCTGTACCTCATGCCGTAGAAGATTGCATTGTTAGAAACGAGACAAATACCTCTGCTATAATAAGTTGCATGCCTGGTTTCGATGGAGGTTTGCCTCAAGTATTTCATGTTGAATTGTACAGCTCACAAGGTTTGGTGGCAACAGCTACAGAGGAAACTGAACCAGTGTTTGAAATGGATGATTTACCACCTGGTACATCTTTTATTGCAGTGGTTTTTTCCACCAATGTTCGGGGTAGGAGCAATGCTGTTGCTTTCAGTGTGGTCACCAGAGCCGATTTAAAATCTGATAAAGGTATGGGTTTATTGTAGAAATATATTACTCATCCTGTTTAATCTTTTGATAATTTGTTCTTTAGAATTTCGTTTTTTGCTAATAAGTATTATAATTGACTTATTTTATCTACTTATTTTGTCAACATAATTCACTGCAATTATAATTCATCTTTAAAAATAATTTATTTTATACATGCCTATTATTTCTGTTTTACTGTTTCGTTTTACCTATAAGTCTCGTAATTTTATAGAATATAAGGGTCATTTTATTTAAAATTGAGTCTATGATTAAATAGACTTGGATTTTTTTAAAAATAGTCCTATGTGAAATATTTCTTCACTCAGTCAGTTTTATTCTTTTCGAGTATTTAGTATTAGATTCTTGTATGAAGAATACAATTAAGAGAACTGTTAAATATGAGGGTTTATCTTAGATACATATTAGTATTCTAAAAATAATGTAGACTTTTCATCAAAACTTAAAAAAGCAATTTGACAAAAAAATATTAATTTACAACTTGTGGGGGAAAGAGTATCTCAACACCTTGAAAATTTTTAATGTTGTGATATCTCTTTAATAATGCTTGTCATTTTTTATAGAATTCACATTGTAAATTAGCCTCTAATTTATTTGCAATTGGTATCATTATTTGGAAAAGTTACCAAAATCAAATGAAATGGCTTTTATGAAGCACTGAAGTAGATTAGTTTCTCTTGTAGCAGCATTTTCTAAACTCTTTTCATATCAAAACATGTCTTGGTTTTTTAACGTGTGCAGAAGAATTATTCTCTGTATGTGGTTGCTCAATTTTTAAATTAAAAAAGGGAAGTTAAGAATGTTTACATTTTTTGTGGAATGATGAATGTTCATTTCTTAAAATTTTTAAATTAACGATAATGATAATTGCATTTAAGAAAATATGTTGATATGGAGAATGAAAAGAAAATTGTTAGGAAGTCTGCTTTCATGAAATGTGTTTTTTGGTTTGGTTTGTCGCTCTACTGTCATTTTTTGCTACACAAGGGCTAGTTAGACTGGGACTTACGAATGTGTCTTCTTAAGCCTGAATTTTATATTAGGCAGGAAAGCAATTTGTTTCAGGGCGAGGAAAAACTCATATTATCAAATAGTGTAATATTAATTATCAGGGAAATCATGAAACAAAATAGAATTCAAGTCGCTTCATGAATATTTTTCAGTTTGATGGTTTTCATAAATTTTGACATCTTACTGTGAGATTGTATTTGAATTTTAACAAACTTAAAATGTTTATCATACCTTTAAAAATGTGAATTTTTATGGGATTTTCTTGATATTGATATACATTATGTAAAGACTGATTTTATTTACAGCAACATTACAATTTGTGTTTTTTATTCTATGTGCTTTATTTTTAGTTAAGAGTATTTCATATCCATTATGATTTATTGTTAAACAGTCTTCTATCTGATAAATTTATTGTGATTGTTAGAGTTTTATCTTGAGCCCTCATTAGGAGTATCACTTTATTTTATTTTTCAATAGAAATGTAGGTTTTCATTTTAAATATCACAAATTCTGAATTCTAGACTATCACTGTTCCAAGAAATTGAAAATATGCAGAATCAAGCCACATTAATTAATGGGAGAGCAACTGTGGAAAAATATTTAATCTATACTGAATTTTAAGGTATTAAGGTTACAGAGTGTGTTATTCTTTCACCATGGTTTTAATGACAGAAAAGTGTCAAAAGTATTAATTATATTGCCAGTGTACGAAGTAGAAGTGAATAAGAAGTGTTTATATGTGTTGTACTGTGCCTGAAAGTAAATAATTTTTGATTCTATAGACCAACTGGAGTGTACAACATACGGCCGGCGGGCCACATACGGCCCAAGAAGGTCTTACATCTATTCACACTGGACTGGAGAAAATTATTTTCATTTTAATTGTTTGTTTTTTAATTAGTGGTGTCAAACGTTCTAAAAGGCAGTTATGAGAATATCGGCGAAATAAGAAAAGTATACGTTAAGTTCGAAGACTGCATACAGGGCATTATATTATGTCTTAGAAAGTTGAGTTTCTTTTCTTAGAAGGACTAGGGACAAACACCCCCAAATCTGGAGATAATTGATCTTCAATGTCCAGTGACATAAGTCAAAATTTAACATTTGCTTAATTGATTTCTACAAAAGCCAGGATGAGGAGAAGCTTAAAAGATTTCATAGCACCTGCCCAGAAAATGTTTAGCATCTTTGAAAAGCACATTTATGTGTGAACAGACTTTTCCAAATTATGAATAAAAAGAACAGTAAATTGTGGGTTGATTTAAAATGAGAATTTGGAGGACATCTTGAGGACTTCTACAACATGATTAACTACAAACCTTGTTAAAAAATATGCAATATGTTACATTGATGTTTAATAAATGATTCCCTCTAAAAATGAGTTATTCTTGTCCTCTTCATTCAACAATTTCCCCCTTTAAACTAATACTTGTGATCTGCTTTCTTCACAATCTTTCCCTATCTATCTAGCCCCATTAATACTCATGCTCAAGAATATATTAATTTACCTAACTTCTGATTTTAGCATGCATTTTCCTCAGGATTTGTTGCATATATGTGAAATTCTTCAATGAGCTTGTGTTAATTGTAAATATATTTTTGTAGGTGGACTTAAACTGCCAATCAGTCCTGTATTGGCATTCCTTATAGCCATAATTGGAGCTTTGGTTTCTGTTGCAGTGATAATTATACTATGTTCAAAACATTGGTCTGCTCGATTAGGTAAGAAGGTATTCTCTGTGTGAAGTAGTCAATGGAGATTGCAACTGCATGTTATGATTTGAATAGTTTTAATGTTTTCTGTTCAATCTCACCTACCCCTCTTAATTGTCTTCAAATGTTAAGTGAGGAATATAGGGCATTTTCATGTGATATTCATTAATGAAGAAGTGCATTACAAATGTTTTGTAAAATAATTATAAAAATTTGCACAATTAATTATCCAGTGTGTTTCATTGGAGCTGGATTTATAGCAAATATTAGAACTGCCTATTTTTAATGGCCTTTATAAGTTACGGCCTTCTATTTTTTGGTAACACACTAATGAAGAAGAATTGTTAAAATCAGTTATATATGTTGCAGGATTCCATGGTCTGAATGTGTTTGAAAACTTGTTATATTTAATTTTTTGAATTCATCGCCATGGGAAGTCCTTGATAAATATCAAATTTCCTTTTAGTTGAATTTTGGCCCAAACCTTTTCAACAAAATTTGCTTGCTTGCTAAAACAACAGATTCAAACATTTGTCATCTTTTCAGCATTAGTATTTCATATATTACTGTAACTCCTTGATATATTGCACATTCGGCTACATTGTTCTTTCTATATAAGTACATTTAGCATACATAAAAATGAAAACTAAAATTTATGTATTCTTCTGACAGCAAATGCCTAGGTATTAGGCATCAAAGCAAATTTGTATAATGTGAGGTTCTCAGGCTGTTGGTATGGTTGGCTCACTGAGCAATGTTGGTAAGAAAGAACCATTTGATTCCCAGAGGGATATAGGCAGGGGTGTCCTTGGATGGTCATCTGGGTGATGGAAAGAGGATCAGGTGAGAGAGGCAGATATGGAGAAGGAGAATCGCTGCGAATGTCATGACCATGTGATTGGGAATATTGACGGGTAATTTGAACTGTAAATACATTGCACAAAGAATTTAAATATTTCTGAATATCATAAATTCTTTGTACAATGTATTTAGAATTCAAACACCTACAGTGGTTCTCTTCCCACGTGGGCCCCAGGGGAAACGAAATAGTGGTGATTTGTCGAAACAGGATGAACCATTGTCCGATACCCACTCATTGACATTTCTTGACCTTTACATTATTAGAAAAATCTTGATAAGAAGGCATGGATCGATCCCCAGGTAGCTCTTGGCATCGTGGGGATGGCCCCAGATGATCTCTTGCTCTCAAATGCGACAGACATATTCAGACAGCTCTCCTGCTTTTCCAGTAGCCATCTAAGGTTTCACACATTTTGCTGTGGTTGCAATATTCATCCTGTTTGCCTTAAATGCCAGTCTGACCAGGCCTCCCCAGCACACATTCTCGAGAGTCTGGGGTTGTCCCGAGATGACCTATTTTCTGAACCTCTTTTGGTGTATGGACTTGTGGATTTGGTCTAGCTGGAGCGACGTGGAGATTAAGACATGGCGAATGAGTCGCTGTGATTGTCATGCCCATGTGATTGGGATCGATCCCAATCACATGGGCATGACAATCACAGCGACTCATTCGCCATGTCTGTTTCTTGAGTCCCTCTCTCACCCTCTTCACAGCACGTAGTCCAAGGGCACCCCCACCGTGGGGATGTAATGGTTCCTTCTGGCCAATGAACCTCACATTCCTGTAATGAGCAGCATTCTAGACACCCTTGTTGGATTAAATTTCTATAAACCTTTGGCTATTTTGATAAGACCTTTCATAGAATAGAACTCTAGGTCAATTGTAGATCTATATTTGCATACATCTCATTCTGTATTAAAAATCAAATTCAAGCTTCTGATACCTTAAGTCAATTAACTTTTACTTGTGCTTAAGTAGCAGATATCTTTAATTGTACTATACCATAAGCAAGAAAAACTAGCTTTAAAATACACTGTAACTTTTATTAACACTCGATAAAAAATATTTAATTGGAAAATAACTAATTATATAATTTTTAAAATTTACTGCAACCTAAGTTTTTAATTCTTAAATCAAAATTTGAACTCCAGTAATAATTTCCCGTCATTTCATATTTTCCCCCCAGAAAATTCCAAACTCTTAAACTTAAATATAAGTTGTACGTTACAATTTTGCATTTTAGAATTTAATTTTACTTGAAAATATTTGTATTATTTTAAGATGAACCGTTTCAATTCAATTTATATGCATTTTTATCATTCAAAAGGTGAAGATATTCCAGAGACTCCAACTGCCTGGGAGCCCTCAGAATTAAAACCTGGCCACCAATATATATAAAAGAAAACGTGTTATTCAACAGCCTATACTCAAATGTGTTCAGGGCAGAACTTTTAAATCTGTTTCAATATAGTATTTTGAAACTGAGCTTTAGTTATAAGCCTAAGAATATATTTTTATATTATTTCTAGTCATTTTTCATATAATTTTTAAGTGCTAATGAAATTCCAAAGCATTATGAATAACATTCGTAACATCCATTATCTAGTCAGTGGTGAGTTTAGTCTTAGGCATCAAATTTGTGTGCCTTCAAGCCTTTAAAAGGATGGTAACATTGAGAGTAATAGACTGGTGCAAACATGCAGAGTGGTTAGAAGCTTTTTCTGTCAAGCTAAATGTAGCTGGCAGTAGCGTTTTTGCTGTAGAGCAGAGGTTCTCAAACTTTTTCAGTCACTGAGCACCTTTGAAATTGGAAATTCAATGCGGAGCACTAAATTTTATCTCGCAGCTATATACTGTATTAGGAAATAGAACGACAAAATAACATTGACGATACAAGGTAGTTTCGTCATTTAAGCTTGCAGGACATTAGATTTCACCATTTAATTTTTTTCTGCACTAATTTCCCATTGGAGACGGAAAACACACATGAAAAAAAACATTTGAAAATGAATTCAGGGCAAATATTGCAGATCCACAATTTTTTATTTTATTAATATGGAATTATTACATTTGTTACAAATTTTTACTTGGTTTCGTGAAACAGAAATTTAATGAGAAAAATGAGGCTGTTTTGATTTACACAATGAGTTTATATCTGGCTGAACTGAATATCTTGCTCTGCATTGAGACGTGATCTGTATTTTTTTTTAGTAGCAGAGTATGCTGAGAATTGTGTTTTGCATAATTAATGGTTGCGAAGGGCAGGAGAATAAGTTTCGCTTTATCTGATAGGATTTTAAATTCATCTTTTAGCATACACCAAAAATCTGAGATTGATTTCTCAGTTTCAAACTTTGATCTTATTGCTGTGTCTGATGTCAAATCAACAAGCATTCATATTCCTGTGAAAATTTAGTGGATTTTATATGAGAAATTAAAGTAGCTTTCACATTCTCTGCTAAGTCCCCGATTCATCGTGAGATTGTGTCATTTGACAAAGGAATTGTGTCTATCACTTTTTCAGCCTTAACGTCAAACATGCATTCGATAATGTCTTTTACACAAGGCTTGATAAGGTTTTCAATAATAGTATGGGCTTCGCCAGCTTGAGCAATTCGGTAACTGACTAAGATGCCATCAAAGCCTTTTCGTTGACAGTTTTTGAATGATACCGATATACATTTCTGGACTTTCTTGAGTTCAATATACTTCCTTCTGAAAAGTCAGTTGGTTTATCCTTGCATTCTGGATGGACCCCCTCAAAATGACGACGCATTTTTGCTGGAAACGTTGAACTGTTCAGCAAGACTGCCACAAATTACGCACTGAGGTTTATTATCGGTGGTCTCATTCAAACCCAATATTCAAATAAGAATCATGATACTTTCGTTTTCAAGTTTTTTAAATTGTGGAACTTGTATCCGAGGAAGTAGAGCTATGCAATTTGTTCGATAGTTCAAGAAGTTCTGTTGCATCCGCAGTCAATGACTCATCCGAAAAATCAGCTTGTACAGCAACGTAACACTTCTATCTTCTTCCGCACTGCAATTAGAAAGTAATATGAACATTAGCTGTATATAACAACAGCATAAATTCAATAAAAAGTTTAAATAAGATTGCATCTAAAAAGATTCATTGAGGGTTTTTTTTAAAGAAAATATTGTAAAACTTTAAAAAATCCTATAATGCAAAATCTTATACGTGAATAGTAAAATTTTATTTTTAGGGATTCTAATTTTTCATGATTTTAAAATATCGTAATGAGTTTAACCATTTTGATACAGGAAACGACAGAGTCAACAGATTGCAGGACTAGGTGTACGAAAATGGACAGTGCATATAGTTTTCGTATGCTTGAGAAGAAGCAAAACAACAAACAATTCTCAACATTTTTTTATTTGTTTTACAATTTATGGTATTTTAAATTATATAATTAAAATTTCATCTACAAACAAAAATTACTGTTTTCGGCATTAAAACTTCAAGTGCAAAATAAAATTTTACTTTTTAAGATTGCTTAATTTAAAGATTTGATTTTTTTTTCTTTATTATATAAAAAAATGAAAAACTAATAAAACTGAAGTGCAAATAAATAATAAAAATTTTGTTTATTTCTTTTACTTTCTCGATTATTGTATGTTTACTTTAGTCTGCAGCCATGACTTTATATTTTTTTAATTTAATACGGTTCATTTTTTAAAAAAATAAAAGAACTAAATATCTTAATATATTTGGGGTGCTGTGTCCACTCAAACATCGAATAAAACCAAAACGAGTACATACCTCTTAGATGTTGATGCTTCCACGTCTATTCCAGTTGGCCTGGCAAAAGTTTTGATGTTTTTCCGAAAAATTTTGCGATAATTCTGGAAAGGTGTCGAAGCTTCTAATTGTTTCTGCAAATGCGGAGACAGTGAGTCCAGCCTCTGTCTGGCTCCGTGTTGTCTGGTTCTGTGTTGTCTGGTGTTGCCTTTTGACATAAATTTATTTTGTCGACTGGCGGACGAGAAACTGACGCATTGAATGCCGACTACCCTTTTATATAGTCAATGTTTCACTTGATTGGTGATAAATGATTTATATACTCGATTTTTTTTTTCTTACACACCGAGAGCGCAAAAGGTCATAATATTAAAATAGTTTTGTCGCATTATTTTCGTAAAAGATATTTTTAATTTAAAATTTAAAATATGTTTAATAAAAATATTTTTAATTTTAAACGTCCTACCTTTTCGCGGAGCACTGGGAATTGTTTTGCGGAGGATTAGGAATTCCCTGTCTTAAGTTCTATTCCTGTAAAATTGCTCCTCAATTCGTTAAAATGACGAATCTACTGCGAATACTCTCATAATGTACCTGCCAATATTTTTTTATTTGTAGCACTCTTTTCGAATTTCGCTACCATTAAGGGAACGATGACAAATTAAATTTGTTTTAAAAGTAAATACGTTTTTCCTTGAAAATTCCGTTTTTTGGCACATGCAATAGTAAAAGAACTTGTTTTAAAATTTAATGTCTTCAGTAGGGATAAAGCAAAGGTAACCTATTACCATTTTTTATATGGTAAATCGATTTGGCAGCGTTTCTTCTAAAGAAAATTATTGTTTTAAACAAACTTTCCCCATGTAAATTGCTTAAATATAGCTTCAATTCGTAAAATAAGCCACCTTGGCCATCTGTCGCTATGACAAAGAATTTCTAATATTTCAAAAGTCCTAGTTTGGATATTTTTAACATTAACATTCTTTCATTAATGGCAAAATTCCACTTAAAATTTGCTTTATTCCAACTTTCATGTTGCTTTAAACAAAATATTTTGCAGTGGTGTTGCATGTGATGAAAAGGAATTACAATTTTTTAAAATAATAAATATTTAATACAGAAAACAGAATTAAAATAAAAGTCGGCGGGAAAAAGTTCTAGAGATATAAATTCGTGATTCTTTTTTATCTCTTGATCTCGCACAGTTGCCACAACTTACAACTAAAAATTAGATAGAATTTAAAAATACGAAATTTGGTGCGAAAAAAGTATCACTTACGTGGCAAACGAACGCGAGTTTCAATTTTGTTGCAAAATATCGTCTGTCCCCAGGGGTGCCCATCGCCCTCAACCCAATGGCGCAAATCCCCCTAAATTTTTCTTTACCGCCCCCTCAAATCCAGTTAACCATATAACCTTTATTGAAATCTCAAATTTCCAACTGAATCCACACGAAGCTCTACATTTCGTATTTTGTAAATCAGTTAGAGATAAATAAAACCAGAACAGCTAGGAAAATGAACAGTTTATATTTATAACAGCAATTTCATGTATAAACAATATTACTTACACTTTGCAAATGAAAATAACTATGATATAGTAAAAACAGTTATTTTGAAAGATTCTGAATGTTATATGAATAAAACAAATATTTTACCCCTTGACCTTTTGTATTAGAAAATTTTTTATCTTCATAAAAAACTCTAAAATTGAGTGAATGGAAGAGTAGAATATAAAAAATGGAACACATCAATGAAGATCAATAATCAGATATTGAAAAAACGAACTAAATGTGTAAAAACTAATGATATGAGTATTATCGTAATGTTTACATGAGTTGCGTAAGTATTCATAAAACTTTAAAAACTAAATTGTTTTAGAGTAGTGACAAAAAATAGCTATCTTATGCGGAGAGAAGAGAAAACATTCGAACACTAGGTTGAAAAAATTTATAGTATGACTAGAAAACAAATTCTTTAAGCCCATGGATTTATGTACTATTAATAAGATTTTAACAGAAGCTTTTTTCTCTGTGCACTGGATATGGCAAACTTTTCGATAATTTCTTCATTTGTGATTTTCTTGAGAATGTCATTCTCAGATGATAGTATCAATAAGCTTGACAATCAATCGTTCCCTAAGCTGCTTCTTAATCTGTCCTTTACAATCTTTAAACGGCTCATCATCATTTCTGCTGAGCAACTTGTGATAGGTAACGATAAAAGGATACGATACAGCATGGTGAGTTGAGGAAATGCTGACATATACTGCAGGCATCTGTAAGGCCTAATAAAGCCTTTTTACCCACTGATCAACAGACAAAAGCAATTCATCATGATCTGAATCTTCCTCATCTCCACCCCCCTTTACGGACTTCAACTTCATTTCCACCTTCACCTCCTGAAACGTCAGATTCCTTGTCTGGGTGTCCTATTTTTACTTTTCTTTCTCTAAAAGAAGGTCGGAAATGTCAATTTCTGAGTGAGTAACCTTATACACATTTGCAAAAGTTTCTAGTTCCTCTATTATTTGGTCACTTTCAAGATCGTAAAACCCCCACAAGTCTTTCACTGATGAAGAGAGAATCAGGCAAGAATTTATATCCCTACTTTTCTTTTTCTCTTTCAATTTTCAAAATTCCTTCATGTGAAAGCACTGCCATTTGTGAGATTATAGAAAGAGAACTGTCAGAGAATCTGTCATTGAGTTGTTTAATAAGTGAATGTAGTACTCGAAAATAAACTTCCACTTTGATCTTCTAAAGAGGATCATCAATTCTTTCATCGATAGCCATTTCATCTATAAACCTCTTACATTTTCTGCTTCTGCGGTGGGGTAGCGAAATATTATTCACATCAGCAAAGACAATAATTGAATTCACTTTACTCCACTCCGACTCACTTTGCATTTTTACAAGTTTAACTTTGGTTTCAGCAACAATTCTTGACACACTGCTATAATTAATTATTTTTGATTGTAAAACAATTGTGATTGGTGACAACACTTTGAAAATAGCTGAGGCAACATGTATTGAGCAAATGTTTTCAAAATCAGTCATGTTTCCACAGGCCAGTTGCCAGTGCCTTTGAGTCATTTGCAGCTTTTTATCAATGGACAAACTATGCAACGTCTCCTTTATTGTGTCATAGCAGGTGACAACTGTTTGCAGTGCATCATTTCTGGTTGACCATCTTGTAGTTTGCACTCTTTTCAGTCTCCTTATTTTGGTTGGACCCTTGTTCAAGTTTGTAGTAAAAAGATAAGGCCTTGTATGACCTGACATGAAGACATAATTCCTCTAAAAGAGAAAATAGATTTTTCATTTGGGGGCATATGTCCATAGATTTTTCCACAAGTAACGCAAATCTGTGCGAAGAACACCATATATAGAGCGCTTTGGGACATTCTCTCTGGATTAGCGCTTTTACACTTGAATTTTCCTCTCATGTTACCAGCCCCATCCATACTTTGACCAACAATTCCACTTGGATCAAGACCAAGTAAATTCAGGCATTTCATTATTTCTTTAAAAAGATTTTGGCCTGTGGTATCTCCACTAGTGAAAACCTTAATGAGCCGCTCTTCAGGTTTGACATTTTCCTTTGGGGCACCATGCGGTCAGTATGCTCAATATAACGAACCACTAATGCTGAACATTCTTTTTTACTGATGTATTGAGTTGAGTCTAGAATAATAGAATAAATGTTAGTCGTTTTTATACTATCTATGATTTTTGAAGCAACGATGCCACTCATGTTAATTACATCATAAACGTTTCGATAACTCAAAAAATTAGACCACAGCTTCCCTTTTTCAGTTCTAGCTTTATCAATTTTTTCGAGGTATACCCTAGCATCAGGACTATATTTACTCAATAGCCTAAAAAGACCTATGAGTTTTCCTTTTGCTATATCCTTTTTACGAAATCTAAGCATTTCTTCACTTAAATATCGACAACAATCGATGACAATAGACAGCACCTCTCGATTGGGATGGACTAACTGATCTGATTGTTCAGCTAAACGTGAATCAATCCTCTTTTGAGAGATCCATTGGATCCTTGCAATTTGTGCTGATAAGTGGACTTTAGATTTTTTATGGAGCACAATATCCCGGTCCCCCTATGCTTTGTCCATCCTCTATAGCCAGTTGTTCCCCATATTGACTATTCGCATGGGAGGAAAAACGGTACATGGCAAGCAAAATAAGGCATCTTTTTCTTGGCTATATACCAGCCATTTTCTAACTTTTACACTTTTATTTGGTAAAACTTCCTTCTTCCATGGTGGACTGAATTTTCTTCCACCTGTTGAAGGAAAAGTGACAAAAGACACATCTTGATTTTCCAAATATAGTGATTCATTTATTTCCTCAGCTAACAGTTTGATGTTGGTATATGATGCTGGATCTCTTGGGTTTTCAATCTATCATCAGGAGAATCTTCAGTTGTTAGTTTCCTCTTGTTAAATGTGGAAACTGAAGGTCTTTCAGCAGATGGATTGCTACATGATTCTACCTCTCCGTGTCCTAATTCAATTTCAACAACTTTTCCTGGCTTTCATTTTCATCAAGGTTTTCAAAATCGACGCCTTGGGTCATACTTGATGAAGAGGGTTGTATTTCTAAATCTTCAATGACGTTTTCAGGAATCGAACAGCACTGAACTAAAGTTCCTTTCCTTCTCCGAGACAGACTACACAAAACGTACACGGCTAGACGGCTACCTGCATTCAACTGGTGACTTAACTTTATCTTGTCTATGGGACTACTAGCGATTCGCATGACGTAACGGTGATGGACGGAAAACCCTCAAGGTAACAGATGTTTATGAATGGGCAAGTTATCAGCGCTGCCAACTAAGAGTTGCTCAATAAAAAATTCTGGAATAACTTCCTACAGTGAAATTGTTGTCATAGCAGGAAACAGTAGTCTTTTAAGCAAATTCAGAGATAGTCTAATTACTTATGAAAAAATATATATATAACAATAAAAAGGTTTCTTATTAAATAATTTTTTGGCCGAAAAATTTCCACCCTGAAAATTCCAAAAAACGCCCTGAAAAAATTCCCCCCAAAAATTCTGATGGCGCAACTTGCGCCATGATCCCCCCCCCCCCCTGTGGGCACCCCTGTCTGTCCAAAATGTTCGGAAATAGATTGTATTTTGCAAAAATAAATAAGGCTCAAAATAAAAAAAGCATTTGAATTTAAATTCTGCAAAAATAGTTTTTTAAAAAGTAGTTGATTTTTCAGCAGTACCGGTGAAACAATTTAAGTAATTGCAATCCTCAATATGCAGTATAGCTTCAATTCGTAAAATAAGCTACCTTGACCTTCTGTCACTATATGACAAAGAATTTGTAGTATTTCAAAAGTCTTAGTTTGGATTTTTTTAACATTAACGTTCTTTCAATAATGACAAATTACACTTAAAATTTTCTTTATTCTAATTTACATGCCGCTTTAAATAGAATACTTTGCGGTAGTGTTGCGCGTGATTAAAAGGAATTACAATTTATTAAAATATCAAATATTTAAAACAGAAAACAACTGAAAACAGAATTAAAACAAAATAAAAGTTGGCGGGAAAAAGTTCTAGATATAAATTCGTGATTATTTTTTCCTCTTGATCTCGCACAGTTGCCACAAGTTATAACTAAAAATTAGAAAAAAATTAAAAATACGAAATTAATTCCGAGCGATAGAAACAGAAAATAACATTGCACGTGGCATACGAACACGAGTTTTTGCTTTGTTGCAAATTATCGTCTGTTCCAAAAATATTCGTAAATACTTTATAGTGTACAAAGAAAATAAATAAGGCTCAAAATACAAAATTATTGTAATTTAAATTCCGTAAAAATTGTTTGAAAAATAATTGATTTTTCAGCAGTACTGGTAAAACAATCCAAGTAATTACAATGCTCAATCTACCTTCCAACTACTCCAAATTTACCAAATTATGGTTGATTTAAGTATAGTTACTCATATTTTAACGTGACACTTGCTTAAATATGTAAGCAAAGAAATTTCAAATAATGCATTCACTAAACAACAATGTGGTGTATTAAATGTAAAACATTAAATTAAAATATGTTGAACAAATCTTATGTGATACTTGTACAGACAGACAGAAAATCGAACATAGAACAGGAAGACAGACTTTCGCAACCAAGTTCAGTCACTAAATGAATGTAAGAACTTACAGTATGCAAAGTTTCATGAAAATATATTCAACCGTTTGGACGTAGTACAGGCACACACACATACAGACAGATGGACAGAACCAAATGCGCAAGAGACGGATTTACCATCAGAAGGGTCCAAAACGGATAGAAAACTTGAAATGGGTTGAAAATATTCAATGTACAAACACTCTTATTTATATAGATTTGGTCACTAGAGAAAATTTTAAAATAAGATCTAAAGAGTAAGTGTAAATTGTTGTAAGGATAAGTATCCCCAGTTGATGCGATTCCAGAAATCACATTTTCTATGGTTTGTATTCGCCAAATATTTGTAGTGACTTAAGTAACACTAAGCAAATATTTGAATTTCCTTTCTCAAAATTCACTAGCTATTTTTGTTAGTGTTGATGTGATTTAGATATGCGAATGCATGAAGTGGTTAGAAGAAAAAAGTCGGTCTTCATGCTTTTTCAGTGAATGATTACTTTTATAAACATTTAATTAACTTTATAACTTGTATTTAAAAACTATTACAAAAGGATTTTATGCATTTATAAATAATTTTTTGAGTAATAAAATAAATAAGAAACTAACACTTGGGAGGTTTTGGGTTCTCCAAGTCCTCTCTGCTTATGCCACTGGTAAAACATAAATTGTACTATATCACAACGTCGAGCTTTTCTGGAAGTCGTCTGGATAAACACTTGTTTTTCCAGTCTTCCGGGCAGAAAAATTATTTTTGTTTTTTCTTTAGGGAGAAAATTTTCAAATGTCGTCAATTTCAAAGTTTTGGTGCCGAGTCATGACAACCATGAAAGAAAATGGTTGTGGTCAGTGATTGCTAGATTGTCGTAAAAACCTGCTTTTGGGGCACTAATTTTCAAGAAAACCCAACAAATATACCTCCAAAATAATCAAGAAAAACTTTCATTTCTCATTTTTACTTGTATTTAATGCTCTTTTGTGTAAAATATTGCTTAAACGATTTCTCCAAGTTCAAACTGCCGCCAAACATTTAATGATAGTAGAGAGCAGGGTTGCTTTTTTCAGTTTAGAATTGCTTTCATAAAGCCCAATTTGACACCAAAAGAATGGTTTAGTGTTTTTATAGCGTTGAAATTATGAATATGACTGGGAAGGGCATGAACTTTCGACACAGATGTCTCCAGAATGCCATGTCCAATCAAAAACAAATTTATTTGGGAATTGGTTTTCAACAAGGAACCACATGGTTTAATAATTTTGCGGTTGATTCTGACCACTGTATAAAGAGCATCTATGATAGCACTGTCTAATATTCAAAATTACGAACAATTGATTGCTTAGAAATCATGCAATGTTACCCTCTTTACTTTGATAATATTGAGGTAACAGGCTCAGAGTATGTCCAACTTGCCTTAAGTCTCGTACAATCTCAAACCATCTCTGAATCTAGTCACCATTTTTTTCATTTTAAAATTTCACTGTTTTTGGTAAATGAAATATTTTTACTGTGTTCAGTTGATTTTCAATGCTTATAAATGGATTAGATTATAATCAAATTCTCTTATGTTTTTCATCAATTCATATTTAATTGAATGCTTTGATCTTAGTCCTTTAGCAGGCTTTCTTCATAGAGAAATATTTTTGAATTATGAAACACTATTGAAATTGCCATTTTTTTCATAGTCAGATATTTAATGTAAATGTAGTACATATGCAATGTAACAAAATAAAAAAAAATTAAAATTGGTTTAGAAAAATTGTCAAAATTTTTATTTACGAATATCAAAATTGGATTATAATGTATATATTTATGTGGCATAATTTTCAAAGTTTAATTTTTTGTACAATTTTAATAAGTATTTTGAGAATTATACATACTAATTGTCTATTTAATACTCATTTTTATACTTTTGCAATTTGTTAGATAAGCTATAGTAGGATTTTTTTATATATTTCTCACTTTGCATTCAAAATACATTCATGACATTTTAAAAGTATGGCATAAACTCATTTATTAAAACTCATAAATTGAAGCATACAAAGCGCTTTTACTTGATTGAACTATAAGATTGGAAATAAGTGTGATTCTCTATTACAATCAAGTAAAATACAAATGTCAAGTGCCTATCATCATTCAAGACAAAAATAAACAATTTTTTGTAAATAACCAAAATAAATAATTTTCGTCCTGAAAGGTAATAGGCACTTTAGTCATACTAAAATATACCCATTGACTTCTACTTTGGTCGCCATTTGATGTTTGCATTTGACTTTAATGATTATTATGTTATTGATTTTTTCTCCCAATAAGTTTTAAAATTAGTAAAAAAATTTAATGTTGGGAAATTTATTTTCATGGCCTTTATATATTGGATAGATTCTAAAAATGTTACCTATTATGAATCTTAAGATTGAAAAATAAGACAAGAATATATACCCCAATCCAACTTTCATCTGCCTCTATTAGCTGCATAACATGAGACTATTAGAGGTGGGCTGGTTATTTCAAAGGTTTAACAGCATTATTTATAAATAACTGTTAGCAACTGTTTTCAATAAGAAATAACTTATAACTGCTAGTTTGTGCCACTAGCAATTGAAGTTGGAGCAAAAGAATAAACACTGTTTCTAAAAGAGACAAATACTAGCTATTGTTTTTTTATAAAAGAAATGGATGCATTAAAATAATTAACTTCTAATGCAGTATATTCCGTCTTGAAAACATGTTATCTTGAAGCAAATTAATCTCCATGAAAATCTGAATGTCTTCCACATGGCTAGTTTCTACTACTTCATCATACCTACAATTCCATTGACCATAATCTTTGAAATATCCTTCCATTTGTACTTTTGATTAATTATACATGCACCAATTCTCATGTCAAAGAATCGAGAAATTTTCAGTACTGCATTACTTCTGCAAAAGTAATGAAAGCTCCTGGTACAGTTAAATAACCTGTCTTGTTGCTCCAGTGCAATGTTAAGTACCTACCTGGTGCAGCTAAACATTGATATTTTGACCTCATATGTCCGTTATTTTCAACATTTGTGCATCTTTTAACTTGCAATAAGATGTAAATGTATTCGAATAACTATAGAGAATTCAATGTGTTATGCTACACATTAAAGTATGTACTTAATCATACTGTATAAGAGTTGGAAACATTTAAATGACCTCTTGATTTTCAATTCACAAATGCTTGATTTTTGCAGTTTTATGAATATTAGCATGGAAGAGAAAATATTTTGCAAATGGAAATTGCATTTCTTTAATTGTGAATTTATTAAATTCTAATAGCGAGATTACATTTACTTTTTTGCTAGTAACAATTTTTGCTACGTGTAATTTTTTAGAAACTTATAGTTTAGTCAATATTAGAGCTTATTTTTTCTTGTGATATTTTATATTGTGTTCTTTGAACCTACAAGTGAAGTATCCAAGAGCAGGCTGAGAAAGGTGTTAATTTAATATTAAACAAATTTCATCAGAATTTGTAACAACATAGAATTGACCCCAAAAGGCTTATTTGGAATAATTGAAACATGTGGGAATGTACATAAGTGTTTAGTATAATTTTAGTTTCCAATAACATGTCCATATTCTAAAATTGTATATTGCCTAATGCATAAAAAATTGTATCTATACTAGTATAAAATGTCTGAAAATTTATGGAGTGCATTATGTATTATTTTAATCTTATGCTGTCCATGGTGTAATGAATTTTACTGTCAATGAAAAAATAAACTGTTAGTTGTATTTACTTTTATTATTTATTTTTAGTATACTGAATATGCTTTATCAGAGGCATTTTCTGTCAAGCTAAATATAGGTGACTGTTTCTGCGGCGATACATGCTGTCTGTACATTAAACACCAAATGTTGCTAAAATTGCAATAAATTACGTTTTAAGGTAAGAACGACACATTATGTGAAAGCATTTGGACAGAAGTAAAATGTTCAGACCGTCTGGTTTATTTACACTGAAATTCTCATAGGCAATACTTCATTGTATTTTCTTTTTTGAGTAGTTTTGGGTTCCTATATAGTATAGTGCTTTTTAAATTTCATTGTCAGGCAGAAAAATTCCTTGAACAGTTCAGCTTTTATATATAAAAAGTTCCTAAACATTTAAAGCAAGGATTTTGTTTAAGATTAAAACATTTCTCATAAACTTAAATGCAGGGTGTGACGATTTAAATCAAGTGATTTTTATTTAAAAAATCATCGATTTAGATCAAAATTTTAAATTTCATTTTTCTTTCTGTTATATTGAGAATGAAATACTAAACAAGATGCATGTTAATTTATTCAAATAAGTTAACAACTTCGCTTGTACTGAGTTCATCACAAAATTGTATGAAAAATCATCCTTTGAAGACACTAAATAACAGTATTTGCTGATTGGGATCAATTAGCAGACACGTATTTTCATCTTGGGCCATTGACCAATAGGTGTCACTCACAAGCCTGCTCATCAGTGGTTTTGTGTTTTAAACATTCTGTGACTATAAATCACACATGGCCAATTTTAAACCACTCGCCATTTGTTGAATGAAGATGCTCGAAATATATTCACTCAAATTAAAATTGTGGTAACTTGCTTTCTTTTGTAAGAGGTTCTAGTTATTTATTTAGTATTATAGTCTATTCATAAAAAAAACACTCGCAACGAAAACATTTTCTTCAGTATCACAAAGCGTTCCAAATTTGCACATTAATCTTTACAATTGGCAATTTCAATAGCTTCATTTTGTTTTGTGTAATATATTAATTTTTATTTCAATTTATTGGGAAATTTTATGCATTGATCCCTTAGAATTCTTTACACTGCTAGAATAACTATTCAATATTTATGGAAATGAAATTTGGCTTGTAAAAGTTAATTCACTCATCTGATAATTGAGCATATTGAGAAAAGATTATGGGTTGAAGCAGAAAGCTATTGGAATTGATAAATTTTTTATTGCAAGCTCAATATTCCACTGAATTGGTATTATCTGGGGGATATTACTCTTGTTCTATGCTGTTCATAGAGAAAAGCATCATTTTGTTTTATATATAAACCCTTTTGTGTGCTTCAAATATACCTGAAATACATACTTGTCAATGCTCAAAGAATTTGAAAAATAGTAATTTGATTTCAAATTTATATATTTTCATGTCTCACTTTTACTAACTTACAAAATAACAATTTTTTCACCAATAAGTTATTTTTGCAAGCAAAAAATTAATGAGAAGTAGGAATTTTTCAAGATGCACAAATTCCTTTCATTTTATATTGGTGACATGATTTTTTCTCAAAAGTCCTGAACCAGTTACTTATTTTATATCAACATAATTACAATAATTAAAAACTTTGTATTCATGTGATAAATATATAACGCAAAAAAATTCTGAAATTTGTATAATTGAAAAAATTTATATGGTATCCGTCGGATCCCCCAACCTTATTTATCTGGATCCAAAAAATTCATGTCACTGGTTATGAATTAAACTGAAAGTAATCTAAATCGCTTGACAACCAGATGGAAAAAAATCGCTCATCTTGGCATTTGGGGCAGTCTATTACTTATCATGTGATTTACTTTGCTAATTCCTGTCATGTTTTAATCTTTCCAAAATTTACATGGCTATATTTCTTAATACATTAATGTTTTACCTAAAAATATTAATGTTTAAATAAATCAAAATTACGTAGAAATTACACTAATTTGCGTGTCATGTCCAACAAATTTAAACTTGTATGAGCAAGGAATTAATTAAAATAAAAAATCTGATTTAAATCAAATAAATCCGATGTCTTTTTTAAGAAAAAACATGATTTTTTCATACCCTGCTAAGTGTTTAATTCCAAGTACTTATCCTTGAAATAAACATTTGAATGAGTACCCCCTAACTGTATATGTCAAAATAACAAAATAAAGTTCGACATTATAAAATTATTTGTTTAAATTAAAAATTAACACAAATTGCAACTTTTCCAATTTGACCACTTAAATTATTTTCTATATATATGCCCCTTTCTTTACTTTTCAGCAATGTCTTGCATATAAAAGGCATATTGCTTTTTATTTTTAATAAGCAATTCCATATTTACAATATGTTTTCTAAATTTATGAAACTTACAAAGCACATATATTAACAATATTTATTTTCACCAAATTCACAAAAAATATGTACATAAAATTAAGTATATAGAAACAGCATGTTTTCAGATCGCAACATTTGTCAAATTGCACTTTTTTTACCTCAGTCTACACATAAACTCTTCTCAAAAAATGTTAATAAAACATTTTGGTAAAATATGAAAAATTCGGTATAGTTTGGCAATAGTGAATCAAAATTGAAATAGGAACATTGTATAAACAGATCGTTTGGTAGTATAATTCAGCTATAACAAGCTCCTAAGTTAAATCACCATTTATTAAATTGTCTCATCAAAACAGTGATAAGGCACATCACGAAAATTTCTTACAAAATGTTTTATTTCTGGCCAAACTTTGTAATGCAATTTGAACACCTGATACAATTTATATGCATAGTATGAAATCTCCTTTAGTAAAATGTTGTCTTGCAATCAAATACAACTTTGTACAAGTGGTTTTAAGAAATATAACACCTATATGAAATCAATTTCATTTTAAGGATCAGATCAATACTCTCAATCTGGTTTTAATTGGGGAAAATTGCAATTGTAAATTCTACAAAAACACCTTTTGCAAAATTTAAAATATCAATACAAAGCAACCCCAGCGAAATGCCTACATTAACGTACCTTAATTATTATAGTGTAGCTATTTTTATTAAATAGTGAAAACGTGCTGATTTAATTAGGGAAATAATGCAGTGTAGTAAGTTAATAAGCAATAGAATTCAATTGTAAATTTTCTTGAATATAAAATGTCCACAACGTTTCCACAGCTGTCATATTTCGAGTCTAGTAATATTACTTGTATTAATGAAATTCAAAATTAACGATTGCAGGCTCTTTTTATACAAATACTCATTTTCATTTAACCACTTAAGTGTAACTTAAGTGGTTAAATGAAAGTCAAACAGGCAACACAAGTTTGGTCTTGGAGTTGATTGTTAACACTGCATAGCAGTATGAACACGCCAAACTGTTAACTGAGTATGTTCTTTCTAGTTTTACCAGGCATCAGGTTAATTTGTATGTAGCATTTTAACAACCATTAACCCTAAAGAGCAAATTTGGAGATAGTCTTCACTAGCATTGCAGAAAACACGTAATGTTTTATATCACTGAAACCATGTTTATATAGTGCATTAAAATTTTATTGAATTTATAAAATGGCGCTGCTCAGAAATGCTTTAAGTGATTAAAATAAGACTCAATTTCTACAATTTAACCCCTTGTGAAATTTTACAATCAGGTATTTTTGCATCAGTGCAACAGCTGAAAGAATCTAGTTTCTTGAAACAATGAGTGCAATCCTGAGTTGAGGTCATTGATTACCATGTTGGATGTCTGTAGCAGTGGTGAGTGGCTTACCGCAGGGTTTTGTCGATCTGTGCTGCTGCTCACTCTATTACATCCTGGTGATGGCTGCTGCTTGTTCAGAAGCTCTTGGCACTGTTGGACATATTTCAATGTTCTCTGGTAAGCTTCAACAGATAAAGAAGACTGGCTGACACTTTGGCACTGGATCTCCCTGGGACTCTTGGTGGAGCAATTGTGAGACAGCTGAGGGATAGCAGTGGATACAGTTGATTCTTTATCGTCTTGTTCACTAATGCCAGAAGCACTATGTTGTGCTTCTATCGAAGTGCCGAGCTTATGATTGCAACAGTGATTGCTGTTGCCATTGTGCAATAACATCGGGTCTATGTGGTTTGGAGCAATAGATGCCTGCAAGACGGAGCCATTGTCTGACATTTTTTGCTTTTGGAACTGGTTTGGAGGACCTGTGGTGAATTGGGCTGGTGCGTGTGGTGGCTGGTGCTGACCAGAGTATTGTGCAGGATCAGCATTAGCAGGGTACTGCATTTGATTGTAAGAGCATGGATTCACTGATGGTTCATTCATTGCAGTCTTCTGCATGTTGCATTGTTGAGGGGGCATATTTGTGTTCATCCCTTGTGACAGTGGGTTAGCTGACTGGTTAGAATAAGTGATCATGCTGCTTCGATTCTGCGGCAGAGTTTGAATTGCTTCGCGAGAGCATCCTATTCCATCACTGTTTTGATTGTAAGGATAATTCTGATTGGGATTGTAGCACTGATTTTGGTTGGGATTGTAGCACTGATTCTGATTGGGATTGTAGGCTTGGTTGAGATTGTATGAAGCATTCTGGTTAGGATTATATGCATGGTTCTGATTTGAGTTGTACGCTTGACCTTGGCTAGAATTGTTGTAGGCATGACTTTGATTGGAATTGTAAGATTGGTTCTGACTTGAACCATATCCAGAATTCTGAGTAGAGTTGTATGCTGGATTCTGATTGGAGATGTATGCTGGATTTTGATTAGAACTGTATGCTGGATTCTGATTAGAACTATATGCTGGATTCTGATTAGAGTTGAACATTGGATTCTGATTAGAATTGAATGCTGGATTCTGATTAGAATTGAATGCTGGGTTCTGGTAAGAATTATATGTAGGATTTTGAGTTTGACCATTACACCAAGTGTTAGCACTGTAACAGCTATTATTTAAAGGAACATTCATTGGTTGGTGCATGCCCTGACTTTGGATGACATGCAAATTAGGATTGGAAGGGAGTCCAGAATTAAATGAATTCACATGTGGTTGTGAATTAAGTGGCACATTTTGTGGAGCATGCCCTGTTTGATTTACATTCTTATTCACAAAAGTACTTGAAACATTTGATGTATAATTAGATGATGCACAGTAAGTATTCTGAGGATTCACTGATGGTCCATACTCATGAGATTGCATTCCGCCTTGACTAGGATATGAAGCATGTGAATTTTCATTTCCAAAGGCCTGATTAACGTTGTTTCCAACGTAAGAATTATGAGATGTTGCAGTGTTGGGTTGGTTGTTCACAGAGTCTTTTTGAGGGAATGAGGCCACTGAATTCTGAATACTCGAAGCTGCATTATTGAAATGCTGGGGCTCAATGAAAACTGATTGTGTGGAAGTGTCCTGCACTTGCCCATATCCATGTTGTGAATAACAGCTGCTTCCAGGTGTATTGTTTGGAATGGGGTTCATATTTGGTTGGGGCACAGTTGGTGAATAAGGCACTGCATTCTGAGAGAAAGGAACTTTTACCGAATTTGAAGGCACTGGTGCATTTGTACAGTTTGAATGTGGATGGTGTGAATTGTTCATCACATCGTTCTGGAACTGCTGTATGGGGTGCTGATGGGGTTGTTGAGCTCCCATGTTCGGGTAACATGGTTGAGGAGTCGGCACATTACCAGCAGGATGATTGCCATGACTGTGGGAGCAATGATTTGCTGCCCAGTTGGGATTGTGGGAACCTTGACAACAAGGGTTGCAGGCTGGCCAGTTCTGCGATGGATTCTGAGCACAACCTTGCACTTGTGGTGCATGATTGGTGCAAGTACTCACATTCTGAGTACCCAAATTGCTAGCAGGCATTTTCTGGGGTGGGACATATCGACTCACACTAGTTACTGCTTCACTGAGAGATGAAGCGGGTCTCAGATTCATCTCTGCCACCTCATTCAGATAATTAACCATGTCATCAGGTAATATGACATCCTTATTCTCTTCAATGGGTTTGCCCTCTTCCAAATTCTCGAGCATCACGTTTTGGTTCGGATGGTGGCTACCTGAGCATGCTGTAGATTGTTTCACAGGATCTACACTACCTGCAGCTGGTACATTTGCACCATTGTGAGGCTGGTTCATTCCATAGATGTTTCTGCATCCAGTCTGGAGGCCTTCATTATCAGTAGCCAGCAATTCATTCTGGTTGCGGACAACCAAATTGCTAGTATTGGACAAATGCTGAGCAGTAAGATGTCTGGCATGCATGCGGTGCAAATGCGCAGTAAGTCCATTGGGTAATGGTTCTCCAGATTCACTGGAACGCCTGGAACTGCCAGCTGATATGGGGTCATACGCTGAACCGTGAACTTGTAAATTATTAGAAGGCTCTAGCCCACTCCTGTTGCTGCCTGCTATGCTGAGTTGTTGAGAACTTGCTTCTGATTTCATGCTGCTGTAGAAAGAACTGACCGTACTGCTGCTGCCACTATTGCGTCTGGTTGTTTTCTGCAAATCTGTTCCCGTTCCTGTTGTACATGACTGCTGCGTAGAAGCTGTAACAAGATTAAAAATTGCATTGTCTTTTTCTATCTTGAACTTTATTGTTAATTGTTTCACAAAATAATTCTTTTTTAACCAGCAATACTTTTATATAGTCAATTCTCTATTTCAGGAAAACAAAACTTAAAAATTTGCTACACAGAGAAAAATATTATTTTGCTTTAAAGTTACCAAAACCTTAAGTATTTTTAAACTTTTCATGATTTTAATGCATCATGAGTTGGAACGCACATTCCTCTTACATTCCTTTAATTTCAGTAACATGAATCTTTACAGCACAAGCCAAATATATATCTCTAATTATATATTATTATTGAAGCTATGTTAGATGTAAACTTATGCAAAAAAAAACTGTCTCACAAGTGAAATATTTGCAAATGAAAATCAATTGAAACAATAAAATAAATAATCAGATCATTAAAATTACCTGGATTTTGAACATTTTCACAGACTTTGGTACTATCTGTATCTGGTGAACCATGTGGCCTATTCAAACCATTTTGAACAGGAATGATACTTTCTATATTTCTTCGTTTATTACCTGGTAAAATGAAAACAAAATAATCAGTTTTCAAAACTAAAGCACTACTACACATGCATTATGAAATTCTAGATTTAGGAAGAGTAAACCTAATTTTACTAAAGAATGAATAACCGAATTGAAAATTTAATTAAGATATTTTCCCCATTTTTATTGGCTCAAGATATTTTTCTACAAAACTATAAAAAATAAATATTACTTACATTTCCTTACAGGTTTAAAAACAATGACAAATGATTGACTAGCTAAACAGTTAAACATAATTCATGTGAAATATAATTAAATTATTTTAAAAAGTAACCATAGAACCTATGTCGGCCAAATTAGTGCAATAAATTTAAGCAGTCAATCATTGACCACTGGATAAAAGATAATTAATTTGTGCCCCAGGTGTTGGGTGCTTTGTTGAAACAACTCATTTGGTTAATCATTGGTAAAAATTTACCTCTTCAGGAAAGCTGATATCTCTCCATAAAACTATCAGGGGCTCCAACTAACTTCCCAGCCCTACAGTCCATGTTGAACCTAGGCTTCCTTAACGATGACTCCAAAGCACCCTGTCTTGGGCCTTAGTCCACCAAATTTTTATTTTCATGTTTTGAGGTCTTTTTTTACCTCCCCGTGCCATCTTTTCCTTGGCCTTCACGGTTTTCTCTGGCCTTGACACTGATTCTTAAATATCTTTTTTGTGCCTCGGTTATCCATTTTCTCCATGTGTCCCAACCTCCATGCGTCTCTTTTTGATTTTATCAAATTTATATCTTTTTCTCTATATAATTTTTGGATTTCATGATTGTATCTCCTTCATACATCGCCTTCTTTGATTGGTCCAACTATCTAATATCCATAAAACAATCAGGGGCTTCAAAGAGCTTGAGCCCTATAGTTTTATGAAGGGGTACCTACTCCTCTTGACTAGTACAAGTACTTTCAAGAACTTGTACTTTCCGTAATTAAAATTTTCTTATTCAAATTTTAGAATGGGACTGTCTTGCTAAGTATCTTTCCTCACTTCTAAAATGTATGAAGAGAAACATGCAGTTTTAATATCTCAATTATATAAATATCACATAAAAACATTCTACCTCTTCGTGAAGGCAAGAAATTGGGGAACCATGAGCTTGCAGATTTCAGTTGGGCTTGTATTCTGCTCTTTAGCCGATTTCTCGTACTTCTTCCACTATTTTTGCCACCACCATTGCCCACGGCACATGGGGCCAGAGAAATACTTTCTTCCAAAGCCTAGAAACAAAATCAATTTGTACATTCACACAATTATTATTTCTAGACTTAAATCTTAACTTTCAACTGAGAATATGAAGGTTTAACTGACTAGGAATTTTAACAAAATCATACATATTGTCGGTTTACAAGTGAAACACGCCAAGTCAACGTTTTCAATATAAATACTAGGTTTTAGCTTTTCAAATCTAGAATGCAGTGATCTTTAGACTGCTGAAGTCCACTGTCATTTTTTCTTTGCAAGAAGGTTAGATTTCCTCTTGAGAAACATACTTAGTGAGTATTTTCTCAGAAGTATTTTTTGGCAGTGATTCACCTGTAAGCTGACGATATATAGTAACCCCTTGATATATTACGCTTTAGGGGATAAGAAAAAGGCGATATATTGAGGGTAAACTCATACTTATCCTCGATTATAAGATATGTGCTTAAGGTTACTTAAGGATAAACTTGCTTATTAAACGTAAAACAAATTGTACATTTAAATATTTATATATATTTTTAAAAATTATGTAAATCTACATAAATTTTTTATTAAAAAAATTATAGATTTACATATTTTAAAAAATTATGTAAATCTACAAGTACTAAATGCAATAACAGTTTTGAAATAAGAAATTCCCTCATCTCCTTTTAAGATGCCCAAATCTGTTTACCAATTCAGTTTAGCCTTTTCACTGTGGCAGGGATATGTGCTGTCCTGTAATCCTAATGTTTTCAGAGGTTCTGAATATTTTTAGTTACTGAAGGGGAGTGACTTTGTACATAAGAGGAGCGGAGCTCACTTATATATTTGAAGAATGGAAAAGAAGGTGTGTAACAAAACTGCTTGAAACAAGTGACGAGGTTCTCTTTTCAAGCAAGAGAAACTAGGGCTTTTTAAGGATGTTCAAAGCTAAATTTCATTTTTTTAGTCTACATTTCACATTTTTAAGGTCTACATTTTTCATGAAGAAATCTTCACAAGTGCTAGATTTGCATCTCAAGGACCCAGTTTCAAAAACTTCCATTATCAGCTAACCTATAAATATTATGCCCTCAATTTTTATTGACACGACCTTGGACAATCATCATTCATTTTCATTTGGGAATGCAGCTGAAACATGCAGTGGTCTTGTACAATATAAGGCTTTATAAAATTTGTTGAGGACGTCAGCAAAAAGCAAAGCTTCTTAATGGTCCTAAAAGCTAAAATGAAAAATTAGGCCTTTCTTAAGGCCTATGAGAACATGAAGTGACCTTTGAACTCGTAATTCTAAAGAAATCAATTGAAATTGACTTTTTAAGATAGCTCAATGTGGAAAAATTCCTATTTAAATTTGCCTATTTAATATTAAATTCTTATAAATTTAAAAATTAAATAAACATACTTCTTCAACAATTTCAGCAACATCCCAAATTTCATTATCGGCATGTCTACTAGTTGTTGATATGCTATTATCACTTATTGGAGGACCTGATTCATCAACAGATTCTTCTGGTCCATGAGGAGAATCCTAAATTCAACGTAAAATGTCAGTCACACATTTCATAAGAAATTCATGCAACATCCACTACGTAAACCCATAAAATTGCAAAGTTCTTCAGCAACAACTTACCTCAGACTTTGTGCTTGGACTGGAGAGACTTCCAAGGTTCGTCATGTTGCTGTTTTCCGAATTAGGGCTGCCCTCCATACTATTTTGGTCTGTATGCTGTTCTTCAGGTTGGCCATCTTTATCTCCCTCTTTGCCTTCTGCACCTTTGTGCTTTTTGTTTGCATAAAACTCAGCTCCATGAACATTCTTTACATGCTTTCGAAGCGAACTGGGATCTGTGTATCTTTTGTTGCAGAGTGGGGCTCGGCAGGCATAAGGTTTCTGGAAAATCAAAATACATATTTCGATTACATTATTGAATAGCATACACAGGATGGTTAGGGGTGCAGATGTTGGAACTGACCACTATTTACTGGTAATGTCATTGAAATTGAAACTACATAGAACCCAAATCAAAAGAAAGAAAAATGAATTTATTAGATATGATTTAGCAAAACTAAAAGCAAGAGTTGAGAGATAAATTTACTCTGGAATTGAGAAATAATTTCTCAAAACTCAGTGAGAAAGTATACGGAGAAGATACAAATCATGTTAATAATAAATGGAACGAACTTGTAAAGATATACAATAGGGCTGCCTTGGATGTCATTGGAAAAAAGGAAATAACTAAAAACAAAGTGGTTGAGTTGTGAAACATGAAAAGTAATACAAAAGAGGAAAAAAATTAAAATTCAAAGAAATAGTACCAACTCAGAAAGATTATATAAGGTTTTTACTATATAAAGACTATATCAAATTGTGAGACAAATCAAAGGTGTGAAATGCACTACACAATTAATTACCTATACAAAAACAAAGAAGGAAAAATTCTTACAAGGGAAAGTGAAATTGAAAACAGGTGGATAGAGTATTTCAGAAAAACCTTGAACACCCAAACGGATGCCGAACATTACAGCTAGAAGAGACATGATGTCATTCAAACCCTTAGCATTTCTGTTGAGGAAATCTCACTGGCTGAGATTAAAGAGGCTCTGAGAGCTCAAAAAACAGAAAAAGCTTGTGGAATAGATAATATTGCTGTTGAGATGTTAAAAGCAGATGAAAATACAACCTTGTATTACATAATCTATATAACACAACATGGAAAACTGAAAAAATACTGGAACAATGCAAAGAAGCAGTAATCGTTAAAATTCCAAAAAAGGTGATAAATCCAGTTGTGAAAATTGGAGAGGAATATGTCTACTGCCAACAGCATCCAAAATAGCTGGAAGAATTCTAATTAATAGAATGAAAGATGAAATAGAAAGCATTCTCAGACCAGAACAAGTTGGTTTCAGGAGAGGTAGTAGTACAGTACAACATATTTTTACACTTAGAAATATAATCGAACAGACATTAGAATATAATGCTACAATATATTTAAACTTTATAGATTTCAGTAAAGCATTTGATTCTGTTATTAGAGCCAAATTGTGGCAAATTTTAAAACTAGGTTTTTGACAAAAAAATCAAATGTAATACAGCAAATGTATAGAAATAATAAAACTTGCATTGAAGTAAAGGGAAAATTAAGATTTCTTTTTAGTGGAAAGTGGAATTCGACAGGGTTGTGTCATGTCAGGTCTTTTTATTATCATTGTTGACTGGATCATAACTTTTAGAAATCAAAGAACAGGAATAAGATGGGATTTTATATCTGTTTTGGAGGATCTTGATTTTGCAGACGATATCGTCATGTTGTCATCCAGGATGAGATTTACAAACTAAAACGGATGTCTTTTCAGAAAATGCTAAACTAGTGGGACTAGAAATCAATCAGAATAAAACAAAAGTCCTCAGAGTTAAAGAAAATTCGAGCACTCCCATCAGGTGCAAAATAATTCAATAGAAGATGTAAGCCCTTTTTCATATCTGGGAGCAACAATAAACAAAAATGGTGGTACTGATGAAGATATTGATTTTAGCATTTCACAAGCTAGCAACTATTAAGAATCTTAATAAATTGTGGAGAGCAACTAATATATGTAAAAACCGAATTAAATTTGAACAAATCACTAGTACTTTCAGTTCTCTTATACGGTTCTGAAACATGGAAAATTACCAAAACACAGTGCAATAAACTAAATGTTTTTCAAAATAAATGTTTAAGAATTATCTTAAAGATATTTTGGCCATACTACATTTCAAATGTAGAATTATTAAATAAAGCAAAATTTAAATGAAATAGGAAATGAAATCAAATTTAGAATTGGAAGTTTATAGGACACATTTTAAGAATGCTATATTAGGGACACTATTCCTAATATAGCATTGACCTGGAAAGAGTGGACGTCCCTGTTTGACCTGGCGATGTATGATGGAACAAGAGAAGTGAGGCTGGATGAGCGAGCTGGTATTAAGCTAGACTTGCTGCATCGGACAGGAAACTTTGGCAATCTAGATTGAAGGCCTTACTAAAGAATTTATGATACACAGGATGGCTGGTTGGTTTTGGAGTTTTATGGGCACAAGGGCCATATTTGGTCATGCTGTGCCAGACACACAACATACAATATCAAGTAATAGACACACACACAATGAAAGTTTTACATACAGAAGATAGAAATACACCCAGGGAGGAATGCACCGCATACACAGTAAAGCACATTCTTGATTGTGCTGCCAGAAATCTATCCAAGTAATAGCTCTTGCACTGAAATTACTACAACTATGCATACTATTTGCCTAAACCACAATATAGCTGAAGATGTTATATCGGTAGATAGAATGAAGTGTCAGTTGCAACACAGGGATTAATACAGCCTCTCAGTATCTATTGCAACAAGTTGACACTGGGATAACTTACTGTTGCCATAAGGCTATTCAAAATTTTAAGGTCATACAATTATCTTTAAAGCTCATCAAGCAGATATCTTGATTGTGCTGCAATTGAGAATAATCAGTTAATATACTTTGCTTTTACTCTTTAATTTTAAACTATCATAGTAGCAAAATAGGTTGGTTTATAAAATTTGTTAAGGTAGGTTGTACTGAGTTTCATGGCACAAGAGCAATACTAAGCCAAACTGCACTAAAAACAAGACAATGTCAAGCAAATGAACACTCACACAAAGAAACTTTTACTGACACAGAAGAAAGAAATATAACCAGGGAGGAATCGAACCTGTGCCATCTACAGCTCACAGGCTGCTAGTGCAGTGAACAAACCTACTGAACAACGATGGCCTCAAAATTTATTAAGGACTTTCAGCTAAAAGCAAAGCTTTTTAAGGGCCCTTAACTAAAATAAAAATTCAAGCCTTTGGTTGGTTAATTTCTTTTATGGTGCAAGGGCTAAATCTGGCCAAGTAATGTTTTTCCAAATGGACACACAAGGAAAGTTTTTACTGACACAGAAGATAATACACCCAGAGTTGTTGCAGGAATCGAACCTGTGCCACCCACAGCTTGCAACAGCTAGTGGAGTAGGCAAACCTAGTGAGCCATAGCTGCCCCAATTGCAATATAGCTTAGCCTTCTGAACATCACTACATTTTACACATGTACTACTCCTTTTACCCTATTATTTAGTGGTTTCACTCTTTTCTGTAACAGGGTCAAGTAAGGAATATTTTATTCAAAACTTTAAACAGTTATGAATATAGAAAATGTTTTTATTCAGAACTGTTTAGAATGTATGGAAATGAAAAACTTTATATAATAGTAGAATTAAGTCTATTATAGAATATATCAGAGTAGTGCTATCTTTTCTTTTCTAAAATTAAATTATTTAATGGGCATGCCTATTTAGAGTTTTACTACATTCAATATATTTTAACATTGACTTGAATCAATCAAAATTTAAATTATTTTTTTATTAAAAACTCGATTCAGCAATGAAAAAGTTAAAACAATGCCCCAAGTGTTGCAAAAACAGACTACCATTTATTTTTACTACACAATTATTACTTTTAAAGAATACATTTTTCTAGAGCATTAATTTTACCAAGCACAAGTAGCACCTATGAAAAACCTTTGCAGAAGCTTTTCACAGAAAAGAGAAAAATAGTTTCAGTGAACTCGGTATAAAACTTACAGCATTGGAGTGGGTCCTATTTTGATGTTTTGCTCTGTCTGAAGCATTGCTGAAAGCTTTCGTACAACCAGGGAACTCGCAGGTGTATGGCTTTTCTCCTGTATGAGACCTCAAATGCGTTTTCAGGTTTTCTAAACGCGAATATGCTTTGGTACAGCATTCGAACTAGAAAATAAATAAATTTTATAACCATATACAAACTATTCACAATTTTATAGTTCTTATTCTGCATAATAGTTTTTAACGGTGTATATCAGGTCACGTGAAAATACTTACTGAGCATTTGTGTGGCTTTTCACCAGTGTGGCGCCTCATGTGGACGACTAACATGTATTGTGCTTTGAAAGGTTTTTCTTCTCGGGAGCATTCTTTCCATCGACAGATGTACTGTTTTCGATTTCCCTGAATGTGACCCTCATTTATGTGCTGCAATTGAAATAAAACATTAAAACCGTATCAAAAGCAATCTCGTTTAAAATAAATTAAATTAAAATTAAAACACATAAATCTAGTGCCTGAAATAGTAATTTATAAATGTTCAATTTGGTTGTTCCTGTTCACTTTTTTATAATAAATGAAAACAATATACACATTTTATCTTTCTTAGCTAAATGCTTTCGATAGTAATTTAATAAAACGTTGAATTTAATGTTTAAGAGAAAGGAAAGGTTTTACATATCGATAAAAATATTCCAGTATTTTACACACTGGAATTTTTCGGTACACGTATAATCCCCAAACCAATTTCTTTAATAACTCTATATTTGCTCTTTATTTCTCAGTCAAATTCCCAACCAAGGAGTCATTAATACCATTGCATTCTATTAAATAAAGGAAGTTGGTTAGTTGTTTTGGGTTTTATGGCACAAGGACCAAATTTGGCCAAGCTGTGCCAAACACAAGACAGCATCAAGTAAAAAATCTATTAAGCATAGGAGGAATAGGAAAGAAAATGTTGAACACCTCAAATGTACTGCAATCTCATTGATTAAAAATGACATGTGACTAATAGAGAGGAAAAGTATTTAAAATTCAATTTTTACATTTACAAGCATGACTATTGAGTTCAATTTTCACTTTAGCAGTAGAAACCATATGTAATCATCGACAAATGCGGAAAAATGTTTCATAACATACATAGTAATCATTTAAGTCATTCCAGGAAAGCATTGTTAACTTTCAGACATTTTCATATTAAATGCAACTAAAGGTAAACAAAATACTGCAGCCTTGATTTCACCTTGACAAGCTCATCTTGAGTTAAAAACTCTTTCACACAGTCCACCCAGTGGCAGTTAGTCTCAATGAAATCTGGTTCGTCTTTGATGTCAGCTCCAGCTTCCTTGTCGTCATCCTGAACATAAGCCTTGCGCAGCATTTCTTTCTTGATCTTCATGCGACGCGAGTCCTCAGCGTCCACTGTACTGCTGACGATATTGCAAGCTGTCTCACGTCCTCCAGAGGAATCGGCCTGAAAGTAGATTTTTCAGTAAACTATACTAAACTGGCGAGAGAGGTAAATAAGATTAGATGCTCAGTCACTAATAATAAATTAGAATTTATAAAATATTAGTAAAATCTCATAACCTACTGGAGTTTTCTTATCTGTTCAAGAAATAAGACAAATTTAAATGTGTGTGTGTGTGGTTGGTTTTGGGTTTTATGGCACAAGGGCCATATTTGGCCAAACTGCACCAAAAACAAAACAATAACGGGAGTGGAAAAAGGCAAAAGGGTAGGCGATAGTAAAACAGAAAGGAGGACAGATAACTCAGGTACCTCAAGGTTGTGATGCCCACACACACCCAAAGATGTGCCCCTGAGGGCAAATGTGTGTGTGAATAGATAATATTTTAATGTGAAAGCATAAAAACATAACAATACAATGAGTGACACTTTTATATACAGATGCAATAAGAATAAGACAACTGAAGTATAAGTTTGCAAATAAAAAAAATTATAAAACAATTGCTTTTGTGTTTTCAGCTTACTAGTGAAACACGGCAAATTGGAAAACATAGTTCTGAGAAAACGAGAGGTATTCTACTCACTAAACTAACATAACTAAGCGTATTTCTCAAGAAATCCAACCTTCATGCAAAGCAAAATGACTTAGTGCACTTCGCCAGTCTAAAGATAACTAGTCTGGTCTAGAAAAGTTTACAAAACCTTTATATTGAAAATTTTGATTTAATGTGTTCCACTTATAAGCAAACGAGGTTCTTATGAAATTAATGTCAAAGGAATTAATAGAATTATACCTAAACAATGAAGCAAATATATTTTCATCTCAAGTACTCTGCAATAGATGGCTTATTTTTGCAACATTACTAAGAATGAAATGCTTACCATAGATTCCAATTTCGCAGGTAATAATCCAGGGTTAAAAGGCCCAACTAATGGTTGATGGCCAAAGGGTGTAGGAACTATCATTGGCCCACCTTGTCTCATAAATGAATGAAAATGAGCTGGCTGCTGAGGAACTCCTAAAGTTGGACTCAAGGTACCTAAAATATAAATAGTTGAAATCTTTAAAGTGTTCCATGATTTTCAGAACATTTTGACAAATATACCAACATGTCAATTTTGGTAGGTAGGTAGTTAACTAATGTCGCACTGGAGTGTAACACAATGGGCTATTGGTGACAGTGCGAGATCAATCCTGAAAGGAAAGATTCAAGGATGCCTTGTAATTTTGAACCATAGGTCAGATGACGAGAACAACACCTGAGCTGGCACTCCACCTCCAAACTTCCACACCATGCCAACGCGAGAACATTTGAGGCCATGACAGATTTAAAGTGCACCAGCCCTGTGTACATGACACTCTTTGCATGTCAACTTTAGAAATCTTACAATTTTTGAAGGCTATGACATGCAGACTCACAAAGCATTTTAAAGCACATGCATAAAGGTTCCTACTCTTCAAGCAATTAGGGCCTTTCTATGGCTATTTTACATTTTTAAATGTCAGATTTAACATAGATCACAATAGAATAACTTGTGAAAGTCTCTTCACTTGTACATCCGCAAGTTCTAGGGTTGGATCTCACAAACGCAGTTTTTAAAACATTAAACTCTCGATTTTTAATGACACTTTACCAAGGACAAGTAACATTGATTATTGTTTTTCAATGCAGGTGGACTTAAATATGCTGTTTTCTTACAAAACATAATGGATTTTCAGAACTTTTTAAGGATTTTCAGCAAAAGTATTAAGGTAAAGCAGACTTAGTGAAGGTTTTTAAGGGGCCCTTAAAGCCTAAAATGAAAAATCACGCTTTTAAGGCCTGTGGGAACACTGCATATTAATTTTGCCCAAAGAATTTTATCTTTACTTTATGTTTTTTCGAAAAAAGTATTATTCTTACCAGCAGATAAATGTCCATAGGAACCACTAGCACTAGAGCTTCTAGAACCATTCATGTAGGATGCTAGAGAATTAGGAGAGAATCTAATCATAGATGACAGATCGAGAGAATCTGATAAGTACGGTGAATTAGATAGGGCTCTCTTGCGTCCATGGCGAGGTGCAGGTCTGGGACTTGCTATGTGAGATCCTAAAATAAAAGCATGTATTAAAATAAAAGGATAAACAAAACATTTTTCAATGCTGCACAAGTCGGTGGCATGCAAATGTGAACTGGATTTTTAATGTTTGACCTGAAGTGTTCTAAATTTACAAGGTTTTTTTCAAAGCCCTCAACAGTATGATCACTGTAATATGTTTAAAACAGTTTTATGTTTAAATTTATTCTTAACACTCTATTATGAGGTTTTCTTGCTGTAGTCCTTTTTTGGTGAATGACTACGTACATTCCTGCACAGGATAGGATTCAAACCTGTACTGTTGAGCCCAGGTCCAGAATGCTAACCACTCGACTACAATGGTTCGATTTTATCAATCAAGATAACTTTTTACTTGTTTAAAAGGGGCATAAAGGCATCTATCATGTGGCTCCAGTGCATTAGAAATGTCATAACTGATCTAGTGGTAACTCATTTGGTAAAAATAGTACATTAGTAATCGTTAAACATGTTTGTCTATTGGCATAATTTACATAAAACTTATGAGGAACAGTAAAAATATTAATGTTTAGCTAATGGATTTTTTATTACCTATATTTGTCTTGAATTGCAAAAGACTAGTCAATAACATTAGAACCCAACCAAGCAGATTACAAGGACAAAAACAGTTTTATATAAGAACTTAATACATGCAAAGAAAGCTAAGAAATCAGCATTGTTAAACTGGAATATAAATATGGACTTAAGACAGTACACTAATTTTCTAGTGAGTTTGCTTCACAAAATGCTTATCTCGATTCATCTAATGTTGATTCTTATGTGAGCAGATAATGTCAAAATAAAATATACACGTGCATGCATGCTATTGTGAAAATAAAAATAAAATAAAATAACCCTCTAACAAAAAGTGCAATAAACTTATCTCACATATTGCATATTTCATCTAATTGTGCAGGAAATTTCAAAGATGAGAAAAAGACATGCTGCAGGTTGAAATAAAGAGAAATAAACTAACCCTCTGATGGCAGATGAATATCGCTACCAGAATGATGAGAGCCGGAGTGACAGTCACCAAGCATACACCGTTGGCCTAAAGCTGCCATTTGTTGCAAATACTCAGCATGAAAGGGTGCAAGACCTGAGGATTGTTGAAAAATATATTGTTCTATTTTTTTTGTCTAGTGGAAATAAGAGATATAACTAAACTCTGTTAATTTTTGTGTTGTTCGAGCTCTGTTGTTTACAAAATTAGAAGTCCTATTTTATTGTCAAGCAAGTGTTCTTTTTAATATTTTTTTCCAATTTTATTTTCTTATGTATAAATAAAATAATTATTTTTAAAGTAATAAATAATTATTAAAAGGGATAAGATAATTTCTGCAGTTATTAAAAATTTATTGTAACAGGTTATGGGCCCAGGATACTTTTCCTAACACCATTTTTTTTTCTTGACAAAAAAGAAAATGGAACAAATGCAGAAAATTAAACCTCTTCAAGGAAGGGAAAACTGGAAAGATTGGAAATATTTGATTCAGATCAAATTAAAAGGAATTCCGAATGCAATGGAATTAATTTCAGGAAAATTAAAAATTCCTAAAGAACCCAGTAGCAGTGCAACATTAGAAGAAAGAAATGTCTACAAGAAAGACTTGGAAAAATTTAACAAGACACAATCAGAAATAATGTTTTTATTAGTTGACCTTGAGTCCAAAAGTTAGAGCTCAAATAAGAAATCTTTTAAGTCCAGATGAGGTTTGGACAGAACTCCACAATCTTTTTGCTGGTGTAGAAGAAAATAAAGCTTTTGAAATTTGTTTGAAGTTTTTTGGTTGTAAATGGAAAGAAAGTCTAGATAAGGCTGGAAACTTGTCTTCAAGTAGGCAGCTTTGGAACAACCTTCAAGAAGAAATAGGAAAATGTCAAAACAGCAATAATGGAAAATTGCCACCAATTTTTCTTATATGTAAGATATTTGAAATTCTATCCAGAGATTATTCAAATTTTCAAACAACTTGGCTTATGATTCATAAAGATAAAGAAAGGAATGTGGACAATCTCATCAACTGGTTCTGCACAGAAGCAAGCAAGTTAACCTCTAATTCAGAAAGTGTTGTTCAGGAAGCCTTAACAATCAAGAAAATTGTCAAAGATAGAGTAAATGAGAAAGGTAACTGCAAAGACAAGAGGTACACATATCCATGCAATTATTGCAAAAAGAAAGGCCATTGGATTAAAGATTGTTATAAATGGATTGCTGATGGAAGACCAAAAAAGGAATAAACTCAAACAAAGAATTATAAAAATAATACAAGAACAGGAATCTCAAGGGAAGTAAATGCCTTCATGCTATCAATAGATGATCATGCATTTGTTACAGAAAGTGATGACAAAGAAAACTGGTACTTTGATAATGGTGCCACAAGACATATTACTAACCAAAATCAATTTTTCAAAACTTATAGTGAATTTGAGAATGTCAAAGTAAATTCAGCAAATGGACAAGAATCTAAAGTTTTGGGTCAAGGAACAATTGAAGTTGAATCATTTGTGGATGGAAATATTCTTCATTTAGCTCTTGAAAATGTATGGTATGTTCCTGATATTAAGAAATATTTTTTTCAATTCTGCAAACTCATGATAAACTACCCAACAGTGAATTTGTCTTAGGACCAAATAGATGTAGCCTAAAGGTAAACAAGAAAACATATTTTAATGGCTATCATAAAGAGAATGGAGGACTGTTTAAAGTGGAAATGAAAGCAAAATCATCAGTCGACAGCAAATTTCAAGATCAAAATATTTTGCAGCTTTATCATGAAAGAATGGGTCATCAAGATAAAAGACATATTAAAGATCTTATTGAGAGAGAATTGAATATAAGGACAAATATTAAAGATGAACATCGTACAGGGTGTATAAGAGGAAAAATGCATCGTCAGAAATTTGGAACCCGACCACGAGCAACCAAGCAGGGAGAGACACTGCATGCAGATATTTGTGGACCATTTCAAGTTCCATCAAATTCAGGCTTTCGTTACTTTGTTTGCTTTAAAGATGATTTTTCTCAAATGCGCTTCCTCAAAGAAAAGTCAGAAGCTCTGTAAAAGTTAAATCAAGTGCTTGAAGAAGGAAAGTTCAAGGTCATCCGATCAAAGAATTCCGCAGTGACAATGGTGGAGAATTTGATAATAAACAAATGAGAATAGCTGTTTACAACACCATATACTCCACAGCAAAATGGATGTGCAGAAAGGGAGAATAGAACCATAGATGAAGCAGCTAGATCTATCATGTATTCCAGAAAGATTTTCCCACATAAGTTTTGGGCAGAGCTAATCAATATAGCAGCATATATACTAAACAGAACTGCGAAGTCCTCAGTTGATGGAAAGTCGCCCTATGAAATATGGTATGACAAGAAACCAAGACTTAAGCATCTACGAGTGATTGGAACTGCATGTAGTGGATGGATTCCTGATCAAAAGAGAAACAAGATGGATCCAAAGGCAAGATCTGAAATTCTAATAGGCTATGATGGTGATGATAGCTACAGAATTTATGATGAAATAAATGATTCGGTATTTCGATGTCGAGATGTAATATTCCAAAGGGAAAAGTTTTCAAATCCACTACCAGTGACTGTAGAATCAGAAGAAACTAGATGAAAATGTTGAAAATGAATCTGAAGATCATTTAAGTGAACAAAGGGAAACAGACAAGATAATGGTAAAACAGCAGGACACAGCAGATCAAAGACAACTTAGGGATCTGGAATTAAGAAACCTTCAAGATATGATTATAATTTGCACTCAGTATTAGAAAATATGGATGAACCAGAAACCTATGATGAAGCAATAAGGACTAAACAAAAAGATAAGTGGTTACATGCTATGGACAGTGAAATAAAATCTCTAAAGGAAACCAAACTTGGTAAGTAGTTGATTTACCACCTGGATTCAAGCCGATTGTAAGCAAATGGGTTTTTAAACTTAAAACTAACCCGGATGGCTCAGTAGATAAATACAAGGCAAGATTAGTAGCAAAAGGTTTTTCCCAACGCAAGGGAGTTAACTATGAAGAGACATTTAGTCCAGTAACAAATAAAAATACTGTCTGTACCTTAATTAGCGTAGCAGCTAGTGAAAATATGCACTTAATGCAATTTGATGTTTCAACAGCCTTTTAGTATGGAGAACTTCCTGAAGAAATATGTTTCAACCTGAAGGCTGTAGTGATGGAACAAATAAGGTTTGTAGGCTATATGGACTTAAGCAGGCTCCTAGATGATGGAATGAAAGATTTGGAAGTTTTCCCGCCAAGCTCAGTTTCACTAGAAGTGCATCTGATCCTTGTTTATTTATCAGAAATAGAAATGATCTTAAGATCATACTTGCACTCTATGTGGATGATGGTTTAGTTGCATCAACAAACCAAGATGAAATAAATAAATTCTTAAATGAATTGAAAACAGAATTTAAGATTACCTTCAAACCTGCTTCATTGTTTTTGGGCATTGAGATTGAAAAAGGAAATGATGGTTCAATAAAGATCACCCAATCTAGCTATATTAAGAAAATGTTGGAAGATTTTGGAATAGAAAATTGCAAAGCAGTTTCAACACCAATTACTAATGATAATTCTCAAGATAATACTGATATAAATTTTCCCTTCGGATCAGCTATAGGAAATCTATATTTAGCAACTGGATCAAGACCAGATATAGCATTTTCCGTTAACTATTTAGCAAGAAGTGTTGAAAATCCTACCAGTGCAGATATTGTAAAAATCAAGGATAGTCAGATATTTAAAGGGAACACAAGAAAAGGTTATCATTTACAAATCCAACTTTAACCAAGGACATTTAGAAGGATTTAGCGATGCCGACTATGCTGGAGATGATAAAACCGGACGTTCAACAACTGCCTGTATGCAGGTGGAGCAATATTGTGGACAAGACAAAGACAATCTTCAGTTGCACTCTCAACAGAAGCAGAAATTGTTGCAGCAAGTGAAGCAGCAAAGGATTTGGTTTGGCTTAGCAGATTGTTAAAAGAAATGACTGATGTTGAAGGAACACCAATCCTTTGGATAGACAATGAAGCAGCAATACGAATTGCGAAGAATCCGGAGTTCCATAGGAGAACCAAACACATAAAGGTGCGTCACTTTTTTGTCAGGAAAAAGGTACAGGAAAGAGAAATAGAAGTTTCAAAGATTAGCACTGAAAATCAACTAGCAGATGGACTCGCAAAACCACTATACAAGCCAAAACTTAATACCCTGAATGCAAAGATTGGATTGGAGTAATCCTTGTTTGTGAAGGGAAAAAAATGGACAATAAGGGAGAGTGTTGAAAAATACATTGTTCTATTTTTTTGTCTAGTGGAAATAAGAGATACAACTAAACTTTGTTAATTTTTATGTTGTTCGAGCTCTGTTGTTTACAAAATTAGAAGTTGTATTTTATTGTCAAGCAAGTGGTTCTTTTTAATATTTTTTCCAATTTTAATTTCTTCTTATGTAAAAATAAAATAATTATTTTTAAAGTAATAAATAATTATTAAAAGAGATAAGATAATTTCTGCAGTTATTAAAAATTTATTGTAACAAGGATAACATTCAATTTTTGTAAGGCACTCTAAACATTGCAAATGACAGAACTGTCAGTGAGTCACAAAGCATTTAATATTTTCATGCAGGAGAGCAGTCTTCAAATTTTCAAAATGGAACTACAAAAAATTCCTTCAAACTATCAAAACTTGATGCTTCCGGTCCTAATTGCATTTGTGTACATTTTACAAAGAATAGGCAACTATGTATAAACTTCCAAACTTTGATACAAGCATAAAATCAAAACCATATCAATACTGTATTCTTGATCAATACTGAGACATGAAAGAAAATTTTAAATAACATTTATGAATTTTGTAATGCATATAGTAAAAATGCCAATGCTAAAAAGAAACACTAAATTTTCTAAAAAAAATTCAATGCTGCCAAAAAAACTGAATGAGCAAGTGAAAGAGAAACGTACAAATGAAATAATATTCCTTGAGCAAAAATTTTTGCTTAACTGATACATGAAATTCAAACACAAAAGTATAAAAAATCAAATGACAGAGTTAGTTGAATTAATGTCGAACTGGAGCAATACAACAGGCTCTAATGGTTTCTATTGGCAACGGCCTAGTAATTTTGAAAAACGGTCAGATGACAAGGTCAACACCTGAGTTGGCAACCCACTGCTAGTACTGGTACCCCACCGAAAATTTCCACGCCATGCCAACGTGAGGACATTTGAGGCTACAACAGATTTAAGATACATGACTGTCTTCGGGTGGATTGAGTTTCAAACTTGCAGCCCTCCAGTTGCCAATCCGCTAATCTTTTAACCGGGCTACCGCGGCCTTTCAAATAGCAGATTCGCAAGAAATGAATTGGATAAAACAATATTGAACAACTCATTGTAGAAAAGCTGGAAGCTAGAGAGGTTGAAATAATGTACAAAGGAGCAAAAGACAAAATTACCTCTGCCTTCTATAGATCCTATTTGTGGTACTGGTGGAGGTGGACCAGGAAGAGGGCCATACATAGGATCCATATATGGACTGAGTCTGTAAGGTAAGTGCATAGAGCTTTCCATGGCAGCGCGCCTTTGTGCCAACATGGCCGCAAGGTCTGGAAAATTGCTACTGCTGTTACTGGCTGAGAGCCTGGAAGAAAATAAAAGAAAACCATAAATAAATGTCAGAAATCTACCCAATCAAGCTCTACCAATTAAAAACAGTTAAAATCCAAAAGTCAATGTGATAACGGACTAGTACTCTCCTATATTTACAGTATGAATATAAAGTTAACAATTAAAAAATGATGAAAACTAAATATAAGAATGAGCTATTTTTAATACAAATATTATTATTTTATTGTTAAAAAATGCAGTTTTAAAGGGTCATTCATGCTAAAGAATGACCCTTTAAAACTAAAATATTAGTGAAAGCTAAAATATTTCCTCTAAGAGCAATAACTAAGATGGGGTGTCCCGATCTTAGTTTAATATGAAATGTAATTGAAAGATGAGAGTTATAGCAATGATATATATAAAACCCGAGTATAGTAAAAATATCAAAAGGATGACCCAACAAGTCTGATAAAATAAGTGAATTGTTAAAAATTGAAGGGGTGGGGTAAAAAACGCTTAAGACGAGGGTAAGAAGTTAAAATAGTGTAAACAGGATAGAAATAGATGTAAAATATCAGAAACTCTATTTACCCAGCAGTGCCATGGTGGAGGTGATGGAACCGAGGATCCCAAAGGTAGCGTCCTTCATGAGTATGGTGGTCTACCGGGATGGGACCATGAACAGCAGAAAAGGCACTTGGAAATTGAAGTGGTATACCTATAAAATTTAAAGATATTACTTAATAACACTTATAAATAAGACTCAACCTATGCATGCATAGATAAAAAACAGATTTTCAATCAGATTTTTAAAAGAAATTAAGCAAATCCATAAGTATGAATGGAAGGTCCAACAAGAAACCAAATTTTTCAGTTCGAACTAGAAGGTATAGAAAGTGTTGATTTTATTTAACTAGAAATTAGATTTTTATTAGAGAATGGATGGATTGTTGGGTTTTATGGCGCAAGGTTCAAAAGGACAAGCTGCGCGAAGGGCAAAATAAGATCATAAAATCAGTTTTATTATAGAAATAAAGCAAATTTTTTTGCATTTTTTAACAAGAATTGATTTAGAACTGATAAGAATTTTTTCAAGCCTCCTGAATTAAAATTTTAGACCATTAAGTCATTGCAAGACAAGTCTCTTTTGAGAGCACGAGCAAAGCTTATGAGCTTTTAGTAATACTCATTAAAAGTATTGATACTTTTGGATACTTATGAGTCCATCCAGCATAATCTATATACATTAACACACAGATGAATCTTTTAAGATAAAACATTGAACAGATTCGCAGCACATAAAAAGCTTTCACATTTTCAAACAGAATGCTTTTATGATGCGGCAGTCGACTTTTGAGTCAGCCGTTTTTGAATAGGTGTGAAAGCTCATTAGAAGGGCTGCTATACCAAAAGAATGGATCGCTATCTCCGTGGTTGGTTTTCCCTGCACCATATCTTTCTCACTGCTATCGGTTTGGGCACCGAAGAAAAACTAGAACAATCCGAGCAAAAGATGCCGCTTCTGGAAGCGATTTGCTTACGTTTCAACCTATCACCTACTTTAAAGAATAGACTCATTCAAAACCACGTGTCTCGACATACTTCTCGCTGCAGCCGGACTATAGCACTATTTGAAGGATTATAGTACATCAATTGACTGAGGTTTTTACTGTCATATAAGGAGCATTGGTTTCAGATTAAGTTGGATTCACTCTCAAGAGAAATTCCTGCACTTCTTTGTGCACCCACCTTCCCCCTATTTAGACAAAACGAACAGACAGACATTGAAGTCCTTATCCATGTCACCTCCTTAAAACGCGTTTGTTTGCAAGGAGCTTTTGGTCTAAGAAAAGCTCTTTATCATATCCTATCGGTAATAATCCTGCACACCTGTTGATTGTACTTTTCTCCGCAACCCTTTCGTCTCTGCAGTGAGATGTCAGAATGTGGCATTTGTTTGACTTACCACTAATCTAGAGAATCTCGCCAATGAGGAAATACCCAGGGATTGGGAGGGAGCAGGCTATGGGGGCTCAAGCCCCTCACCCTATCTCTTTGGGTCTAAACTGCCCTTTCACAAGGATATCCTGGTCAAAAGATTTGCGTGTGAAATATTTTACAGGATTACTTAGGATATACTTTTGTTTAAAAGCAATGGAAAATTTTCTTTGCTCATTGGTCTTGTTCAAGTGCGATTTCTTTGATAGTTGAAACTGGAAACTTTGACAATAAACACTCATCCCTCTAAAGTTGTAATACATTTAGCTTTAAATCAAGTTTCAGTTTGCATTGTTCTTGTAAGCGTAGTTGAAGATATTTGGTAAACGATTCATACTTTCAGTTTTGAATTTTGATCAGCAACGAATGTAGAATGCCTATGGAAGTTCACAAAAATCTTTTCCTCCTCCGAATAGAAAACCCGGAGTCATTTTTCATTTCAATCTCCCTTAAAATGCTCCCTACACAGCATGGCTTTAAGGCAGGGATGCACAGACAGCGGTCCTCCGTTTATTTGCTGGCAGCCCGCCTCAGCATGTGTTATTTTAACTTTAGTCACAAGATAGGTAATTTAAGTAAAAACTGGTTACTAGATATACAGTGCAGTCATGAATATTAACAGAGAAAAATAGGAACCGCTTGACTAACGAAAATTTAGAATCAATTTTCCGTAGCTACTACAAAAATAGAACCAAATATTAAAGAATCGTTAAATCAATGCAATGTCACGCAAATTAAATTCTTCATTTACTTTTTTGATAACAATATAAAATATAAATAATAAATATCAACAAATATAAATAAGATAAATAATATATGATAGATAACTGTCATGTGTTTTGGCATCAGTCAGTGAATCTATGTGGCCCTTGGTCTTAAGTCTGTGCATCCCTGCTTTAAAGTGCCTGGTTTGTTCTTCATGGCTTTTTTGCTGAGGTGCAAGTGACTTGCGTATTCATTCTAAGACTTCGTGTTGCATTTTTTAAAAACCGGTTCACTCAGTGCACATTACAAATTGTTCAGTTGTTTTATTTAATCATTTTATTTCTTAAAAGCGTTTCGATACTCGCTATACTTGGCAAAAATTTGCATTTCGGAAATATAATACCTAAAAAATTTTCTACCATCAAAATGACCAGTTGCATATTTCTATAAAAAACAATCACAAATCCGTTCGCTTATACAAGCGATTTTAAATCGTTGTGCCGCGGCAAACTAGTGAGTATTAATTATGGTGAAGCGGTTTAATTTTGGACTTTTGACAAGTGCGTTCACAAATAATTTCAAGTATTACTTTTTTAGTTTCAGAAATAAATTGTTTCAAAAAAAAGTTTTAACCACTCCGCTTGGTTTTGAATTTTAGGGACCATATTTGGCCAAGCTGTGTTAAATACAAGACAACGAGTTAGAGAAAAGTAGAAGGGTAGGCCAGAGTAAAACGGAACAGAAGACAGATCACTCGGGGTGTTGGTTGGTTTTTTATGGCACAAGGGCCAGTTCTCGGGGTTTTGGAGCAAAAATGACAGGGAATTATAATTCTTTTTAAATCAATCAAAATTATACCCATTTTTTGGTCAGATCAGTAAAAAAACTATTCTTTGATGTGCCCCAGAATTTTGGTAATTAGTTTAATGCGCGCCATGAGATCAAAAAGGTTGAACATCGGTGGTTTATACAATGACAGGGATCCGTTACAAACATTGAAAATACCGACGTGGGAACTTTTACCCGAATCAATCTTTGAATTATCTTTAATGCCATTTCTTTGTTCCGACGGGTCATTGGGGGAAGTAATTTGTATTCGCTTTGTAAACGGCAGTAATAGAATTTATCTCCAAGAGAATCAATGGACTAGACCAAAAACAAAGCACCGTCCCAACTCGTTGAGCGAACAGTTTAATCCAGCACGAAAACAATCGGAAAAAGAACACAACAGGCAATAAAAAGGGATCTTATGGGTCTTCAGCAAACAGCCCTCGGAGAGCGTCCGAACGCCCACAATTGAAAAACCGGCGAGCGAACTTTGAATGGGCAATAACAAGAAACAACCCCAGCCTTTCAATCTCGACTCCCCTCCCGGTTGCTCGAGTGGAGATTTATACCTCCACGGCAAATAAAAATAAAGGTAATGCGAGGGCCAGCCCGGCGTTAACAAGAACTGGTATGAAATGACAAACGAGTTAGAAACCCTCCGCGCAAATGGCAGTAATAATCCCACGATGCTATCGCGCCAGGAGAGGGCAGGGAGGGAAGGAAATTGTTTCTAAATGCCTCGGAACAAAGGCATTAGGAGGGCTCGCGCCGGCCAGGGGAAGGGAACAAATATAATAAGGCTCCGGTTAATGAGGATATCTGAATTCGCGAGGTCCGTTTGAGAAGCACGAGGGAAGTCGCAATTAGCCCTCGATATGTAACTTGTTCTAATCCATATCAGGGGAATGGATCTGGGTTGAAGATGGTAATGGAAGTAGACCCGGAGGTTGGCGAGATGACTGGCGAGTATGGAGGATTTCAAACAGGGTTTTGGTCCCAAGGAACATGGGATTGATGAAATTACATGGTTCACAAATGGTCACATTTTTGTTCACAAAGGCCATACCATATTTGAACTTTGGTAGAAAAAGACTCAAGGTCCAAAGGGTAGGTAGTTAAAGTTGCACTGGACCAGCAATACAGCGGGCTATTGATGACGGTCCGGGATCCATCCGGAAGGTAAATATCCGAGGACAACTCGTAATTTTGAACCACGGTCAGATGACAAGGTAACAACGGAGCTGGAGCCCCACTTTCCAAACATCAACGCCAACGTGAGAATATTTTTAAGGCCACGGCAGATATAATGTGCACAAGCCGCCAAGTACACGACGGTCTTTGGTTGGATCGAGTTTCGAACTCGCAACTCCCTAAGCAGTTGATCTTCCAACCGGGCTACAGCGGCCCTTTTGTTTTAAAAGGACAAACAAAATCTGCACCATGGTAGGAAAGGGACCATGTCCAAATTCGATGATTGAGTTACTTCCACATATCACTTCAAGGTAATTGTTGGTTTTGGGTTTTATGGTGGCCATATTTGGCTAAGGACATACCATAAAAGGACATACCATTTCTGCACCATGGTAGAAAGGGACCATGTCCAAATTCGATGATTGAGTTATTTCCACAAATCACTTCAAGGTAATTGTTGGTTTTCGGTTTTATGGCAGCCATATTTGGCTCTAAAGTACACCAAACACAAGACAATGTCAATTTTGAAAAGAAAGGATGAAGATAAGGATGATCGCTTGGGCATCCTGGGGTCGCGACCCACATGTTTACCATAGTAAAGTCCATGGGGAAAAGAATGGATAATTAGCGTACCTCGGGTTCGTAAAGTCCGTCAAGGTAATGAAAGTTTTGTAGAAAAAGTACCAGCTACCTCCTGTCAATACACTATCAAAATATTAAAACATTTTTGTACGCTGGATTAAAAATAAAAAAGTTAAAAAAATAGCTGCTACAGAAAATATGCAAAAGGACATTGTACGATATATCTACCTTAGTACCAAAAGGGGCCATTTCCTTGTCCATAGCCTTGTTCAAATGGTTTTTTTTAGGTTGAAATTGAAATTTAACGGTCCTGGTTCATTAAACTTTGTATAAATAGCATTTATTCAGCCAGCAATTTTTCCAATAAACACTGTCTGAATACCACGAGAAGTGCTCCAGACAAAGTTTGTTCCTGTTCATACAAACGGACCTTACCCTATTTTCCATAGGGATGTTTGAAGAAATGTTTTTAAGTTTGTCACATGCGCACTTGATGACAAACGTATTTGTTAAGATATTTATTTGTCGCCAAGATTTATAAAAGTAAACTACCTCCGCCAACATTCACGGGGGAAACAGGTCACACCGAGAGTCACCTCAACTCAAAATGAACGAGTCCTGTTTCTATAGCGACCGCCACTACCCAGACTTAATGTCGGGAGTAGTCTCGTGGTACACAGTAGTTGCATGAATTATTTGAAAATGAATTAAAATTTATCTAAAAACACAAGTGGCCATTTTGCCATTCCAGCCCCTGCTCTTAACATGGTGATTTAAATCTACATACCCTGACACCTGCGCGGCACTGGTGTTAAAAGCCCATGTCCAACCACTTGCTTAAAAATTGCTATCTGAAAATTATTTATACTTAATCATTTGGGCTATCAAACAATAAAAAGGAAAAATTTTAAATATTCCTCAGCTGTCCGTTTCTCTAAGCCATTTTGTCAGGTTCTAGTATCACGCAGAAAAAGACCCTCTAATGAATTCTTGTCACCGCAAAAATTAGGGGAAGAGGAAGAAACACAAACAAAACCAAGCAATCAGTAATTTCTGCACGCATCGGAAGATAATTTATTCGACTATTAAACCCAGGTGATGACTTAATTAAGACACTGATTTATATCTCATTCGATGCAAAACAGCTTTTATCTTTGTCGTAAAAACCAGACTTGGTGCACATCCTTTCTTTTTCATCCTTGAAACTTTGTTGTCTTATCTGAATTTTGCATTATCACAATTATGTTACAAATTAACGACATGCGTAGTTTTCAGTCCCTATGGTTTGGTAGTGCATTTGAAGTAAATGGATTTTTTGAAACAATTTCTTCAACCTTGTTTCCTTGGGTGGGTTTTTCAATGCAAGTAAAACGAAACATGCAATGTTCTTGTAAAAAGAAAGGCTTTTGGAAACTTTTAAGGACTTTCAGCAAATATTAAGGCTTTAAACACTGAAATGTAAAATTTGGCATTTTTAAGGACCCTGAAAATCGACGTTTCAAGAAAAACGACTGTACAGGTACGATGCGATAAGAAAAACATTGTGGTTAAAATTTTGGTTGTTTGGGCTACGAGTAAGAACGGGTGCTTTGGCAGTGAAAACCTCACACGTCTTCGGCAAGCCCCACATGTGACACGACATGGGCATGCGTACTCCGTTTCTGTATAGAAAACATATCGGTGCGCATGCTCATTTCAGCCTATCCGGTATCGCCTAATGTTGGATCAATGTGTGGCTTGCCCGAAAATACATCAGGTGAAACCATTCAAAGTTATTGGCTGGTGATGTGGTGCCGATACAATCCCTGCTGGACGTTGACGGGTCAGTGAAGGATATGTCACAGTTAATAAGACGTTAAACTGGTTTGCCTTTACAAATCAATCACAGCGATCCAATTAATTCCACAACCACATCCGGTCACGGCGCAAGTCAACGTCAAAGCGGGAGAGATCCGGGAAAACGGGGAGGTCAACACAGGAGGGTGAGTTCCCAGAGAGAAACACTTAACTGCACCAGGTCTCTGCCAGCGAACGGTGTCAAATTCCCGAATTTGCAATCATATCTTCAGGTATCAATCTTGCTGGCAACCCTGGAGCCGTTCTGACAGTTCGCATCCATCACGGCTGTGTTCCACGAAAACGTGCCTCGAGCAAGAAGGGGATTGAGCTCTCCCAGCAAACAAGAAGGGGGGGGTCGAGGCTTAATAACAATTAAGACCTGATTGGGTCTGTGTACGCAGGTGTGCAGGTCATGTGATCATCTTGACAAGGACCCACTGTGCAATTACGCGTAATAAACACACGATGGCCCCTCCCAAGCAGTGGCCGATCAGATTACCATTTTATTTATTTAGAAATGGCAGCAATTAAAGCGATCGGCAGCACATCCCTCAGTTGCAACGAGATCGGCCCGAGCCATTTCGGTACGACTACAATTACACAGATGGTAAATGGGAAAAGGAGCATAACATGTACAATCGGGGATGTCCGTGGACGTGGGCGACTATTAAAGGAAATAAATCTTGGGAGAGAGAGACAAGACTCTGCGGTTGGTAGATAGCCTCTTCGGTTATTAAGAGTTCAGTTCTTTCATGAGTAAATGCAAATGGCTCGCGATAAAGAATACATTGCCATTAATAGGGCACTTTTCCTTCTTCTGAATTCTGCACTTAGTGGTTACCAGTTTTGTTGTTCGTCTTTGGACATGGGAGGACTGGTAAGTTATTAATTGAGATAGGAGTATCCGAATACTAATGTATTCGTTGTACTCGATTCTTTCTCGCATTCAAATACAAATGCAATCGTTGCACTCGATTCTTCCTCATAGTCAAATATCGTATTCATCCAATATATTCGGATACCAAAGCTCTCGAATGCTTAAGTTCTCGGATACCCAAAGAACTCGAATACCAAAGTTTTCACTCAAAGTACTCGAATACAACAAAAGTATTTGGATACCAAAGTATTTTGTTACTTTGTAGTTAGAAATATACTCGATTCTTTCTCGTATTCAAATAAAGTAGTGTTCATTCAAAGTATTCGCATACCGAAATACTCGAATGACAAAGTATTCACTCAAAGTACTCAGATACAAAAGTATTCGGTTACTTTGGAGTTATTAATAGAGATGGGAGTATTCGAATATAAAAGTATTAGTTTTACTCGATTCTTCCTCGTATTCAAATACAGTAGTATTCATCGAAAGTTTTCGAACACCAAAGTATTCACTCAAAGTATTCGGATGTCAAAATTCTCCGATAACCACAGTATTCATCCACTTATTTTTATAAAAACGACCTTATGTTATAGTGAGTTTGTTCTTATTATCGATAATTCGTTTTTTTTGAATATGTATTGGAATACTTCGATACTTGAAAGTACTTGATTAAAAAGTATTCGATTCTGCCAGAAAGCTGAACAGAAAAAATAGTCCGATCGCGTAGAAATTTTCATATAGGATGTTTAAGTAAAAATGCAATTGTTAATTAAATTAAAAAAACGTTTTGCTTCTGGGTCTCCTTAACGCGCAATGTTTTGCAAGTATGAGGTTGTGTAAAAGAAAATAATACGACACAAAATACACATAAATGTTGTGTGAAGGGGTTTGGATAATACCATCAATTTTAAGAGTACTCTTAAAATAACCCATAGATTGATTTCCTACAAATTATAGAACAATAAAGTATACAATAAACCGTGACTTCAAAGATTGAGAAACAAGTGTTACCTCCAAGCAATTTCTTCCATTGAAATCATTTCATAAACTTGCAAAATATATTTAATTACTGTAAACTAAAGAAACTAATTGAAACTAAAAGGGGACTGACAAATATTTAATTTGCATGTGAAACAATTGCACAATTTAAAAACAATTTATCTTTATTTTTCTCTCCGCAATTAATGTGACAATTTAGGCTAAAAGAAACGGCAGTGGTTTTTAATTGAGCTTAATAGAAAATGGAATATTAATAAAAGTTTTACACTCAATCGCATGTAATGAAAGAAAATAAATGGACACATTTCCTATTAAAGATTTTAAAAAGAACTCTATAAACCTTTGAAAAGAAATGATGCAATAATCATCCATACATTCAGCGACCGTAATAGTACTTTCCAAATATAATCAAAGAATAGCAAATTTGAAAATCGTACGCAAATGCATTTCTAAATAGGCTGGGTATGCAGAAAATTCTACAACTTTTTATGAACAAATTATGAATTATATGAATATTATTGTCATGAATTTTAAATATAAAATTCATGACAATTATATGTAATAAAAACAGAAGACTCGGCATAATAAGTAATTTAGTATATGAAACAAGGCCCGAGGCAAAATCATGTCTGAGTTTGTTGAAAGTTGAAGTAACCGAAATAAAAAAAAGGCGTCCATTTTTGGATAAGCCTGATTTAAAGAGGATAAGCCTAATTTTAGGTAAAAGAATGGACGTTACGAAACCTACCTGCATGAAAAGGTTATGCATGAAAGGGTTAGTTACCCTTTGAATGCACAACTTTTAAGAATACAAGGGAAACAATTAAAACGAAGAAATGAACACTTTAGAAAGGCACATGGATAACAAGGGACCCAATTTAAGAACAAACTAGAAACATATTTTTCAGATACGACACAAACATTGTGTGACTGGACACGACATACCTTCAAACGTAATCGACATCGTCTCTGTTCCACAAACTGAAAATATCCGCTAGTGATGATAATCCTTGGAAAGCGAGATTAGCAAGATAAGGATCCCGAGTAAAGCAAATCGCTTCAAATCGTCTCGAGGAACACATCCTTCCACGATGACAGAAGCTCGTGGACTGAATCACCGATTGTAAAACCGGGTAAAAACGGGGTAGATAATCACATAGGGGCAAATCTCCCCCTTTGGGGACGAGTTGTGAAAATTCAAGAAAAGTTGGCGATTTCGCGAAGCCCGAAAAGTTGCCAAGAAAAAGCGAGCCGGGCGATTTCGGGTGAAAGCGAAGGGGCGTCCGAAAAACCAAGCAATTATGTTCCCAAACCAGTTCTTCATAATGACTTCATTGCAAGCTGGGGGAAATTGAGTTATAGGCGATGGAGCCATAAATCAGTCTCTCTCCGGAGAGGAGCTCGGGCTGCATCCAAAAGAATTTCAGAACGCCCATTCGCCTCTTCTTTCTTTGTTCGGAGGGGAGATCTTCGCGCTGCTCTGGAAGCATCGGTGGAAGCCATTGTTGAAGTTTCAACAGCAGCATTTTGAAAATGTCGAATTTTGCATTTCCACATCGGTGGTCTGCGAGGCTGACATTTTGCCAGTAAAATCCAGTTTCGGTGGAAAGTAATTGTCACAATGGTAGAAATGATTGATTATCGATCAGAGATAGGTAGGTAGTTAACGTCGCGCTGGAGCAACACAACGACTATTGGCGACGGTCCGAGATCTATCTCCGAGGGGAAGCTCCTAAGACAACACCACGTAATTTTGAACCACGCTAGATTGCGAGAACACCTGAGCTGGCACCCCACTCTCAAAACTACCACGTCAAAGTGGGGCCACGACAGATTTAACATACACCAGCTCCCGTGTATAGGTCTTTGGTTGGACCTAGTTTCGATTTCGCAACCCTCCGGTTGTTAATCTGTAGCTCTTCCAACTGGGCTACCGCGGCTCGGAAAATAGTTGAAAGAAATGATTGATTATCTTATCGATCAGAACTTTTCCTTTTTGAAAAAAGGGTAGGACCGCGGTAGCCCAGTTGGAAGAGCAACGGATTAGCAACCGTAGGGTTGCGAGTTCGAAACTCGGTTCAGCCAAAGACCGTCTGGTGCACATTAAATCTGTCGTGGACTCAAATGTCTTCACGTTGGCGTGGAAGTTTGGAGAATGGGGTGTCAGCCCAGGTGTCGACCTCGTCATTTGACTGGTTCAAAATTACGAGGTGCTGCCATCGGATCTTTCCTTTCGGAGTTGATCCCGGACTCGCCAATAGCCCGTTGTGTTGATCCAGTGCGGCGTTAATTAACTACCTACCTTGAAAAAGGGCATGCAGTCCAACGCGATCAGGGTTACCAGACCTAAAAACGATCTCGACCAACTCGGTTACAATTCCTGATATTTCCGGAAAAGTCCGGTCAAATACTCGATTGGTGGGATTTTAATAAGAAAAACTTTTACATTGAAACGGTCGAATGAAGATTGTTGCAAACAAATATTATTTTTCTTGCATTAAGATCGTGCCCTAGCCACTAGAAATAAATAAAAAAAAAGTGTATTACAAATAAAAAAATACGCCTTAAATAACAAAAATAAGACTCCCGCATACAACTCCGCAAACTGCAGTTACCAACTAACACACATTGTACACAAAGCGAATCAAGCAATAGAACTGTTGGATTGAAATTAAAGGATTTCCCTAAAAAATCCGGACAAGTTATAATTCCAGCGGAATCCAGGCAATTCATGCGAATTCCGGATATCCGGTAACCCCAAACGCGATTCCATTCCATACTGCGTAACATCTTAACCAGAATTGAAAGAAAGGATGCACTTTCCACCAAAAGTCGATTCAGAATGCCTCCCAAGTTTGTAAATTTAGTGCCTCTAAAACCGAAAATTGAAAAACATTGAGGGCTCCCAGACATAGAATTCATACCTTCTAGAACAGTTTATGGACGCTGATTATTTCAAAAAGAATGCAACGAAAGAAATACGCATAATTATCTAGTTCTAGAAGCTTTCTCTTCGTACACAAGACGATCAAGCCTTTCATTTCATCAGCCAAAATAAATGCTTGTTTTTCCTTTTCAATGAACAATTATAGTTTACCCTTCACCGCAAGTATATTCTGAGAAAAGTCCTATATAGAAATTAGGCAAATTAACTTAGTCGATATTATACTGGTCGGTCAAAAGAGAATCCGAACTCTTGTTATTTCCGTCCTTGGAATCGCAGACAAACCAAAAGTGTCATTAGACTTGGAATAGGGTCTAATGACACTTTTCAAAAAATCTGAAAACAAATGTGCCTTCATATTAAAATATCTTCATATTAAAATATGTATCAACTCACTTTTTTAAAGGGCAACCCCTATTTTCGATAGTAGATTCTGATTTTCTGGATCAAAACTTAAAAAAAAGTTATTTTAGTCGAAATTATGAGTTATGCGTGGTTGAAATTCAGAGCTTCTAATGATAAATGAGTGTTTCAATCTTTCCCTAATCCTTCCAAAAATCTGGTCAAAGCCAACTTTTGTTATATTAAACTATTAAAATAACTCAAAACGAAATGTATGCCTTTATTTTGTTTTCAAAGCAATAGCTTCTAATTATTTTGAACTGAAAAAAATAATTGAATGAATTTCTTTCGCAATCGACTCAGTAGTGTTTCAAATTTTCGGTGTGCAAAACTTTTTATTCCTTTCAGTAGTTTTTGAGAAAGTCCTATTCAAACCCCTGCATCATTTTAACGTGTTTTGGGACCTTCCTAAAATGGAATTTTGAATTTAGGGAAAAAAATTTTAACGAGAACTTTACTTTAAAAAATATTACGTCTATAACAATGTTTGAAGGTCAAATGTTTCATAAGATGCCAGAGCGCATCTGTGAAGTTGTCAATTACGCGCGAATGAGACAATGAGATTAAAAGGTCAAAGTATCGGACATCCTGTTTTTAATCGTCACCGCCAGTGTTATTTTAATAACACAATTTTAAACTTACAAGTTTTGGTTGAGGAAAGTTCCCATCCAAACCTATGTAAATTTTTACAAAACATAAATTTTTTGAATTCCATCTGATTTTCTTATCTTTCATGTTTTAAGCTTCATCACTTGATCAAAACTTTTTATTATGTTTATGACGAGAATAATTCTATACTTTTTTTATGATCTAAATATTTTTAACCTACTTATTTTTAATCTACTTTTATTGCTAGACAGATTTTTAAACACTATTCATTTTACTGGGTTGAATTTTGTCTTGTATTTGACGCAACTTGTCCGCTATTGGACCTTGCGCCATAAAACCCAAATCAACCAAATTATCGGACATGAATCCGTCCGAAGATTTAAACGTTTTAGTCGCGTACAGTCAAACCTCGTTAAGACGAATTTTCCGGGACCGCAAAAAAATCGTACTAACTGTAGTTCGCGTTATCCGAATTCATAAAAAAAGCATTACTTTAACAATAAAATAAAATATTAATGTATTTACATTACTCACTGTACAATTCTTGGTTCAGATAAATGGTATTCTTCATCATAAATATTATAGATGATCCTTGATTATATAAATAATTCCTGATAACATAATTCTTGATAACAGATAATTCCTGATAACATAATTCTTGATAACACAGATAATTTCTGTTAAAACAGATAATTCTTGATTACACAGCTATTTCTTGATTACGTATTTTTTTTCTTGAAATAGTTCTGTTTTGTTTTTCTCGTGACATTCTGTAAGAAAATCTTTGATGCGGTCAACGTTGTTTAATAGAGTAGATGAATTTTCACTGCCTAACACAAAGTAGGGAACAATTTCTAAGCCAGCAGTAGCTTCTTTTAAAGAAGGCTCGCTTATTCTTTCGCCTTCATTGGAATCTTCATTTATTTTCTTTCTTCACTCTCTTCCGCAAATAAATCTTCTGTAACTTCGGAATGGCTTAATGTTTCGGATAATACGATTGAAAAGAATCCGTTTGCCCTTTAAGTTTCGAAAATGTGTTCGTCTTAGCAGATTAGTGCAACCCGAATTCTTAAACGAATTAACATTATTTGAATATATATTTTGACGGGGATTGGAATTTAGTTCCTATTATCAGTAATTCGTACTAAGCTAGTTTGCCTTAATGAGGTTTGACTGTACCAACATTTTGGCAGTCAAACATTTTAGTACCAACATTTTGTTTCGCGGATGAAAAGGAAAATATGTTTCTTACTAAATAGGGCCAAAATAAATGCGAATTTATATTTTAATACATCAGTTTGGCAATCAAACCATGTTTCATTCTAGCTTTAAAAGCATCGGAGAGTAAGAGAATATTGGGTGTCCAAGAATGAGACCACGTTAAGTGTAAGGTGGTAGCAATTGTCGGCAGTGAATGCTACTTGCACACCTCAACACAATCGGAAACACTTGGGTGATAATCAAGTCAATTAACAGGCCGGAATCTCTCGTGGCCCCTCAACCAAGTGTGCTCTGTTTTCAAGTGTTATGAGGTCAGATATTTTTATACGCAGCATTTTAACAGACATTTACCCTAAGTTTGAGGATACTGCTCTCCTTTACTAGCATGGTAGCATAGTGAATTTGAGGAGAACGAATAAATAGCCTTTAAGTGTACGGTATTATAAAGAGCTATCCTAGTTACCCATTTAAATATGTAACACCACGACTAAAGAATTTGATATGGCTTATACTTTAGACACTTATCTAGGCTGGAGCCAGAAAGCACTGCGCAATAAAGTCATAAAACATTGGTATCAGCATTTTTATCTTTTTAAATCTCCAAGGATGGAAGTTTCATTAGCTGTTTTAATAACGCCATTAAAACGTACTGAACTCTGAAATCTCGGCTGAACTCAAACCGAAGTGTTGGCGCAACATTCCTGAGAAAAGTCGCCAAGGGTTCAACACAATGCAAAAAAGGGTTGATACATTGCTCTCGACCAAACCCCAAGACCTTGGTCTCAACCTTTCAGATTTGTGACAGAAGGGCGGGGACTCCTGTCACAAGAATTACTTGGGAGTCACCGACAATTTTCTACGCAACTTAAACAACAATAAATTTGAACGCGGATTTTCGAAAAATCCTTTAAAACGCGTCAGGAGAAAATAGTGCAGAAGTGTAAATCTTTACTTGCATGGTGGATTGGCTTTTTAAAGGCGTAAGAGCCAGTATGGCCAACCTGCCTGCGCCAAACAATGAGCATAGATATTGATTAACAATTCTTAAAATGAAAAGGTCTATTTGGCTAAACAGGTCTGAATTCCATAAGTTGCGAATCTGAAATAAAATTAAGTCGAAGTATAATTTCTAAATAAAAATTGAAACCATTGTTTGATAAATAGATACAAAAGTCTGAATGCAAAGGGTTGCCTCAGGTTTTATGATGCAAGATCCGATTAGCGGAGAAGCTGCGCCAGTGAATGCCCCCAAAGGGGGATCTCGCTAAACTTTTATGTGAAGATGAGCAAAATACTTAAGTTTAAGAGCGATCAAGACTGAAGAAACAAGATTTGTTGGTTCGTAAAAAAGATCTGCGAATGGTGAATGCATTTACCTATTTGCAAGTGCGCTTTTTGAAATCTTGGTTTTTCTAAGTCTTTTAGAATAGTTTACCATGCTTTTGGAAGGAAAATATACTTTTGAATGTTTTGACAAACGTGTGCTCTCTGATGTCTCATACACGGTTCACTCGCGACTTTACCCCAAAAGCTGTAATTTCGAAGTGGGAAAACATTTCATATAAGGTCATGTGATATGCTGTATACGGCAAAAAAGCTATATCGCAACTGAAAAACGATATAACACAGGAAATTGAAGCAATAAAAATACCAACATGCTGAAGTGCACATTTGACAACATGAAGCGACGAGTTGGTCTCTTTGGATGCCAATGACAGGCATTTTTAGTTTCTGTGAAATCGATGTGAGTACGAAGAGGTAACACCCTTTTGTATTCAAATTTCACCTTGAAATGTCTGTCCCTTTTAAAATTATAGCGCTTTTTGGGGAAAGTCCCAAGTGAATCAATCACCTTGTACAGTAGAGCACAAGTTTTTCAAAATATTCAAAAAGCATATTTTCCTACCAAAAGCATAAGTTAGTCTAAACACTACAAAAACCAAGACTTCAAAAATCATGCTTACCACGACCCCTCGGGTTAATAGGGATCAATCTAAATCCCTTAAAAACTGACTAACCAAAACTCAGACAGTGTTAAAGGTTTCAAGACGAACAAATGCTTTCACGAATCTTTGTTGGGGCCGCGGTAGCCCAGTTGGTAGATTAGCGGATTAGTAACCAGGATTGAGAGTTCGAAACTAGATCCAATCCAAATTGTCGTGTATATGGAGGCTGATGCACATTAAATCTATCGTGGCCTCGAAGGGCCTCACTGTTCATTCTAATAAATGCATCGTTGAAATTTATTTTCACCAGTTGTTTATTTTTTAAAAACTCGAAACCCGGCCACATACTGGTAAGTAGGTAGTTAATCATCATCGCACTGGAGCAACACTACGGGGTATTGGAGACTTGGGATCAATCCCTAAGGGAAGGATCCAGTGACAACGTCTCGTAATTTTGAATCACGGTCAGATGACGAGGTCAACACCTGAGCTGTCACCCCACTCTCCAAACTTCCACATCACACCAATGTGAGAACATTTGAGGCCACGACAGATTTAACTTGCACCAATCCTCGTGTACACGACGATTTTCGGCTGTACTGAGTTTCGAACTAGCAACCCTCCGGTTGCTAATCCGTTGCTCATCTAACAGGGCTACCGCGGCCCAGCTGCATACCAGAGCAGCATACAATAAAATATACAACATGTGTATTTCAATCAATTTAGAGTCATAACTGATGTTGGACCAAAGTGGTTTGCCTAAAACATACGCGACATCTTTTATATACATCACTTAAATTAGCTTTAAATTTCGCGAATCACAATTTCTCTGAAAAGTACAATACAGTGGACTCCCTCTTAACCGGCCTCCGCCTTAACCTAAATAGTTGAACCATTTAGAAGCTTTCAAGTACTTCAATAGAATTCAGGTAGGTGGCTAATTAATGTCGCACTGGAGCAACACAACGGGCTCTAGGATCAATCCCTAAGGGTTCAATTCAGGGACACCTCGTAATTGAGAACCACGTTCAGAAGACGAGGTCAACACCTGAGCTGGCACCCAACTCTTTAAACAGGACATTTGAGGCCACGACAATTTTAACGTGCTATCCCCTTGAACACGACGGTCTTTGGTTGAAGCGATAACACATCTGAAGGAGGAATAAAATAACATGTTGGTTGGACATTCGCATGCACTGAAAACATGTCGGTATGCATGCGTATTTCAGAATTTAGTGTCGCAAAACTGATATTGGACCAATGTAGTTGGGCAACTTTTAGCAAAAATATCAAGTGATCGGTAATGTTCTCATCAAATGCCAAAAGAATTTTAAAAATGACTTAACAATAAAAATGAATTACTACATAATGAAATAATTCTATTTAAAAAATTTTTTCGAAATCTCTTGCAAGTTAATAAAAAAAGTAACCAACAACGAAAATTGTTAACGTCAAAAGATAACATTTAATAAGTTTAAATTTTTAACAAACAATTAATAACACTATTAACAGAAAACGAATCTATCAGTATCAACAAGCTACTAATAACCGTCATTGCAAAAAACTGTTAACACTGTTGCAGTACAACAGTTTTGCCCATATCTACACATGAATATGTATGAGCTTAAGAACCCAGCCGGAAACACAAATGCAAAAATCCAAACCCCAGTTTTAATCCACTCAGCTGACCGAATCGGTGTCCACATTAAAAATAAAATAAAACCAACGCAAAGAATTTCCCAAAAAACACTCGCCCTGAGACATGCCACACGGGTGTAGGAGCCATCATTTGAGACAGGAGTGACCCAAGACGCGGACTTTATAAAGTGACACTTAAACAGGTTTATACAGACTTCTTAGTTTATGACCGACCTCCTCCAGGAGAGACGAGGTCTCGTTCTTCACAAAAAAATTTACAGCCCTCTGGGGGTTTATTTTTTTCTTCCATTGCACTATTTGTTGTGATGGAACAATGCAAGTTTGAAATTATTCTTTCTGGAGCACTAAAACGGTGCGCCACTAAAGAAATCCAGGGTTGCCACAGTTCCCTTGTGAAATAGGCATTAGATATTGTAAAACGTCGCACTGGAGAAACACAACGGGCTATTGGCGACGGTCCGGGATCAATCCCGGAGGGAAAGATCCCAGGACAACACCACGTAATTTTGAACCACGGTCAGATGACGAGGCAACACCTGAGCTGGCACCCCACTCTCCAAACTTCCACACCACGCCAACGCGAGGACATTTGAGGCCACGACAGATTCAACGTGCACCAGCCCCCTTTGTACACGACTTTGGTTGGATTCGAAGTCGCAACCGTTAATCCGTTACTCTTCCAACCGCTGCCCCGAAATAGGCATAATAAATTTTCAAGATCAGTAAGTCTCTTAAACCCAATTTTAGTAGCTTATGTCGTCGGCTTAGAGCAGCTCATTAACTGATATTTTTTTTCTGAGACACTAAATTAGGGATGCAGACCGCGGGCCTCATGTGGCCCTCCGTTGATTCGCTGGCTGCCCACCTCCTATGTTATTTTAACTTTATCTATTTAAAACTTCGTTGCTGCACTAAAATGCGCAAGCCTCTTTTGGGTTGACATATCTGAACAAACGTTTTCTGTCATGAATATTAAAGCGGAAAATTGGAACTGCTTGATTAATGCAAATTTAGAATTGAATTTACGTTTGGCTACAACAAAAATCGAACCAAATATCAGAACAATTAATATGAAATGCGGAATTAGCAAACGCATTTCTATCAAATACATATATCATTGTTTTGAAAAGCAAGTTTTCATATTGAAATAGATTTTAATTATGCCAAAAAATAGGCATCTCACTGATGAAATTCATTGCAACTTTGTAAAATGTGAATTGTAGTTTTAATTTCCATAAAATTGTTGGAATGCCTTTGTTCGGTGTGTTAAGTTACAAATGATTTGACAATCATTGACCTTTGCTGAATTTCAAAAGTTGCCAAAGCTTTTGAAAATAGCTTTTGGGACGATTTTGCTTTTAAAGATGCCCCTAGCCGTCAAATTTGAAAAATAGTAGCAAAAGTCACCTCTTTGTCACCTGAGGCAGACCTGCGTGTGGTCATCACGCGGGAGGGCTTACAGTGGGAGTGCTTACAGTGGGAGTGCTTACAGTGGGAGTGCTTACAGTGGGGCCCACAGGCCCACGCCCTTTCTCTTTCTCAGTAGTGCAATTTTGCAGGAATGTCTTCGCAGAAGCGAGCAGGAATGCAGTCCCTTATTGTAAACATTTCTCCCCCAAATACCAAGTGTCCATTCTTTATTCATACTTGACATTTTTCACTTTTCAGTAGGTAGGTATTTGAATTCAAGTCGCACTGGAGCTAAACATCGGGCTATTAGCGACGGTCGGGGATCGATCCCGAAGGGAAAGATCCAAGGACAATAGACTGAAGCACTTGACTTCGAGTTCGAATATTGTATGAACCGAAGTCGGGTTGAAATTTTCCTGGTTTCTACAAAACGTTATGTGAATATTACGGTAAAGCTTGATTGGGAAAGATCTGCATTCAAACATTTTTATGCCTCTGGCTTTCCAAATCTCATATACCTAAATTTTGTGTACCCGATTCCTCAGTCTACTTTTCCAAAATTCAAAAACTTTTCAAAAATCTAAATTTTTATGCATTAAAATGAATTTCTGCATGTGATTCCATTGACGGGGAAAACATTCACGGTGATCGCCATTCATGCTTTATGCGTATGGCAGTATTCTCTTAACGCGCTTTCAGAAATCAACTGAACAAATACCGACTGCTTTCTCCTCGGAGCCGCACTGCTTTAGTAATCGAATGCCTTGGATGAATACGAGAAAGAATCGAGTACAACGAATACTTTTAAGTATCGAGTACTTTTGTATTCAAATACTCCCGTTCTCTTTTCACAGCGAGCGTCGTCGGCGGGCCCCAACAGCACAATCTGCCCTCAGCTCCACAGTATTCGAATACGAAAAAAATCGAGTACAAGGAATACTTTTAAGTATCGGGTAGTTTTGTTAGAATGCTCTCATTATTTTGCAGCGTGCGTAGGCGGCGGACACCAAAAGGCACTATTTGCCCGCAGCACCACCGTATTCGAATACAACGTGAAAGAATCGAATACAACGTGAAAGAATCGAGTATAAGGAATACTTTTAAGTATCGAGTAGTTTTGTATTAGAATGCTCCCATTATACTTTGCAGCGTGCGTTGGCGGCGGACACCAAAAGGCACTATTTGCTCGCAGCACCACCGTATTCGAATACAGCGTGAAAGAATCGAATACAGCGTAAAAGAATCGAATACAGCGTAAAAGAATCGAGTACAAGGAATACTTTTAAGTATCGAGTAGTTTTGTATTAGAATGCTCCCATTATACTTTGCAGCGTGCGTTGGCGGCGGACACCAAAAGGCACTATTTGCCCGCAGCACCACCGTATTCGAACACAACGTGAAAGAATCGAGTACAACGAATACTTTTAAGTATCGAGTACTTTTGTACTCGAATGCTCCCATTCTCTGCTTTCAAATGTGTGTCGGCGGCGGGCACCAAAGGCACAATCTGCCCGCAGTACCACCGCAGGCGACTGGAAGGAAAGAGGAAGTGAGAGCCGCAGGGAGCGCGAGCTATAATTATCCCGCATCCCGTAATCCCCGAACATTCCGCAGCTGTTCCTCCCCCGGCCTTCCCTCTGCACAGCCCTTTTGCCTTGGCGATAAGAAGGGGCGGCCTCCCTCCCTCGGATTCGGGGGAATCCGCGCCAACCCACCCTCTTCCTTCGCCAAGGTCTCGATAAGGATGGAGGAGCACTCTCTTTCATTATCAAAATTGAGAGCTTAGCGTGTGCGGGGTTGTTTGTTGTGAAGACACGCAGGCGCCAACAGAGAGCAAAAAAGGAAATTTTGTAATTGAAAGGCGTAACGCCACCGTGGTGGAGCTTGTACAGACGCACCCCTATGAACAGTGGGAACCTCAAGGTGTGAAGAAAGTTTAACTCGTCGGGAATTAACCCTTCAAGTGGTTTCGACGAGATATTCCGTCCATCAATATCTGACCAATTCTTCTGATGACAAGATATCTCATCATCAAACTTGCCAATTTTTTATTAGGACGAGGTTAGGATCTGCCCAGTTTTCTTCCAATGACAAGACGAGATCTTGATGGCCGATACATCTCGTCCATTAAAGATCTGGTCAGGTTTGCTAATGACGAGATACCACGTCGAGACTGGTTGATTGGTGGATTTGGGGTTTTATGGCGCAAGGGCCATATTTGGCCATCCAGACACAAGACATACAATATCAAGTAATAGACATACACACACAATGAAAGTTTTTACTGACACATAAGAGAGAAATACGCACAGGGAGCAACGCACCTGACAGGAATCGAACCTGCGCCGCCTACAGCTCGAAGGTTGCTAGCGCAGTGGACATACCCACTGAGCCACGATGGCCACTACCTCATCGAAACAAACCAGGAGGGTTAAGTGCAGTAGAACCTTGATTATCCGAGGTAACGTGAACCGAGGTTATTTCGGATAACCAGAAACTCGGAAGTAGTGACACAATACAGCCAATACGAAAAACAGAAAACGTTTACAGGTTACTGCAACTGAAAGATTAAGGCTAGGATTAAGAATAATCTCGGATATTTCACAGTAAACCTTTATTGTGATAATTTCACAATAAATTTGGATGTGAGTTACGTACTGTTAACCTTTTTGTGCACATTTCGGTCGTGACTTGAAAATTCCCAGGCCGTTCGGGAGAACGGTGTTTTAATTTCTATGGGGGGGGGGGGGGGTATTTCAATTAACGTCACACTGGAGCAACACAATGGGCTATTGGTGACGGTCCGGGATCAATCCCAAAGGGAAAGATCCGAGGACAACACCACGTAATTTTGAACCATGGTCAGATGACGAGGCAACACCTGAGCTGGCACCCCACTCTCCAAACTTCCACACCACGCCAACGTGAGGACATTTGAGGCCACGACAGATTTAACGTGCACCAGCCCCCTTTGTACACGACGGTGTTTGGCTGGATTCGAACTCGCAACCCTTCGGTTGCTAGTCCGTTACTCTTCCAACCGGGCCACCGCGGCCCTTAATTTCTAGGACTAAAGTCGTTATGATTTGGTAACGCCTGGATGTATATTTAAATTTATTCTGATGTTGGCGGTGCTACGGGATTCTGATATTTAATTCATCTCTTGGATTTGCAGGCTTGACCCACCGGAGTTGATTGTTTTCTTTTAATTCAATTATTGAACGACGAAATAAACTCTTTCCTTTTAACTGAGGTGTTGTCTTCTTTAATTTTGGCAAAACCACTGACTCTGCGTACACGTACCTTTTAAACTGTCCTGTTTCGCAGCACTTTCTCACCACACTGGACAAAGTGCACGCACTCGAGCTCGAAGTTCGTTGAAAGCTTTAAAAAACAAACTAGGTGTCAAATTAGGCTCGGATAACGTGGTTAATCGGAACTCGGATAATCAAGGTGCTACTGCAATTGAAAAGCAGTTGGTCGGGTTTATGGCGCAAGGGCCATATTTGGCCAAGCTGCTCCAAACGAATGGACATACACACAAGGAAAGCTTTTCAAACACAGAAGAGAAAAATATACAGGTTAAGTTACAGGAATCGAAGTTGCGCAGTCTACAACTCGAAAGTTGATGCGCAATATTAAATCCACTAACGGCGATCCCATTCACACGGACACATTTTTCTATAAAAATCACTCAATTCACAGCATTTGTTCAAAGTACCTGAATAGTTAAACCATTTACAAGCTTTCAAGTACTTCAATAAAATTTCTAAACATTTGCACATCCACTAAACTAAAATCTCCACCGATTAATCCACACCTCTTTCCTAACTTTTCTCTCCAAAAATTCAGTTCTCACAGAACGCCATTTTCAATTTCCATTAATCTCGGCAACCACTTTCGTCCCAAAAGCAGTTTAATGCCACCCACAGCACAGAATCAATGCCTTTCATTAAATTCTCACGTTTGGAAATTGCTCATCTGTCCGACTATTCATTAAAAACCGAAAAACGGGGGGCGGCTGCCTCTTGGAAACCAAAAAATAGACCAGGGCGTGACCGAAGAAACAATTACTCCCAACTCCTGGGAAACAGGAAATCGGATGGAAAAATTGCCAAGAACGGCTACCGTTTTCTCGGGATGTCAGCCTGGATGAAAGAGCCCGACAAATTGCGGGCGTCCAAATCCCATGCGACAGCTCACAATGCAATCTCGGTTTTAATGCAGCTTGGATAAACAAAACTATTATCGGACAATTACGGCGCAAATGGTGTGCAACGATTAGATTTCTATTTAAAAAAACATCGATTTCTGAGATCTACACATCGATTGACTCGCAAATTATACACCACTAAGTCTATTATTTTAAAGTTTTCCTTTGTAAGAACATTTAAAAAATACAAATATAGTGACGTTAATAATACCCCAGAGCTATCGTTTCAAATTGCATTGATATACTACATTCGGTGTTATTCTCCTTCGTGTAATTGTAGAGTATATATACTTTTCAATTTTGAATTCACCCCTCTGCGAATTGATTGGAAAATATCGCTTTCATGAAGCTCACTTCTTATGTTCATTACTTTTAATGCTCACCTCTACAATTACATTAAATAAATTTGTACTTTGGTAGAAAAGGGCCAATGTCCCTCCGGCAAGTTTCCGATAACTGCTGATTTAGCAATTTTTATTACTTTTTATTTTTTAATAGAGTACAAAAAGTACTAACCGATCTTTTCATACTTTCGTTATGTATTCATAGGAGACATTGGCACTTTCTTCCTATTAACTTTCATTGCCTTGGAGTGATTTGTGCGCAGCTAAAAATAAACGAATTTGGACACATTAGCTCTTTTTCCAAAGTTACGTTAAATCTGTCGTGGCCTCAAATGTCCTCACGTAGGCGTGGTGTGGAAGTTTGGAGAGTGGAGTACCAGCTCAGGTTTTGCCTCTTCATCGGACCGTGGTTCAAAATTACGTGTTGTCCTTGATCTTTCCCTTTGGGATTGATCCCGGACCGTAATTGTAGAACGTCGTCAATAGCCCATCGTGTTTCTCCAGTGCGACGTTAATTAACTACCTACCTACAACCAAGGTACAAAAATATTTTACCTCACAAAAAGTCTCGCTTGAATTTAAATTTTATTCGAAAGTAAAAACCATTGCGGTATTTTTACCCAAGTAAAATGAGTCAATTAGGTAAAATTTTACTTTTTTAAACGTACTTTTTCCTTAATTTGAAATTTAAGAAACATACTATTCATCTCTTGTTGGTTGGTTGATGGGGTTTTATGGCGCATGGGCCATTAGGCCAACCTCTCATATCCTCCGAAAAAATCCTCATATTTCAAAATGGGACTAATTTAAGAAATAATTAAATAAAACGATTAAACTGAAAGTTAGCCATTGCGCATACAAAACAATAGTTCGCAGCAAAATACATATCTCCAGAAAAATGACTGCTCTAAATGGAAAGATAATTTTCTTATGTAACAATGAATTGAAGAGCTCTGGGAAACAGTGATAAGCCACAGAAATGTTCCGTTAACAAATGCAGAACAAAATATTCAAGAGGATCAAGACTTTCTGAGAGCTTAATACTTGAAAGTTTAAGATAAGATGACCTCTTGAATAGGAATAAACCGTTATCGTTTCGAAATTTTTAAAACCAAATTGCTATCCTGAAAAAAATTGGTTGGGTTTATGGCGCAAGGGCCAAATTTGGCCAAACAACGTCAAGTAGAGTGTCATACATACAAGGAAAGCTTTACTGACACAAGAGATTCACCCAGAGAGGAATCGAACTTGCGCCGCCACCTACAATTCGCAGGTTGCTAACGCAAAGATCTGAAAATTTTGACAAGTGGATTATGATGCCAGAAGCCCTTCCAACTTCATTAAACTCGAACAAATAATGTAAATAAACTAAGGTAGGTAGTTAATTAACGTCGCACTGGAGCAACACAACGGGCTATTGGCGATGGTCCGGGAAGGGAAAGATCCAAGGCATCATCATTTTGAATCACGGTCAGATAACGAGAAAACACCCGAGATGGCATCCCACTCTCCAACTTCCACGCCAACGTGAGGACATTTGAAGCCACGACAGATTTAACGTGAACCAGCCTCCACGTACACGACGGTCCTTTAGCTGGATCGAGTTCCGAACTCGCAACCCTCCGGTTGCTAATCTGTTGCTCTCCCAAGGTCCCTCCCCAGAAATCAAGGGCCGCGGTGGCCCGGTTGGAAGAGTAACGGACTTGCAACCGAAGGGTTGCGAGTTCGAATCCAGCCAAACACCGTCGTGTACAAAGGGGGCTGGTGCACGTTAAATCTGTCGTGGCCTCAAATGTGCTCACGTTGGCGTGGTGTGGAAGTTTGGAAAGTGGGGTGGCAGCTCAGGTGTTGCCTCGTCATCTGACCGTGGTTCAAAATTACGTGGTGTTGTCCTCGGATCTTTCCCTTTGGGATTGATCCCGGACCGTCACCAATAGCCCGTTGTGTTGCTCCAGTGTGACGTTAATTGAAATACCCCCCCCCCCAGAAATCAAATACGAAAATCGTAACTTTCAATAAAGGTGATTGAGCACACCTTACAAAGTGTTAAGAATGCAATAAAATATGCTTAAAATTAAATATCCTTCCCAATCGTATACAACGCTCTGTGTCCACTTTTCCTAAGAATCGATCTTTTATCTCCTTAACCGGTTCGCCGAAAAAATGAAATCCTACAAATTCATCAGCCCTTGGAAAGAGAAATGAAAAGAGGGATATTAAATTTTCTATGGTATTCAATAAGCCTTTGAAATCACCTAGATTTCTGACTGCGATTTTGAATTGAGAGAAAACGGCTTTTAGATTTTCAAGTTTTGCCCAGTTTACCGATATCAGCGGCCGAGATTTATTTCATTTAGAAATACGTCCGATACCACGGCAGACAATCACAACCGAATCTACGGATTATTCGTAGTAGTTATGTTAACACGCAATTACTATTTGCATTTCTATGATAATTTCGACCTTCTGAAGACCGTGCGTGCGTTTATAACAGTTATTACATCAACCCTAAGGGCTAGAACCTAGGGTTGATGGGTTGGGGCTAGAACACCGATAATGGGGAACATGGATGGAGATATATTTTGATTAAGTCATAGATAAATTTAATTCCCTATTACCTTCCATTTTAAAGAAACTCAACTGCTTTGATTTAGTATTATAGAATAAGAAAACAATTTCTATCATAGGCCAAGCTAGACCTTTTGCTGCCAGTAGGCAAACCTAAAACTGCCGCTCCTTTTCTCGAAATCTAAACAGAAATCAATCATGGTTGTGTCATGCTGAGACCCAGCTGCAAAATGACTTATTCGGAATTCCCAGTGTTTTCAAGCAATAGAAAAACTAGGACCGTTTCTAAGCTATTTTTCATTTTTAAGGCTACATTTCACATAGATCGCAATACAAAAACTCGCGATTGCACAAGTGAAAACACTTTCACGAGTGATACGTTTGAATTTGGGAACCAGTTTCAAACACATCAAGTTTTATGTAGGTAGTTAATTAACGTCACACAGGGGCAACGCAACGGGCTATTCGTCAATATTTAGTTAATCTATAAATATTATGCCCTCGATTTTTTTTGTCGACTCTTTATTTTGACGACATTGATCTTGGTTGGTTGTTTCCGGGTTTCGTGGAGCAAAGGTTATATTTGGCCATGCTGCACCAGATCCAAGACAGACAACGTCAAGCAATGGATATACACGCACAAAGAAAGCTTTACTGACACATAAGAGAGAAATACACTAGGGAGGAATCAAACCTGACAGGATTAAGGTGGGCGCCCCAATTTGAGGCCCAGAAGAGACAAAATGAAACCATATGGCTTATATATTTCTTGCATTATAAACGCTGTAATGGATCTTAAATACCGCACACTATTTACAGAATATAATAATCAAACCATTCACAGTAGATTCACCCTTACTTACACCATTTCACTAACTTAATGTACCATTTTAAACATTCTGTTCACAAAAGGAACCAAGGTCGAGCTTTACTTTTTGGCTTTACTTTGGTTGATTGTGGGCCGCGGTCGCTCGGTTGATAAACTAGCGGATTAGCAGTCGGAGGGTTGCGATCCAACCGAAGATCGTCGTATACGTGGGGGCTGGTGCACGTTTTTTCTTCCGTGCCCTCAAATGTTCTCACTTTGGCGTGATGTGGAAGTTTGGAGTGGGGTGTCGACCTCGTCATCTGATCGTGGTTCAAAATTGCGAGCTGTTGTCTTAGGAGCTCTGGGATTGATCCGGGACCGTCGCCAATAGCCCATTGTGTGGCTCCAGTGTGACGCTAATTAACTACCTACATACCTACTTATTTTTACTGGTTTGCATTACCTTGCGTTTTGCGCAGCTTGTCCGTCTTTGGACCTTGCGCCATGAAACTCAAATCAACCCTTTAATATAGAAACATGGTGTTTTACAAATTAATAAAAAGCAAAAGTAATTTTACCTATTACCACTTTAAATATTAATATAGCATCTTTCTTTTCGGGATTGATTCCGAACCGTCGCCAATAACCCGTTGCGTTGCTGCAGTGCGATGTTAGTTCAACTACCTACATACCAGGTTGATTGTTTGGGTTTTATGGCGCAAGGGCCATATAGGATCACGCTGCGCAAATCAAAAGACAAATGGACACACTCAAAGTTTTACTAGCACAGAAGGGAGGAATCGAACCTGCTTTGTCTGCAATTCGAAGGTTACAAGCGCAGTGGGAAGACCCACCGAGTCAAGAAACCCTATGGCGCGAGGGCCATATTAGGCCAAGCTGCACCAAACACGAGACAGGCAACGTCAAGCAATGGTTGGTTGGGCTTTATGGAGCAAGGATACATTTGGCTAAGGACAAGACAAACAATGGACAAACTGAACAAGGAGTTTTTACTGATACAGAAGAGAGAAATACACCCAAGGAAGGATCGAACCTGTGCAGCCTACAACTCCCAGGTTGTTATCCTAGTGGGCATATCAACTGAGTCACGGCCATCCTCTATGATGCAAGGGCCATATTTGGCCATGCTGCGTCAAACAGAAGACAGACAACAAGTAACAGTAGCGACAAGACAAGAGTAATATTTTACTCCAGGAGAAATCTGGCACTTACCATTTACACAGGATCGATCTGTTGAATGTTTCGTCCTGAGTGTGGAAAACAATCTTCACTTTATTTTAAAAATGCCATCGAATCCTTGACCCCAAAACAAATTATTTAGTTTTCAATAATTTCTTTAATTTCAAAATTGTTCCGAATTGAATTACTTACAAAAATGCATAAATACCTAAAAAAAACCCGCTGAGATAATAGTTTTAGAATTATGAGTACTGCATCAGTGCAAAATGGAGATATATTCATATTTATCCTGCTATCAGATCCAAATCTCCGATCAAGTCGTATTTCAACTTGAATATGTTAGCATCCTCTTAATAAGAGAACATCAATTACCTTCGAATTTTTTATGGTCCAGGAATTCTGAATCTTCTGGAAGATGATTGATTCCAACAAACGAACACAACCAAACCAACCAAGGTCTTTCTAGTTATGGGTCCAGAGCAGATTTCATGAAACTAGATACTAACCCATTCGATTAGAGGGCATTTATATTCCATTTCCCTTCATTCAGGAACATGGCAAATGGAGCAAATTTCCATTTTCGTCGACAAGCAACATTACTGGTGAAATTTCACTAATGACGAAGGCATAAATCAACGTCATTTCGACAATGATAATGACGATTAAAAAGATTAATGACAGTAATTCGTATCGATTACCATATAAGAAGCCGTCAGAAATTTGATTTTCTTAGTGAAGGGGGTTTACCGATTGTGACAAATTACGATGTTTAAGTCTTTCCCAACCCTTATATAATCTCTGACCCATTTTTTTACTAAAATCTTCAAAATAATTCCTTGAAGTGAATTTAGTAAACGACCTTTTAGGAACCTCAATGCCACGAGCTTGCACAAGATTTTATGAACATTTACAAGAAGTATCATAAATCAAATGTTCATTTGATTTATGATACATATGATTTATGATACCAACTAATGGAATTTTCATTTCATTTAGTTGGAACATTTTTTTACGCTAACAAAACGAGAAAATTTTGCCTTCGAGAAAACACTGGTTGGTTGTATAAGGGTTTTATGGCGCAAGGACAATATTTGACCACGCTTCGCCAAACACAAGATAGATAACGACCAGTAATTCACCATACACACAGAAAATTTTTACTGTCACAGAAGAGAATAATACACCCAGGGCAAGTTACAAGAATCGAACCTGTGCCGCCTACAACTCGCTAAAGTTTGGTCTTTTGAGATAACGATTGTTTTATGATGCATGCATAGGCGTGGAATACTACACAACACTACATAACAGTATGATCACTCCACCAATAATTGATTGAGGGTACTCCGACTGTTTTTTTAGCGCTTTGAGACACAAATACTTTTATATGCAGCATTTCAACTACCATTAACCCAAAGAAACCGTTTTCTTCACTAGCACAGCAGTACATACGAGCCTTTTAATCAATAGCCCGTTGTGTTGCTCCAGTGTGACGTTAATTGAAAATACCAATACCTACGAGCCTTTTAATAACCATTAACCTCAAAGACACGGCATTCTTGACAAGCACGGCTATACATACGCAGCATTGATAACCGTTAACCCCAAAGGTACTTGACTAGCACGGTAGTACATACACAGCATACAGCCTTCTTGAAAATCACGGCAAAATATACGCAGCATACAGCCTTCTTGAAAATCACGGCAGTATATACGCAAACAGCATTCGTTACCCTCCTGCTGGTTGTCTTGACAACGTACCTCGAAAAACCAAAACCATTAGCAGATCTTCATGGACGAGGTGTCTGGTCATTAGAAGAAAACTGACCAGATCTTCATCTCATCAGCAAAAACTGGCCAGATCTTGATGGACGAGATATCTCGTGGAAACCACTTGGATGGTTAACTAGCAGGTTACATGAGCAGCATGCAATAAATGTCGATCGAAAAGAATAGATTTGGAGATAAAATATACTGAAGCGTGCTAGTTAGTACAACATGACCGAAGGGTTGACGTCATTGGGACCCCAAAACATTTCTCACGGATTGACATAGCAATTATTCTGCTCTCGTTTTTCTTTGTAAAAAAACTCGATCCTCGTGTCGTGGCAGAGGGCTCACAAAATGCAAATTGCCTCAATCCCTCCTTACGAATGGGAATATAACTGCTACCTCTTTCTGCCGCAGAAATCCAATCCGTTATCAATCAAACGTCGTGTCCCCCCTCCGTTCATTTCACAGAACTCACGCTGCCTTGGGAACGCAACCAAATAAAACCCGCGCCAGCGTTCAATCATCATTTGCTATAAAATGACCGGATGCAGAAGGTCGCCCAAGAAAATTATACATCTGGGGTATTTGAAAAAAATATTGTGACGGAGAGAAAACAATTTTTTCTCTCTCCTGGAATTGAGGTATGTAATTCGACACGTACACTCGTCCCAGTACAGCCTTTAAAAATAAAAGATAAAAAAAGGGGGTGTTTTTTCGTGTTACCTGCCTTTTGATTCTCGGAACGGCCGAAAAAAAGCTGTTGGGAAACCTCGATCGCTTTGATAGCAGTTTTAATTAAACGTTTAAGTGAACACAACGCGCAGGAATGGTCACGTCGCTGAGGACATTTAAATTAGGGGATCAAAGAAAAACGAGTTCTCGCTTTTATTGATTTGAAAAGCAAGTCTTGGGGGAAGTGGTGTTGTTTCCCTCGTATGGAAATTCAAATGGAGTTCCAGCCACTGATGTCGGTAAGGATTAGAAACAGTAAACTCCAATCGGGGTTGGTTTGATGGATTTTTGTTCATGGCACAAGGGCCATATTTATCCAAGCCGCGCCGCCAAAAAGCAAAACGAGAGGAGGGAGAAGCTAGAAGCAGGAAGGGTAGGCGAGGGTAAAACAGAAGAGGGCAGATCACTCGTGCACCTCGGGGTTTTGATACCCTAAAGATGTGCTGAGGGCACCAATCGGGATTGGAATTTAGATACAGAAAGTCGGGCGTCAGTGGCACCGAATCATTTTTCATTGATTGCCGAAATGCTCTACGTTGGTTGGTTGTTTCAGGTTTCGTAAGGGCATATTTGGCCAAGCAGCGCCAAACACAATCCAACGTCAAGTAAAAATGTCGTGAAAGGGGGAAAAGGCATTGGGTAATAGGTTGTTTTGGCGTTTTATGATCGCTTAGGTATCCCGGAAGCGCGACCCCCTCCCCGTGTTTACTAAAGACCAATAAACCCCATAGAAAAAGAAAATACTAGAGTAGCCAGGGCTCGTGAAGCCAGGACACACATAAAGATGTGCACCTGAGGACAATAGAATGAAAGCTGAAAAAGGTCAATTGGTTATCCCGGGAGTGCGACCCAGTGTTTACCAATGACAGTAAACCCCATAGGAAAAGGAAAGATCACTAGAGTGTACCTCGGGGAAGTGAAGCCGGTACACAGTACTCTCTGAGGGCGCTCTATATTGGTGGTGAAATTTTGAGTATTCGGTTGACGAGGTTGTGTTGGTGTAGCGTCCATGAAATCCATCCTCTAATAATAAAAATTGAAATTCAATGGCAAAAAAATATAACTCGATAAAACATGAAGCGGCGATATTTTAATGCAAATCTGAGTGAGACGTCAGTTTTTATTTCAACGTCATAGATTTGCGCCATAAGAAGCTTATCCAGGGACTGCCGATGCCCCATCCTTTCAGCTTCAAATGGTTCCTTTCTACATCAGTTGATGGAGTTTGCCATGCACGATGAGAACCTTCAGTACCCTTCTCCACGACCCCATGCTTCCTACCGCGACCAGCATCCAGTCTAGATAACATGCGCAGTGGGTCCTTGCGCATGGTCTATCATTCTCTCCCTGTTCCCACTTATTTTTCCGCCATTACAAGACAACCTCAAGCTCTACGGAACTGCTTGGATCATTCAGAGTTGCCAGGATTGGGCGCAATTGTGCATTTTGGGCTCCTTTCTAACGGGGCTATAAATTACGCTGGATTTAGTGATTCAAGAGAAGAATAAACAGTTGACTAAATCGGTGCTTGTTGTCGAAACTATATGCAATACAAAACACAATTTCAAGGTTGGTTGGGTTTTTTACGGCGCAAGGGGACCAGATCTGGCTAAGCAATTTTTTTAGTTAAGTAAACACAAGTTCAAAAATATCACTTAAACTGATGGATTTTTTAAAGCGGTGAGCTAGGGCTGCTATAAGCCTACCTAATTTATATGTTTGTTATTGTTATTGTTATTTCAATTAACGTCACACTGGAGCAACACAACGGGCTATTCTAATTTATATGAATTTGCTGTATTTTTGCCTAACGGGATGTGAAATTGGAAGCAGTCAGGCTCGTTGCGTAAAACTTTCCATCAATTGCCAAACTATTCTGTCTGGGTGCAATTTCAAATTCATTTTGTATACGTAAAACACATTGCAATAACTAGCTGAACATTCATTTTTGTAAATAAATGGTTAATGGATCAGAATTTGCGGCATGCAAGCGAAAATATTTAGAATTGATCGTCCAAAATTATCCTAAAACTAGATCAACGAAACGAAATAGATAGGTATTTTAACTAACGTCGCACTGGAGCAACACAACGGGCTATTGTCGACGGTCCGGGATCAAACCCGAAGGGAAAGATCCGATGACAGTACCACGTAATTTTGAACCACGGTCAGATGATGATGTCACATCTGAGCTGGCACCCCACTCTCCAAACTTCCACACCACGTCAACGCGAGGATATTTGAGGTCACGACAGATTTAACGTGCACCAGCCCCCTTTGTACACGAAGGTCTTTGGTTGGATTGGAACTCGCAACCCTCCGGTCGCTAATCCATTCCGGGCTATCACGGCTCCCAAAACGAAATACATGTGCAAAATAAGACTAACGACCGCTTATTTCGAACCCTGAATCGCCCGCCTTCTCTCGTAGGGCTCTAAACGTTCCGATTAAACTGTTCCAAAGCTGTTTTAAGAAAAACTGCTTTGCTGTAACTATTTCATTTATTCCAATTCTACTATTTTCAATGGGTATTTTGGATCATGTATCTGTTCGGAAAAAGTCAATTCATTTCTATTCTAGTTTTATGCTAGAATTGAAGAAAACCGAGTATTTTATCGTATTCGTTCTCGAACTTTAGTGAAAAGAAGTCAAAGTAATACACAACTCATTCATTCTAAAAGGCTGACGATGAAGACAAGATTGGTTTTTATTTGTCCTCTAAAGTAACACAGAAGTGATTCATCTAAAACGATGGCGATAAAAAGATTGGTTTTGGTTTGTCGATCTAGTCTTTCTTACACAAAAACACAAGGAAAACTCTTGACAAAAAATCGCATTTAAATGAATTCTTTTACGGAGACTATTTTTTTCAATCTCCACTTTATGCTTATTGTAAACAATCGAAGACAAAACTATTTAAATCAGTCAGTAAAATAATTTTCAGCAAATGAAGGGATTTCTTTTGGATGAATACAATGGATTTTCAAGAAACAAATGTAAATAAGCAAAACTGAGAAAAGGTTTAAATGAGAAAAATAACTGACAAAGACATTCCTTTTAATAAGAATAAGAATAAAGCTGCAGACGAATAGTCTTTTTTAAAAATGCAGCTATTATAATGGAATCTACGAACTTCCAAAACAATGGTTTCATTTCAAACTTAACGTGTATTTTAAGTGGAGATGGAGAGAAGAAAAAGCACACAAGGACGTTTCACCAAAACAAAATTACCACAGCGGCATTTTCTAGATTCATTGATCTTAGTCAACACATAATCTTGAGGAAAGCATGCTCCGAAAGAAAATGTGGGAGAAATTCTCGCTTTTCTAACGTTCCTTTTCTAACGAGTGGCAACAGCAAAATACCAGACGATTGCTCTAGGTCAGAGGAATGGTTTGAAATTAACTTAATTTGGATTTTGCGGAACATACAAAGTACATTTTCAATAGAGAGTAATGAAATTCATCAATCAAACTTTTTTAAATATCACTGGGAAAAATGACATTTTAATTTTCTCGGGCATATTTGAAAAATCATTTGATATCTCTTCAAATGATAACAAACGTGCGAACATAAGAACTTAATTTCGTTTTCAAAGATTTGAATTTAATTCATGACGCTAATCTTTTATCGTTGATGTTTCTGATCGCTTTGGAATCGAAATGAAGCACTTGGATCGAAATGATTGCTTATCGTTACAGCTCGCGTTTTGGCAAGATTAAGGGGTTCCCACACTTCACGCGTGAGAAATTAAAACCCTTTTTAAAGTTATTTTTAAAAATTTAAGGTTACATTTTACATAGATCATACCAGGAAAAGACACTTTTAAGAATGCTAGGTTTGGGTCTCTTGGACCCAGTTTTAAAGAATCTCAACTTTCAGCCAACCTTTTATCATAATCAACCTAGATCATACCAGGAAAGGACACTTTTAAGAATGCTAGGTTTGGGTCTCTTGGACCCAGTTTTAAAGAACCTCAACTTTCAGCCAACCTATAATCATAAGGCCCTCGTTTCTGACACTTCGATTTAGGATAAAAATAACTGAACTTGGTTTTCGTAGGCATAGGTGAAATAAAATATGTAGTGTTATTGTAAAAAATAAGGCTTTTTAAAATATTTTAAGGGCTTTCAGCAAATATTAGCTTTTTGAGGGATCTTAAAAACCAAAATGAATACCTTATAGCTTTTTAAAGACCGTGGGAACCCTCGATTGGCTAAAGTAACCCCGAAGAAAGATATTTTGTTCTAAATTAAGTTTTCAAGCTTTAAGAAATGGTAATTAACATTCGAAAAGTATTTAAAAAATATTTTTAAGTGAACATTTTCCCATTTGGACATCTTCAAATGCCCTGTAATGGCTAATTTCTCAAAAGCTGTGATTTACCTTTTCATGTCATTTTTTGCCATATAATGCAACTTCTCATTTTTATTCTATCAAACGCAAACACTTGAAATTTTTACGAAGAAATCCTAGGACTAGACATTTTAAGTCGAGCTGTTATCGGAGTTACCTAACAGTTTGGCGACGCTTGACGTTTAAATCTAATTTACGTTTTTCGTACTATGGATTGTTTATTACCAGAAGTCGTAGTTGTCGGCATCTCTGAACACGTATCGGATCTGTTTTCAAAACAAAATTAGAGATTTATTTGTAAGTTTCACGAAAAACCGTACAATCATACCATGTCCGTGCAATTGACAAATTCCATACATTGTACGGCCAAATCGCACAAATTGGCAGGCATCAGTACAGAATTCATTAATGAATTGATCTATATGCATAGGGGTTCCAGACAAAAGAAAACCTGCCGTATTTGTTTTGAAAACAAAATTAAAGATTTATTTATAAGCTTCGCGATGCATCGTACAATACTACCACATGTCCATGCACTCGTCATTTGAACCACGTTCAGCTAACGAGGTCACACCTGAGCTGGTACCCCACTCTCCAAACTTCCACACCACGCCAACGTTTGAGGCCACGACAGTTTTAACGTGCACCAGCCCCCTTTGTACAGGACGGTCTTTGGTTGGATTCGCTCGCAACTCTCCGATGGCTAGTCCGTTACTCTTCATACCAGGCTACCGCGGCAACATTTTTTGAGTAGGAAACTTAATCTTCCGTAGTCGAATTTACTTTTTCCATAGTACGGATTGTTTATTACCAGAAGCCGTGGTTGTTGGCATCTCTGTAAAACACGTATCTCGGATCTGTTTTGAAAACAAAATTAGATTTTATTTGTAAGTTTCGCAAAAAAACGTACAATCGTATATGTCCACGCACAATTGAGCCAAAATCCACATAATCCGACAGGTGAGAGTATGGAATTCATTAATGAAGAGATCTAGATGCACAGGGGGTTCCAGACAAAAGGGGCAAGGACGAATTTTGCAGCAAATTCCTTCCAGAAAATTAGGTTTGGGAGGCACAGTTCAATCAGAACACGCATCCACTTATGCGCAATCACGTTTTCAGAGAAGCAAAAACAATCGAAAAGGATCAGATCAAAAAACGACGGACAACCAGACGACGGATTGAGTTGTTTTCGTTCCATGTTGCCGAATTCCTAATAAGGGGTGTAGGACAGAATACCGAAGTGAAGAGAGAGGGGAAAGCTTTTGTCTGATGTCCTTGCTTTTTTGCAGCCGGTTGAATTTCACTTTTTTAACAACTGTTTTCGTCCCTACTACTTCATTAAATTCGGATTTCGCTTTTTCAAAATGGAAGCGTGACTGACTCGGGGGAAAAAGAATTCCTTTTTGCCAAAGATATCGTCTGCAGATGAAACCACTCCATATCGAATGGAAATCGAAGGGGGGGACGCTATAAATTAATTCGGAATGCAATTCAGCCTTAAAACCTGTTCGAACTTTTATAAAAAAGATTTTTCAATCGTAAAATATAGAGTCAGAATCTCACTCCTTGCAAAGAAAACAATAATTTCTCCGAGTCCGGCTTAAAGAGCATGTGGAAAATATGAAGTGCATGTCATTGCCGAGTAATAAATAGAGGTATAAAAAGATATAAACCTGCAGGGCGAACTCGAATTACTGACTATTTGAATTCCCGCAACACCTGTTTTAGCACTTCCTTTTTTTTTCTATTTCTGAACGCCGGCACGCAAGATAGTCCAATTGAAAGAGACACGAATCTTTCAAACCTCATCACCGTGTAATCAAATCTCTAACTAGTTGAGTGACACGGAGTTATTTCTTTCATTTTATTCAATTTACGAAAGGACATTCTGAACAAATTCAAGTGACATTTGTAGGACAGATGGACAAATCGGCCCGCTTTAACAATCGAATGTTTTGATAGCATTCAATGGAGACATTTTTATCAGTGATATCTTCATACGGTTGGCTGGGTTTTATGGCGCACGAGCCGTATTTGGCCAAGCTGTGCCTTTTCCTTCATATGGACAGTAGATAAATATTGCAGGGACTTATTGAAGCGGAGGGGATTATCATCTTCATTCCACTTAAACCTGAAAGTGGTTCCGACGAGATATCTCGTTCATCGAGATCTGACTAATTTTGCCAATGACGAGATATCTCGTCTTCTAGATTTTGATTACCGATTTTTATGAGATCAAGATCTGGTAAGTTTTCTAATGAAGAGATAGTATATCGTTCATCAAGATCGGGTGAGTTTTGCTAATGACAGGATACCTCGTTGAGACAACCACCAGGAAGGTTAAATATTTATGTTGCCAAAAAACAAAGTACAAACTAAAGCCAGTTTAATTCTCGCACGCCGAAGTTTCGTTAATTAATTTCATTAATTCGCAGACGGCTAAAAACAGTTGAAACAAATCATAAGCGCAATGGTTATGCGTTAATGATTTAATTCGGTCAATTCGAATGGAATATGTTGGTGGGTTTTATTTTGCAAGGGTCATATTTGGCCAAGCGTTGAGCCAAATGTCAAATAAATGTACATACATATAAAAGGAAAGTTTTTACTGACAGATTTTATGAAAAAATGTGCGTTTAAAATTTTAAGTTTGCGCACACAAAACTCCCACCGATGCACGGATTGGTTTTCTGGATACCAAATTGGAGATAGGAGTATCGAAAGTACTCGTGTACTTAATACTTAAAGAGTATTCGTTAAACTCGATTCTTTCTCGTTGTATTCGAATACAATAGTATTCATCGGAAGTATTCGAATGCCAATTATATAACAGCCTTGTACCCTTTTGCAGCAATTCGCTGATTTCTCCTTTTTGTATACTTGAAAGTTCCCAAATACCAAGCATTCGACTCTTAAGAGTAATCGCATACCAAGCATTCGATTCTTAAAAGTACTCGATTCTGCCCATCGTTATAGCAAATCCACCACAGCTCAGAAAATCCCCATCATTCAGGTTAATCCCCACCCTCAAGCACCATTCAAAGATCAACCCCAACTAAACCCACCACAAATCACATTCCAGCGTCAGCAGAACAACGATTTACGAGCCAACCTGGAAAGACGGGGAAACGGTGACAAACTAAGCTGTCAAGAAAGAAAGATATTTAACAAGGGGGGCTGACGGAGGGGTTTCTTTGGCTGCCAGCAGCTTCCAAAAAGAGGGTGGAAGCCCAGACTAGGTCTGGCCGCCTGTGGTTCCTTTTTTATGTGTCCGTTTCCCTCAAGCGAAGAGGCGCCAAAGGCAGTCGGGCCAAGATATAAAAAGTGGAGATTTTTTCGGGGTCGAAACGCTCGGGGAAACCACTTTTGCTCGATGATTGAGCAATCATCATATAACGGTGAGGAGGTTTGAAAAACATAAAACTAAAATACTCAATGTAATTGAGTTCCTTCTGCAATCTTTGATGGACCGTTTGGGCTCGACCATAACATTTCGAACGCACACTTATTTTTCAATAACGGTTTTATAGAAGGTTTTAAAAATAGCCATGTGCTTAAGGCAAGTTTCGAAGAGTTGTGGCCATAAACAAGAGTCATAAGCAGAAAAGTAGCCAGGAATTAATTTCGGACGCAAGCAAAAGTTATGTTTAGTATATATGCTAAAAGATTTGGACCGTGTCGCGTTTTTAAAAAGCTTCGTAACAAGTCCGTTTCTGATGTGAGGGTGTGTAAACAAAGCAGATGGTTTGAGAAGGTTTCTGCTGTCCAAATGCTGTCGCATTACACATCGCGGTTACCTTAAAATGTAGTTGATCGCCGTCTTGGCAACATTTAATCGTGAATGGTGTTGACCAATCACTTATATTTCAATTCGGAGTTTATTCTTTGGGATTTTTATTCGCGAAGTACCGAAATCGTATTCGAAACCCAAGCCAAGTGACGTCACTTTCGGAATACGTATAGGAAACGCGTATCGCCGCACAAACGCTACCACCGCCTATATTTAGCTCGACAGAAAATGCCTCTAAAATTTGTGTTTTGTAAGAGATTACTGAAAGCATAAAAAGGATGCATTTCGATAGACCCGAAAACAAAAATCACTTTAGTGACTGTTTGCGAAATGTTTATATTGTCAGCTCTTACAAGTGAAACCCACTGTCAAAATGTTCGTAGATGTCACTTTTTAGCTTTTTTAGACCAGAATGTGGGCAGGTAGACACAGAACAGGTGAAATCCACAAAGTAATTTTTTCTACGCATGAAGGCTAGGTTTCTTCTTGAGAAACACGCTTAGTGAATGGAGCATAGTGAGTCGAACTTTTCTCCATCGGTTTTCTCGGAACTGTTTTCTGACAGCGTGTTTCATTTGTAAACCGACTATATAAAAATACAACTGCAACAAATACAGCATCATTTGACTAAAAAATTGCATTTCTAACTTTGGAATAGATAAGCTCCCTCTAAAATAAAATCCTGGCTAAGCCAAGCCACTGATAAACACTTATCACTTTGTAAAAGCAATAAGCCTAAAATAAATTTTCAGTTATGACAAGATCCTCAATCCATCGACTTTCTGATAAAATAGACGGAGTCTTAAGATTTCAGAAGTGTAGGTCACGTGGGTTTGGGAATCGACTTGGGCCGATTCGCTATCGAAGCGCAAATTAGTCTTTTAAATCACGCTCGATAGTCGTATAAGTCAATTATTGTCCTACATCATGATTCGTGCTTCCTCGTAATACCACGTGACATGTTCAAACCAAGAGATCGGGAGAAAAACAGAGCTACTACCATATGCTCTATTTCATCAGAAGGTCGATGGCTAAAAAATTGCATTTCCAACTTTGAGCCTTCTCCGAAATAAAGTTCGGACAACGCTACCGATAAGCTCACACATTTCCATAAGCAACAAGACTTAAATTAAACTTCATATAGCCATGCACAAGATCACTCCTTCAATCGGAATGTCACATGAATTCAAAGCCAGACGCGTAAAATTTAAAAATTAGGGTAGAAAATCCGGCAAATATATACCGGATTTTTTTGTTCCGTAAAGTGTTTCGTAAATTAAAACACTTTACGAAACAATGTACTTAACAAGTTCATCAATTAACAAGTGTTGCAGACAGGCTTGAACCCGGATTTAAATACAACCATCTGCAACAATGTTCTTAAGTCCTTCCTATAACTCAGACAGTCGAAGAAGGGAATCCGAGACATCAGATACTGAATGGCTCAATGCTAAGAACTTAATGTTCCAAATTAAAGTCAATTTTATACCAGAGGATTCAGTTTACAACTTCACCGGCAGTCTGTTAGAGGCGGAACGCTTTGGCGAGATTTTAATGACATACAAGAAAAAAAAAGAAATCCTCTAATAAATTTGCGGCGATTCGCTTTAATAATGGCATTGGGTCAACAGCAGGGTTCAGGGTTGCTCTCTCAATTGGAAGCCTTAAAAAGATCGTCACGCAAGACGCGCTTGTAAATTCGTCAGAATTAATGCATTGCACCGTTTTTAATGTTGCGAGGTAGTTAATACATTGTACAACAAATGAACTTGGGAGTGAATGTTCCTTTAACTGGGGTATGCTTTCGGTTTCGTGCGGTTTTAAAATATTCAAGAATTGGCGAAATGACACTTGGTTGGTTTTGGGTTTTTATGGCGCAAGAACAATATTTGACCAAGCTGTGCCAAACACAAGACGGTCTGGGATCAATCTCGAGGACAACAAACACCTCGCCATTTTGGACCACGGCCAGATGACGAGGTCATACCTGAGCTGGCACCCCACTCTCCAAACTTTCACATCACGCCAACGTGAGGACATTTGAGGCCACGACAGTTTTGACGAGCACCAACCCCATGTACACGACGGTCTTTGGTTGGATTCAAACTCGCAACCCCCCCCCCCCCCGGGTTGCTAATCAGCAACTCTTCCAACCAGGCCACAGAGGCCCAAAGAATGGAGAGGAGAAAAGATCGCTTGTGCATCCTGGGGTCGCGATCCCCATGTTTACCAGAGAAATGATACAAGGCCCAACGACAAGACTGGAAATTCGGCATGCTCCCATGTGGTAAACAAGGGACGTTCCACTGGCTGGATTGAAAATGGGAAGCGCAAAGCGACACGCGCAAACCAATCAGAGGTGGCGCCAGCGCCCTTCATCTTCAAGTTGAAATCATTTCAACTTTTGCCATCCTGATTTTGCCTCCTGATTTGCGCTTACTATTTGAATTCGGCATTTCTGCAAAGCTTTATTTTTCCATCCGACCTGTTTTTCGCCATAAATCTGTCTGACAGCCCAATAACAACTAATATTTGAAACTATCAGTAGTTAATCACTGAGACGTTCCTATCATGTCTAGGTCACACAGAGGGCCTGACAAGCCAATTTGGTATAGATTTTGTAGCAGATGGGTGTCCAGAGAAAACAACGAAAGCTGTCGGTAGATCAAGTGGCAATAAGACCGTAGCAAAGAGTTCCAGCCTTCCTCTAGCTATTTAACCCTCCAAGTGGTTTGGACGAGGTAACCCGGCCATTCAGATCTCACCAATTTTCCTAATGAAGAGATATCGTGTCATCAAAGTTGTCGATTTTTTACGATGACGAGATGAAGATCTGGTCAGTTTTATTCTAATGACGAGATATTTCTTCGTCCATCAAGATCTGGTTAGTTTCGGAGATACCTCGTCGAGACAACCATCAAGAGGTTTAAACAAGATAAGTAACAGTAACAAGGTGGGTTGAGGTTTTATATGGCGCAAGGGTCATATTCGGCCAAGCTGCATCAAACACAAGACAGACAACGTCAAGTAATGGACACACACAAACGAGGGAAGTTTCACTGTCACAGAAGAGAGAAATACACTCAGGTAGGGATAGAACAAGCACTGCCTATAACTTGCAGGTTGCTAGCGCAGTAGACAAAGCCTGAGCCACGGCGGTCATATATTGTTGGTTATTGTGTTGTACATGAAATACTCTATTCCTGATGTCCATCCAATTCGATCCATTGTACTGTCAGTAATTAACTATTTTATTTAGCAGATAACGATGCTAGATATCACACAGCTTGCTGATGCTTCATGACAAAGTTAAAAATCTTTTGTCAAACAGCAAACTCCAAGAAGTTAAGAAATCGAAAGCATTATTTATTGATAACGTATTACATATGTACTGTTCGGTTGTTCCTTACTTTGTATCATGTGCATTTTCCAACTATATTACGCATAAAGTGGGAAAGCATAAGGTTTGGGTGATCGACCTTAATGTAAAATTTCAACAAAAAAAGTTTGATTAAAGACAAGTGCATTGTGGGAATGAATTGATAAATCGTGAACAAACACCATTTGCCAGTTGCTCTTGAATTAATTGACTTATGTGACCCAAAAGGCGACCACCTATTGCACTACAACAAACGGTATACCCACAAAAACGCCGAAAGGATGACCAGATTTTGATCGCAATGAATGTTTGTCTAGTACTCATTTTACAGTCACAAATACAAAGATTTGCGACCATTCACATTTGGATGGTGATAATTCATTGAACCGATGTTGGTTGCTATTTTATAACACAAGGGTCAAGTGCTAATTCAAACATTGCATGTATTTGATACAAGAGTCACCATTACAGAGGGAAGTCGTGAACTCAAGCTCAAACATTTGCCGGAGAAATATATTTCGATTGGATTTTTTATTGATTTGTTCCCAGATACGCTTTTGTGTTAGTTGATACCCGTTCTTTGTAACTGTAATGTGGACGTGGTTGTTTACATTGTAGTCTTTTTGAGGCTCAAAATAGGCAGACTTGCAAACATTCACAACGTGACACGAAACCGAAAATGGGGGTTAAGTCGTGGAACTAACCAAGAACCATTCCCACCGAATTTGCGTGTAAAACATTATGTATAATCGATACTAGAGTCTTTAGTACAGAGGACTAGTGGTATACTTAAACTGAAGCATTTGCAGGTGAAATATTTGTACACATGTTTTGTTGTATGTTGTATTGTCTTGTGCTTTGTGTTTTTTATTGTCTATTTAATGGATTTATGGGCATGGCAATACAGATAAATAAAAACCAATTCTAGCGATATACAAGCCTAAATGAGCCTTGTATTTTGTCTTTAGGTCTCTACAGAAGGTTGGTTGGGTTTCACGGCGCAAGAGCCATAGTTGGCCATGCTGTGCCAAACATGAGGCAGACAGCATGAAGTAATGAACAAACACAAAGTTCACTGACACAGAAGAGAGAAACGCATCCAGATAGGAATCGAACCTACGCCGCCTACAATTCGCAGGTTGCTGTTAGCGCAGTGGGCGAACCCGAGCCACGACAGCCTCGTATCTTACGAAAGAATGCATCCTGATCCAGAATAAGGCGCAAGGGTCATATTTGGCCAATCTGCGCCAAACACACGACAGACAATGTTAAGTAATTGTGAAAAGAATTGAGAGAAGAAAGTAGAAAGATCACTTGGGCATCCTGGCGTAAGCAAAAGGAAATTCGAAAGTAGGATGAGCCTCCGGTGAGAAGGAAGATGACTTTGGAGAAGACCATTTGAACATGGGTGGTAAAGTTTGCCAGAGGAAAAGACTGCCAAGTCATCGGTGATTATCCCTTTCGCCAGCCCAGAAACCACGCCAAAGACGCCAGCTGTGGGAACGCGCATTGTTTACTTTCAACTTGTCCCTTCGAATAGACTAGTTCAAAACCACGTGACTCGAATGCTGAAACCGGACCATAAACAAACGTTCAATGGCAAACAATAAAACACCATCCGCTGCAGCAAGTTCCCCCTTGACACCATCTTCACCACATGTACAACAGACGAGTCCCATTCTCTGCAATCCAACAGGATTGCCTTCTCGAAGCAAAACACCGAACCCAGAGATTGTGGCATAGGATCACAACAAAAAAGAACGAGCTGTCAAAAGATGAAGAGAGGCAGAGCAGAGGCAAGAGATTTAGACAAAAAGAAAAAAAACTTGGCAAACCTCCCCGAGGAGCGAAGGAATAAAGAGATCCTATGTGGCTCGGAATTTGCAATCACTTTTAACACGTCATCAGTCCTTTATTAGCGCGAACTTTTCGTATAAAAGGGAAGGGAGGCTATTTCCGTTCCGTACCGTGAGACATCGCCCGAGGGGCACTTGCCCCAATTTACTATGTATAATCGCTAATCACTCACTCGGCTCTAGTGCTCCCCCAGACTTCCAGAAAACAGTGGGCTTTTTGTCTGGCGCTGGAGCCACTACAGATTGGGTGAGATTTAGAGGTTTCCTCGCTCGCACTGGTAAGGGCGACCAAGCGAATAAATCCTCCGTTATCTGTGTAACGACCACTTCGATTCCGACTAGTCAGTTCGTTAGGGATCGGTCTTCTTGTTGGGTCGGAGGAAGCGCCTTTTTGGGGAAAAGTCGTAAAAGGAAGATTAGGGAATTGGTGGAGGGGTTTCTGGTTCTCCCAGTTTTACGCTGGAGGTGACATCGGATATGCCGATGGCGTCTGGTCCTTTTATTCTCAAACAAATAAGATAAGGCAGGAATTCGAAGTAACGCAAAAGCCGAAACCATTTTCGCAAGTCGTGCTGTGCACCAAGGAAGGAAACTCACCCAAGGCACCTGAGATGATTTAGTTGGTTGGATTGGGTTTTATAGCGCATATTTGGCCAAGCTGCACCAGACACAAGACAGACAACGTCAAGTAATGGGTCATCCAGGGATAAAATTGTAGTGGTACTTCAAAATTCAGCTAGCTAAGACTGGAGCTGGATACAACAGAAAAGTTATAAGGTGATTCAAAATACCCCCTATATAACAAACACCATAATTATATTCTACATTCATAAAGGATTCTATTTTAGGGAAATGAGCAATAGAATCTTTCCAACGGATTCTATTTTATGGAAGTGAATAATAGAAAATTTCTCAGAAGGATTCTATTTTAAGGAAATAAGCAATAGAATTTTTCCAAAGGATCCGATTCTGAAGGACCAACGAAATCTTTCCAATTAATCCGAATCTAAGGAAAGGCCCAATAGAATTTTTTCAAAGGATTCTATTTCATAGAATGGGCTAATAGAATCACTCCAAAGGATTCTATTAGCTATGTAGTGTTGCTTTCACCCCTTACAACACACTTAATGACTGAATAAAACCTCTTTTTACAGAATCCACGGACTCTTAAGATTCTGTTGGTCTTTTTCTCAGAATAGAATCACTCCAAAGGATTCTATTCTGAGAAAAAGACCAACAGAATCTTAAGAGTCCGTGGATTCTGTAAAAAGAGGTTTTATTCAGTCATTAAGTGTGTTGTAAGGGGTGAAAGCAACACTACACTATTAGCAAGTCAGAGGATTTAAGAATAAAAGGGCAATTCATATCAATAAAGTGAGGATAGGTTGAAAAACCACTTGCAACTGACCGAATCTCATGTACGTCCTTTTTGTTCCAACCTCTCCCCCAAATCGTCGGTTGGCGACACCCGTTCGTTCTCGGTTAATCACAGGTTTTTGAGCAGAGGGGGTGGGGCAAAAAAAAAATCGTCTGCTGTAAAAACAAGCGCACGAAGCGACACAACACAACTGCTGCAGAGCAGGGAGAAGGGAATCCGAAATAACACAGGTCTGCGGACCTGTCAGCGGACGCGAGAAACGAAGTGAAGAGAACAAAAACCTCGACTCTCGAATCATTACCTCATGGCGCAAAAAGTTCCGAGGCGAGCAGTCTTTGTTCGCGAAAACTCAATTTTGCTCTTTTTTTAAGAGAGCAATTCTCACGGAAAATTTTGTATTATTTCCCCCATCCCTTTCAACGGCGGAAGAAAAACAAAATAACGAAGACTTTTGGTTCGCCGCCGAAAAGACGAGAAATCCGACTCGCAGGATTGCATATTTTGAAAAAGTAAATACAGAATTGTGCGGGAAGTCTGAGAAATGAAAAACCAATTACTGTGGAAATGATGTGTGGCGATTTTTTATAATCTTCTCTCTCCAACCTGTGGAGTGGTGACGAGTAAGAGAATGAGTAGTTGTCTTTAGAAATCACGTGATAAGCGTTGGTTTTCTCGATGTGTTGGTGTTTTCTTTTCTTTCCCCCATTACATCGGGCTGCTGGTGTATGTCGTAAATTGGAACTTTCCGCACAAAAATGAATGACATTTCCCAAACGTCTACGTTAATATAACTTTCAGAAAGAACTCCATGGCGTTTCAACTCTCTAATCCAAATGGTTGGTTGTTTATGGCCTTCATGGGCTTTGGCTTTATTTTATATTTGGCACAGCTGGACTAAAAGTAAGACAATGTCAAAAGAAAGGATGCAGAATAAAGTAGAGAAGGATGGCTTGGGCATCCTGTGGTCGCGATCCCCATGTTTACCATAGGCACTAAACCCATGGGAAAAGGAGATCACTAGGGTACCTCGGGTAAATCAGAATGGAATAGGTTGGTTGGTTGATTTGGGGTTTTATGGCGCAAGGGCCATATTTGGAAATGCTGCGCCAGACACAAGATACAATATCAAGTAATAGACACACAATGAAAGTTTTTACTGACACAGAAGAGAGAAATACACCCAGGGAGGAATGCACCTGACAGGAATCGAACCTGCGCCGCCTACAACTCGAAGGTTGCTAGTGCAGTGGGCATACCAGAATGGAATAGGAAGTCATAGCAGTTTAAGCACCGAACAATAATTTTCGCACTTGAACCTGATGGGATTTACGCATGTGAAATATAACCAATGAATTATTAGCACCATGCGTCAAAATTATAAATAGATCTTACAACACAGAAATAAAATCATGTTTATAATCTATTGTCATGCAAACTTTAAAAACGGCACACGGAATCGAATGACGCAAATTTCATACTTGTTCATGACAATTTTAGTTATTTAAAAGTTCAAATTGTGATAAGTTTGAGGCTAAGTTTTTTTTCAGCGTCCGAAGAACATTTTGTTTGCTACGATAACAAGGATGGGGCCTTCCTATCTGGATATTCACGTATGATATAGTAATTCTGGTATTTATATAATGCTAAAGAATGCTCCGAGTTGGGTTTTCACGTTGGCATGGTGAGGAAGTTTGGAAAGTGGGGTGCCAGCTCGTTGTGACCTCGTCATCTGACTGCGGTTCAAAATTACAAGGCGTTGTTCTTGGATCTTTCAATCGGGACTGATCCCGGACCGTCGTCAATAGCCCGTTGTGTTGTTCCAGTGGGACCGTAAATTCAACTTCCTACCCACCGTGTTAGTTTTGTGGCGTAAGGGCATCATTTAAGCAAAGTGTGCCAAACGCAAGGTAAAAAAAGAAGTCAAACACCAAGTTTTAAATGACTAATGGAGAAAAGTACAAATTATACGGTTCAAGCTATTCGGTGGAACAAAATGTCCAAGTAGCTAGACTATTTTTTATCATGTTGGTCTTTCATCAACTTTGTATAATCAATTTCTTCATAGCTTAGTGTTTGACAACCAGTTTGGTAAGGTTTTATCATTTACTTACATTATCTTATTTTAAGACGGAAGAGAAGTTCAAGTTACTTAGCTTTTCTATCTTAAGTAGATTGATTATTTGGTCTTACTCAGTAGAGAAGCTTATTTTAACAGTACAAAATTATTAATAGCTCCATTCTAAAATTTTGGCTGATAAATTTGCAGTGAATAAAATTTAGAATAGGTCAAATGGCAGTTGATTACATAAAGCTTCAAAAAGCAATACAGGCCACAAGCAAAGGTGCAAAAGCACTAGTATCATTGACGAGTGTGTTCATTAAGGTGGAAATTGATACGGCTTCTAGCGTTTAACTCAACACTAGATCTCGGAGATTGAGTTATTTTCGTTAACTGAATTCGGAGGAGCTATTTTCAAGTTTGAAATAAAACTGAGTGTTTCAAACAGTGTTGAGCAATATCAGATTTAAATTTAAAGTTTTATTGCACGTTCAAAATTCGGAAAGACACATTTTGAGTTACGTTACTTCAAGTCATATGATACACTATTTAAAAACAGTCACAAAAGACGAAAGTTACAAAAAATTAGAATTCTAAATTTTTATGGTCATCTGAAAAGTATCGCACACTACTTCTAAGTCCAACACTATAGTTCCACGTTTATCAATGTCGGATTGGATATTGGGGTTTTATGGTGCAAGGTCCAATCGCGGTATCAATATCAGATATTCCATATATATATATTGTATATATATACAATATGTATATGTATATATATATATATATATGTATATCTCTATATATATGTATATCTATATATGTATATGTATATATATGTATATATATATTATATATATATATATCTTAGAGCAGACACTCATTCATTAACTGGGATTTTTAGAAAACATTAAATACTTATTTTCATGATGAGAAATTCAGTCATATCGTAATCTGTTTAAAATACGTCATACTATCAAAATGCTTATATATTTTTATTTTTTCTAAAAACTAATAACTAGTCTTTAAACAGCCGAACAGTAAAAAATTCGTTTTGCAATCGATGTCGATCGCACACTACGTTTTAAGTTCAAACTATTTCTACATTTATCGATGTCAGATATTTCATATATGTAAGATACATTATCAAAAAAAAACTGTTATAAAAAGACGCAGATTACTAAAAATTAGAATTTTAAATTTTTATAGCCATCTGAAAAGAAGTCCAAGACTACTTCTGTCCTCTTTTACCTCGCGCCTTTAAATCCAATCCAAGACGTTTTACTTTTACCGATGTCGAGATACTCCATAATAGATCGAGAATGAAGATAGCGATACGTATCGACAATCTACTACAAAAGAGAAAAATGATATAAAAGCCACAGTCCAAACCAAACTGGTGCGGCGAAACCGGGCTTACTTATCCCTCACCCCGTCCCATCCATTAAACTGCCAAAGGAAGAAAGAAAAAAAGACATTTCCAGAAAAGATGGCAGACAGGGGAGTGAAGTAAGAAATTACATCTGGAAGAGGGGGGAGAAGGAGAAGATAAGTCTCCACGGTGCGTCAAGATCATTGACAATTTAACTATTCTCGGCTTCGCGCGTGATTGAACACTCTTCACTGGAAATTTCCACAAATCCGGTAAACGAGAAGCAAGATAAATCATCCACGCCTTTACGCCACTCACCTGCGAAAGCGACCCCTGGAGGTTCGGCCCAGACATCATAAAGTAAAACCGACCCCCAGGAGTTCAAACAAGAGGTCCCGGACTCGCGGAAAATCCGCTCAATCCCTTGTCCGAGGAACTCGTCCTTTTGACGGCACCGCATCCATTGATTGAAACGCTATTTCAGCGGGCACAAAAGGGGTATAATGGAGCTCTACCCCCTCCCTTTTTCGGCTTTTTGTAATAATCGGGTGGTGCGGATGCAAGAAAGGGTGTTTTCTAAAGTTCCGATCATGACCACGCTCGAATTACCACTCTAAGAGGGGGATTTTGGAAATGGCAAAACGGGATCGACAATGCGAGACGGTTATTAGGACAACATATAGTAGCAGTACTATCGGACTAAAGAATGCTTCGGATATTTGTGGTTCAGGAGCCCTGAACGGTTTATGGGATCGAAGATTTAGGGCTAAGCCAAATATCGGGGCGAAAAGATGCTTAGAATATGATCATTGGACCTTGAAAAACATAGGTCTGCACTGACATGGGAGAAGAAGCGTCTTAGAAGTACAAAAGCGTGAAATTCCTCAGCCAATTCACACCATATTCTATGCGATTATATTCCCCAATGCCTAAATATAGTCATTCATTGGATACCAATTTGGACTGACGTGGAATCTTGTAAATTGCTGTTCGACTTAAGCGTTATTGCGCAAAGTAATGGATATTAACTTGTTGGATTTAATTTCCTTGTTTGGCATGAATTTAATTGTTCGTGACAAGTATGGAGGTTTTACAAAACATTTCCTAATTGTTTTTTTTTTATATTACCAGATATTCAGACGATTTACTGCGGAAGTGAGGGTGCTAGTTTAAAAAGGCAGTACCTACATACTTGGTCTTTTCGAGTTGACAATTACTACTTATTTAAGTACTTAATATTAACTCCAGATAACAATAAGACCACTTCAACTGTATATTTAGTGTGCTGCAATTTTTTTTTCTAGCTTAGGAGGTACCAAATTTTAATGTGTCGTATTTAACTGTAAACCCTAAAAAAACTTTGGAAGATATTGCTTCTTGACTAGCATGGCCTGTAACAGGGGAACAAACATTAACATGGCCTTTATCATTATATTTAACATTAAGAAACCTCTTTAATATTCCTAGTCTTAAACAAGTCATCTCGTCAAGATAGTGCCAATTTTCTGATAACGACGAGATATTTCGTCCATCCATATCTGGTCAGTTTGCTGATGTCGAGAGACCTCGTCCATACAATCACCAGGAACATAAGGATCATGAATAACTTTCAAGCCTCCAGCAGAACATAAAGAGTTGGAAACCACCTGATCAACCCATCTTTATCAAGTTCCCCAAATTACACCCAGCGGAAGAATTACGAGTCCATTGATACACAGCCTAATAAAATGATAACAGGCAGCCGCGGGCGACAGTGTGCCAAAAGAAATATGTACCTCCACCCGACTAATTCATTGCCCGCTCTCTCGCGAAGATAATTTGAAACGACCACCTCTCTAAACGACATTGGGGTTTTTTCCCCGTCTTTTCAATGACCACGGCCCAACCCCGGTTTTCATCGACATTTATATCATCCTGCCCAAACGTGCCATTACAAAAAGCACTGTGACCGATTACAGGAGGGGGAACGGATGTGAGGTGGATAGACCAAACAACAAGCCTGTCAAACAGCGCGGGGGGATACGCGAACACGTGCCCATAAACATTGTGGAATTAAGGACCGGGGGGGATGAACGGATCACGTGACTAGCGTTCCATCCCATAATTTCTTCCTTTCCCTTCTTTGCCCCATCCCATAAAACTCCTCTTCGGAAAGGAAGACGCAGGGGATGGCCGAGAAAAAGACGTTTTTCTTGTCAGCGGCTTTTTGAAATATACTTTTTCCACCCACTGATATTCCAAGTACCCGGAGTTGAGTTGTGTCCCCCTTAAACACGCCCCACCAACCCTTACCAACACTCTGCGCAGGCCTTCCCCCTCTTTGAGCAGCCTGGTTCCCCCTGTGGCTTCTGGTTACTTCAGAAGTTTGGCTGCTTCGGAATTCAACGGTACGGGGACCGTGTACAAAGTGCTATCATTTAAAAGCTGATACTTCCAAGACCCTACCCAGCCTACCCAGAGGGTGTAAAGCACCAAACGCAGGATCTAAAATTTCAAAATTTAAAACAAAGACAATATTGAAAATTCAAACTTTGCTGTTCTAAAATTTGGTGGTAAAAGACCGTATGTTTTAAAAACAAGATATGCAAAGATGTCGATGAATGCAGTAAAATATTTAAAAGATTAAAATTCTATCTAAAGTAGAAGTATAAAAATTAAAATCCGGACATTGGGTTGGTTGTTTTGAGGTTTTTTGGCGTAAGGGTCATATTTGGCCAAACTGCGGCAAACACAAAACGTCAAGTAAAAAATGTCGTGAAAGAGGAAAAAAGGGATTAGGGAACAGAGTAGTGTGGGGGGGGGTATTTCAATTAACGTCACACTGGAGCAACACAACGGGCTATTGGTGACGGTCCGGGATCAATCCCAAAGGGAAAGATACAGAGTAGTGGGATGAAAACAGAAAAAGATTGCTTTCAGGACATGGAATGTTTTTGTAAAAGGTCTTAGCACAACTTACGTATGAGGCTGTTATTGCTTATGAAAAATTGTGCAATGATCACGTTATTTACCTTTTATAACTGTTACTATCTACTCTTATACCAATCTTAATATTTTATATTTAATGTATGGTGGTAGTTCAATCAAGTCACTCACAAACGAATCCGGTATAATTGTCAACAAAGTAATAAAGAGCCCCAGAAGCTTGGCAAAATTTGGGACAGATGTTGAAAGGATATGGCAATTACGTCGAAAACGACGTAGGTATAACCTGGTTTGGATATATCTACTGTCACTTATTGCTGTTTGATTTCTTATTAAAACGCCCTTGTACTGCTCACATTCAGATGATTTTAAATTCCAGTGTTAGGGTGTGGACCCATAAGAATCTCAACGGATTTGCAAATCATAATTCAAGTATGGGTTTGGATTGTCGCGCGATCACTAATTAAACTCGGCGAGGACCAATTAAACTCGGATCTGCAACCATATTTCAAGATGGACCGAAAGTTGACAGGCGGAATAGCACTTAATCTTGCTGTTACACTGAGACGACTAGCACGTATTTTAGAATGATGGTTGGTTTGGTTTTTCTGGAGCAAGAGCCATATTTCGCCACACGAGGTAAGTAAATGGACACACACAAGGAAAAGTTTTACTGACACAGAAAGAGAAATACACCCCAGGGAGGAATCAAACCAGCTCCGCCTACAAACTCGCAGGTTGCTAGACCCCGTATTTTAGAATGAAATTGAATTGAGCGAAATTGGATAGGTAATTAATGTTGCACTGGAGCAACACAACGAGCTATTCGAAATTGGGTTTTAAGGCGCAAAGGCCAAATGCGTAAAGCTCCGCCATAAGCCACATGTCCTATTGAAGTAGGTAACATTAGGGAACCAAAATGTCTTTAAAGCAGGTAATGTTAATTACCTTCTAACGATTTCTTGGTTCGGGTGAATATTAAAATACACAACACAAGACCTAGATATCTTAACTGATGGTTGGTTAGGTTTTATGGCACAAGGGTTATATTTGAGCACGTCAGACAAAGTTAAGTAATGTACATACACAAAACACATAAAGTTTTACTGATACAAGGAGAAATACACACAAGGGAAGTTACAGAAATCGAATCTGCCTCCTAGAACTCGCGAGTGCAAGGGGAAATCCATATACGTAATTTGAAATTCAAAGGTATTTGATTGATGAAATCGAAGTGGGGAATGACGTACCCGAAAATTGCGGAGTACACACAATTTAAATGACAATGCATGGGCTTAGACTGTTGAACACGGCTTGACAAAGTACTTGGCCATGTGACACGAGTCCCCTGCATTATGCCTACGCCCCCTCATTGAGCGGCTTAACTGACAGCAAGATCTTGGGGAAGTGTTTTTGTTCGCACATCTTTCCCGCAGATTCCAGGAAAACTGCGAGGGAAGAGATGCGAGAGGGTCAGACGACGAGCAGACACTAAATTCTGGCTTGAATACGCTGCATTCGCCTGGATTACGGGAGTGTCTGCCAGTGGTAAAATCCAAATACACAACTCGGATGATTTGAAACGGATGATTCTTTCAGGGACTCAGACATCCTCTAGTATCCTTGATGCTACAAAAATAAATGCTATGTGAAGTCAGCTTTATTAACGTGAATCAAAGTTCCATGTACCCTCCAAGTGGTTATTGGTGATATGGCTGTCTCTAACGAGGTATCTCATCATTAGCAAAAATGATCAGGTCTTGATGGACGAGATATCTCGTCATTAGAAGAAAACTGACTAGATTTTGATTTCGTCATCATAAAAAAAATCGGCAATATCTTGATGACCAGATATCTATCTCGTTATTAGCAAAATTGGTCTTGATAGTTAGTTGGATTTTGATGGCGGAAGGGCCGTATTTGGCTAAGCTGCGAACACGAGAGACAATGCAAAGTAATGGACACACACAAGACAAATTTACATACAGAAGAGAGAAATACACGTAATGTAGTTACAAGAATCGAACATCCGCAGTGGGCAAACCCATTGAGCCACCCACAACTCGGAATGAGAGGTGATTGAGCAAGATGAGGAAAATCTCTTGCGTTGAGCCCTCCCCGTATTTAAAATGTTAAAAAAACAATCAAAAATCCACCATGAACTAGTTTAATCAGCGTAAATCGAAGTTTCATTTATCACACAAGCAAGTAGATATGTCTGAAAACAGTAAAAAAATAATTGAACATAATGTTCGTTTAGTGTCAAATGATGTTTGAACACAAATGATACTAACCTTGATTGATTATGATGGTACTAAAACTAATATAATGATATTAAATGATACCGAACCTGATGATGATACTATCCGTGATATAAAATAAACATTACATTTAACCTTCCTGGTGATTGTCTCGACAAGGTATCTCGTCATTAGCAAAGCTGACCAGATTTTGATGGAGGAGATATCTCGTCATTAGAAGAAAACTGACCAAGATCTTGACCTCGTCATCATCAAAAAATTTGAAATGTCTTGACTGGTTGAGAAATTTCCCCATTGCATCGAATGAGAATTGTCCTGTGGAATGATTTCTCGCCAAACCGCTAGCTTGCCAATCTTGAATCGCCAAAGCATTGAGCCATTTTTCTTTTTAAATTTCATTTGCCATCCGGAGAGCATGAAGTGAAGCATACGGAAGAATACCGCATGGCAATTGAAATTTTTAAAAATGGTTCTATGCTTTGGCGAGAAATCATTGCTCAGCTCAATTCTCATTCGATACAATAGGAAATTTCTCAACCACTCAAGAAGCCAAACGATTTTTACCTTGCTACGTTCCACACGCTTGTGTCCAAGACTTCGTGACTCAACTACCTGCTCTCTGGAGCAGGACTACCTCGTGTTCTTGAGTTTTACCGAAGATAAGTCCAGTCACCTTGTAACATGTCTTTAACAATCGAATCCAGCCCCCTGGAACAGTTGACGTTCCGAGTTGCAATGCATAGGACGTAAAATTATTTATTCAAGTAAAGTACACGAACAGCTCCTTACCATTCACAATTCTACTGTGAGACCCTTTCTGTTCGCCGCAGAAACTGGAAACCGATTTGAGCGTTACAGGACGTTCGGAAGACGCACATACTGCGAATTCGGTTACATTACACGTTACACTTCGACAGTGAGCGCATGGCTCATGAGATTTCCGAGTAGGGTGGTACTGCTTTGTCCCCACAACACATACAAAATAACCACATGCTGCCGTGTCCATTTCTGAGCCAGATGTCGCCGTGTGTATTTTGCAGCTTTGGCGATGTCGATTACCTTCTAGCTGCAAAACTGTTCTTTAGGATGGAAAGAATGGCTGGTTGTTTTCGGGTTTTATGGCACCGGGGCCATATTTGGCCAAGTTGCGACAAACACAATGCGGGTGGAAGGAAAAGCCAAAGGGTAGGTGAAGTAAAAATGAAGAGGAGGAAAGATCATTCGGGTTGTGATGCCCGAACACGCCTAAACAAGGGTAATCGATGGTTCGAAGAGCAGCTATTATTGCAGGGTAGGTGAATAAATACATGATTAGGTGTGAGTTCCACGCCAAGACAGGTGTTAGTGTCTATATTCTCGTTCCATCACTTAATTTCCATGTCTTTAAAATGTCCTGTTCTTAGTCTGGATACATTGGTGCTGTTTTTTCTATTGTGTTAATAAGCGAAGAGTCAAATAACCACATCTATTTGTTGAAAGAATTCAAGTAAAGATTCTGTTCGTCAAGAAGATTAAAACCGGTTAGAAGTCATGCAGGGAAGACTGCAGGTTCCGAACGGATATGTGTGAAGCCCGCAGAGTTAAAGTTTGTCCAACCATTTGAGTTTAGACGTATCACTCGACGGTCGGTGCTGGAACTTCATGGACAACCTGTCTAAAAAATTCCCACGAATGATCCGGAATAGCATTATCGGAAAAATTCAAAACAACAATATCAATCTCGTTTCTCAATCCTCAAAGTTGTTATTGACAGAGATTGAATGTCATTTTGTTCAAAGAAACAAACGATGATGCATCTTATGGATGCTTTCTTTTAATGCATGAATTTCTGATCCACATGGCAAATGAATAGACCATTGCAGCTGAAATTGAGGGATTAGACAGGGAAGACAAAAACCAGTTTGAAAAGCATGTTTTAAAGATGCATCGTTAAGACAATACCATCGTATATATGATGTAGATCTCATAAAAAAGAAACGTGTACATAAATCATTTAAAGGTATTCGTACGAAAAACACAACACTAAGATTCTAACTTGATAGGAAGTTCACTATACTTTGCGCATATCAAATATAAATTATTTTTGGATTGAATTCTTTGTAATCCGGCTAAAAATTATATGGATATGCATCCTAAATTGGCCATATACATTTTACAATTCGATGAAATAAAATGAAGCTTTTGAACGTAAATCGATTCAGGTAGGAAGACAACATTCCAGCTTTTATTATGGTTGAACGTTTTTTTATTTCAAGTCTGGCTTAAGATTAGAAACACGTTACAGAATCACCAGTAATTTTTAGAAGGCAAAAAGGAGATGTTATTCGAATACAAAAGTACTCGTATACTAATACAGAAAAGTATTAGTTATATTCGATTCTTTCTCGTTGTATTCGAAGTTGTTTTTTTCTTCATCCTAAGTACATTCGAATACTGAAGTATTCCGACACAAAAGTATTCGTACGCTAAAGTATTCATCCTAAGAATTCGAGTACTAACTTTTTTTGCCCACATCGCAGTTGGCTGATTCTTAGTATCGAATCATCGTTTTACGTTTTTTTTATACGAATACTTATTCGGCATTTGAAAATGCTCGAATACATTTCACTGTTTCAGAATCACCAGGAATTTTAGAGAAGGTAAATAGGAGAGATGAGATTATTCGAATACAAAAGTACCCGTGTACTTATACAGAAAAGTAGTAATTGTACTCGATTTTTTCTCGTTGTATGCGAATAGTTTTTCACCCTAAGTATTCAAATGCTAAAGTATTCAGACACAAAGGTATTCATACTAAGTATTCGAATGCTAAAGTTATTCATCCTAAGTATTCAAATGATCAAGTATTCATCCTAATTTGAGTACTAATTTTTTTGCCTCACATCGCAGCTGGTTGATTCTTAGTTCCGATTGATCGTTTCACTTTATTTTATTCGAATACTTATTCAACACTTGAAAACACTCGAATACCGAGAATCCGATTCAAAAGTAAATAGAAAGACCATCCACTGTCAGCAGGCACAACACGGGCAGACTAGCTTCCATCAAATGCAAGGGGTCTTCACGACTGAGGTGAAGTCCTCCCCAGAAAGCGGGTCGCACTTGCGGTGAAATACGATACTGTGTTTGGTCTCGCCTGTCAACGTCTAGATGCAGCAGGAAATGACGGATTTTCTGGTCCAACTGAGATATAATGGCTTACCGGAAAGTACCATTCCACGAACTCGTGTTGGGTTCTGTCATAACGAGGTACCTCTTGATGGCAATAAAGGAACCTTCCTTACTTGCATAGGGGCAAGTTCGGAAAACGTTCTGACTTTGAGAGCAAAGGCCAAAAAACAAGCTCTTAAATTAAGACACGAGACCGTAGACGCATTCCATGGGGTCCAGGGCAACTCCAACAGGGGTGAGAAAGAAACGGTTTTCTGCACCACGATGGATGGATCAAAAATTTTATTTGTTTTAATCTAAAAGATACGAAGAAATGCTGCCATACAGGAGTCTATGTTACCATGTGCTGCACATGTCTAACATAATAGTCTAGAATCCTCGGTATATCGCATCTCTTGGGGGCAGAGAAAAAGCGCGATATACCGAGGAAAGCGAAGGTCGAGAAAAATTTACAAATCATACGATGTGTATAACGCGATTTTTATTTAAAATTATGAAAAGTTATTCAACTGCTGCGCATAAAAGTATCTGATGCATCTTAAACAATAAGAGCACACTGAATCAATAGTTGGTTGAGTGATTATACTGTCCGTTAATCTGTTTTGAATGAAGTATTCGGTACTTTTATAAGCATCATGAAACAATCATCCACTCGAAAGACCCAGCAGTTACTGCCTTTTGACTCTCGGCTAACGTCAATAACCAAAGCAAGTTGTTGATTGCTCTGGGAAAAATGTTAAACTTCAACACTTGATCGTTTACATCATGTATAAAAAGCTCGCTAAAATCATTGATTTTGACTACCACGGCTAATGACAATCACCTAAGCAGGTTCATTGGTCTGAAAAAATGTTTACCTCATGTATAAAAAAAGTTCGCTAAAATCATTTCGCGAAATCAAAGTGGCGAACACAAGGAAAGTTTTTACTAGGGAATTCCAAGACAAGCAAATTCACTTCTATGGAACACATTGTTATTGCATTCTCCGGAATCGAATCGTGACAACTCAACCAGAGAATTCAAACAGTCCTGTAGTCCAAACTAAAGAAACCACCAAGATGTTGAAAACAAAACATGTGGGATGTTCAGTAACCAAAACCGAAAAATCCCAAACAGTAACTAAGATGTAATCAAGGTAAAAAAAATCTCACGGACAGTTCCAGGATCGTCCAACAATTCAAGACTTGGAGAGTATGATTCTAAACAGAATAAGAAACAAATACAATGAAAGTTGCAAGTGAATATTTGACACCAATGGAATGTGATTTTAACCACGAAAAGAAATACAAATTCTTTATACACTGCAGTTCATTGAAAATGAAAACAAGAAAAACTCAATGAAATTTGTTTTGGCCACTGCCGTACAATGCATAAACTTACAAAACTCTAGGCTAAAAGGAACAGGCTGAAATCAGTAATCTGAGTCCATCTTTAGCAGTTACAAATGCTTGCACACAGCCTGACAATAGCCGAAGGATTATGGATGGCTGTCTGTGAAATGTCGATTCACGCAGATTCAACGCGCATCCACAATTCGTCAATTGTGACTACTGCGAGTGGTGACATACAGATCAATTTTCGAGCAATCACATTACACATGTGTTCAACGGGGTACAAATCGGGCGACCGAGCAGTCCAATGAAGTATTGGTTTTGGGTTTGATGGCGCAAGAGCCAAATTTGGCCAAGCTGGGCCAAACACGTATTGTGAAAAGAAAGGTAGGTAGGTATTTTAATTAACATTGGCTTATTGGTTTTGGGTTTGATGGCGCAAGAGCCAAATTTGGCCAAGCTGGGCCAAACACGTATTGTGAAAAGAAAGGTAGGTAGGTATTTTAATTAACATTGGCTTATTGTTTTTGGGTTTGATGGCGCAAGAGCCAAATTTGGCCAAGCTGGGCCAAACACGTATTGTGAAAAGAAAGGTAGATAGGTATTTTAATAACATTGGCTTATTGGTTTTGGGTTTGATGGCGCAAGAGCCAAATTTGGCCAAGCTGGGCCAAACACGTATTGTGAAAAGAAAGGTAGGTAGGTATTTTAATTAACATCGCACTGGAGCAACACAACGGGCTATTGGCGACGGTCAGGGATCAATCAAAAGGGAAAGATCCGAGGATAACACAACGTAATTTTGAACCACGGTCAGATGACGAGACAACACCTGAGCTGGTACCCCACTCTCCCAAACTTCCACACCGCGCCAACGTGAGGACATTTGAGGCCACGACAGATTTAACGTGCACCAGACCCGTTTGTACACGACGGTCTTTGGTTGGATTCGAACTCGCAACACTCAGGTTGCTAATCCGTTACTCTTGCAACAGGGCTACCGCGGCCCAAAGGATAGAGGAGAAAGTAGAAGAAGATCGCTTGTGCATCCAGTGGTCGCGACCCCCACGTATACCAAACAGTAAACCCATGGGAAAAGAATACATCACTTGGGTACTTCGGGTTCCTTGGGTACTTCGGGGAACGGGTACAAGCGTACCTCGGTGGTAACGGTACAAGCCCGTTCACACAAGGAGATGTGCCTCTGAGAGCGTCAATGTTTGGGATTTGTCCCTTTTTGAGGCTTTCATTTATATACTGCCGAGCCCCATTTCAGTCTGTATTGCGAGCGCATCCTTTTTGCGAACTCCACTGAGATTTTAATTGTTTGCACTCGCCCTACGAAAACCGTCTGCCAAATTTCCGTTCACTCGAACACTTTGTAGCGTTTTCGATGAAAAGCAGTGTTTTCGTCTACCCATTTCTCCAGAACCCACCCAAACCAAAACAAACTCGATTGCATTCCAAACGATGCCGGTACGCAAGAGCGATTGCGTAAACAAAATGGGCACGGGGCACCTTTGCAGATTGCAGGTAACGTCAGCCGCTTCGAAAAACAAGAAACCGGTGACTAATGTGTTTGAAGTCACGGAGTCTATAAGTGAAAATGTTTTAGGGTTCCTGAGTAATGAGGTCTGAAAGATAGTTGGCTTGGATTCGCTTAAATATGCTTTAGTGGGCACTGAGAAATGTTCAACAAAAAAGGGTCCTTTACAGTCTGAGCGTGTCATCCATAATACTTAGAGAAACAATGGGGAACCAAGAGACAAAAGTAAACAACCTGGTGCCGGCGTATTTGAAGAAGCTATTTTCAATGGCATTTCCATACATGTCTCCCTGCTATTACGTCTCGACTATATTAGTAGAAATTTCCTAAAACTGGCTTTTTCTTAGACGTTATTCAACCATAAAGCTTTAAAAGTGCATAAGGTACGGTAACTGGTCATTTGGTATAAAAAGAGAATTTCAGAAAATATTAGCAACTGGAGAGTTGTTGGTTCGAAACTCGATCCAACCAAAGATCATCGTGTAGGTGGGGTTTGATGCACGTTTAATCCACGTGGCCTCAAATGTCCTCACGTTGGCGTGGTGTGGAAGTTGGAGAGTGGGGTGCCAGCTCAGGTGTTGGTCCTCGTCATCTGATCGTGGTTCAAAATAACGAGGCGTTGTCCTTGATCTTTCCCTTCGGGATTGATCCCGTACCATCGCCAATAGCTGATGTACGACGTTAGTTACCTACCTACCTTATTAGTAGATTCCTGAGCAAGAGGTACTAATGTCATAACGTATAAGATATGGTTCTAGAGCATAACATGTAAAAGTTCGTACAATCAGTTCAATAAATAAGTGATCCTCAAATATATATGTAACATACAGCATACGCAATCATTTATGTGCAGTACGGGATACGCAACCAGAGCGATTGTTGCGTCATCTACTTAATCGAGACCCTAGCAACAACGTATTTCCTGTCAGCAGCTCAGCCATTGGATGAAACCAACCAATGAGAAACCAGCCAGCGCGCTCGTGGCGAAAAAACCTACGCAGGTGAAGGAGAGCTTAAGATGTGGACGGCGAGGATGTAGTTTGCAGGAACTGGTTAATACTTAATTGTTATTTCTTTCATCATTTCTAAATACCCATTCATCTGTAAATTGTTATATCTCAACAATTAAAATTGTTTAAAATGATGAGAGTTCTCGCCTCAAATCCATCAAAACCAAAGGACGGGACAACTCGTCCATACATATATGTAGATAATAAGTGATCTCAAATCCCTTCTCCATCGTATGTCTGAGATCCTCGAATCTGTCAATCACGTCAAATGCTGCAATTATTCCACTTCTGGTTTAAAAAATAATCATCATGGGACGAACAGGATTGGTTAAGTTTGTCGCTGTCATTTTTTTGCTACACAAAGGCTAATTAGACCTTTGGGCAATTTTAAATTTCAAAAACACTTACCGAAATGAGGGTCCATTGGTCGGTGTCACGTGATCGTCATGGTCGGTTCTGTTGAGGCACGAGCAGCGGTTATCCACATTGGTTATCATGGCTCCTGAAAGAGAAATGACATTAATTAATAGACTGGAAATATACTCCGTTGCACGTTCATTTAATTTCTAAGGGTTTCTAGTTGGTTGGGTTTCACGACACAAGGGCCATATTTGTCCAAGCTGCGCCCAACAGCGTCAAGTAAATGGACATACACACAAAAGAAAAGCTTTGCTGACACAGAAGAGAGAAATACACCCAGGGAGGAATCGAACCCAAACCGACAACTCGCAGTGGGCAAACCCACTGAGCGAAGTCGACACCGATTTAATTCAAGGGATGGTTGAGTTTTATGGCACAATGGCCATAGTTGGCCAAACTACACAAAACATACAACGTCAAGTAATGGACATACACTCACAAGTTTTACTGACACAAGATAAATACATCCAGAGAGGATCGACCATGCGCCGCTTACAACCCAACCAAGCAGGTAGCTTACCAGTAGGCAAAACCATTGAGCCACGACAGCTCTATTTCGAGGGAGTGGATATTCAATGTTTTTGTGTTCAGCTTCAGCAGTGCTCCCACTCCTTAAGAAAAAGAAAAATTAGGGCCTGTTTAAAGGTTACTTTTTCCATCTTTGGAGGCTACATTTCACTTAGATCCAATAGATTAACTCGTGAGTTCACAAATGAAGAAACTTTCACAAGTGCTAGGTTTTAATCTCACATTCAGTTCTAAAAACCATTCACTTATAGCTTCCTATAAATATTACGCCATCGATTTTTGATGACTCGACTTTGGACGATTATCAATGACCCTGGCTTTTAAAAGGCGTAATAAAATATGCAATGTTCTTGCAAAACACCTAAGGCCTTTTAAAAGAATTTCAAGCTGCCTAAATAAGAGTTCAGCAGCTCAGGATAAAATACAGAGCACATTTTATTTCAAACTCCAAAACGCATTACTGACAAGGACTTTGTACATCGTATGTAAATAGCGCAGTGCTACAGGGGCGTTAGTTCAACTCTCCTGGTGGTATCGTGGATACCTTGTCATTAACAAAGCTGACCAGACCTTGGACGAGATATCTCGGCCATTAGAAAAATTGACCAGATCTTGATCTCGTCATCGTCAAAAAGTGGCCAATATCTCGAAGACGAGACATCTCGTCATTACCAAAATTGGTCAGATCTGGATAGACGATATATCGTCGAAACCACTTGAAGGCTGCGGCTAAAGTTCATGGGGAGTTACAGATTGGGTTGAAGTGCGGAACCAAATGCACGCTCGCTTGAAATTAAAGGTTGGTTGGGTTAAGTGGCGCAAGGGTCATATTTGGCCATGCTGCGCCAAACACAAGACATACGATGTCAAGTAATGGAAATACACACAAAGAAAGTTTTACTGACGGAGAAGAGACAAATACACCCGCCGAGGCTTACAATCAAACGCCGCCTACAATCAAATTTAAGGACTTTCAACAAAACTTTTTAAGGAATCTTAAAAACGAAAATGAAAAATGTGGCCTTCTGAAGGTCTTTTGAGGCCCAAATCCTGTTCACTGAAACAATAATTCACAACAAACATTACAAAAAATACACTCCGAGTTTATCGTATACCAATTCATCCTTAACGAGTTGGTAAAGATGTTTTTCTTCCTAGTTTCCTAACATCAAAATGAAGAGAAAACTCTGTTGAACATAGACTTGATTTCCATCGCACGATTATGAAAAAAACTTTTCAAGTTGAAAGTAAAAGTTGATCATGGCAGGTGAATGATAGTGCTTTTTACACGAATTCTCAAACGTAACACTTCAGCCAAAGTTTTGAGAAAACTCTTGCAAAACGTTTCATATCAATATACATGAATTATTTCAACGAAATTTGTAATTCAAGGAAGAATTATTTTATAAAGCATCCCTTCGTAAATCCGGTTGCCAGTTTTACAGGATGTTTACTCAACGTAAAAAAGTGAAGCTAAGTAGTTTATTTATCCGAGAGGCTTTATTTTTAGCAGACTTCAACCGAGCTCTTGAAGAATCGGGGGAAGAACGAAACAATCAACAAAAACAGCGCGGATAAGTCGATCTGTAGTACTTTTCAACATTTATTCTAATAACACGGTGGCCACAGAAAACCACTTCACGGGGACACTTAAACGATCACTTCGGGACCTCCTTCAGAAGCGTTCCATCCGTTCCTCAGAACTAAAAAAAAACAGGTGTTTTTTTAAATACATTCATAGGAAAGAATATATATAACAAAGTCCAAATTTACAATAATTCGCTCATTCTGGCGAGTTTCAAAAAAAGTAGAGAATTTAAAATGAATTTTTTTTTTTGGTTTCTTGGAATTGAGCTAAATAAATCGCTCATTCTGGCGAGTTTCAAAAAAAGTAGAGAATTTAAAATGAATTTTTTTTTTGGTTTCTTGGAATTGAGCTAAACAAGACATTGCACCAACACATGGTTGCACATCTTGTTTTGTCTGAACGTGATGGGTGAATGGTTACATTTTTTGTGGCACAAGTGACGAATTCGACCAAGCTGCATCCGACGCCAAGTATAGTGCTGACCATCGCAAATGCAACACCATGAAGAACAAGAGATTAAATCCATATTTATAATACAAATAACATAGGTCCAAGGGTGAAATGAATTGAAATAAGCGTTCGACTTGTGGAACGCGAAGAAATCAGTATTTTGTGTCGTCGCATGGGCAGCAATAACTGCTGCTACATGTCTCGGCATTGATGGTATTTGGGTTTTATGGCGCAAGGGGCCACATTTGGCCATGTTGCACCAGACATGACATACAATATCAAGTAATAGACACACACACAATGGAAGTTTTACTAACACAGAAGAGAAAAATACACCCAGGGAGGAATGCGCCTGACAGGAATCGAACCTGCATCGCCTACAACTCGAAGGTTGCTAGCGCAGTGGACATACCCACTGAGCCACGACGACCCGTCTCGGCATTGAAAGAGGTTTGGGATGTGTGTTAGGGGTATGTCAATCCATTCTGCTTCCACCCTTTGCCAAAATTCATCTGGTGGAATCGCGAGTGGTCTGTTATACGCCAGTCGTTGGGCAATCATCGAACAGACGTATTCGATGGGTGCAAGATTTGGTGAACTGGCAGGTGTTAAAAGCGAAACCTGGTGGACTGAGGAATTGTACGTTGCATGGAACGTTCGGAAACTACCCGCAGGCAAGGCCGAAGACAAAGGAGGATAACAAGTCCCAAAGATGTAGCGGTGGCCGTGGATTGGATTTTGGGGTCCAAACACGGACAAACTGCGCCAAGCGCAAGCGGTTGCTGCGGAGTTTACTGGTAATGCGTACTAGGCAGGTGAGGGAATAGAATCCAATGGCGCCCCATATCATAACGCCAGGTGACGGGCCGGTATGGCCATTGCATAATGCAAGAGTCATGCAGTCTTTCGCCGCAGTGCCGCGAGAATCGGATGCGATCATCGTGTTGCTATAGACAGAATCGAGATTCCTCTGAAAAGGTGATGTATGGATTGGATTTGGTAGGTACACTGCAGCAACGGGCTTTTGGCGACGGTCCGGGATCAATCCCCGAAGGGAAAGATCCGAAGGGATTGGATTTGGATTTTGGGGTATTATGGCGCAAGGTCCAAAAGCGGAAAAGCTGCGCTTGCTTGTCCATGATCGGCGTTCTAAGTACCATTGCAGCAGAAGACGCTTGTGGTGAAGACTAATAGGTAGTCGCAGCAATGAAAAAAATCCAACCTGCAGCAGACAGCGTTGAATGGTACGTACTGGCACATGTTGTGCAACACTTAAATTCTTGAGCTAAGGTTCTTGATGTTGAAGTACGATCCATACTTTCGTTCGGCGGCGACGAGGTTGCTGCAATCGTTCACGGCGGTCAATTTGTTCCTCCCGCACTCACCGATTTCATATTCGCGTCATTGTTGCTTGGTTTCGTGCTTGGAAATTTAGTAAATTCAAATTCAGAAGTGACATTTAGTCGCAGTGTAAACCCTAAATAGTTTATGAAACTAATGTGTGAGAAAAATATCTAAAGGCGATGTGTGTGATTCCATGTGAATACGTAAACAAATTTTCAACCTTAACATTGCATGTTTCAGTTCGACAATGAGTCCAATGCTTAACATCGCATCTTTCAGTTCGCGGCTTCACTGCACGTTTCGGTTGGTGAGTGAATCCACGGCTTTCTCAGCATGTTTCAGTTCGCGAGCGAGTCCGTGGCTTCACTTAATGTTTCGGTTCGTGAGTCCGCGGCTTTACTACATCGCATATTTGTTTTACTTCGCGAGCGAGTCCGCGACTTCACTGCCTGTTTCAGTTGATGAGTGAGTCCAGGGCTTTCTCAGCATGTTTCAGTTCGCGAGCGAGTCCGCGGCTTCACTGCATGTTTCGGTTCGCGAGTCCACGGCTTAACACGGCATGTTTCGGTTGACGAGTGAGTCCACGGCTTTACATCGCATGTTTCGGCTCACGAGTGGGTCCAAGGCTTAAATCACACATCCATCGGTTACATAACACTTACAAAGCCCGATTGCATAACGATCGGAGGCCCCGAATTTACATAGCTCAGTTGCCCTCTTAAGCGAGGCACCTCCGGAGGCAGTGACCTAAAATTATATCGCGATTGCTCGAGTTGTTCTGCTTTTTGCTCCAGGATGAGGGGCGGGCCCCACAACACACACACTTTTTTCCGACCGAGCGATTGTCAAGAGCGAAAGGATTGAAGTGAAGTCATTCCCAATGATCGCCACTCGTCACGATCCAAAAAGGAAATCGAAAAATCCGCAAGGGCCTCCCTTCTCCAAGAAAGAAATCCATTAAGTCAAGCCTTCCTCCAAGCCTCTACCCTCTAATGAAGGAAGCAGATGGATCCGCACCTCGCTCAAGTCCACCCCTAATCGTCGGTGTCACGGCAAGACGAGAATGGTCCGTGGGTCCCCCAGCCGATACGAGGGCCCTAACGATGCTTAAATATACCATCCAGTGGATGCCCACCCCGTTTTTTAAAACTTGGGATTATTTGCGCGAAAACACTTTGGCCCCCATTTGCCTGGGCCCCCCTCCGATAATGATTATATTAAAGTCTAAGACGCAAAATAATGATGCCACTAATGAATTATAAATACGCCACCAGAGAGGGATCGTTGTAAGACATGCAAGTTCACATTCTCGAGTTGTTGGCGGACATGTCGGTCGTGACGCGGCGACATGTCGTTAGAGTTGTCGATGAAATCTCTATTAGGGTTTTTTTGGTGCGCCCGGAATACGGTAAGTGGTGCCATTTAGGGCAAGTTTAATGCTGGGTTTTGGATGGGAGGAATTTCGATCGTACCCAAAGAAATCACGCGAAGAAATTTTCGCGGCCGGTGAAATCCAAGATCTCAATTTGGTGAAAACAGCTCCTCGAGAAAGTTTTCCGATGAATTTAACTTAAGAACTATCAGCCGACTAACCCATAGGAAAAAGCATAAGATCAGAAAACCCCAAAACTAGTTTTGTGAGAATTATGGTTGAGGTTATGTGTGGGCATTATAGGTTTTTGATAATCAGGCAGTAAATAATGTAAGCAATGTAGATTATCACCAGTGTGCCTTGTTTGTGGGCCCCGATTAGCTTATTTACCCCATATTTGCTTAATTAGCCATGCGGGAGTCGGAGTTTTTTATGGCGCAAGGGCCATATTGGGCCAAGCTACGGCAGACAACGTCAAGTGATGCACATACACACACAAGGAAAGTTTTACTGTCAGAGAAAAGAGAAATACATCCAGGGAGGAATTGAATCCGACAAGAATGGAACCAAAGCCTCCTACAACTCGCAGTGGGCAAACTCCCTTAGCCAAACGACCTAATGAGGGGTCAATTTGCCAGTTTAAGTTACTCTTGTCGTCATATCACCATTCACCGCCATCTCTTCATTTATTTAGTTTTCATTTTTGGTTAATCAGTATACATTTAACCATTATTGCATTTGATACTTAAATATTTAATCAATAAATCTAATCAACACACTACTTCTCATAAAAACGGAAAATAAAGGCAATGAAACAACTTTTTCCGCTCGGCAAAATTAATAAAAATGCCGCTATGTCAAAATATAATCTCGACATGTTTATTTTCACTTTCTGTCCACATGAGCAGATTATTGTCGAAAGACGTTGAAGTTTGGTTTGGGTACAGGCCAGAAGAGTCGGATCGGCTGAGCCAAGCATAGCCGATCCGAATAATAAAGATAAATTGATGTTGAAGACATCACCCGGCAAGGCATATTTACCTTGTTACTCAAGTGTGCCTTATTGCATGATTCTTAACATTTCTATTTGATTATGTAATTACTGATACCCAGAAGTTATTCTAACCACATCATTCTACCTGTTAGGTATTGATCTTTACATGTGTGCAACGTCCGTTATTGGTTTTGCACATGGCTTAGGTTTGTCATTCCTTGACACACGAAGGGCAACCCATCAGTCTAGAAGTGTAAAACTGACGGCGCTGAACGATAAACAAAACCAGAATCCGCGCAAGACATCAGTTTTGCACTAGCTTTGTTTACCCCCCGTTCCAGCCTATCACTTTCATTTCAATTCCTTACGTTCCAGCCTTTCATTCGACCAGCACTTTCATTTAAATTCCTACGTTCCAGCCTTTCATCGTACCAGCACTTTCATTTAATCCTTACGTTCCAGCCTATCATCTTATTCAATCCAAATCACGTCTCGGCTTGGGGTCCAAAATCACGTGACTCGACTGCCTTCTCGCGGAAGCCGGATCATAAACACAATCCCCTCTACACTGTAAACGCAGTACAATGACCAAAACAAAAAATGCAAATAGTCATATTGTCCAAGTCATTAGTCATTAATAGCAGTGTTTAAGACATCCATGTAAGCAAAATATACTTTGAAATTGCATCTAAGTAGGATATTTAGGTACCATTGACGGCTGTACATAATTTCTATCCCTGATTCGGGCCGCGGTAGCCCGGTTGGAAGAGTAACGGACTAGCAACCGGAGGGTTGCGATTCCGAATCCAATCAAAGACAGTCGTGTACAAAGGGGGCTGGTGCACATTAAACCTGTCGTCGCCTCAAATGCTTTCACGTTGGCGTGGTGTGGAAGTTTGGGGAGAGCGGTTCAAAATTACGTTTTGTCCCCGATCTTTCCCTTCGGGGGTTGATCCCGGTCCGTCGCCAATAACCCGTTATGCTGCTCCAGTGCGACGTAAATTAAAATGCCTACCTACATCTATCCCTGATTCATAAAAATGTAAGGTATGAGCGAAAAATCCTAGATTCCCGATGAACTAAAAGGAGGTAGGTAGTTGATATGGTATTTGGTATTTTCAATTAACGTCACACTGGAGCAACACAACGGGCTATTGGTGACGGTCCGAGATCAATCCCAGTGGGAAAGATCCGAGGACAGCACCACGTAATTTTGAACCACGGTCAGATGACGAGAAGGTAGTTGAAGTAACATCGCATTGGAGTAACACAACGGGCTATTGGTGACAGTCTGGGATTGTCCGAGGTGTTGTCCTTGGATCAACCCTGAAAGAAAAGATCCAAGGACACCTCGTCATTTTGGTCAGATGACGAGATCACACGGGAGCTGGGACTCCACTCTCCAAATTTCCACACCAAGCCAACATGAGGACATTTAAGGCCACGACAGATTTAATGCACACCAGCCCCCACGCACAGGACAGTCTATAGTTGGTTCTAGTTTCGAACTCTCAACCCTCCGGTCGCTTTTCCGTTACTCTTCCAATGCAGCTAGCGCGGCCCGAACTAAAAGGGGAAATAGATTTCACTCCAGGAAAGAGCCCAAGAAAAATCTTGCAAATCTCCATTATGTCGAGATCATTTGTAACAGCTTTGATCAAGATCTGGAGATTTCTAGCAATTAACCTCAGGAGGAAAGGGGAATGGCACCCAGCCACCATTCATCATGGAATGCAAATTGCCAGGGTAAAGTCACGGATACTTAAAATCCCATTTCCGGTTCTGACCCTGCACTCGGCAATACGTCAACTAAACAAACAACTAGTCTCGTGATAAAATAGTCTTGTAGCTAACCATGTTGGAACGCGCACAATTATTAGATGGAATAATTACACCTCAATTAACGGAACACGGTAAACAAAAATCCCATTCATGCCGCCTGCTGGAGTGCTGAAGATAGTAGTTCCAAATTGATCTTTTGGGATCACAATAGTCAGGGTTTCTACTCTTTTCAAACAGAAAAGCTTTTGGCCTTTCTAAGGCGATTTTTTCAGCCTCTCGGGGGCACATCTATAGGTGTGTACAGGTTTCACGAGGTACCCCAATGATCTATTCTTTTCCCATGGGGTTTTACTGCCTCTGGTGAACATGGGGGTCGCAACCCCCAAGATATCTTTCTCTTCTCTTCATCCTCTTTTCACAATTACTCAACACTGTCTCTCTTGTGTTTGGAGCAGCTTGGCCAAATATCCGAAACCAACCTTGAGTGCAAAGGTAAAAAAACTTTCGTGCATGCCTAGCTTTAAAAACATCGATCTTTAGCAAATCTATATTCGTTATGTCATCAATTTTCGGTGGCACTTGACATTGGACGAGTATCATTGACATTGGTTTTTGAATGCAGGTGGAATAGATTATGTAAAAAACTAACGCTTTTTAAAATTTTCAAGCACTTCCAGTAAGTATTAAGGCTTTTTAAGGGCCTCAAAAACTAAACTGAAAAATCAGTCTTTGTTGAGGCATTTTATGACCCGTGGGATGGGTGGGTTTTATGGCCTTAGAGCCGTATATGGCCAAACTCAAGAGACCACTTAAAGTAAATGGACACACAAGGAAAGTTCTTCTGACACAGAAGTATGGTATTTTAATTAACGTCGCATTGGAGCAACCCAACGGGCTATTGGCAACGGTTCGAGATCAACCCCCAAAGGGACAACACCACGTAATTTTGAACCACGGTCAGATGACGAGGTCGCACCTGAGCTGCCATTCCACTCTCCAAACTTCCACACCAATCCAACGGGAGAACATTTGAGGCCACGACAGATGTAACGTGCACCAGCCCCCTTTATTCACGATGGTCTTTGGTTGGATTCGAACTCGCAACCCTCCGGTTGCTAGTCTTCCAATCGGGCTACCGCGGCCCCCTGACACAGAAGAGAGAAATACACCTAAGGAGGAACAGTGACGTAATTAGGAGGAGCAGACGGGGCATGTGCCCCCGGCGCCGAATTGGGGGGGGGAGAAACTGGCCAAGTATTGTTTTTATTATAGATATTTACGTATGATAAAAAATGAAGAGGGGTGGCGCCAAGGCGAGTTCTTGCTCCGGGTGGAAACTAGCCTAGTTACGTCCCTGGGGAGGAATCGAACCTGCGCCGCCTTTAACTGGCAGTTTGCTGGCGAAGTGGGCAAACCCACTGAGCCACGGCCCCCTCTAAGACCCGTGGAAACCCTGGTAGTTAATATGCTGAGTATAAAATACACCTGATGCAACAATGGTTGAAAACAGCACAATCAATAGTCGGTTGAGTGATCATAGTAGTATTAAGTTTCAGACACTTGCAGAATTGTATGATTGTAGATATACACAATTTATATAAAGCATGTAACCGTCAACAAGTACCGATACTGCTTTTTGACTTAGCACGGGAATATTAACACAACTTGCACAGGAAGTGAAATCTATCTATTACCCTCTCAGCGTAACGTGATTTCCGAGTAGCGTGTGTTGTTTTTCCCCCACAGCACACAAAATGACAAACCACGTCTATTGGTTGAAAGAATCCTAGGAAAGATTCTATTGGTCAAGAAGGTCAAAACTGATAAGTCGTGCAGGGAAGACAGCAGGTTGCAGAGCGGATATACACGTGCTTATTAAAGCACCCACTAACCATTTCTTTAAACGAATTCTTCCTACTCAAACCTTCCTGCATAACCCCATCCAAATCCCGAACTACAGACAAAGAAAGTCGAAAAATCCAAAATCTCAATTCTAAAGTTGAAAGAACAATCACAGAACCCGGTCAACCAAAACATGTTAAACAGTAACTAATCAAACCAAAAAGAAATCCAACCATTAGTTCAATATTTCTTCTACCTTAACGGCAGTCAAACAGAGGCTAAACTAATACTCCACTGCAGGCAATCAAGATTCGATTCAATGAAATGAAAGCTGACATTCAAAAAAGAGCAAAAAACAAGACCACAAAATTGATCTTAACCTAAACGTCCGATGACAAAAGGATTTCCATTTACTCAAGGAAGAGGATTGGAAAGATAATTTTGCTTCTTCTTCCAAGACTTATTCCATTAGTCGCGCAAGACTGACAAGATCATCATACGACTAGAAGATGGGCATCACGATAACTACAAAAAGTTCTTTTTTTAATGCAAAATAGTGCTCCAGGCTTAGCGTAATCACTGCTGTCTAAATCAGGTAAAATTCTAATCCTAACAAATTCGTCAGCACTTTTTTCGTCGGAATATTTGCTCCAGCGCGGTTGTAAATGAACTGAACTGAACGCATCGTCGCCTTTTGTCATCCTTTCGGAAAAAAGAAAATGGTATTACAAGTGTTATTTCCGCTGTTTGGGGTGTTTATTTCTTCACGCATGGGCGACTTGATATTAATTTTATAATCTTCGGCGGAAAAGGGGAGAAAAAGTTCTTAATGAATACTTGATTCGGTAATGTTAAGTGACAGATCGAATGAACTTTTTTTTAGCCGATTCATCGGATGGGTCGAAAAGGTGGTGAAAATGTTTGCGAAAGTATTGTGGTCGCAAATTAAATTTGAAAGAAAAAGTTACAATGCTGCACACCAAATGCATTGCTTCAAGTGAAGCAAAGCCTTTTCAACCTGGGCAATATAAATGCAGAGAACAGTTAGATGGTTGGTTTGAGTTTTATGGCGCAAGGTCTAAAAACGGACAAGGTGCGGCAAACACTAAATGATGCAAACCAGTAAAAATAGATAAAAGGTTAATATAGTCCGATCAACAATAAAAAGTATTTTTTAAATTATGCATTTATCATTGTACAGATGATATGTAGTTTTGATGACAAAAGAAGTCATGTAATGTGCGATAAAGATGTAATGCACTATCAAAAATGTAATAAAAGATGTAGGGTCAAAAACATAACTGGATAAATTTGTGATAAGATGGGGTACCCCTACCTTAATCGATTATTCAAATCCTAAAATGTAATTAAAAAATGATGAATCCTAAATGATAAAATGCCGCAGCGATGTAGGAAGGCAGTGATGCATATGGAGGGAGGAGGAACAGTTAGAAAATAACGCAATTTAGAGTGTGTAATAGTGGTTTGTTTCGATTTTAGGCGCAAGGTCCAGAACAAGCATCAAACACAAGACACAACGTCGAAGTGGATGAAAAGATAAAGGAAAGCCGCTACCTAAGACACTATAAAAGCGTATAAAGCAATGAGAGCATTGATGGTTAAAATAATGAAAAACGCTCACGAACAAAATAATAAAAAGAGAGTACAACAGTAATAAAAGAAATTATCTATAAATAAAACACTAGTGAGAATCCAATGATAATAAAAAAAATTGAAAATATTTGGATGGAGATTACCCCAACCAAATATTGTACAGAAGCTGTTTGGGCATTTTTGAACGATTTTAATGGATTGAAGCTAATTTTTTACATGAAATTCTTGTGTTTTAAATGTTTCATTTGATAGCCCTTATTGCTAACTATCTTTCTACACCTTAATTTCCATGATAATAATGACTTTTGAAGTATCGACAGTGGTATTTTGTCCCATTCTTGTTCCACAGTTTTCCAGTCATTGAATGGTTTTCGGTCGACGTTTCGATAATGAACTTTTTAAAAGTCTAAAAGCACAAAAGTCCATGGTTGAAACATCTGGAGATTTAGCAGGAATATCAGTAAAGGGTATTGACTTGATACGTTTCTTGTTCCATTTTTTCCAAGAATTTAATAGTCGATTTAGATGTGTGGCTGCTTGCTTTACACTGATGCAGTTCTACTGATTGTTGGCACTGTGGGTAAAGATATGATATTTCTTTTTTGAATATTGGGAATAAAATATGGTCTTGATAATATGTGGGAGTTGATTTTTTTACATTTCCCCCTCTTTTTACTTTTAATTTTCCATTATATGCAAAACAGGCAACAATCATAAATCTCTTAGAGAAAGTTCTCACGTTCACTTTGCTATAGTCCTTTGACTTGGCGGATTCTCTTTTAAAATTAAAGATCTTACCTTACAAATATTCTCAGAAATGTTTTCTTTTTTGGATACTTTTTTGGAAGTATTTTTCAACTTTTACGTTTTTTTCCTTTCTCATTAATATTACTTATCGTACCTTTAGATATCGAAAAACCATGACTTTTACAGCGTTTTTGAATAACTGAATAAGCATAATTCTCTTCGGAAAGAGAGCAAACATAGCCTTCCAACCATTGCTTATTTAAAAGCGCCATTTTGAAAGGAAACAAAACTCTGAGTTAGCAGACGATAAGTTATACTTTAACTATTTAACTGCTGCGAAAATAAAATTATTTCGTAGCATACAATTTTTATACAGCTCATCAAAATCGTTCAAAAAATGTCCGAACAGCCCTCTGTACTTTTAAAACCCTCCTGGTAGTTGTCTTGACGAGATATCTCGTCATTAGAAAACTGATCACATCTTGATCTCGTCAGCATAAGAAAAAATCGACAATATCTTGCTCGTCATTGGCACAATTGATCGGATCTTGATGAACGAGATGGACATCGAAACCACTTGGAGGGTTGAAATGGTTCTGTTAGCATACCTAAGTCGATAATAGCTAAAATCTGTGAAGACTCCAGATTCAGTTGGTTTTGACTGGACTGCTCTTACCATTATCTAAGTGCTGTCTTATCTCAGAAATAAAAAATCGACAGGATGTTACAAAATGAGTTCAAGGATTTCACTAACTTGAAGTAATCAAATTTTTTTATGGAGTTTATAGTCTGATGAGATCGGGCAACTAGGCTTATTGAGGCGATTTTGCTACATTTTTCCTTAACACTGTATACTTAAAAGTGATACAGTAAAATTACTTTTGCTTTTTATAAATTTGTAAAACACCATGCTTTTATATCAATGGGTTGGTTTGAGTTTTATGGCGCAAGGTCCAAAGACGGACAAGCTGCGCCAAACGCAAGGTAATACAAACCAGTAAAAAATAAGTTAGTAGGTAGGTAGTTTATTAATGTCGCACTGGAGCAACACAATGGGCTATTGGCGACGGTCTGGGAAAGTTCCGAGAACAACGCCTCGTAATCTTGAACCACGGTCAGATGACAAGAACGCCTGAGATTGCACCCCCACTCTCCAAACTTCCATACCACGCCACCGTGAGGACATTTGAGGCCACGACAGATTTAACGTGCACCAGACCCCGTGTGCAGGGCGGTCTTTGGCTGGACCGAGTAAAAATATGTAAAAGGATGCAACAGTCTAATCAACAATAAAATTTAAAATTATAAATTTATCGTAATATGATGTAGTTTAGATTACATAAAAGGTGCAGGATAAAAGATGTCTTACAAGTAGGCAATCATTGATAAAATAAATTATGAAGGCTAAAAACTACTACTGGAGAAATTGTGACGAGATGACGTATCCCCATCTTAGTCGACTATTTAAATTCTTACAAGTACGCAATCATTGATAAAATAAATTATGAAGGCTAAAAACTACTACTGGAGAAATTGTGACGAGATGACGTATCCCCATCTTAGTCCACTATTTAAATTCTAATATGAAATGCAATTAATAAATGATGAATTATAATAGTGGTAAAATGCCGCAGCGATATGAGGGAATGGTAGTCAAAAACTTTTTGCAAGAGTTGGGGCATTGAGATGAAAGAGAACACTGCTTTACTGCAAAAGGATAGTGAAACGAAAGTGTTAATAGAAATGAAAGTTCAAGTTCTATTCAAGTAAAGCTTTACTTGAGAAAGAGTAAAACCAGCAACAGTGAATTTTGAATTAGAGACAATCACGTTTGGAGAGAAATAAGAACTGTCCTCTGATACAATCGAAGTTGCAAAACCGCTGCACTATTAGCAAATAACTGCTTACAAATATTTTTATAATAAAATAAATTATAAACAAAAATGTTTTGGAAGTTTTATATAGATAGAGCCCAACCTGAAATCAAATCTTTTTCCTGGGAACTTCTCTAACTTTCCCATCATGCGGTTAAGCATGCAAGCTCGCGTTTTCGTAAACCAAAGCGTGCGAAAAACGCTTAAGAATGTCAGATACGTAGTTTCGGGTAACGTTTACCTAAAAAATCGCTACAAAGTTGCAAAAAGAAACCCGACTTCCATTACAGGAAACCGAATGCAGAAACAGCGACGATAAATACTTTTTTTTACACCTGAACGCTAAAAGATGGTTTCACGACTCCTTGTCCTACACCGCGACGGGAAATGGAAAAACAAGTTGCCGCATGAGGTGTATTTCGAACCGCTTACATTGGAGGATACGCGCTGGGTGTTGTGCATCTTGCAAATCACAAATTTGAAATTGCAAGACTGCTTGGTTGATTAACATCGGTTTTATGGCGCTATGTCCCACATAGGACAAGCCGCGCCAAAGGCAAGATTTAAAGCAATCCAATAAAAGCAGAAATATTCAAAATAGCACGCAAGCCAACAATAAAAGGTGGATTTAAATTCATGCAGGTACACTAACATAAAAGTAAAATTTAAACACAAATCCCGAAGATTCAAAAAGTACATTTATGCTAAAGTATGACGCTAAAATTAGTAAAATGGTTAATTTAAAAATATATATCGGTAAAAAATTAGTAAAATTGGTAGTTTAAAAATATTGATGGTAATGTTACTTTAAAACAGATGAACTGTGGTGTGGTTCAAAAGATATAGATAAAATCATGAAATTTAAAAAACCAATGCTGTATAAAAATAAAAAAGATTTAAATGGGGATTTCCTCTTACCAAAGCTTGCAAGTTTAAAATGGAATTGTTAAAAAAACGATGACGACTAAAAACAAGGCAATCGGTTAAAATATAACGAACAGGGAAAGGAATTGTAAAACTAAAAAGGTAATATTGCTTTACAAAGTTCAGCCGAATGGACGAAAATGTCAAAATTAGCTCAACGAAAATCCGAGTGATTGAACAGATTAAATTAAGGTTAGAAATTTGGATTTTTTTGGATTGTATTTTGGGGTTTTATGTCGCAAGGCCCAAAAGCGGACAAGCTGGACCAAAAGGTTAGAAATTAGCAGTCGTTCGTCGTATTTTGCACCTATGCATTTCGTTTCGAAGACAGGATCCAGTCATCATTTTGGACGGCAAACTTTTCTGGATTTTTTTCTCTTGTTTGGCGCAAATTCCAACCGCGATCAACCGTCTATATTAAAAAAATGTGGTTGGTTGACCTAATTTCAATGACACAAGGGCCAGATATCGGCCAAGTTGCACAAAACACATGACAAAGACAATGTTACAAATTGTATTGTATAGTAAAAGATCAAGTAAATTTTGTTAAATGTACACGTTAAAATGAGTAGGATGAAATAAAATGAATAAAACCGAGTAACCCAAATTTAATATAAAGACTAGAATTTTGATCACAAAAATTGTAAAGGCTTAATATGAAATGGTTGATAAAACCTTAATGAAATACAACTTGAAGGGGTGATGAATTACAAATATGGTAAAAATCGTGAGTGATGAAGGATAAGGTAATAAGTTATGGATGCGGATTGTGACCCAACAAATGCGATAAAATTGATTACTAGTTATTAAAAAAATCGACGGCAAAGATGTTTAAGACGCAAACAAATTAAAAAATGTCGTATGGTAAAAGGTTGTAGACAATGCTGGTACGGTTTAACCCATTAATAAATGTCTATGGTGACTCTTAAATGGAAGACGAGTAATTATAAAGTCATTCACATAAATGCAAATAAAAGGCAGCTACAGCCGAAGCACTTGTGAAATATCAGCATAATTTTTTAAAAAATGATAGCCAGTCTCCTCTTAAACCTTATTTTATTTGCTCAGATACAAAATGAATCGCCTAAAACACAAAATGTGCAGATTAAGTATGAAACAGACGTTGAAGATTTCGCCACGAAATTTAAATTTTAAGATATGAAAACTGAATATTTTCTTAATAAGGTTTGATCATAATCTATCAACCAAATTCCCATGTTTTTCTGTCATGGTTGACACGGCTTGGAGTCAAAAGTTCGAAATTGACGTCCCGTGGAAAATTTTCCTCCAAAACCGAAAAACATTTTCTCGTCCGCTATTAGTTAAAAAAGGAACGAAATTTTCGTTGCCCTTTGTTTTTTTTTCAAAATTTAATAGAATTTTCAAAAAATAATAGAATTAAAATGTCGAAGATTCCTCTACAGCATTCAATTTCAACTGACTTGAGATTTGAGATGTCGCGACAAATGTTAGGTCGGTAGTTGAATTTACGTCACACTGGAGTAACACAACGAGACATTGGCAAAGGTCCTGGATCAATCCCAAAGGGAAAGATCCGAGGACAACGCGTCGTAATTTTTAACCACGGCCAGATGACGAGGTCAGCACCTGGGCTGGCACCCCACTCTCCAAACTTCCATACCATGCCAACATGAGGACATTTGAGGCCACGACAGATTGAACGGGCACCAGCTCCTGAGAACAAAACGGTCTTTGCTTGGACAGTTTCAAACCCTCGCAACCCTTCGGTTGTTAATCCGTTACTCTTCCAACTGGGCTACCGCGGCCCCTAATATAATCAGAAAAATCGAGGTGGCTGAAAGACAGCCTAAGCATGTTTCTAAATTTTTATAAACATGTCCAACAAATTTTCCGATAATCAAGTTATTCGTTACTTATAAGTTAATATTTATGGGTTCTTTTTTAGTATTGTTATAAAAGAATCTGCATATTTTGTTATTTCAGTTAGAATATTCAAAAAGCACTAATCAGAACTAGAAATATTTGATGGGGAGTGCCCACCACACTCGAATCCTCGAAATTTTGAAATCACAAAGCTATCTAAAAACAGTTATATAAGAGAAAAACGAAGTTTCGTTCATTGCAGGTAAGGTATTCGTCTGAAATCGTCAACAGTTTGAAGAAAACGGTCGAATAAATCAAAAACACTAAACTTACAGCCGTTTTGTAAACGCTTATTTTTACCTAAACGGTTAAATGGTCCATTTTCTATTTGAATGCAAGTATAACAGTGGGATTAGTGCTTAAAATAATCAACAAAAAGCTATAAACAAAATAACCGTAAGATATTTTGACTTTCATTCAACGTTTCACTTCTCTTTAAGTATTCGTTAACAAAATCTCGATTCACAGGTGTATGTGTACAAGATGTTTTGAATGCAACTCAATTTTCGTGGAGGTTATCTCGAATTGATAACATTACTTCAGTCCAGAAGAAAAAAATTCGAAGTTGAGATGCTACGTAATCGTTGGGATGCAATGAAGCATGAATCGTTAGGATGCAATAAGGCATTACTCTTTAAACAGTGGTGTGTGCTTATTATTGTTCACAGCAGTGTATATGGAATTGGTTAAGTGTTGACAATGTTGCAAAAGCACATTAAGTATTAAACTGGTCAAATGACCCGTTAAGGTAAAAATATTTACACTTCATGCGTATGTCAGATGCATGGTTAGTTGGTTTTGGGTTTCATGGCGCAAGGGCCATACTTGGCCAAGATGCGCCAAACAAGACAATGTCGAGTGATTCTGAAAAGAAAAGATTGAGTCGGTTTCGGGGAGGTTTGAGGGTTTTTTTTATGGCGCAAGTTTGGCCATGCTACACAAGACATACAACGTCAAGTAATACACACACAATGAAAGTTTTACTGACACAGGAGGAAATATACGCAGGAGAGGTGCAAAGAAATATGTACTACAAAATTAATTTTATAAACACTTCAGGTAAAGTTGAAAAGTACATGAGGAAAATCGATAAAATAGAATTTTAAGTCAATCTTAAAACGGGTCATTGGATCCGCTTGGCAAATTTAGAGTTAAACGCAACGGTTGGTTGGTTTTTTTATGGCGCATATTTGGAGAGGACACAAGATAAACAATGTCAAGTAATGGACATACAGACACGAGTATTAAACGCCATGCGAGTTGAACATTCCGGCATCTACGGAGCCGAGAGTTGGTAGTTTGAGTTTGGTTTTATGGCTCGAGGGGCCATATTTGGCCATGCAGCGCCAAACATAAGACAAACATCAAGTAATGGACAGATACACAAGGAAAGTTTTAACACAGAAGATACGGAGTCGAGAGAAAGTCACAATCCAAATTAGTTTCCGAATATAAACTTGATGGACATTTTTATGAAAATAATGTTTTTGAGAAGAGGGAGCGTATTTCTGAGGTTTGCAGACGGGCAGCTTATACCCAGGATAGTAATTAATAATGGTAATTAATTAACGTGGCACTGGAGCAACACAATCGGCTATTGGCGACAGCCGAGATCAATCCCCAAGGGAAAGATTCGAGGAAAACACCACGTAATTTTGAACCACGGCCAGATGGCGAGGTCAACACTTGAGTTGGTTGGTTTTGGGGGTTTTATGGCGCAAGGGCCATATTTGCCCACGCTGCGCCAGACACAAGACATACAATATCAAGTAATTATATATATATATATATATATATATATAGACACACACAATTAAATACATTCATAGGAAAGAACATATATAACAAAGTCCAAATTTACAATAACAAAGCTCATTCCGGCGAGTTTCCAAAGAGTAGAGAATTTAAAATGAATTTTTTTTTGGTTTCTTGGAATTGAGCTAAACAAGACATTGCACCAACACATGGTTGCACATCTTGTTTTGTCTGAACGTGATGGGTGAATGGTTACATTTTTTGTGGCACAAGTGACGAATTCGACCAAGCTGCATCCGACGCCAAGTATAGTGCTGACCATCGCAAATGCAACACCATGAAGAACAAGAGATTAAATCCATATTTATTATACAAATAATATAGGTCCAAGGGTGAAATGAATTGAAATAAGCGTTCGACTTGTGGAACGCGAAGAAATCAGTATTTTGTGTCGTCGCATGGGCAGCAATAACTGCTGCTACATGTCTCGGCATTGATGGTATTTGGGTTTTATGGCGCAAGGGCCATATTTGGCCATGTTGCACCAGACATGACATACAATATCAAGTAATATACACACACACAATGGAAGTTTTACTGACACAGAAGAGAGAAATACACCCAGGGAGGAATGCACCTAACAGGAATAGAACCTGCGCCGCCTATAACTAGAAGCTTGCTAGCGCAGTGGGCATACCCACTGAGCCACGACGGCCCCACCTGGCATCCCACTCTCCAAACTTCCACGCCAACGTAAGGACATGACAGATTTAACGCGCACCACACCCCGTGTACACGACGGTCATTGGTTGGACCTAGTTTCGAACTCGCAACCTTCCGGTTACTGATGCGCTACTCTCCCTTCGGTAGCCATTATACCCCAAGAATGGCCCTGTTTAGGGACACCCTATATTTCATTTAAACACAAAAAATGCTACAAGTTAATTACAGAATAACAAAATGCTCGTCAAAGCGCGCAAAGTGCAATCTGCCCGACGAGTCCAGAATTATCTTCCCTTCCTAGTCATTTCAATTAACTCCGTCTCTTGATAAAGAGCGCGTTCACACGGGTGTCCCAGGTGAAGACAGACATCTCTCGACAGCACGGCATCAAATCCACGGCAAGAACCGCTACGGAATCGGGGCGAAATCTGATCCCAAACAAAACAGAATGACTCGACGAAATCGTTTCCGATACAAAGCACAATCTCGACTTCCCCAGATCCGGGCAAAAACAGAAAACGGGCTTGTTTCTCTCGCTCATAAGTTCAAAGAACAAAGATAGTAGCAATGTGTTGAGATGGGGTGAAAACATGTAGCTGAAATCACGCTAATTGAGACGCGCTCATAAAGAATATATTAAGTATTTCGTAATCCCACGTTTTATCTTCAGATGAACTGGTTTAAAATTATGAACGAATACTGAACTGGTTTAAAAATATGGAAACGACGAATGTGATATGGTCTAACTAGGTAATCTAAAATAGTGTGGCCAATAGGAGAGGGTTACGAGTCAACCCTCTGATGATCTAATATTAAATAAAAATTGTGGAAACATGTTTTGGGATGTAATGTATAATTTTTCTTCAATTTTCTTCGAATGCAATGACTGTTTGATTTTGTAAATAATGTTTACAATACGCAGAATTTCGTGTTTCATTTTGTTCCCATGGTCAACTCTTATAATTTTAGGAAAATAGTTTATAACAAAGAAAGCTCTTCAAATAACGTCATTTTGGATGGGTCTTATTTACCGTGGAGATGTAGGGATTACGGCACGAACCCATGGGAAATTTCTGACTGCTCTATTGCTAAAATATTCCTAACTGCCAATTCTGATAGAAACTCAAACGCTTATCAAAGCTGGCTGGGTTTTATGACGCAAGGGTCATATTTGGCCAGGCTACGCCAAACATCAAATAAATGGACATACACAAGTTTTATTGATACAGAAGAAAGAAATACACAGAAGAATCGAACCATCTACAACTCAAGCTAGAGGTTTACCCACTGAGCCAAGGCGACTCCGACGTTTATTTAAGAGAAAATGGTACATTAAAGTATTTTGGTATGGTATGATGGTATGGAAAGATCGGTTCAGAGATTCCAGATTATGAAAGACAACCTTAAAAATTTATACAAGTAGGTTTTGATTACACGAGGATTTAATTTTAGGGATATATTTTAACTTTTCGTCGTGGTATATGGTTTTAATTCTAACAATTCGGTTCGCAATCGCTCAGGCTTGAAAACGATACGCTATTTGTTCACCTTAACGTTCACTATTTGTATACACACCTGAATTGAAGCAAAATCTAATTTCGAAATTTCAGATACAAAATCTAGATGAGAAATGCGACCAGCTTGAGGATCTAGTTGTAAATATGACGAACAGTAATGTATTAATAGTATCCTACCGAACGCAAAATTTAAAAAAGTGGAAAATAATGATTACTTGGACTGCATATGTGCAAAATACTTATTAAAGTAGATGTTACCAAAAACGTATTCATTGGAAAATAGGGAAATTTTAAAACTTAATTCGTTATGATGGCTAATTTGGTTGTCTTGGTACAATTTTTCAAATCCACAAGGATTTTCGAATTAATTTTAAATTATCTTTATTTGAACGCAGTTTTCCAAAGAAAAATATATGGTTCCTAGCAAATTTTATAATGTATCCATTTCAGAAATAGACACTCACAGGATTAGTGATGGCACACGTTGAGAAACCATAAACCATATTTACGCACAAAAACAAGTCCATTAAACAGCTATGTAGAACTGATGGAAGTAAACAATTTAAGAGGCTTCTCCCCAATAAATAGTTGGGTGGGTTTTATGGCACAAGGGCCAAACATCTAGTAAACATAAACACACAAGGAAAGTTTTACTGACAGAGAAATACACCCAGGGAGGAATCGGACTTCTGTATCCTCCCTGGGTGTATTTCTCTGAACTGAAAAGAAAGACGTCAAGCCCAAGTGAAAGTGCACAAGCGTTCACTACAATTGGAAAATATAGTCAGGAGTCTTGAGTTAATGAAGAACGAATGCCTCTGAGGATTTCTCTCTCAAATGAAGTAGAAAGTATTCGAGATGTGCTGTCTTTTTTCACTAAAAATGAAAGAATATCTGTAGGACCTTTTAGGATGTGTTTAATTTTGAGTGTTTTCATAGGGCTTAAACTGAGTTTTCATCAGCATGAAGGTCCATCAGTCAGTTAAGTAGAAAGCATTCAAGATGTGCTTGGTGTCTTTCTTTTTACTGCAACGTCTCTGTTGAAACTTTTAAAATGTGTAATTTTTAGGGTTTTCATAGGGGGATTAAACTGAGTTTTCATCAGCATGAAGGTCCATCAGTCAATTCAGTAGAATGGATGGAAAAAGAAACTTTACACGCTACTGCAATAAATGATGCTGATGGGTGCAAGGGCCTATGGTGAAGGGCCATGTTTGGCTAAACTGAACCAAACATCAAGCAGAGATGCACACACGGCAAGTTTTACTGACAGAGAAATACGTAGAATCGGACGTAAAAGCTGATGAAAACTCGGTTTAATCCCAATGAAAACACTAAAAATTACATCCGTGTAAGGAAGGCTCAACAGAGATGTCTTTCATTTGCAGAAAAAAGACGTCAAGCACATCTCGAATGCTTTCTACTTCATTTAAGAGAAATCCTCAGAAACATTTGCTCTTCATTAATTCAAGACTCCTGACCACATCTTTCACTTGTGAAAGAAAGCAAGTGAGAAATTCGATACTTCCTCGCTCTGCGTCCCATGATTGCTTATGCGGTCAGAATCACAACATTCGAGTTGATGGGGACTTTTCTTGATGACCTTGTGTTTTTGCGAAATTCTGTGCTTTCAACGGTCGATAAGATCACGCTGCAGATAGCATCTCTGAAATAGCTCAACGGATGATGGATTGATTTGGATGGCAATGGCAAGATTGAGACAACTGCATTAACGGACCTTGTGCAAACAGAAGAGAAGCTGGCTTGAATGTAAATAGTACCTTTTTCGTGGTACCACCGGAGCGTTCTTTGATTTCAGGTTTTCGGCGTAAGAAAACAAACAGCAAGAAAACAAGGGGATGTAGACGGAATTCTAAATATCTGAGAAATCAAATACCATGTCGAGCAGTTTTTAATTGCTTTATTCTAAGGCAGGAATTTTCAATCGGAGTGACGCGGCACACTGGTGCACCATACGGACGGTGAAACGTTTTGCATTTTGTAAAGTTTTAGCTTTGAACTTTTGACAAGTGTGCTCGCAAATAATTTCAAATGACATCCGTATAAATACCCAAAACATTATTTTTTTAGTGTTATTTCTATTACAAAATGTCACAAATAAATACTTTAAAAGCCACCTCGGAGCAAAGAGGGTGGTAATTACTGGTGTATTTTTGCACATCAAGCAAACACCTATTTTTTTTGTCAGGTCGGCAAAAAGTAATAAATTTTTTGGTGTGCCGCAGAATTTTAGAAATAGTTTATGTGTGCATAGCTTGAAAATCGCTATTCTAATGGAAGGGAATCAACATTTCGGTGACACTTAATAAAGCAAACTAAAAAAACTGCAGTATAAAATCGAAACAATTCTGAATTGTTTTTAAGTTTAGAACACAACTTGTATCGATTTTTTGTTTTCGCATCTTGTTTGCATTAATTCCTATGTTGGAACATCGCACCACCGATTCTTAGGGGGAGAAAATGAATGTAATTTTCAGGGCCGTCATTCAATTTGAGTGTTGAATTTTTGAGAACGAAAGTGTTCTTTTTTCAAAGCGGTCAACGCATTGTTTATCTTAATGTTAATAATTCAGTATTAAGAATTTTACTGGCATGATCAACATTAGAGAGGTACAATCTTCCCAAGTTTGGCTGTTAGGATTAACGGTTACGATAAACCTAGAAAACAGTAAGAGCAATTAATCAGCAGTTTATTTAGCGATACTATCACCTAGCGTTATAAAATATTAGATACTTAACAAACGGAACAGGTAATAATGGTCAAATCCAAATGACCAAACTTGGAAACATTCTTGACTAGTACTAATGTAGTTATAGTTTTGTAAAAAAGTTGGAAATTATAAGCGCAAGTAGTCAGAAAGTAAACTTTCCTTCAGTCGCCAAACTACGCAATTTGGGTGACAATTTTAAAACATTTTGTTTATATGGATGAGTATAAACGGTTTCTGGAATAGAATTAAAGCCAGCACCTCTGCTGTAGCATAAACTTTAAGTGTACTTACGAAATAAATAGGCTAGGCCTCGCTTTGACGACTAGATTGCATTTTAGTCTTTTGTTTTTTGTATTTGCAGATTCTTAGATAATTTCAAATATTTTTTTAGTGCAGATTGTTAGAAGGAAGAATAAACGGTTGATAGGTTGAAATTTGAGTCATACAAACCAAAATATTCAGAAAAGTTAGGCATCAAAAATGATGACTGGGTCTGAAACCTCGGTCCTCAAAACAAAATAAAGTTACAAATCCCGACCAATGACCGGAACTTTCGAACTGTTTTGGGTACCATTTGCAAAGCATAAAAATTATTCTTTGAGGAACTTAGGATAAGCAAGTTATTAATTGTGATCTTTGCGATATACTTGGGCAGTACAAAATTATTCAAATCTTTGTAAAATTAATTTTCAAAGTTTTTATTATGATTGGCAACATTTACCCCTTTATCTGATGCAACAAAGATGTATTAGATCATGTAATGTTTGTAGTTGTCGAATTATTAAAGCTGTAAGCGAAAAAGCAAATTATTTGGTAAGAATTGTGACATACATTGCACCTATAACAAGTAAAAGTGATGAAAATAATAGTTAAAATTTTAAATCAAGCATCAATATACTGATTTAAGTCTGACTACACTGACGTTTCAACTGACTACTTTTACTGAACTACACTCCATTGAACTTAATGAGAAGAAAATTGAAAATAAAATCATGAAATTGTGAAGCAATGAAAAATCTAAGATGCTGTCAAACTACCTTGTGGCTTTTTGATGATGGACAAGTGACTTGATGGGTTTTTACTATATTCAAGTGCTTAATGTACAAAGCTTATGTGCTCAAATAGTTGAAAAACAATAATGCAATTTTGATTTATGTTTTAATACATTGTCTTGAAAAGAAAATTCTATCATAAGGAATATCTCCAACATACCCAACTCAGTATTATGAATGATTACAAATTTAATTTTATAAAAGTAATGAAAAATGATCATTAAAAATACTTTCATTGAAATCTAAGTTCAGTCATTTAAAAAATTTATAGAATGCTTTCATCTTTTCTTTAGATATACTTTGAAGCCAAAAGTTTAGAAAACAAAAAATGATCTATACAGTAATATTAAGTGGTAAAACTTAAATTTAAGTAAATGTTTCTAGTTGGAATCTAAATGGTAAACATGCCAATTCTAGTGTCATCAAACATAAATTTGTGTTAAGTCTTGTGTTTGATAAAACTTACAAAAGTTAGATTTAAATTAATAGAAATTTAATTTTCAAGCATTGATAATTTGAAGAACATAAACAACTATGTTTTAGCTCTAGCAACATTGAAGAGAAATTTGTACATCAGATAAATTCCATAACAGTGACTGGTCATCACCTACAGTCTTTTTTCTTTCTAATGCCAGTCCAATTAACTTAACATCTCCATCATGGCACTAAAGGCAAATTTGTGAAACACTTGAGTTACACCATGGGGGGGGGGGGTCACATTGCATCGCATTCTTACTATGCAAACTCGTTTATAGAGGCCACACATTCATTCAGGAGGGATAAACATCCATGCTTTACCCCAGATTCAAACAAGAAACCTTTCGATCCAGAAGCCAGTACTCTGCCGACTAGGCCAATGGGTCATCACCTACTACTTACATTATAATTTTATAAGCAATAAATGAATGAATTCTAAAAGTAAATTCTAGACACATCAAGTCCAATTTACAAAGCTAAAGCATTTTGTTTCCCAAAAACGTGCCAAAACATGATTAAATTGAAAAGCAGTTACGACCAATTTAGGTATTATTTCACTACATCTGCCTAATGCTTAAAAAGCCAAAACTTTCCACTTTAGTTAACAGATTAATCTCATGGCTGTTATGAATGACAGCATTTGTACTCGAAACAAAATTCTAAACTTTAAACGACGAATTCTGAGTTTTAAAGAGGCATTCTAATGAAATTCCAGATTCCAAATATTAAAAGCTAACCACAATAGTATTTGGTCTTAAGTATATACATTAGAATTGAATCACGTGCACTCATTTGGACAGCATGGGGGAAAAATTTTGTCTTTCGAGAAAATTTACACTAACAGATCATTTCTCTAAACTTATAATTTTAAAATTTCAGAAATGAATTCTGTAAAACATTAAAATGCTACAAGTTTTACAGAACACTTTTTAGAAAATTTGTACTCAATTACTCTTACATCCTCAAAACATTACATTACTGATACCTAGCTTAAAATGGATACAAGAATTGGTCAGATTAGGCTTTAAATATTAGGAATACAAAGTGATGACAAATGACATTTAAAATATTTAAAGGATAATATAATCTGGAATTTATAAGGCATTCTACTTTCGTGTGAATGCTTTTTTGCAAAAATGGAAATTCCCAAGACAATGTTAACAAGTTTTCCAATGGCTTTTGACAAGGTACACTTTAGTTATAAACATAAAACAAGTGTACTTGTTTGTGTGAATGGCATCATTTAACATGACACAGCCAGAAAGTAAGCTATAAACATCTATGAAGTACTATTGGCCATTTTTGACAAACAATATTTTAATTGAAAATCCCATACATGTTTAGTTTCTAAAGTACCTGCAACGTTACTATATATTATAATTTGGCATTTGAACAAACTAGTTCAATTATTACAGCAGATTCTGTTTAATTGGAAACTTTAGAACTGTAACACATTGGCCTAACTAGGCAGATACCACAATTGCAAGTTAAGCCCTTAATAAGCAATAGGCCTTGTTTACCCAGAATTGTTACAAGCTAAATAACCTCCAATAAACATTGGTAAAATCACAAGAGTTGATTACATTATTTGTCAAAATCTGGAAAGTTACTGGTAAGTGAATACAACAAAATATATCTAAATAGTATAAATACATTTTTGAATGTTTTGTTGGGAATGCAAACCAAGCAATTTTATCTTTGATTTGCCCAACACAGCACTTCGAAAGCTTGTTACTGACAGCGTGATCATTTTTTGAGTAGCTATTGAAATATTATATAATGTTGCTGTAGCTAACTTCAGGAGACAAATTGTATGAAGTTTATTACTTTTTTAAGGGCAGTTTCAGATATTCATAGAGGGGAGAAAAACAAGAAAATGCAGGCCTACACTAATGTTTAATTTTATTTAATCATGTTAAAATTTTAGTTTACAGAATGCAACAAATACTGGATACAAATTTTGTCTCATACTTCAAAATAGAATAACTGAAGCAACAGCATGCGTTTGCAAATGACTTTCCTAATGTATTGATTGGGCCAAAAACTTCATAATGGTCTGTTTTAGATCCAAATGATTGTCTTGCTACTTCTTAAAAACAGCTTTCTTAACAGACTAATACAGCATGTCTTGTAGGACACAACACGTAAGATAATCATTACGAATGCACGGGCAGGCCTGAAACAACCTCCACAGCACAAGTCTTATAACTGAACTTCATTAAGAATATCATTGACAAGCTTTCGCGGTATCATTTGCGGACTTACAACACGAGAACACGTTTTCCAACCCAAAATGAGCGATTCATTTTCATATAATAACACAGCTTGACACATACAAATTGGATCCCAAAACATCTGCTGGTTGCGAACCACACTAATGTATCGATACACGCTACATTGGATACTTTGTAAACACACCGCGTGCCCTGGGGAAAAGAGATTCGAACAGAATCATCAAAATCTTACTAATCAAGCACCGTTTCTGATTCGTACTCGATGGTTTAATAACACCCTTACGTTTCCGACGCCTAAAGGTGAGTTAATGTTTCCCGATAATTGTACGAAGTCACCGATGCGGTTAGCCGGTAATTGACTCGTTAGGGAGAAAACAATCAAAAGGGGCAAAAACAAAGGCTTTCTCTTCACAGACCACCGTCCGAAAAAGAATAGAAATGCAACTATTGGCACCCGGCCAGGTGTGAATGGTTTGACACAAAAGCGCGCCACAAGTAAGAACCACGTGCTTGGCTTACCTGGATGTGGACGTATCCATTGAGCCGCAATAGAGATGACACACACACACTTGATAAAAAAAGGCAAATAAAAAAGACGCTATCGTCCGATACCACGCATCTGCGGTTACCACAACAACGAAAGGCACTGTTATCACACGGAGCCAAGGAAATGGACTGAATGAAGAAAACTTTCTGCTCATCGCAGTCACCAGGTTGCCGTAATCGGGGGAGATGGTTTCGTCGCCAACGCTGCAGCCGCCAAGCTTGCGAAACAGTAACAATAATAAAAAATCTCAGAATTCTAGTCCTAAATCTTCGTTGACTTCATTATATCGAACTTTTTCTGGAGGAGTTTTTAATTTTCCCGAACAGTTCTCTGACCGATTTACGGACTCTTATGAAGATTTATAATTATTGTGAAAGAGAGCGTTTTTTTTCTTCAAAAGCCTCATGTACACCTACACTGGTTTTGTTCGTCTCCTTTAAATTTGTTTGTGTTGCTCCAGTACTGCATGAATTAACAACCGACCTTTGAACTTTACTTCAAGAAAAATAACTTTTTGGTTGGCAGGATCGTTTTCTTTGGTTGAATTAAGGAAATTTCTTTCGTGTGAAGAAATTTGACTAACCAAATTTACCTTCGACGCCAAGCTCCCAAAGTATTAAAATTGGTTGGTTTATGGAGTTTTGCGGCGCAAGGCCATATTTGGCCATGCTGCGACAGATACGAGACATACAATATCAAGTAATAGACATAATGAAAGTTTTACTGACACAGATAAGAGAAATACAACCAGGGAGGAATGCACCGGACAGGAATAGAACCTGTCTACAATCTACAACTCGAATCTTGCTAGCACAGTGGGCATACCTACCTCCTACCCCGTATTGCCCGTTGTGTTGCTCCAGTGTGACATTAACTAAGATGCCATACCATACCTACCCCGTATTAATATTGTTCCAGAGGGGCTGTGGGCCGCTGTAGCCCGGTTGGAAGAGTAACGGATTAGCAACCGGAGGGTTGCGAGTTTAAATCCAACCAAAGACCGTTGCGTAGAAAGTGGGCACGTTAATCTGTCGTGGCTTCAAATGTCCTCGAGTTGTCGTGGTGTGGAAGTTTAGAGAAGTGGGGTGCCAGCTCAGGTGTGACCTTGTCATCTAACCGTGGTTCAAAATTACGAGGTTCGACCTTGGATATTTCCCTAGGGGATTGATCCCGTACCTTCACCAATAGCCCTTTCTGTTGTTCCAGTGCGACATTAATTATTTACCTACCTACCTACTACCATTATTGTTGGCGCCAAGCTCGCAAAGTATTAAAATTTGAGTTATAGAGGGAATGAGGTGGCACAGGTGCCAGAGTCGAGGATTAAATACGACCAGGATTTTCGTGAGTATAATAAATAAAACGACATTTTTTGTAAATTTGTATTTTATTCATGCAAATGTAAATACAACAGTGTTGCAAAAATGATATAAGTATTTCAATATTCAGTTCATATTCAATGCGATTTTTGGACGGATTTTCTCTGCCAATTTAGTCAAATTTGGAGTGTACTTCGTGCACTTTAGGAGTTCCGCATTTAAACTTGCATCCGTTAGTCTGCTTCTGTTTGCTTTTAAAGTAGTTCATCGTAGAGAAAAATTGTTCACAATTGTATGAGGACCCAAATAAGGTCAAAATCCCAAAACCCAATCTCCTGTCCTTTGAATAATTAGTTGGAAAGGAGTTTCAGCATTTAAATATAATATCCCTTGGTATTTCCTCCATAGTTGTCTCATTTTTTCAACCTTTGCTACCATTTCCTGAAGTTTTTGCACCCAGATACTTTTCTGAATTTCCAGAATCTCCATTTGTAGGAAAAGTTTTGACGTCTATTAATTTTAAATCACACTTCAGCGGATGTAATATAAATTTCATCATCCTGATGTTTTTAAAATCCTGAAATCTGTTTAAAAATGAAACTAAAATAAAAATTAATCATTTTAGCGAATATTTTGCAATCAATTTTTTCTTGATTTAAACTCAGCCTCTAATTTCTTAGATTTTCGAAAAATGCAAATTCATCTTTAGTAACGTCTTCCAAAATCACTCTTAATTTCTGCTTAAATGTGACTTCTAATAACTGTGAAGTTATATTTCCTTTTCCTTGCAACTTCACATTCAAATTATTAAAATGTTCGGTCATATCAACCAAAAAACAAAAAAAAATTGAATCCATTCGGAATTGGTGAGAAGTTGTAAATGTTCTGTGTTGTAATTTGTAGAAGTTAAGAGGTTATTACTTCTTTCAAACACTCGAAAAACCGTTTTAATGCTTTTCCCCTTGATAGCCATCTTACAGACGTAAATGTAACCAAATCTGTATATCGACTACCTACTTTTAACAATGCATAAAAAAAGTCTGTAATTCAATGCTTTAGATCGGATGAAATTAATCATTGGTACAACAACGTCCATCACTTTTTCAGCTGAGATAACAACCCAAAAGATTTTGCTAAAACTTCTTGATGCAAAATACAATGAAATGAAATAAGTTCATGAGAAATATGAGTGGAAAATAATTTAACAAACCCCTTGTTTTTTGCAATCATGGCAGGCGCGTCGTCGGTCGCAATGCATACTATAATGTCAATATTTATATTTTTATTCTGTAAACATGTTAGGAAGTTGTCTGAAATATCTTTTCCTGTAATATGTTTTCAATTGACAAAACATCAAGTACCGAAGCTCTTGAATACCGGAAGATGTGATATACCATAATACAGCATTGGGCTATATCAGAAATATCAATTGATTCATCAACAGCAATAGATATAAATTGAGCAGAATTAATATCCACAATTAACATATCTGATACTTCCTCAGAAATAGTTAGGATTCGTTCCTTTACAGTTTGAGAGAGGGGTAAATCTTTTATTTTCTTACATAAATCATCCTTATTTTTCATATCTTTAAATAGAATTTGAGAGACATTGTACGTACATTTTTTAGAAATTCGCCATCAGTAAAAGATTTTCCCGCTTTTGCTATTTCCAGGGATAACAAAAACTTGCTTCGGTGGTACTTGACGAAGATTTCGTCCAAGATGACAAACTTCTTTGCTCTGAAGTTGTGTTTTCTTTTGTAATTCTTCAGCAGCTTTCCTTCTATTATCACCATCAGGATACTTTTCACTAAAATTTAAATGTCTTCCGCGAAAATATCGTTCTATATTACTTTATTTATTATTTTAAAATCATCGCAAGTGGCAAATTAAACATTGAGGACTTCCATTTACTTCTATAAATGCAAATTCCTCTATCCCCATTTTATTGAAGCCCCTGTTTTCTTGAGATATTTTTCTTTTTCTGAACTCATTGTTTTATAAGGGTTGTTATCACGAATTTGAAGTACTTTAATATAACTGTGTAGGCATAAAATACTAACTAAACTACTCTCAATATAATACAAATTAAATTATGCATAACATATTCTAGCACTACATTGACACACACTCGTATCCAAAGCACAATCTCAACTGACAATTCTGGTGCGGTTCGTATAAAAGCAGCGTACGAGTATCTCTCTTGCCCTTGCTACACCGACGCGTCGTCTTGTCTTAACGCGCATGCGCTGAGACGGTGATAGTGTCGAGACCATTACAATACTATACAGGGGGTATAGTAGTGTAATGGGGGTTTCTATACATACCTATCTTTTAAAATTTACTTTACCGACGCATTATAATTTTTTTTTTTTGGGGGGGGGGTAAGAGAGAGAGAGTGTCGGTTCTGTGGTGGCCACGGCAGATTTTTATTAAACATTTAAGAGCCGCACTTTTTTCAGCAAAGAGCCGCATGCTGCTCCGGAGTCTCGGTTCCCGACCCCTGTACTCAACAGTCAAGTAACTACTACATACAGGTTTAGTTCAAATGGAACTTCGTGTCAGTTGAACTAAAGAAAAATTTTTGCTGGTTTCAGAAGAATGAAAAAGAATATGCCGTGTAATAAATGTAGGAAAATATCCGTACCAGGACTTTTTTAAAATAAAAAAAATGTCTTAGTGACAGAAGGTCGAAAGAATACAAGCTATTCTTATGCATCTTACAGTTAGTTACCTGTGAAGCGTTTGCTGAAAATTGTGATCTTACAAAAAATGCCGTCAAATCTACCTATCGTTTTTCGAAGAATTTTAATCGATTACCTATGCTTTGTCATGTAAGGAATTTTCACTGTAAATTAACAAACCACCGCAGGAGAGAATTTTACTTCCGGAACCCAGAAAAGAATACTTGCAAATAGCAAATTCTTCCACAAAACACTAGCGCCATCTACATTTAACTTTACAGCAAAAGCCTGCCTGCTAGATAATCTCTGTTATTTCATGTCATTGAATGGAATTCTTAAGATGTGTATTTACTTTCTTAGAAACTCCTTATCAATATCGCATCAAATGAATTTGTCATTCTTTCGTTGATGACGGTGAAATTGGGAAATTTCGCATCCCTGATGCAAGAGTGCCACATGTCAAAATATTGATAGGAAAATCGAGTGCAATACTATACGTTTGTCATTTCAACCCGAGTAACACCGGGTATATTCTGCTAATTATCAAATAAAGCATATTACATTGGTGTTTACATTTCCGAAAATTACTCGTAGCGTAAGATTGGCATTGTTCGAGACCATCAAAAACCACTTCGGTTGCCGCATTCCCATTGACAGTACAATTCAAACCCCGAAATTGAAGTGTACAAAGGGGGCTGGTGCACGTTAAATCTGTCGTGGGCTCAAATATCCTCACGTTGACGTGGTGTGGAAGTTTGGAGAGTGGGGAGCCAGCTAAGGTGTTGCCTCGTCATCTGACAGTGGCTCAAATTATATGGCGTTGTCCTCTGATCCTTCGCTTTGGGATTAATCCCGGAACGCCCGTTGTGTTGCTCCAGTGTGACGTTAATTAAAATACCTACTTATACCTACCCACTACAGCATAGGATTGCGCGCCCAAGTGTACAATGGATGATCCAATCTCATCGACAGTCCAATTCAAACCCTGAAATTGAATCGAAGTTGTAGCACTAAACGCTTCTCAGTTAATTCAGAACTATTCGATAGGATTGAATTGGTACTGCGAAATTTTCAAAACCCACCCCAATATCAATGACAGGTTCAATTCAAACCCCGAAATTGAATCAAAGCTGCTGCAGCACTCCAAAAGCCTTTCTATCAACCTCAACAGAAAAACGAGACAACGAGCTTGTAGAGGAACTCAAGAGATAAACTTACTTCTGGACCACCGTCTCAGCCCCAGACGGTGATTTCTCATTCGCCCGGCACTTTTCGTCCAAGCGAGTACCGCAACAACGTGAATGCAACACAAAAAATACGAATACACAGAACCCTCGACGCGGATCGTGAAAAATACGAACTACCCCATTCCCACTGATTCAGAACTAGTCTGAATTGGGGGAAATCTGCAGCATTGGATCGCGCGAGACTACCAACGGATGCCCCAGTCTCACTGTCAGCCCAATTCAGACTCCGGAATTGAATCAAAGCTGCTGCAGCACTCCAAAAGCCTTTCTATCAACCTCAACAGAAAAACGAGACAACGAGCTTGTAGAGGAACTCAAGAGATAAACTTACTTCTGGACCACCGTCTCAGCCCCAGACGGTGATTTCTCATTCGCCCGGCACTTTTCGTCCAAGCGAGTACCGCAACAACGTGAATGCAACACAAAAAATACGAATACACAGAACCCTCGACGCGGATCGTGAAAAATACGAACTACCCCATTCCCACTGATTCAGAACTAGTCTGAATTGGGGGAAATCTGCAGCATTGGATCGCGCGAGACTACCAACGGATGCCCCAGTCTCACTGTCAGCCCAATTCAGACTCCGGAATTGAATCAAAGCTGCTGCAGCACTCCAAAAGCCTTTCTATCAACCTCAACAGAAAAACGAGACAACGAGCTTGTAGAGGAACTCAAGAGATAAACTTACTTCTGGACCACCGTCTCAGCCCCAGACGGTGATTTCTCATTCGCCCGGCACTTTTCGTCCAAGCGAGTACCGCAACAACGTGAATGCAACACAAAAAATACGAATACACAGAACCCTCGACGCGGATCGTGAAAAATACGAACTACCCCATTCCCACTGATTCAGAACTAGTCTGAATTGGGGGAAATCTGCAGCATTGGATCGCGCGAGACTACCAACGGATGCCCCAGTCTCACTGACAGCCCAATTCAGACTCCGGAATTGAATCAAAGCTGCGGCGATCCAAACGCCTTCCTATCATCCTCAACAGAAAAGCGAGACAGCGAGCTCGGCAAGAGACCGAATCCACTCCTTGACTGCCGCTCGGCCCCAGACGGTGATTTCTCATTCGCTCGGCACTTTTCGTTCAAGCGAGTACCGCAACAACGTGAACGCAACACAAAAAATACGAATACACAGAACCCTCGACGCGGATCGTAAAGAATACGAACTACCCCATTCCCACTGATTCAGAACTAGTCTGAATTGGGGGAAATCTGCAGCATTGGATCGCGCGAGACTACCAACGGATGCCCCAGTCTCACTGACAGCCCAATTCAGACTCCGGAATTGAATCAAAGCTGCGGCGATCCGAACGCCTTCCTATCATCCGCAACAGAAAAGCGAGACAGCGAGCTCGGCAAGAGACCGAATCCACTCCTTGACCGCCGCTCGGCCCCAGACGGCGATTTCTCATTCGCACGGCCTTTTGTGTCCGCGCCACGTGAAGTCCTGCAACAACTCCGTCTGTGGAAGTCATTCACGCCTTGCGCCCAGAGACTCTCACCGACGTCAATCACTTGCCACTTTGATGGATTCTTCCTCCAAAAAACTCAAGAGAAAGCAGAAAACAAAGAAAAGAAAACGCGATGTCCTTCTTGCCTTTGCCCCCTCCCCATCAAGACCGCAAAAAAAAAAGGAAACTGAAGGGCCCACACGTTTTGTTTTGTTCCCAAGCGGAATTAATACAACAGGGCCTCGCGTATATCCTGCACTAGGATCAGAGGTTTCTGGCCCTCTTACCCTGAAAAGGCACGAGGGATATAAATCACAGTGTTTTTTTCCTCTCCTTCTGGGGGTTAACAACTTCTTTTAGTCGTCGGAATTGGCAGCACTGGGAAATGGATGTCCCGTACGCACTTCGAGGCTCTTGGATTATAATACGGCGCTTGTGATTAATTACGATCCGCGGGAGTGTGTTCTCCGGGTAGATTGAGATGGATTTGCGAATAGGTTAGTTTCTGAGTAATGGTGCGGGATGAGAAGTATGGAAAGGATGAAATTGCTAGTGTTGCGCTGCTGAGATTCGCCCGTTTCGTGCGCAGTGAAAGGGGAGGTGTGAAATGTGGCGGAGCTAATGTGTCCACCAATTCAAGGCTCCCTCGCACTAACAGAATCCGGGTCAATGTATATGAATCCAGTGGAAACTAACGTAGATACGGGTGCGTTGAAACGGAGCGCTCCGGATTCATTCAAAGGTTTCAAGGCAGGCTATTTCTTGTGGAAGCGACTTTCCTGAATCTTCGTTAGTCAGTTTTTACTGGATTGGGATTGACCCGGATTCTTGTTGGTGTGAAGTTGCCATCAATCTGCCACACTTCGAAATTCGTGAGCCAAATAGTAAATTCTTATCTGTATGAACCTGATGGAAGGTGGTTGGTAGTTCAATTTAACGTCGCACTGGAACAACACGACGGGATAAAGTGACGGTCCGGGATCAATCCCGGAGGAAAAGATCCGAGGATGACAACTTCGTATTTTTGAACTACTGTCAGATGACAAGTTAATACCTGAGCTAGCACTCCACTCTCCAAACTTCCACAACTCACCAATGTGGGGCCACGACAGATTTAATGTGCATCAACTCATACGTAGTCTTTAGTTGGGTCCAGCCCCCAACCAAAGACCCATTGTTCGAGGCTATCAAAAACGACAAGGGGGCCCTAGTCCCATCGACAGCTCCCACGCTTGCTCATATATTTCGCGTTTTACAGAATTCTATACTTTTTCAATGACCGGAATTTCATTTCTTTTTGTATTTATGTGTTCCAGTGTTTTGCAAATTGTAAATATATTATTCAGGAGTTAGATTGTAATGAATTATTTTTATTTTCTGCAGAATATCATTAGACATTGGTAATTTCTTGGCGATATATGCATATTTCGACCAACTTTCCTTAAGTCTTTGGTTATATAGCGATCGCAACCCTAGTGTTGCAACTTTGATTCACTTTCGGGCTTTGAATTGAACTGTAGATGGGACTAGGGCCCCCGTTGCCGTTGTTGATATTCTCGAACAATGCCAATCCAATGCCACGACTAATATTGAATTAGTAAGGAGGACGTTTGGAGTGTTCCAACTTCGATTCAATTTCGGGATTTGAATTAGGCTGTCAATGAGACTGAGTCATCCATTGTGGGGTTTGATAGTCTCGCGCAATGCCAATTCAATGATATCGACTAGCTCTGAATTAGCAGGTATGAAGTAATTTGTGTTTTTCTTGTAACCTTTAGTTCACAAAATGGATATTGAATTCAGCCAGTAGCGTAACGTGCGTAACACGCACAACTGATATTGAATGTGCTCTGCTATGAACGATGCGTAAATGAAATAGAATGGTTTGATATATTTCATCAGCTGCACGTCTAGTTTTCAGAGGGAACCTCTGACAGAAATGTTAGTCCGTGATCTTTGCCCGCATAAAAAAAGTCTACAAAGACATAATAAATATGAATTTAATAATATCGGGAAATTTATTTGCTGGACACGTTCATTTAAAGTCAGGAGGCGTACTGTGCCTGTCTTTCGACCATCCTTACTTTTTCTTATTATGTAGAAGTGCAGGCCCAACCACCGAAGAACAGCCCTATCGAAAACGAGGGCCGCGGTAGCCCGGTTGGTAGAGCAACGGATTAGCAACCGGAGGATTGCGAGTTCGAAACTCGATCCTACCAAAGACCGTCGTGTGCACGGGGGCTGGCTCACGTTAAATCTGTCATGGTCTCAAATATCCTCACGTTGGCGTGGTGTGGAAGACTTGATCGTGTTGCGGTATCTGACCGTGGTTCCAAATGACGAAGTGTTGTCATCGGATCTTTCCCGTCGGGACTGATCCCAGACCGTTGCCAATAGCCCGTTGCGTTGCTCCAGTGAGACGCTAATTCAACCACCTACATACACCTGTCGAAAATGACTAAACAATAAATTAAGTGTGCATGACTGCCATCAATAGGTAAGAGCAATTAAGCTACGATGCGAGGAAGTGTTAGGTCTTTTTAATAAAAAATTCTATTACAATATTAATAATTTTTTTAACGATATGCACTTAGGTGTGTATTGTGTACTGTGTTGGGAAGTAAAATACAATGACAGCATTGGGCACAAGAAAACGAAAGTTGCATTCTGTGTTCAACTGTTTAGGAATTCGGCTATAGCGATGGCGGAACACAAATCCCGTGAACCTCAGACGGAATTCGTGGTATCTTTATTCTCTCGTTCTTTTGGGTTCATGATAATAGGCCTGTTTACTTCAAGTCGGAGTAAAATACTCGTTTTCCTACTCTTCTCCCATTTTTGGGGATCTGCTGAAAAATTCCCTTTGTTAATTGAATGAGTTGAATAATTGTTGCATTGCTCCGGGCTTCACTGAGGCTCCATTGTGCCCGGCCGGGACAAAGAAGAGGTTCCTTTGTTCGTCCCATGTGCAGTTCAGGATGTTTTTCAATTTTTGAAATTTCTCCAGGACGTTCAACTCATTCTGTCACTGCCGCACTGAGGACGACGAACAAAATAAAATTGAGATCCCGTCTCTTTAGAAGTTTGTTCCGTACTCTTTTGAATGCGGACTATAATATAATTGCGCGCGCGCGTAACCTTTATATACTGCATGATGAGAAACAGGCGGGGGAAAATCATCTTAGAGCGCAGGACGTGGTAAAGAAACCAAAAACGAAACATAAAGTAATCAGAAACATTTCATGTCATTTTTAAAAACTGGTCTTCATATTTAATTTCCCTTTATATTTCGTCGTATTGTTTACATGAGAGCACTGCAATTATACTTTATTATTATTCTCTGTAAGGCGCAGCTATATTTAAATCAGATATGGAGTTGGAAAACCAAAATTCAGTGCACTTAATTTGTTAAAGGAGAAACTTCAAGCTTAAGGGTATAATGAACACAACGTGGTTTATTTTTGCAAGTTAGGATTAGAGTCAAGAAATAGCGTACTTGTTTAAAACTTTTTTTCCTGAGAACGACGGTTCTATCATCCCATTCAGTAAGCCAAATTTAAAATTTTCTATTTTCTGAATTATTCAAAAAATGAAATTAAAATTCGCTAAATGTATCTCTAAAATTGTCTTCTGAGCTTCTAAGAGCTTGAGACATCGGCACCTATAACACAAAATAGAGCGTAAAATAAATATCATATTTTTAACTAGGCTGAGTAGGTTGTAGCTTGGAGCGACGAGAATTTAAGGGCGGCAATATTTGGATTTTTCTCAAACATACCAGAGAATTCACATATATATTTCAATAACGTACATGGCATAGAAATCAATATTATTTGTACATTGGTGAATGGCAACAAACGGGTACACAAAATAAGGCGAACCGCTACGGGATTCGTTTACCAGTTTTGCCTCTTCGTTTAATATGCTTTATTTGAGTATGGAGCTGCATAATTTGGCTAAAACTACACGGAGGAGCTCGACACTTCAATAAAATTATTATTCAGCTGCCAGATGACACAAGAGGAAAGAAATCTGGAAGATAGAAAATGTGACAGAACGTGAAAATAGGTTCAGACGTCAAAACTACCGAATCGCATTTGAACAAGCGAAGGGATGCAATTGAAGTGGACATTTAGAAGCTCATTGCGGTAACATATCTATCTGATCTGTGTACTTTTTGCCATGCACTTTTGCCATGTACTTTTTGCCATGTATTGGAACCAGCACCAAATTATTGGGAATGACTCAATAAATAGGGTATAGATTACTAGGGATCTAAGGGGGGGAGGTCCTTCTGGAAAATGTTGAAAAAACTAAGAACTAAAAACACTTTTTGAGGCATTCTGAATGCCTTCGACCGTATTTTGAAGGCACTTAAATCTCCTAAAACATACCAAATTAAGCCTCAATCAAAGCGTATTTTGAAATTACCAAACACAAAAACGCTATATAATATTAAATTTAGAATTATCAACAGAATGCACACAATTATTATGAATTATGTCCAAAGTAACACATGGTTTGGTCCTGGAAACTATTTCGAATTGAATAGTTTTTAAAACACATTTTTTGTCAACTAGAACTCAAAAAATTCAAATTGTTTTTCAAAATTTTTTTTTTTAAATAAGACCCAAAACGAACCAACCAGTCACCCATGCTAGCACTATTCACGGGTGGCTGGTTGGTTCGTTTTTTGGGTCCTATGGCGCATATTTGGCCAGGCTGCGCCAAATACAAGACAATAACGAGGGTTGGTTGGTTTGTTGGGATTTCATGGCGCAAGGACCATATTTGGCCATGCTGCGTGAGACACAAGACACAATATCAAGTAATAGACACACACACAATATTAAGTAATACAATGTCATACAATGAAATTTTTTTTACTGACACAGAAGAGAGGAATACAGCCAGGGAGGAATGCACCTGACAGGAATCGAACCTGCGCCGCCTACAGACAATAACGAGGGAGGAAAAAGTAAAAAGCAGAAGGGTAGGCGAGGGTAAAACAGAAGGGAGGACAGATCACTCGGGGTTGTGATGCCAGTACACACCTAAAGAAGATGGGTCCCTGCGTGCAACATGGGTGAATTCTAACTAAGGCACATTTTCTCATGGAACTGAATAAGAAATAAAAATTAACACCAGTAAGATGTGTACGAAATGCTGATTCATATTTCTGATTTCATTTGGAAGTATGAAATATGCATAGCGACGCTCGTAGTCTTTATAAAGGGATTCAAATAAGGTATCCAACGTGAGTACCTATACTGCCATCAATGATAGAAGAAACTTGAGCGGAAATGCTACGATCGGGTTTGCTTGTTATAAAATAGTTTTTGAAACAGCAAAATGATCTAATTTCTTTAAATGATCGTTAATTTTCCTCCTTGTTCAGAACCTTCTATGGACTGGTGATTCAGATTTGATACAAAAAATGCATAGCTGTCCTCAAATCTTTTTGGATCCCAACTTTCCACCTCGAAGAATAATACCAGTTTCCTTTCCCCGCTTTCTCCGTCAATTTGGTAATGAGTGACAGAGAAGATAGCTAAGGTCATGGCCCTCCCTTCACTGATAAATCTCGGAACCAAGGAGAGATGAAAAAAAAAATCACCCCGCAGCTAAGACGGAGGAGAAACATAATACTGCAAATCAACCCCACCTTAACGTTTCATTTTTCAGACGCTTGATTCCCTGATTAAAAAAAACCCCTCCACACACACACACACACCAGAAGGTACACTCTCATACCCCCGTCTCGAAGAAAGGAAGGCGGTTTATTATTTCGAAAAATGTTTCCGTAAGTGCTCCAATCGCAAAAATCAACCAATCCCGCTGATAACAAACACAGATTGCGTCGATATTTCTCTCACAACAGCTCCATACGGGAGCTGGATCTAGGAGTCGAGAAAAAAAGGGAATGTTCCGAGAGAAAAAAATCTCTCCGATAATGCATTAATGAGGCTGAGGTCACGTAGTCACAGTTGCAGTGGGTTTTTTCTCTCCTTTGTTGGGAATTTAATCAGATTTCCACCAGCAGCGAGAATAAAGTGCTCGTGGCGATTTGAAACTGAGATACGTCCAAGCGTTGATGAGGATGTAAGAGTGAGGAATGGAGAATCCACGAGGGCATTGGGCGCGTTGAACAGGAGATCGTTTACATCCTAAATTCTTGTTTATCTTCATGTGCGGCCATCGAAGTCGTCGTTTTGTTTGGGAAATCTTTGTACCTAATCAAGATTGATCTACCTGCTTAAAATATTTTTCAGTATATTTGTGATTTTCACGCAGCAAACATCAATAGTCAGAGATTCGATTCCAATCAATAATGGCCGGATTTCACTCTTTATTTTACTTTCCCATTCCAGTTAAGTAGCCCGGTTAGATTGGATGTTGGGGTTCCATGGCGCAAGGTCCGAAAGCGGACAAGTTTCACCTAGCCCGATTGGAAGAGCATCGGTTTAGAAACAGAAGGGTTGCGAGTTCGAAACTCGATCCAACCAAAGACCGTCGTATGTGGATGTTAAATCTGTAGTGGCCTCAGATGTCCTCACTTTGGCGTGGTGTGGAAGTTTGGAGAGTGGGTATCAGCTCAGGTATTGACCTCGTCATCTGACCGTGATTCAAAATGACGGGGTGTTGTCTTCGGAATTGATCCCGGACCGTCGCCAATAGCCCGTTGTGTTGCGAAAGTGCAACTTCATTTCAATTACCTCCCATTACAGTGAACTCTATTCGTGACAAGTCTTGAGGAAAATCATTGTCCCAACAAATATTAGGGGGGGGGGGTATTTCAATTAACGTCACACTGGAGCAACACAACGGGCTATTGGTGACGGTCCGGGATCAATCCCAAAGGGAAAGATCCGAGGACAACACCACGTAATTTTGTACAAATATTAGGAGAGAATGTAAACTTGAATTTAAGATTAACCTATATGTTTTTGTATATCGTTGGAATACTCATGAGCCAATCAATAATCAGATTCAAGTCCATCCTATGAGGGCTTTTGGTTTAACTTTCTAAGAGGACTGAATTTTTCTTTCCTCTCCTTTTTCAGTCGACTTTGCTTGTATTTAAGTTGAGCTTTCGAAAGAAAATCCCTTCAAATATTACGAGATAACATTAACTTTGATTTCAGACTAATCGCTGTGTTTTTCAATATCCTTGGAATAGTCATGAACCCATTACCAATCAGATTCAATTCCAATCTGAGTATTTTTGGTTTAACTTTCGAGGACTTTGGAAAAACTTTATTTTGCTTTTCTTTATCAGTTGGCTGCTCGTAATAAGTTTTGGTAAAAACAATTCATCTCTCAAAAGGCAACCCCTTCAGACATTACGAAACATTTACTGATTTAACACTAACCGCTATCTCTTTTTCAATATCTTTGGAATAGTCATGAACCCGTTACCAATCAGCTTCAATTCCAATCTGAAGGTTTTTGCTTTTAACTTTCTTCGAGGACTTGGTTAATCTTTATTCTGCTTTCCTTTATCAGTTGACTTGTAATAAGTCTTGGTAGAAACAACCCATCTTTCAAAAGACAACTCCTTCAAACATCGCGTGAAAACATTAACTTTGGTCTAAGATTATAATTTTCCATATCATTGGAATAGTTAGATTCATTCCAATCCATGCGGACTTTGATGCAACGTTAATCTTTATTTTACTTTCCTTTTCAGTCGTCTTTGCTCATAATAAGTCTCGGTAAAAAACAATCCAGCTTTCAAAAGACAATCCCTTGAATCATTACTAGACAACATTAGCTTTGATTTAAGATCAGCCGCTAAACAAGAAAGGGTACAGGGGAAAAAATGTGTATTTCGATGCACTATATTTGAACTCACAATGCCGGGGATGAGTCGGATGCCGGGGATATCTGATTTGGGAGACAGAAACAAGCGCGTCAGCGCTTGGGCCGAAGAGAATTCCCTTGAGTCCTCTATCTCGTGTTCATCTTGCTTCGGAGAATGTCGCTGAAAGGGATTAGCGTATCATTGCGCCGCATTAGTGGTTATAAAAAAGATGCGGCTGATAACGGTCCTCAACGAGGCTTTTTACGTCCAGAAAGAAAGTGGATCTTGACTTCCAGAGATGATTAATGAAGAGAATTATCGCAGGCAAACCTTTTTATCTTTACCCTCTGCAATTGTTGAGGGGAACAAAAGAAATTTCAATGATCTCGGTTTGTTGGGATTGTTTTGAGGATGGGATCAATCTTTTGGTTTTCAGCTACATCTGGCAATTAAAATCTTCATTGTACACAATTGTAAGTCGTATTCATCGTTTTCATTCCGTAAAAGGAAATTTTGCTGCTGTCTCATCCATTGGGTTAGCAATTATGAAATAAACGAATATTGTAGACGTGATCGATGGAAACTAAAGGTTTCCTTTCAATAGAATTTTTCTGTTCAGCGAAATCTTTTGAATATACTGATGGATGGTAGGTTGTTGAACCACCGTCGTACTGGAGCAGCACAACGGGCTAAGATCCGAGGACAACACCTCGTAATTTTTAATCACGGTTAGATGATGAGGCCATTCCTGAGCTGACAACACACTCTCCAAACTTCCACACCATGCCAACGTGAGGACATTTGAGGCCATGACGTGCATCAGCTCCCTTTGTGCACAACGGTCTTTAGTTCAATCGAGTTTCGAACTCGCAAGCCACTTGTTCCTAATCCGCTACTCTTCAAACGGGGCTATCGTGACTCCAATATACTGATGGAATCAATGAAATTTGCTGATAACTAGCAGGCTCTAACAGCATCTGCGCTTAAATTTCTTAATTGTTTTTATCTATTGTAACTCACATTTGATACCTTACTTAAATTCATTTATAATGAATAAAACATCGGTGGGTACATTTCATGCGTCCAAATGAAATTAATCAAAAACATAAAGCAACACTGGTGTTAATTCCCCTTTTCAATGCAGTTGCTTGACAAAAAATGCTTACCTCAGTTGTCACCATAATTTATCATCTGAACGACATATTGATTGCATCCCATTCACTTGTTTAATGTGATTCAGCATTTTTGAAGTCTAAATCTGCTTTCAAGTTCTTTTACACTATCGTTACTGATTTCTATCTTCAAGATTTCTCATTGAATTCTGTAATCAGAACGCTGAAGAATTTCAGTAAAGCTTAGCATTTCCGTGTAGTTTTAGCAATATTAGGCAGCTAAATAGATTAGGTCAAATATATTTAATTAAAGAAAGCAGCAAAACTGGTAATAATGTAGCGGTTGATTTTATATATTTATATTCAACTGTTGCCATTCGCTAAAATGCAAATAATGTTAACTTTTGTGCCACGAACGTTAGTGAAATGCATATATCGTCGGTCGGCTTAGAGCAGAAACACATTAACTGACAAAAAAATAATTTATTACTCTACAGATGTCTTAAGACTAACTATTAAGTTTTAGGACAAAAAATAAGAATCAAACATTTTGAAAGAGTTATATATTTCCCAAACAGTTTAGAATGTGACTATTTTTTATCATCATGAAAATAAGCATTTAGTGTCTCCGGGAAAATGTCAGTTAATGAATTTCTGCTCTAAAAGTCGACGATAAGGTTAAACGTTCTTTGTTTTCATTATATTTATATAGCCTCAAACCAGAACTCACAATCTATAATTTTCAGCTAAACAGGCACTTTAAAATACGCATAAAAGTTGCAACAGAAAAGTCTCTTCTGATAGAAAAATGTAAGACATCTTTTTTTTTTGTTTTTTGAAGTTTTACATTTTTGCTATTAGTTTGACTAAGGTTTCATCTGTTTAATCTTCTGTCGTATAGACACTAGGATTTAAATGCAACAATTTTAAGACCAAACCACAGCGTGAAAAGTTTGCAAAACCATTAATGGCTAGTAATCATGGAATTTTAACGATACTTTGGTCTAGCCGGGACTTAACCAGACATCTTCGGGTCTGTAAAGCAATTGAGAGCCATTAACATTTAACTGTCTCAATAAGATTCTAAGCTTAATAAGGCACACGATGTTTGTTCAAAGTTATCTAAGCTGACATTGGTTGTCTAACACCTTTTAATTTGAATTTTAACCACGAACAACCATGTTTATTGATGCAAGACAAAGATGGCGATGTTCACTTCAGTGAATGCGAATTGGCGTGACTAGTTTCCTAGACTGTACGGCTGTTATATTGCTGTTTGCAACTAAGTGTTCATTATTCTGTTCATTGGGGACTCATGAATTGTCTGTATTCGGATTTCATATTTGCAGTCTAATTTCATTTCGAGGTGAGAAATTAATATTACTCCTTCCCTATGGTATTATTAGCGTTCTAATATTAAAAGCAATATTGTTCATTTATATATTTTTAACTACATAAATCCTAGTCGGACCACGGTAGCCCTGTTGGAAGAGCAACGGATTTGCAAGCGGATGGTTGAGAGTTCGAAGTTCGGTCCAGCCAGAGACCATTGCACACGGGGCTGGTGCAGTCATGGCCTCAAATGTCCACGTTGGCATGGTGTGGAAGTTTGGAGAGTGGGGTGCCAGCTCAGGTGTTCTCGTCGTCATCTGACCGTGATTCAAAATGACGAGGTGTTGACTTGATCCTTCCCTTTGGGATTGATCCCTAACCGTCGCTAATAGCCCGTTGTGTTGCTAAAGTGCGACGTTAATTAACTTCTTACCTCCAACAGTCGTTCACATATATTTTACTCAACTTATAGTAATCAAGCTTGAACCAGCGATTAAATTTCGTAACAGGAATTGGATACTACTTGATCTTAAGATATCGCTTGTCATATTCCGAGTAAAAATAGGTTGTCATCCATCTAATTTGGTTTAAACGAAATGATTAACTGTCTCACTTAGGTGCTACACAAAAAGGGCGAGGGAACATTTCGTGTCGATTTAAGGCTTTGATTTGACTCTTTGGTTTTGGGGTTTTTTTTGGCACAAGGGCCATATTTGGCCAAGCTGCACAAGACAGACAATGTAAAGGAATTGTGAAAAGAAAGGGAAGAGAGGAGATTACTTGGGAATCCTGGGGTCGCGACTCCTATGTTTAATAGAGGTAATAAACCCCATGGAAAAAGAATCGATAACTAGGGTACCGCGGGTTCGTAAAGCGACTTAAACCGTGTACACACCTAAAGGCCCGCGAGGAATCCTTTGCTTTGAATCTTTTCTTTTTGGCTATGCCATTAATAATGTAGAAACAAAATGTAATTTTCTTCAATCCTAGCTTTCAAATTTTTTGAAGAATTTGATATGTTTAGTGCAGAAATACGGGATGAGTGAGAACAGTAATTTTTCGTGTGGCCCCTATGCAGTTGCCTTGATCGATTCATCTCAAATTGGTTAATATTGTTGTGATTATCAGTTTAAACTCATCCATAATGTACTTGTTTCCTCTTCCAAATTCCGCGATATCAGGTTGGGACTGATATCAAGAGTGACTGATTAGCAAGCGGAGGGGGGCGAGTTGAAGCTCGATCCAACCAAAGACCGTTGTGTACGTGAGAGCTGTGCACGTTAAATCTGTCGTGACCTCAAATGTGGCCCAAAATGTTTGCATGGTGTGGAAGTTTGGAAAGTGAAGTGCTGGGTCAGGTGTTGATCTCGTTATCTGACCGTAGTTCAAAATTACGATGTGTTGTCCTCGAATTTTTCCCTTCAGGACGGATCCTGGACCCTCTGCAATAGCCCGTTGTGTTGCTCCAGTGTGACGTTAATTAAAATACCTACCTACATACCTACCCGGGCCGTCGCCCATAGCCCTTAGCGTTGCTCCAGTGCGATATTGATTTAACTACGTACCAAAGAGAAATGAAGTCTAAAATGTCATGACTATTTTTTCGAATGGAAATACTAATGCAATGAATTGATATGCAACAATAAAATAACAAATTTACAAACATTGTTCATCAATTATTTGTTATTTATATGTTGAAATGGTTTTTCTTTAAATTTTGTTCCGAAGTTTGTAAATAGTCCGTTGTGTTGGGTCCAGTATGACGTTAATTATAACCAACCATTACCGAAGTTTTTGTTTTTCTTCAGGCAATCTTTCTCAGGCGACAAGAAGACTCATTTGCATTTGCTGTTTGACAACTAAGAAGAAACTACGATATTCTGCTCCCAAAAATATTCCTCAGGCGAAAAATAATATTTCTCCTCGGATTAAAACAAAAACAAATGCAGTTAATGGTTTCGTATTCGTACTTTAAAAATGAATTTAAGCTGTGCTGTCAAGTCTTCCACTCATTACAAATGAAGGCATAATCATTTAGCAAACAGATTCTTAGAAAAAAAGAAGATAAAAAGTGAAAGGAAGAGAATAGAAAGAATCTAATTTAGAAAGCAAGGCGAGGCGCAATAATGATGTTAATATCGAAACATGATTTGTGTGAACTTTGCGGAGATTTCCGCTGGATTTGAAGGAATTTTTCGAAAATTCCGAAGTGCAACCATGATGGTAGGTAGGTATTTGAATCAACGTCGCACTGGAGCAACACACGGGCTATTGGCGACGGTCCGGGATCAATGGGAAAGATTCGAGGACAACACCACGTAATTCTTTAGCTGATTGGAAAATTTAAAATATTACTTAAAAATTATCAGAAACGTTAAAAGCTAATGCAGTGCTACATACTAAGTCAATAACAAAAATGTTAATCCTTAGGGTTAATCTCCTTTCATTATCTTTGGAGAGTGGGGTGCCAGCTCAGGTGTTGCCTTGTCATCTGACCGTGGTTCAAAATTACGTGGTGCTTCCCTTCGGGATTGATCCCGGATCGTCTTCAATAGCCCGTTGTGTTGCTCCAGTATGATGTTAATTAAGTACCATTACATTTCATTATCTCGTGGTTCAGTGGGTATGCCCACTGCGCTAGAAACCTTCGAGTTGTAGTCGGTGTCGGTTCGATTCCTGTCAGGTGCCTTCCTCCCTAGGTGTATATTTCTCTTCTGAGTCAGTAAAAAACTTTCATTGTGTGTATCTGTTACTTGATATCGTACGTCGTATCTGACGCAACATGGCCTTATATGGCCCTTGCGCCATAAAACCCCAAAACCAATCTTTCCTTATCTCAGAAATGTTATTTTTTACTTGGATCACTCTTCTCTCATTGGAGCGAGGTGTTAAAGCTGTGTGATCTTATTGCATTTGATGATGAAATTTCTCACATGAATTGTCAGTCGTGGGGTGTGTACATCTGAACTTCATGCAACTTTTATCTTTTGTGACGGCTTGTACCGACGTTTTGCAGTTACTGACTCCGTTTTGCAGTTACTGGTTGGCTCGGGAAAATAGTTTAACCCCTTACAAGTTAGGCGATGATTTCAGTCAACTTTAATACAAGGACCTTCCCCTTTTCGATTGTCATCTTGTGAAAAAAAATTTGGTATTCGTCAAATCAATTGATTCAGTATTAGCAAAAGACTGGATCGATCTAAATTAAATCTTAAGACGAGATAGGTTTTGAAATTAGATTTATTTCTGAGAAACTACCACGATCTATTCTTTTGAATTATACGTAGTTGTAGGTAAACGTCTTTATTTATCAATATGGCAGTAGAGGTGAAGCTAGACGTTTAGGAATCTGTAGCAAGTGAGGTTGATGCCCCTCTGTCCAAAATAAAATTTACTGCAGAGGCTGTTCGGACATTTTTTGAACGATTTTAATGGATTGAAGCTCAATTTTTTACATGAAGTTTTTGTGTTTTAAATGTTCCATTTGATAGCTCTTATTGTTAACTATCTTTCTACACCTTAATTTCCATGATAATAATGACTTTTGTAGTATCGACAGTGATATTTTGTCCCATTCTTGTTCCACAGTTTTCCAGTCCTTGAATGGTTTTCGGTCGACGTTTCGATAATCCCTTTTTAAAAGTTCAAAAGCACAAAAGTCCATGGGTGATACATCTGGAGATTTAGCAGGAATATCAGTAAAGGGATACCAGTTTCTTGTTCCATTTTTTCCAAGAATTTAATAGTCGATTTAGATGTGTGGCTGCTTGCTTTACCCTGATGCAGTTCTACTGATTGTTGGCACTGTGGGTAAACATATGGTATTTCTTTTTTGAATATTGGGGATAAAATAGGGTCTTGATAATATGTGGGAGTTGATTTTTACATTTTCTCCTCTTTTCACTTTTAATTTTCCATTATATGCAGAACCGGCAACAATCATAAATCTCTTAGAGAAAGTTCTCACGTTCACTTTGCTACAGTCCTTTGACTTTGCGGATTCTCTTTTAAAATTAAAGATCCTACCTTACAAATATTCTCAGAAATTGTTTTCTTTTTTGGAAGTATTTTTCCACTTTTACGTATTTTTCCTTTCTCATTAATAATATTACTTATCGTACCTTTAGATATAAAAAAACCATGACTTTTACAGCGTTTTTGAATAATTGAATAAGCATAATTCTTTTCGGAAAGAGAGTAAACATAGCCTTCCATCCATTGCTTATTTAAAAGCGCCATTTTGAAAGTAAACAAAACTCCGAGTTAGCAGACGATAAGTTATACTTTAACTATTTAACTGCTGTGAAAATAAAATCCTTTCGTAGCATACAATTTTTTTACAGCTCATCAAAATCGTTCAAACAGCCTCCGTATTTAAAATGATAAGATTTATTAGGTAGGTACGTATTTTAATTAACGTCACAATGTAGCAATACATCGAGCTATTGGAGCGATGGTCCTGGATCAAATCCGAAGGGAAAGATCCCGGAACACTTAATTTTGAACCACTGTCAGATGACGAGGTGACACCCGAGCTTGAACCACACTCTCCAAGCTTCCACACCACGCCAACGTGAGGACATCTGAGGCCACGACAGATTTAACGTGCACCAGCCCCCTTTGTACACGACGGTCTTTGGTTGGACTCGAACTCGCAACCCTCCGGTTACTAATCCGTAATCCTTCCAACCGGGCTACCACGGCCCCGATAAGATTCATTATTAAAATAATTAGTGCGTAAAATACGCTCTAATTAGTATACTTTTATAACATTTCTGTCCTCCAATATTTATTTTTGGTTGCCATTTTTGCAACACAATTTGCCACAAATTTACTCACGCTGGCGTGGTGTGGAAATTTGGAGAGTGGGGTGCCAGCTCAGGTGTTAATCTCGTCATTCGACCGTGGTTCAAAATTATGTGTTCTCCTCGGAATTGATCCCGGACCATCGCTAATAGCCCGTTGTGTTAATAGCTTGTAATAACCTCCAGTGCGATGTTAATTCAACTACCTGCCTAATCTATCTAATGCCACATTATTTTTCTATTGAAACCTTTCTCCCTGATGCTAGACCTTACTCTATGCCGGCCTCCTAAATGCAGCGGCCTCTTGGGAATTTCCCGAAGAGCCTACCCATTTGTGTTTGTCTTGAGAACATCACGTCATATATATACGGGCTGGCATGTGTTTATATAACTCGATTCCGTAAAATAACTTGCACGTATTGGAAGACAATACCTTCCTTGTTCTGCGAAGATGTTTGGAGATCGGCAGGGCGACAAATCAACCTTTACATCAACTTCTCATTTTCATATTGCTAGAGGGAATGTTTGCATGATAGAATCAAAACTCAGAAATCCATTAGTCTACTCAGTCACATAATCTTATCCAGTCAGGTGCTCAATTGTTTTATACTATTAACTGTTGTTCGTAGCTCCTTTCTGATTCCAGGGGAAATACTTGGATAGTCAATGAATAACTTATACAATCAATCAATGAATATAAAATAACTTAGAATTTAGACAATTTCATAAGAACTTTATGAATATATGAACTCGCAATCCTCCGGTTGCTAGTCCGTTACTCTTCCAACCGGGCTACCGCTGTCCGACAGTACTGGGGATATGTACGGAAAGTCGAGCGTTATAAAAAAGCATTACAACTGTTTTGTCTTATGATTTCAGAATTAGAAGAAACATCCAGAAAATAAATTTAGCTTCGTGTAGACAAAGAATGTCCGTACGTGACATGACCTTTGGACTGAGTGCACAGGCACAATGAACGCGGGGAGGGGTCCGCAATATGTCGAAATTCTACGGTGTTGGGCGAACTTTGGGCCAGTGCAACTTTGGATTGCGTCGAGTGGAGTCATTCGAAAGCTACCGAACTACGCTACAATCACATGCCTTTAATCAATAAAATTATCCTTCAACGTTTATATCAAACTTCACTTTAATCGTTCAAACTGTAAATTAATTGTCGAAAATTCACAATAAACAATCGTTCAAACTTCCTTTGTCTGCTTCATTCATTCCACAATCCAACATCAGGCTCGAGTATTCACGTCGAAACTACGGTTTGTGTCCTCGATACAACCTACCAATTTTTAATTGTTGTTTCTCTACTGAAAATATCTAATTACAGAGAACAAAAATATATGATCCAAAAAAAATGAAAAAAAGACACAAATATCGTTAGATAAGAGATAAAACGAAACACCTCATTGAAGTAGATTATTTACTCAATTGAAATTATTAAAAAATCCATCAACTTCCGAGAAAGAATTGTAATTTATAAGATCTACTAGCAGAATTACCCGGCGATGCTCGGGTTGAATTGGTTAAATGTTGATTGTTTCATAGAAAAATGCAAGCATCATTTAAGTGTACAGAAAATATTTTTTAACATCGTTTTAACTTATTCATAGCTTCTACAATTTACTTCGGACGCAAATACACTGCTGGCCACCGTAAATGCAACACCCTGAAGGAAGCATGCAAATAATATGAAATTTACAACATGCATTAGCGGAGGTGAGATATGCAAATGATTAGAATTTCAGCGCAGACGCACATCACGCGCGCCTGTGGCGCCACTTCAAAGCGCTATTTAAGGCTTGGAGATTTCGACGATTTCAAGTACGGCAATTGTGTTTTCCTTGTGGTTTTTCAAAAAAAACGATCAATTATGCCTCGTAGAAAACAGCGATCATCTTTTGATCAAGTATCCGAGTTCGACAGAGGAAGGATAGTGGCCTACCGAGATTGTGGATTATCTTTCAGGGAAATCGGTAGTCGTGTTGGACGAAACCAAACAACTGTAATGCGGATATGTGATCGTTGGATGCAGGAGGGTACGACGGACCGACGTGTTCGATCGCATCCACCTCAGTGCACCACTTCACGTGATGACAGGCATATTGTTCGTATGGCAGTGACGTATCGCTCAGCCACATCACGAACCATAGCACAGCACATTCAGTCTGCACCGCATCATCCAGTGTCTGCGCGTACCATTCGACGCCGTTTACAGCAGAGTGGTCTGTCCGCAAGACGTCCATTGCTTCGTCTACCCTTGACGCAGAATCACAGACGTTTCCGCCGCCAATGGTGCGATGAAAGAAGGATGTGGACGGCAGAATGGAATGAAATTGTCTTTACTGACGAGTCACGCTTCTGTCTGCAACACCACGATGGTCGGATTCGAGTCTGGAGACACCGTGGAGAGAGGATGCTGATCAGCTGCGTTATGCACCGCCACAATGGTCCTGCACCGGGTATTATGGTATGGGGCGGTATTGGATATCACTCTCGCACTCCTCTAGTACGCATTGCCGGTACTTTAACAGCCAGCGCTACATCTCCGAGGTGTTGGAGCCAGTTGTCCTTCCTTACCTTCAGGGCTTGCCCACAGCCATATTTCAACAGGATAATGCGCGACCACACGTGGCACGCATTGTCCAAGGGTTCTTCGTCAATCGCCAGATTGAATTGCTTCCCTGGCCAGCTCGCTCTCCGGATCTTTCGCCGATAGAAAACATGTGGTCCATGGTTGCTCAATGATTGACCCAGAATACATCCCCAGCTGCCACACCAGATCAACTTTGGCAACGTGTGGAAGCTGCTTGGTCTGCTGTACCCCAAGAACACATCCAAAGTCTCTTTGAATCAATGCCGAGGCGTGTGGCAGCGGTGATCTCCAACAATGGCGGCTACTCTGGCTACTGATTTTGGCAGGAACCACACTTCACAGAAGTCTATAAATTTAATCATTTGATACTTGGTCAACATGTTATCTACAAAATAAATTTTGTTGTGATATCTCTTGTCTTTCTTGGTGTTGCAATTTGGGTGGCCAGCAGTGTATGTATACATAATATATCCATACATATAATCCATTTCATATTCATTGCACTCTTACTGTAGACAAACTACAAAAGATTTTCGGAGATGACTTCTTCAGAAGTCGATTTTGAGTTTTGGGGTGATTACGAATGCCAATTAACTTCATTTTCAGTAAAATGAGGAACTTTCAGCGTATAGTCTTACACTCAAAGTTTTCCAATCAATATTTATTATTTGTGGTACCCTTGCACCATGGATTCGATGTTTTCGAATTACATTATTGTGAGAGGATGGCAAATTAAACTGTTACGGCATTCGTAGTTAATTTATTTTAAAGCACACATTTTTATCTTGAAAATTCTATTCAGCCGCAAGTGGAACAACGGAGCTTGTTTAAAACAAATGTCATCAGTGTAGACAAAGCAAACTCAATCGATTGCACTTTTTAAAAAATCACTGCTTTCAATGAATCTTTCACAGGTACCTAAGTTGTATACGAACAGTTTCAACTTCAAGTAAGCAACCTCGACCTTCTGCTACTTCAGACAAAAAATTTCTATTTTTCAAAAGTCCTAGTTTACATACTTCCTTTCTATATTATTCCAAGATAAGCAAAGTCTTATTTCAATTCGCTGTCCTCCAACAGAAAAATTTAGTTTTAAATCGAATCCTTAAGATACTTTTTTAAATTGAGAGACTCAGTTACTATATGGAAACCACGTACCTATTTAGAATGATAGATAGTTACTTGACTATGGAGTACAGCTTTTAATAATACCCATGAAACATGTAAAACAAATGTAAATTAAATTGATTTTAATTGTCTTGTAATGAAAATATGTCAAAATTTAGAAATATCTTTGAACTACAACGTATGGCTACCCGTTTTGATTTAACGTAACAATCTTATTTTAGAATAACTTTATTTTAACTTTACCAGTCATTTTAAGAAGTTATTCACCTTATTTAAAAAGGTTTCCATTTATTTTTATGAAACAGAATTCTACAAACTATAACGTATTTAACCAAAGACTTATGGAAAGTTCGTCGAAATATACATATACCACCAAGAAATTACCCATGTCTAGCGGTATTTGGCAGAAAATAAAAATAATTCATTACAATTTAAATCCTAAATAATATATCTGTAATATGGAAAGTAATGGAACACATAAATAGAAACAGAAACAAAATTCTGGTCATTGAAAATGTAGAATTCTGAAAAACGAAAGATCTAAGCAAGCGTGTCGAATTTCGACGTCATGAGAATATTCTGAAATAGAGAAATTCGAGGAAAAAGACGCTTGAAAAATATTGTTAGACAATAATGAATTATTTGCAAAAAGAACACAAATTTACAAAACTTAGAAATACTCAAATATGACCGTAACATTTCTGTCTTAACTCAAATACACAAACACGGAATTCTAAACCTAATTTATAAAATAAAACATTAATTCTGGCGTTGCCAGATACCGAATTGCAAAATTATGCTTTAATGATCAATGAGTTTTTCGTTTCGGCTTTTCGTGTTCCATTACAAAATGTAAGTTATGCAAAATTAAGTATTTTAAATAATATTTTTTCATCAATCAAATATTCATAAATTATTTATATCATGGGAAGAAATAAAAAGTAAGTTCAAACAAATATTATAGCTTAATTTGTTTTGGAAAAAATTGTTTTTCAAGCATTACTTGTAAAACAATTTTATTAGAAGTTATTTTACTATCAATACTGGTAAAACAAACTGAGCTGCGTACAGCAATCGTTTTATACTTAATGTTATTCCTATGGGGATTTGGAATTGCTTTTAGCCCCTTCTGCACAACTAGAACAAATAGAACGGGGGTTAATATGTAGCCTAGGTTGCTCTCAGGGTTCTAAAGTATAAGTGTACCAAATTTGGTGTGGATTGGTCAAACGGTGTAGATTTGTATAGAGAACATATACACATCCATTTTTATATATAGATTACAGTTTTAGGTATGTCTGATCATTGTTAAAGTGTACATAAATATAAAATTGAAAAATTACCGTTAATAATTGATTTAAGTATACCTTATATTTGGATTAAAGTTGACGAATTTCTTTTTTTAAAACATTTTTACATTCAAATATTGACTAAAAATTGTTACATTTGTATTCATTCACAAACCAGTATTTTATAACTTACAGCCTCTTAAAACCACACAAAACGAGCGCATTTTTGATTAGATGGGAGCATTCGAATACAGAAATACCCTTGTCCTCGGTACTTAAAAGCGTTCGTTGTACTCGATTTTCTGTCATATTCGAATGCCAAACTATTCTTCATAGATATTCGAATACCAAACTATTCACCCCAGGTATCCGGTAACCAAACTATTCACCCCATTGGAATACCAAAGTAGGTATTGGAATACCAAAGTATTCCAGTATCAAAATACTCGAGTACCAGAGTACTCGAATCCCAACGTAGCAGTGTTGTATTACATGTGTATCCATGTCGGTCGTGTGTCAAAAATTATGTGCATGTAGAATAAATAAAAAATAAAACAATCCACTGGTTTCATCTTGCATTCGAATTCTGACTAAAGATTGTTAAATGTGTACTTCCAAACCAGTATTTTATCACTCACAGGCTTTTAAAACCTCCCAAAACAAGTTCATTTTTGATTGGAGATGGGGATGTATTCAAATACAAAAATCCTCGAACTTGATGCTTAAAAATATTCGTTGTACTCAAATATTCGATCATAGTGGTTCGAACTTTGATCCACCATATCATAATTCCAGTGAACTAACCACAATACTGGAAAATCAGAACAAAGTAATAGCCAATTCTTTCTAAGGATTAATCTCACTTTGGCGTTGTGTGGAAGTTTGGAGAGTGGGGTGCCAGCTCAGATGTGACCTCGTCATCTGACCATGGTTCAAAATTACGTGGTGTTGTCCTTGGATCTTACCTTCGGGTTTGATCCCGGATCGTCGTCAATATCCCGTTGTGTTGCTCCAGTGCGACGTTAATTAAAAATACCATACCTATGGATTAATCGTTTTTTTTTCATTGTATTCAAATACTTCAATACCAAGTATTTGATTCAGAAGTACTCGATTCTGCCAAACTTCATGTTTAATGCTTCCTCGGGGAAACATCTTTAGGTGTGTATAGGCTTCACGAACTCGAGGCACACTAGTGATCTATTTTTTTCCATGGGGTTTACTGCCTCTGGTAAACATAGGGGTCAGACCCCAGGATACACAAGCGATCTTTCTCTACCTCGATACATCCTTTCTATTCACAGGGCCGCGGTAGCCCAGTTGGAGTTAGTACTATACTAATTAGTACTATACTTTTATAACATTTCTGTATCCAATATTTATTTTTTGGTTGCAATTTTTGCAACACAATTTGCCTCAAATGTTCTCACGTTGGCCTGGTATGGAAGTTTTGAGAGTGGGGTGCCAGCTCAGGTGTGACCTCGTCATCTGACCGTAATTCAAAATGACGTGGTGTCGTCCTCGGTCTTTCCCATTCGGGTTTGATCCCGGACCGTCGCCGATAGCCCGATGAGTTGCTTCATTGAGACGTTAACTACCTACCCTTTACCTTCACAATTACTTAAAATTTTCTGTCCTGTGTTTGACGCAGCTTGGCCAAATATGGCCCTTGCGCCAAGAAACCGAAAATTAACTTCTTTTGATAGAACAATTTTGCCGATCTAAATTGCTAAAATCAACTCCATCGGTCCGAATGCAATCAGCAAGTTGTCCACGAAAATTACACCTGTTTCCATCCCAACCATTTTCAGCCACCGTTGAATTTGCCAAACGGCGATCACCAGCCAGGCGCGGCAACCCGGAACTGCAGTAGCGACCACATGGCGATAAAGACATCAGGAAAAGATGGAGGGCGTCCCTCCTCAGTGGTCGCCAACGTCCACCAATGGCGTTCCTCTTCGCGCACCATCAGCTCAATTATTATCTTTTCACCCTCTCCCTCTATCCCTGTTGTTCCCCCAAACGCAGCATCGGACAGCGCGGGGTCAATTAAAACATCCCGAACTTTTTGCTCCGTTTTTGTTATCTCGCCCCCCCCCAGTTTTTTTCTTCCCTCTCGAGTAGTCTTGCTTCTCTCCCCGCCCACTTTTTCGTGTTATCTTTATTTTTTGTACCCTCTCGGAGGAGAAGATTGAAACATTTTCTACTCAATCTCATTCTCTACTCTGCCTCCTCTTAAGTAAAAAACCTGTTTGGGTTATTTAAGTTTGTGCCTTCTTTTTTCTCCATTCTATTAACGCGTGTACTCCTTATTCAAATTTTTTTTCGTGCGGTTGTGAGGCTGTGTGTGGACTGTTTAACGCACACCTACTTCATAGTCGAGGGGGACTTTTTTGTGCGCAGCGCGTGAAAATTCTGGTGGGCATTGTGGGCTGTGGCTTTCGTGGAGAAGCCGCTTTCAACGCACACAAAATACGGATTATCGGTCGCCGTTACACGGGAGGAGGACAATGCCGGGCATGCTTTATGTGGAGAGGATTGGAATCGGTGTTTTGTGTGCGCTGAATCCCCATTAGCACCCCTGTATTTGCTCCAGTTCATGTATTTCGACGCGCTGACGCTTCCGACGACATTCCGTGGAGGATTTTGCTCTGCTATGTTTAATGCATTGTGCAACAGTGCCGTTCCGTAAACTGGTTGGGGGCGAGAGGCTAAAACGAATAAAAACAGCTAGTGGTTTTACTCTGGAGGTAGAAAATTCTCGAATTATTTTGTGATCCCTGTGAGCAAGTGGTACTAGTTGTGTCTTGATATTATATTTCTCAACGCGTGCAATGTATATTAGCAAATATACGTGCAAACTATTGATATGGAATGTGATAAAAATTAGTTCGAAATTTACAAAAGCTGATAAGTAGGTAGGTATTTTAATTAACGTCACACTGCAGTGACGCAACGGGCTATTGGTGACGGTCCGGAATCAATCCCAAAAGGAAAGATCGGTGACAACACCACGTAATCTGGAACCACGGTCAGATAACGAGGCAACACCTGAGCTGGCACCCCACTCTCCAAACTTCCCCACCACGCCAACATGAGGACATATTTAACGTGAACTAGCCCCCTTCGTACACGACGGTGTTTGGCTGGATTCAAACTCGCAACTCTCCGGTTGCTAATCTGTTACTCTTTCAACCGCGTCCCGCTGATAATTAAGTTAATTAAGTTCGCACTGGAGCAACAAGACAGGCTATTGGAGAATGTCCGGTATCGATACTGAAGGGTTGGTAGGTTGTTAACTAACGTCGCACTGGAGCAACACAACGGGCTATTTCAATCCCGAAGTGAGACATCCGAGCACAACCTCTCATTTTGAATCACAGCGTCATCTGACCGTGGTTCAAAATTACGTGGTGTTGTCCACGGATTTTTCCTTCGGGTTTGATCCCGGACCGTCGACAATTGCCCATTGTGTTTCTCCAGTGTGACGTCAATTAAAATACCTACCTTTGAACCGCGGTCAGATATTGAGTTAACACCCGAGCTAGCAACCCACTCTCCAAACTTCCAAACCACGCCAATGTGAGGATATTTGACGCCACGACTGATTTAACGTTGCACCAGCCCCCGCTTACACGACTGTCTTTAGTTGTACCGAGTTTCGATCTCGCAATGTTCCGTTTGCTAATCCGTTACACTTCCAACTGGGATACCGCGGCCCTAGGAAGAATTGGAGATTGAGTGTAAAAAAGTGCCGATTCTGACCAAAATTGTGGTTGTAAACCACTGTCTTGAAGCATAGCTCTGACACAATCCATGGCTGTTCTATTGAACCTTTCTGCAACGCCATTTTGTTCAGGGGTATAAGTTGAAGTTCTTTCGATTTTTATTCCTAGATCATTTAAAAACTTTTTAAATTCTTTGTGACAAAATTCTAAACCATTGTCAGTTCGGACACATTTTAACTTAACATTTAGCTGTCTTTCAGCTTTAACCAAGTATTTTTTAAAGTAATCAAAAACTTCATTCTTATTTCGAATAATATAAACAGTTACTTTACGTGAAAAATCATCAATAATAGATAAAAAGTATTTGTTTCCACCTAGAGAGTTAACTGGAGCAGGACCCCACAAATCCATATGGATCCTTTCCAAAACATTTTTAGTTTTCCTTTCGTACATATAGTTTCTTTTTAAGGATATTCTAGTGGATTTAGCAATAGCACAAATCTTACAATTTTTATCTATATTCTTACAATTAAGTTTTTCAATTCCTTTTACACAATTAATTTTACTCATATTTTCAATTAAGGGCATGTTAACATGACAAAACCTACGGTGGGCTTTTTCTAGATCTAAACCAGTTACATATGTATAATTTTTAATCTTGGGATAACCTTTCAAGATATACAATTTTCCAATTCTGGGAACAGTAAACAAATATTTATTATAACTATTATAAATAATCATTTTGTTATTTCCCCATTTAATTTGGTTTCCCACAAGGTCAATACGAGCACCACTAATTAAATTTCTTCTCATATTAGGCGAGTATAACACATCTTTTAAAGTTATATCATAATTTCTGTTTCTATCTAAAACTGTAAATTGAATATCACCCATACCTAATACTTCCGAGGTGCTGTCCTTGTCTCCGACTAGGATCTTCTGTGGTGGTAGTTTTCTGAATGTCGTAAACATACCACGTTCTTTACAGAAGTGAGCAGTTGCAGCAGAATCAATGAGAAATTCCCTCGGTCTTTCATTTGGAAAATTTGAAACTGCATAGGCACGTTGAAGATCAGTTTTTGGATTGTCCTCCATATAAAATAATTCACCACCAGGTTTCTGCCGATTGCATTTCTTGAAGCACTTCGATTCGTAATGTCCCGACTTTTTGCAGTAGTTGCAGAATGTTCGCGGCCCCATACGACAAACTGTCGACTTTCTTGGGCTTGAAGGAATTAATTCAGGGTCCAGTACGCATCTGCTGTGATCAGGAGTAGACGCCCGTGTCTCCTGGTATCTAGACGACTTGTTTCTTGTAGCATAAGCATCGGCCACGATACTTAATTTTGTGCCTTCGTCTTTCCGCTTCAGCTCGATTCGGCTGGATTCTGTTATTAAATGTTTAGACAAATTGTCTAGCGTGAACTCGTTGTCATCCATCCTGTATAGCAGTTGTACCAGATTATCGTATTCGTGAGGCAAATGTCTTATTAGTTGAAAGCAAACTAAGAGGTCTGGGATTTCGAATCCACCTTCTTTTATCTGTAACAGCTTCTCATGCACTCGTTTGCAGAAGAGTCCAATGGATTCGTCCTCCGGCTGGTAGCGGATTGAAAAGAACTCGTCCACAAGGCCTGCCAATCGTGCTCTAGATGCTGGTTCAAAGTTGGTCTTTAATATATCCCAGGCTTCCTTACCGTCCTCAGTAGATGAAATTAAGACTTGATATTTTCTGTCTATGCCCTGGTAGATAGTTGTGTATGTCCTCTGTTTCCTATAACGATAGTCTCTTTTTTCTTGTTCTGGAGCATCTTCCAATAATAGAGGTTCCGTTTTAGTGATAAATTCCCAGCAGTTCCGGTCCATTAGCAATATCTTCATGTCCGTCTTCCACGTGGCATAGTTGAAATCCGATAACTTCGGGAAGGAAAACATGGACATTTCTTGAATCCCCATCATACTGGATACCGGTAGTGGCAGAATTCAGGTTCAGCTTAAGGTCTGTGGCCCATAACCAATTGTTGGGTTTTATCGATTGAAGACAGAGTTTTTATACATTAAAAATAAATTTTATTACGTGACCAAGTCTTATGGTTTAAAAACATACAAGAAGTCTGATCAGATCATGATCCCCAATCTCCTCACTTATATACATACAAAGATTTACATATTCTTCTATATTGATGTGCCCCACACGGCACTATAATTGGAGGTTTGAGACCGATTCCAACAAATCCAATCCAAACATTGTGTTGCTCCAGTGTGACGTTAATTGAAATACCCCCACCCCCCCCAATCCAATCCTGACTGCATCCTGCTTCCTGATCTTGTGATATAAACCCCAAAATTCAATCCAAACCTGGCTAAATCCTGTTGAAATCAAGGATACCTACTGACAATTATGTTAAGTTTTCAAGCAGATTTGGTCTGGCTAGATCCTGTTTTCGGAACTTGCGCCATATAACCCAAAATCCAATCCTGTCTAGGTCCTGTTTTCGGACCTTGCACCATATAATCCAATCCAATCCTGGCTAGATTCAGTTTCCGGAACTTGTACCAATAACCCCAAATCCAATCCAATCTTGGCTAGATCCTGCTTTCGGATCTTGCGTCATAAAACCAATTTAATCCTGGCTAGATTTTCTTTCCGGACCTTGCGCTATTTAATGCAATCCAATCCTGGCTAGATCCTGTTTTCGGAACTTGCGCTATAAAAAACCCAAAATCCAATCCAATCCTGACTACATCCTGTTTCCGGACCATGTGAAATGTGACCCGATAATTCAATCCAAACCTGGCTAAATCCTGTTTAAATCAGGGATAGCTACTAACAATCTGATGTTAAGTTTTCAAGCAGATTAGGTCTGTTTTGCGTTTTTCGTAAAAACCGAATTAAGTAATTAGCCACTTAGAGTATCCAGACTTTCCCAGGCCAACCCAGTCTCATTCCAAACATCAATCAATCATCCTGACAGGCCACCTTCTAACGGCGCTGAAATGCGAAGATACCAAACTTCCCCTGACGACCACAGCTGACCGGAGCTTTTGTACTAAGCGGCCAATGGATCACCCCATGGTGGTGAGGGTAGCACCTGACATTGCCTATTTGCCTTGGGGTTCGTCTGGGAGACCGAGAAGAAGACATTCCTCGCATTTTCCCATGGGAAAAAAAGGAGCTGGAAATGACCACTTCATTTAACAATTAATGACTCAGCAGGGGTTCAGCTACATTTATTCAAGTTTCTCGTTGCAATTAGTGTAATTATGAGGTACATAGTACGAAAAATGTGAAGTTTCCGATTGCAGGAAATACATTACATCTGTTCAATCACATAATTTAGAAACTACTAGTAATTTACAGAATCGAGTACTTTTGAGAATCGAGTACTTGGTATTTGTTTCAAATATCGAGTAAATATTCGAATACATGTACAAAAAAATGATTAATCGATAGTAAGAATCAATACTTTGGTATTCAACTACATAGGGTGAGTATTTTGTGTCCGTATATCTAGGATGAGCACTTCCGAATTCGAATACTCTTGTACCCGATTATTTTGTATTCGAATACTTTGGGGACCGCGGTAGCCCGGTTTTATGAGTAACGGATTAGGAACCGGAGGGTTGCGAGTTCGAATCCAGCCAAAGACCGTCGCGTACAAAGGCGGCTGGTGCACGTTAAATCTGTAGTGGCCTCTCATGTCCTCACGTTGGCGCGGTGTGGAAGTTTGGAGAGTGGGATGCCGGCTTAGGTGTGACCTCGTCATCTGACCGTGGTTTAAAATTACGTGGTGTTGTCCTTTGATCTTTCCCTTCGGGATTGATCCCGGACCGTCGCCAATAGCCAGTTGTGTTGCTCCAGTGTGACGTTAATTCAAATACCTACCCACCGAATACTTTGGTATCCGAATACTTGTGTATCCAAATAATTTGGTATCCGAATATTTTGATATCCGAATACTCTGGAAAAGAATCGAGTTCAGCGATTACTTTTATGTATGGAGTACACGAGTACATTTGTATTCGAATACTTCTATCACTACAAACCTGCAAAAGTACTTACACCGTATTTTTTTGAGTAGTCAAATTGGATTTCTTATATCTTTGGGAACTCGGAACTCACCGGGTTCAGGCAGTGTGGAAGGTTCCAAGATGGTTCCAAGCCCAAGAAAGGGGGTTCCAAGCTGTTTCTTATCTAGTCCTCTTTATCTCTCCCGAAACTTCGTTAATCAGTTTCTACTGGATTAGGATTGACCAGAATTCTGCTGTCACGAAACACCTAAGATTCACGGCGATAGAGCGACGAATCAACGGTTCAAATTGAAATCACAGTTAATAACACACGTGCAAATAAAAAATAAACCAACGAAAGCAGACTTACTTTGGAAGTATGACACTTAAAATGCAGATCTCGAAGCACTGGACCAACTAATAGACTGCTAAACGCCGCGGATTGCATCTCTGATGCCAGCAAAAAGAGACATCCCCTAATTAAGACAACATTCAATATTTTATGGGACTGAGACTCAGACGAGGGGGATTAATGGTTGTCCGATGATTAATAGCCGGGCCAATCGCATAGCGTAAATAAAATAACGATAAATTATTGTGTTGTAATCGATACGTTACTTGTCTGCTTTTCATCGTAATCACCCCTGGAAACCAAATACGTAATTGCTCTACATGCCTTTCGTCATATACGCGAAGATTAAAACTAAGTGATACCCGTAATTACGTATTATGTAAAGTTATTCTTAAACTTTAGTTTACGATGTAGGTCGACGATTAGGCTGCTCTTTAATGGTCATTAGTCAAGGGATTTCATAAATTTTTATGGCTCACTTAGGTGCTTGCTATTTGAACAGCAAAATGGGAAGTCAAGTTGGAAGGGTTGTTCGATCTTTTCTTAATTATTGATTGCAACTTATATAATGTAATTGTATGAATTATTATTAGAAGTATAGAATCAGGAAAGCTTGGAAAAGGAATGCAACATGACTCTGAAATAAAACATTTTGTAGATAGGAATCAAATAAATCATGAGTACAAAAATAATTCTGGCCAGGTCAATTGGAGTTAGGCCTAGAGGAAGACTACAGCTTAGATAGATTGACTGTAGATAAGGAGTTTGACATTTGTAAAACTAAGAACTGGAGAACTATGGCCAATAACAGGTCAAGATGGAACAGAATTATCGAGAAGGCCAAAACCCACATTAGGCTGTCGAGCCAATGAAGAAGAATCAAATAAATCATTTCGAGATAATGTATGCCGAATTCATCTACTTTGAAATGTTTTAATTGAGTTGAAAATAATCGAATTAAACAATGTGTTGTTTTCAAGTAGTCTAATTCGTATGCAGTCTTGGCAAAATATTCTGAAAAGCAAAATTTAATTTTTTTAAAACAGATAATTTTGCAAGAACTACATTTTAACTTAAGAGAAATATATTGCTATGTACTTGGAACTTAAAATAAGGCATCAAAATGTTTCAATTAATTCCTTAATTTGTTTTGTAATAAAGCAGTAGAGATGTAACTTCCATTTTTATTTTATATCTTCTTTTAAAAAGTATCTTACAAATACAGTGATTCATAAATTAAAAGTTATGCTTTGCATTATATATCACATGAAAAGTTATCACTGTCAAAGTTCGCATTGGCACATAATGCTAATGAATTTTAGTGTAATGGACATTAGGAAAGCATTTTGAGAGGCATCTCTGTCAAGTTAAATATAGGTGACGGTAGGGTTTCTGTGGCAATACGTGTTTCCTGTACGTCTTCTGAACGTCACGTCACTTGGCTTGTTTTTCGAATACGATTTTAGCAATTGGCTAGTGAAAATTTAACTAAAGAATGAATTCTGAATTGATATGTGATCGTTGATTGGTCGATGGTAATTAGATTGAACACCAAGCATCGCCGAAATGGCATTAAACTTCATTTTAAGGTAACCCCGACATGTATCATGCAAGATCATTTAGATAGCAGTAGTAAAATCTTTGACCATCTGATTTGTTTTCTCTGAAAATCCCCCCATATGTTGTGTTTATTATTTGAACTAAATCTTTTAGTTATTAATTCTAGAGAATGGAAATAACTCGGACGTTTTCTTTTATGCTACAATTGGAAAACTCATACACTTTTATACTTAAAAGGTAATTATCAGCTGCTCAAAGGAAATAAAATAATTTTTAGAGTACATGATACATTAAATTTAAGCATAAATGTATGTATAGATCTGCATCACGAGTGATCATAAGCAATTAAGTATCGGTGATATGATATCTTTACTTAATTTTCGTATTACATAAAAAACTCGGTGACAGTGAGAGAATTATGATAGACATGAGTAGAATCAGATATCATTATAAAATACAGTCAAACCTCATTAAGACGAACTAGCTTAATACGAATTACTGATAACACGAACCAAATTCCAATCCCTATCGAAATGTATTTATATATATAAAGTAGGAGTTAGCGTCTGTCTGTTCTCTATACAAATCTACACCGTTTGACCAATCCACACCAAATTTGGTACATGTATTCTTTAGAACCCTGCGGGTAACGTAGGCTACATATTAACCCCCGTTCTATTAATCTTGGGTCTGCAGAGGGGCTAAAAACAATTCGAAATTCCCATAGAAATAACATTGAGTATTTTTATGATCACTGTCAGACCAATACATCAAATTTGGTTCTTTCATCCTGTAGGAAAATAGGCTACATATTAACCTCATTTGATTTGTCCTGGGTCTGAAGAGGGGGCTAAAAACAATTCGACATTCCCATAGGAATAGCGTTAAGTATTCTTACTATCACAGTTAACCAATTCCCATCAAATTTGGTACACTCACTTGTAGAATCCTACGGGAAACAGGCTAGATATTACCCCCGTTCTGTTTCTCCTAAATTTGTAGAGGGACTAAAAACCATATCCATAGGAATAGTATTAATATTACGATGAATTATAAACAATTCAACCCGAGCAACGTCGGGTAATTCAACTAGCATTCAAATGATGTTAACTCATTCGCTTAAGAATTCGGGTTACACTTATTGCCGGTTAAGACGAACAAATTTTCGAAACTTAAGGGCAAACGGATTCTTTTCAATCGTATTATCAGAAACATTAAGTGACTTCAAAATTGTAGAGGATTTATTTGTGGAAGTGAAGGAGAAATAATAAAATGAAGATTACGAAGACAATGGAATAAGAGTGCCTTCTTTAAAATTAAAAGAAGCTACACCTGGCTTAGAAATTGTTCACCCTTTTTTAAGCAGTGAACATTCCTTTGCTCAATTAAACAGCGTTGACTACATGAAATATTTCCTTAAAGAATGTCACGAATAAAACACAAAAATTGATAACAGACTATTTCAAGACAAAAAATGCGCAATCAGGAAATATCTGTGTAATCAAGAATTATCTGTATAATCAAGAACCATCTGTATAATCTTTGTGATTTACAGATTACATTTATTTGTGAACCAAGAAAAGAACTGTAAGAAATAATTTTTTTAAATTTTATTGTTGAAATAATACTTTTTCTGAATTCGGATAACACGAACTAGGGTTAATACGAATTTTGTTTTCCGTCTCGTGTAATTCGTCTTAATGAGATTTGACTAATATTGAGGAAAAATCCAAATTGACGTATTTTTGTGGATCTTTCGAATTTAACTTTTAAAGCTGTGTGAATCTGTTGCTGGGGTTACTGCTGTTTACATTAATAAGTATTCTTGGAATCGTCTCTGTTTACAGCAAATAGCAAGATAAGCTGTATCAATACTGGATCTTGTTTGAATCATGGGGTAACTTTGCATCTATAGTGTAACCTTTAAAAACGCTTATCTTTCATGTTTGAGGAAAATATAATATTTCTTTCAAAATATATTTCAATTGAAATATTTAAATTTTCTATAAATGTACCAATGAGAACATTAATACATAAATAATGCATATAAATACTTTTTATTGAAATCTTTAAGCCAGGAAGCTCAGTGAATGATGGCATTTGTGATTCTTAATGAGGCTACAAAAATTATAACATTTTAAAGATATTTCATTTTATTTATACTTTAAAAGATCTCAATCATGAAATGAAATATTTCCATAGATAAATCATATTACGATAAAGGGTTAGATTGGTTGGTTTTGAGTTTTATGGAGCAAGGACCATATATGGCCAAGTTGCGCCAAACAAAATAATGGGATATGGGATAGTTTTTTTATTGAGGAAACAAATTCGACATTTTAAAGTGATAGCTGTAATTACTGTTGTGACCAAAACTTCATTAAATATTAGTACCCAAAACTTCACTAAACATTAGCCCATTGGTATTTATTTATATTAGTAGTTTTTAATTAGTTGGTTTATTTAACTTCAGTTTTGGGCAGAAAAATATTTTGAAATTGAAAGTAACTGGAAGTTGAAGGGATTCCAGATAACATTTAGGGATTTAAAAGAGCTTTTAATCCATCTACATCATTCATGGAATTTGAGAATGGGAATTTTGGTTTTGAAAAGGATTTTAAAGTTCTTTATTATTAAATGTTTTTAATAGCGTTGATTTTTCAGGTCAATGTCATGCCACAAAACAATTTGAACACGCATACTATTCAGAAACAGCAAACATTAGTTTCTTGATTGCATATTTATGTTGGAACATACCTGGACACATACAAATTAAATACCATTTTTAAAAAACGACCTCCTTTGGAGAAATATATACTTACAATTAATCAAATGCAGATTCTCTCTCTCTAGCTTGAATATTTTGATATTTATGATAGCAGCATAGTGTATTAACACTTCCTAATTGTAGTGACACAAGATTAAATTATCTTTAAAAGTTTAGGAGGCTGCAATTTTTAAACATGTGATGCACATCACAGTAAAGTTTCATTTGTTGACTTCACTTTCACAATTTTGACCTATGCATCGCAAAAAAGCATTTTGTTTTTGAAAAAAATGAAAATTTTAAGATGAAAAAATAAGTTGATTTATGGTAAATTAAAGAATATCTGGGAGCAAAAATGTTTAATTCGAAGATAGGCTGTGTATGTAAGAGTCAATGAATCACATTTGCTTTTTAAACCTGATATAAAACGAAAATCTTTGACACCAAACTAAAGAAATATGCACCGAAAAATTTAATTCGACTAAACATATAGAAAAAAACTGTCTCAAAATAAGAGAACTTTAAAACACAACATTGAATCATTTGTATTTCTTTTTATTTTTCGCCGTATTACAAATATTCTGCAGATATAAAAATCGTTTGCCATAATTCATTTTCTTCTCAACTATTTCAGAATTTAATTTTCTGCAAACTCTCAGAATAAGGCAATAAAAAACCGAAAGAAATATCTATCGTAATTTAATTTTATTAAAATTATAGAAAACAACTGTCTCAAAATAACAGAACTTTAGAAACACAAGAATGAATCATTTGTATTTATTTTTATTTTTCGCCGTATTTCTCAAATATTCTACAGATATAAAAATCGTTTGCCATAATTCATTTTCTAAACTATTTCAGAATTTAATTTTATGAAAACTCAGCCAAATATTTACTGATTATCCTATTCTCGTATCAGTATTCTTCATTTCGGGACAGGTATGATATTTTTTGAGCATAATTTCATATTTCATGAAAAAATTATTTTTGAGATGTTAATGAAACTTACCAAATGCCTCATTTTTTGCATTGATAAAATCTATAAATTTAAAACACAGAGTAATTAAATTCTTTTTTGCTTGGAAATGTAACGTCTTTTGTTTCAAAATAAATTTTAGTCTTCCATAGCTAAGTTAAATACCCAATTCATTAACAATTTGCATAATACAAGCAAATAGTTGAATCTTAGAAGTTTAAAAGAGCATTGCTTTCTATCGCAATATACTTTACAGTTTACACTCTTCTGTTAATTTATCCTTTCTTACCTTTTCCAGTTTATTTTATGCTATGTTACACCAATCAGCCCTTTCTCTATCTTCAGCTATATATTTAAACACAGCTTTGTAGCACAACAGTGCGATAAAGAAAAATCAATAAAATTGTTGAACATTTGTCGATGTTAGAAACAAGAGTAAAAAGATTAATTGTTAATATATATAAAATATCTTATCGTCTTTGAACAAGGGACTGGGATGAAATTGTAGACTTTTATATTCTAATTGTGTTAATATGACTGAGCTGTGCTTTTTTTTACAAAGGATTTTATTGGAAATAAGAATTACACCAGTAGAAGTATGTTGTAATTTATTTTTGAATAATTTTATTTCATTTTGAGGTAAGAAATCTATTTATGAATATATATGGATGCTGTATTTATTAAAATGGTAGGTAGGTAGTTAATTAACGCCGCACTGGAGCAACACAACGGGTTATTGGTGACAATACTAGATCAATCCCGAAGGAAAGATCTGAAGCAGATCAAAGGCATAGCATCGGCCCTAAGCTTTCTTAAGTGCTTATATCTAACGACGGTGTTTGGTTGGACCAAGTTTCGAACTCGCAACCCTCCGGTTGCTAATCCGTTACTCTTCCAACTGGGTTACCACGGCCTGGTTTTGCTTAGGATTTATACTTTAAATAATGGCATGCCTATTCTCGCTGACTCAAAGTCCTGATGGTAAATTCCTTTTATATCTTTTTAATCAGAGGCATTTTCTGTTAAGCTAAACATAGGTGGCGGTAGTATTTCTACGGCGATGAGTGTTTTCTGAACACATTCTGTACGTGACGTCCGTTAGCTTGTTTTTCGAATACAATTTCAGCACTTCACACCAATCCTTTCAAAAGCACCAAGTCATGCTAATCTTAAAGTTTGGTGTGCAAATATTACAAGAAACAAGAAAGCAAAAAGAGCCAAATAATAAAAACTTTAATTATCTTCGCTACAACCTAGATAATATCTTTGAAACTGTAGAACTTGTGTTCCTCGTAATGTACCTAAACATTTTTACTTGTGTCATTCTTAAACTTTCACTTCTAGTAAAATTGCCACACCCACAATTTAGTTTCAATAAACCTCAAAACTATCTAAGCCTGTATATAATTTTATCTACCTCATTTGACTGAAATATAATATACCTTCTTTTAAAAGTAAACAATAATCATTAGTGTCCAAAGGATCATTTCGGCAGGTAGGTTAGTTGAATTTACGTCGCACTGGAGTAACACAGCGCTAATATTGGGAACGGTCCGGAATCAATGTCGGATGGAGAGGTATACTAAGATTTAATATATATATATATATATATATATATATATGTATATTCGTTTTAAAAAAATGTGAAAAGTTTTGACCGTATTTTGAATTGAAGCAGATTTGGGTGCAACATGAGAATAACCCAAAACATAGTGCTTTGGCTACAAAGGTCTGGTTTGTGTATATAAGATCGAAATGACTTAAAATTTGACTCCTGTTCAAAGATTTGCGTTCCATAATTACCTCTATGAGGAAACAAAGAAATGCTTAAATATTTTTGTCATAAAACAGCGGGATCCGCTGAAAATCTATCATCAAGCAGAGTAAAATTAAATTGGTTCCAGTTTGACCAAATATCTGGAGCAAATAATATCAAGATAAAAGTAGTCCCTAAGGTGTAAGACAAAAATATCCCCCAGATATTTATTTTCATGTGTTTGTTTTGCACTTGTATTTCTTACAGGCGGACGAATACTTTTATGTGCCTCATTTACATTTTAAATATTTGCACCAACTTTTCATGATTATTCAATGATTTTCATGTGGGTAGTTAATTAACGCACTGGAACGACACAATAGGTGATATTCCGGGATCAATCCCGAAGGGAAAGGTCCGAGGACCACACCTCATAACTTTGAACCATGGTCAGATGACGGGGTCAAATCCTGAGCTGGCACCCCACTCTCTAAACTTCCCCACTTCACCAACGTGAGGACATTGGTGACCACGGCAGTTTTAACGTGCACCGTACATTAGTCTTGGGTTGGACCGAGTTTCGAACTCGCAACCTTCCGTTGTTAATCCGATAGTCTTCCAACTGAGATACCGTGACCCTTATTTCCATGGAAGATTAAAATAGAGAGTTGGTTGGCTTTGGGGTTTTTATGGCGCTACGCCAGACACAAGACCTACAATATCTCGGATCTTTCCCTTCGGGTTTGATCCCGGATCACCGCCAATAGCCCGATGAGCTCCAGTGCGATGTTAATTAAAAAATACCTACCTACCATACCTTATCAAGTAATACACACACAATGAAAGTTTTTACTGATACAGAAGAGAGAAATACACTCAGGGAAGAATACACTTAGGGAAGAATACACCTGACAAGAGAGAGATTTTATGTGATTACGTTTCAAATAATAATTTTAACCCCATCCTTATAAAAAAATATATGCAAAAAATATTAGAAATATTTGTTGATCGAATACTCTTTTGAGAAAAAAATTAATTCTTCACGCAAAACACATACAAATGAAGGAACTGAAGTCTACTTGAGCCCCCAATAATTTCCCCAAGATGATGCCAGTGTACCTAAGTAAAATTATACATGCTTATTAACGATATTCGAGTATTGAAAACTTGTGATTGTGAGAGAAAATGAAAACCTCCGCATACTTGGCGCCAACCGAATGCCCGCTAACGACCATCACGTCCATTTCTTGAAATTTATTTGTTAAAGGCCAGACATCTGAAATAAATTTGTATAATTGGACATCAGCTACTTTCATCGGGTCGAAATCAGCCTTGAATCAACGAAATCATAACTTCCTGTCTCTAAGCTACAGTAGTAGGTTTTCTCATAATTGGCTAAATCCATTCTTTTGGTGATATACATTCGAATGTTCGCTGGCTGAGGACGTTTCAGGGTGAATATCATATTATTTTCTTATCGAGCTACAGAGGGGAAGCCAGACTGTTAGTTATGGGGGTATTCGTACAAAAGTACTCGTGCACTCGATATTTGAAAGAATTCGTTGCGCTCTATTCTTTTCCAAAGTATTCGGATACCAAAGTACTCGAATACCAAAGTACTAGGATACAAGAGTATTCGGATTCAAAACTCATCCTAGGTATTCGGATGCCAAAAGTACTCGCCCTATGTAATTGAATACCAAAGTATTGATTCTTGCTATCGATCGATCGTTTTTGTATATGTATTCGAATACTTAATCGATACTTGATAGAACTCGAATACAAGAATATTTGGATTCAAAAGTACTCTTCCTAGATATTTGGATACAAAAGTACTCACCTTGGTTGGTTGGTTGGTTGGTTGGTTTTTTATGGCACAAGGGCCAGATTTGGCCATGCTGCGCCAAACAATAGCTAGTTCATAACTGGTATTTAATTAGAGCGAGTCAGAAAGCCACGTAATAAAATTCAGTACAGTTGTGTATGTTGCAGTCGATTATAAAATCTAAATAAAGTTTACGAAACCAATGTCAGTAAGGAATAAAAATAAGTTTTTATGATGTGGTTCCATCAACAAGTCTGTTAAGGTAATAGGGGAGATACCAAATCGGTTTAGTCTATGATGATTAAAATTCCGGCATTCCGTCAATATGTGCTTTATGGAAAAAATACTATTGCATGATGAGCATAAAGAGAGAGAGAGGAGCTGGTTCTCCCAGCAGTAAATGTCTGTGGGTAAAAAAGGAATGTCCGATTCGGAGCCTTGTCAGTTTTACGTGATGATTTCTATTTAAGTTTGTTTTGCTAAATCCCTTTATAGATGGTTGAATATCATGAAGTTTGTTATGGTTTTCCAAATCCCAAGCGGATTGCCAGGATGAATTTATGGCTTGGGTTAAAACACTATTAATGTCGTGAATCGGGACATTGGAGTTTATAATCAATGTTGCGTTTTTGGCTGCCAAATCCGCTTTCTCATTGCCCCGGATTCCCACATGCCCAGGAATCCAACAAAAGAATATCCGAAAATCATTTTCTGTTAATGTTAGGAGCAAATTCATTGCTTTTAAAACCAAGGAATGACTTTTATGTGTATAGTTTAATAGGGATTCGATACTGCTTTTAGAGTCGGTATACAAGATCCAGTTTTTATTAGTGTGTGTAGAAATCGTTTTTAAGGCTAAAATTATTGCGTAGATCTCTGAAGTGAAGACACTGCAGCACCCATGCAATTTTCTAGCAATGGTTGTATTATCAAAAACGGCCGCGGCTCCAACATTTGTCCCGTTCTTAGATCCGTCAGTAAAAACTGTTTTAAAAGATGAATATTTGTTTCTATGGGAATGGAATAATTGTAAATAAATGGTATCGGGGGTTGATGATTTGTTAAAATGTGAAAAGTCATTGATGGTAAGTAGATTTTTATCATTCCAAGGTGGAGGTTCGTTTTCTCTAGGAAATATTCCCAGATTGTCAACATTTAATGAATTCATTATGGTACGGACTCTAAAACCAAGTGATGGAATGAATGAAGGTTTTAATGAGTAATGACTTCCAAATTTAGGGTTAGTTACTCTATTATGCAATGGGTGAGAAGGGTTGGCTTTAATCTTAAAATAGTATTTTAGGGTAAGTTTCTCACGTCGATGTCTTAAATCCGGCTCGCCTGTCATTATATATAAACTCTGGACTGGCGAAGTGCGGAAAGCTCCGAGGGATAATCGGAGGCCTTGGTGATGAATAGTATCCAGGGCTTGAAGAACAGACTTAGCAGAAGATCCATATATTACACTCCCATAATCAAGTTTCGATCGGACAACAGCTTTGTAAATTTTTAAAATTGAAATAAAATCAGCTCCCCAAGTTGTGTTACATAAAACCTTTAAAATATTCAATGATTGGTTGCATTTTCGTTTCAATACTTTGATATGAGATCGAAAAGATAACTTCGAGTCAAAAATAATACCCAAAAATTTTATTTCTGGAACTACTGGAATAACAGTTCCGTCTAGTAAAAGTTCTGGATCAGGAAAAAGTCCGCGTCTTCTAGTAAAATGTACACATACAGTCTTTTGCGAAGAAAAAACAAAACCATTTTCGTTTGCCCACTTACTTACAATTCTAATAGCCGTTTGGAGTTGTCTTTCAATAAAAGGTACATTGATTCCAGAACAGAATATTTGGAAATCGTCTACAAAAAGCGTTCCGTGCACATATGGAGGAAGTTGTTTAATAATACCGTTGATTTTAATTATAAAAAGTATCACGCTTAGAACGCTTCCTTGGGGAACACCCTCGTCCTGTGAAAAGTCATCTGATAAAATATTATTAATGCGAACGCTAAAGGTCCTTGTCAATAAAAAGTTTTGAATAAATATTGGGAGATTTCCCAGAAAGCCCATCTCGTATAAGTCTCGCATTATGCCATATCGCCATGTCCTATCGTAAGCTTTCTCCATATCGAAGAAGACAGCTACCAAATGCTTCTTTGTGACGAATGTATCTCTGATAGAGGATTCCAGCATTAAGGCATTGTCGTAGGTGCTTCGTCCAAAACGGAATCCGCTTTGAAACTCCGATAGATGTTTTTCAGACTCAAGGACATGTATCAACCGAGCATTCACCATTCTTTCCATGACTTTGCAGATACAGCTTGTCAAGGCAATGGGTCGATAGTTATTAGGGTCTTGAGGATCCTTCCCAGGTTTCGGTATTGGAATAATAATAGCTCTGTGCCAGGTTGTCGGAAAATCTTGCTCTGTCCAAATTCTATTATAAAGAAGTAAAATGTTTTGTAATGAATCTTCATTGAGATGGGTCAACATGTCTAGATGAATATGATCGGGGCCCGGTGAAGTCGGGTGTGATTTCCTTAATGCATTTTTCAGTTCGAATATGGTAAACTTACGATTGTAAGTTTTATGACCGGATGGTTGAAAGTTTAACGTCTTGCGTTCTTCACGTCGCTTATAATTAATAAAATCTTGGGGGTAAGAGCTCTCATGAGATACCCTAGAAAAAGATTCTCCCAAGGTATCAGCAATTGTCTTAACGTCTGAAACGACTTGTCCATTTTGAAGTAAAAATGATATATTTGGATTACGATATTTGCCGGTAATTTTTCGAATTTTTCCCCATAGCTGTTTTGATGATATTCGACATTCAATTGTATTTACGTATTCTTGCCAGGATTCTTTTTGTCGCTGTCTCCTTAATTTTCGAGCTTCTGCTTTAGCCCGCTTGAAAACTATCAAATTCGAAGTGGTGGGATAACGTCTGAAGGTGTTCCATGCTTTTTTTTGGAATTTATGGGCTTGAGAGCATGCTTCATTCCACCAAGGCTTCCATAATTTAGGCATTTTACCCGATGTTTTGGGGATAGCCACATCTGCCGCCTTAATCAAGGTGTTCGTTATCATTTCAACGGCATCATTTATGCTAGGCATCATAACCATGTTGTCGGAAATGTTTGATTCCACCTGATATCGAGTCCAATCCGCTTTCTCAAATATATATCGCACAGGTCGTCTGGGTAGTAAAACGTCATTGCAGTTATATGTTAAAATGATTGGAAAGTGATCGCTATTGTGCAGATCATTGTCAATTTTAAAGTCCCAAAATGAAAGCAAAGTAGGGGAGCATATTGCAAGGTCCAGGGTGTGAAAGGTTTGGGTCGGAGTATGGAAGTATGTATGACTGGAATCATTTAAAAGGCAGAGACAATGATCATCCATCAATTTTTCAATTTGTTGTCCTTTTGTGTTAAAATCATTACTTCCCCAAAGAGGGTTGTGTCCGTTAAAATCCCCTATGATGAAGTATGGAGACGGAAGTTGAGTTATTAAATCATTTAGTTCCTGCTGACTAACGCTTTCATTTGGGGGTAGATATATGCAGCAGATTGTTATTAAAAATTTAATATGAAGTTGTATGGCTATTGCTTGAATGCTCGTATTTAATGAAATTCTTCTGGATGGGAAATTCTGTAAGGTCATTATAGCCACGCCGCCCGAAGCGCGTGCACCGTGGATGTAATCATTTCTTATTAAATTATAATTTTTAACATTAATTGAGTTATTAGGCGTTAAGTATGTTTCTTGAAGAGCTAGGCAAACAGGGTTAAAATTATTTATTAGAGATTTGATATCGTCGATATGTGTACGAAAACCATGACAGTTCCAAGTTAAGAGATTAATAGTCATTTATTCTTTAAAAATTTAGAGCCCTTTTCAATCTCTTCTGAAATAAAGGTTGGGTGGTTTTATTTGGAAGGTTTTTTGTAAAATCTAGAACCTTTTCTAAAAAATGCAGCGTTCTCATCAATACAGTCCTCTCCAAACTCCATATCTGAGTCTGTGGAAGGGTGTAAATCTATTTCGGTATCCGGTAATTTTGAGGTGTCTTTAGAGTTCCGGGGAGGTTTGTCTTTCTTACTTTGCTTTTTTTTATTTTGTTCTATTGACGTTGTTGGGTTCGGCTTGAAGATTTTTGTTGCTGGTGTGGTTCTCTGTTGCGGCAGGTTTGAGGGTTTACTTGTAACTTTGTCAATTGATTTTGGGCTTAAGCTATGGGATTGATGGTTTGATTTGGTTGATTGATATTTATAAGTAGAGTTTATTTGCGTTTCTGCATTTACTGTATTAGATGAAAAATCTGAATTATATGTTTGGGTGCTTATTGTTTTGCTAGTTTTAATAACGGATGCATATGAGGAATTAGGACGAGGTGTACGAGATTCCACTAGTTTTCTTGCTTCGGGGAAAGATAGATTTTTGGTAACTCTTATTGATTGTATTTCTTTTTCCTGTATCCAACGAGGGCAAGTTTTTGAATAAGCAGCATGATTTCCCTGGCAATTAACACAATGTTCGATTTCGGAGCACGTAGAACTGTCGTGACCGGGCTTTGCGCAACGTGCACAGATGGTTGCTGATGCTCGACATGCTGTTTTAGCATGTCCAAATCTCTGGCATAAAAAGCATCGCAGTGGGCTTGGAATGAAAGGCCTCACGTCGCAGCACAAGTAACCGGCTTTAATTTTTGTTGGCATAACAGGAGAATCGAAGGTCAGAATAACATTTCTTGATGGAATGAAATTAGAGTCTCGCCTCATCATGATTCGTTTGGCTGCTATGACTTTCTGGTCTTTCAATTCAGCCACGAATTCCTCGTCAGATACCATTGCGAGTTCTTGCGAAGATATAACTCCTCGGGTATAATTTAGTGTTTTGTGCGGAAATACTTGAATTTCGACTTCACCGAAGTTTTTAATGTTTAATAGTTTCATTGATTGAACTTCTGATTTTGATTCAATTAAAAGGTCTCCTGATTTCAATTTTTTAACACTATTTACTTCTCCAGCTGCATTTTTAATGTATTTTTCGATTAGAAATGGTGACATTTTTGTTAATTTACCGGATTCGTTGTGTACAATAAGAAATTTAGGAACTGATTTTTTTGGTTCAGAAATGACAGGCGTAACCGTTTTCATACATGGTTCACTAACATAATTTTCATTTACTTTGTAAATGGTGTTTGACGGATCTAAGCCTCCGTCAGGGCAAGAAGTTTTAGGTTCCATTAATATTAGAAAAAAAGTTCATCCTGGTGTGCCCCCGCCCACCATGGAGCCCAACCAGGGGAAGCAGTATCCGGCAGTTGTCCAGCAACAGATCTCGGAACCGCTTCAGGAGTAACAACCAGAATATAGTGCCGTAGTGTCGGAATGTGGATCCGCCAGTTCGCCCAGGGCATCCCTAGCTACAGCACTAACCCTAAATACCCAATATCATTGGAGTCCAACACGACAGAGGGACCAAGCGCTCTGACGTGGTGAACCCCAGAGAAATTAGGTGAGCCGATTGACCAGAGCGGGCTCACTCCAGCCACCCGTCTACGCAGAAGCATGGACCAAAGGGCACGCATCAGGTACCCCAGGACTCCACTTTCCCCCGATACGGGACGCCGCACACGGCAAACATGCGGGTCAGAAAAACGTACTGACGTCTTTTAAAAGAATCATAAAAAGGAATAAATGATAATTTAGAAGCAAATAGAACTTAACACAACTAAAAAGGTATTCTATGATACGTAATAACATAGGTGATTAACATATTTTTTAAATAACAAAAGAGTGAATTTAAGGTGTTTTTTAATGTAAAGAAATTTTAATGGTTTCCGAATCGCAAGACGGGAAATGGAGAAAAAGGAGGGGTGGGGAATAGAGTAGTGGGATGAAGGTAGAGAAAGATCGCTTAGGTATCCCGGGAGCGCGACCCCCGTGTTCACCAAAGACAGCAAACCCCTGGGAAAGAAAAAGATCACTCGGGTACCCCGGGATTGTGAAGCCCGTACAAACCTAAAGAAGGAATGCCCCTGGGGGCATACTCACCTTGTGTAGTCGAATACCAAAGTATTGATTCTTGCTATGGATTGATTGTTTTTGTGTATGTATTCGAGTTATATCAAGTACTCGAATACTTGATAGAACTCGAGTACTTGATATGTATTCGAGTACTTGATAGAACTCGAATAAAAGAATATTCTGATTCAAAAGGTGCTCATCTTAGATATTCGGATACAAATGTACTTTTACTAGATATTCGGTGGAGCAACTTGTCTGCTTTTGGACCTTGTGCCATAAAACCCCAAAATCCAATCCAATCCTAGATATTCGGATACAAAAGTACTCGCCTAATGTAGTCGAATACAAAAGTATTGATTCTTGCTATCGATTGATCGTTTTTGTATACGTATTCGAATACTCGAATAGGGGCAAATGAAAATAATTGACTTTTAAGAGTTGTATTGTAAAGATGGAGTGTATAAAAACTCATTCACTTCACACGCAAGAGTACTGGAAAATACTTCAATGAGCAGTAAAGAACTGGCCCACCAGAAAATCGAGAAATTCTCGGTAGGTCGGTGCTTCTTGGAGCCCTGTAGGCCTCTTATTAAAAATATCTTGGAAAATATTGTGACTTAAGACAGGAGAATTTATTTTACATAGAGTAAAATTGTGATTGACAATTTAGCTAATATTTTGGCCATGCTGCGCCAGACATAAGACATACAATATCAAGTAATAGGCACACACAATGAAAGTTTTACTGACACAAGAAATACACACAGGGAGGAATGCACCTGACAGGAATCGAACCTGCGCAGCCTACAACTCGAAGGATGCTAGTGCAATGGGCATACCCACTAAGCCACGACGGCCCTGAAGAGACTTAGGAGCATCCTTGTTATTTCAAAGTATATCAGAGGCGAAACTACAGTTTTTCTGACGATCTCCTGAAAAAATTTATCCTGTTACTTTCGCATGAATACAGAATATTACCGTCCCGTTTTGCCATCCTAATGTCCCGTTTTTGTCTCAAGGAAATATGGTCAGCCTATATTATACAGTTAACTTCCCAGATACACACCCCAATGTTAAATGTCCATTTTGTTATGAAATATGGGTTCATAAGTTTGATCTGTTCCATGTGATGTGATTAATTGGCTTATGCAAAAATTTGTATAGCTATTTTTTGTGCAACTTTTAGATTGAGGTTGTGAGTATATCTTACCTTTTCACTATTTTTTCAGCGATTTTACCATTATATATTTAATTGCTTTCCGATGTTTTTGTTCTGCATGAGAGTAAGTTATTCTATGATATCAATATGCGCCTGTTTTAATTATCAGCAGCTTCATTTCCAAAGATTCTAATGTGACTTTTAAACTCCCGAAAATTGTACCGATTTTCTTTTAGTAATGTCCATTAGGAGATCTTTTACTTCAACAAGGTTTTGATGTATTGTCGGCACTTCAATCGTTTGCCATGCTGACACAGAATCTGTTTTAATTTTGATATCTCTATAAGCAGATTGAGCATACTACTCAAGACATTTCTTAAGTAGCCTTCATAATAAACTGGTAGATTGTTCGAAATTCTGTGTTGTAATATGGTTCAACTGTGATTAGGTATGAAACAAACAGGTATGAACTGATTCGGGATTATTTTCAACTATATTTTAGATCCATCTACAAAAATTTCACTCTTAAAAAAAGTACTTTACGTTGGGAGGTTGTTTTAAAATTCGTTGAACACGGTATCTCACGCAGTCAAGTCCTCAGGGGCATATCTTCTTCAGGTGTGTACAGGATTCACAGACCCGAGGAACTCTAGTGATATTTTTCCCCATCTGGTTTACTGTCTTCACAGTAAATATGGGGTCGCACTCCCCGGGATCGATCTTTTTCTGCTTTCATCATCCCACTGCTTTTCCCCAATCCCACTTTTTTCCCTTTCAAGTTATTTTTTCTTGAAGTGGTTTTGTGTTTGGTGCTGCTTGACAGAATTTGGCCCTTGAGCCATAAAAAACCAAACCCCCCCCCCACACACACCAACCAGCTTACACAATTAAGAACATTCTTGAATACTATTTGTTATAATTACTCCACAACATCTTTGAACAATATTGCTCTCCCTGGTCGTGTCCTCATGAGGGAGCAGGAAGTTGCCGTCTTTTCTGGAGTTAATTTCGTTAAGAAGTAATAGTTATTATTTTTGTCAACAGATGGCGACGTAGCTGTTTTATTTTGGGATTTACTGTGTTGGAAGTATCGGATTTGAAGTAGAATCGAAGAGGGGTATGATTCGGCAGAGCTTGATTTTCCTTCGGATCCCTACATTTACATTGTGGGTCAAAGGCACCATGACACCAAGGAAAATGTGAGACATTATGCATTGAAATGCGTCGTCTGTTTTTAAATTTGAAATCTTTCGATTGCATGTATGTAGGCAAACGAAAGAATATAAAATTCAAATCTGTCTATTTCAAATTTTTATTTAGTTAAAACGTCAGTCGACTAGATGGCTTCTCATAAATTCTGGACCTTTTAAGAACGTTTGGCTATTCTTAGTTAATTATCAAATTTAAATAGGGCGATTGGTTGCCATCCGGCAGATTTCTGTAACAAATTGCTAATTTGTATTGTTATTTACAAAAAATCGAGTAAGTGGTTTAAAAATTGTTATTATGTCTCTGAAAAAAAGCGTTAATCTTGCGATATTTCGATCTAAAGTGATATTTTTGTAAAAAATCTACAAAAACCAAAAACATAAATTGAAAAACCTAATTTGAGATCTTAAAAACCTGAAAATACGGGTAAGTAGGTAGTTAATTAACGTCACACTAGAGCAACACCACGGGTTATTAGCGATGGATTGGGACCAATCCCGAAGGGAAAGTTCCAAGGACAACACGTCGTAACTTTGAACCACGGTCAGTCAGAACGAGATCACACCTGAGCTGCCACACCACTCTCGAAACTTCCACACCACGCCAACAAGGAAATTTTGGACCACGAAAGATTTAAGGTGCACCAGACGCCATGTCCTAAAATATGATAGGTATTAGGTATTTTAATTAACGTCGCACTGGAGTAAAACACCGGGCTATTGGCGACGGTCCGGGATCCATCCCGAAGGGAAAGATCCAAGGACAAAGCTACGTAATTTTTGAACCATGGTCAGATGACGAGGTCACACCTGAGCTGGCACCCCACTCTCCAAACTTCCACACCACGCCCACGTGAGGACATTTGACATGAGAGATTTAACATGATCCCCTTTGCACACGACGGTCTTTGGTTGGATTTGAACGGGCAACCCTCCGGTTGCTAATCAGTTAACGTCACACAAGAACAACACAACCAGACTACCGTGGCTCTCTAAAAATATGGAGCAAACAAAAGTACACAAACATCAACACCATCTATTGCCAATTTAAATTTGTCTTTGTATGTAGGCGTGTATGCATTCTTCTGATTCTTTTAACTTCATAAATAGAAAATTAGTTTATTAGAATGCAAACATCCATACCATTTATTGGTAATTAAATTTAAAGTTCCCTTGTTGAAAGTTTATAGGCATGAATACCTTCTTCTGGTCGTTATTACCATATTCGTAAACAGAAAAGAGTTTATTTGAATGCAAACATCAACGCCATCCATTGGTAATTCAAATACAGAGTTGACTTTTCATTGAATGTTTGTGGGCGTGCATAACTTCTAGTCATTATTACCATCTTCGTAAATAGAAAAGAGTTTATTTGAATGCAAAGATCAAAATTATCTATTAGTAATTCAAATTTAGAGTTGCCTTTCCATTCTATATTTGTAGGCGTGCATAATTTCTTTGGTCATTATTACCATCTTCGTAAATAGAAGAGTTTATTTGAATGCAACGCCATCTATTGGAAATTTAAATTTAGAGTTGTCTTTGCTTTGAATGTTTGTAGGCGTGCATACTATAGGGAGAGAGTGAATTTTCTATGGAGCTCCAGGGACGAAGTCCCTCTGTCTCCAGGTAACGAAGTCCTTGTGTTCCGAATATATTTAAGTTATCAGAAACTTTCGACGGTGTAGCAGTCTTTGGTGTCAGGTTATCAAGGAGGTTTCAGTTGCAGATGGTGTGGTTGGAGAGGGCGTGACAATGAGCGGTAGGCAAGCCCATCACTCGAGTGAGATCTCAGAAAATATTAGAGTTCAGAATACTTATGGCTACTGCAGTTAAAAGTACTATTAAAATTATGAATTAATTAGAAGGCTTGGAAGACTGCATGATTTTCCAAAAGAAAATTAGCTGAATTGTTTATAATTTTTTTTAATAAATTTGAATTTTAAATGAAAAGTATGAATGTAAGTTATTGTTTACATTTTTAGCAAAGTTCACAATGGCTCTTGGTTCGTGCATACCTTCTTCTGGTCATTATTACCATCTTCGTAAATAGAAAAGAGTTTATTTCAATGCAACATAAACGCCACCTATTGGTAATTTAAATTTAGAGTTGCCTTTCCATTGAATGTTTGTAGGCGTGCATAAATTCTGGAAATAATTACCAAATTCGTAAATAGAAAAGAGTTTATTTCAATGCAACATAAACGCCACCTATTGGTAATTTAAATTTAGAGTTGCCTTTCCATTGAATGTTTGTAGGCGTGCATAAATTCTGGAAATAATTACCAAATTCGTAAATAGAAAAGAGTTTATTTCAATGCAACATAAACGCCACCTATTGGTAATTTAAATTTAGAGTTGCCTTTCCATTGAATGTTTGTAGGCGTGCATAAATTCTGGAAATAATTACCAAATTCGTAAATAGAAAAGGGATTATTAGAGTGCACACATCAACGCCCTCTATTGGCAATTTAAATTTAAAATTATTTTTCCATTGTATGTATGTAGGAGTGAGTGTATAAGTAGCACTGGCAGCGGCAGCCCGGTTTGAAGAGTAACGGTTGGTAGTTAATTAACGTCGCACTGAAGCAACGCAACGGGCTATTGGCGACGGTCCGGGATCAAAAAATTTTAGGGTTGCGAGTTCAAAACTCGATCAAAACAAAGACAGACTCCGATGGGACTGGTGATCGTTAAATCTATAGAGGCCACAGATATCCTCAAATTGGTGTGGTGTGACAGTTTGAAGAGTGGGATGCAGGATCAGGTCGATCTCGTCATTTGACCATGATTAAAAATTGAGAAGTGTTATCCTCTGATCTTTCCCTTTGCGATAGATCACGACCGTAACTATAGCACGTAGTCTTGCACAAGTGCGATGTTAGTAACTACCTACATAGAATTATAAGTTATGAACATACTAAAGAGAGTTGAGAGAAACAGTGTTTATATAATTAGAGCACAGTTTATCTGCAACACTTTTAAATATGCAAAGAAATGTGCATACGTGCAAAGGAAAAAGCAAATGCGTATGCATTTGTGCATGTTTTTGCATCAAGTATTTGGAATGTCTATTGTTTAAGAGCAGTGGCAAAGTAAAAATTTGCAACTGGGGATGCCGAAATTGGATTTGCTCTCTCATGGGCAATGCTTAAGGGCGAAGATAGATTTCATTTCCCAGAGATGTACAAGAGAGCTGTCAGCCAATAAAAATCTATTATAACTACATGGTTTTTGTACATGGATAATATGGACATGGATAATAACTACATAATTTTGTACATGGATAATAACTACATGGATTTAAAGGTAGGTAAGTATTTCAATTAACGTTGGACTGGAGAAACACAAAGGGCTATTTAACATTGAATGATTTTGAGGGTAGGTACATATATTAATTTTATACAGGAGACAAACCACCATTGGTGAAAATGTGTTGTATCATTTGTTGCAATAAGATCAAAAGAAAAAATTGATGTCCGCGATCGAAAGGGAGACAGACATACGGTTGTGAAAAAGACGTAATAACCAAGAAACCATGAGGAAAGAATTAAAAGCCATCGAAATAATATCTGCACCAAGATCAAAAGAAAAGTAGGTTCTGTACGGGGATCTTCCGCGAGTGAAGTACACTTGATAACCACTACACCAGAGAACCACTCCTTTTGAGTGAGAGAAAGTGAAGCCATCGAAATAACATCCACGCTTAGATCAAAAGAAAAGTATGTTCTGTCCGGGATCGATCCCAACTGCGTGTATAGCAGACGGGAAAACCACTACACTACACATCCACTCCTTTTGGATAAGAGAAATTGAAGAAACCGGAATAACATCCACGCTGAGATCAAAAGAAAAGTAGGTTCTGTCCGGGATCGAACCGGAGACATTCTGCGTGTAAAGAAGAGGTGATAAACACTACACCACACCCGTTGGATGAGAAAAAGTGAAGCCATCGGAATAACATCCACGCTTAGATTAAAAGAAAAGTAGGTTCTGTCCGGGATCGAACCGGAGACCTTCTGCGTGTAAAGCAGACGTGATAACCACTACACCACAGAACCACACCCGTTGAATGAGAAAAAGTGAAGCCATCGGAATAAGATCCACGCTTAGATCGAAAGAAAAGTAGGTTCTGTCCGGGATCGAACCGGAGACCTTCTGCGTGTTAAGCAGACGTGATAACCACTACATCACAGAACCACGCTTTTTGGATGGGAGAAAGTGAAGCCATCGGAATAACATCCACGCTTAGATCAAAAGAAAAAGTAGGTTCTGTCCGGGATCGAACCGGAGACCTTCCACGTGTGAAGCAGACGTGATAACCCCTACACCACACCTTTCGGATGAGAGAAAGTGAAGCCATCGGAATAACATCCACGCTTAGATCGAAGAAAAGTAGGTTCTGTCCGGGATCGAACCGGAGACCTTCTGCGTGTTAAGCAGACGTGATAACCACTACACCACAGAACCACGCTTTTTGGATGAGAGAAAGTGAAGCCATAGGAATAACATCCACGCTTAGATCAAAAGAAAAGTAGGTTCTGTCCGGGTTCGAACCGGAGACCTGCGTGTAAAGCAGACGTGATAAGCACTACACCACAGAACCTCTCCTTTTGGATAACAGAAAGTGAAAAAATCGGAAAAACATCCACGCTGAGATCAAAAGAAAAGTAGTTTCTGACCGGGATCGAACCGTAAACCATCCGCGGTTGAAGCAGACGTGATAACCACTACACCACACCTTTTGGATGAGAAAAAGTGAAACCATCGGAATAACATCCACGCTTAGATCAAAAGAAAAGTAGGTTCTGTCCGGGATCGAACCGGAGACCTTCTGTGTGTTAAGCAGACGTGATAAACACTACACCACAGAAAGACGCTTTTTGGATGAGAGTAAGTGCAGCCATCCGAATAACATCCACGCTTAGATCAAAAGATAAGTAGGTTCTGTCCGGGATCAATCCGGAGACCTTCTGCGTGTAAAGCAGACGTGATAACCACTACAACACAGAACCACACCCGTTGGATGAGAAAAAGTGAAGCCATCGGAATAACATCCACGCTTAGATCAAAAGAAATGTACGTTCTATCCGGGAACGAACCGGAGGCCTTCCGCGTGTGAAGCAGACGTGATAACCACTACACCACAGAACAACACCCGTTGGATGAGAGAAAGTGAAGCCATCGGAATAACATCCACGTTTAGATCAAAAGAAAAGTAGGTTCTGTCCGGGATCGAACCGGAGACCTGCGTGTTAAGCAAACGTGATAACCACTACACCACAAAACCACGCTTTTAGGATGAGAGAAAGTAAAGCCATAGGAATAACATCCACGCTTAGATCAAAAGAAAAGTAGGTTCTGTCCGGAGACCTGCGTGTAAAGCAGACGTGATAAGCACTACACCAGAGAACCTGTTCTTTTGGATAACAGAAAGTGAAGAAATCGGAAAAACATGCACGCTGAGATCAAAAGAAAAGTAGTTTCTGTCCGGGATCGAACCGGAAACCTACCGCGGTTGAAGCAGACGTGATAACCACTACACCACACCTTTTGGATGAGAGAAAGTGAAGCCATCGGAATAACATCCACGCTTAGATCAAAAGAAAAGAAGGTTCTGTCCGCGATCGAACCGGAGACCTTCCGCGTGTGAAGCAGACGTGATAACCACTACACCACAGAACCACGCTTTTTCGATGAGAGAAAGTGAAGCCATCGGAATAACATCCACGCTTAGATCAAAAGAAATGTAGGTTCTGTCCGGGATCGAACCGGAGGCCTTCCGCGTGTGAAACAGTCGTGATAACCACTACACCACAGAACCACACCCGTTGGATGAGAAAAAGTGTAGCCACCGGAATAACATCCACGCTTAGATCAAAAGAAAAGTAGGTTCTGTACGGGATCGAACCGAAGACCTTCTGCGTGTAAAGCAGACGTGATAACCACTACACCACAGAACCAGGCATTTTCGATGAGAGAAATTGAAGCCATAGGAATAACATCCACGCTTAGATCAAAAGAAAAGTAGGTACTGTCCGGGTTCGAACCGGAGACCTGCGTGTAAAGCAGACATGATAAGCACTACACCACAGAACCTCAACTTTTGGATAACTGAAAGTGAAGAAATCGGAAAAACATCCACGCTGAGATCAAAAGAAAAGTAGGTTCTGTCCGGGATCGAACCGGAGACCTTCTGTGTGTTAAGCAGACGTGATAACCACTACACCACAGAAAGACGTTTTTTGGATGAGAGAAAGTGCAGCCATCCGAATAACATCCACGCTTAGATCAATAGATAAGTAGGTTCTGTCCGGGATCAATCCGGAGACCTTCTGCGTGTAAAGCAGACGTGATAACCACTACAACACAGAACCACACCCGTTGGATGAGAAAAAGTGAAGTCATCGGAATAACATCCACGCTTAGATCAAAAGAAATGTACGTTCTATCCGGAGGCCTTCCGCGTGTGAAGCAGACGTGATAACCACTACACCACATAACCACACCCGTTGGATGAGAAAAAGTGTAGCCACCGGAATAACATCCACGCTTAGATCAAAAGAAAAGTAGGTTCTGTCCGGTATCGAACCGGAGACCTTCTGCGTGTTATGCAGACGTGATAACCACTACAGCACAGAACCACACCCGTTGGATGAGAAAAAGTGAAGCCATCGGAATAACATCCACGCTTAGATCAAAAGAAATGTAGTTTCTGTCCAGGATCGAACCGGAGGCCTTCCGCGTGTGAAGCAGACGTGATAACCACTACACCACAGAACAACACCCGTTGGATGAGAGAAAGTGAAGCCATCGGAATAACATCCACGCTTAGATCAAAAGAAAAGTAGGTTCTCTCCGGGATCGAACCGGAGACCTGCGTGTTAAGCAAACGTGATAACCACTACACCACAAAACCACGCTTTTTGGATGAGAGAAAGTAAAGCCATAGGAATAACATCCACGCTTAGATCAAAAGAAAAGTAGGTTCTGTCCGGAGACCTGCGTGTAAAGCAGACGTGATAAGCACTACACCACAGAACCTGTTCTTTTGGATAACAGAAAGTGAAGAAATCGGAAAAACATGCACGCTGAGATCAAAAGAAAAGTAGTTTCTGTCCGGGATCGAACCGGAAACCTACCGCGGTTGAAGCAGACGTGATAACCACTACACCACACCTTTTGGATGAGAGAAAGTGAAGCCATCGGAATAACATCCACGCTTAGATCAAAAGAAAAGAAGGTTCTGTCCGCGATCGAACCGGAGACCTTCCGCGTGTGAAGCAGACGTGATAACCACTACACCACAGAACCACGCTTTTTCGATGAGAGAAAGTGAAGCCATCGGAATAACATCCACGCTTAGATCAAAAGAAATGTAGGTTCTGTCCGGGATCGAACCGGAGGCCTTCCGCGTGTGAAACAGTCGTGATAACCACTACACCACAGAACCACACCCGTTGGATGAGAAAACGTGAAGCCATCGGAATAACATCCACGCTTAGATCAAAAGAAAAGTAGGTTATGTCCGGGATCGAACCGGAGACCATCTGCGTGTTAAGCAGACGTGATAAACACTACACCACAGAACCACGCTTTTTCGATGAGAGAAAGTGAAGCCATCGGAATAACATCCACGCTTAGATCAAAAGAAATGTAGGTTCTGTCAGGGATCGAACCGGAGGACTTCCGCGTGTGAAGCAGACGTGATAACCACTACACCACAGAACCACACCCGTTGGATGAGAAAAAGTGAAACCATCGGAATAACATCCACGCTTAGATCAAAAGAAAAGTAGGTTCTATTCGGGATCGAACCGGAGACCATCTGCGTGTTAAGCAGACGTGATAAACACTACACCACAGAACCACGCTTTTTCGATGAGAGAAAGTGAAGCCATCGGAATAACATCCACGCTTAGATCAAAAGAAATGTAGGTTCTGTCCGGGATCGAACCGGAGGCCTTCCGCGTGAGAAACAGTCGTGATAACCACTACACCACAGAACCACACCCGTTGGATGAGAAAAAGTGTAGCCACCGGAATAACATCCACGCTTAGATCAAAAGAAATGTAGGTTCTGTCCGGGATCAATCCGGAGACCTTCTGCGTGTAAAGCAGACGTGATAACCACTACAACACAGAACCACACCCGTTGGATGAGAAAAAGTGAAGTCATCGGAATAACATCCACGCTTAGATCAAAAGAAATGTACGTTCTATCCGGGAACGAACCGGAGGCCTTCCGCGTGTGAAGCAGACGTGATAACCACTACACCACACAACCACACCCGTTGGATGAGAAAAAGTGTAGCCACCGGAATAACATCCACGCTTAGATCAAAAGAAAAGTAGGTTCTGTCCGGTATCGAACCGGAGACCTTCTGCGTGTTATGCAGACGTGATAACCACTACAGCACAGAACCACACCCGTTGGATGAGAAGAAGTGAAGCCAACGGAATAACATCCACGCTTAGATCAAAAGAATTGTAGTTTCTGTCCAGGATCGAACCGGAGGCCTTCCGCGTGTGAAGCAGACGTGATAACCACTACACCACAGAACAACACCCGTTGGATGAGAGAAAGTGAAGCCATCGGAATAACATCCACGCTTAGATCAAAAGAAAAGTAGGTTCTGTCCGGGATCGAACCGGAGACCTGCGTGTTAAGCAAACGTGATAACCACTACACCACAAAACCACGCTTTTTGGATGAGAGATAGTAAAGCCATAGGAATAACATCCACGCTTAGATCAAAAGAAAAGTAGGTTCTGTCCGGAGACCTGCGTGTAAAGCAGACGTGATAAGCACTACACCAGAGAACCTGTTCTTTTGGATAACAGAAAGTGAAGAAATCGGAAAAACATGCACGCTGAGATCAAAAGAAAAGTAGTTTCTGTCCGGGATCGAACCGGAAACCTACCGCGGTTGAAGCAGACGTGATAACCACTACACCACACCTTTTGGATGAGAGAAAGTGAAGCCATCGGAATAACATCCACGCTTAGATCAAAAGAAAAGATGGTTCTGTCCGCGATCGAACCGGAGACCTTCCGCGTGTGAAGCAGACGTGATAACCACTACACCACAGAACCACGCTTTTTCGATGAGAGAAAGTGAAGCTATCGGAATAACATCCACGCTTAGATCAAAAGAAATGTAGGTTCTGTCCGGGATCGAACCGGAGGCCTTCCGCGTGAGAAACAGTCGTGATAACCACTACACCACAGAACCACACCCGTTGGATGAGAAAAAGTGTAGCCACCGGAATAACATCCACGCTTAGATCAAAAGAAAAGTAGGTTCTGTCCGGGATCGAACCGAAGACATTCTGCGTGTAAATCAGACGTGATAACCACTACACCACAGAACCAGGTATTTTCGATGAGAGAAATTGTAGCCATAGGAATAACATCCACGCTTAGATCAAAAGAAAAGTAGGTTCTGTCCTGGTTCGAACCGGAGACCTGCGTGTAAAGCAGACATGATAAGCACTACACCACAGAACCTCAACTTTTGGATAACTGAAAGTGAAGAAATCGGAAAAACATCCACGCTGAGATCAAAAGAAAAGTAGATTCTGTCCGGGATCGAACCGGAGACCTGCGTGTAAAGCAGACGTGATAAGCACTACACCACAGAACCTCTCCTTTTGGATAACAGAAAGTGAAGAAATCGGAAAAACATCCACGCTGAGATCAAAAGAAAAGTAGTTTCTGTCCGGGATCGAACCTTAAACCATCCGCGGTTGAAGCAGACGTGATAACCACTACACCACACCTTTTGGATGAGAAAAAGTGAAACCATCGGAATAACATCCACGCTTAGATCAAAAGAAAAGTAGGTTCTGTCCGGGATCGAACCGGAGACCTTCTGTGTGTTAAGCAGACGTGATAACCACTACACCACAGAAAGACGCTTTTTGGATGAGAGAAAGTGCAGCCATCCGGATAACATCCACGCTTAGATCAAAAGATAAGTAGGTTCTGTCCGGGATCAATCCGGAGACCTTCTGCGTGTAAAGCAGACGTGATAACCACTACAACACAGAACCACACCCGTTGGATGAGAAAAAGTGAAGTCATCGGAATAACATCCACGCTTAGATCAAAAGAAAAGTAGGTTCTGTCCGGTATCGAACCGGAGACCTTCTGCGTGTTATGCAGACGTGATAACCACTACAGCACAGAACCACACCCGTTGGATGAGAAGAAGTGAAGCCATCGGAATAACATCCACGCTTAGATCAAAAGAAATGTAGGTTCTGTCCGGGATCGAACCGGAGGCCTTCCGCGTGAGAAACAGTCGTGATAACCACTACACCACAGAACCACACCCGTTGGATGAGAAAAAGTGTAGCCACCGGAATAACATCCACGCTTAGATCAAAAGAAATGTAGGTTCTGTCCGGGATCGAACCGAAGACCGCCCCCAGGGGCATTCCTTCTTTAGGTTTGTACGGGCTTCACAATCCCGGGGTACCTGAGTGATCTTTTTCTTTCCCAGGGGTTTGCTGTCTTTGGTGAACACGGGGGTCGCGCTCCCGGGATACCTAAGCGATCTTTCTCTACCTTCATCCCACTACCCTATTCCCCACCCCTCCTTTTTCTCCATTTCACGTCTTGCGATTCGGAAACCATTAAAATTTCTTTACATTGAAAAACACCTTAAATTCACTCTTTTGTTATTTAAAAAATATGTTAATCACCTATGTTATTACGTATCATAGAATACCTTTTTAGTTGTGTTAAGTTCTATTTGTTTCTAAATTATCATTTATTCCTTTTTATGATTCTTTTAAAAGACGTCAGTACGTTTTTCTGACCCGCATGTTTGCCGTGTGCGGCGTCCCGTATCGGGGGAAAGTGGAGTCCTGGGGTACCTGATGCGTGCCCTTTGGTCCATGCTTCTGCGTAGACGGGTGGCTGGAGTGAGCCCGCTCTGGTCAATCGGCTCACCTAATTTCTCTGGGGTTCACCACGTCAGAGCGCTTGGTCCCTCTGTCGTGTTGGACTCCAATGATATTGGGTATTTAGGGTTAGTGCTGTAGCTAGGGATGCCCTGGGCGAACTGGCGGATCCACATTCCGACACTACGGCACTATATTCTGGTTGTTACTCCTGAAGCGGTTCCGAGATCTGTTGCTGGACAACTGCCGGATACTGCTTCCCCTGGTTGGGCTCCATGGTGGGCGGGGGCACACCAGGATGAACTTTTTTTCTAATATTAATGGAACCTAAAACTTCTTGCCCTGACGGAGGCTTAGATCCGTCAAACACCATTTACAAAGTAAATGAAAATTATGTTAGTGAACCATGTATGAAAACGGTTACGCCTGTCATTTCTGAACCAAAAAAATCAGTTCCTAAATTTCTTATTGTACACAACGAATCCGGTAAATTAACAAAAATGTCACCATTTCTAATCGAAAAATACATTAAAAATGCAGCTGGAGAAGTAAATAGTGTTAAAAAATTGAAATCAGGAGACCTTTTAATTGAATCAAAATCAGAAGTTCAATCAATGAAACTATTAAACATTAAAAACTTCGGTGAAGTCGAAATTCAAGTATTTCCGCACAAAACACTAAATTATACCCGAGGAGTTATATCTTCGCAAGAACTCGCAATGGTATCTGACGAGGAATTCGTGGCTGAATTGAAAGACCAGAAAGTCATAGCAGCCAAACGAATCATGATGAGGCGAGACTCTAATTTCATTCCATCAAGAAATGTTATTCTGACCTTCGATTCTCCTGTTATGCCAACAAAAATTAAAGCCGGTTACTTGTGCTGCGACGTGAGGCCTTTCATTCCAAGCCCACTGCGATGCTTTTTATGCCAGAGATTTGGACATGCTAAAACAGCATGTCGAGCATCAGCAACCATCTGTGCACGTTGCGCAAAGCCCGGTCACGACAGTTCTACGTGCTCCGAAATCGAACATTGTGTTAATTGCCAGGGAAATCATGCTGCTTATTCAAAAACTTGCCCTCGTTGGATACAGGAAAAAGAAATACAATCAATAAGAGTTACCAAAAATCTATCTTTCCCCGAAGCAAGAAAACTAGTGGAATCTCGTACACCTCGTCCTAATTCCTCATATGCATCCGTTATTAAAACTAGCAAAACAATAAGCACCCAAACATATAATTCAGATTTTTCATCTAATACAGTAAATGCAGAAACGCAAATAAACTCTACTTATAAATATCAATCAACCAAATCAAACCATCAATCCCATAGCTTAAGCCCAAAATCAATTGACAAAGTTACAAGTAAACCCTCAAACCTGCCGCAACAGAGAACCACACCAGCAACAAAAATCTTCAAGCCGAACCCAACAACGTCAATAGAACAAAATAAAAAAAAGCAAAGTAAGAAAGACAAACCTCCCCGGAACTCTAAAGACACCTCAAAATTACCGGATACCGAAATAGATTTACACCCTTCCACAGACTCAGATATGGAGTTTGGAGAGGACTGTATTGATGAGAACGCTGCATTTTTTAGAAAAGGTTCTAGATTTTACAAAAAACCTTCCAAATAAAACCACCCAACCTTTATTTCAGAAGACATTGAAAAGGGCTCTAATTTTTAAAAAATAAATGGCTATTAATCTCCTAACTTGGAACTGTCATGGTTTTCGTACACATATCGACGATATCAAATCTCTAATAAATAATTTTAACCCTGTTTGCCTAGCCCTTCAAGAAACATACTTAACGCCTACTAACACAATGAATGTTAAAAATTATAATTTAATAAGAAATGATTACATCCACGGTGCACGCGCTTCGGGCGGTGTGGCTCTGATGACTTTGCAGAATTTTCCATCAAGAAGAATTTCACTAAATACGAGCATTCAAGCAATAGCCATTCAACTTCATATTAAATTTTTACTAACAATCTGCTGCATATATGTACCCCCAAATGAAAACGTTAGTCAGCAGGAACTAAATGATTTAATAACGCAACTTCCGTCTCCATACTTCATCATAGGGGATTTTAACGGACACAACCCTCTTTGGGGAAGTAATGATTTTAACACAAAAGGACAACAAATTGAAAAATTGATGGATGACCATTGTCTCTGCCTTTTAAATGATTCCAGTCATACATACTTCCATACTCCGACCCAAACCTTTCACACCCTGGACCTTGCAATATGCTCCCCTACTTTGCTTTCATTTTGGGACTTTAAAATTGACAATGATCTGCACAATAGCGATCACTTCCCAATCATTTTAACATATAACTGCAATGACGTTTTACTACCCAGACGACCTGTGCGATATATATTTGAGAAAGCGGATTGGACTCGATATCAGGTGGAATCAAACATTTCCGACAACATGGTTATGATGCCTAGCATAAATGATGCCGTTGAAATGATAACGAACACCTTGATTAAGGCGGCAGATGTGGCTATCCCCAAAACATCGGGTAAAATGCCTAAATTATGGAAGCCTTGGTGGAATGAAGCATGCTCTCAAGCCCATAAATTCCAAAAAAAAGCATGGAACACCTTCAGACGTTATCCCACCACTTCGAATTTGATAGTTTTCAAGCGGGCTAAAGCAGAAGCTCGAAAATTAAGGAGACAGCGACAAAAAGAATCCTGGCAAGAATACGTAAATACAATTGAATGTCGAATATCATCAAAACAGCTATGGGGAAAAATTCGAAAAATTACCGGCAAATATCGTAATCCAAATATATCCTTTTTACTTCAAAATGGACAAGTCGTTTCAGACGTTAAGACAATTGCTGACACCTTGGGAGAATCTTTTTCTAAGGTATCTCATGAGACCTCTTACCCCCAAGATTTTATTAATTATAAGCGACGTGAAGAACGCAAGACGATAAACTTTCAACCATCCGCTCATAAAACTTACAATCGTAAGTTTACCACATTCGAACTGAAAAATGCATTAAGGAAATCACACCCGACTTCACCGGGCCCCGATCATATTCATCTAGACATGTTGACCCATCTCAATGAAGATTCATTACAAAACATTTTACTTCTTTATAATAGAATTTGGACAGAGCAAGATTTTCCGACAACCTGGCACAGAGCTATTATTATTCCAATACCGAAACCTGGGAAGGATCCTCAAGACCCTAATAACTATCGACCCATTGCCTTGACAAGCTGTATCTGCAAAGTCATGGAAAGAATGGTGAATGCTCGGTTGATACATGTCCTTGAGTCTGAAAAACATCTATCGGAGTTTCAAAGCGGATTCCGTTTTGGACGAAGCACCTACGACAATGCCTTAATGCTGGAATCCTCTATCAGAGATACATTCGTCACAAAGAAGCATTTGGTAGCTGTCTTCTTCGATATGGAGAAAGCTTACGATAGGACATGGCGATATGGCATAATGCGAGACTTATACGAGATGGGCTTTCTGGGAAATCTCCCACTATTTATTCAAAACTTTTTATTGACAAGGACCTTTAGCGTTCGCATTAATAATATTTTATCAGATGACTTTTCACAGGACGAGGGTGTTCCCCAAGGAAGCGTTCTAAGCGTGATACTTTTTATAATTAAAATCAACGGTATTATTAAACAACTTCCTCCATATGTGCACGGAACGCTTTTTGTAGACGATTTCCAAATATTCTGTTCTGGAATCAATGTACCTTTTATTGAAAGACAACTCCAAACGGCTATTAGAATTGTAAGAAAGTGGGCAAACGAAAATGGTTTTGTTTTTTCTTCGCAAAAGACTGTATGTGTACATTTTACTAGAAGACGCGGACTTTTTCCTGATCCAGAACTTTTACTCGACGGAACTGTTATTCCAGTAGTTCCAGAAATAAAATTTTTGGGTATTATTTTTGACTCGAAGTTATCTTTTCGATCTCATATCAAAGTATTGAAACGAAAATGCAACCAATCATTGAATATTTTAAAGGTTTTATGTAACACAACTTGGGGAGCTGATTTTATTTCAATTTTAAAAATTTACAAAGCTGTTGTCCGATCGAAACTCGATTATGGGAGTGTAATATATGGATCTTCTGCTAAGTCTGTTCTTCAAGCCCTGGATACTATTCATCACCAAGGCCTCCGATTATCCCTCGGAGCTTTCCGCACTTCGCCAGTCCAGAGTTTATATATAATGACAGGCGAGCCGGATTTAAGACATCGACGTGAGAAACTTACCCTAAAATACTATTTTAAGATTAAAGCCAACCCTTCTCACCCATTGCATAATAGAGTAACTAACCCTAAATTTGGAAGTCATTACTCATTAAAACCTTCATTCATACCATCACTTGGTTTTAGAGTCCGTACCATAATGAATTCATTAAACGTTGACAATCTGGGAATATTTCCTAGAGAAAACGAACCTCCACCTTGGAATGATAAAAATCTACTTACCATCAATGACTTTTCACATTTTAACAAATCATCAACCCCCGATACCATTTATTTACAATTATTCCATTCCCATAGAAACAAATATTCATCTTTTAAAACAGTTTTTACTGACGGATCTAAGAACGGGACAAATGTTGGAGCCGCGGCCGTTTTTGATAATACAACCATTGCTAGAAAATTGCATGGGTGCTGCAGTGTCTTCACTTCAGAGATCTACGCAATAATTTTAGCCTTAAAAACGATTTCTACACACACTAATAAAAACTGGATCTTGTATACCGACTCTAAAAGCAGTATCGAATCCCTATTAAACTATACACATAAAAGTCATTCCTTGGTTTTAAAAGCAATGAATTTGCTCCTAACATTAACAGAAAATGATTTTCGGATATTCTTTTGTTGGATTCCTGGGCATGTGGGAATCCGGGGCAATGAGAAAGCGGATTTGGCAGCCAAAAACGCAACATTGATTATAAACTCCAATGTCCCGATTCACGACATTAATAGTGTTTTAACCCAAGCCATAAATTCATCCTGGCAATCCGCTTGGGATTTGGAAAACCATAACAAACTTCATGATATTCAACCATCTATAAAGGGATTTAGCAAAACAAACTTAAATAGAAATCATCACGTAAAACTGACAAGGCTCCGAATCGGACATTCCTTTTTTACCCACAGACATTTACTGCTGGGAGAACCAGCTCCTTTATGCTCATCATGCAATAGTATTTTTTCCATAAAGCACATATTGACGGAATGCCGGAATTTTAATCGTCATAGACTAAACCGATTTGGTATCTCCCCTATTACCTTAACAGACTTGTTGATGGACCCACATCATAAAAACTTATTTTTATTCCTTACTGACATTAGTTTCGCAAACTTTATTTAGATTGATAATCGACTGCAACATACACAACTGTACTGAATTTTATTACGTGGCTTTCTGACTCGCTCTAAATAAATACCAGTTATGAACTAGCTATTGTTTGGCGCAGCATGGCCAAATGTGGCCCTTGTGCCATAAAAAACCAACCAACCAACCGAACCGAAGACCTTCTGCGTGTAAAGCAGACGTGATAACCACTACACCACAGAACCAGGCATTTTCGATGAGAGAAATTGAAGCCATAGGAATAACATCCACGCTTAGATCAAAAGAAAAGTAGGTTCTGTCCGGGTTCGAACCGGAGACCTGCGTGTAAAGCAGACATGATAAGCACTACACCACAGAACCTCAACTTTTGGATAACTGAAAGTGAAGAAATCGGAAAAACATCCACGCTGAGATCAAAAGAAAAGTAGATTCTGTCCGGGATCGAACCGGAGACCTGCGTGTAAAGCAGACGTGATAAGCACTACACCACAGAACCTCTCCTTTTGGATAACAGAAAGTGAAGAAATCGGAAAAACATCCACGCTGAGATCAAAAGAAAAGTAGTTTCTGTCCGGGATCGAACCTTAAACCATCCGCGGTTGAAGCAGACGTGATAACCACTACACCACACCTTTTGGATGAGAAAAAGTGAAACCATCGGAATAACATCCACGCTTAGATCAAAAGAAAAGTAGGTTCTGTCCGGGATCGAACCGGAGACCTTCTGTGTGTTAAGCAGACGTGATAACCACTACACCACAGAAAGACGCTTTTTGGATGAGAGAAAGTGCAGCCATCCGGATAACATCCACGCTTAGATCAAAAGATAAGTAGGTTCTATCCGGGATCAATCCGGAGACCTTCTGCGTGTAAAGCAGACGTGATAACCACTACAACACAGAACCACACCCGTTGGATGAGAAAAAGTGAAGTCATCGGAATAACATCCACGCTTAGATCAAAAGAAATGTACGTTCTATCCGGGAACGAACCGGAGGCCTTCCGCGTGTGAAGCAGACGTGATAACCACTACACCACATAACCACACCCGTTGGATGAGAAAAAGTGTAGCCACCGGAAGAACATCCACGCTTAGATCAAAAGAAAAGTAGGTTCTGTCCGGTATCGAACCGGAGACCTTCTGCGTGTTATGCAGACGTGATAACCACTACAGCACAGAACCACACCCGTTGGATGAGAAGAAGTGAAGCCAACGGAATAACATCCACGCTTAGATCAAAAGAATTGCAGTTTCTGTCCAGGATCGAACCGGAGGCCTTCCGCGTGTGAAGCAGACGTGATAACCACTACACCACAGAACAACACCCGTTGGATGAGAGAAAGTGAAGCCATCGGAATAACATCCACGCTTAGATCAAAAGAAAAGTAGGTTCTGTCCGGGATCGAACCGGAGACCTGCGTGTTAAGCAAACGTGATAAACACTACACCACAAAACCACGCTTTTTGGATGAGAGAAAGTAAAGCCATAGGAATAACATCCACGCTTAGATCAAAAGAAAAGTAGGTTCTGTCCGGAGACCTGCGTGTAAAGCAGACGTGATAAGCACTACACCAGAGAACCTGTTCTTTTGGATAACAGAAAGTGAAGAAATCGGAAAAACATGCACGCTGAGATCAAAAGAAAAGTAGTTTCTGTCCGGGATCGAACCGGAAACCTACCGCGGTTGAAGCAGACGTGATAACCACTACACCACACCTTTTGGATGAGAGAAAGTGAAGCCATTGGAATAACATCCACGCTTAGATAAAAAGAAAAGATGGTTCTGTCCGCGATCGAACCGGAGACCTTCCGCGTGTGAAGCAGACGTGATAACCACTACACCACAGAACCACGCTTTTTCGATGAGAGAAAGTGAAGCCATCGGAATAACATCCACGCTTAGATCAAAAGAAATGTAGGTTCTGTCCGGGATCGAACCGGAGGCCTTCCGCGTGAGAAACAGTCGTGATAACCACTACACCACAGAACCACACCCGTTGGATGAGAAAAAGTGTAGCCACCGGAATAACATCCACGCTTAGATCAAAAGAAAAGTAGGTTCTGTCCGGGATCGAACCGAAGACCTTCTGCGTGTAAATCAGACGTGATAACCACTACACCACAGAACCAGGTATTTTCGATGAGAGAAATTGAAGCCATAGGAATAACATCCACGCTTAGATCAAAAGAAAAGTAGGTTCTGTCCGGGTTTGAACCGGAGACCTGCGTGTAAAGCAGACATGATAAGCACTACACCACAGAACCTCAACTTTTGGATAACTGAAAGTGAAGAAATCGGAAAAACATCCACGCTGAGATCAAAAGAAAAGTAGATTCTGTCCGGGATCGAACCGGAGACCTGCGTGTAAAGCAGACGTGATAAGCACTACACCACAGAACCTCTCCTTTTGGATAACAGAAAGTGAAGAAATCGGAAAAACATCCACGCTGAGATCAAAAGAAAAGTAGTTTCTGTCCGGGATCGAACCTTAAACCATCCGCGGTTGAAGCAGACGTGATAACCACTACACCACACCTTTTGGATGAGAAAAAGTGAAACCATCGGAATAACATCCACGCTTAGTTCAAAAGAAAAGTAGGTTCTGTCCGGGATCGAACCGGAGACCTTCTGTGTGTTAAGCAGACGTGATAACCACTACAACACAGAACCACACCCGTTGGATGAGAAAAAGTGAAGTCATCCTAATAACATCCACGCTTAGATCAAAAGAAAAGTAGGTTCTGTCCGGTATCGAACCGGAGACCTTCTGCGTGTTATGCAGACGTGATAACCACTACAGCACAGAACCACACCCGTTGGATGAGAAGAAGTGAAGCCATCGGAATAACATCCACGCTTAGATCAAAAGAAATGAAGGTTCTGTCCGGGATCGAACCGGAGGCCTTCCGCGTGAGAAACAGTCGTGATAACCACTACACCACAGAACCACACCCGTTGGATGAGAAAAAGTGTAGCCACCGGAATAACATCCACGCTTAGATCAAAAGAAAAGTAGGTTCTGTCCGGGATCGAACCGAAGACCTTCTGCGTGTAAAGCAGACGTGATAACCACTACACCACAGAACCAGGCATTTTCGATGAGAGAAATTGAAGCCATAGGAATAACATCCACGCTTAGATCAAAAGAAAAGTAGGTTCTGTCCGGGTTCGAACCGGAGACCTGCGTGTAAAGCAGACATGATAAGCACTACACCACAGAACCTCAACTTTTGGATAACTGAAAGTGAAGAAATCAGAAAAACATCCACGCTGAGATCAAAAGAAAAGTAGATTCTGTCCGGGATCGAACCGGAGACCTGCGTGTAAAGCAGACGTGATAAGCACTACACCACAGAACCTCTCCTTTTGGATAACAGAAAGTGAAGAAATCGGAAAAACATCCACGCTGAGATCAAAAGAAAAGTAGTTTCTGTCCAGGATCGAACCGGAGGCCTTCCGCGTGTGAAGCAGACGTGATAACCACTACACCACAGAACAACACCCGTTGGATGAGAGAAAGTGAAGCCATCGGAATAACATCCACGCTTAGATCAAAAGAAAAGTAGGTTCTGTCCGGGATCGAACCGGAGACCTGCGTGTTAAGCAAACGTGATAACCACTACACCACAAAACCACGCTTTTTGGATGAGAGAAAGTAAAGCCATAGGAATAACATCCACGCTTAGATCAAAAGAAAAGTAGGTTCTGTCCGGAGACCTGCGTGTAAAGCAGACGTGATAAGCACTACACCAGAGAACCTGTTCTTTTGGATAACAGAAAGTGAAGAAATCGGAAAAACATGCACGCTGAGATCAAAAGAAAAGTAGTTTCTGTCCGGGATCGAACCGGAAACTTACCGCGGTTGAAGCAGACGTGATAACCACTACACCACACCTTTTGGAGGAGAGAAAGTGAAGCCATCGGAATAACATCCACGCTTAGATCAAAAGAAAAGAAGGTTCTGTCCGCGATCGAACCGGAGATCTTCCGCGTGTGAAGCAGACGTGATAACCACTACACCACAGAACCACGCTTTTTCGATGAGAGAAAGTGAAGCCATCGGAATAACATCCACGCTTAGATCAAAAGAAATGTAGGTTCTGTCCGGGATCGAACCGGAGGCCTTCCGCGTGTGAAACAGTCGTGATAACCACTACACCACAGAACCACACCCGTTGGATGAGAAAACGTGAAGCCATCGGAATAACATCCACGCTTAGATCAAAAGAAAAGTAGGTTCTGTCCGGGATCGAACCGGAGACCATCTGCGTGTTAAGCAGACGTGATAAACACTACACCACAGAACCACGCTTTTTCGATGAGAGAAAGTGAAGCCATCGGAATAACATCCACGCTTAGATCAAAAGAAATGTAGGTTCTGTCAGGGATCGAACCGGAGGTCTTCCGCGTGGGAAGCAGACGTGATAACCACTACACGACAGAACCACACCCGTTGGATGAGAAAAAGTGAAACCATCGGAATAACATCCACGCTTAGATCAAAAGAAAAGTAGGTTCTATTCGGGATCGAACCGGAGACCATCTGCGTGTTAAGCAGACGTGATAACCCCTACACCACAGAACAACGCTTTTAGGAGGAGAGAAAGTGAAGCCATCGGAATAACATCCACGCTTAGATCAAAAGAAAAGTAGGTTCTCTCCGGGATCGAACCGTAGACCTTCTGCGTGTTAGGCAGACGTGATAACCACTACACCACAGAACCACGCTTTTTCGATGAGAGAAAGTGAAGCCATCGGAATAACATCCACGCTTAGATCAAAAGAAATGTAGGTTCTGTCCGGGATCGAACCGGAGGCCTTCCGCGTGAGAAACAGTCGTGATAACCACTACACCACAGAACCACACCCGTTGGATGAGAAAAAGTGTAGCCACCGGAATAACATCCACGCTTAGATCAAAAGAAAAGTAGGTTCTGTCCGGGATCGAACCGAAGACCTTCTGCGTGTAAATCAGACGTGATAACCACTACACCACAGAACCAGGCATTTTCGATGAGAGAAATTGAAGCCATAGGAATAACATCCACGCTTAGATCAAAAGAAAAGTAGGTTCTGTCCGGGTTCGAACCGGAGACCTGCGTGTAAAGCAGACATGATAAGCACTACACCACAGAACCTCAACTTTTGGATAACTGAAAGTGAAGAAATCGGAAAAACATCCACGCTGAGATCAAAAGAAAAGTAGATTCTGTCCGGGATCGAACCGGAGACCTGCGTGTAAAGCAGACGTGATAAGCACTACACCACAGAACCTCTCCTTTTGGATAACAGAAAGTGAAGAAATCGGAAAAACATCCACGCTGAGATCAAAAGAAAAGTAGTTTCTGTCCGGGATCGAACCTTAAACCATCCGCGGTTGAAGCAGACGTGATAACCACTACACCACACCTTTTGGATGAGAAAAAGTGAAACCATCGGAATAACATCCACGCTTAGATCAAAAGAAAAATAGGTTCTGTCCGGGATCGAACCGGAGACCTTCTGTGTGTTAAGCAGACGTGATAACCACTACACCACAGAAAGACGCTTTTTGGATGAGAGAAAGTGCAGCCATCCGTATAACATCCACGCTTAGATCAAAAGATAAGTAGGTTCTGTCCGGGATCAATCCGGAGACCTTCTGCGTGTAAAGCAGACGTGATAACCACTACAACACAGAACCACACCCGTTGGATGAGAAAAAGTGAAGTCATCGGAATAACATCCACGCTTAGATCAAAAGAAATGTACCTTCTATCCGGGAACGAACCGGAGGCCTTCCGCGTGTGAAGCAGACGTGATAACCACTACACCACATAACCACACCCGTTGGATGAGAAAAAGTGTAGCCACCGGAATAACATCCACGCTTAGATCAAAAGAAAAGTAGGTTCTGTCCGGTATCGAACCGGAGACCTTCTGCATGTTATGCAGACGTGATAACCACTACAGCACAGAACCACACCCGTTGGATGAGAAAAAGTGAAGCCATCGGAATAACATCCACGCTTAGATCAAAAGAAAAGTAGGTTCTGTCCGGGATCGAACCGGAGACCTGCGTGTTAAGCAAACGTGATAACCACTACACCACAAAACCACGCTTTTTGGATGAGAGAAAGTAAAGCCATAGGAATAACATCCACGCTTAGATCAAAAGAAAAGTAGGTTCTGTCCGGGATCGAACCGGAGACCATCTGCGTGTTAAGCAGACGTGATAAACACTACACCACAGAACCACGCTTTTTCGATGAGAGAAAGTGAAGCCATCGGAATAACATCCACGCTTAGATCAAAAGAAATGTAGGTTCTGTCAGGGATCGAACCGGAGGCCTTCCGCGTGTGAAGAAGACGTGATAACCACTACACCACAGAACCACACCCGTTGGATGAGAAAAAGTGAAACCATCGGAATAACATCCACGGTTAGATCAAAAGAAAAGTAGGTTCTATTCGGGATCGAAACGGAGACCATCTGCGTGTTAAGCAGACGTGATAACCCCTACACCACAGAACAACGCTTTTAGGAGGAGAGAAAGTGAAGCCATCGGAAAAACATCCACGCTGAGATCAAAAGAATAGTAGTTTCTGTCCGGGATCGAACCGGAAACCTTCCGCGGTTGAAGCAGACGTGATAACCACGACACCACACCTTTTGGATGAGAGAAAGTGAAGCCATCGGAATAACATCCACGCATAGATAAAAAGAAATGTAGGTTCTGCCAGGGATCGAACCGGAGGCCTTCCGCGTGTGAAGTAGACGTGATAACCACTAAACCACAGAACCACACCCGTTGGATGAGATAAAGTGTAGTCACCGGAATAACATCCACGCTTAGATCAAAAGAAAAGTAGATTCCGTCCGGGATCGAACCGGAGGCCTTCCGCGTGTGAAGCAGTCGTGATAACCACTACACCACAGAACCACACCCGTTGGATGAGAAAAAGTGAAGCCATCGGAATAACATCCACGCTTTGATCAAAAGAAATGTAGGTTCTGTCCGGGATCGAACCGTAGGCCTTCCGCGTGTGAAGCAGACGTGAAAACCACTACACCACAGAACCACACCCATTGGATGAGAAAAAGTGTAGCCACCGGAATAACATCCACGCTTAGATCAAAAGAAAAGTAGGTTCTGTCCGGGATCGAACCGAAGACCTTCTGCGTGTTAAGCAGACGTGATAACAACTACAGCACAGAACCACGCTTTTTCGATGAGAGAAAGTGAAGCCATAGGAATTACATCCACGCTTAGATCAGAAGAAAAGTAGGTTCTGTCCGGGTTCGAACCGGAGATCTGCGTGTAAATCAGACATGATAAGCACTACCCCACAGAACCTCTCCTTTTGGATAACAGAAAGTGAAGAAATCGTAAAAACATCCACGCTGAGATCAAAAGAATAGTAGTTTCTGTCCGGGATCGAACCGGAAACATTCCGCGGTTGAAGCAGACGTGATAACCTCTACACCACACCTTTTGGATGATTGAAAGTGAATCCATCGGAATAACATCCAGGCTTATATCAAAAGAAAAGTAGGTTCTATCTGGGATTGAACAGGAGACCATCTGCGTGTTAAGCAGACGTGATAACCCTTACACCACAGAACAACGCTTTTTGGATGAGAGAAATTGAAGCCATCGGAATAACATCCACCCTTAGATCAAAAGAAATGTAGGTTCTGTCAGGGATCGAACCGGAGGCCTTCCGCGTGTGAAGCAGACGTGATAACCACTAAACCACAGAACCGCACCCGTTGGATGAGAAAAAGTGTAGCCACCGGAATAACATCCACGCTTAGATAAAAAGAAATGTAGATTCTGTCCGGGATCGAACCGGAGACCTTCTGCGTGTTATGTAGACGTGATAACCACTACACCACATAACCACGCTTTATGGATGAGAAAAAGTGAAGCCATCGGAATAACATCCACGCATAGATCAAAAGAAATGTAGGTTCTGTCCGGGATCGAACCGGAGGCCTTCCGCGTGTGAAGCAGTCGTGATAACCACTACACCACAGAACCACACCCGTTGGATGAGATAAAGTGTAGCCACCGGAATAACATCCACGCATAGATCAAAAGAAATGTAGGTTCTGTCCGGGATCGAACCGGAGGCCTTCCGCGTGTGAAGCAGTCGTGATAACCACTACACCACAGAACCACACCCGTTGGATGAGAAAAAGTGAAGCCATCAGAATAACATCCACGCTTAGATCAAAAGAAAAGTAGGTTCTGTCCGGGATCGAACCGGAGACCTTCTGCGTGTTAAGCAGACGTGAAAACCACTACACCACAGAACCACGCTTTTTCGATGAGAGAAAGTGAAGCCATCGGAATAACATCCACGCTTAGATCAAAAGAAATGTAGGTTCAGTCCGGGATCGAACCGGAGACCATCTGCGTGTTAAGCAGACGTGATAACCCTTACACCAGAGAACAACGCTTTTTGGATAAGAGAAAGTGAAATCATCGGAATAACATCCACGCTTAGATCAAAAGAAAAGTAGGTTCTGTCCGGGATCGAACCGGAGACCTTCTGCGTGTTAAGCAAACGTGATAACCACTACACCACAAAACCACGCTTTTTGGATGAGAGAAAGTGAAGCCATAGGAATAACATCCACGCTTAGATCAAAAGAAATGTAGGTTCTGTTCGGGTTCGAACCGGAGAACTGCGTGTAAAGCAGACGTGATAAGCACTACACCACAGAACCTCTCCTTTTGGATAACAGAAAGTGAAGAAATCGGAAAAACATCCACGCTGATATCAAAAGAAAAGTAGTTTCTGTCCGGGATCGAACCGGAAACCTTCCGCGGTTGAAGCAGACGTGATAACCACTACACCACACCTTTTGTATGAGAGAAAGTGAAGCCATCGGAATAACATCCACGCTTAGATCAAAAGAAAAGTAGGTTCTGTCCGGGATCGAACCGGAGACCTTCCGCGTGTGAAGCAGACGTGATAACCACTACACCACAGAACCACACCCGTTGGATGAGAAAAAGTGAAGCCATCAGAATAACATCCACGCTTAGATCAAAAGAAAAGTAGGTTCTGTCCGGGATCGAACCGGAGACCTTCTGCGTGTTAAGCAGACGTGAAAACCACTACACACCAGAACCACGCTTTTTCGATGAGAGAAAGTGAAGCCATCGGAATAACATCCACGCTTAGATCAAAACAAATGTAGGTTCTGTCCGGGTTCGAACCGGAGAACTGCGTGTAAAGCAGACGTGATAAGCACTACACCACAGAACCTCTCCTTTTGGATAACAGAAAGTGAAGAAATCGGAAAAACATCCACGCTGATATCAAAAGAAAAGTAGTTTCTTTCCGGGATCGAACCGGAAACCTTCCGCGGTTGAAGCAGACGTGATAACCACTACACCACACCTTTTGTATGAGAGAAAGTGAAGCCATCGGAATAACATCCACGCTTAGATCAAAAGAAAAGTAGGTTCTGTCCGGGATCGAACCGGAGACCTTCCGCGTGTGAAGAAGACGTGATAACCACTACACCACAGAACCACACCCGTTGGATGAGAAAAAGTGAAGCCATCAGAATAACATCCACGCTTAGATCAAAAGAAAAGTAGGTTCTGTCCGGAATCGAACCGGAGACCTTCTGCGTGTTATGCAGACGTGATAACCACTACACCACAGAACCACGCTTTTTCGATGAGAGAAAGTGAAGCCATCGGAATAACATCCACGCTTAGATCAAAAGAAAAGTAGGTTCTGCCAGGGATCGAACCGGAGGCCTTCCGCGTGTGAAGTAGACGTGATAACCACTAAACCACAGAACCACACCCGTTGGATGAGATAAAGTGTAGTCACCGGAATAACATCCACGCTTAGATCAAAAGAAAAGTAGAGTCCGTCCGGGATCGAACCGTAGGCCTTCCGCGTGTGAAGCAGTCGTGATAACCACTACACCACAGAACCACACCCGTTGGATGAGAAAAAGTGTAGCCATCGGAATAACATCCACGCTTGGATCAAAAGAAAAGAAGGTTCTGTCCGGGATCGAAATGGAGACCTTCTGCGTGTTAAGCAGACGTGATAACCACTACACCACAGAACCACACCCGTTGGATGAGAAAAAGTGAAGCCATCGGAATAACATCCACGCTTTGATCAAAAGAAATGTAGGTTCTGTCCGGGATCGAACCGTAGGCCTTCCGCGTGTGAAGCAGACGTGAAAACCACTACACCACAGAACCACACCCATTGGATGAGAAAAAGTGTAGCCACCGGAATAACATCCACGCTTAGATCAAAAGAAAAGTAGGTTCTGTCCGGGATCGAACCGAAGACCTTCTGCGTGTTAAGCAGACGTGATAACAACTACAGCACAGAACCACGCTTTTTCGATGAGAGAAAGTGAAGCCATAGGAATTACATCCACGCTTAGATCAGAAGAAAAGTAGGTTCTGTCCGGGTTCGAACCGGAGATCTGCGTGTAAATCAGACATGATAAGCACTACCCCACAGAACCTCTCCTTTTGGATAACAGAAAGTGAAGAAATCGTAAAAACATCCACGCTGAGATCAAAAGAATAGTAGTTTCTGTCCGGGATCGAACCGGAAACATTCCGCGGTTGAAGCAGACGTGATAACCTCTACACCACACCTTTTGGATGATTGAAAGTGAATCCATCGGAATAACATCCAGGCTTATATCAAAAGAAAAGTAGGTTCTATCTGGGATTGAACATGAGACCATCTGCGTGTTAAGCAGACGTGATAACCCTTACACCACAGAACAACGCTTTTTGGATGAGAGAAATTGAAGCCATCGGAATAACATCCACCCTTAGATCAAAAGAAATGTAGGTTCTGTCAGGGATCGAACCGGAGGCCTTCCGCGTGTGAAGCAGACGTAATAACCACTAAACCACAGAACCACACCAGTTGGATAAGAAAAAGTGTAGCCACCGGAATAACATCCACGCTTAGATCAAAAGAAATGTAGATTCTGTCCGGGATCGAACCGGAGACCTTCTGCGTGTTATGTAGACGTGATAACCACTACACCACATAACCACGCTTTATGGATGAGAAAAAGTGAAGCCATCGGAATAACATCCACGCATAGATCAAAAGAAATGTAGGTTCTGTCCGGGATCGAACCGGAGGCCTTCCGCGTGTGAAGCAGTCGTGATAACCACTACACCACAGAACCACACCCGTTGGATGAGATAAAGTGTAGCCACCGGAATAACATCCACGCTTAGATCAAAAGAAAAGTAGGTTCTGTCCGGGATCGAACCGGAGACCTTCTGCGTGTTAAGCAGACGTGATAACAACTACAGCACAGAACCACGCTTTTTCGATGAGAGAAAGTGAAGCCATAGGAATTACATCCACGCTTAGATCAGAAGAAAAGTAGGTTCTGTCCGGGTTCGAACCGGAGATCTGCGTGTAAATCAGACATGATAAGCACTACCCCACAGAACCTCTCCTTTTGGATAACAGAAAGTGAAGAAATCGTAAAAACATCCACGCTGAGATCAAAAGAATAGTAGTTTCTGTCCGGGATCGAACCGGAAACATTCCGCGGTTGAAGCAGACGTGATAACCTCTACACCACAGAACCACACCCGTTGGATGAGAAAAAGTGAAGCCATCAGAATAAAATCCACGCTTAGATCAAAAGAAAAGTAGGTTCTGTCCGGGATCGAACCGGAGACCTTCTGCGTGTTAAGCTGACGTGAAAACCACTACACCACAGAACCACGCTTTTTCGATGAGAGAAAGTGAAGCCATCGGAATAACATCCACGCTTAGATCAAAAGAAATGTAGGTTCAGTCCGGGATCGAACCGGAGACCATCTGCGTGTTAAGCAGACGTGATAACCCTTACACCAGAGAACAACGCTTTTTGGATAAGAGAAAGTGAAGTCATCGGAATAACATCCACGCTTAGATAAAAAGAAATGTAGGTTCTGTCCGGGATCGAACCGGAGGCCTTCCGCGTGTGAAGCAGTCGTGATAACCACTACACCACAGAACCACACCCGTTGGATGAGAAAAAGTGTAGCCACCGGAATAACATCCACGCTTAGATCAAAAGAAAAGTAGGTTCTGTCCGGGATCGAACCGGAGACCTTCTGCGTGTTAAGCAGACGTGATAACCACTACACCACAGAACCACACCCGTTGGATGAGAAAAAGTGAAGCCATCGGAATAACATCCACGCATAGATCAAAAGAAAAGTAGGTTCTGTCCGGGTTCGAACCGGAGACCTGCGTGTAAAGCAGACATGATAAGCACTACACCACAGAACCTCTCCTTTTGGATAACAGAAAGTGAAGAAATCGGAAAAACATCCACGCTGAGATCAAAAGAATAGTAGTTTCTGTCCGGGATCGAACCGGAAACCTTCCGCGGTTGAAGCAGACGTGATAACCACGACACCACACCTTTTGGATGAGAGAAAGTGAAGCCATCGGAATAACATCCACGCATAGATAAAAAGAAATGTAGGTTCTGCTAGGGATCGAACCGTAGGCCTTCCGCGTGTGAAGCAGTCGTGATAACCACTACACCACAGAACCACACCCGTTGGATGAGAAAAAGTGTAGCCATCGGAATAACATCCACGCTTGGATCAAAAGAAAAGAAGGTTCTGTCCGGGATCGAAATGGAGACCTTCTGCGTGTTAAGCAGACGTGATAACCACTACACCACAGAACCACACCCGTTGGATGAGAAAAAGTGAAGCCATCGGAATAACATCCACGCTTTGATCAAAAGAAATGTAGGTTCTGTCCGGGATCGAACCGTAGGCCTTCCGCGTGTGAAGCAGACGTGAAAACCACTACACCACAGAACCACACCCGTTGGATGAGAAAAAGTGAAGCCATCGGAATAACATCCACGCTTTGATCAAAAGAAATGTAGGTTCTGTCCAGGATCGAACCGTAGGCCTTCCGCGTGTGAAGCAGACGTGAAAACCACTACACCACAGAACCACACCCATTGGATGAGAAAAAGTGTAGCCACCGGAATAACATCCACGCTTAGATCAAAAGAAAAGTAGGTTCTGTCAGGGATCGAACCGGAGGCCTTCCGCGTGTGAAGCAGACGTGATAACCACTAAACCACAGAACCACACAAGTTGGATGAGAAAAAGTGTAGCCACCGGAATAACATCCACGCTTAGATCAAAGGAAATGTAGATTCTGTCCGGGATCGAACCGGAGACCTTCTGCGTGTTATGTAGACGTGATAACCACTACACCACATAACCACGCTTTATGGATGAGAAAAAGTGAAGCCATCGGAATAACATCCACGCATAGATCAAAAGAAATGTAGGTTCTGTCCGGGATCGAACCGGAGGCCTTCCGCGTGTGAAGCAGTCGTGATAACCACTACACCACAGAACCACACCCGTTGGATGAGAAAAAGTGTAGCCATCGGAATAACATCCACGCTTGGATCAAAAGAAAAGAAGGTTCTGTCCGGGATCGAAATGGAGACCTTCTGCGTGTTAAGCAGACGTGATAACCACTACACCACAGAACCACACCCGTTGGATGAGAAAAAGTGAAGCCATCGGAATAACATCCACGCTTTGATCAAAAGAAATGTAGGTTCTGTCCGGGATCGAACCGTAGGCCTTCCGCGTGTGAAGCAGACGTGAAAACCACTACACCACAGAACCACACCCATTGGATGAGAAAAAGTGTAGCCACCGGAATAACATCCACGCTTAGATCAAAAGAAAAGTAGGTTCTGTCCGGGATCGAACCGAAGACCTTCTGCGTGTTAAGCAGACGTGATAACAACTACAGCACAGAACCACGCTTTTTCGATGAGAGAAAGTGAAGCCATAGGAATTACATCCACGCTTAGATCAGAAGAAAAGTAGGTTCTGTCCGGGTTCGAACCGGAGATCTGCGTGTAAATCAGACATGATAAGCACTACCCCACAGAACCTCTCCTTTTGGATAACAGAAAGTGAAGAAATCGTAAAAACATCCACGCTGAGATCAAAAGAATAGTAGTTTCTGTCCGGGATCGAACCGGAAACATTCCGCGGTTGAAGCAGACGTGATAACCTCTACACCACACCTTTTGGATGATTGAAAGTGAATCCATCGGAATAACATCCAGGCTTATATCAAAAGAAAAGTAGGTTCTATCTGGGATTGAACATGAGACCATCTGCGTGTTAAGCAGACGTGATAACCCTTACACCACAGAACAACGCTTTTTGGATGAGAGAAATTGAAGCCATCGGAATAACATCCACCCTTAGATCAAAAGAAATGTAGGTTCTGTCAGGGATCGAACCGGAGGCCTTCCGCGTGTGAAGCAGACGTAATAACCACTAAACCACAGAACCACACCAGTTGGATAAGAAAAAGTGTAGCCACCGGAATAACATCCACGCTTAGATCAAAAGAAATGTAGATTCTGTCCGGGATCGAACCGGAGACCTTCTGCGTGTTATGTAGACGTGATAACCACTACACCACATAACCACGCTTTATGGATGAGAAAAAGTGAAGCCATCGGAATAACATCCACGCATAGATCAAAAGAAATGTAGGTTCTGTCCGGGATCGAACCGGAGGCCTTCCGCGTGTGAAGCAGTCGTGATAACCACTACACCACAGAACCACACCCGTTGGATGAGATAAAGTGTAGCCACCGGAATAACATCCACGCTTAGATCAAAAGAAAAGTAGGTTCTGTCCGGGATCGAACCGAAGACCTTCTGCGTGTTAAGCAGACGTGATAACAACTACAGCACAGAACCACGCTTTTTCGATGAGAGAAAGTGAAGCCATAGGAATTACATCCACGCTTAGATCAGAAGAAAAGTAGGTTCTGTCCGGGTTCGAACCGGAGATCTGCGTGTAAATCAGACATGATAAGCACTACCCCACAGAACCTCTCCTTTTGGATAACAGAAAGTGAAGAAATCGTAAAAACATCCACGCTGAGATCAAAAGAATAGTAGTTTCTGTCCGGGATCGAACCGGAAACATTCCGCGGTTGAAGCAGACGTGATAACCTCTACACCACAGAACCACACCCGTTGGATGAGAAAAAGTGAAGCCATCAGAATAAAATCCACGCTTAGATCAAAAGAAAAGTAGGTTCTGTCCGGGATCGAACCGGAGACCTTCTGCGTGTTAAGCTGACGTGAAAACCACTACACCACAGAACCACGCTTTTTCGATGAGAGAAAGTGAAGCCATCGGAATAACATCCACGCTTAGATCAAAAGAAATGTAGGTTCAGTCCGGGATCGAACCGGAGACCATCTGCGTGTTAAGCAGACGTGATAACCCTTACACCAGAGAACAACGCTTTTTGGATAAGAGAAAGTGAAGTCATCGGAATAACATCCACGCTTAGATAAAAAGAAATGTAGGTTCTGTCCGGGATCGAACCGGAGGCCTTCCGCGTGTGAAGCAGTCGTGATAACCACTACACCACAGAACCACACCCGTTGGATGAGAAAAAGTGTAGCCACCGGAATAACATCCACGCTTAGATCAAAAGAAAAGTAGGTTCTGTCCGGGATCGAACCGGAGACCTTCTGCGTGTTAAGCAGACGTGATAACCACTACACCACAGAACCACACCCGTTGGATGAGAAAAAGTGAAGCCATCGGAATAACATCCACGCATAGATCAAAAGAAAAGTAGGTTCTGTCCGGGTTCGAACCGGAGACCTGCGTGTAAAGCAGACATGATAAGCACTACACCACAGAACCTCTCCTTTTGGATAACAGAAAGTGAAGAAATCGGAAAAACATCCACGCTGAGATCAAAAGAATAGTAGTTTCTGTCCGGGATCGAACCGGAAACCTTCCGCGGTTGAAGCAGACGTGATAACCACGACACCACACCTTTTGGATGAGAGAAAGTGAAGCCATCGGAATAACATCCACGCATAGATAAAAAGAAATGTAGGTTCTGCTAGGGATCGAACCGTAGGCCTTCCGCGTGTGAAGCAGTCGTGATAACCACTACACCACAGAACCACACCCGTTGGATGAGAAAAAGTGTAGCCATCGGAATAACATCCACGCTTGGATCAAAAGAAAAGAAGGTTCTGTCCGGGATCGAAATGGAGACCTTCTGCGTGTTAAGCAGACGTGATAACCACTACACCACAGAACCACACCCGTTGGATGAGAAAAAGTGAAGCCATCGGAATAACATCCACGCTTTGATCAAAAGAAATGTAGGTTCTGTCCGGGATCGAACCGTAGGCCTTCCGCGTGTGAAGCAGACGTGAAAACCACTACACCACAGAACCACACCCGTTGGATGAGAAAAAGTGAAGCCATCGGAATAACATCCACGCTTTGATCAAAAGAAATGTAGGTTCTGTCCAGGATCGAACCGTAGGCCTTCCGCGTGTGAAGCAGACGTGAAAACCACTACACCACAGAACCACACCCGTTGGATGAGAAAAAGTGTAGCCACCGGAATAACATCCACGCTTAGATCAAAAGAAAAGTAGGTTCTGTCAGGGATCGAACCGGAGGCCTTCCGCGTGTGAAGCAGACGTGATAACCACTAAACCACAGAACCACACAAGTTGGATGAGAAAAAGTGTAGCCACCGGAATAACATCCACGCTTAGATCAAAGGAAATGTAGATTCTGTCCGGGATCGAACCGGAGACCTTCTGCGTGTTATGTAGACGTGATAACCACTACACCACATAACCACGCTTTATGGATGAGAAAAAGTGAAGCCATCGGAATAACATCCACGCATAGATCAAAAGAAATGTAGGTTCTGTCCGGGATCGAACCGGAGGCCTTCCGCGTGTGAAGCAGTCGTGATAACCACTACACCACAGAACCACACCCGTTGGATGAGATAAAGTGTAGCCACCGGAATAACATCCACGCTTAGATCAAAAGAAAAGTAGGTTCTGTCCGGGATCGAACCGAAGACCTTCTGCGTGTTAAGCAGACGTGATAACAACTACAGCACAGAACCACGCTTTTTCGATGAGAGAAAGTGAAGCCATAGGAATTACATCCACGCTTAGATCAGAAGAAAAGTAGGTTCTGTCCGGGTTCGAACCGGAGATCTGCGTGTAAATCCGACATGATAAGCACTACCCCACAGAACCTCTCCTTTTGGATAACAGAAAGTGAAGAAATCGTAAAAACATCCACGCTGAGATCAAAAGAATAGTAGTTTCTGTCCGGGATCGAACCGGAAACATTCCGCGGTTGAAGCAGACGTGATAACCTCTACACCACACCTTTTGGATGATTGAAAGTGAATCCATCGGAATAACATCCAGGCTTATATCAAAAGAAAAGTAGGTTCTATCTGGGATTGAACAGGAGACCATCTGCGTGTTAAGCAGACGTGATAACCCTTACACCACAGAACAACGCTTTTTGGATGAGAAAAAGTGTAGCCACCGGAATAACATCCACGCTTAGATCAAAAGAAAAGTAGGTTCTGTCCGGGATCGAACCGAAGACCTTCTGCGTGTTAAGCAGACGTGATAACAACTACAGCACAGAACCACGCTTTTTCGATGAGAGAAAGTGAAGCCATAGGAATTACATCCACGCTTAGATCAGAAGAAAAGTAGGTTCTGTCCGGGTTCGAACCGGAGATCTGCGTGTAAATCAGACATGATAAGCACTACCCCACAGAACCTCTCCTTTTGGATAACAGAAAGTGAAGAAATCGTAAAAACATCCACGCTGAGATCAAAAGAATAGTAGTTTCTGTCCGGGATCGAACCGGAAACATTCCGCGGTTGAAGCAGACGTGATAACCTCTACACCACACCTTTTGGATGATTGAAAGTGAATCCATCGGAATAACATCCAGGCTTATATCAAAAGAAAAGTAGGTTCTATCTGGAATTGAACAGGAGACCATCTGCGTGTTAAGCAGACGTGATAAACCTTACACCACAGAACAACGCTTTTTGGATGAGAGAAATTGAAGCCATCGGAATAACATCCACCCTTAGATCAAAAGAAATGTAGGTTCTGTCAGGGATCGAACCGGAGGCCTTCCGCGTGTGAAGCAGACGTAATAACCACTAAACCACAGAACCACACCAGTTGGATGAGAAAAAGTGTAGCCACCGGAATAACATCCACGCTTAGATCAAAAGAAATGTAGATTCTGTCCGGGATCGAACCGGAGACCTTCTGCGTGTTATGTAGACGTGATAACCACTACACCACATAACCACGCTTTATGGATGAGAAAAAGTGAAGCCATCGGAATAACATCCACGCATAGATCAAAAGAAATGTAGGTTCTGTCCGGGATCGAACCGGAGGCCTTCCGCGTGTGAAGCAGTCGTGATAACCACTACACCACAGAACCACACCCGTTGGATGAGATAAAGTGTAGCCACCGGAATAACATCCACGCTTAGATCAAAAGAAAAGTAGGTTCTGTCCGGGATCGAACCGAAGACCTTCTGCGTGTTAAGCAGACGTGATAACAACTACAGCACAGAACCACGCTTTTTCGATGAGAGAAAGTGAAGCCATAGGAATTACATCCACGCTTAGATCAGAAGAAAAGTAGGTTCTGTCCGGGTTCGAACCGGAGATCTGCGTGTAAATCAGACATGATAAGCACTACCCCACAGAACCTCTCCTTTTGGATAACAGAAAGTGAAGAAATCGTAAAAACATCCACGCTGAGATCAAAAGAATAGTAGTTTCTGTCCGGGATCGAACCGGAAACATTCCGCGGTTGAAGCAGACGTGATAACCTCTACACCACAGAACCACACCCGTTGGATGAGAAAAAGTGAAGCCATCAGAATAAAATCCACGCTTAGATCAAAAGAAAAGTAGGTTCTGTCCGGGATCGAACCGGAGACCTTCTGCGTGTTAAGCTGACGTGAAAACCACTACACCACAGAACCACGCTTTTTCGATGAGAGAAAGTGAAGCCATCGGAATAACATCCACGCTTAGATCAAAAGAAATGTAGGTTCAGTCCGGGATCGAACCGGAGACCATCTGCGTGTTAAGCAGACGTGATAACCCTTACACCAGAGAACAACGCTTTTTGGATAAGAGAAAGTGAAGTCATCGGAATAACATCCACGCTTAGATAAAAAGAAATGTAGGTTCTGTCCGGGATCGAACCGGAGGCCTTCCGCGTGTGAAGCAGTCGTGATAACCACTACACCACAGAACCACACCCGTTGGATGAGAAAAAGTGTAGCCACCGGAATAACATCCACGCTTAGATCAAAAGAAAAGTAGGTTCTGTCCGGGATCGAACCGGAGACCTTCTGCGTGTTAAGCAGACGTGATAACCACTACACCACAGAACCACACCCGTTGGATGAGAAAAAGTGAAGCCATCGGAATAACATCCACGCATAGATCAAAAGAAAAGTAGGTTCTGTCCGGGTTCGAACCGGAGACCTGCGTGTAAAGCAGACATGATAAGCACTACACCACAGAACCTCTCCTTTTGGATAACAGAAAGTGAAGAAATCGGAAAAACATCCACGCTGAGATCAAAAGAATAGTAGTTTCTGTCCGGGATCGAACCGGAAACCTTCCGCGGTTGAAGCAGACGTGATAACCACGACACCACACCTTTTGGATGAGAGAAAGTGAAGCCATCGGAATAACATCCACGCATAGATAAAAAGAAATGTAGGTTCTGCTAGGGATCGAACCGGAGGCCTTCCGCGTGTGAAGTAGACGTGATAACCACTAAACCACAGAACCACACCCGTTGGATGAGATAAAGTGTAGTCACCGGAATAACATCCACGCTTAGATCAAAAGAAAAGTAGAGTCCGTCCGGGATCGAACCGTAGGCCTTCCGCGTGTGAAGCAGTCGTGATAACCACTACACCACAGAACCACACCCGTTGGATGAGAAAAAGTGTAGCCATCGGAATAACATCCACGCTTGGATCAAAAGAAAAGAAGGTTCTGTCCGGGATCGAAATGGAGACCTTCTGCGTGTTAAGCAGACGTGATAACCACTACACCACAGAACCACACCCGTTGGATGAGAAAAAGTGAAGCCATCGGAATAACATCCACGCTTTGATCAAAAGAAATGTAGGTTCTGTCCGGGATCGAACCGTAGGCCTTCCGCGTGTGAAGCAGACGTGAAAACCACTACACCACAGAACCACACCCGTTGGATGAGAAAAAGTGAAGCCATCGGAATAACATCCACGCTTTGATCAAAAGAAATGTAGGTTCTGTCCGGGATCGAACCGTAGGCCTTCCGCGTGTGAAGCAGACGTGAAAACCACTACACCACAGAACCACACCCATTGGATGAGAAAAAGTGTAGCCACCGGAATAACATCCACGCTTAGATCAAAAGAAAAGTAGGTTCTGTCAGGGATCGAACCGGAGGCCTTCCGCGTGTGAAGCAGACGTGATAACCACTAAACCACAGAACCACACAAGTTGGATGAGAAAAAGTGTAGCCACCGGAATAACATCCACGCTTAGATCAAAGGAAATGTAGATTCTGTCCGGGATCGAACCGGAGACCTTCTGCGTGTTATGTAGACGTGATAACCACTACACCACATAACCACGCTTTATGGATGAGAAAAAGTGAAGCCATCGGAATAACATCCACGCATAGATCAAAAGAAATGTAGGTTCTGTCCGGGATCGAACCGGAGGCCTTCCGCGTGTGAAGCAGTCGTGATAACCACTACACCACAGAACCACACCCGTTGGATGAGATAAAGTGTAGCCACCGGAATAACATCCACGCTTAGATCAAAAGAAAAGTAGGTTCTGTCCGGGATCGAACCGAAGACCTTCTGCGGGTTAAGCAGACGTGATAACAACTACAGCACAGAACCACGCTTTTTCGATGAGAGAAAGTGAAGCCATAGGAATTACATCCACGCTTAGATCAGAAGAAAAGTAGGTTCTGTCCGGGTTCGAACCGGAGATCTGCGTGTAAATCAGACATGATAAGCACTACCCCACAGAACCTCTCCTTTTGGATAACAGAAAGTGAAGAAATCGTAAAAACATCCACGCTGAGATCAAAAGAATAGTAGTTTCTGTCCGGGATCGAACCGGAAACATTCCGCGGTTGAAGCAGACGTGATAACCTCTACACCACACCTTTTGGATGATTGAAAGTGAATCCATCGGAATAACATCCAGGCTTATATCAAAAGAAAAGTAGGTTCTATCTGGGATTGAACAGGAGACCATCTGCGTGTTAAGCAGACGTGATAACCCTTACACCACAGAACAACGCTTTTTGGATGAGAGAAATTGAAGCCATCGGAATAACATCCACCCTTAGATCAAAAGAAATGTAGGTTCTGTCAGGGATCGAACCGGAGACCTTCTGCGTGTTATGTAAACGTGATAACCACTACACCACATAACCACGCTTTATGGATGAGAAAAAGTGAAGCCATCGGAATAACATCCACGCATAGATCAAAAGAAATGTAGGTTCTGTCCGGGATCGAACCGGAGGCCTTCCGCGTGTGAAGCAGTCGTGATAACCACTACACCACAGAACCACACCCGTTGGATGAGATAAAGTGTAGCCACCGGAATAACATCCACGCATAGATCAAAAGAAATGTAGGTTCTGTCCGGGATCGAACCGGATGCCTTCCGCGTGTGAAGCAGTCGTGATAACCACTACACCACAGAACCACACCCGTTGGATGAGAAAAAGTGAAGCCATCAGAATAAAATCCACGCTTAGATCAAAAGAAAAGTAGGTTCTGTCCGGGATCGAACCGGAGACCTTCTGCGTGTTAAGCTGACGTGAAAACCACTACACCACAGAACCACGCTTTTTCGATGAGAGAAAGTGAAGCCATCGGAATAACATCCACGCTTAGATCAAAGGAAATGTAGGTTCAGTCCGGGATCGAACCGGAGACCATCTGCGTGTTAAGCAGACGTGATAACCCTTACACCAGAGAACAACGCTTTTTGGATAAGAGAAAGTGAAGTCATCGGAATAACATCCACGCTTAGATCAAAAGAAAAGTAGGTTCTGTCCGGGATCGAACCGGAGACCTTCTGCGTGTTAAGCAAACGTGATAACCACTACACCACAAAACCACGCTTTTTGGATGAGAGAAAGTGAAGCCATAGGAATAACATCCACGCTTAGATCAAAAGAAATGTAGGTTCTGTCCGGGTTCGAACCGGAGAACTGCGTGTAAAGCAGACGTGATAAGCACTACACCACAGAACCTCTCCTTTTGGATAACAGAAAGTGAAGAAATCGGAAAAACATCCACACTGATATCAAAAGAAAAGTAGTTTCTGTCCGGGATCGAACCGGAAACCTTCCGCGGTTGAAGCAGACGTGATAACCACTACACCACACCTTTTGTATGAGAGAAAGTGAAGCCATCGGAATAACATCCACGCTTAGATCAAAAGAAAAGTAGGTTCTGTCCGGGATCGAACCGGAGACCTTCCGCGTGTGAAGCAGACGTGATAACCACTACACCACAGAACCACACCCGTTGGATGAGAAAAAGTGAAGCCATCAGAATAACATCCACGCTTAGATCAAAAGAAAAGTAGGTTCTGTCCGGGATCGAACCGGAGACCTTCTGCGTGTTAAGCAGACGTGAAAACCACTACACCACAGAACCACGCTTTTTCGATGAGAGAAAGTGAAGCCATCGGAATAACATCAACGCTAGATCAAAAGAAATGTAGGTTCAGTCCGGGATCGAACCGGAGACCATCTGCGTGTTAAGCAGACGTGATAACCCTTACACCACAGAACAACGCTTTTTGGATAAGAGAAAGTGAAGTCATCTGAATAACATCCACGCTTAGATAAAAAGAAAAGTAGGTTGTGTCCGGGATCGAACCGTAGACCTTCTGCGTGTTAAGCAGACGTGATAACAAGACTCCACAGAAAGACGCTTTTTGGATGAGAGAAAGTGAAGCCATCGGAATAACATCCACCCTTAGATCAAAAGAAATGTAGGTTTTGTCAGGGATGGATTCGGAGGCCTTCCGCGTGTGAAGCTGACGTGATAACCACTACACCACAGAACCACACCCGTTGGATGAGAAAAAGTGTAGCCACCGGAATAACATCCACGCTTAGATCAAAAGAAATGTAGAATCTGTCCGGGATCGAACCGGAGACCTTCTGCGTGTTATGCAGACGTGATAACCACTACACCACATAACCACGCTTTTTGGATGAGAAAAAGTGAAGCCATCGGAATAACATCCACGCATAGATAAAAAGAAATGTAGGTTCTGTCCGGGATCGAACCGGAGGCCTTCCGCGTGTGAAACAGTCGTGATAACCACTACACCACAGAACCACACCCGTTGGATGAGAAAAAGTGTAGCCACCGGAATAACATCCACGCTTAGATCAAAAGAAAAGTAGGTTCTGTCCGGGATCGAACCGGAGACCTTCTGCGTGTTAAGCAGACGTGATAACCACTACACCACAGAACCACACCCGTTGGATGAGAAAAAGTGAAGCCATCGGAATAACATCCACGCATAGATCAAAAGAAAAGTAGGTTCTGTCCGGGTTCGAACCGGAGACCTGCGTGTAAAGCAGACATGATAAGCACTACACCACAGAACCTCTCCTTTTGGATAACAGAAAGTGAAGAAATCGGAAAAACATCCACGCTGAGATCAAAAGAATAGTAGTTTCTGTCCGGGATCGAACCGGAAACATTCCGCGGTTGAAGCAGACGTGATAACCACGACACCACACCTTTTGGATGAGAGAAAGTGAAGCCATTGGAATAACATCCACCCTTAGATTAAAAGAGATGTAGGTTCTGCCAGGGATCGAACCGGAGGCCTTCCGCGAGTGAAGCAGACGTGATAACCACTAAATCACAGAACCACACCCGTTGGATGAGAAAAAGTGTAGCCACCGGAATAACATCCACGCTTAGATCAAAAGAAATGTAGATTCTGTCCAGGATCGAACAGGAGACCTTCTGCGTGTTATGTAGACGTGATAACCACTACACCACATAACCACGCTTTATGGATGAGAAAAAGTGAAGCCATCGGAATAACATCCACGCATAGATCAAAAGAAATGTAGGTTCTGTCCGGGATCGAACCGGAGGCCTTCCGCGTGTGAAGCAGTCGTGATAACCACTACACCACAGAACCACACCCGTTGGATGAGATAAAGTGTAGCCACCGGAATAACATCCACGCATAGATCAAAAGAAATGTAGGTTCTGTCCGGGATCGAACCGGAGGCCTTCCGCGTGTGAAGCAGTCGTGATAACCACTACACCACAGAACCACACCCGTTGGATGAGAAAAAGTGAAGCCATCAGAATAACATCCACGCTTAGATCAAAAGAAAAGTAGGTTCTGTCCGGGATCGAACCGGAGACCTTCTGCGTGTTAAGCAGACGTGAAAACCTCTACACCACAGAACCACGCTTTTTCGATGAGAGAAAGTGAAGCCATCGGAATAACATCCACGCTTAGATCAAAAGAAATGTAGGTTCAGTCCGGGATCGAACCGGAGACCATCTGCGTGTTAAGCAAACGTGATAACCACTACACCACAAAACCACGCTTTTTGGATGAGAGAAAGTGAAGCCATAGGAATAACATCCACGCTTAGATCAAAAGAAATGTAGGTTCTGTCCGGGTTCCAACCGGAGAACTGCGTGTAAAGCAGACGTGATAAGCACTACACCACAGAACCTCTCCTTTTGGATAACAGAAAGTGAAGAAATCGGAAAAACATCCACGCTGATATCAAAAGAAAAGTAGTTTCTGTCCGGGATCGAACCGGAAACCTTCCGCGGTTGAAGCAGACGTGATAACCACTACACCACACCATTTGGATGAGAGAAAGTGAAGCCATCAGAATAAAATCCACGCTTAGATCAAAAGAAAAGTAGGTTCTGTCCGGGATCGAACCGGAGACCTTCCGCGTGTGAAGCAGACGTGATAACCACTACACCACAGAACCACACCCGTTGGATGAGAAAAAGTGAAGCCATCAGAATAACATCCACGCTTAGATCAAAAGAAAAGTAGGTTCTGTCCGGGATCGAACCGGAGACCTTCTGCGTGTTAAGCAGACGTGAAAACCACTACACCACAGAACCACGCTTTTTCGATGAGAGAAAGTGAAGCCATCGGAATAACATCCACGCTTAGATCAAAAGAAATGTAGGTTCAGTCCGGGATCGAACCGGAGACCATCTGCATGTTAAGCAGACGTGATAACCCTTACACCACAGAACAACGCTTTTTGGATAAGAGAAAGTGAAGTCATCGGAATAACATCCACGCTTAGATAAAAAGAAAAGTAGGTTCTGTCCGGGATCGAACCGGAGACCTTCTGCGTGTTAAGCAGACGTGATAACCAGACTCCACAGAAAGACGCTTTTTGGATGAGAGAAAGTGAAGCCATCGGAATAACATCCACCCTTAGATCAAAAGAAATGTAGGTTTTGTCAGGGATGGATTCGGAGGCCTTCCGCGTGTGAAGCTGACGTGATAACCACTACACCGCAGAACCACACCCGTTGGATGAGAAAAAGTGTAGCCACCGGAATAACATCCACGCTTAGATCAAAAGAAAAGTAGGTTTTGTCCGGGATCGAACCGGAGACCTTCTGCGTGTTATGCAGACGTGATAACCACTACACAATATAACCACGCTTTTTGGATGAGAAAAAGTGAAGCCATCGGAATAACATCCACGCATAGATCAAAAGAAATGTAGGTTCTGTCCGGGATCGAACCGGAGGCCTTCCGCGTGTGAAGCAATCGTGATAACCACTACACCACAGAACCACACCCGTTGGATGAGAAAAAGTGTAGCCACCGGAATAACATCCACGCTTAGATCAAAAGAAAAGTAGGTTTTTTCCGGGATCGAACCGGAAACCTTCCGCGGTTGAAGCAGACGTGATAACCACTACACCACAGAACAACGCTTTTTGGATGAGAGCAATTGAAGCCATCGGAATAACATCCACGCTTAGATAAAATGAAAAGTAGGTTCTGTCCGGGATCGAACCGGAGACCTTCTGCGTGTTAAGCAGACGTGATAACCAGACTGCACAGAAAGACGCTTTTTGGATGAGAGAAAGTGAAGCCATTGGAATAACATCCACCCTTAGATCAAAAGAAATGTAGGTTCTGTCAGGGATCGAACCGGAGGCCTTCCGCGTGTGAAACAGACGTGATAACCACTAAACCACAGAACCACACCCGTTGGATGAGAAAAAGTGTAGCCACCGGAATAACATCCACGCTTAGATCAAAAGAAATGTAGAATCTGTCCGGGATCGAACCGGAGACCTTCTGCGTGTTATGCAGACGTGATAACCACTACACCACATAACCACGCTTTTTGGATGAGAAAAAGTGAAGCCATCGGAATAACATCCACGCATAGATCAAAAGAAATGTAGGTTCTGTTTGGGATCGAAACGGAGGCCTTCCGCGTGTGAAGCAGTCGTGATAACCACTACACCACAGAACCACACCCGTTGGATGAGAAAAAGTGTAGCCACCGGAATAACATCCACGCTTAGATCAAAAGAAAAGTAGGTTCTGTCCGGGATCGAACCGGAGACCTTCTGCGTGTTAAGCAGACGTGATAACCACTACACCACAGAACCACACCCGTTGGATGAGAAAATTGAAGCCATCGGAATAACATCCACGCTTAGATCAAAAGAAATGTAGGTTCTGTCAGGGATCGGACCGGAGGCCTTCCGCGTGTGAAGCAGACGTGATAACCACTACAACACAGAACCACACCGTTGGATGAGAAAAAGTGTAGCCACCGGAATAACATCCACGCTTAGATCAAAAGAAAAGTAGGTTCTGTGCGGGATCGAACCGGAGACATTCTGCGTGTTATGCAGACGTGATAACCACTACAGCACAGAACCACACTCATTGTATGAGAAAAAGTGAAGCCATCGGAATAACATCCACGCATAGATCAAAAGAAATGTAGGTTCTGTCCGGGATCGAACCGGAGACCTTCTGCTTGTTATGCAGACGTGATAACCACTACACCACAGAACGACGCTTTTTCGATGAGAGAAAGTGAAGCCATCGGAATAACATCCACGCTTAGATCAAAAGAAATGTAGGTTCTGTCCGGGATCGAACCGGAGGCCTTCCGCGTGTGAAGCAGACGTTATAACCACTACACCACAGAACAAAACCCGTTGGATGAGAAAAAGTGTAGCCACCGCAATAACATCCACGCTTAGATCAAAAGAAAAGTAGGTTCTGTCCGGGATCGAACCGGAGACCTTCTGCGTGTTAAGCAGACGTGATAACCACTACACCACAGAACCACACCCGTTGGATGAGAAAATGTGAAGCCATCGGAATAACATCCACGCATAGATCAAAAGAAAAGTAGGTTCTGTCCGGGTTCGAACCGGAGACCTGCGTGTAAAGCAGACATGATAAGCACTACACCACAGAACCTCTCCTTTTGGATAACAGAAAGTGAAGAAATCGGAAAAACATCCACGCTGAGATCAAAAGAATAGTAGTTTCTGTCCGGGATCGAACCGGAAACCTTCCGCGGTTGAAGCAGACGTGATAACCACGACACCACACCTTTTGGATGAGAGAAAGTGAAGCCATCGGAATAACATCCACCCTTAGATTAAAAGAGATGTAGGTTCTGCCAGGGATCGAACCGGAGGCCTTCCGCGTGTGAAGTAGACGTGATAACCACTAAACCACAGAACCACACCCGTTGGATGAGATAAAGTGTAGTCACCGGAATAACATCCACGCTTAGATCAAAAGAAAAGTAGATTCCGTCCGGGATCGAACCGGAGGCCTTCCGCGTGTGAAGCAGTCGTGATAACCACTACACCACAGAACCACACCCGTTGGATGAGAAAAAGTGTAGCCATCGGAATAACATCCAAGCTTGGATCAAAAGAAAAGAAGGTTCTGTCCGGTATTGAAATGGAGACCTTCTGCGTGTTAAGCAGACGTGATAACCACTACACCACAGAACCACACCCGTTGGACGAGAAAAAGTGAAGCCATCGGAATAACATCCACGCTTTGATCAAAAGAAATGTAGGTTCTGTCCGGGATCGAACCGGAGGCCTTCCGCGTGTGAAGCAGACGTGATAACCACTACACCACAGAACCACACCCATTAGATGAGAAAAAGTGTAGCCACCGGAATAACATCCACGCTTAGATCAAAAGAAAAGTAGGTTCTGTCCGGGATCGAACCGAAGACCTTCTGCGTGTTAAGCAGACGTGATAACAACTATAGCACAGAACCACGCTTTTTCGATGAGAGAAAGTGAAGCCATAGGAATAACATCCACGCTTAGATCAGAAGAAAAGTAGGTTCTGTCCGGGTTCGAACCGGAGATCTGCGTGTAAATCAGACATGATAAGCACTACCCCACAGAACCTCTCCTTTTGGATAACAGAAAGTGAAGAAATCGTAAAAACATCCACGCTGAGATCAAAAGAATAGTAGTTTCTGTCCGGGATCGAACCGGAAACATTCCGCGGTTGAAGCAGACGTGATAACCTCTACACCATACCTTTTGGATGATTGAAAGTGAATCCATCGGAATAACATCCAGGCTTATATCAAAAGAAAAGTAGGTTCTATCTGGGATTGAACAGGAGACCATCTGCGTGTTAAGCAGACGTGATAACCCTTACACCACAGAACAACGCTTTTTGGATGAGAGAAATTGAAGCCATCGGAATAACATCCACCCTTAGATCAAAAGAAATGTAGGTTCTGTCAGGGATCGAACCGGAGGCCTTCCGCGTGTGAAGTAGACGTGATAACCACTAAACCACAGAACCACACCCGTTGGATGAGAAAAAGTGTAGCCACCGGAATAACATCCACGCTTAGATCAAAATAAATGTAGATTCTGTCCGGGATCGAACCGGAGACCTTCTGCGTGTTATGTAGACGTGATAACCACTGCACCACATAACCACGCTTTATGGATGAGAAAAAGTGAAGCCATCGGAATAACATCCACGCATAGATCAAAAGAAATGTAGGTTCTGTCCGGGATCGAACCGGAGGCCTTCCGCGTGTGAAGCAGTCGTGATAACCACTACACCACAGAACCACACCCGTTGGATGAGATAAAGTGTAGCCACCGGAATAACATCCACGCTTAGATCAAAAGAAAAGTAGGTTCTGTCCGGGATCGATCCCAACTGCGTGTATAGCAGACGGGAAAACCACTACACTACACATCCACTCCTTTTGGATAAGAGAAATTGAAGAAACCGGAATAACATCCACGCTGAGATCAAAAGAAAAGTAGGTTCTGTCCGGGATCGAACCGGAGACATTCTGCGTGTAAAGAAGAGGTGATAACCACTACACCACAGAACCACACCCGTTGAATGAGAAAAATTGAAGCCATCGGAATAACATCCACGCTTAGATTAAAAGAAAAGTAGGTTCTGTCCGGGATCGAACCGGAGACCTTCTGCGTGTAAAGCAGACGTGATAACCACTACACCACAGAACCACACCCGTTGAATGAGAAAAATTGAAGCCATCGGAATAAGATCCACGCTTAGATCAAAAGAAAAGTAGGTTCTGTCCGGGATCGAACCGGAGACCTTCTGCGTGTAAAGCAGACGTGATAACCACTACACCACAGAACCACACCTGTTGGATCAGAAAAAGTGAAGCCATCGGAATAACATCCACGCTTAGATCAAAAGAAAAGTAGGTTCTGTCCGGGATCGAACCGGAGACCTTCTGTGTGTTAAGCAGACGTGATAACCACTAAACCACAGAAAGACGCTTTTTGGATGAGAGAAAGTGCAGCCATCCGAATAACATCCACGCTTATATCAAAAGATAAGTAGGTTCTGTCCGGGATCAATCCGGAGACCTTCTGCGTGTAAAGCAGACGGGATAACCACTACAGCACAGAACCACACCCGTTGGATGAGAAAAAGTGAAGTCATCGGAATAACATCCACGCTTAGATCAAAAGAAAAGTAGGTTCTGTCCGGGAACGAACCGGAGGCCTTCCGCGTGTGAAGCAGACGTGATAACCACTACACCACATAACCACACCCGTTGGATGAGAAAAAGTGTAGCCACCGGAATAACATCCACGCTTAGATCAAAAGAAAAGTAGGTTCTGTCCGGTATCGAACCGGAGACCTTCTGCGTGTTATGCAGACGTGATAACCACTACAGCACAGAACCACACCCGTTGGATGAGAAAAAGTGAAGCCATCGGAATAATATCCACGCTTAGATCAAAAGAAATGTAGGTTCTGTCCGGGATCGAACCGGAGGCCTTCCGCGTGTTAAGCAAACGTGACAACCACTACACCACAAAACCACGCTTTTTGGATGAGAGAAAGTGAAGCCATAGGAATAACATCCACGCTTAGATCAAAAGAAAAGTAGGTTCTGTCCGGGATCGAACCGGAGACCTTCTGCGTGTTAAGCAAACGTGATAACCACTACACCACAAAACCACGCTTTTTGGATGAGAGAAAGTGAAGCCATCGGAATAACATCCACGCTTAGATCAAAAGAAAAGTAGGTTCTGTCCGGGATCGAACCGGAGACCTTCTGCGTGTTAAGCAGACGTGAAAACCACTTCGCCACAGAACCACGCTTTTTCGATGAGAGAAAGTGAAGCCATCGGAATAACATCCACGCTTAGATCAAAAGAAATGTAGGTTCAGTCCGGGATCGAACCGGAGACCATCTGCGTGTTAAGCAGACGTGATAACCCTTACACCACAGAACAACGCTTTTTGGATGAGAGCAATTGAAGCCATCGGAATAACATCCACGCTTAGATAAAATGAAAAGTAGGTTCTGTCCGGGATCGAACCTAAGACCTTCTGCGTGTTAAGCAGACGTGATAACCAGACTCCACAGAAAGACGCTTTTTGGATGAGAGAAAGTGAAGCCATCGGAATAACATCCACCCTTAGATCAAAAGAAATGTAGGTTCGGTCAGGGATCGAACCGGAGGCCTTCCGCGTGTGAAACAGACGTGATAACCACTAAACCACAGAACCACACCCGTTGGATGAGAAAAAGTGTAGCCACCGGAATAACATCCACGCTTAGATCAAAAGAAAAGTAGGTTTTGTCCGGGATCGAACCGGAGACCTTCTGCGTGTTATGCAGACGTGATAACCACTACACCACATAACCACGCTTTTTGGATGAGAAAAAGTGAAGCCATCGGAATAACATCCACGCATAGATCAAAAGAAATGTAGGTTCTGTCCGGGATCGAACCGGAGGCCTTCCGCGTGTGAAGCAGTCGTGATAACCACTACACCACAGAACCACACCCGTTGGATGAGAAAAAGTGTAGCCACCGGAATAACATCCACGCTTAGATCAAAAGAAAAGTAGGTTCTGTCCGGGATCGAACCGGAGACTTTCTGCGTGTTAAGCAGACGTGATAACCACTACACCACAGAACCACGCTTTTTCGATGAGAGAAAGTGAAGCCATCGGAATAACATCCACGCTTAGATCAAAAGAAATGTAGGTTCTGTCCGGGATCGAACCGGAGGCCTTCCGCGTGTGAAGCAGATGTGATAACCACTACACCACAGAACAAAACCCGTTGGATGAGAAAAAGTGTAGCCACCGGAATAACATCCACGCTTAGATCAAAAGAAAAGTAGGTTCTGTCCGGGTTCGAACCGGAGAACTGCGTGTAAAGTAGACGTGATAAGCACTACACCACAGAACCTCTCCTTTTGGATAACAGAAAGTGAAGAAATCGGAAAAACATCCACGCTGATATCAAAAGAAAAGTAGTTTCTGTCCGGGATCGAACCGGAAACCTTCCGCGGTTGAAGCAGACATGATAACCACTACACCACACCTTTTGGATGAGAGAAAGTGAAGCCATCGGAATAACATCCACGCTTAGATCAAAAGAAAAGTAGGTTCTGTCCGGGATCGAACCGGAGACCTTCCGCGTGTGAAGCAGACGTGATAACCACTACACCACAGAACCACACCCGTTGGATGAGAAAAAGTGAAGCCATCAGAATAACATCCACGCTTAGATCAAAAGAAAAGTAGGTTCTGTCCGGGATCGAACCGGAGACCTTCTGCGTGTTAAGCAGACGTGAAAACCACTTCGCCACAGAACCACGCTTTTTCGATGAGAGAAAGTGAAGCCATCGGAATAACATCCACGCTTAGATCAAAAGAAATGTAGGTTCAGTCCGGGATCGAACCGGAGACCATCTGCGTGTTAAGCAGACGTGATAACCCTTACACCACAGAACAACGCTTTTTGGATAAGAGAAAGTGAAGTCATCGGAATAACATCCACGCTTAGATAAAAAGAAAAGTAGGTTCTGTCCGGGATCGAACCGTAGACCTTCTGCGTGTTAAGCAGACGTGATAACAAGACTCCACAGAAAGACGCTTTTTGGATGAGAGAAAGTGAAGCCATCGGAATAACATCCACCCTTAGACCAAAAGAAATGTAGGTTTTGTCAGGGATGGATTCGGAGGCCTTCCGCGTGTGAAGCTGACGTGATAACCACTACACCACAGAACCACACCCGTTGGATGAGAAAAAGTGTAGCCACCGGAATAACATCCACGCTTAGATCAAAAGAAAAGTAGGTTTTGTCCGGGATCGAACCGGAGACCTTCTGCGTGTTATGCAGACGTTATAACCACTACACAATATAACCACGCTTTTTGGATGAGAAAAAGTGAAGCCATCGGAATAACATCCACGCATAGATCAAAAGAAATGTAGGTTCTGTCCGGGATCGAACCGGAGGCCTTCCGCGTGTGAAGCAGTCGTGATAACCACTACACCACAGAACCACACCCGTTGGATGAGAAAAAGTGTAGCCACCGGAATAACATCCACGCTTAGATCAAAATAAAAGTAGGTTCTGTCCGGGTTCGAACCGGAGATCTGCGTGTAAAGCAGACATGATAAGCACTACACCACAGAACGTCTCCTTTTGGATAACAGAAAGTGAAGAAATCGGAAAAACATCCACGCTGAGATCAAAATAGTAGTTTCTGTCCGGGATCGAACCGGAAACCTTCCGCGGTTGAAGCAGACGTGATAACCACTACACCACAGAACCACACCCGTTGGATGAGAAAAAGTGAAGCCATCGGAATAACATCCACGCTTAGATCAAAAGAAAAGTAGGTTCTATCCGGGATTGAACAGGAGACCATCTGCGTGTTAAGCAGACGTGATAACCCTTACACCACAGAACAACGCTTTTTGGATGAGAGCAATTGAAGCCATCGGAATAACATCCACGCTTAGATAAAATGAAAAGTAGGTTCTGTCCGGGATCGAACCGGAGACCTTCTGCGTGTTAAGCAGACGTGATAACCAGACTCCACAGAAAGACGCTTTTTGGATGAGAGAAAGTGAAGCCATTGGAATAACATCCACCCTTAGATCAAAAGAAATGTAGGTTCTGTCAGGGATCGAACCGGAGGCCTTCCGCGTGTGAAACAGACGTGATAACCACTAAACCACAGAACCACACCCGTTGGATGAGAAAAAGTGTAGCCACCGGAATAACATCCACGCTTAGATCAAAAGAAATGTAGAATCTGTCCGGGATCGAACCGGAGACCTTCTGCGTGTTATGCAGACGTGATAACCACTACACCACATAACCACGCTTTTTGGATGAGAAAAAGTGAAGCCATCGGAATAACATCCACGCATAGATCAAAATAAATGTAGGTTCTGTCCGGGATCGAACCGGAGGCCTTCCGCGCGTGAAGCAGTCGTGATAACCACTACACCACAGAACCACACCCGTTGGATGAGAAAAAGTGTAGCCACCGGAATAACATCCACGCTTAGATCAAAAGAAAAGTAGGTTCTGTTCGGGATCGAACCGGAGACCTTCTGCGTGTTAAGCAGACGTGATAACCACTACACCACAGAACCACACCCGTTGGATGAGAAAATTGAAACCATCGGAATAACATCCACGCTTAGATCAAAAGAAATGTAGGTTCTGTCCGGGATCGGACCGGAGGCCTTCCGCGTGTGAAGCAGACGTGATAACCACTACAACACAGAACCACACCGTTGGATGAGAAAAAGTGTAGCCACCGGAATAACATCCACGCTTAAATCAAAAGAAATGTAGGTTCTGTGCGGGATCGAACCGGAGACATTCTGCGTGTTATGCAGACGTGATAACCACTACAGCAGAGAACCACACTCATTGGATGAGAAAAAGTGAAGCCATCGGAATAACATCCACGCATAGATCAAAAGAAATGTAGGTTCTGTCCGGGATCGAACCGGAGACCTTCTGCGTGTTATGCAGACGTGATAACCACTACACCACAGAACCACGCTTTTTCGATGAGAGAAAGTGAAGCCATCGGAATAACATCCACGCTTAGATCAAAAGAAATGTAGGTTCTGTCCGGGATCGAACCGGAGGCCTTCCGCGTGTGAAGCAGACGTTATAACCACTACACCACAGAACAAAACCCGTTGGATGAGAAAAAGTGTAGCCACCGGAATAACATCCACGCTTAGATCAAAAGAAAAGTAGGTTCTGTCCGGGATCGAAACGGATACCTTCTGCGTGTTAAGCAGACGTGATAACCACTACACCACAGAACCACACCCGTTGGATGAGAAAAAGTGAAACCATCGGAATAACATCCACGCTTAGATCAAAAGAAAAGTAGGTTCTATCCGGGATTGAACAGGAGACCATCTGCGTGTTAAGCAGACGTGATAACCCTTACACCACAGAACAACGCTTTTTGGATGAGAGGAATTGAAGCCATCGGAATAACATCCACGCTTAGATAAAATGAAAGTAGGTTCTGTCCGGGATCGAACCGGAGACCTTCTGCGTGTTAAGCAGACGTGATAACCAGACTCCACAGAAAGACGCTTTTTGGATGAGAGAAAGTGAAGCCATCGGAATAACATCCACCCTTAGATCAAAAGAAATGTAGGTTCTGTCAGGGATCGAACCGGAGGCCTTCCGCGTGTGAAGCAGACGTGATAACCACTAAACCACAGAACCACACCCGTTGGATGAGAAAAAGTGTAGCCACCGGAATAACATCCACGCTTAGATCAAAAGAAATGTAGAATCTGTCCGGGATCGAACCGGAGACCTTCTGCGTGTTATGCAGACGTGATAACCACTACACCACATAACCACGCTTTTTGGATGAGAAAAAGTGAAGCCATCGGAATAACATCCACGCATAGATAAAAAGAAATGTAGGTTCTGTCCGGGATCGAACCGGAGGCCTTCCGCGTGTGAAGCAGTCGTGATAACCACTACACCACAGAACCACACCCGTTGGATGAGAAAAAGTGTAGCCACCGGAATAACATCCACGCTTAGATCAAAAGAAAAGTAGGTTCTGTCCGGGATCGAACCGGAGACCTTCTGCGTGTTAAGCAGACGTGATAACCACTACACCACAGAACCACACCCGTTGGATGAGAAAAAGTAAAGCCATCGGAATAACATCCACGCATAGATCAAAAGAAAAGTAGGTTCTGTCCGGGTTCGAACCGGAGACGTGCGTGTAAAGCTGACATGATAAGCACTACACCACAGAACCTCTCCTTTTGGATAACAGAAAGTGAAGAAATCGGAAAAACATCCACGCTGAGATCAAAAGAATAGTAGTTTCTGTCCGGGATCGAACCGGAAACCTTCCGCGGTTGAAGCAGACGTGATAACCACGACACCACACCTTTTGGATGAGAGAAAGTGAAGCCATCGGAATAACATCCACCCTTAGATTAAAAGAGATGTAGGTTCTGCCAGGGATCGAACCGGAGGCCTTCCGCGTGTGAAGTAGACGTGATAACCACTAAACCACAGAACCACACCCGTTGGATGAGATAAAGTGTAGTCACCGGAATAACATCCACGCTTAGATCAAAAGAAAAGTAGATTCCGTCCGGGATCGAACCGGAGGCCTTCCGCGTGTGAAGCAGTCGTGATAACCACTACACCACAGAACCACACCCGTTGGATGAGAAAAAGTGTAGCCATCGGAATAACATCCACGCTTGGATCAAAAGTAAAGAAGGTTCTGTCCGGGATCGAAATGGAGACCTTCTGCGTGTTAAGCAGACGTGATAACCACTACACCACAGAACCACACCCGTTGGATGAGAAAAAGTGAAGCCATCGGAATAACATCCACGCTTTGATCAAAAGAAATGTAGGTTCTGTCCGGGATCGAACCGGAGGCCTTCCGGTGTGAAGCAGACGTGATAACCACTACACCACAGAACCACACCCATTGGATGAGAAAAAGTGAAGCCATTGGAATAACATCCACCCTTAGATCAAAAGAAATGTAGGTTCTGTCAGGGATCGAACCGGAGGCCTTCCGCGTGTGAAACAGACGTGATAACCACTAAACCACAGAACCACACCCGTTGGATGAGAAAAAGTGTAGCCACCGGAATAACATCCACGCTTAGATCAAAAGAAATGTAGAATCTGTCCGGGATCGAACCGGAGACCTTCTGCGTGTTATGCAGACGTGATAACCACTACACCACATAACCACGCTTTTTGGATGAGAAAAAGTGAAGCCATCGGAATAACATCCACGCATAAATCAAAAGAAATGTAGGTTCTGTCCGGGATCGAAACGGAGGCCTTCCGCGTGTGAAGCAGTCGTGATAACCACTACACCACAGAACCACACCCGTTGGATGAGAAAAAGTGTAGCCACCGGAATAACATCCACGCTTAGATCAAAAGAAAAGTAGGTTCTGTCCGGGATCGAACCGGAGACCTTCTGCGTGTTAAGCAGACGTGATAACCACTACACCACAGAACCACACCCGTTGGATGAGAAAATTGAAGCCATCGGAATAACATCCACGCTTAGATCAAAAGAAATGAAGGTTCTGTCAGGGATCGGACCGGAGGCCTTCCGCGTGTGAAGCAGACGTGATAACCACTACAACACAGAACCACACCGTTGGATGAGAAAAAGTGTAGCCACCGGAATAACATTCACGCTTAAATCAAAAGAAAAGTAGGTTCTGTGCGGGATCGAACCGGAGACATTCTGCGTGTTATGCAGACGTGATAACCACTACAGCACAGAACCACACTCATTGTATGAGAAAAAGTGAAGTCATCGGAATAACATCCACGCATAGATCAAAAGAAATGTAGGTTCTGTCCGGGATCGATCCGGAGACCTTCTGCGTGTTATGCAGACGTGATAACCACTACACCACAGAACCACGCTTTTTCGATGAGAGAAAGTGAAGCCATCGGAATAACATCCACGCTTAGATCAAAAGAAATGTAGGTTCTGTCCGGGATCGAACCGGAGGCCTTCCGCGTGTGAAGCAGACGTTATAACCACTACACCACAGAACAAAACCCGTTGGATGAGAAAAAGTGTAGCCACCGGAATAACATCCACGCTTAGATCAAAAGAAAAGTAGGTTCTGTCCGGGATCGAACCGGAGACCTTCTGCGTGTTAAGCAGACGTGATAACCACTACACCACAGAACCACACCCGTTGGATGAGAAAAAGTGAAGCCATCGGAATAACATCCACGCATAGATCAAAAGAAAAGTAGGTTCTGTCCGGGTTCGAACCGGAGACCTGCGTGTAAAGCAGACATGATAAGCACTACACCACAGAACCTCTCCTTTTGGATAACAGAAAGTGAAGAAATCGGAAAAACATCCACGCTGAGATCAAAAGAATAGTAGTTTCTGTCCGGGATCGAACCGGAAACCTTCCGCGGTTGAAGCAGACGTGATAACCACGACACCACACCTTTTGGATGAGAGAAAGTGAAGCCATCGGAATAACATCCACCCTTAGATTAAAAGAGATGTAGGTTCTGCCAGGGATCGAACCGGAGGCCTTCCGCGTGTGAAGTAGACATGATAACCACTAAACCACAGAACCACACCCGTTGGATGAGATAAAGTGTAGTCACCGGAATAACATCCACGCTTAGATCAGAAGAAAAGTAAATTCCGTCCGGGATCGAACCGGAGGCCTTCCGCGTGTGAAGCAGTCGTGATAACCACTACACCACAGAACCACACCCGTTGGATGAGAAAAAGTGTAGCCATCGGAATAACATCCACGCTTGGATCAAAAGAAAAGAAGGTTCTGTCCGGGATCGAAATGGAGACCTTCTGCGTGTTAAGCAGACGTGATAACCACTACACCACAGAACCACACCCGTTGGATGAGATAAAGTGTAGCCACCGGAATAACATCCACGCTTAGATCAAAAGAAAAGTAGGTTCTGTCCGGGATCGATCCCAACTGCGTGTATAGCAGACGGGAAAACCACTACACTACACATCCACTCCTTTTGGATAAGAGAAATTGAAGAAACCGGAATAACATCCACGCTGAGATCAAAAGAAAAGTAGGTTCTGTCCGGGATCGAACCGGAGACATTCTGCGTGTAAAGAAGAGGTGATAACCACTACACCACACCCGTTGGATGAGAAAAAGTGAAGCCATCGGAATAACATCCACGCTTAGATTAAAAGAAAAGTAGGTTCTGTCCGGGATCGAACCGGAGACCTTCTGCGTGTAAAGCAGACGTGATAACCACTACACCACAGAACCACACCCGTTGAATGAGAAAAATTGAAGCCATCGGAATAAGATCCGCGCTTAGATCAAAAGAAAAGTAGGTTCTGTCCGGGATCGAACCGGAGACCTTCTGCGTGTAAAGCAGACGTGATAACCACTACACCACAGAACCACACCTTTCGGATGAGAGAAAGTTAAGCCATCGGAATAACATCCACGCTTAGATCGAAGAAAAGTAGGTTCTGTCCGGGACTGAACCGGAGACCTTCTGCGTGTTAAGCAGACGTGATAACCACTACACCACAGAACCACGCTTTTTGGATGAGAGAAAGTGAAGCCATAGGAATAACATCCACGCTTAGATCAAAAGAAAAGTAGGTTCTGTCCGGGATCGAACCGGAGACCTTCTGTGTGTTAAGCAGACGTGATAACCACTACACCACAGAAAGACGCTTTTTGGATGAGAGAAAGTGCAGCCATCCGAATAACATCCACGCTTATATCAAAAGATAAGTAGGTTCTGTCCGGGATCAATCCGGAGACCTTCTGCGTGTAAAGCAGACGTGATAACCACTACAGCACAGAACCACACCCGTTGGATGAGAAAAAGTGTAGCCACCGGAATAACATCCACGCTTAGATCAAAAGAAAAGTAGGTTCTGTCCGGGAACGAACCGGAGGCCTTCCGCGTGTGAAGCAGACGTGATAACCACTACACCACATAACCACACCCGTTGGATGAGAAAAAGTGTAGCCACCGGAATAACATCCACGCTTAGATCAAAAGAAAAGTAGGTTCTGTCCGGTATCGAACCGGAGACCTTCTGCGTGTTATGCAGACGTGATAACCACTACAGCACAGAACCACACCCGTTGGATGAGAAAAAGTGAAGCCATCGGAATAATATCCACGCTTAGATCAAAAGAAAAGTAGGTTCTGTCCGGGAACGAACCGGAGGCCTTCCGCGTGTGAAGCAGATGTGATAACCACTACACCACAGAACAAAACCCGTTGGATGAGAAAAAGTGTAGCCACCGGAATAACATCCACGCTTAGATCAAAAGAAAAGTAGGTTCTGTCCGGGATCGAACCGGAGACCTTCTGCGTGTTAAGCAAACGTGATAACCACTACACCACAAAACCACGCTTTTTGGATGAGAGAAAGTGAAGCCATAGGAATAACATCCACGCTTAGATCAAAAGAAATGTAGGTTCTGTCCGGGTTCGAACCGGAGAACTGCGTGTAAAGTAGACGTGATAAGCACTACACCACAGAACCTCTCCTTTTGGATAACAGAAAGTGAAGAAATCGGAAAAACATCCACGCTGATATCAAAAGAAAAGTAGTTTCTGTCCGGGATCGAACCGGAAACCTTCCGCGGTTGAAGCAGACATGATAACCACTACACCACACCTTTTGGATGAGAGAAAGTGAAGCCATCGGAATAACATCCACGCTTAGATCAAAAGAAAAGTAGGTTCTGTCCGGGATCGAACCGGAGACCTTCCGCGTGTGAAGCAGAAGTGATAACCACTACACCACAGAACCACACCCGTTGGATGAGAAAAAGTGAAGCCATCAGAATAACATCCACGCTTAGATCAAAAGAAAAGTAGGTTCTGTCCGGGATCGAACCGGAGACCTTCTGCGTGTTAAGCAGACGTGAAAACCACTACGCCACAGAACCACGCTTTTTCGATGAGAGAAAGTGAAGCCATCGGAATACATCCACGCTTAGATCAAAAGAAATGTAGGTTCAGTCCGGGATCGAACCGGAGACCATCTGCGTGTTAAGCAGACGTGATAACCCTTACACCACAGAACAACGCTTTTTGGATAAGAGAAAGTGAAGTCATCGGAATAACATCCACGCTTAGATAAAAAGAAAAGTAGGTTCTGTCCGGGATCGAACCGTAGACCTTCCGCGTGTTAAGCAGACGTGATAACCACTACACCACAGAACCACACCCGTTGGATGAGAAAAAGTGTAGCCACCGGAATAACATCCACGCTTAGATCAAAAGAAAAGTAGGTTTTGTCCGGGATCGAACCGGAGACCTTCTGCGTGTTATGCAGACGTGATAACCACTACACAATATAACCACGCTTTTTGGATGAGAAAAAGTGAAGCCATCGGAATAACATCCACGCATAGATCAAAAGAAATGTAGGTTCTGTCCGGGATCGAACCGGAGGCCTTCCGCGTGTGAAGCAGTCGTGATAACCACTACACCACAGAACCACACCCGTTGGATGAGAAAAAGTGTAGCCACCGGAATAACATCCACGCTTAGATCAAAATAAAAGTAGGTTCTGTCCGGGTTCGAACCGGAGATCTGCGTGTAAAGCAGACATGATAAGCACTACACCACAGAACCTCTCCTTTTGGATAACAGAAAGTGAAGAAATCGGAAAAACATCCACGCTGAGATCAAAATAGTAGTTTCTGTCCGGGATCGAACCGGAAACCTTCCGCGGTTGAAGCAGACGTGATAACCACTACACCACAGAACCACACCCGTTTGATGAGAGAAAGTGAAGCCATCGGAATAACATCCACGCTTAGATCAAAAGAAAAGTAGGTTCTATCCGGGATTGAACAGGAGACCATCTGCGTGTTAAGCAGACGTGATAACCCTTACACCACAGAACAACGCTTTTTGGATGAGAGCAATTGAAGCCATCGGAATAACATCCACGCTTAGATAAAATGAAAAGTAGGTTCTGTCCGGTATCGAACCGGAGACCTTCTGCGTGTTAAGCAGACGTGATAACCAGACTCCACAGAAAGACGCTTTTTGGATGAGAGAAAGTGAAGCCATTGGAATAACATCCACCCTTAGATCAAAAGAAATGTAGGTTCTGTCAGGGATCGAACCGGAGGCCTTCCGCGTGTGAAACAGACGTGATAACCACTAAACCACAGAACCACACCCGTTGGATGAGAAAAAGTGTAGCCACCGGAATAACATCCACGCTTAGATCAAAAGAAATGTAGAATCTGTCCGGGATCGAACCGGAGACCTTCTGCGTGTTATGCAGACGTGATAACCTCTACACCACATAACCACGCTTTTTGGATGAGAAAAAGTGAAGCCATCGGAATAACATCCACGCATAGATCAAAATAAATGTAGGTTCTGTCCGGGATCGAACCGGAGGCCTTCCGCGCGTGAAGCAGTCGTGATAACCACTACACCACAGAACCACACCCGTTGGATGAGAAAAAGTGTAGCCACCGGAATAACATCCACGCTTAGATCAAAAGAAAAGTAGGTTCTGTCCGGGATCGGACCGGAGGCCTTCCGCGTGTGAAGCAGACGTGATAACCACTACAACACAGAACCACACCGTTGGATGAGAAAAAGTGTAGCCACCGGAATAACATCCACGCTTAAATCAAAAGAAATGTAGGTTCTGTGCGGGATCGAACCGGAGACATTCTGCGTGTTATGCAGACGTGATAACCACTACAGCAGAGAACCACACTCATTGGATGAGAAAAAGTGAAGCCATCGGAATAACATCCACGCATAGATCAAAAGAAATGTAGGTTCTGTCCGGGATCGAACCGGAGACCTTCTGCGTGTTATGCAGACGTGATAACCACTACACCACAGAACCACGCTTTTTCGATGAGAGAAAGTGAAGCCATCGGAATAACATCCACGCTTAGATCAAAAGAAATGTAGGTTCTATCCGGGATCGAACCGGAGGCCTTCCGCGTGTAAAGCAGACGTTATAACCACTACACCACAGAACAAAACCCGTTGGATGAGAAAAAGTGTAGCCACCGGAATAACATCCACGCTTAGATCAAAAGAAAAGTAGGTTCTGTCGGGGATCGAAACGGATACCTTCTGCGTGTTAAGCAGACGTGATAACCACTACACCACAGAACCACACCCGTTGGATGAGAAAAAGTGAAACCATCGGAATAACATCCACGCTTAGATCAAAAGAAAAGTAGGTTCTATCCGGGATTGAACAGGAGACCATCTGCGTGTTAAGCAGACGTGATAACCCTTACACCACAGAACAACGCTTTTTGGATGAGAGAAATTGAAGCCATCGGAATAACATCCACGCTTAGATAAAATGAAAGTAGGTTCTGTCCGGGATCGAACCGGAGACCTTCTGCGTGTTAAGCAGACGTGATAACCAGACTCCACAGAAAGACGCTTTTTGGATGAGAGAAAGTGAAGCCATCGGAATAACATCCACCCTTAGATCAAAAGAAATGTAGGTTCTGTCAGGGATCGAACCGGAGGCCTTCCGCGTGTGAAGCAGACGTGATAACCACTACACCACAGAACCACACCCGTTGGATGAGAAAAAGTAAAGCCATCGGAATAACATCCACGCATAGATCAAAAGAAAAGTAGGTTCTGTCCGGGTTCGAACCGGAGACGTGCGTGTAAAGCTGACATGATAAGCACTACACCACAGAACCTCTCCTTTTGGATAACAGAAAGTGAAGAAATCGGAAAAACATCCACGCTGAGATCAAAAGAATAGTAGTTTCTGTCCGGGATCGAACCGGAAACCTTCCGCGGTTGAAGCAGACGTGATAACCACGACACCACACCTTTTGGATGAGAGAAAGTGAAGCCATCGGAATAACATCCACCCTTAGATTAAAAGAGATGTAGGTTCTGCCAGGGATCGAACCGGAGGCCTTCCGCGTGTGAAGTAGACGTGATAACCACTAAACCACAGAACCACACCCGTTGGATGAGATAAAGTGTAGTCACCGGAATAACATCCACGCTTAGATCAAAAGAAAAGTAGATTCCGTCCGGGATCGAACCGGAGGCCTTCCGCGTGTGAAGCAGTCGTGATAACCACTACACCACAGAACCACACCCGTTGGATGAGAAAAAGGGTAGCCATCGGAATAACATCCACGCTTGGATCAAAAGTAAAGAAGGTTCAGTCCGGGATCGAAATGGAGACCTTCTGCGTGTTAAGCAGACGTGATAACCACTACACCACAGAACCACACCCGTTGGATGAGAAAAAGTGAAGCCATCGGAATAACATCCACGCTTTGATCAAAAGAAATGTAGGTTCTGTCCGGGATCGAACCGGAGGCCTTCCGGTGTGAAGCAGACGTGATAACCACTACACCACAGAACCACACCCATTGGATGAGAAAAAGTGTAGCCACCGGAATAACATCCACGCTTAGATCAAAAGAAAAGTAGGTTTTGTCCGGGATCGAACCGGAGACCTTCTGCGTGTTATGCAGACGTTATAACCACTACACAATATAACCACGCTTTTTGGATGAGAAAAAGTGAAGCCATCGGAATAACATCCACGCATAGATCAAAAGAAATGTAGGTTCTGTCCGGGATCGAACCGGAGGCCTTCCGCGTGTGAAGCAGTCGTGATAACCACTACACCACAGAACCACACCCGTTGGATGAGAAAAAGTGTAGCCACCGGAATAACATCCACGCTTAGATCAAAATAAAAGTAGGTTCTGTCCGGGTTCGAACCGGAGATCTGCGTGTAAAGCAGACATGATAAGCACTACACCACAGAACGTCTCCTTTTGGATAACAGAAAGTGAAGAAATCGGAAAAACATCCACGCTGAGATCAAAATAGTAGTTTCTGTCCGGGATCGAACCGGAAACCTTCCGCGGTTGAAGCAGACGTGATAACCACTACACCACAGAACCACACCCGTTGGATGAGAGAAAGTGAAGCCATCGGAATAACATCCACGCTTAGATCAAAAGAAAAGTAGGTTCTATCCGGGATTGAACAGGAGACCATCTGCGTGTTAAGCAGACGTGATAACCCTTACACCACAGAACAACGCTTTTTGGATGAGAGCAATTGAAGCCATCGGAATAACATCCACGCTTAGATAAAATGAAAAGTAGGTTCTGTCCGGGATCGAACCGGAGACCTTCTGCGTGTTAAGCAGACGTGATAACCAGACTCCACAGAAAGACGCTTTTTGGATGAGAGAAAGTGAAGCCATTGGAATAACATCCACCCTTAGATCAAAAGAAATGTAGGTTCTGTCAGGGATCGAACCGGAGGCCTTCCGCGTGTGAAACAGACGTGATAACCACTAAACCACAGAACCACACCCGTTGGATGAGAAAAAGTGTAGCCACCGGAATAACATCCACGCTTAGATCAAAAGAAATGTAGAATCTGTCCGGGATCGAACCGGAGACCTTCTGCGTGTTAAGCAGACGTGATAACCACTACACCACAGAACCACACCCGTTGGATGAGAAAATTGAAGCCATCGGAATAACATCCACGCTTAGATCAAAAGAAATGTAGGTTCTGTCCGGGATCGGACCGGAGGCCTTCCGCGTGTGAAGCAGACGTGATAACCACTACAACACAGAACCACACCGTTGGATGAGAAAAAGTGTAGCCACCGGAATAACATCCACGCTTAAATCAAAAGAAATGTAGGTTCTGTGCGGGATCGAACCGGAGACATTCTGCGTGTTATGCAGACGTGATAACCACTACAACAGAGAACCACACTCATTGGATGAGAAAAAGTGAAGCCATCGGAATAACATCCACGCATAGATCAAAAGAAATGTAGGTTCTGTCCGGGATCGAACCGGAGACCTTCTGCGTGTTATGCAGACGTGATAACCACTACACCACAGAACCACGCTTTTTCGATGAGAGAAAGTGAAGCCATCGGAATAACATCCACGCTTAGATCAAAAGAAATGTAGGTTCTGTCCGGGATCGAACCGGAGGCCTTCCGCGTGTGAAGCAGACGTTATAACCACTACACCACAGAACAAAACCCGTTGGATGAGAAAAAGTGTAGCCACCGGAATAACATCCACGCTTAGATCAAAAGAAAAGTAGGTTCTGTCCGGGATCGAAACGGATACCTTCTGCGTGTTAAGCAGACGTGATAACCACTACACCACAGAACCACACCCGTTGGATGAGAAAAAGTGAAACCATCGGAATAACATCCACGCTTAGATCAAAAGAAAAGTAGGTTCTATCCGGGATTGAACAGGAGACCATCTGCGTGTTAAGCAGACGTGATAACCCTTACACCACAGAACAACGCTTTTTGGATGAGAGGAATTGAAGCCATCGGAATAACATCCACGCTTAGATAAAATGAAAGTAGGTTCTGTCCGGGATCGAACCGGAGACCTTCTGCGTGTTAAGCAGACGTGATAACCAGACTCCACAGAAAGACGCTTTTTGGATGAGAGAAAGTGAAGCCATCGGAATAACATCCACCCTTAGATCAAAAGAAATGTAGGTTCTGTCAGGGATCGAACCGGAGGCCTTCCGCGTGTGAAGCAGACGTGATAACCACTAAACCACAGAACCACACCCGTTGGATGAGAAAAAGTGTAGCCACCGGAATAACATCCACGCTTAGATCAAAAGAAATGTAGAATCTGTCCGGGATCGAACCGGAGACCTTCTGCGTGTTATGCAGACGTGATAACCACTACACCACATAACCACGCTTTTTGGATGAGAAAAAGTGAAGCCATCGGAATAACATCCACGCATAGATAAAAAGAAATGTAGGTTCTGTCCGGGATCGAACCGGAGGCCTTCCGCGTGTGAAGCAGTCGTGATAACCACTACACCACAGAACCACACCCGTTGGATGAGAAAAAGTGTAGCCACCGGAATAACATCCACGCTTAGATCAAAAGAAAAGTAGGTTCTGTCCGGGATCGAACCGGAGACCTTCTGCGTGTTAAGCAGACGTGATAACCACTACACCACAGAACCACACCCGTTGGATGAGAAAAAGTAAAGCCATCGGAATAACATCCACGCATAGATCAAAAGAAAAGTAGGTTCTGTCCGGGTTCGAACCGGAGACGTGCGTGTAAAGCTGACATGATAAGCACTACACCACAGAACCTCTCCTTTTGGATAACAGAAAGTGAAGAAATCGGAAAAACATCCACGCTGAGATCAAAAGAATAGTAGTTTCTGTCCGGGATCGAACCGGAAACCTTCCGCGGTTGAAGCAGACGTGATAACCACGACACCACACCTTTTGGATGAGAGAAAGTGAAGCCATCGGAATAACATCCACCCTTAGATTAAAAGAGATGTAGGTTCTGCCAGGGATCGAACCGGAGGCCTTCCGCGTGTGAAGTAGACGTGATAACCACTAAACCACAGAACCACACCCGTTGGATGAGATAAAGTGTAGTCACCGGAATAACATCCACGCTTAGATCAAAAGAAAAGTAGATTCCGTCCGGGATCGAACCGGAGGCCTTCCGCGTGTGAAGCAGTCGTGATAACCACTACACCACAGAACCACACCCGTTGGATGAGAAAAAGTGTAGCCATCGGAATAACATCCACGCTTGGATCAAAAGTAAAGAAGGTTCTGTCCGGGATCGAAATGGAGACCTTCTGCGTGTTAAGCAGACGTGATAACCACTACACCACAGAACCACACCCGTTGGATGAGAAAAAGTGAAGCCATCGGAATAACATCCACGCTTTGATCAAAAGAAATGTAGGTTCTGTCCGGGATCGAACCGGAGGCCTTCCGGTGTGAAGCAGACGTGATAACCACTACACCACAGAACCACACCCATTGGATGAGAAAAAGTGAAGCCATTGGAATAACATCCACCCTTAGATCAAAAGAAATGTAGGTTCTGTCAGGGATCGAACCGGAGGCCTTCCGCGTGTGAAACAGACGTGATAACCACTAAACCACAGAACCACACCCGTTGGATGAGAAAAAGTGTAGCCACCGGAATAACATCCACGCTTAGATCAAAAGAAATGTAGAATCTGTCCGGGATCGAACCGGAGACCTTCTGCGTGTTATGCAGACGTGATAACCACTACACCACATAACCACGCTTTTTGGATGAGAAAAAGTGAAGCCATCGGAATAACATCCACGCATAAATCAAAAGAAATGTAGGTTCTGTCCGGGATCGAAACGGAGGCCTTCCGCGTGTGAAGCAGTCGTGATAACCACTACACCACAGAACCACACCCGTTGGATGAGAAAAAGTGTAGCCACCGGAATAACATCCACGCTTAGATCAAAAGAAAAGTAGGTTCTGTCCGGGATCGAACCGAAGACTTTCTGCGTGTTAAGCAGACGTGATAACCACTACACCACAGAACCACACCCGTTGGATGAGAAAATTGAAGCCATCGGAATAACATCCACGCTTAGATCAAAAGAAATGAAGGTTCTGTCAGGGATCGGACCGGAGGCCTTCCGCGTGTGAAGCAGACGTGATAACCACTACAACACAGAACCACACCGTTGGATGAGAAAAAGTGTAGCCACCGGAATAACATCCACGCTTAAATCAAAGAAAAGTAGGTTCTGTGCGGGATCGAACCGGAGACATTCTGCGTGTTATGCAGACGTGATAACCACTACAGCACAGAACCACACTCATTGTATGAGAAAAAGTGAAGTCATCGGAATAACATCCACGCATAGATCAAAAGAAATGTAGGTTCTGTCCGGGATCGATCCGGAGACCTTCTGCGTGTTATGCAGACGTGATAACCACTACACCACAGAACCACGCTTTTTCGATGAGAGAAAGTGAAGCCATCGGAATAACATCCACGCTTAGATCAAAAGAAATGTAGGTTCTGTCCGGGATCGAACCGGAGGCCTTCCGCGTGTGAAGCAGACGTTATAACCACTACACCACAGAACAAAACCCGTTGGTTGAGAAAAAGTGTAGCCACCGGAATAACATCCACGCTTAGATCAAAAGAAAAGTAGGTTCTGTCCGGGATCGAACCGGAGACCTTCTGCGTGTTAAGCAGACGTGATAACCACTACACCACAGAACCACACCCGTTGGATGAGAAAAAGTGAAGCCATCGGAATAACATCCACGCATAGATCAAAAGAAAAGTAGGTTCTGTCCGGGTTCGAACCGGAGACCTGCGTGTAAAGCAGACATGATAAGCACTACACCACAGAACCTCTCCTTTTGGATAACAGAAAGTGAAGAAATCGGAAAAACATCCACGCTGAGATCAAAAGAATAGTAGTTTCTGTCCGGGATCGAACCGGAAACCTTCCGCGGTTGAAGCAGACGTGATAACCACGACACCACACCTTTTGGATGAGAGAAAGTGAAGCCATCGGAATAACATCCACCCTTAGATTAAAAGAGATGTAGGTTCTGCCAGGGATCGAACCGGAGGCCTTCCGCGTGTGAAGTAGACATGATAACCACTAAACCACAGAACCACACCCGTTGGATGAGATAAAGTGTAGTCACCGGAATAACATCCACGCTTAGATCAGAAGAAAAGTAAATTCCGTCCGGGATCGAACCGGAGGCCTTCCGCGTGTGAAGCAGTCGTGATAACCACTACACCACAGAACCACACCCGTTGGATGAGAAAAAGTGTAGCCATCGGAATAACATCCACGCTTGGATCAAAAGAAAAGAAGGTTCTGTCCGGGATCGAAATGGAGACCTTCTGCGTGTTAAGCAGACGTGATAACCACTACACCACAGAACCACACCCGTTGGATGAGATAAAGTGTAGCCACCGGAATAACATCCACGCTTAGATCAAAAGAAAAGTAGGTTCTGTCCGGGATCGATCCCAACTGCGTGTATAGCAGACGGGAAAACCACTACACTACACATCCACTCCTTTTGGATAAGAGAAATTGAAGAAACCGGAATAACATCCACGCTGAGATCAAAAGAAAAGTAGGTTCTGTCCGGGATCGAACCGGAGACATTCTGCGTGTAAAGAAGAGGTGATAACCACTACACCACACCCGTTGGATGAGAAAAAGTGAAGCCATCGGAATAACATCCACGCTTAGATTAAAAGAAAAGTAGGTTCTGTCCGGGATCGAACCGGAGACCTTCTGCGTGTAAAGCAGACGTGATAACCACTACACCACAGAACCACACCCGTTGAATGAGAAAAATTGAAGCCATCGGAATAAGATCCACGCTTAGATCAAAAGAAAAGTAGGTTCTGTCCGGGATCGAACCGGAGACCTTCTGCGTGTAAAGCAGACGTGATAACCACTACACCACAGAACCACACCTTTCGGATGAGAGAAAGTTAAGCCATCGGAATAACATCCACGCTTAGATCGAAGAAAAGTAGGTTCTGTCCGGGACTGAACCGGAGACCTTCTGCGTGTTAAGCAGACGTGATAACCACTACACCACAGAACCACGCTTTTTGGATGAGAGAAAGTGAAGCCATAGGAATAACATCCACGCTTAGATCAAAAGAAAAGTAGGTTCTGTCCGGGATCGAACCGGAGACCTTCTGTGTGTTAAGCAGACGTGATAACCACTACACCACAGAAAGACGCTTTTTGGATGAGAGAAAGTGCAGCCATCCGAATAACATCCACGCTTATATCAAAAGATAAGTAGGTTCTGTCCGGGATCAATCCGGAGACCTTCTGCGTGTAAAGCAGACGTGATAACCACTACAGCACAGAACCACACCCGTTGGATGAGAAAAAGTGAAGTCATCGGAATAACATCCACGCTTAGATCAAAAGAAAAGTAGGTTCTGTCCGGGAACGAACCGGAGGCCTTCCGCGTGTGAAGCAGACGTGATAACCACTACACCACATAACCACACCCGTTGGATGAGAAAAAGTGTAGCCACCGGAATAACATCCACGCTTAGATCAAAAGAAAAGTAGGTTCTGTCCGGTATCGAACCGGAGACCTTCTGCGTGTTATGCAGACGTGATAACCACTACAGCACAGAACCACACCCGTTGGATGAGAAAAAGTGAAGCCATCGGAATAATATCCACGCTTAGATCAAAAGAAAAGTAGGTTCTGTCCGGGAACGAACCGGAGGCCTTCCGCGTGTGAAGCAGATGTGATAACCACTACACCACAGAACAAAACCCGTTGGATGAGAAAAAGTGTAGCCACCGGAATAACATCCACGCTTAGATCAAAAGAAAAGTAGGTTCTGTCCGGGATCGAACCGGAGACCTTCTGCGTGTTAAGCAAACGTGATAACCACTACACCACAAAACCACGCTTTTTGGATGAGAGAAAGTGAAGCCATAGGAATAACATCCACGCTTAGATCAAAAGAAATGTAGGTTCTGTCCGGGTTCGAACCGGAGAACTGCGTGTAAAGTAGACGTGATAAGCACTACACCACAGAACCTCTCCTTTTGGATAACAGAAAGTGAAGAAATCGGAAAAACATCCACGCTGATATCAAAAGAAAAGTAGTTTCTGTCCGGGATCGAACCGGAAACCTTCCGCGGTTGAAGCAGACATGATAACCACTACACCACACCTTTTGGATGAGAGAAAGTGAAGCCATCGGAATAACATCCACGCTTAGATCAAAAGAAAAGTAGGTTCTGTCCGGGATCGAACCGGAGACCTTCCGCGTGTGAAGCAGAAGTGATAACCACTACACCACAGAACCACACCCGTTGGATGAGAAAAAGTGAAGCCATCAGAATAACATCCACGCTTAGATCAAAAGAAAAGTAGGTTCTGTCCGGGATCGAACCGGAGACCTTCTGCGTGTTAAGCAGACGTGAAAACCACTACGCCACAGAACCACGCTTTTTCGATGAGAGAAAGTGAAGCCATCGGAATACATCCACGCTTAGATCAAAAGAAATGTAGGTTCAGTCCGGGATCGAACCGGAGACCATCTGCGTGTTAAGCAGACGTGATAACCCTTACACCACAGAACAACGCTTTTTGGATAAGAGAAAGTGAAGTCATCGGAATAACATCCACGCTTAGATAAAAAGAAAAGTAGGTTCTGTCCGGGATCGAACCGTAGACCTTCCGCGTGTTAAGCAGACGTGATAACCACTACACCACAGAACCACACCCGTTGGATGAGAAAAAGTGTAGCCACCGGAATAACATCCACGCTTAGATCAAAAGAAAAGTAGGTTTTGTCCGGGATCGAACCGGAGACCTTCTGCGTGTTATGCAGACGTGATAACCACTACACAATATAACCACGCTTTTTGGATGAGAAAAAGTGAAGCCATCGGAATAACATCCACGCATAGATCAAAAGAAATGTAGGTTCTGTCCGGGATCGAACCGGAGGCCTTCCGCGTGTGAAGCAGTCGTGATAACCACTACACCACAGAACCACACCCGTTGGATGAGAAAAAGTGTAGCCACCGGAATAACATCCACGCTTAGATCAAAATAAAAGTAGGTTCTGTCCGGGTTCGAACCGGAGATCTGCGTGTAAAGCAGACATGATAAGCACTACACCACAGAACCTCTCCTTTTGGATAACAGAAAGTGAAGAAATCGGAAAAACATCCACGCTGAGATCAAAATAGTAGTTTCTGTCCGGGATCGAACCGGAAACCTTCCGCGGTTGAAGCAGACGTGATAACCACTACACCACAGAACCACACCCGTTTGATGAGAGAAAGTGAAGCCATCGGAATAACATCCACGCTTAGATCAAAAGAAAAGTAGGTTCTATCCGGGATTGAACAGGAGACCATCTGCGTGTTAAGCAGACGTGATAACCCTTACACCACAGAACAACGCTTTTTGGATGAGAGCAATTGAAGCCATCGGAATAACATCCACGCTTAGATAAAATGAAAAGTAGGTTCTGTCCGGTATCGAACCGGAGACCTTCTGCGTGTTAAGCAGACGTGATAACCAGACTCCACAGAAAGACGCTTTTTGGATGAGAGAAAGTGAAGCCATTGGAATAACATCCACCCTTAGATCAAAAGAAATGTAGGTTCTGTCAGGGATCGAACCGGAGGCCTTCCGCGTGTGAAACAGACGTGATAACCACTAAACCACAGAACCACACCCGTTGGATGAGAAAAAGTGTAGCCACCGGAATAACATCCACGCTTAGATCAAAAGAAATGTAGAATCTGTCCGGGATCGAACCGGAGACCTTCTGCGTGTTATGCAGACGTGATAACCTCTACACCACATAACCACGCTTTTTGGATGAGAAAAAGTGAAGCCATCGGAATAACATCCACGCATAGATCAAAATAAATGTAGGTTCTGTCCGGGATCGAACCGGAGGCCTTCCGCGCGTGAAGCAGTCGTGATAACCACTACACCACAGAACCACACCCGTTGGATGAGAAAAAGTGTAGCCACCGGAATAACATCCACGCTTAGATCAAAAGAAAAGTAGGTTCTGTCCGGGATCGGACCGGAGGCCTTCCGCGTGTGAAGCAGACGTGATAACCACTACAACACAGAACCACACCGTTGGATGAGAAAAAGTGTAGCCACCGGAATAACATCCACGCTTAAATCAAAAGAAATGTAGGTTCTGTGCGGGATCGAACCGGAGACATTCTGCGTGTTATGCAGACGTGATAACCACTACAGCAGAGAACCACACTCATTGGATGAGAAAAAGTGAAGCCATCGGAATAACATCCACGCATAGATCAAAAGAAATGTAGGTTCTGTCCGGGATCGAACCGGAGACCTTCTGCGTGTTATGCAGACGTGATAACCACTACACCACAGAACCACGCTTTTTCGATGAGAGAAAGTGAAGCCATCGGAATAACATCCACGCTTAGATCAAAAGAAATGTAGGTTCTGTCCGGGATCGAACCGGAGGCCTTCCGCGCGTAAAGCAGACGTTATAACCACTACACCACAGAACAAAACCCGTTGGATGAGAAAAAGTGTAGCCACCGGAATAACATCCACGCTTAGATCAAAAGAAAAGTAGGTTCTGTCGGGGATCGAAACGGATACCTTCTGCGTGTTAAGCAGACGTGATAACCACTACACCACAGAACCACACCCGTTGGATGAGAAAAAGTGAAACCATCGGAATAACATCCACGCTTAGATCCAAAGAAAAGTAGGTTCTATCCGGGATTGAACAGGAGACCATCTGCGTGTTAAGCAGACGTGATAACCCTTACACCACAGAACAACGCTTTTTGGATGAGAGAAATTGAAGCCATCGGAATAACATCCACGCTTAGATAAAATGAAAGTAGGTTCTGTCCGGGATCGAACCGGAGACCTTCTGCGTGTTAAGCAGACGTGATAACCAGACTCCACAGAAAGACGCTTTTTGGATGAGAGAAAGTGAAGCCATCGGAATAACATCCACCCTTAGATCAAAAGAAATGTAGGTTCTGTCAGGGATCGAACCGGAGGCCTTCCGCGTGTGAAGCAGACGTGATAACCACTACACCACAGAACCACACCCGTTGGATGAGAAAAAGTAAAGCCATCGGAATAACATCCACGCATAGATCAAAAGAAAAGTAGGTTCTGTCCGGGTTCGAACCGGAGACGTGCGTGTAAAGCTGACATGATAAGCACTACACCACAGAACCTCTCCTTTTGGATAACAGAAAGTGAAGAAATCGGAAAAACATCCACGCTGAGATCAAAAGAATAGTAGTTTCTGTCCGGGATCGAACCGGAAACCTTCCGCGGTTGAAGCAGACGTGATAACCACGACACCACACCTTTTGGATGAGAGAAAGTGAAGCCATCGGAATAACATCCACCCTTAGATTAAAAGAGATGTAGGTTCTGCCAGGGATCGAACCGGAGGCCTTCCGCGTGTGAAGTAGACGTGATAACCACTAAACCACAGAACCACACCCGTTGGATGAGATAAAGTGTAGTCACCGGAATAACATTCACGCTTAGATCAAAAGAAAAGTAGATTCCGTCCGGGATCGAACCGGAGGCCTTCCGCGTGTGAAGCAGTCGTGATAACCACTACACCACAGAACCACACCCGTTGGATGAGAAAAAGTGTAGCCATCGGAATAACATCCACGCTTGGATCAAAAGTAAAGAAGGTTCTGTCCGGGATCGAAATGGAGACCTTCTGCGTGTTAAGCAGACGTGATAACCACTACACCACAGAACCACACCCGTTGGATGAGAAAAAGTGAAGCCATCGGAATAACATCCACGCTTTGATCAAAAGAAATGTAGGTTCTGTCCGGGATCGAACCGGAGGCCTCCCGGTGTGAAGCAGACGTGATAACCACTACACCACAGAACCACACCCATTGGATGAGAAAAAGTGTAGCCACCGGAATAACATCCACGCTTAGATCAAAAGAAAAGTAGGTTCTGTCCGGGATCGAACCGGAGACCTTCTGCGTGTTAAGCAGACGTGATAACCAGACTCCACAGAAAGACGCTTTTTGGATGAGAGAAAGTGAAGCCATTGGAATAACATCCACCCTTAGATCAAAAGAAATGTAGGTTCTGTCAGGGATCGAACCGGAGGCCTTCCGCGTGTGAAACAGACGTGATAACCACTACACCACAGAACCACACCCGTTGGATGAGAAAAAGTGTAGCCACCGGAATAACATCCACGCTTAGATCAAAAGAAATGTAGAATCTGTCCGGGATCGAACCGGAGACCTTCTGCGTGTTATGCAGACGTGATAACCACTACACCACATAACCACGCTTTTTGGATGAGAAAAAGTGAAGCCATCGGAATAACATCCACGCATAGATCAAAAGAAAAGTAGGTTCTGTCCGGGATCGAACCGGAGGCCTTCCGCGTGTGAAGCAGTCGTGATAACCACTACACCACAGAACCACACCTGTTGGATGAGAAAAAGTGTAGCCACCGGAATAACATCCACGCTTAGATCAAAAGAAAAGTAGGTTCTGTCCGGGATCGAACCGGAGACCTTCTGCGTGTTAAGCAGACGTGATAACCACTACACCACAGAACCACACCCGTTGGATGAGAAAATTGAAGCCATCGGAATAACATCCACGCTTAGATCAAAAGAAATGTAGGTTCTGTCAGGGATCGGACCGGAGGCCTTCCGCGTGTGAAGCAGACGTGATAACCACTACAACACAGAACCACACCGTTGGATGAGAAAAAGTGTAGCCACCGGAATAACATCCACGCTTAAATCAAAAGAAAAGTAGGTTCTGTGCGGGATCGAACCGGAGACATTCTGCGTGTTATGCAGACGTGATAACCACTACAGCACAGAACCACACTCATTGTATGAGAAAAAGTGAAGCCATCGGAATAACATCCACGCATAGATCAAAAGAAATGTAGGTTCTGTCCGGGATCGATCCGGAGACCTTCTGCGTGTTATGCAGACGTGATAACCACTACACCACAGAACCACGCTTTTTCGATGAGAGAAAGTGAAGCCATCGGAATAACATCCACGCTTAGATCAAAAGAAATGTAGGTTCTGTCCGGGATCGAACCGGAGGCCTTCCGCGTGTGAAGCAGACGTTATAACCACTAAACCACAGAACAAAACCCGTTGGATGAGAAAAAGTGTAGCCACCGGAATAACATCCACGCTTAGATCAAAAGAAAAGTAGGTTCTGTCCGGGATCGAACCGGAGACCTTCTGCGTGTTAAGCAGACGTGATAACCACTACACCACAGAACCACACCCGTTGGATGAGAAAAAGTGAAGCCATCGGAATAACATCCACGCATAGTTCAAAAGAAAAGTAGGTTCTGTCCGGGTTCGAACCGGAGACCTGCGTGTAAAGCAGACATGATAAGCACTACACAACAGAACCTCTCCTTTTGGATAACAGAAAGTGAAGAAATCGGAAAAACATCCACGCTGAGATCAAAAGAATAGTAGTTTCTGTCCGGGATCGAACCGGAAACCTTCCGCGGTTGAAGCAGACGTGATAACCACGACACCACACCTTTTGGATGAGAGAAAGTGAAGCCATCGGAATAACATCCACCCTTAGATTAAAAGCGATGTAGGTTCTGCCAGGGATCGAACCGGAGTCCTTCCGCGTGTGAAGTAGACGTGATAACCACTAAACCACAGAACCACACCCGTTGGATGAGATAAAGTGTAGTCACCGGAATAACATCCACGCTTAGATCAAAAGAAAAGTAGATTCCGTCCGGGATCGAACCGGAGGCCTTCCGCGTGTGAAGCAGTCGTGATAACCACTACACCACAGAACCACACCCGTTGGATGAGAAAAAGTGTAGCCATCGGAATAACATCCACGCTTGGATCAAAAGAAAAGAAGGTTCTGTCCGGGATCGAAATGGAGACCTTCTGCGTGTTAAGCAGACGTGATAACCACTACACCACAGAACCACACCCGTTGGATGAGATAAAGTGTAGCCACCGGAATAACATCCACGCTTAGATCAAAAGAAAAGTAGGTTCTGTCCGGGATCGATCCCAACTGCGTGTATAGCAGACGGGAAAACCACTACACTACACATCCACTCCTTTTGGATAAGAGAAATTGAAGAAACCGGAATAACATCCACGCTGAGATCAAAAGAAAAGTAGGTTCTGTCCGGGATCGAACCGGAGACATTCTGCGTGTAAAGAAGAGGTGATAACCACTACACCACACCCGTTGGATGAGAAAAAGTGAAGCCATCGGAATAACATCCACGCTTAGATTAAAAGAAAAGTAGGTTCTGTCCGGGATCGAACCGGAGACCTTCTGCGTGTAAAGCAGACGTGATAACCACTACACCACAGAACCACACCCGTTGAATGAGAAAAATTGAAGCCATCGGAATAAGATCCACGCTTAGATCAAAAGTAAAGTAGGTTCTGTCCGGGATCGAACCGGAGACCTTCTGCGTGTAAAGCAGACATGATAACCACTACACCACAGAACCACACCTGTTGGATGAGAAAAAGTGAAGCCATCGGAATAACATCCACGCTTAGATCAAAAGAAAAGTAGGTTCTGTCCGGGATCGAACCGGAGACCTTCCACGGTTGAAGCAGACGTGATAACCCCTACACCAAACCTTTCGGATGAGAGAAAGTGAAGCCATCGGAATAACATCCACGCTTAGATCGAAGAAAAGTAGGTTCTGTCCGGGACTGAACCGGAGACCTTCTGCGTGTTAAGCAGACGTGATAACCACTACACCACAGAACCACGCTTTTTGGATGAGAGAAAGTGAAGCCATAGGAATAACATCCACGCTTAGATCAAAAGAAAAGTAGGTTCTGTCCGGGATCGAACCGGAGACCTTCTGTGTGTTAAGCAGACGTCATAACCACTACACCACAGAAAGACGCTTTTTGGATGAGAGAAAGTGCAGCCATCAGAATAACATCCACGCTTATATCAAAAGATAAGTAGGTTCTGTCCGGGATCAATCCGGAGACCTTCTGCGTGTAAAGCAGACGTGATAACCACTACAGCACAGAACCACACCCGTTGGATGAGAAAAAGTGAAGTCATCGGAATAACATCCACGCTTAGATCAAAAGAAAAGTAGGTTCTGTCCGGGAACGAACCGGAGGCCTTCCGCGTGTGAAGCAGACGTGATAACCACTACACCACATAACCACACCCGTTGGATGAGAAAAAGTGTAGCCACCGGAATAACATCCACGCTTAGATCAAAAGAAAAGTAGGTTCTGTCCGGTATCGAACCGGAGACCTTCTGCGTGTTATGCAGACGTGATAACCACTACAGCACAGAACCACACCCGTTGGATGAGAAAAAGTGAAGCCATCGGAATAATATCCACGCTTAGATCAAAAGAAATGTAGGTTCTGTCCGGGATCGAACCGGAGGCCTTCCGCGTGTGAAGCAGACGTGATAACCACTACACCACAGAACAACACCCGTTGGATGAGAGAAAGTGAAGCCATCGGAATAACATCCACGCTTAGATCAAAAGAAAAGTAGGTTCTGTCCGGGATCGAACCGGAGACCTGCGTGTTAAGCAAACGTGATAACCACTACACCACAAAACCACGCTTTTTGGATGAGAGAAAGTGAAGCCATAGGAATAACATCCACGCTTAGATCAAAAGAAAAGTAGGTTCTGTCCGGGATCGAACCGGAGGCCTTCCGCGTGTGAAGCAGTCGTGATAACCACTACACCACAGAACCACACCCGTTGGATGAGAAAAAGTGTAGCCACCGGAATAACATCCACGCTTAGATCAAAATAGTAGTTTCTGTCCGGGATCGAACCGGAAACCTTCCGCGGTTGAAGCAGACGTGATAACCACTACACCACACCTTTTGGATGAGAGAAAGTGAAGCCATCGGAATAACATCCACGCTTAGATCAAAAGAAAAGTAGGTTCTATCCGGGATTTAACAGGAGACCATCTGCGTGTTAAGCAGACGTGATAACCCTTACACCACAGAACAACGCTTTTTGGATGAGAGCAATTGAAGCCATCGGAATAACATCCACGCTTAGATAAAATGAAAAGTAGGTTCTGTCCGGGATCGAACCTGAGACCTTCTGCGTGTTAAGCAGACGTGATAACCAGACTCCACAGAAAGACGCTTTTTGGATGAGAGAAAGTGAAGCCATCGGAATAACATCCACCCTTAGATCAAAAGAAATGTAGGTTCTGTCAGGGATCGAACCGGAGGCCTTCCGCGTGTGAAGCAGACGTGATAACCACTAAACCACAGAACCACACCCGTTGGATGAGAAAAAGTGTAGCCACCGGAATAACATCCACGCTTAGATCAAAAGAAATGTAGAATCTGTCCGGGATCGAACCGGAGACCTTCTGCGTGTTATGCAGACGTGATAACCACTACACCACATAACCACGCTTTTTGGATGAGAAAAAGTGAAGCCATCGGAATAACATCCACGCATAGATAAAAAGAAATGTAGGTTCTGTCCGGGATCGAACCGGAGGCCTTCCGCGTGTGAAGCAGTCGTGATAACCACTACACCACAGAACCACACCCGTTGGATGAGAAAAAGTGTAGCCACCGGAATAACATCCACGCTTAGATCAAAAGAAATGTAGAATCTGTCCGGGATCGAACCGGAGACCTTCTGCGTGTTAAGCAGACGTGATAACCACTACACCACAGAACCACACCCGTTGGATGAGAAAAAGTAAAGCCATCGGAATAACATCCACGCATAGATCAAAAGAAAAGTAGGTTCTGTCCGGGTTCGAACCGGAGACGTGCGTGTAAAGCTGACATGATAAGCACTACACCACAGAACCTCTCCTTTTGGATAACAGAAAGTGAAGAAATCGGAAAAACATCCACGCTGAGATCAAAAGAATAGTAGTTTCTGTCCGGGATCGAACCGGAAACCTTCCGCGGTTGAAGCAGACGTGATAACCACGACACCACACCTTTTGGATGAGAGAAAGTGAAGCCATCGGAATAACATCCACCCTTAGATTAAAAGAGATGTAGGTTCTGCCAGGGATCGAACCGGAGGCCTTCCGCGTGTGAAGTAGACGTGATAACCACTAAACCACAGAACCACACCCGTTGGATGAGATAAAGTGTAGTCACCGGAATAACATCCACGCTTAGATCAAAAGAAAAGTAGATTCCGTCCGGGATCGAACCGGAGGCCTTCCGCGTGTGAAGCAGTCGCGATAACCACTACACCACAGAACCACACCCGTTGGATGAGAAAAAGTGTAGCCATCGGAATAACATCCACGCTTGGATCAAAAGTAAAGAAGGTTCTGTCCGGGATCGAAATGGAGACCTTCTGCGTGTTAAGCAGACGTGATAACCACTACACCACAGAACCACACCCGTTGGATGAGAAAAAGTGAAGCCATCGGAATAACATCCACGCTTTGATCAAAAGAAATGTAGGTTCTGTCCGGGATCGAACCGGAGGCCTTCCGGTGTGAAGCAGACGTGATAACCACTACACCACAGAACCACACCCATTGGATGAGAAAAAGTGTAGCCACCGGAATAACATCCACGCTTAGATCAAAAGAAAAGTAGGTTCTGTCCGGGATCGAACCGGAGACCTTCTGCGTGTTAAGCAGACGTGATAACCAGACTCCACAGAAAGACGCTTTTTGGATGAGAGAAAGTGAAGCCATTGGAATAACATCCACCCTTAGATCAAAAGAAATGTAGGTTCTGTCAGGGATCGAACCGGAGGCCTTCCGCGTGTGAAACAGACGTGATAACCACTAAACCACGGAACCACACCCGTTGGATGAGAAAAAGTGTAGCCACCGGAATAACATCCACGCTTAGATCAAAAGAAATGTAGAATCTGTCCGGGATCGAACCGGAGACCTTCTGCGTGTTATGCAGACGTGATAACCACTACACCACATAACCACGCTTTTTGGATGAGAAAAAGTGAAGCCATCGGAATAACATCCACGCATAGATCAAAAGAAATGTAGGTTCTGTCCGGGATCGAAACGGAGGCCTTCCGCGTGTGAAGCAGTCGTGATAACCACTACACCACAGAACCACACCCGTTGGATGAGAAAAAGTGTAGCCACCGGAATAACATCCACGCTTAGATCAAAAGAAAAGTAGGTTCTGTCCGGGATCGAACCGGAGACCTTCTGCGTGTTAAGCAGACGTGATAACCACTACACCACAGAACCACACCCGTTGGATGAGAAAATTGAAGCCATCGGAATAACATCCACGCTTAGATCAAAAGAAATGTAGGTTCTGTCAGGGATCGGACCGGAGGCCTTCCGCGTGTGAAGCAGACGTGATAACCACTACAACACAGAACCACACCGTTGGATGAGAAAAAGTGTAGCCACCGGAATAACATACACGCTTAAATCAAAAGAAAAATAGGTTCTGTGCGGGATCGAACCGGAGACATTCTGCGTGTTATGCAGACGTGATAACCACTACAGCACAGAACCACACTCATTGTATGAGAAAAAGTGAAGCCATCGGAATAACATCCACGCATAGATCAAAAGAAATGTAGGTTCTGTCCGGGATCGATCCGGAGACCTTCTGCGTGTTATGCAGACGTGATAACCACTACACCACAGAACCACGCTTTTTCGATGAGAGAAAGTGAAGCCATCGGAATAACATCCACGCTTAGATCAAAAGAAATGTAGGTTCTGTCCGGGATCGAACCGGAGGCCTTCCGCGTGTGAAGCAGACGTTATAACCACTACACCACAGAACAAAACCCGTTGGATGAGAAAAAGTGTAGCCACCGGAATAACATCCACGCTTAGATCAAAAGATAAGTAGGTTCTGTCCGGGATCGAACCGGAGACCTTCTGCGTGTTAAGCAGACGTGATAACCACTACACCACAGAACCACACCCGTTGGATGAGAAAAAGTGAAGCCATCGGAATAACATCCACGCATAGATCAAAAGAAAAGTAGGTTCTGTCCGGGTTCGAACCGGAGACCTGCGTGTAAAGCAGACATGATAAGCACTACACCACAGAACCTCTCCTTTTGGATAACAGAAAGTGAAGAAATCGGAAAAACATCCACGCTGAGATCAAAAGAATAGTAGTTTCTGTCCGGGATCGAACCGGAAACCTTCCGCGGTTGAAGCAGACGTGATAACCACGACACCACACCTTTTGGATGAGAGAAAGTGAAGCCATCGGAATAACATCCACCCTTAGATTAAAAGAGATGTAGGTTCTGCCAGGGATCGAACCGGAGGCCTTCCGCGTGTGAAGCAGACGTGATAACCACTACACCACAGAACCACACCCGTTGGATGAGATAAAGTGTAGCCATCGGAATAACATCCACGCTTGGATCAAAAGAAAAGAAGGTTCTGTCCGGGATCGAAATGGAGACCTTCTGCGTGTTAAGCAGACGTGATAACCACTACACCACAGAACCACACCCGTTGGATGAGATAAAGTGTAGCCACCGGAATAACATCCACGCTTAGATCAAAAGAAAAGTAGGTTCTGTCCGGGATCGATCCCAACTGCGTGTATAGCAGACGGGAAAACCACTACACTACACATCCACTCCTTTTGGATAAGAGAAATTGAAGAAACCGGAATAACATCCACGCTGAGATCAAAAGAAAAGTAGGTTCTGTCCGGGATCGAACCGGAGACATTCTGCGTGTAAAGAAGAGGTGATAACCACTACACCACACCCGTTGGATGAGAAAAAGTGAAGCCATCGGAATAACATCCACGCTTAGATTAAAAGAAAAGTAGGTTCTGTCCGGGATCGAACCGGAGACCTTCTGCGTGTAAAGCAGACGTGATAACCACTACACCACAGAACCACACCCGTTGAATGGGAAAAATTGAAGCCATCGGAATAAGATCCACGCTTAGATCAAAAGAAAAGTAGGTTCTGTCCGGGATCGAACCGGAGACCTTCTGCGTGTAAAGCAGACGTGATAACCACTACACCACAGAACCACACCTGTTGGATGAGAAAAAGTGAAGCCATCGGAATAACATCCACGCTTAGATCAAAAGAAAAGTAGGTTCTGTCCGGGATCGAACCGGAGACCTTCCACGTGTGAAGCAGACGTGATAACCCCTACACCAAACCTTTCGGATGAGAGAAAGTGAAGCCATCGGAATAACATCCACGCTTAGATCGAAGAAAAGTAGGTTCTGTCCGGGACTGAACCGGAGACCTTCTGCGTGTTAAGCAGACGTGATAACCACTACACCACAGAACCACGCTTTTTGGATGAGAGAAAGTGAAGCCATAGGAATAACATCCACGCTTAGATCAAAAGAAAAGTAGGTTCTGTCCGGGATCGAACCGGAGACCTTCTGTGTGTTAAGCAGACGTGATAACCACTACACCACAGAAAGATGCTTTTTGGATGAGAGAAAGTGCAGCCATCCGAATAACATCCACGCTTAGATCAAAAGAAAAGTAGGTTCTGTCCGGGAACGAACCGGAGGCCTTCCGCGTGTGAAGCAGACGTGATAACCACTACACCACATAACCACACCCGTTGGATGAGAAAAAGTGTAGCCACCGGAATAACATCCACGCTTAGATCAAAAGAAAAGTAGATTCTGTCCGGTATCGAACCGGAGACCTTCTGCGTGTTATGCAGACGTGATAACCACTACAGTACAGAACCACACCCGTTGGATGAGAAAAAGTGAAGCCATCGGAATAATATCCACGCTTAGATCAAAAGAAATGTAGGTTCTGTCCGGGATCGAACCGGAGGCCTTCCGCGTGTGAAGCAGACGTGATAACCACTACACCACAGAACAACACCCGTTGGATGAGAGAAAGTGAAGCCATCGGAATAACATCCACGCTTAGATCAAAAGAAAAGTAGGTTCTGTCCGGGATCGAACCGGAGACCTGCGTGTTAAGCAAACGTGATAACCACTACACCACAAAACCACGCTTTTTGGATGAGAGAAAGTGAAGCCATAGGAATAACATCCACGCTTAGATCAAAAGAAATGTAGGTTCTGTCCGGGATCGAACCGGAGGCCTTCCGCGTGTGAAGCAGTCGTGATAACCACTACACCACAGAACCACACCCGTTGGATGAGAAAAAGTGTAGCCACCGGAATAACATCCACGCTTAGATCAAAATAGTAGTTTCTGTCCGGGATCGAACCGGAAACCTTCCGCGGTTGAAGCAGACGTGATAACCACTACACCACACCTTTTGGATGAGAGAAAGTGAAGCCATCGGAATAACATCCACGCTTAGATCAAAAGAAAAGTAGGTTCTATCCGGGATTTAACAGGAGACCATCTGCGTGTTAAGCAGACGTGATAACCCTTACACCACAGAACAACGCTTTTTGGATGAGAGCAATTGAAGCCATCGGAATAACATCCACGCTTAGATAAAATGAAAAGTAGGTTCTGTCCGGGATCGAACCTGAGACCTTCTGCGTGTTAAGCAGACGTGATAACCAGACTCCACAGAAAGACGCTTTTTGGATGAGAGAAAGTGAAGCCATCGGAATAACATCCACCCTTAGATCAAAAGAAATGTAGGTTCTGTCAGGGATCGAACCGGAGGCCTTCCGCGTGTGAAACAGACGTGAAAACCACTAAACCACAGAACCACACCCGTTGGATGAGAAAAAGTGTAGCCACCGGAATAACATCCACGCTTAGATCAAAAGAAAAGTAGGTTTTGTCCGGGATCGAACCGGAGACCTTCTGCGTGTTATGCAGACGTGATAACCACTACACCACATAACCACGCTTTTTGGATGAGAAAAAGTGAAGCCATCGGAATAACATCCACGCATAGATCAAAAGAAATGTAGGTTCTGTCCGGGATCGAACCGGAGGCCTTCCGCGTGTGAAGCAGTCGTGATAACCACTACACCACAGAACCACACCCGTTGGATGAGAAAAAGTGTAGCCACCGGAATAACATCCACGCTTAGATCAAAAGAAAAGTAGGTTCTGTCCGGGATCGAACCGGAGACTTTCTGCGTGTTAAGCAAACGTGATAACCACTACACCACAAAACCACGCTTTTTGGATGAGAGAAAGTGAAGAAATCGGAAAAACATCCACGCTGAGATCAAAAGAAAAGTAGTTTCTTTCCGGGATCGAACCGGAAACCTTCCGCATTTGAAGCAGACGTGATAACCACTACACCACAGAACCACACCGTTGGATGAGAAAAAGTGAAGCCATCAGAATAACATCCACGCATAGATCAAAAGAAAAGTAGGTTCTGTCCGGGATCGAACCGAAGACCTTCTGCGTGTTATGCAGACGTGATAACCACTACACCACAGAACCACGCTTTTTCGATGAGAGAAAGTGAAGCCATCGGAATAACATCCACGCTTAGATCAAAAGAAATGTAGGTTCTGTCCGGGATCGAACCGGAGGCCTTCCGCGTGTGAAGCAGATGTGATAACCACTACACCACAGAACAAAACCCGTTGGATGAGAAAAAGTGTAGCCACCGGAATAACATCCACGCTTAGATCAAAGGAAAGTAGGTTCTGTCCGGGATCGAACCGGAGACCTTCTGCGTGTTAAGCAAACGTGATAACCACTACACCACAAAACCACGCTTTTTGGATGAGAGAAAGTGAAGCCATAGGAATAACATCCACGCTTAGATCAAAAGAAATGTAGGTTCTGTCCGGGTTCGAACCGGAGAACTGCGTGTAAAGCAGACGTGATAAGCACTACACCACAGAACCTCTCCTTTTGGATAACAGAAAGTGAAGAAATCGGAAAAACATCCACGCTGATATCAAAAGAAAAGTAGTTTCTGTCCGGGATCGAACCGGAAACCTTCCGCGGTTGAAGCAGACATGATAACCACTACACCACACCTTTTGGATGAGAGAAAGTGAAGCCATCGGAATAACATCCACGCTTAGATCAAAAGAAAAGTAGGTTCTGTCCGGGATCGAACCGGAGACCTTCCGCGTGTGAAGCAGACGTGATAACCACTACACCACAGAACCACACCCTTTGGATGAGAAAAAGTGAAGCCATCAGAATAACATCCACGCTTAGATCAAAAGAAAAGTAGGTTCTGTCCGGGATCGAACCGGAGACCATCTGCGTGTTAAGCAGACGTGATAACCCTTACACCACAGAACAACGCTTTTTGGATAAGAGAAAGTGAAGTCATCGGAAGAACATCCACGCTTAGATAAAAAGAAAAGTAGGTTCTGTCCGGGATCGAACCGTAGACCTTCTGCGTGTTAAGCAGACGTGATAACAAGACTCCACAGAAAGACGCTTTTTGGATGAGAGAAAGTGAAGCCATCGGAATAACATCCACCCTTAGACCAAAAGAAATGTAGGTTTTGTCAGGGATGGATTCGGAGGCCTTCCGCGTGTGAAGCTGACGTGATAACCACTACACCACAGAACCACACCCGTTGGATGAGAAAAAGTGTAGCCACCGGAATAACATCTACGCTTAGATCAAAAGAAAAGTAGGTTTTGTCCGGGATCGAACCGGAGACCTTCTGCGTGTTATGCAGACGTGATAACCACTACACAATATAACCACGCTTTTTGGATGAGAAAAAGTGAAGCCATCGGAATAACATCCACGCATAGATCAAAAGAAATGTAGGTTCTGTCAGGGATCGAACCGGAGGCCTTCTGCGTGTTAAGCAGACGTGATAACAAGACTCCACAGAAAGACGCTTTTTGGATGAGAGAAAGTGAAGCCATCGGAATAACATCCACCCTTAGACCAAAAGAAATGTAGGTTTTGTCAGGGATCGAACCGGAGGCCTTCCGCGTGTGAAGCAGTCGTGATAACCACTACACCACAGAACCACACCCGTTGGATGAGAAAAAGTGTAGCCACCGGAATAACATCCACGCTTAGATCAAAATAAAAGTAGGTTCTGTCCGGGTTCGAACCGGAGATCTGCGTGTAAAGCAGACATGATAAGCACTACACCACAGAACCTCTCCTTTTGGATAACAGAAAGTGAAGAAATCGGAAAAACATCCACGCTGAGATCAAAATAGTAGTTTCTGACCGGGATCGAACCGGAAACCTTCCGCGGTTGAAGCAGACGTGATAACCACTACACCACAGAACCACACCCGTTGGATGAGAGAAAGTGAAGCCATCGGAATAACATCCACGCTTAGATCAAAAGAAAAGTAGGTTCTATCCGGGATTGAACAGGAGACCATCTGCGTGTTAAGCAGACGTGATAACCCTTACACCACAAAACAACGCTTTTTGGATGAGAGCAATTGAAGCCATCGGAATAACATCCACGCTTAGATAAAATGAAAAGTAGGTTCTGTCCGGGATCGAACCGGAGACCTTCTGCGTGTTAAGCAGACGTGATAACCAGACTCCACAGAAAGACGCTTTTTGGATGAGAGAAAGTGAAGCCATTGGAATAACATCCACCCTTAGATCAAAAGAAATGTAGGTTCTGTCAGGGATCGAACCGGAGACCTTCCGCGTGTGAAACAGACGTTATAACCACTAAACCACAGAACCACACCCGTTGGATGAGAAAAAGTGTAGCCACCGGAATAACATCCACGCTTAGATCAAAAGAAATATAGAATCTGTCCGGGATCGAACCGGAGACCTTCTGCGTGTTATGCAGACGTGATAACCACTACACCACGCTTTTTGGATGAGAAAAAGTGAAGCCATCGGAATAACATCCACGCATAGATCAAAAGAAATGTAGGTTCTGTCCGGGATCGAACCGGAGGCCTTCCGCGTGTGAAGCAGTCGTGATAACCACTACACCACAGAACCACACCCGTTGGATGAGAAAAAGTGTAGCCACCGGAATAACATCCACGCTTAGATCAAAAGAAATGTAGGTTCTGTCCGGGATCGAACCGGAGACCTTCTGCGTGTTAAGCAGACGTGATAACCACTACACCACAGAACCACACCCGTTGGATGAGAAAATTGAAGCCATCGGAATAACATCCACGCTTAGATCAAAAGAAATGTAGGTTCTGTCCGGGATCGGACCGGAGGCCTTTCGCGTGTGAAGCAGACGTGATAACCACTACAACACAGAACCACACCGTTGGATGAGAAAAAGTGTAGCCACCGGAATAACATCCACGCTTAAATCAAAAGAAAAGTAGGTTCTGTGCGGGATCGAACCGGAGACATTCTGCGTGTTATGCAGACGTGATAACCACTACAGCACAGAACCACACTCATTGGATGAGAAAAAGTGAAGCCATCGGAATAACATCCACGCATAGATCAAAAGAAATGTAGGTTCTGTCCGGGATCGAACCGGAGACCTTCTGCGTGTTATGCAGACGTGATAACCACTACACCACAGAACCACGCTTTATCGATGAGAGAAAGTGAAGCCATCGGAATAACATCCACGCTTAGATCAAAATAAATGTAGGTTTTCTCCGGGATCGAACCGGAGGCCTTCCGCGTGTGAAGCAGTCGTGATAACCACTACACCACAGAACCACACCCGTTGGATGAGAAAAAGTGTAGCCACCGGAATAACATCCACGCTTAGATCAAAATAAAAGTAGGTTCTGTCGGGGATCGAAACGGATACCTTCTGCGTGTTAAGCAGACGTGATAACCACTACACCACAGAACCACACCCGTTGGATGAGAAAAAGTGAAACCATCAGAAGAACATCCACGCTTAGATCAAATAAAAGTAGGTTCTATCCGGGATTGAACAGGAGACCATCTGCGTGTTAAGCAGACGTGATAACCCTTACACCACAGAACAACGCTTTTTGGATGAGAGAAATTGAAGCCATCGGAATAACATCCACGCTTAGATAAAATGAAAGTTGGTTCTGTCCGGGATCGAACCGGAGACCTTCTGCGTGTTAAGCAGACGTGATAACCAGACTCCACAGAAAGACGCTTTTTGGATGAGAGAAAGTGAAGCCATCGGAATAACATCCACCCTTAGATCAAAAGAAATGTAGGTTCTGTCAGGGATCGAACCGGAGGCCTTCCGCGTGTGAAGCAGACGTGATAACCACTAAACCACAGAACCACACCCGTTGGATGAGAAAAAGTGTAGCCACCGGAATAACATCCACGCTTAGATCAAAAGAAATGTAGAATCTGTCCGGGATCGAACCGGAGACCTTCTGCGTGTTATGCAGACGTGATAACCACTACACCACATAACCACGCTTTTTGGATGAGAAAAAGTGAAGCCATCGGAATAACATCCACGCATAGATAAAAAGAAATGTAGGTTCTGTCCGGGATCGAACCGGAGGCCTTCCGGTGTGAAGCAGACGTGATAACAACTACACCACAGAACCACACCCATTGGATGAGAAAAAGTGTAGCCACCGGAATAACATCCACGCTTAGATCAAAAGAAAAGTAGGTTCTGTCCGGGATCGAACCGGAGACCTTCTGCGTGTTAAGCAGACGTGATAACCAGACTCCACAGAAAGACGCTTTTTGGATGAGAGAAAGTGAAGCCATTGGAATAACATCCACCCTTAGATCAAAAGAAATGTAGGTTCTGTCAGGGATCGAACCGGAGGCGTTCCGCGTGTGAAACAGACGTGATAACCACTAAACCACACCCGTTGGATGAGAAAAAGTGTAGTCACCGGAATAACATCCACGCTTAGATCAAAAGAAATGTAGAATCTGTCCGGGATCGAACCGGAGACCTTCTGCGTGTTATGCAGACGTGATAACCACTACACCACATAACCACGCTTTTTGGATGAGAAAAAGTGAAGCCATCGGAATAACATCCACGCATAGATCAAAAGAAATGTAGGTTCTGTCCGGGATCGAAACGGAGGCCTTCCGCGTGTGAAGCAGACGTGATAACCACTACACCACAGAACCACACCCGTTGGATGAGAAAAAGTGTAGCCACCGGAATAACATCCACGCTTAGATCAAAAGAAAAGTAGGTTCTGTCCGGGATCGAACCGGAGACCTTCTGCGTGTTAAGCAGACGTGATAACCACTACACCACAGAACCACACCCGTTGGATGAGAAAATTGAAGCCATCGGAATAACATCCACGCTTAGATCAAAAGAAATGTAGGTTCTGTCAGGGATCGGACCGGAGGCCTTCCGCGTGTGAAGCAGACGTGATAACCACTACAACACAGAACCACACCGTTGGATGAGAAAAAGTGAAGCCATCGGAATAACATCCACGCATAGATCAAAAGAAATGTAGGTTCTGTCCGGGATCGAACCGGAGACCTTCTGCTTGTTATGCAGACGTGATAACCACTACACCACAGAACCACCCTTTTTCGATGAGAGAAAGTGAAGCCATCGGAATAACATCCACGCTTAGATCAAAAGAAATGTAGGTTCTGTCCGGGATCGAACCGGAGGCCTTCCGCGTGTGAAGCAGACGTTATAACCACTACACCACAGAACAAAACCCGTTGGATGAGAAAAAGTGTAGCCACCGGAATAACATCCACGCTTTGATCAAAAGAAAAGTAGGTTCTGTCCGGGATCGAACCGGAGACCTTCTGCGTGTTAAGCAGACGTGATAACCACTACACCACAGAACCACACCCGTTGGATGAGAAAAAGTGAAGCCATCGGAATAACATCCACGCATAGATCAAAAGAAAAGTAGGTTCTGTCCGGGTTCGAACCGGAGACCTGCGTGTAAAGCAGACATGATAAGCACTACACCACAGAACCTCTCCTTTTGGATAACAGAAAGTGAAGAAATCGGAAAAACATCCACGCTGAGATCAAAAGAATAGTAGTTTCTGTCCGGGATCGAACCGGAAACCTTCCGCGGTTGAAGCAGACGTGATAACCACGACACCACACCTTTTGGATGAGAGAAAGTGAAGCCATCGGAATAACATCCACCCTTAGATTAAAAGAGATGTAGGTTCTGCCAGGGATCGAACCGGAGGCCTTCCGCGTGTGAAGTAGACGTGATAACCACTAAACCACAGAACCACACCCGTTGGATGAGATAAAGTGTAGCCACCGGAATAACATCCACGCTTAGATCAAAAGAAAAGTAGGTTCTGTCGGGGATCGAAACGGATACCTTCTGCGTGTTAAGCAGACGTGATAACCACTACACCACACCTTTTGGATGAGAAAAAGTGAAACCATCGGAAGAACATCCACGCTTAGATCAAAAGAAAAGTAGGTTCTATCCGGGATTGAACAGGAGACCATCTGCGTGTTAAGCAGACGTGATAACCCTTACACCACAGAACAACGCTTTTTGGATGAGAGAAATTGAAGCCATCGGAATAACATCCACGCTTAGATAAAATGAAAGTTGGTTCTGTCCGGGATCGAACCGGAGACCTTCTGCGTGTTAAGCAGTCGTGATAACCAGACTCCACAGAAAGACGCTTTTTGGATGAGAGAAAGTGAAGCCATCGGAATAACATCCACCCTTAGATCAAAAGAAATGTAGGTTCTGTCAGGGATCGAACCGGAGGCCTTCCGCGTGTGAAGCAGACGTGATAACCACTAAACCACAGAACCACACCCGTTGGATGAGAAAAAGTGTAGCCACCGGAATAACATCCACGCTTAGATCAAAAGAAATGTAGAATCTGTCCGGGATCGAACCGGAGACCTTCTGCGTGTTATGCAGACGTGATAACCACTACACCACATAACCACGCTTTTTGGATGAGAAAAAGTGAAGCCATCGGAATAACATCCACGCATAGATAAAAAGAAATGTAGGTTCTGTCCGGGATCGAACCGGAGGCCTTCCGGTGTGAAGCAGACGTGATAACCACTACACCACAGAACCACACCCATTGGATGAGAAAAAGTGTAGCCACCGGAATAACATCCGCGCTTAGATCAAAAGAAATGTAGGTTCTGTCAGGGATCGAACCGGAGGCCTTCCGCGTGTGAAACAGACGTGATAACCACTAAACCACACCCGTTGGATGAGAAAAAGTGTAGTCACCGGAATAACATCCACGCTTAGATCAAAAGAAATGTAGAATCTGTCCGGGATCGAACCGGAGACCTTCTGCGTGTTAAGCAGACGTGATAACCACTACACCACAGAACCACACCCGTTGGATGAGAAAATTGAAGCCATCGGAATAACATCCACGCTTAGATCAAAAGAAAAGTAGGTTCTGTCCGGGATCGAACCGGAGACCTTCTGCGTGTTAAGCAGACGTGATAACCACTACACCACAGAACCACACCCGTTGGATGAGAAAATTGAAGCCATCGGAATAACATCCACGCTTAGATCAAAAGAAATGTAGGTTCTGTCAGGGATCGGACCGGAGGCCTTCCGCGTGTGAAGCAGACGTGATAACCACTACAACACAGAACCACACCGTTGGATGAGAAAAAGTGAAGCCATCGGAATAACATCCACGCATAGATCAAAAGAAATGTAGGTTCTGTCCGGGATCGAACCGGAGACCTTCTGCTTGTTATGCAGACGTGATAACCACTACACCACAGAACCACGCTTTTTCGATGAGAGAAAGTGAAGCCATCGGAATAACATCCACGCTTAGATCAAAAGAAATGTAGGTTCTGTCCGGGATCGAACCGGAGGCCTTCCGCGTGTGAAGCAGACGTTATAACCACTACACCACAGAACAAAACCCGTTGGATGAGAAAAAGTGTAGCCACCGGAATAACATCCACGCTTTGATCAAAAGAAAAGTAGGTTCTGTCCGGGATCAAACCGGAGACCTTCTGCGTGTTAAGCAGACGTGATAACCACTACACCACAGAACCACACCCGTTGGATGAGAAAAAGTGAAGCCATCGGAATAACATCCACGCATAGATCAAAAGAAAAGTAGGTTCTGTCCGGGTTCGAACCGGAGACCTGCGTGTAAAGCAGACATGATAAGCACTACACCACAGAACCTCTCCTTTTGGATAACAGAAAGTGAAGAAATCGGAAAAACATCCACGCTGAGATCAAAAGAATAGTAGTTTCTGTCCGGGATCGAACCGGAAACCTTCCGCGGTTGAAGCAGACGTGATAACCACGACACCACACCTTTTGGATGAGAGAAAGTGAAGCCATCGGAATAACATCCACCCTTAGATTAAAAGAGATGTAGGTTCTGCCAGGGATCGAACCGGAGGCCTTCCGCGTGTGAAGTAGACGTGATAACCACTAAACCACAGAACCACACCCGTTGGATGAGATAAAGTGTAGTCACCGGAATAACATCCACGCTTAGATCAAAAGAAAAGTAGATTCCGTCCGGGATCGAACCGGAGGCCTTCCGCGTGTGAAGCAGTCGTGATAACCACTACACCACAGAACCACACCCGTTGGATGAGAAAAAGTGTAGCCATCGGAATAACATCCACGCTTGGATCAAAAGAAAAGAAGGTTCTGTCCGGGATCGAAATGGAGACCTTCTGCGTGTTAAGCAGACGTGATAACCACTACACCACAGAACCACACCCGTTGGATGAGAAAAAGTGAAGCCATCGGAATAACATCCACGCTTTGATCAAAAGAAATGTAGGTTCTGTCCGGGATCGAACCGGAGCCCTTCCGCGTGTGAAGCAGACGTGGTAACCACTACACCACAGAACCACACCCATTGGATGAGAAAAAGTGTAGCCACCGGAATAACATCCACGCTTAGATCAAAAGAAAAGTAGGTTCTGTCCGGGATCGAACCGAAGACCTTCTGCGTGTTAAGCAGACGTGATAACAACTACAGCACAGAACCACGCTTTTTCGATGAGAGAAAGTGAAGCCATAGGAATAACATCCACGCTTAGATCAGAAGAAAAGTAGGTTCTGTCCAAGGTTCGAACCGGAGATCTGCGTGTAAATCAGACATGATAATCACTACCCCACAGAACCTCTCCTTTTGGATAACAGAAAGTGAAGAAATCGTAAAAACATGCACGCTGAGATAAATATAGTAGTTTCTGAGAGTAGAAGTGAAGCCATCGGAATAACATCCACCCTTAGATCAAAAGAAATGTAGGTTCTGTCAGGGATCGAACCGGAGGCCTTCCGCGTGTGAAGCAGACGTGATAACCACTAAACCACAGAACCACACCCGTTGGATGAGAAAAAGTGTAGCCACCGGAATAACATCCACGCTTAGATCAAAAGAAATGTAGAATCTGTCCGGGATCGAACCGGAGACCTTCTGCGTGTTATGCAGACGTGATAACCACTACACCACATAACCACGCTTTTTGGATGAGAAAAAGTGAAGCCATCGGAATAAGATCCACGCTTAGATCAAAAGAAAAGTAGGTTCTGTCCGGGATCGAACCGGAGACCTTCTGCGTGTGAAGCAGACGTGATAACCACTACACCACATAACCACACCCGTTGGATGAGAAAAAGTGTAGCCACCGGAATAACATCCACGCTTAGATCAAAAGAAAAGTAGGTTCTGTCCGGTATCGAACCGGAGACCTTCTGCGTGTTATGCAGACGTGATAACCACTACAGCACAGAACCACACCCGTTGGATGAGAAAAAGTGAAGCCATCGGAATAACATCCACGCTTAGATCAAAAGAAAAGAAGGTTCTGTCCGGGATCGAACCGGAGACCTTCCACGTGTGAAGCAGACGTGATAACCCCTACACCAAACCTTTCGGATGAGAGAAAGTGAAGCCATCGGAATAACATCCACGCTTAGATCGAAGAAAAGTAGGTTCTGTCCGGGACTGAACCGGAGACCTTCTGCGTGTTAAGCAGACGTGATAACCACTACACCACAGAACCACGCTTTTTGGATGAGAGAAAGTGAAGCCATAGGAATAACATCCACGCTTAGATCAAAAGAAAAGTAGGTTCTGTCCGGGATCGAACCGGAGACCTTCTGTGTGTTAAGCAGACGTGATAACCACTACACCACAGAAAGACGCTTTTTGGATGAGAGAAAGTGCAGCCATCCGAATAACATCCACGCTTATATCAAAAGATAAGTAGGTTCTGTCCGGGATCAATCCGGAGACCTTCTGCGTGTAAAGCAGACGTGATAACCACTACAGCACAGAACCACACCCGTTGGATGAGAAAAAGTGAAGTCATCGGAATAACATCCACGCTTAGATCAAAAGAAAAGTAGGTTCTGTCCGGGAACGAACCGGAGGCCTTCCGCGTGTGAAGCAGACGTGATAACCACTACACCACATAACCACACCCGTTGGATGAGAAAAAGTGTAGCCACCGGAATAACATCCACGCTTAGATCAAAAGAAAAGTAGGTTCTGTCCGGTATCGAACCGGAGACCTTCTGCGTGTTATGCAGACGTGATAACCACTACAGCACAGAACCACACCCGTTGGATGAGAAAAAGTGAAGCCATCGGAATAATATCCACGCTTAGATCAAAAGAAATGTAGGTTCTGTCCGGGATCGAACCGGAGGCCTTCCGCGTGTGAAGTAGACGTGATAACCACTACACCACAAAACCACGCTTTTTGGATGAGAGAAAGTGAAGCCATAGGAATAACATCCACGCTTAGATCAAAAGAAATGTAGGTTCTGTCCGGGATCGAACCGGATGCCTTCCGCGTGTGAAGCAGTCGTGATAACCACTACACCACATAACCACACCCGTTGGATGAGAAAAAGTGTAGCCACCGGAATAACATCCACGCTTAGATCAAAAGAAAAGTAGGTTCTGTCCGGTATCGAACCGGAGACCTTCTGCGTGTTATGCAGACGTGATAACCACTACAGCACAGAACCACACCCGTTGGATGAGAAAAAGTGAAGCCATCGGAATAATATCCACGCTTAGATCAAAAGAAATGTAGGTTCTGTCCGGGATCGAACCGGAGGCCTTCCGCGTGTGAAGCAGACGTGATAACCACTACACCACAGAACAACACCCGTTGGATGAGAGAAAGTGAAGCCATCGGAATAACATCCACGCTTAGATCAAAAGAAAAGTAGGTTCTGTCCGGGATCGAACCGGAGACCTGCGTGTTAAGCAAACGTGATAACCACTACACCACAAAACCACGCTTTTTGGATGAGAGAAAGTGAAGCCATAGGAATAACATCCACGCTTAGATCAAAAGAAATGTAGGTTCTGTCCGGGATCGAACCGGAGGCCTTCCGCGTGTGAAGCAGTCGTGATAACCACTACACCACAGAACCACACCCGTTGGATGAGAAAAAGTGTAGCCACCGGAATAACATCCACGCTTAGATCAAAATAGTAGTTTCTGTCCGGGATCGAACCGGAAACCTTCCGCGGTTGAAGCAGACGTGATAACCACTACACCACACCTTTTGGATGAGAGAAAGTGAAGCCATCGGAATAACATCCACGCTTAGATCAAAAGAAAAGTAGGTTCTATCCGGGATTTAACAGGAGACCATCTGCGTGTTAAGCAGACGTGATAACCCTTACACCACAGAACAACGCTTTTTGGATGAGAGCAATTGAAGCCATCGGAATAACATCCACGCTTAGATAAAATGAAAAGTAGGTTCTGTCCGGGATCGAACCTGAGACCTTCTGCGTGTTAAGCAGACGTGATAACCAGACTCCACAGAAAGACGCTTTTTGGATGAGAGAAAGTGAAGCCATCGGAATAACATCCACCCTTAGATCAAAAGAAATGTAGGTTCTGTCAGGGATCGAACCGGAGGCCTTCCGCGTGTGAAGCAGACGTGATAACCACTAAACCACAGAACCACACCCGTTGGATGAGAAAAAGTGTAGCCACCGGAATAACATCCACGCTTAGATCAAAAGAAATGTAGAATCTGTCCGGGATCGAACCGGAGACCTTCTGCGTGTTATGCAGACGTGATAACCACTACACCACATAACCACGCTTTTTGGATGAGAAAAAGTGAAGCCATCGGAATAACATCCACGCATAGATAAAAAGAAATGTAGGTTCTGTCCGGGATCGAACCGGAGGCCTTCCGCGTGTGAAGCAGTCGTGATAACCACTACACCACAGAACCACACCCGTTGGATGAGAAAAAGTGTAGCCACCGGAATAACATCCACGCTTAGATCAAAAGAAATGTAGAATCTGTCCGGGATCGAACCGGAGACCTTCTGCGTGTTAAGCAGACGTGATAACCACTACACCACAGAACCACACCCGTTGGATGAGAAAAAGTAAAGCCATCGGAATAACATCCACGCATAGATCAAAAGAAAAGTAGGTTCTGTCCGGGTTCGAACCGGAGACGTGCGTGTAAAGCTGACATGATAAGCACTACACCACAGAACCTCTCCTTTTGGATAACAGAAAGTGAAGAAATCGGAAAAACATCCACGCTGAGATCAAAAGAATAGTAGTTTCTGTCCGGGATCGAACCGGAAACCTTCCGCGGTTGAAGCAGACGTGATAACCACGACACCACACCTTTTGGATGAGAGAAAGTGAAGCCATCGGAATAACATCCACCCTTAGATTAAAAGAGATGTAGGTTCTGCCAGGGATCGAACCGGAGGCCTTCCGCGTGTGAAGTAGACGTGATAACCACTAAACCACAGAACCACACCCGTTGGATGAGATAAAGTGTAGTCACCGGAATAACATCCACGCTTAGATCAAAAGAAAAGTAGATTCCGTCCGGGATCGAACCGGAGGCCTTCCGCGTGTGAAGCAGTCGCGATAACCACTACACCACAGAACCACACCCGTTGGATGAGAAAAAGTGTAGCCATCGGAATAACATCCACGCTTGGATCAAAAGTAAAGAAGGTTCTGTCCGGGATCGAAATGGAGACCTTCTGCGTGTTAAGCAGACGTGATAACCACTACACCACAGAACCACACCCGTTGGATGAGAAAAAGTGAAGCCATCGGAATAACATCCACGCTTTGATCAAAAGAAATGTAGGTTCTGTCCGGGATCGAACCGGAGGCCTTCCGGTGTGAAGCAGACGTGATAACCACTACACCACAGAACCACACCCATTGGATGAGAAAAAGTGTAGCCACCGGAATAACATCCACGCTTAGATCAAAAGAAAAGTAGGTTCTGTCCGGGATCGAACCGGAGACCTTCTGCGTGTTAAGCAGACGTGATAACCAGACTCCACAGAAAGACGCTTTTTGGATGAGAGAAAGTGAAGCCATTGGAATAACATCCACCCTTAGATCAAAAGAAATGTAGGTTCTGTCAGGGATCGAACCGGAGGCCTTCCGCGTGTGAAACAGACGTGATAACCACTAAACCACAGAACCACACCCGTTGGATGAGAAAAAGTGTAGCCACCGGAATAACATCCACGCTTAGATCAAAAGAAATGTAGAATCTGTCCGGGATCGAACCGGAGACCTTCTGCGTGTTATGCAGACGTGATAACCACTACACCACATAACCACGCTTTTTGGATGAGAAAAAGTGAAGCCATCGGAATAACATCCACGCATAGATCAAAAGAAATGTAGGTTCTGTCCGGGATCGAAACGGAGGCCTTCCGCGTGTGAAGCAGTCGTGATAACCACTACACCACAGAACCACACCCGTTGGATGAGAAAAAGTGTAGCCACCGGAATAACATCCACGCTTAGATCAAAAGAAAAGTAGGTTCTGTCCGGGATCGAACCGGAGACCTTCTGCGTGTTAAGCAGACGTGATAACCACTACACCACAGAACCACACCCGTTGGATGAGAAAATTGAAGCCATCGGAATAACATCCACGCTTAGATCAAAAGAAATGTAGGTTCTGTCAGGGATCGGACCGGAGGCCTTCCGCGTGTGAAGCAGACGTGATAACCACTACAACACAGAACCACACCGTTGGATGAGAAAAAGTGTAGCCACCGGAATAACATACACGCTTAAATCAAAAGAAAAATAGGTTCTGTGCGGGATCGAACCGGAGACATTCTGCGTGTTATGCAGACGTGATAACCACTACAGCACAGAACCACACTCATTGTATGAGAAAAAGTGAAGCCATCGGAATAACATCCACGCATAGATCAAAAGAAATGTAGGTTCTGTCCGGGATCGATCCGGAGACCTTCTGCGTGTTATGCAGACGTGATAACCACTACACCACAGAACCACGCTTTTTCGATGAGAGAAAGTGAAGCCATCGGAATAACATCCACGCTTAGATCAAAAGAAATGTAGGTTCTGTCCGGGATCGAACCGGAGGCCTTCCGCGTGTGAAGCAGACGTTATAACCACTACACCACAGAACAAAACCCGTTGGATGAGAAAAAGTGTAGCCACCGGAATAACATCCACGCTTAGATCAAAAGATAAGTAGGTTCTGTCCGGGATCGAACCGGAGACCTTCTGCGTGTTAAGCAGACGTGATAACCACTACACCACAGAACCACACCCGTTGGATGAGAAAAAGTGAAGCCATCGGAATAACATCCACGCATAGATCAAAAGAAAAGTAGGTTCTGTCCGGGTTCGAACCGGAGACCTGCGTGTAAAGCAGACATGATAAGCACTACACCACAGAACCTCTCCTTTTGGATAACAGAAAGTGAAGAAATCGGAAAAACATCCACGCTGAGATCAAAAGAATAGTAGTTTCTGTCCGGGATCGAACCGGAAACCTTCCGCGGTTGAAGCAGACGTGATAACCACGACACCACACCTTTTGGATGAGAGAAAGTGAAGCCATCGGAATAACATCCACCCTTAGATTAAAAGAGATGTAGGTTCTGCCAGGGATCGAACCGGAGGCCTTCCGCGTGTGAAGCAGACGTGATAACCACTACACCACAGAACCACACCCGTTGGATGAGATAAAGTGTAGCCATCGGAATAACATCCACGCTTGGATCAAAAGAAAAGAAGGTTCTGTCCGGGATCGAAATGGAGACCTTCTGCGTGTTAAGCAGACGTGATAACCACTACACCACAGAACCACACCCGTTGGATGAGATAAAGTGTAGCCACCGGAATAACATCCACGCTTAGATCAAAAGAAAAGTAGGTTCTGTCCGGGATCGATCCCAACTGCGTGTATAGCAGACGGGAAAACCACTACACTACACATCCACTCCTTTTGGATAAGAGAAATTGAAGAAACCGGAATAACATCCACGCTGAGATCAAAAGAAAAGTAGGTTCTGTCCGGGATCGAACCGGAGACATTCTGCGTGTAAAGAAGAGGTGATAACCACTACACCACACCCGTTGGATGAGAAAAAGTGAAGCCATCGGAATAACATCCACGCTTAGATTAAAAGAAAAGTAGGTTCTGTCCGGGATCGAACCGGAGACCTTCTGCGTGTAAAGCAGACGTGATAACCACTACACCACAGAACCACACCCGTTGAATGGGAAAAATTGAAGCCATCGGAATAAGATCCACGCTTAGATCAAAAGAAAAGTAGGTTCTGTCCGGGATCGAACCGGAGACCTTCTGCGTGTAAAGCAGACGTGATAACCACTACACCACAGAACCACACCTGTTGGATGAGAAAAAGTGAAGCCATCGGAATAACATCCACGCTTAGATCAAAAGAAAAGTAGGTTCTGTCCGGGATCGAACCGGAGACCTTCCACGTGTGAAGCAGACGTGATAACCCCTACACCAAACCTTTCGGATGAGAGAAAGTGAAGCCATCGGAATAACATCCACGCTTAGATCGAAGAAAAGTAGGTTCTGTCCGGGACTGAACCGGAGACCTTCTGCGTGTTAAGCAGACGTGATAACCACTACACCACAGAACCACGCTTTTTGGATGAGAGAAAGTGAAGCCATAGGAATAACATCCACGCTTAGATCAAAAGAAAAGTAGGTTCTGTCCGGGATCGAACCGGAGACCTTCTGTGTGTTAAGCAGACGTGATAACCACTACACCACAGAAAGATGCTTTTTGGATGAGAGAAAGTGCAGCCATCCGAATAACATCCACGCTTAGATCAAAAGAAAAGTAGGTTCTGTCCGGGAACGAACCGGAGGCCTTCCGCGTGTGAAGCAGACGTGATAACCACTACACCACATAACCACACCCGTTGGATGAGAAAAAGTGTAGCCACCGGAATAACATCCACGCTTAGATCAAAAGAAAAGTAGATTCTGTCCGGTATCGAACCGGAGACCTTCTGCGTGTTATGCAGACGTGATAACCACTACAGTACAGAACCACACCCGTTGGATGAGAAAAAGTGAAGCCATCGGAATAATATCCACGCTTAGATCAAAAGAAATGTAGGTTCTGTCCGGGATCGAACCGGAGGCCTTCCGCGTGTGAAGCAGACGTGATAACCACTACACCACAGAACAACACCCGTTGGATGAGAGAAAGTGAAGCCATCGGAATAACATCCACGCTTAGATCAAAAGAAAAGTAGGTTCTGTCCGGGATCGAACCGGAGACCTGCGTGTTAAGCAAACGTGATAACCACTACACCACAAAACCACGCTTTTTGGATGAGAGAAAGTGAAGCCATAGGAATAACATCCACGCTTAGATCAAAAGAAATGTAGGTTCTGTCCGGGATCGAACCGGAGGCCTTCCGCGTGTGAAGCAGTCGTGATAACCACTACACCACAGAACCACACCCGTTGGATGAGATAAAGTGTAGCCACCGGAATAACATCCACGCTTAGATCAAAATAGTAGTTTCTGTCCGGGATCGAACCGGAAACCTTCCGCGGTTGAAGCAGACGTGATAACCACTACACCACACCTTTTGGATGAGAGAAAGTGAAGCCATCGGAATAACATCCACGCTTAGATCAAAAGAAAAGTAGGTTCTATCCGGGATTTAACAGGAGACCATCTGCGTGTTAAGCAGACGTGATAACCCTTACACCACAGAACAACGCTTTTTGGATGAGAGCAATTGAAGCCATCGGAATAACATCCACGCTTAGATAAAATGAAAAGTAGGTTCTGTCCGGGATCGAACCTGAGACCTTCTGCGTGTTAAGCAGACGTGATAACCAGACTCCACAGAAAGACGCTTTTTGGATGAGAGAAAGTGAAGCCATCGGAATAACATCCACCCTTAGATCAAAAGAAATGTAGGTTCTGTCAGGGATCGAACCGGAGGCCTTCCGCGTGTGAAACAGACGTGAAAACCACTAAACCACAGAACCACACCCGTTGGATGAGAAAAAGTGTAGCCACCGGAATAACATCCACGCTTAGATCAAAAGAAAAGTAGGTTTTGTCCGGGATCGAACCGGAGACCTTCTGCGTGTTATGCAGACGTGATAACCACTACACCACATAACCACGCTTTTTGGATGAGAAAAAGTGAAGCCATCGGAATAACATCCACGCATAGATCAAAAGAAATGTAGGTTCTGTCCGGGATCGAACCGGAGGCCTTCCGCGTGTGAAGCAGTCGTGATAACCACTACACCACAGAACCACACCCGTTGGATGAGAAAAAGTGTAGCCACCGGAATAAAATCCACGCTTAGATCAAAAGAAAAGTAGGTTCTGTCCGGGATCGAACCGGAGACTTTCTGCGTGTTAAGCAAACGTGATAACCACTACACCACAAAACCACGCTTTTTGGATGAGAGAAAGTGAAGAAATCGGAAAAACATCCACGCTGAGATCAAAAGAAAAGTAGTTTCTTTCCGGGATCGAACCGGAAACCTTCCGCATTTGAAGCAGACGTGATAACCACTACACCACAGAACCACACCGTTGGATGAGAAAAAGTGAAGCCATCAGAATAACATCCACGCATAGATCAAAAGAAAAGTAGGTTCTGTCCGGGATCGAACCGAAGACCTTCTGCGTGTTATGCAGACGTGATAACCACTACACCACAGAACCACGCTTTTTCGATGAGAGAAAGTGAAGCCATCGGAATAACATCCACGCTTAGATCAAAAGAAATGTAGGTTCTGTCCGGGATCGAACCGGAGGCCTTCCGCGTGTGAAGCAGATGTGATAACCACTACACCACAGAACAAAACCCGTTGGATGAGAAAAAGTGTAGCCACCGGAATAACATCCACGCTTAGATCAAAGGAAAGTAGGTTCTGTCCGGGATCGAACCGGAGACCTTCTGCGTGTTAAGCAAACGTGATAACCACTACACCACAAAACCACGCTTTTTGGATGAGAGAAAGTGAAGCCATAGGAATAACATCCACGCTTAGATCAAAAGAAATGTAGGTTCTGTCCGGGTTCGAACCGGAGAACTGCGTGTAAAGCAGACGTGATAAGCACTACACCACAGAACCTCTCCTTTTGGATAACAGAAAGTGAAGAAATCGGAAAAACATCCACGCTGATATCAAAAGAAAAGTAGTTTCTGTCCGGGATCGAACCGGAAACCTTCCGCGGTTGAAGCAGACATGATAACCACTACACCACACCTTTTGGATGAGAGAAAGTGAAGCCATCGGAATAACATCCACGCTTAGATCAAAAGAAAAGTAGGTTCTGTCCGGGATCGAACCGGAGACCTTCCGCGTGTGAAGCAGACGTGATAACCACTACACCACAGAACCACACCCTTTGGATGAGAAAAAGTGAAGCCATCAGAATAACATCCACGCTTAGATCAAAAGAAAAGTAGGTTCTGTCCGGGATCGAACCGGAGACCATCTGCGTGTTAAGCAGACGTGATAACCCTTACACCACAGAACAACGCTTTTTGGATAAGAGAAAGTGAAGTCATCGGAAGAACATCCACGCTTAGATAAAAAGAAAAGTAGGTTCTGTCCGGGATCGAACCGTAGACCTTCTGCGTGTTAAGCAGACGTGATAACAAGACTCCACAGAAAGACGCTTTTTGGATGAGAGAAAGTGAAGCCATCGGAATAACATCCACCCTTAGACCAAAAGAAATGTAGGTTTTGTCAGGGATGGATTCGGAGGCCTTCCGCGTGTGAAGCTGACGTGATAAGCACTACACCACAGAACCACACCCGTTGGATGAGAAAAAGTGTAGCCACCGGAATAACATCTACGCTTAGATCAAAAGAAAAGTAGGTTTTGTCCGGGATCGAACCGGAGACCTTCTGCGTGTTATGCAGACGTGATAACCACTACACAATATAACCACGCTTTTTGGATGAGAAAAAGTGAAGCCATCGGAATAACATCCACGCATAGATCAAAAGAAATGTAGGTTCTGTCAGGGATCGAACCGGAGGCCTTCTGCGTGTTAAACAGACGTGATAACAAGACTCCACAGAAAGACGCTTTTTGGATGAGAGAAAGTGAAGCCATCGGAATAACATCCACCCTTAGACCAAAAGAAATGTAGGTTTTGTCAGGGATCGAACCGGAGGCCTTCCGCGTGTGAAGCAGTCGTGATAACCACTACACCACAGAACCACACCCGTTGGATGAGAAAAAGTGTAGCCACCGGAATAACATCCACGCTTAGATCAAAATAAAAGTAGGTTCTGTCCGGGTTCGAACCGGAGATCTGCGTGTAAAGCAGACATGATAAGCACTACACCACAGAACCTCTCCTTTTGGATAACAGAAAGTGAAGAAATCGGAAAAACATCCACGCTGAGATCAAAATAGTAGTTTCTGACCGGGATCGAACCGGAAACCTTCCGCGGTTGAAGCAGACGTGATAACCACTACACCACAGAACCACACCCGTTGGATGAGAGAAAGTGAAGCCATCGGAATAACATCCACGCTTAGATCAAAAGAAAAGTAGGTTCTATCCGGGATTGAACAGGAGACCATCTGCGTGTTAAGCAGACGTGATAACCCTTACACCACAAAACAACGCTTTTTGGATGAGAGCAATTGAAGCCATCGGAATAACATCCACGCTTAGATAAAATGAAAAGTAGGTTCTGTCCGGGATCGAACCGGAGACCTTCTGCGTGTTAAGCAGACGTGATAACCAGACTCCACAGAAAGACGCTTTTTGGATGAGAGAAAGTGAAGCCATTGGAATAACATCCACCCTTAGATCAAAAGAAATGTAGGTTCTGTCAGGGATCGAACCGGAGACCTTCCGCGTGTGAAACAGACGTTATAACCACTAAACCACAGAACCACACCCGTTGGATGAGAAAAAGTGTAGCCACCGGAATAACATCCACGCTTAGATCAAAAGAAATATAGAATCTGTCCGGGATCGAACCGGAGACCTTCTGCGTGTTATGCAGACGTGATAACCACTACACCACGCTTTTTGGATGAGAAAAAGTGAAGCCATCGGAATAACATCCACGCATAGATCAAAAGAAATGTAGGTTCTGTCCGGGATCGAACCGGAGGCCTTCCGCGTGTGAAGCAGTCGTGATAACCACTACACCACAGAACCACACCCGTTGGATGAGAAAAAGTGTAGCCACCGGAATAACATCCACGCTTAGATCAAAAGAAATGTAGGTTCTGTCCGGGATCGAACCGGAGACCTTCTGCGTGTTAAGCAGACGTGATAACCACTACACCACAGAACCACACCCGTTGGATGAGAAAATTGAAGCCATCGGAATAACATCCACGCTTAGATCAAAAGAAATGTAGGTTCTGTCCGGGATCGGACCGGAGGCCTTTCGCGTGTGAAGCAGACGTGATAACCACTACATCACAGAACCACACCGTTGGATGAGAAAAAGTGTAGCCACCGGAATAACATCCACGCTTAAATCAAAAGAAAAGTAGGTTCTGTGCGGGATCGAACCGGAGACATTCTGCGTGTTATGCAGACGTGATAACCACTACAGCACAGAACCACACTCATTGGATGAGAAAAAGTGAAGCCATCGGAATAACATCCACGCATAGATCAAAAGAAATGTAGGTTCTGTCCGGGATCGAACCGGAGACCTTCTGCGTGTTATGCAGACGTGATAACCACTACACCACAGAACCACGCTTTATCGATGAGAGAAAGTGAAGCCATCGGAATAACATCCACGCTTAGATCAAAATAAATGTAGGTTTTCTCCGGGATCGAACCGGAGGCCTTCCGCGTGTGAAGCAGTCGTGATAACCACTACACCACAGAACCACACCCGTTGGATAAGAAAAAGTGTAGCCACCGGAATAACATCCACGCTTAGATCAAAATAAAAGTAGGTTCTGTCGGGGATCGAAACGGATACCTTCTGCGTGTTAAGCAGACGTGATAACCACTACACCACAGAACCACACCCGTTGGATGAGAAAAAGTGAAACCATCAGAAGAACATCCACGCTTAGATCAAATAAAAGTAGGTTCTATCCGGGATTGAACAGGAGACCATCTGCGTGTTAAGCAGACGTGATAACCCTTACACCACAGAACAACGCTTTTTGGATGAGAGAAATTGAAGCCATCGGAATAACATCCACCCTTAGATCAAAAGAAATGTAGGTTCTGTCAGGGATCGAACCGGAGGCCTTCCGCGTGTGAAGCAGACGTGATAACCACTAAACCACAGAACCACACCCGTTGGATGAGAAAAAGTGTAGCCACCGGAATAACATCCACGCTTAGATCAAAAGAAATGTAGAATCTGTCCGGGATCGAACCGGAGACCTTCTGCGTGTTATGCAGACGTGATAACCACTACACCACATAACCACGCTTTTTGGATGAGAAAAAGTGAAGCCATCGGAATAACATCCACGCATAGATAAAAAGAAATGTAGGTTCTGTCCGGGATCGAACCGGAGGCCTTCCGGTGTGAAGCAGACGTGATAACAACTACACCACAGAACCACACCCATTGGATGAGAAAAAGTGTAGCCACCGGAATAACATCCACGCTTAGATCAAAAGAAAAGTAGGTTCTGTCCGGGATCGAACCGGAGACCTTCTGCGTGTTAAGCAGACGTGATAACCAGACTCCACAGAAAGACGCTTTTTGGATGAGAGAAAGTGAAGCCATTGGAATAACATCCACCCTTAGATCAAAAGAAATGTAGGTTCTGTCAGGGATCGAACCGGAGGCGTTCCGCGTGTGAAACAGACGTGATAACCACTAAACCACACCCGTTGGATGAGAAAAAGTGTAGTCACCGGAATAACATCCACGCTTAGATCAAAAGAAATGTAGAATCTGTCCGGGATCGAACCGGAGACCTTCTGCGTGTTATGCAGACGTGATAACCACTACACCACATAACCACGCTTTTTGGATGAGAAAAAGTGAAGCCATCGGAATAACATCCACGCATAGATCAAAAGAAATGTAGGTTCTGTCCGGGATCGAAACGGAGGCCTTCCGCGTGTGAAGCAGTCGTGATAACCACTACACCACAGAACCACACCCGTTGGATGAGAAAAAGTGTAGCCACCGGAATAACATCCACGCTTAGATCAAAAGAAAAGTAGGTTCTGTCCGGGATCGAACCGGAGACCTTCTGCGTGTTAAGCAGACGTGATAACCACTACACCACAGAACCACACCCGTTGGATGAGAAAATTGAAGCCATCGGAATAACATCCACGCTTAGATCAAAAGAAATGTAGGTTCTGTCAGGGATCGGACCGGAGGCCTTCCGCGTGTGAAGCAGACGTGATAACCACTACAACACAGAACCACACCGTTGGATGAGAAAAAGTGAAGCCATCGGAATAACATCCACGCATAGATCAAAAGAAATGTAGGTTCTGTCCGGGATCGAACCGGAGACCTTCTGCTTGTTATGCAGACGTGATAACCACTACACCACAGAACCACGCTTTTTCGATGAGAGAAAGTGAAGCCATCGGAATAACATCCACGCTTAGATCAAAAGAAATGTAGGTTCTGTCCGGGATCGAACCGGAGGCCTTCCGCGTGTGAAGCAGACGTTATAACCACTACACCACAGAACAAAACCCGTTGGATGAGAAAAAGTGTAGCCACCGGAATAACATCCACGCTTTGATCAAAAGAAAAGTAGGTTCTGTCCGGGATCGAACCGGAGACCTTCTGCGTGTTAAGCAGACGTGATAACCACTACACCACAGAACCACACCCGTTGGATGAGAAAAAGTGAAGCCATCGGAATAACATCCACGCATAGATCAAAAGAAAAGTAGGTTCTGTCCGGGTTCGAACCGGAGACCTGCGTGTAAAGCAGACATGATAAGCACTACACCACAGAACCTCTCCTTTTGGATAACAGAAAGTGAAGAAATCGGAAAAACATCCACGCTGAGATCAAAAGAATAGTAGTTTCTGTCCGGGATCGAACCGGAAACCTTCCGCGGTTGAAGCAGACGTGATAACCACGACACCACACCTTTTGGATGAGAGAAAGTGAAGCCATCGGAATAACATCCACCCTTAGATTAAAAGAGATGTAGGTTCTGCCAGGGATCGAACCGGAGGCCTTCCGCGTGTGAAGTAGACGTGATAACCACTAAACCACAGAACCACACCCGTTGGATGAGATAAAGTGTAGCCACCGGAATAACATCCACGCTTAGATCAAAAGAAAAGTAGGTTCTGTCGGGGATCGAAACGGATACCTTCTGCGTGTTAAGCAGACGTGATAACCACTACACCACACCTTTTGGATGAGAAAAAGTGAAACCATCGGAAGAACATCCACGCTTAGATCAAAAGAAAAGTAGGTTCTATCCGGGATTGAACAGGAGACCATCTGCGTGTTAAGCAGACGTGATAACCCTTACACCACAGAACAACGCTTTTTGGATGAGAGAAATTGAAGCCATCGGAATAACATCCACGCTTAGATAAAATGAAAGTTGGTTCTGTCCGGGATCGAACCGGAGACCTTCTGCGTGTTAAGCAGTCGTGATAACCAGACTCCACAGAAAGACGCTTTTTGGATGAGAGAAAGTGAAGCCATCGGAATAACATCCACCCTTAGATCAAAAGAAATGTAGGTTCTGTCAGGGATCGAACCGGAGGCCTTCCGCGTGTGAAGCAGACGTGATAACCACTAAACCACAGAACCACACCCGTTGGATGAGAAAAAGTGTAGCCACCGGAATAACATCCACGCTTAGATCAAAAGAAATGTAGAATCTGTCCGGGATCGAACCGGAGACCTTCTGCGTGTTATGCAGACGTGATAACCACTACACCACATAACCACGCTTTTTGGATGAGAAAAAGTGAAGCCATCGGAATAACATCCACGCATAGATAAAAAGAAATGTAGGTTCTGTCCGGGATCGAACCGGAGGCCTTCCGGTGTGAAGCAGACGTGATAACCACTACACCACAGAACCACACCCATTGGATGAGAAAAAGTGTAGCCACCGGAATAACATCCGCGCTTAGATCAAAAGAAATGTAGGTTCTGTCAGGGATCGAACCGGAGGCCTTCCGCGTGTGAAACAGACGTGATAACCACTAAACCACACCCGTTGGATGAGAAAAAGTGTAGTCACCGGAATAACATCCACGCTTAGATCAAAAGAAATGTAGAATCTGTCCGGGATCGAACCGGAGACCTTCTGCGTGTTAAGCAGACGTGATAACCACTACACCACAGAACCACTCCCGTTGGATGAGAAAATTGAAGCCATCGGAATAACATCCACGCTTAGATCAAAAGAAAAGTAGGTTCTGTCCGGGATCGAACCGGAGACCTTCTGCGTGTTAAGCAGACGTGATAACCACTACACCACAGAACCACACCCGTTGGATGAGAAAATTGAAGCCATCGGAATAACATCCACGCTTAGATCAAAAGAAATGTAGGTTCTGTCAGGGATCGGACCGGAGGCCTTCCGCGTGTGAAGCAGACGTGATAACCACTACAACACAGAACCACACCGTTGGATGAGAAAAAGTGAAGCCATCGGAATAACATCCACGCATAGATCAAAAGAAATGTAGGTTCTGTCCGGGATCGAACCGGAGACCTTCTGCTTGTTATGCAGACGTGATAACCACTACACCACAGAACCACGCTTTTTCGATGAGAGAAAGTGAAGCCATCGGAATAACATCCACGCTTAGATCAAAAGAAATGTAGGTTCTGTCCGGGATCGAACCGGAGGCCTTCCGCGTGTGAAGCAGACGTTATAACCACTACACCACAGAACAAAACCCGTTGGATGAGAAAAAGTGTAGCCACCGGAATAACATCCACGCTTTGATCAAAAGAAAAGTAGGTTCTGTCCGGGATCGAACCGGAGACCTTCTGCGTGTTAAGCAGACGTGATAACCACTACACCACAGAACCACACCCGTTGGATTAGAAAAAGTGAAGCCATCGGAATAACATCCACGCATAGATCAAAAGAAAAGTAGGTTCTGTCCGGGTTCGAACCGGAGACCTGCGTGTAAAGCAGACATGATAAGCACTACACCACAGAACCTCTCCTTTTGGATAACAGAAAGTGAAGAAATCGGAAAAACATCCACGCTGAGATCAAAAGAATAGTAGTTTCTGTCCGGGATCGAACCGGAAACCTTCCGCGGTTGAAGCAGACGTGATAACCACGACACCACACCTTTTGGATGAGAGAAAGTGAAGCCATCGGAATAACATCCACCCTTAGATTAAAAGAGATGTAGGTTCTGCCAGGGATCGAACCGGAGGCCTTCCGCGTGTGAAGTAGACGTGATAACCACTAAACCACAGAACCACACCCGTTGGATGAGATAAAGTGTAGTCACCGGAATAACATCCACGCTTAGATCAAAAGAAAAGTAGATTCCGTCCGGGATCGAACCGGAGGCCTTCCGCGTGTGAAGCAGTCGTGATAACCACTACACCACAGAACCACACCCGTTGGATGAGAAAAAGTGTAGCCATCGGAATAACATCCACGCTTGGATCAAAAGAAAAGAAGGTTCTGTCCGGGATCGAAATGGAGACCTTCTGCGTGTTAAGCAGACGTGATAACCACTACACCACAGAACCACACCCGTTGGATGAGAAAAAGTGAAGCCATCGGAATAACATCCACGCTTTGATCAAAAGAAATGTAGGTTCTGTCCGGGATCGAACCGGAGGCCTTCCGCGTGTGAAGCAGACGTGGTAACCACTACACCACAGAACCACACCCATTGGATGAGAAAAAGTGTAGCCACCGGAATAACATCCACGCTTAGATCAAAAGAAAAGTAGGTTCTGTCCGGGATCGAACCGAAGACCTTCTGCGTGTTAAGCAGACGTGATAACAACTACAGCACAGAACCACGCTTTTTCGATGAGAGAAAGTGAAGCCATAGGAATAACATCCACGCTTAGATCAGAAGAAAAGTAGGTTCTGTCCAAGGTTCGAACCGGAGATCTGCGTGTAAATCAGACATGATAATCACTACCCCACAGAACCTCTCCTTTTGGATAACAGAAAGTGAAGAAATCGTAAAAACATGCACGCTGAGATAAATATAGTAGTTTCTGAGAGTAGAAGTGAAGCCATCGGAATAACATCCACCCTTAGATCAAAAGAAATGTAGGTTCTGTCAGGGATCGAACCGGAGGCCTTCCGCGTGTGAAGCAGACGTGATAACCACTAAACCACAGAACCACACCGTTGGATGAGAAAAAGTGAAGCCATCGGAATAACATCCACGCATAGATCAAAAGAAATGTAGGTTCTGTCCGGGATCGAACCGGAGACCTTCTGCGTGTTATGCAGACGTGATAACCACTACACCACATAACCACGCTTTTTGGATGAGAAAAAGTGAAGCCATCGGAATAAGATCCACGCTTAGATCAAAAGAAAAGTAGGTTCTGTCCGGGATCGAACCGGAGACCTTCTGCGTGTGAAGCAGACGTGATAACCACTACACCACATAACCACACCCGTTGGATGAGAAAAAGTGTAGCCACCGGAATAACATCCACGCTTAGATCAAAAGAAAAGTAGGTTCTGTCCGGTATCGAACCGGAGACCTTCTGCGTGTTATGCAGACGTGATAACCACTACAGCACAGAACCACACCCGTTGGATGAGAAAAAGTGAAGCCATCGGAATAACATCCACGCTTAGATCAAAAGAAAAGAAGGTTCTGTCCGGGATCGAACCGGAGACCTTCCACGTGTGAAGCAGACGTGATAACCCCTACACCAAACCTTTCGGATGAGAGAAAGTGAAGCCATCGGAATAACATCCACGCTTAGATCGAAGAAAAGTAGGTTCAGTCCGGGACTGAACCGGAGACCTTCTGCGTGTTAAGCAGACGTGATAACCACTACACCACAGAACCACGCTTTTTGGATGAGAGAAAGTGAAGCCATAGGAATAACATCCACGCTTAGATCAAAAGAAAAGTAGGTTCTGTCCGGGATCGAACCGGAGACCTTCTGTGTGTTAAGCAGACGTGATAACCACTACACCACATAAAGACGCTTTTTGGATGAGAGAAAGTGCAGCCATCCGAATAACATCCACGCTTATATCAAAAGATAAGTAGGTTCTGTCCGGGATCAATCCGGAGACCTTCTGCGTGTAAAGCAGACGTGATAACCACTACAGCACAGAACCACACCCGTTGGATGAGAAAAAGTGAAGTCATCGGAATAACATCCACGCTTAGATCAAAAGAAAAGTAGGTTCTGTCCGGGAACGAACCGGAGGCCTTCCGCGTGTGAAGCAGACGTGATAACCACTACACCACATAACCACACCCGTTGGATGAGAAAAAGTGTAGCCACCGGAATAACATCCACGCTTAGATCAAAAGAAAAGTAGGTTCTGTCCGGTATCGAACCGGAGACCTTCTGCGTGTTATGCAGACGTGATAACCACTACAGCACAGAACCACACCCGTTGGATGAGAAAAAGTGAAGCCATCGGAATAATATCCACGCTTAGATCAAAAGAAATGTAGGTTCTGTCCGGGATCGAACCGGAGGGCTTCCGCGTGTGAAGTAGACGTGATAACCACTACACCACAAAACCACGCTTTTTGGATGAGAGAAAGTGAAGCCATAGGAATAACATCCACGCTTAGATCAAAAGAAATGTAGGTTCTGTCCGGGATCGAACCGGATGCCTTCCGCGTGTGAAGCAGTCGTGATAACCACTACACCACAGAACCACACCCGTTGGATGAGAAAAAGTGTAGCCACCGGAATAACATCCACGCTTAGATCAAAATAGTAGTTTCTGTCCGGGATCGAACCGGAAACCTTCCGCGGTTGAAGCAGACGTGATAACCACTACACCACACCTTTTGGATGAGAGAAAGTGAAGCCATCGGAATAACATCCACGCTTAGATCAAAAGAAAAGTAGGTTCTATCCGGGATTGAACAGGAGACCATCTGCGTGTTAAGCAGACGTGATAACCCTTACACCACAGAACAACGCTTTTTGGATGAGAGCAATTGAAGCCATCGGAATAACATCCACGCTTAGATAAAATGAAAAGTAGGTTCTGTCCGGGATCGAACCTGAGACCTTCTGCGTGTTAAGCAGACGTGATAACCAGACTCCACAGAAAGACGCTTTTTGGATGAGAGAAAGTGAAGCCATCGGAATAACATCCACCCTTAGATCAAAAGAAATGTAGGTTCTGTCCGGGATCGAACCGGAGACCTTCCGCGTGTGAAACAGACGTGATAACCACTAAACCACAGAACCACACCCGTTGGATGAGAAAAAGTGTAGCCACCGGAATAACATCCACGCTTAGATCAAAAGAAAAGTAGGTTTTGTCCGGGATCGAACCGGAGACCTTCTGCGTGTTATGCAGACGTGATAACCACTACACCACATAACCACGCTTTTTGGATGAGAAAAAGTGAAGCCATCGGAATAACATCCACCCTTAGATCAAAAGAAATGTAGGTTCTGTCAGGGATCGAACCGGAGGCCTTCCGCGTGTGAAGCAGACGTGATAACCACTAAACCACAGAACCACACCCGTTGGATGAGAAAAAGTGTAGCCACCGGAATAACATCCACCCTTAGATCAAAAGAAATGTAGGTTCTGTCAGGGATCGAACCGGAGGCCTTCCGCGTGTGAAGCAGACGTGATAACCACTAAACCACAGAACCACACCCGTTGGATGAGAAAAAGTGTAGCCACCGGAATAACATCCACCCTTAGATCAAAAGAAATGTAGAATCTGTCCGGGATCGAACCGGAGACCTTCTGCGTGTTATGCAGACGTGATAACCACTACACCACATAACCACGCTTTTTGGATGAGAAAAAGTGAAGCCATCGGAATAACATCCACGCATAGATCAAAAGAAATGTAGGTTCTGTCCGGGATCGAACCGGAGGCCTTCCGCGTGTGAAGCAGTCGTGATAACCACTACACCACAGAACCACACCCGTTGGATGAGAAAAAGTGTAGCCACCGGAATAACATCCACGCTTAGATCAAAAGAAAAGTAGGTTCTGTCCGGGATCGAACCGGAGACCTTCTGCGTGTTAAGCAGACGTGATAACCACTACACCACGGAACCACACCCGTTGGATGAGAAAAAGTGAAGCCATCGGAATAACATCCACGCATAGATCAAAAGAAAAGTAGGTTCTGTCCGGGTTCGAACCGGAGACCTGCGTTTAAAGCAGACATGATAAGCACTACACCACAGAACCTCTTCTTTTGGATAACAGAAAGTGAAGAAATCGGAAAAACATCCACGCTGAAATCAAAAGAATAGTAGTTCCTGTCCGGGATCGAACCGGAAACCTTCCGCGGTTGAAGCAGACGTGATAACCACGACACCACACCTTTTGGATGAGAGAAAGTGAAGCCATCGGAATAACATCCACCCTTAGATTAAAAGAGATGTAGGTTCTGTCAGGGATCGAACCGGAGGCCTTCCGCGTGTGAAGTAGACGTGATAACCACTAAACCACAGAACCACACCCGTTGGATGAGATAAAGTGTAGTCACCGGAATAACATCCACGCTTAGATCAAAAGAAAAGTAGATTCTGTCCGGGATCGAACCGGAGGCCTTCCGCGTGTTAAGCAGTCGTGATAACCACTACACCACAGAACCACACCCGTTGGATGAGAAAAAGTGTAGCCATCGGAATAACATCCACGCTTGGATCAAAAGAAAAGAAGGTTCTGTCCGGGATCGAAATGGAGACCTTCTGCGTGTTAAGCAGACGTGATAACCACACCCGTTGGATGAGAAAAAGTGAAGCCATCGGAATAACATCCACGCTTTGATCAAAAGAAATGTAGGTTCTGTCCGGGATCGAACCGAAGACCTTCTGCGTGTTAAGCAGACGTGATAACAACTACAGCACAGAACCACGCTTTTTCGATGAGAGAAAGTGAAGCCATAGGAATAACATCCACGCTTAGATCAGAAGAAAAGTAGGTTCTGTCCGGGATCGAACCGGAGGCCTTCCGCGTGTGAAGCAGACGTGGTAACCACTACACCACAGAACCACACCCATTGGATGAGAAAAAGTGTAGCCACCGGAATAACATCCACGCTTAGATCAAAAGAAAAGTAGGTTCTGTCCGGGATCGAACCGAAGACCTTCTGCGTGTTAAGCAGACGTGATAACAACTACAGCACAGAACCACGCTTTTTCGATGAGAGAAAGTGAAGCCATAGGAATAACATCCACGCTTAGATCAGAAGAAAATTAGGTTCTGTCCGGGTTCGAACCGGAGATCTGCGTGTAAATCAGACATGATAATCACTACCCCACAGAACCTCTCCTTTTGGATAACAGAAAGTGAAGAAATCGTAAAAACATGCACGCTGAGATAAATATAGTAGTTTCTGAGAGTAGAAGTGAAGCCATCGGAATAACATCCACCCTTAGATCAAAAGAAATGTAGGTTCTGACAGGGATCGAACCGGAGGCCTTCCGCGTGTGAAGCAGACGTGATAACCACTAAACCACAGAACCACACCCGTTGGATGAGAAAAAGTGTAGCCACCGGAATAACATCCACGCTTAGATCAAAAGAAATGTAGAATCTGTCCGGGATCGAACCGGAGACCTTCTGCGTGTTATGCAGACGTGATAACCACTACACCACATAACCACGCTTTTTGGATGAGAAAAAGTGAAGCCATCGGAATAACATCCACGCATAGATCAAAAGAAATGTAGGTTCTGTCCGGGATCGAACCGGAGGCCGTCCGCGTGTGAAGCAGTCGTGATAACCACTACACCACAGAACCACACCCGTTGGATGAGAAAAAGTGTAGCCACCGGAATAACATCCACGCTTAGATCAAAAGAAAAGTAGGTTCTGTCCGGGATCGAACCGGAGACCTTCTGCGTGTTAAGCAGACGTGATAACCACTACACCACATAACCACGCTTTTTGGATGAGAAAAAGTGAAGCCATCGGAATAACATCCACGCTTAGATCAAAAGAAATGTAGGTTCTGTCCGGGATCGAACCGGAGGCCTTCCGCGTGTGAAGCAGTCGTGATAACCACTACACCACAGAACCACACCCGTTGGATGAGATAAAGTGTAGCCACCGGAATAACATCCACGCTTAGATCAAAAGAAAAGTAGGTTCTGTCCGGGATCGATCCCAACTGCGTGTATAGCAGACGGGAAAACCACTACACTACACATCCACTCCTTTTGGATAAGAGAAATTGAAGAAACCGGAATAACATCCACGCTGAGATCAAAAGAAAAGTAGGTTCTGTCCGGGATCGAACCGGAGACATTCTGCGTGTAAAGAAGAGGTGATAACCACTACACCACACCCGTTGGATGAGAAAAAGTGAAGCCATCGGAATAACATCCACGCTTAGATTAAAAGAAAAGTAGGTTCTGTCCGGGATCGAACCGGAGACCTTCTGCGTGTAAAGCAGACGTGATAACCACTACACCACAGAACCACACCCGTTGGATGAGAAAAAGTGTAGCCATCGGAATAACATCCACGCTTAGATCAAAAGAAAAGTAGGTTCTGTCCGGGATCGAACCGGAGACCTTCCACGTGTGAAGCAGACGTGATAACCCCTACACCACACCTTTCGGATGAGAGAAAGTGAAGCCATCGGAATAACATCCACGTTTAGATCGAAGAAAAGTAGGTTCTGTCCGGGATCGAACCGGACACCTTCTGCGTGTTAAGCAGACGTGATAACCACTACACCACAGAACCACGCTTTTTGGATGAGAGAAAGTGAAGCCATAGGAATAACATCCACGCTTAGATCAGAAGAAAAGTAGGTTCTGTCCGGGTTCGAACCGGAGATCTGCGTGTAAATCAGACATGATAATCACTACCCCACAGAACCTCTCCTTTTGGATAACAGAAAGTGAAGAAATCGTAAAAACATGCACGCTGAGATAAATATAGTAGTTTCTGAGAGTAGAAGTGAAGCCATCGGAATAACATCCACCCTTAGATCAAAAGAAATGTAGGTTCTGTCAGGGATCGAACCGGAGGCCTTCCGCGTGTGAAGCAGACGTGATAACCACTAAACCACAGAACCACACCCGTTGGATGAGAAAAAGTGTAGCCACCGGAATAACATCCACGCTTAGATCAAAAGAAATGTAGAATCTGTCCGGGATCGAACCGGAGACCTTCTGCGTGTTATGCAGACGTGATAACCACTACACCACATAACCACGCTTTTTGGATGAGAAAAAGTGAAGCCATCGGAATAACATCCACGCATAGATCAAAAGAAATGTAGGTTCTGTCCGGGATCGAACCGGAGGCCTTCCGCGTGTGAAGCAGTCGTGATAACCACTACACCACAGAACCACACCCGTTGGATGAGAAAAAGTGTAGCCACCGGAATAACATCCACGCTTAGATCAAAAGAAAAGTAGGTTCTGTCCGGGATCGAACCGGAGGCCTTCCGCGTGTTAAGCAGTCGTGATAACCACTACACCACAGAACCACACCCGTTGGATGAGAAAAAGTGTAGCCATCGGAATAACATCCACGCTTGGATCAAAAGAAAAGAAGGTTCTGTCCGGGATCGAAATGGAGACCTTCTGCGTGTTAAGCAGACGTGATAACCACTACACCACAGAACCACACCCGTTGGATGAGAAAAAGTGAAGCCATCGGAATAACATCCACGCTTTGATCAAAAGAAATGTAGGTTCTGTCCGGGATCGAACCGGAGGCCTTCCGCGTGTGAAGCAGACGTGGTAACCACTACACCACAGAACCACACCCATTGGATGAGAAAAAGTGTAGCCACCGGAATAACATCCACGCTTAGATCAAAAGAAAAGTAGGTTCTGTCCGGGATCGAACCGAAGACCTTCTGCGTGTTAAGCAGACGTGATAACAACTACAGCACAGAACCACGCTTTTTCGATGAGAGAAAGTGAAGCCATAGGAATAACATCCACGCTTAGATCAGAAGAAAAGTAGGTTCTGTCCGGGTTCGAACCGGAGATCTGCGTGTAAATCAGACATGATAATCACTACCCCACAGAACCTCTCCTTTTGGATAACAGAAAGTGAAGAAATCGTAAAAACATGCACGCTGAGATAAATATAGTAGTTTCTGAGAGTAGAAGTGAAGCCATCGGAATAACATCCACCCTTAGATCAAAAGAAATGTAGGTTCTGTCAGGGATCGAACCGGAGGCCTTCCGCGTGTGAAGCAGACGTGATAACCACTAAACCACAGAACCACACCCGTTGGATGAGAAAAAGTGTAGCCACCGGAATAACATCCACGCTTAGATGAAAAGAAATGTAGAATCTGTCCGGGATCGAACCGGAGACCTTCTGCGTGTTATGCAGACGTGATAACCACTACACCACATAACCACGCATTTTGGATGAGAAAAAGTGAAGCCATCGGAATAACATCCACGCATAGATCAAAAGAAATGTAGGTTCTGTCCGGGATCGAACCGGAGGCCGTCCGCGTGTGAAGCAGTCGTGATAACCACTACACCACAGAACCACACCCGTTGGATGAGAAAAAGTGTAGCCACCGGAATAACACCCACGCTTAGATCAAAAGAAAAGTAGGTTCTGTCCGGGATCGAACCGGAGACCTTCTGCGTGTTAAGCAGACGTGATAACCACTACACCACATAACCACGCTTTTTGGATGAGAAAAAGTGAAGCCATCGGAATAACATCCACGCATAGATCAAAAGAAATGTAGGTTCTGTCCGGGATCGAACCGGAGGCCTTCCGCGTGTGAAGCAGTCGTGATAACCACTACACCACAGAACCACACCCGTTGGATGAGATAAAGTGTAGCCACCGGAATAACATCCACGCTTAGATCAAAAGAAAAGTAGGTTCTGTCCGGGATCGATCCCAACTGCGTGTATAGCAGACGGGAAAACCACTACACTACACATCCACTCCTTTTGGATAAGAGAAATTGAAGAAACCGGAATAACATCCACGCTGAGATCAAAAGAAAAGTAGGTTCTGTCCGGGATCGAACCGGAGACCTTCTGCGTGTAAAGCAGACGTGATAACCACTACACCACAGAACCACACCCGTTGGATGAGAAAAAGTGAAGCCATCGGAATAACATCCACGCTTAGATCAAAAGAAAAGTAGGTTCTGTCCGGGATCGAACCGGAGACCTTCCACGTGTGAAGCAGACGTGATAACCCCTACACCACACCTTTCGGATGAGAGAAAGTGAAGCCATCGGAATAACATCCACGCTTAGATCGAAGAAAAGTAGGTTCTGTCCGGGATCGAACCGGACACCTTCTGCGTGTTAAGCAGACGTGATAACCACTACACCACAGAACCACGCTTTTTGGATGAGAGAAAGTGAAGCCATAGGAATAACATCCACGCTTAGATCAGAAGAAAAGTAGGTTCTGTCCGGGTTCGAACCGGAGATCTGCGTGTAAATCAGACATGATAATCACTACCCCACAGAACCTCTCCTTTTGGATAACAGAAAGTGAAGAAATCGTAAAAACATGCACGCTGAGATAAATATAGTAGTTTCTGAGAGTAGAAGTGAAGCCATCGGAATAACATCCACCCTTAGATCAAAAGAAATGTAGGTTCTGTCAGGGATCGAACCGGAGGCCTTCCGCGTGTGAAGCAGACGTGATAACCACTAAACCACAGAACCACACCCGTTGGATGAGAAAAAGTGTAGCCACCGGAATAACATCCACGCTTAGATCAAAAGAAAAGTAGGTTCTGTCCGGGATCGAACCGGAGACCTTCTGCGTGTTAAGCAGACGTGATAACCACTACACCACATAACCACGCTTTTTGGATGAGAAAAAGTGAAGCCATCGGAATAACATCCACGCATAGATCAAAAGAAATGTAGGTTCTGTCCGGGATCGAACCGGAGGCCTTCCGCGTGTGAAGCAGTCGTGATAACCACTACACCACAGAACCACACCCGTTGGATGAGAAAAAGTGTAGCCATCGGAATAACATCCACGCTTGGATCAAAAGAAAAGAAGGTTCTGTCCGGGATCGAAATGGAGACCTTCTGCGTGTTAAGCAGACGTGATAACCACTACACCACAGAACCACACCCGTTGGATGAGAAAAAGTGAAGCCATCGGAATAACATCCACGCTTTGATCAAAAGAAATGTAGGTTCTGTCCGGGATCGAACCGGAGGCCTTCCGCGTGTGAAGCAGACGTGGTAACCACTACACCACAGAACCACACCCATTGGATGAGAAAAAGTGTAGCCACCGGAATAACATCCACGCTTAGATCAAAAGAAAAGTAGGTTCTGTCCGGGATCGAACCGAAGACCTTCTGCGTGTTAAGCAGACGTGATAACAACTACAGCACAGAACCACGCTTTTTCGATGAGAGAAAGTGAAGCCATAGGAATAACATCCACGCTTAGATCAGAAGAAAAGTAGGTTCTGTCCGGGTTCGAACCGGAGATCTGCGTGTAAATCAGACATGATAATCACTACCCCACAGAACCTCTCCTTTTGGATAACAGAAAGTGAAGAAATCGTAAAAACATGCACGCTGAGATAAATATAGTAGTTTCTGAGAGTAGAAGTGAAGCCATCGGAATAACATCCACCCTTAGATCAAAAGAAATGTAGGTTCTGTCAGGGATCGAACCGGAGGCCTTCCGCGTGTGAAGCAGACGTGATAACCACTATACCACAGAACCACACCCGTTGGATGAGAAAAAGTGTAGCCACCGGAATAACATCCACGCTTAGATCAAAAGAAATGTAGAATCTGTCCGGGATCGAACCGGAGACCTTCTGCGTGTTATGCAGACGTGATAACCACTACACCACATAACCACGCTTTTTGGATGAGAAAAAGTGAAGCCATCGGAATAACATCCACGCATAGATCAAAAGAAATGTAGGTTCTGTCCGGGATCGAACCGGAGGCCGTCCGCGTGTGAAGCAGTCGTGATAACCACTACACCACAGAACCACACCCGTTGGATGAGAAAAAGAGTAGCCACCGGAATAACATCCACGCTTAGATCAAAAGAAAAGTAGGTTCTGTCCGGGATCGAACCGGAGACCTTCTGCGTGTTAAGCAGACGTGATAACCACTACACCACATAACCACGCTTTTTGGATGAGAAAAAGTGAAGCCATCGGAATAACATCCACGCATAGATCAAAAGAAATGTAGGTTCTGTCCGGGATCGAACCGGAGGCCTTCCGCGTGTGAAGCAGTCGTGATAACCACTACACCACAGAACCACACCCGTTGGATGAGATAAAGTGTAGCCACCGGAATAACATCCACGCTTAGATCAAAAGAAAAGTAGGTTCTGTCCGGGATCGATCCCAACTGCGTGTATAGCAGACGGGAAAACCACTACACTACACATCCACTCCTTTTGGATAAGAGAAATTGAAGAAACCGGAATAACATCCACGCTGAGATCAAAAGAAAAGTAGGTTCTGTCCGGGATCGAACCGGAGACATTCTGCGTGTAAAGAAGAGGTGATAACCACTACACCACACCCGTTGGATGAGAAAAAGTGAAGCCATCGGAATAACATCAACGCTTAGATTAAAAGAAAAGTAGGTTCTGTCCGGGATCGAACCGGAGACCTTCTGCGTGTAAAGCAGACGTGATAACCACTACACCACAGAACCACACCCGTTGGATGAGAAAAAGTGAAGCCATCGGAATAACATCCACGCTTAGATCAAAAGAAAAGTAGGTTCTGTCCGGGATCGAACCGGAGACCTTCCACGTGTGAAGCAGACGTGATAACCCCTACACCACACCTTTCGGATGAGAGAAAGTGAAGCCATCGGAATAACATCCACGCTTAGATCGAAGAAAAGTAGGTTCTGTCCGGGATCGAACCGGACACCTTCTGCGTGTTAAGCAGACGTGATAACCACTACACCACAGAACCACGCTTTTTGGATGAGAGAAAGTGAAGCCATAGGAATAACATCCACGCTTAGATCAGAAGAAAAGTAGGTTCTGTCCGGGTTCGAACCGGGGATCTGCGTGTAAATCAGACATGATAATCACTACCCCACAGAACCTCTCCTTTTGGATAACAGAAAGTGAAGAAATCGTAAAAACATGCACGCTGAGATAAATATAGTAGTTTCTGAGAGTAGAAGTGAAGCCATCGGAATAACATCCACCCTTAGATCAAAAGAAATGTAGGTTCTGTCAGGGATCGAACCGGAGGCCTTCCGCGTGTGAAGCAGACGTGATAACCACTAAACCACAGAACCACACCCGTTGGATGAGAAAAAGTGTAGCCACCGGAATAACATCCACGCTTAGATCAAAAGAAATGTAGAATCTGTCCGGGATCGAACCGGAGACCTTCTGCGTGTTATGCAGACGTGATAACCACTACACCACATAACCACGCTTTTTGGATGAGAAAAAGTGAAGCCATCGGAATAACATCCACGCATAGATCAAAAGAAATGTAGGTTCTGTCCGGGATCGAACCGGAGGCCGTCCGCGTGTGAAGCAGTCGTGATAACCACTACACCACAGAACCACACCCGTTGGATGAGAAAAAGTGTAGCCACCGGAATAACATCCACGCTTAGATCAAAAGAAAAGTAGGTTCTGTCCGGGATCGAACCGGAGACCTTCTGCGTGTTAAGCAGACGTGATAACCACTACACCACATAACCACGCTTTTTGGATGAGAAAAAGTGAAGCCATCGGAATAACATCCACGCATAGATCAAAAGAAATGTAGGTTCTGTCCGGGATCGAACCGGAGGCCTTCCGCGTGTGAAGCAGTCGTGATAACCACTACACCACAGAACCACACCCGTTGGATGAGATAAAGTGTAGCCACGGAATAACATCCACGCTTAGATCAAAAGAAAAGTAGGTTCTGTCCGGGATCGATCCCAACTGCGTGTATAGCAGACGGGAAAACCACTACACTACACATCCACTCCTTTTGGATAAGAGAAATTGAAGAAACCGGAATAACATCCACGCTGAGATCAAAAGAAAAGTAGGTTCTGTCCGGGATCGAACCGGAGACCTTCCGCGTGTGAAGCAGACGTGATAACCACTACACCACAGAACCACACCCGTTGGATGAGAAAAAGTGAAGCCATCAGAATAACATCCACGCTTAGATCAAAAGAAAAGTAGGTTCTGTCCGGGATCGAACCGGAGACCTTCTGCGTGTTAAGCAGACGTGAAAACCACTTCGCCACAGAACCACGCTTTTTGGATGAGAGAAAGTGAAGCCATCGGAATAACATCCACGCTTAGATTAAAAGAAAAGTAGGTTCTGTCCGGGATCGAACCGGAGACCTTCTGCGTGTAAAGCAGACGTGATAACCACTACACCACAGAACCACACCCGTTGGATGAGAAAAAGTGAAGCCATCGGAATAACATCCACGCTTAGATCAAAAGAAAAGTAGGTTCTGTCCGGGATCGAACCGGAGACCTTCCGCGTGTGAAGCAGACGTGATAACCACTACACCACAGAACCACACCCGTTGGATGAGAAAAAGTGAAGCCATCAGAATAACATCCACGCTTAGATCAAAAGAAAAGTAGGTTCTGTCCGGGATCGAACCGGAGACCTTCTGCGTGTTAAGCAGACGTGAAAACCACTTCGCCACAGAACCACGCTTTTTGGATGAGAGAAAGTGAAGCCATCGGAATAACATCCACGCTTAGATTAAAAGAAAAGTAGGTTCTGTCCGGGATCGAACCGGAGACCTTCTGCGTGTAAAGCAGACGTGATAACCACTACACCACAGAACCACACCCGTTGGATGAGAAAAAGTGAAGCCATCGGAATAACATCCACGCTTAGATCAAAAGAAAAGTAGGTTCTATCCGGGTTCGAACTGGAGACCTGCGTGTAAAGCAGACGTGATAAGCACTACTCCACAGAACCTCTCCTTTTGGATAACAGAAAGTGAAACCATCGGAAAAACATCCACGCTTATATCAAAAGATAAGTAGGTTCTGTCCGGGATCAATCCGGAGACCTTCTGCGTGTAAAGCAGACGTGATAACCACTACAGCACAGAACCACACCCGTTGGATGAGAAAAAGTGAAGTCATCAGAATAACATCCACGCTTAGATCAAAAGAAATGTACGTTCTATCCGGGAACGAACCGGAGGCCTTCCGCGTGTGAAGCAGACGTGATAACCACTACACCACATAACCACACCCGTTGGATGAGAAAAAGTGTAGCCACCGGAATAACATCCACGCTTAGATCAAAAGAAAAGTAGGTTCTGTCCGGTATCGAACCGGAGACCTTCTGCGTGTTATGCAGACGTGATAACCACTACAGCACAGAACCACACCCGTTGGATGAGAAAAAGTGAAGCCATCGGAATAATATCCACGCTTAGATCAAAAGAAATGTAGGTTCTGTCCGGGATCGAACCGGAGGCTTTCCGCGTGTGAAGCAGACGTGATAACCTGTACACCACAGAACAACACCCGTTGGATGAGAGAAAGTGAAGCCATCGGAATAACATCCACGCTTAGATCAAAAGAAAAGTAGGTTCTGTCCGGGATCGAACCGGAGACCTGCGTGTTAAGCAAACGTTATAACCACTACACCACAAAACCACGCTTTTTGGATGAGAGAAAGTGAAGCCATAGGAATAACATCCACGCTTAGATCAAAAGAAATGTAGGTTCTGTCCGGAGACCTGCGTGTAAAGCAGACGTGATAAGCACTACACCACAGAACCTGTTCTTTTGGATAACAGAAAGTGAAGAAATCGGAAAAACATGCACGCTGAGATCAAAAGAAAAGTAGTTTCTGTCCGGGATCGAACCGGAAACCTACCGCGGTTGAAGCAGACGTGATAACCACTACACCACACCTTTTGGATGAGAGAAAGTGAAGCCATCGGAATAACATCCACGCTTAGATCAAAAGAAAAGAAGGTTCTGTCCGCGATCGAACCGGAGACCTTCCGCGGGTGAAGCAGACGTGATAACCACTACACCACAGAACCACGCTTTTTCGATGAGAGAAAGTGAAGCCATCGGAATAACATCCACGCTTAGATCAAAAGAAATGTAGGTTCTGTCCGGGATCGAACCGGAGGCCTTCCGCGTGTGAAACAGTCGTGATAACCACTACACCACAGAACCACACCCGTTGGTTGAGAAAACGTGAAGCCATCGGAATAACATCCACGCTTAGATCAAAAGAAAAGTAGGTTCTATCCGGGATCGAACCGGAGACCATCTGCGTGTTAAGCAGACGTGATAAACACTACACCACAGAACCACGCATTTTCGATGAGAGAAAGTGAAGCCATCGGAATAACATCCACGCTTAGATCAAAAGAAATGTAGGTTCTGTCAAGGATAGAACCGGAGGCCTTCCGCGTGTGAAGCAGTCGTGATAACCACTACACCACAGAACCACACCCGTTGGATGAGATAAAGTGTAGCCACCGGAATAACATCCACGCTTAGATCAAAAGAAAAGTAGGTTCTGTCCGGGATCGATCCCAACTGCGTGTATAGCAGACGGGAAAACCACTACACTACACATCCACTCCTTTTGGATAAGAGAAATTGAAGAAACCGGAATAACATCCACGCTGAGATCAAAAGAAAAGTAGGTTCTGTCCGGGATCGAACCGGAGACATTCTGCGTGTAAAGAAGAGGTGATAACCACTACACCACACCCGTTGTATGAGAAAAAGTGAAGCCATCGGAATAACATCCACGCTTAGATTAAAAGAAAAGTAGGTTCTGTCCGGGATCGAACCGGAGACCTTCTGCGTGTAAAGCAGACGTGATAACCACTACACCACAGAACCACACCCGTTGGATGAGAAAAAGTGAAGCCATCGGAATAACATCCACGCTTAGATCAAAAGAAAAGTAGGTTCTGTCCGGGATCGAACCGGAGACCTTCCACGTGTGAAGCAGACGTGATAACCCCTACACCACACCTTTCGGATGAGAGAAAGTGAAGCCATCGGAATAACATCCACGCTTAGATCGAAGAAAAGTAGATTCTGTCCGGTATCGAACCGGAGACCATCTGCGTGTTAAGCAGACGTGATAACCACTACACCACAGAACCACGCTTTTTGGATGAGAGAAAGTGAAGCCATAGGAATAACATCCACGCTTAGATCAAAAGAAAAGTAGGTTCTATCCGGGTTCGAACTGGAGACCTGCGTGTAAAGCAGACGTGATAAGCACTACTCCACAGAACCTCTCCTTTTGGATAACAGAAAGTGAAACCATCGGAAAAACATCCACGCTTATATCAAAAGATAAGTAGGTTCTGTCCGGGATCAATCCGGAGACCTTCTGCGTGTAAAGCAGACGTGATAACCACTACAGCACAGAACCACACCCGTTGGATGAGAAAAAGTGAAGTCATCAGAATAACATCCACGCTTAGATCAAAAGAAATGTACGTTCTATCCGGGAACGAACCGGAGGCCTTCCGCGTGTGAAGCAGACGTGATAACCACTACACCACATAACCACACCCGTTGGATGAGAAAAAGTGTAGCCACCGGAATAACATCCACGCTTAGATCAAAAGAAAAGTAGGTTCTGTCCGGTATCGAACCGGAGACCTTCTGCGTGTTATGCAGACGTGATAACCACTACAGCACAGAACCACACCCGTTGGATGAGAAAAAGTGAAGCCATCGGAATAATATCCACGCTTAGATCAAAAGAAATGTAGGTTCTGTCCGGGATCGAACCGGAGGCTTTCCGCGTGTGAAGCAGACGTGATAACCACTACACCACAGAACAACACCCGTTGGATGAGAGAAAGTGAAGCCATCGGAATAACATCCACGCTTAGATCAAAAGAAAAGTAGGTTCTGTCCGGGATCGAACCGGAGACCTGCGTGTTAAGCAAACGTTATAACCACTACACCACAAAACCACGCTTTTTGGATGAGAGAAAGTGAAGCCATAGGAATAACATCCACGCTTAGATCAAAAGAAATGTAGGTTCTGTCCGGAGACCTGCGTGTAAAGCAGACGTGATAAGCACTACAGCACAGAACCTGTTCTTTTGGATAACAGAAAGTGAAGAAATCGGAAAAACATCCACGCTTAGATCAAAAGAAAAGAAGGTTCTGTCCGCGATCGAACCGGAGACCTTCCGCGGGTGAAGCAGACGTGATAACCACTACACCACAGAACCACGCTTTTTCGATGAGAGAAAGTGAAGCCATCGGAATAACATCCACGCTTAGATCAAAAGAAATGTAGGTTCTGTCCGGGATCGAACCGGAGGCCTTCCGCGTGTGAAACAGTCGTGATAACCACTACACCACAGAACCACACCCGTTGGTTGAGAAAACGTGAAGCCATCGGAATAACATCCACGCTTAGATCAAAAGAAAAGTAGGTTCTATCCGGGATCGAACCGGAGACCATCTGCGTGTTAAGCAGACGTGATAAACACTACACCACAGAACCACGCATTTTCGATGAGAGAAAGTGAAGCCATCGGAATAACATCCACGCTTAGATCAAAAGAAATGTAGGTTCTGTCAAGGATAGAACCGGAGGCCTTCCGCGTGTGAAGCAGTCGTGATAACCACTACACCACAGAACCACACCCGTTGGATGAGATAAAGTGTAGCCACCGGAATAACATCCACGCTTAGATCAAAAGAAAAGTAGGTTCTGTCCGGGATCGATCCCAACTGCGTGTATAGCAGACGGGAAAACCACTACACTACACATCCACTCCTTTTGGATAAGAGAAATTGAAGAAACCGGAATAACATCCACGCTGAGATCAAAAGAAAAGTAGGTTCTGTCCGGGATCGAACCGGAGACATTCTGCGTGTAAAGAAGGGGTGATAACCACTACACCACACCCGTTGGATGAGAAAAAGTGAAGCCATCGGAATAACATCCACGCTTAGATTAAAAGAAAAGTAGGTTCTGTCCGGGATCGAACCGGAGACATTCTGCGTGTAAAGCAGACGTGATAACAACTACACCACAGAAACACACCCGTTGAATGAGAAAAATTGAAGCCATCGGAATAAGATCCACGCTTAGATCAAAAGAAAAGAAGGTTCTGTCCGGGATCGAACCGGAGACCTTCTGCATGTAAAGCAGACGTGATAACCACTCACCACAGAACCACACCTCTTGGATGAGAAAAAGTGAAGCCATCGGAATAACATCCACGCTTAGATCAAAAGAAAAGTAGGTTCTGTCTGGGATCGAACCGGAGACCTTCCACGTGTGAAGCAGACGTGATAACCACTACACCGCACCTTTCGGATGAGAGAAAGTGAAGCCATCGGAATAACATCCACGCTTAGATCGAAGAAAAGTAGGTTCTGTCCGGGATCGAACCGGAGACCTTCTGCGTGTTAAGCAGACGTGATAACCACTACACCACAGAACCACGCTTTTTGGATGAGAGAAAGTGCAGCCATCCGAATAACATCCACGCTTAGATCAAAAGATAAGTAGGTTCTGTCCGGGATCAATCCGGAGACCTTCTGCGTGTAAAGCAGACGTGATAACCACTACAGCACAGAACCACACCCGTTGGATGAGAAAAAGTGAAGTCATCGGAATAACATCCACGCTTAGATCAAAAGAAATGTACGTTCTATCCGGGAACGAACCGGAGGCCTTCCGCGTGTGAAGCAGACGTGATAACCACTACACCACATAACCACACCCGTTGGATGAGAAAAAGTGTAGCCACCGGAATAACATCCACGCTTAGATCAAAAGAAAAGTAGGTTCTGTCCGGTATCGAACCGGAGACCTTCTGCGTGTTATGCAGACGTGATAACCACTACAGCACAGAACCACACCCGTTGGATGAGAAAAAGTGAAGCCATCGGAATAGTATCCACGCTTAGATCAAAAGAAATGTAGGTTCTGTCCGGGATCGAACCGGAGGCCTTCCGCGTGTGAAGCAGACGTGATAACCACTACACCACAGAACAACACCCGTTGGATGAGAGAAAGTGAAGCCATCGGAATAACATCCACGCTTAGATCAAAAGAAAAGTAGGTTCTGTCCGGGATCGAACCGGAGACCTGCGTGTTAAGCAAACGTGATAACCACTACACCACAAAACCACGCTTTTTGGATGAGAGAAAGTGAAGCCATAGGAATAACATCCACGCTTAGATCAAAAGAAATGTAGGTTCTATCCGGGATCGAACCGGAGACCATCTGCGTGTTAAGCAGACGTGATAAACACTACACCACAGAACAACACCCGTTGGATGAGAGAAAGTGAAGCCATCGGAATAACATCCACGCTTAGATCAAAAGAAAAGAAGGTTCTGTCCGCGATCGAACCGGAGACCTTCCGCGGGTGAAGCAGACGTGATAACCACTACACCACAGAACCACGCTTTTTCGATGAGAGAAAGTGAAGCCATCGGAATAACATCCACGCTTAGATCAAAAGAAATGTAGGTTCTGTCCGGGATCGAACCGGAGGCCTTCCGCGTTTGAAACAGTCGTGATAACCACTACACCACAGAAACACACCCGTTGGTTGAGAAAACGTGAAGCCATCGGAATAACATCCACGCTTAGATCAAAAGAAAAGTAGGTTCTATCCGGGATCGAACCGGAGACCATCTGCGTGTTAAGCAGACGTGATAAACACTACACCACAGAACCACGCATTTTCGATGAGAGAAAGTGAAGCCATCGGAATAACATCCACGCTTAGATCAAAAGAAATGTAGGTTCTGTCAAGGATAGAACCGGAGGCCTTCCGCGTGTGAAGCAGACATGATAACCACTACAACACAGAACCACACCAGTTGGATGAGAAAAAGTGAAACCATCGGAATAACATCCACGCTTAGATCAAAAGAAAAGTAGGTTCTATTCGGGATCGAACCGGAGACCATCTGCGTGTTAAGCAGACGTGATAACCCCTACACCAGAGAACCACGCTTTTTGGATGAGAAAAAGTGAAGCCATCGGAATAACATCCACGCATAGATCAAAAGAAAAGTAGGTTCTGTCCGGGATCGAACCGTAGACCTTCTGCGTGTTAGGCAGACGTGATAACCACTACACCACAGAACAACGCTTTTTCGATGAGAGAAAGTGAAGCCATCGGAATAACATCCACGCTTAGATCAAAAGAAATGTAGGTTCTGTCCTGGATCGAACCGTAGGCCTTCCGCGTGTGAAGAAGACGTGATAACCACTACACCACAGAACAACACCCGTTGGATGAGAAAAAGTGTAGCCACCGGAATAACAACCACGCTTAGATCAAAAGAAAAGTAGGTTCTGTCCGGGATCGAAACGGAGACCTTCCGCGTGTGAAGCAGACTTGATAACGCCTACACCACACCTTTTGGATGAGAGAAAGTGAAGCCATCGGAATAACATCCACGCTTAGATCAAAAGAAAAGTAGGTTCTGTCCGGGATCGAACCGGAGACCTTCTGCGTGTTATGCAGACGTGATAACCACTACACCACAGAACCACGCTTTTTCGATGAGAGAAAGTGAAGCCATCGGAATAACATCCACGCTTAGATCAAAAGATAAGTAGGTTCTGTCCGGGTTCGAACCGGAAACCTGCGTGTAAAGCAGACGTGATAAGCACTACACCAGAGAACCTCTCCTTTTGGATAACAGAAAGTGAAGAAATATGAAATATATGCACAACTGAGATCAAAAGAAAAGTAGTTTCTGTCCGGGATCGAACCGGACACCTTCCGCGGTTGAAGCAGACGTGATAACCACTACACAACAGAACCTCTCCTTTTGGATAACAGAAAGTGAAGAAATCGGAAAATCATCCACGCTGAGATCAAAAGAAAAGTAGGTTCTGTCCGGGATCGAACCGGAGACCTTCCACGTGTGAAACAGTCGTGATAACCCCTACACCACAACTTTTGGATGAGAGAAAGTGAAGCCATCGGAATAACATCCACGCTTAGATCAAAGAAAAGTAGGTTCTGTCCGGGATCGAACCGGAGACCTTCTGCGTGTTAAGCAAACGTGATAAACACTACACCACAGAACCACGCTTTTTGGATGAGAGAAAGTGAAGCCATAGGAATAAAATCCACGCTTAGATCAAAAGATAAGTAGGTTCTGTCCGGGTTCGAACCGGAAACCTGCGTGTAAAGCAGACGTGATAAGCACTACACCAGAGAACCTCTCCTTTTGGATAACAGAAAGTGAAGAAATATGAAATATATCCACAACTGAGATCAAAAGAAAAGTAGTTTCTGTCCGGGATCGAACCGGACACCTTCCGCGGTTGAAGCAGACGTGATAACCACTACACCACACCTTTTGGATGAGAGAAAGTGAAACCATCGGAATAACATCCACGCTTAGATCAAAAGAAAAGTAGGTTCTGTCCGGGATCGAACCGGAGACCTTCTGCGTGTTAAGCAGACTTGATAAACACTACACCACAGAAAGACGCTTTTTGGATGAGAGAAAGTGAAACCATCGGAATAACATCCACGCTTAGATCAAAAGAAAAGTAGGTTCTGTCCGGGATCAATCCGGAGACCTTTGCGTGTAAAGCAGACGTGATAACCACTGCACCACAGAACCACACCCGTTGGATGAGAAAAAGTGAAGTCATCGGAATAACATCCACGCTTAGATCAAAAGAAATGTACGTTCTGTCCGGGATCGAACCGGAGACCTTCTGCGTGTAAAGCAGACGTGATAACCACTGCACCACAGAACCACACCCGTTGGATGAGAAAAAGTGAAGCCATCGGAATAACATTCACGCTTAAATCAAAAGAAATGTAGGTTCTGTCCGGGAACGAACCGGAGGCCTTCCGCGTGTGAAGCAGACGTGATAACATCTACACCACAGAACCACACCCGTTGGATGAGAAAAAGTGTAGCCACCGGAATAACATCAACGCTTGGATCAAAAGAAAAGTAGGTTCTGTGCGGGATCGAACCGGAGACCTTCTGCGTGTTACGCAGACGTGATAACCACTACAGCACAGAACTACGCTTTTTCGTTGAGAGAAAGTGAAGCCATTGGAATAACATCCACGCTTAGATCAAAAGAAATGTAGGTTCTGTCCGGGATCGAACCGGAGGCCTTCCGCGTGTGAAGCAGACGTGATAACCACTGCACCACAGAACCACACCCGTTGGTTGAGAAAAAGTGAAGCCATCGGAATAACATTCACGCTTAGATCAAAAGAAAAGTAGGTTCTGTGCGGGATCGAACCGGAGACCTTCTGCGTGTTACGCAGACGTGATAACCACTACAGCACAGAACCACACCCGTTTGATGAGAAAAAGTGAAGCCATCGGAATAACATCCACGCATAGATCCAAAGAAAAGTAGGTTCTGTCCGGGATCGAACCGGAGACCTTCTGCGTGTTATGCAGACGTGATATAACCACTACACCACAGAACTACGCTTTTTCCATGAGAGAAAGTAAAGCCATCGGTATAACATCCACGCTTAGATCAAAAGAAATGTAGGTTCTGTCCGGGATCGAACCGGAGGCCTTCCGCGTGTGAAGCAGACGTGATAACCACTACACCAAAGAACAACACCCGTTGGATGAGAAAAAGTGTAGCCACCGGATTAACATCCACGCTTAGATCAAAAGAAAAGTAGGTTCTGTCCGGGTTCGAACCGGAAACCTTCCGCGGTTGAAGCAGACGTGATAACCACTACAGCACACCTTTTGGATGAGAGAAAGTGAAGCCATCGGAATAACATCCACGATTAGATCAAAAGAAAAGTAGGTTCTGTCCGGGATCGAACCGGAGACTTTCCGCGTGTGAAGCAGACGTGATAACCACTACACCACAGAACCACACCCGTTGGATGAGAAAAAGTGAAGCCATCGGAATAACATCCACGCTTAGATCAAAAGAAAAGTAGGTTCTGTCCGGGATCGAACCGTAGACCTTCTGCGTGTTAAGCAGACGTGATAACCACTACACCACACTTTTTCGATGAGAGAAAGTGAAGCCATCGGAATAACATCCACGCTTAGATCAAAAGAAATGTAGGTTCTGTCCGGGATCGAACCGGAGGCCTTCCGCGTGTGAAGCAGACGTGATAACCACTACACCACAGAACCACACCCGTTGGATAAGAAAAAGTGAAACCATCGGAATAACATCCACGATTAGATCAAAAGAAAAGTAGGTTCTATCCGGGATCGAACCGGAGACCATCTGCGAGTTAAACATACGTGATAACCCCTACACCACAGAACCACTCTTTTTCGATGAGAGAAAGTGTAGCCATCAGAATAACATCCACGCATAGATCAAAAGATAAGTAGGTTCTGTCCAGGATCGAACCGGAGACCTTCTTCGTGTTAAGCAGACGTGATAAACACTACACCACAGAACCACGCTTTTTGGATGAGAGAAAGTGAAGCCATAGGAATAACATCCACGCTTAGATCAAAAGATAAGTAGGTTCTGTCCGGGTTCGAACCGGAGACCTGCGTGTAAAGCAGACGTGATAAGCACTACACCAGAGTACCTCTCCTTTTGGATAACAGAAAGTGAAGAAATCGGAAATATATCCACAGCTGAGATCAAAAGAAAAGTAGTTTCTGTCCGGGATCGAACCGGAAACCTTCCGCGGTTGAAGCAGACGTGATAACCACTACACCACACCTTTTGGATGAGAGAAAAAGAAACCATCGGTATAACATCCACGCTTAGATCAAAAGAAAAGTAGGTTCTGTCCGGGTTCGAACCGGAAACCTTCCGCGGTTGAAGCAGACGTGATAACCACTACAGCACACCTTTTGGATGAGAGAAAGTGAAGCCATCGGAATAACATCCACGCTTAGATCAAAAGAAAAGTAGGTTCTGTCTGGGATCGAACCGGAGACCTTCCGCGTGTGAAGCAGACGTGATAACCACTACACCACAGAACCACACCCGTTGGATGAGAAAAAGTGAAGCCATCGGAATAACATCCACGCTTAGATCAAAAGAAAATTAGTTTCTGTCCGGGATCGAACCGGAGACCATCTGCGAATTAAACAGACGTGATAACCCCTACACCACAGAACCACTCTTTTTCGATGAGAGAAAGTGTAGCCATCAGAATAACATCCACGCATAGATCAAAAGATAAGTAGGTTCTGTCCGGGATCGAACTGGAGAACTTCTGCGTGTTATGCAGACGTGATAACCACTACACCACAGAACCACGCTTTTTCGATGAGAGAAAGTGAAGCCATCGGAATAACATCCACGCTTAGATCAAAAGAAATGTAGGTTCTGTCCTGGATCGAACCGTAGGCCTTCCGCGTGTGAAGAAGACGTGATAACCACTACACCACAGAACAACACCCGTTGGATGAGAAAAAGTGTAGCCACCGGAATAACAACCACGCTTAGATCAAAAGAAAAGTAGGTTCTGTCCGGGATCGAAACGGAGACCTTCCGCGTGTGAAGCAGACTTGATAACGCCTACACCACACCTTTTGGATGAGAGAAAGTGAAGCCATCGGAATAACATCCACGCTTAGATCAAAAGAAAAGTAGGTTCTGTCCGGGATCGAACCGGAGACCTTCTGCGTGTTATGCAGACGTGATAACCACTACACCACAGAACCACGCTTTTTCGATGAGAGAAAGTGAAGCCATCGGAATAACATCCACGCTTAGATCAAAAGATAAGTAGGTTCTGTCCGGGTTCGAACCGGAAACCTGCGTGTAAAGCAGACGTGATAAGCACTACACCAGAGAACCTCTCCTTTTGGATAACAGAAAGTGAAGAAATATGAAATATATGCACAACTGAGATCAAAAGAAAAGTAGTTTCTGTCCGGGATCGAACCGGACACCTTCCGCGGTTGAAGCAGACGTGATAACCACTACACAACAGAACCTCTCCTTTTGGATAACAGAAAGTGAAGAAATCGGAAAATCATCCACGCTGAGATCAAAAGAAAAGTAGGTTCTGTCCGGGATCGAACCGGAGACCTTCCACGTGTGAAACAGTCGTGATAACCCCTACACCACAACTTTTGGATGAGAGAAAGTGAAGCCATCGGAATAACATCCACGCTTAGATCAAAGAAAAGTAGGTTCTGTCCGGGATCGAACCGGAGACCTTCTGCGTGTTAAGCAAACGTGATAAACACTACACCACAGAACCACGCTTTTTGGATGAGAGAAAGTGAAGCCATAGGAATAAAATCCACGCTTAGATCAAAAGATAAGTAGGTTCTGTCCGGGTTCGAACCGGAAACCTGCGTGTAAAGCAGACGTGATAAGCACTACACCAGAGAACCTCTCCTTTTGGATAACAGAAAGTGAAGAAATATGAAATATATCCACAACTGAGATCAAAAGAAAAGTAGTTTCTGTCCGGGATCGAACCGGACACCTTCCGCGGTTGAAGCAGACGTGATAACCACTACACCACACCTTTTGGATGAGAGAAAGTGAAACCATCGGAATAACATCCACGCTTAGATCAAAAGAAAAGTAGGTTCTGTCCGGGATCGAACCGGAGACCTTCTGCGTGTTAAGCAGACTTGATAAACACTACACCACAGAAAGACGCTTTTTGGATGAGAGAAAGTGAAACCATCGGAATAACATCCACGCTTAGATCAAAAGAAAAGTAGGTTCTGTCCGGGATCAATCCGGAGACCTTTGCGTGTAAAGCAGACGTGATAACCACTGCACCACAGAACCACACCCGTTGGATGAGAAAAAGTGAAGTCATCGGAATAACATCCACGCTTAGATCAAAAGAAATGTACGTTCTGTCCGGGATCGAACCGGAGACCTTCTGCGTGTAAAGCAGACGTGATAACCACTGCACCACAGAACCACACCCGTTGGATGAGAAAAAGTGAAGCCATCGGAATAACATTCACGCTTAAATCAAAAGAAATGTAGGTTCTGTCCGGGAACGAACCGGAGGCCTTCCGCGTGTGAAGCAGACGTGATAACATCTACACCACAGAACCACACCCGTTGGATGAGAAAAAGTGTAGCCACCGGAATAACATCAACGCTTGGATCAAAAGAAAAGTAGGTTCTGTGCGGGATCGAACCGGAGACCTTCTGCGTGTTACGCAGACGTGATAACCACTACAGCACAGAACTACGCTTTTTCGTTGAGAGAAAGTGAAGCCATTGGAATAACATCCACGCTTAGATCAAAAGAAATGTAGGTTCTGTCCGGGATCGAACCGGAGGCCTTCCGCGTGTGAAGCAGACGTGATAACCACTGCACCACAGAACCACACCCGTTGGTTGAGAAAAAGTGAAGCCATCGGAATAACATTCACGCTTAGATCAAAAGAAAAGTAGGTTCTGTGCGGGATCGAACCGGAGACCTTCTGCGTGTTACGCAGACGTGATAACCACTACAGCACAGAACCACACCCGTTTGATGAGAAAAAGTGAAGCCATCGGAATAACATCCACGCATAGATCCAAAGAAAAGTAGGTTCTGTCCGGGATCGAACCGGAGACCTTCTGCGTGTTATGCAGACGTGATATAACCACTACACCACAGAACTACGCTTTTTCCATGAGAGAAAGTAAAGCCATCGGTATAACATCCACGCTTAGATCAAAAGAAATGTAGGTTCTGTCCGGGATCGTACCGGAGGCCTTCCGCGTGTGAAGCAGACGTGATAACCACTACACCAAAGAACAACACCCGTTGGATGAGAAAAAGTGTAGCCACCGGATTAACATCCACGCTTAGATCAAAAGAAAAGTAGGTTCTGTCCGGGTTCGAACCGGAAACCTTCCGCGGTTGAAGCAGACGTGATAACCACTACAGCACACCTTTTGGATGAGAGAAAGTGAAGCCATCGGAATAACATCCACGATTAGATCAAAAGAAAAGTAGGTTCTGTCCGGGATCGAACCGGAGACTTTCCGCGTGTGAAGCAGACGTGATAACCACTACACCACAGAACCACACCCGTTGGATGAGAAAAAGTGAAGCCATCGGAATAACATCCACGCTTAGATCAAAAGAAAAGTAGGTTCTGTCCGGGATCGAACCGTAGACCTTCTGCGTGTTAAGCAGACGTGATAACCACTACACCACACTTTTTCGATGAGAGAAAGTGAAGCCATCGGAATAACATCCACGCTTAGATCAAGAGAAATGTAGGTTCTGTCCGGGATCGAACCGGAGGCCTTCCGCGTGTGAAGCAGACTTGATAACCACTACACAACAGAACCACACCCGTTGGATAAGAAAAAGTGAAACCATCGGAATAACATCCACGCTTAGATCAAAAGAAAAGTAGTTTCTGTCCGGGATCGAACCGGAAACCTTCCGCGGTTGAAGCAGACGTGATAACCACTACACCACACCTTTTGGATGAGAGAAAGTGAAGCCATAGGAATAACATCCACGCTTAGATCAAAAGAAAAGTAGGTTCTGTCCGGGTCCGAACCGGAGATCTGCGTGTAAAGCAGACATGATAAGCACTACACCACAGAACCTCTCCTTTTGGATAACAGAAAGTGAAGAACATCCACGCTGAGATCAAAAGAATAGTAGTTTCTGTCCGGGATCGAACCGGATACATTCCGCGGTTGAAGCAGACGTGATAACCTCTACACCACACCTTTTGGATGAGAGAAAGTGAAGCCATCGGAATAACATCCAGGCTTAGATCAAAAGAAAAGTAGGTTCTGTCCGGGATCGAACCGGAGACCTTCTGCATGTTAAGCAGACGTGATAACCACTACACCACAGAACCACACCCGTTGGAGGAGAAAAAGTGAAACCATCGGAATAACATCCACGCTTAGATCAAAAGAAAAGTAGGTTCTATCCGGGATTGAACAGGAGACCATCTGCGTGTTAAGCAGACGTGATAACCCTTACACCACAGAACAACGCTTTTTGGATGAGAGAAATTGAAGCCATCGGAATAACATCCACCCTTAGATCAAAAGAAATGTAGGTTCTGTCAGGGATCGAACCGGAGGCCTTCCGCGTGTGAAGCAGACGTGATAACCACTAAACCACAGAACCAAACCCGTTGGATGAGAAAAAGTGTAGCCACCGGAATAACATCCACGCTTAGATCAAATGAAATATAGATTCTGTCCGGGATCGAACCGGAGACCTTCTGCGTGTTATGTAGACGTGATAACCACTACACCACATAACCACGCTTTTTGGATGAGAAAAAGTGAAGCCATTGGAATTACATCCACGCATAGATCAAAAGAATAGTAGGTTCTGTCCGGGATCGAACCGGAGGCCTTCCGCGTGTGAAGCAGTCGTGATAACCACTACACCACAGAACCACACCCGTTGGATGAGAAAAAGTGTAGCCACCGGAATAACATCCACGCTTAGATCAAAAGAAAAGTAGGTTCTGTCCGGGATCGAACCGGAGACCTTCTGCGTGTTAAGCAGACGTGATAACCACTACGCCACAGAACCACACCCGTTGGATGAGAAAAAGTGAAGCCATCGGAATAACATCCACGCTTAGATCAAAAGAAATGTAGGTTCTGTCCGGGATCGAACCGGAGGCCTTGCGCGTGTGAAGCAGACGTGATAACCACTACACCACAGAACCACACCGTTGGATGAGAAAAAGTGTAGCCACCGGAATAACATCCACGCTTAAATCAAAAGAAAAGTAGGTTCTGTGCGGGATCGAACCGGAGACATTCTGCGTGTTATGCAGACGTGATAACCACTACAACACAGAACCACGCTTTTTCGATGAGAGAAAGTGAAGCCATCGGAATAACATCCACGCTTAGATCAAAAGAAATGTAGGCTCTGTCCGGGATCGAACCGGAGGCCTTCAGCGTGTGAAGCAGACGTGATAACCACTACACCACAGAACAAAACCCGTTGGATGAGAAAAAGTGTAGCCACCGGAATAACATCCACGCTTAGATCAAAAGAAAAGTAGGTTCTGTCCGGGATCGAACCGGAGACCTTCCGCGGTTGAAGCAGACGTGACAACCCTTACACCACACCTTTTGGATGAGAGAAAGTGAAGCCATCGGAATAACATCCACGCTTAGATCAAAAGAAAAGTAGGTTCTGTCCGGGATCGAACCGGAGACCTTCTGCGTGTTAAGCAAACGTGATAACCACTACACCACAAAACCACGCTTTTTGGATGAGAGAAAGTGAAGCCATAGGAATAACATCCACGCTTAGATCAAAAGAAATGTAGGTTCTGTCCGGGTTCGAAACGGAGAACTGCGTGTAAAGCAGATGTGATAAGCAATACACCACATAACCTCTCCTTTTGGATAACAGAAAGTGAAGAAATCGGAAAAACATCCACGCTGATATCAAAAGAAAAGTAGTTTCTGTCCGGGATCGAACCGGAGACCTTCCGCGTGTGAAGCAGACGTGATAACCACTACACCACAGAACCACACCCGTTGGATGAGAAAAATTGTAGCCACCGGAATAACATCCACGCTTAGATCAAAAGAAAAGTAGGTTCTGTCGGGGATCGAACCGGAGACCTTCTGCGTGTTATGCAGACGTGATAACCACTACACCACAAAACCACGCTTTTTGGTTGAGAGAAAGTGAAGCCATAGGAATAACATCCTCGCTTAGATCAAAAGAAATGTAGGTTCTGTCCGGGAACGAACCGGAGGCCTTCCGCGTGTGAAGCAGACGTGATAACCTCTACAGTACAGAACCACACTCGTTGGAGGAGAAAAAGTGAAGCCATCGGAATAACATCCACGCATAGATCCAAAGAAAAGTAGGTTCTGTCCGCAATCGAACCGGAGACCTTCTGCGTGTTATGCAGACGTGATAACCACTACACCACAGAACTACGCTTTTTCGTTGAGAGAAAGTGAAGCCATCGGAATAACATCCACGCTTAGATCAAAAGAAATGTAGGTTCTGTCCGGGATCGAACCGGAGGCCTTCCGCGTGTGAAGCAGACGTGATAACCACTGCACCACAGAACCACACCCGTTGGTTGAGAAAAAGTGAAGCCATCGGAATAACATTCACGCTTAGATCAAAAGAAATGTATGTTCTGTCCGGGAACGAACCGGAGGCCTTCGGCGTGTGAAGCAGACGTGATAACCACTACACCACAGAACCACACCCGACGGATTAGAAAAAGTGGAGCCACCGGAATAACATCATCGCTTAGATCAAAAGAAAAGTAGGTTCTGTGCGGGATCGAACCGGAGACCTTCTGCGTGTTATGCAGACGTGAAAACCACTACAGCACAGAACCACACCCGTTTGATGAGAAAAAGTGAAGCCATCGGAATAACATCCACGCATAGATCCAAAGAAAAGTAGGTTCTGTCCGGGATTGAACCGGAGACCTTCTGCAGACGTGATAACCACTACACCACAGAACAACACCCGTTGGATGAGAAAAAGTGTAGCCACCGGATTAACATCCACGCTTAGATCAAAAGAAAAGTAGGTTCTGTCCGGGTTCGAACCGGAAACATTCCGCGGTTGAAGCAAATGTGATAACCACTACAGCACACCTTTTGGATGAGAGAAAGTGAAGCCATCGGAATAACATCCACGCTTAGATCAAAAGAAAAGTAGGTTCTGTCCGGGATCGAACCGGAGACCTTCCGCGTGTGAAGCAGACGTGATAACAACTACACCACAGAACCACACCCGACGGATGAGAAAAAGTGGAGCCACCGGAATAACATCAACGCTTAGATCAAAAGAAAAGTAGGTTCTGTGCGGGATCGAACCGGAGACCTTCTGCGTGTTATGCAGACGTGATAACCACTACACCACAGAACTACGCTTTTTCGATGAGAGAATGTGAAGCCATCGGAATAACATCCACGCTTAGATCAAAAGAAATGTAGGTTCTGTCCGGGATCGAACCGGAGGCCTTCCGCGTGTGAAGCAGACGTGATAACCACTACACCACAGAACAACACCCGTTGGATGAGAAAAAGTGTAGCCACCGGATTAACATCCACGCTTAGATCAAAAGAAAAGTAGGTTCTGTCCGGGTTCGAACCGGAAACCTTCCGCGGTTGAAGCAAATGTGATAACCACTACAGCACACCTTTTGGATGAGAGAAAGTGAAGCCATCGGAATAACATCCACGCTTAGATCAAAAGAAAAGTAGGTTCTGTCCGGGATCGAACCGGAGACCTTCCGCGTGTGAAGCAGACGTGATAACCACTACAATAAAGAACCACACCCGTTGGATGAGAAAAAGTGAAGACATCGGAATAACATCCACGCTTAGATCAAAAGAAAAGTAGGTTCTGTCCGGGATCGAACCGTAGACCTTCTGCGTGTTAAGCAGACGTGATAACAACTACACCACACTTTTTCAATGAGAGAAAGTGAAGCCATCGGAATAACATCCACGCTTAGATCAAGAGAAATGTAGGTTCTGTCCGGGATCGAACCGGAGGCCTTCCGCGTGTGAAGCAGACTTGATAACCACTACACCACAGAACCACACCCGTTGGATAAGAAAAAGTGAAACCATCGGAATAACATCCACTCTTAGATCAAAAGAAAAGTAGGTTCTATCCGGGATCGAACCTGAGACCATCTGCGAGTTAAACAGACGTGATAACCCCTACACCACAGAACCACTCTTTTTCGATGAGAGAAAGTGTAGCCATCAGAATAACATCCACGCATAGATCAAAAGATAAGTAGGTTCTGTCCGGGATCGAACAGGAGAACTTCTGCGTGTTATGCAGACGTGATAACCACTACACCACAGAACCACGCTTTTTCGATGAGAGAAAGTGAAGCCATCGGAATAACATCCACGCTTAGATCAAAAGAAATGTAGGTTCTGTCCTGGATCGAACTGTAGGCCTTCCGCGTGTGAAGCAGACTTGATAACCCCTACACCACACCTTTTGGATGAGAGAAAGTGAAGCCATCGGAATAACATCCACGCTTAGATCAAAAGAAAAGTAGGTTCTTTCCGGGATCGAACCGGAGACCTTCCGCGTGTGAAGCAGACGTGATAACCACTACACCACAGAACAACACCCGTTGGATAAGAAAAAGTGTAGCCACCGGAATAACAACCACGCTTAGATCAAAAGAAAAGTAGGTTCTGTCCTGGATCGAACCGGAGACCTTCCGCGTGTGAAGCAGACTTGATAACCCCTACACCACACCTTTTGGATGAGAGAAAGTGAAGCCATCGGAATAACATCCACGCTTAGATCAAATGAAAAGTAGGTTCTGTCCGGGATCGAACCGGAGACATTCCGCGTGTGAAGCAGACGTGATAACCACTACACCACAGAACCACACCCGTTGGATGAGAAAAAGTGAAGCCATCGGAATAACATCCACGCTTAGCTCAAAAGAAAAGTAGGTTCTGTCCGGGATCGAACCGTAGACCTTCTGCGTGTTAAGCAGACGTGATAACCACTACACCACAGAACCACGCTTTTTCGATGAGAGAAAGTGAAGCCATCGGAATAACATCCACGCTTAGATCAAAAGAAATGTAGGTTCTGTCCTGGATCGAACCGGAGGCCTTCCGCGTGTGAAGCAGACGTGATAACCACTACACCACAGAACAAAACCCGTTGGATGAGAAAAAGTGTAGCCACCGGAATAACATCCACGCTTAAATCAAAAGAAAAGTAGGTTCTGTCCGGGTTCGAACCGGAGATCTGCGTGTAAAGCAGACATGATAAGCACTACACCACAGAACCTCTCCTTTTGGATAACAGAAAGTGAAGAAATCGGAAAAACATCCACGCTGAGATCAAAATAGTAGTTTCCGTCCGGGATCGAACCGGAAACCTTCCGCGGTTGAAGCAGACGTGATAACCACTACACCACACCTTTTCGATGAGAGAAAGTGAAGCCATCGGAATAACATCCACGCTTAGATCAAAAGAAATGTAGGTTCTGTCCGGGATCGAACCGGAGGCCTTCCGCGTGTGAAGCAGACGTGATAACCACTACACCACAGAACAACACCCGTTGGATGAGAAAAAGTGTAGCCACCGGATTAACATCCACGCTTAGATCAAAAGAAAAGTAGGTTCTGTCCGGGTTCGAACCGGAAACCTTCCGCGGTTGAAGCAAATGTGATAACCACTACAGCACACCTTTTGGATGAGAGAAAGTGAAGCCATCGGAATAACATCCACGCTTAGATCAAAAGAAAAGTAGATTCTGTCCGGGATCGAACCGGAGACCTTCCGCGTGTGAAGCAGACGTGATAACCACTACAATAAAGAACCACACCCGTTGGATGAGAAAAAGTGAAGACATCGGAATAACATCCACGCTTAGATCAAAAGAAAAGTAGGTTCTGTCCGGGATCGAACCGTAGACCTTCTGCGTGTTAAGCAGACGTGATAACCACTACACCACACTTTTTCAATGAGAGAAAGTGAAGCCATCGGAATAACATCCACGCTTAGATCAAGAGAAATGTAGGTTCTGTCCGGGATCGAACCGGAGGCCTTCCGCGTGTGAAGCAGACTTGATAACCACTACACAACAGAACCACACCCGTTGGATAAGAAAAAGTGAAACCATCGGAATAACATCCACGCTTAGATCAAAAGAAAAGTAGGTTCTATCCGGGATCGAACCTGAGACCATCTGCGAGTTAAACAGACGTGATAACCCCTACACCACAGAACCACTCTTTTTCGATGAGAGAAAGTGTAGCCATCAGAATAACATCCACGCATAGATCAAAAGATAAGTAGGTTCTGTCCGGGATCGAACAGGAGAACTTCTGCGTGTTATGCAGACGTGATAACCACTACACCACAGAACCACGCTTTTTCGATGAGAGAAAGTGAAGCCATCGGAATAACATCCACTCTTAGATCAAAAGAAATGTAGGTTCTGTCCTGGATCGAACCGTAGGCCTTCCGCGTGTGAAGCAGACTTGATAACCCCTACACCACACCTTTTGGATGAGAGAAAGTGAAGCCATCGGAATAACATCCACGCTTAGATCAAAAGAAAAGTAGGTTCTTTCCGGGATCGAACCGGAGACCTTCCGCGTGTGAAGCAGACGTGATAACCACTACACCACAGAACAACACCCGTTGGATAAGAAAAAGTGTAGCCACCGGAATAACAACCACGCTTAGATCAAAAGAAAAGTAGGTTCTGTCCTGGATCGAACCGGAGACCTTCCGCGTGTGAAGCAGACTTGATAACCCCTACACCACACCTTTTGGATGAGAGAAAGTGAAGCCATCGGAATAACATCCACGCTTAGATCAAATGAAAAGTAGGTTCTGTCCGGGATCGAACCGGAGACATTCCGCGTGTGAAGCAGACGTGATAACCACTACACCACAGAACCACACCCGTTGGATGAGAAAAAGTGAAGCCATCGGAATAACATCCACGCTTAGCTCAAAAGAAAAGTAGGTTCTGTCCGGGAACGAACCGGAGACCTTCTGCGTGTTAAGCAGACGTGATAACCACTACACCACAGAACCACGCTTTTTCGATGAGAGAAAGTGAAGCCATCGGAATAACATCCACGCTTAGATTAAAAGAAATGTAGGTTCTGTCCTGGATCGAAACGGAGGCCTTCCGCGTGTGAAGCAGACGTGATAACCACTACACCACAGAACAAAACCCGTTGGATGAGAAAAAGTGTAGCCACCGGAATAACATCCACGCTTAAATCAAAAGAAAAGTAGGTTCTGTCCGGGTTCGAACCGGAGATCTGCGTGTAAAGCAGACATGATAAGCACTACACCACAGAACCTCTCCTTTTGGATAACAGAAAGTGAAGAAATCGGAAAAACATCCACGCTGAGATCAAAATAGTAGTTTCCGTCCGGGATCGAACCGGAAACCTTCCGCGGTTGAAGCAGACGTGATAACCACTACACCACACCTTTTGGATGAGAGAAAGTGAAGCCATCGGAATAACATCCACGCTTAGATCAAAAGAAAAGTAGGTTCTATCCGGGATTGAACAGGAGACCATCTGCGTGTTAAGCAGACGTGATAACACTTACACCACAGAACAACGCTTTTTGAATGAGAGAAATTGAAGCCATCGGAATAACATCCACGCTTAGATAAAATGAAAAGTAGGTTCTGTCCGGGATCGAACCGGAGACCTTCTGCGAGTTAAGCAGACGTGATAACCAGACTCCACAGAAAGACGCTTTTTGGATGAGAGAAAGTGAAGCCATCGGAATAACATCCACCCTTAGATCAAAAGAAATGTAGGTTCTGTCAGGGATCGAACCGGAGGCCTTCCGCGTGTGAAGCAGACGTGATAACCACTAAACCACAGAACCACACCCGATGGATGAGAAAAAGTGTAGCCACCGGAATAACATCCACGCTTAGATCAAAAGAAATGTAGAATCTGTCCGGGATCGAACCGGAGACCTTCAGCGTGTTATGCAGACGTGATAACCACTACACCACATAACCACGCTTTTTGGATGAGAAAAAGTGAAGCCATCGGAATAACATCCACGCATAGATCAAAAGAAATGTAGGTTCTGTCCGGGATCGAACCGGAGGCCTTCCGCGTGTGAAGCAGTCGTGATAACCACTACACCACAGAACCACACCCGACGGATGAGAAAAAGTGGAGCCACCGGAATAACATCAACGCTTAGATCAAAAGAAAAGTAGGTTCTGTGCGGGATCGAACCGGAGACCTTCTGCGTGTTATGCAGACGTGATAACCACTACAGCACAGAACCACACCCGTTTGATGAGAAAAAGTGAAGCCATCGGAATAACATCCACGCATAGATCCAAAGAAAAGTAGGTTCTGTCCGGGATTGAACCGGAGACCTTCTGCGTGTTATGCAGACGTGATAACCACTACACCACAGAACTACGCTTTTTCGATGAGAGAAAGTGAAGCCATCGGAATAATATCCACGCTTAGATCAAAAGAAATGTAGGTTCTGTCCGGGATCGAACCGGAGGCCTTCCGCGTGTGAAGCAGACGTGATAACCACTACACCACACCTTTTGGATGAGAGAAAGTGAAGCCATCGGAATAACATCCACGCTTAGATCAAAAGAAAAGTAGGTTCTGTCCGGGATCGAACCGGAGACCTTCTGCGTGTGAAGCAGACGTGATAACCACGACACCACACCTTTTGGATGAGAGAAAGTGAAGCCATCGGAATAACATCCACCCTTAGATTAAAAGAGATGTAGGTTCTGCCAGGGATCGAACCGGAGGCCTTCCGCGTGTGAAGTAGACGTGATAACCACTAAACCACAGAACCACACCCGTTGGATGAGATAAAGTGTAGTCACCGGAATAACATCCACGCTTAGATCAAAAGAAAAGTAGATTCCGTCCGGGATCGAACCGGAGGCCTTCCGCGTGTGAAGCAGTCGTGATAACCACTACACCACAGAACCACACCCGTTGGATGAGAAAAAGTGTAGCCATCGGAATAACATCCAAGGTTGGATCAAAAGAAAAGAAGGTTCTGTCCGGTATTGAAATGGAGACCTTCTGCGTGTTAAGCAGACGTGATAACCACTACACCACAGAACCACACCCGTTGGACGAGAAAAAGTGAAGCCATCGGAATAACATCCACGCTTTGATCAAAAGAAATGTAGGTTCTGTCCGGGATCGAACCGGAGGCCTTCCGCGTGTGAAGCAGACGTGATAACCACTACACCACAGAACCACACCCATTGGATGAGAAAAAGTGTAGCCACCGGAATAACATCCACGCTTAGATCAAAAGAAAAGTAGGTTCTGTCCGGGATCGAACCGAAGACCTTCTGCGTGTTAAGCAGACGTGATAACAACTATAGCACAGAACCACGCTTTTTCGATGAGAGAAAGTGAAGCCATAGGAATAACATCCACGCTTAGATCAGAAGAAAAGTAGGTTCTGTCCGGGTTCGAACCGGAGATCTGCGTGTAAATCAGACATGATAAGCACTACCCCACAGAACCTCTCCTTTTGGATAACAGAAAGTGAAGAAATCGTAAAAACATCCACGCTGAGATCAAAAGAATAGTAGTTTCTGTCCGGGATCGAACCGGAAACATTCCGCGGTTGAAGCAGACGTGATAACCTCTACACCACACCTTTTGGATGATTGAAAGTGAATCCATCGGAATAACATCCAGGCTTATATCAAAAGAAAAGTAGGTTCTATCTGGGATTGAACAGGAGACCATCTGCGTGTTAAGCAGACGTGATAACCCTTACACCACAGAACAACGCTTTTTGGATGAGAGAAATTGAAGCCATCGGAATAACATCCACCCTTAGATCAAAAGAAATGTAGGTTCTGTCAGGGATCGAACCGGAGGCCTTCCGCGTATGAAGTAGACGTGATAACCACTAAACCACAGAACCACACCCGTTGGATGAGAAAAAGTGTAGCCACCGGAATAACATCCACGCTTAGATCAAAAGAAATGTAGATTCTGTCCGGGATCGAACCGGAGACCTTCTGCGTGTTATGTAGACGTGATAACCACTGCACCACATAACCACGCTTTATGGATGAGAAAAAGTGAAGCCATCGGAATAACATCCACGCATAGATCAAAAGAAATGTAGGTTCTGTCCGGGATCGAACCGGAGGCCTTCCGCGTGTGAAGCAGTCGTGATAACCACTACACCACAGAACCACACCCGTTGGATGAGATAAAGTGTAGCCACCGGAATAACATCCACGCTTAGATCAAAAGAAAAGTAGGTTCTGTCCGGGATCGATCCCAACTGCGTGTATAGCAGACGGGAAAACCACTACACTACACATCCACTCCTTTTGGATAAGAGAAATTGAAGAAACCGGAATAACATCCACGCTGAGATCAAAAGAAAAGTAGGTTCTGTCCGGGATCGAACCGGAGACATTCTGCGTGTAAAGAAGAGGTGATAACCACTACACCACAGAACCACACCCGTTGAATGAGAAAAATTGAAGCCATCGGAATAACATCCACGCTTAGATTAAAAGAAAAGTAGGTTCTGTCCGGGATCGAACCGGAGACCTTCTGCGTGTAAAGCAGACGTGATAACCACTACACCACAGAGCCACACCCGTTGAATGAGAAAAATTGAAGCCATCGGAATAAGATCCACGCTTAGATCAAAAGAAAAGTAGGTTCTGTCCGGGATCGAACCGGAGACCTTCTGCGTGTAAAGCAGACGTGATAACCACTACACCACAGAACCACACCTGTTGGATGAGAAAAAGTGAAGCCATCGGAATAACATCCACGCTTAGATCAAAAGAAAAGTAGGTTCTGTCCGGGATCGAACCGGAGACCTTCCACGTGTGAAGCAGACGTGATAACCCCTACACCAAACCTTTCGGATGAGAGAAAGTGAAGCCATCGGAATAACATCCACGCTTAGATCGAAGAAAAGTAGGTTCTGTCCGGGACTGAACCGGAGACCTTCTGCGTGTTAAGCAGACGTGATAACCACTACACCACATAACCACGCTTTTTGGATGAGAGAAAGTGAAGCCATAGGAATAACATCCACGCTTAGATCAAAAGAAAAGTAGGTTCTGTCCGGGATCGAACCGGAGACCTTCTGTGTGTTAAGCAGACGTGATAACCACTAAACCACAGAAAGACGCTTTTTGGATGAGAGAAAGTGCAGCCATCCGAATAACATCCACGCTTATATCAAAAGATAAGTAGGTTCTGTCCGGGATCAATCCGGAGACCTTCTGCGTGTAAAGCAGACGTGATAACCACTACAGCACAGAACCACACCCGTTGGATGAGAAAAAGTGAAGTCATCGGAATAACATCCACGCTTAGATCAAAAGAAAAGTAGGTTCTGTCCGGGAACGAACCGGAGGCCTTCCGCGTGTGAAGCAGACGTGATAACCACTACACCACATAACCACACCCGTTGGATGAGAAAAAGTGTAGCCACCGGAATAACATCCACGCTTAGATCAAAAGAATAGTAGTTTCTGTCCGGGATCGAACCGGAAACATTCCGCGGTTGAAGCAGACGTGATAACCTCTACACCACACCTTTTGGATGATTGAAAGTGAATCCATCGGAATAACATCCAGGCTTATATCAAAAGAAAAGTAGGTTCTATCTGGGATTGAACAGGAGACCATCTGCGTGTTAAGCAGACGTGATAACCCTTACACCACAGAACAACGCTTTTTGGATGAGAGAAATTGAAGCCATCGGAATAACATCCACCCTTAGATCAAAAGAAATGTAGGTTCTGTCAGGGATCGAACCGGAGGCCTTCCGCGTGTGAAGTAGACGTGATAACCACTAAACCACAGAACCACACCCGTTGGATGAGAAAAAGTGTAGCCACCGGAATAACATCCACGCTTAGATCAAAAGAAATGTAGATTCTGTCCGGGATCGAACCGGAGACCTTCTGCGTGTTATGTAGACGTGATAACCACTGCACCACATAACCACGCTTTATGGATGAGAAAAAGTGAAGCCATCGGAATAACATCCACGCATAGATCAAAAGAAATGTAGGTTCTGTCCGGGATCGAACCGGAGGCCTTCCGCGTGTGAAGCAGTCGTGATAACCACTACACCACAGAACCACACCCTTTGGATGAGATAAAGTGTAGCCACCGGAATAACATCCACGCTTAGATCAAAAGAAAAGTAGGTTCTGTCCGGGATCGATCCCAACTGCGTGTATAGCAGACGGGAAAACCACTACACTACACATCCACTCCTTTTGGATAAGAGAAATTGAAGAAACCGGAATAACATCCACGCTGAGATCAAAAGAAAAGTAGGTTCTGTCCGGGATCGAACCGGAGACATTCTGCGTGTAAAGAAGAGGTGATAACCACTACACCACAGAACCACACCCGTTGAATGAGAAAAATTGAAGCCATCGGAATAACATCCACGCTTAGATTAAAAGAAAAGTAGGTTCTGTCCGGGATCGAACCGGAGACCTTCTGCGTGTAAAGCAGACGTGATAACCACTACACCACAGAACCACACCCGTTGAATGAGAAAAATTGAAGTCATCGGAATAAGATCCACGCTTAGATCAAAAGAAAAGTAGGTTCTGTCCGGGATCGAACCGGAGACCTTCTGCGTGTAAAGCAGACGTGATAACCACTACACCACAGAACCACACCTGTTGGATGAGAAAAAGTGAAGCCATCGGAATAACATCCACGCTTAGATCAAAAGAAAAGTAGGTTCTGTCCGGGATCGAACCGGAGACCTTCCACGTGTGAAGCAGACGTGATAACCCCTACACCAAACCTTTCGGATGAGAGAAAGTGAAGCCATCGGAATAACATCCACGCTTAGATCGAAGAAAAGTAGGTTCTGTCCGGGACTGAACCGGAGACCTTCTGCGTGTTAAGCAGACGTGATAACCACTACACCACATAACCACGCTTTTTGGATGAGAGAAAGTGAAGCCATAGGAATAACATCCACGCTTAGATCAAAAGAAAAGTAGGTTCTGTCCGGGATCGAACCGGAGACCTTCTGTGTGTTAAGCAGACGTGATAACCACTAAACCACAGAAAGACGATTTTTGGATGAGAGAAAGTGCAGCCATCCGAATAACATCCACGCTTAGATCTAAAGAAAAGTAGGTTCTGTCCGGGAACGAACCGGAGGCCTTCCGCGTGTGAAGCAGACGTGATAACCACTACACCACATAACCACACCCGTTGGATGAGAAAAAGTGTAGCCACCGGAATAACATCCACGCTTAGATCAAAAGAAAAGTAGGTTCTGTCCGGTATCGAACCGGAGACCTTCTGCGTGTTATGCAGACGTGATAACCACTACAGCACAGAACCACACCCGTTGGATGAGAAAAAGTGAAGCCATCGGAATAATATCCACGCTTAGATCAAAAGAAATGTAGGTTCTGTCCGGGATCGAACCGGAGGCCTTCCGCGTGTGAAGCAGACGTGATAACCACTACACCACAGAACAACACCCGTTGGATGAGAGAAAGTGAAGCCATCGGAATAACATCCACGCTTAGATCAAAAGAAAAGTAGGTTCTATCCGGGATTGAACAGGAGACCATCTGCGTGTTAAGCAGACGTGATAACCCTTACACCACAGAACAACGCTTTTTGGATGAGAGCAATTGAAGCCATCGGAATAACATCCACGCTTAGATAAAATGAAAAGTAGGTTCTGTCCGGGATCGAACCTAAGACCTTCTGCGTGTTAAGCAGACGTGATAACCAGACTCCACAGAAAGACGCTTTTTGGATGAGAGATAGTGAAGCCATCGGAATAACATCCACCCTTAGATCAAAAGAAATGTAGGTTCTGTCAGGGATCGAACCGGAGGCCTTCCGCGTGTGAAACAGACGTGATAACCACTAAACCACAGAACCACACCCGTTGGATGAGAAAAAGTGTAGCCATCGGAATAACATCCACGCTTAGATCAAAAGAAAAGTAGGTTTTGTCCGGGATCGAACCGGAGACCTTCCGCGTGTGAAGCAGTCGTGATAACCACTACACCACAGAACCACACCCGTTGGATGAGAAAAAGTGTAGCCACCGGAATAACATCCACGCATAGATCAAAAGAAATGTAGGTTCTGTCCGGGATCGAACCGGAGGCCTTGCGCGTGTGAAGCAGTCGTGATAACCACTACACCACAGAACCACACCCGTTGGATGAGAAAAAGTGTAGCCACCGGAATAACATCCACGCTTAGATCAAAAGAATAGTAGGTTCTGTCCGGGATCGAACCGGAGACTTTCTGCGTGTTAAGCAGACGTGATAACCACTACACCACAAAACCACGCTTTTTGGATGAGAGAAAGTGAAGCCATCGGAATAACATCCACGTATAGATCAAAAGAAATGTAGGTTCTGTCCGGGATCGAACCGGAGGCCTTCCGCGTGTGAAGCAGTCGTGATAACCACTACACCACAGAACCACACCCGTTGGATGAGAAAAAGTGTAGCCACCGGAATAACATCCACGCTTAGATCAAAAGAATAGTAGGTTCTGTCCGGGATCGAACCGGAGACTTTCTGCGTGTTAAGCAGACGTGATAACCACTACACCACAAAACCACGCTTTTTGGATGAGAGAAAGTGAAGAAATCGGAAAAACATCCACGCTGAGATCAAAAGAAAAGTAGTTTCTGTCCGGGATCGAACCGGAAACCTTCCGCATTTGAAGCAGACGTGATAACCACTACACCACAGAACCACACCGTTGGATGAGAAAAAGTGAAGCCATCAGAATAACATCCACGCATAGATCAAAAGAAAAGTAGGTTCTGTCCGGGATCGAACCGAAGACCTTCTGCGTGTTATGCAGACGTGATAACCACTACACCACAGAACCACGCTTTTTCGATGAGAGAAAGTGAAGCCATCGGAATAACATCCACGCTTAGATCAAAAGAAATGTAGGTTCTGTCCGGGATCGAACCGGAGGCCTTCCGCGTGTGAAGCAGATGTGATAACCACTACACCACAGAACAAAACCCGTTGGATGAGAAAAAGTGTAGCCACCGGAATAACATCCACGCTTAGATCAAAAGAAAAGTAGGTTCTGTCCGGGATCGAACCGGAGACCTTCTGCGTGTTAAGCAAACGTGATAACCACTACACCACAAAACCACGCTTTTTGGATGAGAGAAAGTGAAGCCATAGGAATAACATCCACGCTTAGATCAAAAGAAATGTAGGTTCTGTCCGGGTTCGAACCGGAGAACTGCGTGTAAAGCAGACGTGATAAGCACTACACCACAGAACCTCTCCTTTTGGATAACAGAAAGTGAAGAAATCGGAAAAACATCCACGCTGATATCAAAAGAAAAGTAGTTTCTGTCCGGGATCGAACCGGAAACCTTCCGCGGTTGAAGCAGACATGATAACCACTACACCACACCTTTTGGATGAGAGAAAGTGAAGCCATCGGAATAACATCCACGCTTAGATCAAAAGAAAAGTAGGTTCTGTCCGGGATCGAACCGGAGACCTTCCGCGTGTGAAGCAGACGTGATAACCACTACACCACAGAACCACACCCGTTGGATGAGAAAAAGTGAAGCCATCAGAATAACATCCACGCTTAGATCAAAAGAAAAGTAGGTTCTGTCCGGGATCGAACCGGAGACCTTCTGCGTGTTAAGCAGACGTGAAAACCACTACACCACAGAACCACGCTTTTTCGATGAGAGAAAGTGAAGCCATCGGAATAACATCCACGCTTAGATCAAAAGAAATGTAGGTTCAGTCCGGGATCGAACCGGAGACCATCTGCGTGTTAAGCAGACGTGATAACCCTTACACCACAGAACAACGCTTTTTGGATAAGAGAAAGTGAAGTCATCGGAATAACATCCACGCTTAGATAAAAAGAAAAGTAGGTTCTGTCCGGGATCGAACCGTAGACCTTCTGCGTGTTAAGCAGACGTGATAACAAGACTCCACAGAAAGACGCTTTTTGGATGAGAGAAAGTGAAGCCATCGGAATAACATCCACCCTTAGACCAAAAGAAATGTAGGTTTTGTCAGGGATGGATTCGGAGGCCTTCCGCGTGTGAAGCTGACGTGATAACCACTACACCACAGAACCACACCCGTTGGATGAGAAAAAGTGTAGCCACCGGAATAACATCCACGCTTAGATCAAAAGAAAAGTCGGTTTTGTCCGGGATCGAACCGGAGACCTTCTGCGTGTTATGCAGACGTGATAACCACTACACAATATAACCACGCTTTTTGGATGAGAAAAAGTGAAGCCATCGGAATAACATCCACGCTTAGATCAAAAGAAAAGTAGGTTCTGTCCGGTATCGAACCGGAGACCTTCTGCGTGTTATGCAGACGTGATAACCACTACAGCACAGAACAACACCCGTTGGATGAGAAAAAGTGAAGCCATCGGAATAATATCCACGCTTAGATCAAAAGAAATGTAGGTTCTGTCCGGGATCGAACCGGAGGCCTTCCGCGTGTGAAGCAGACGTGATAACCACTACACCACAGAACAACACCCGTTGGATGAGAGAAAGTGAAGCCATCGGAATAACATCCACGCTTAGATCAAAAGAAAAGTAGGTTCTATCCGGGATTGAACAGGAGACCATCTGCGTGTTAAGCAGACGTGATAACCCTTACACCACAGAACAACGCTTTTTGGATGAGAGCAATTGAAGCCATCGGAATAACATCCACCCTTAGATCAAAAGAAATGTAGGTTCTGTCAGGGATCGAACCGGAGGCCTTCCGCGTGTGAAACAGACGTGATAACCACTAAACCACAGAACCACACCCGTTGGATGAGAAAAAGTGTAGCCACCGGAATAACATCCACGCTTAGATCAAAAGAAAAGTAGGTTTTGTCCGGGATCGAACCGGAGACCTTCTGCGTGTTATGCAGACGTGATAACCACTACACCACATAACCACGCTTTTTGGATGAGAAAAAGTGAAGCCATCGGAATAACATCCACGCATAGATCAAAAGAAATGTAGGTTCTGTCCGGGATCGAACCGGAGGCCTTCCGCGTGTGAAGCAGTCGTGATAACCACTACACCACAGAACCACACCCGTGGGATGAGAAAAAGTGTAGCCACCGGAATAACATCCACGCTTAGATCAAAAGAAAAGTAGGTTCTGTCCGGGATCGAACCGGAGACTTTCTGCGTGTTAAGCAGACGTGATAACCACTACACCACAAAACCACGCTTTTTGGATGAGAGAAAGTGAAGAAATGGGAAAAACATCCACGCTGAGATCAAAAGAAAAGTAGTTTCTTTCCGGGATCGAACCGGAAACCTTCCGCATTTGAAGCAGACGTGATAACCACTACACCACAGAACCACACCGTTGGATGAGAAAAAGTGAAGCCATCAGAATAACATCCACGCATAGATCAAAAGAAAAGTAGGTTCTGTCCGGGATCGAACCGAAGACCTTCTGCGTGTTATGCAGACGTGATAACCACTACACCACAGAACCACGCTTTTTCGATGAGAGAAAGTGAAGCCATCGGAATAACATCCACGCTTAGATCAAAAGAAATGTAGGTTCTGTCCGGGATCGAACCGGAGGCCTTCCGCGTGTGAAGCAGATGTGATAACCACTACACCACAGAACAAAACCCGTTGGATGAGAAAAAGTGTAGCCAACGGAATAACATCCACGCTTAGATCAAAGGAAAGTAGGTTCTGTCCGGGATCGAACCGGAGACCTTCTGCGTGTTAAGCAAACGTGATAACCACTACACCACAAAACCACGCTTTTTGGATGAGAGAAAGTGAAGCCATAGGAATAACATCCACGCTTAGATCAAAAGAAATGTAGGTTCTGTCCGGGTTCGAACCGGAGAACTGCGTGTAAAGCAGACGTGATAAGCACTACACCACAGAACCTCTCCTTTTGGATAACAGAAAGTGAAGAAATCGGAAAAACATCCACGCTGATATCAAAAGAAAAGTAGTTTCTGTCCGGGATCGAACCGGAAACCTTCCGCGGTTGAAGCAGACATGATAACCACTACACCACACCTTTTGGATGAGAGAAGTGAAGCCATCGGAATAACATCCACGCTTAGATCAAAAGAAAAGTAGGTTCTGTCCGGGATCGAACCGGAGACCTTCCGCGTGTGAAGCAGACGTGATAACCACTACACCACAGAACCACACCCGTTGGATGAGAAAAAGTGAAGCCATCAGAATAACATCCACGCTTAGATCAAAAGAAAAGTAGGTTCTGTCCGGGATCGAACCGGAGACCTTCTGCGTGTTAAGCAGACGTGAAAACCACTACACCACAGAACCACGCTTTATCGATGAGAGAAAGTGAAGCCATCGGAATAACATCCACGCTTAGATCAAAAGAAATGTAGGTTCAGTCCGGGATCGAACCGGAGACCATCTGCGTGTTAAGCAGACGTGATAACCCTTACACCACAGAACAACGCTTTTTGGATAAGAGAAAGTGAAGTCATCGGAATAACATCCACGCTTAGATAAAAAGAAAAGTAGGTTCTGTCCGGGATCGAACCGTAGACCTTCTGCGTGTTAAGCAGACGTGATAACAAGACTCCACAGAAAGACGCTTTTTGGATGAGAAAAAGTGAAGCCATCAGAATAACATCCACGATTAGATCAAAAGAAAAGTAGGTTCTGTCCGGGATCGAACCGGAGACCTTCTGCGTGTTAAGCAGACGTGAAAACCACTACACCACAGAACCACGCTTTTTCGATGAGAGAAAGTGAAGCCATCGGAATAACATCCACGCTTAGATCAAAAGAAATGTAGGTTCAGTCCGGGATCGAACCGGAGACCATCTGCGTGTTAAGCAGACGTGATAACCCTTACACCACAGAACAACGCTTTTTGGATAAGAGAAATTGAAGTCATCGGAATAACATCCACGCTTAGATAAAAAGAAAAGTAGGTTCTGTCCGGGATCGAACCGTAGACCTTCTGCGTGTTAAGCAGACGTGATAACAAGACTCCACAGAAAGACGCTTTTTGGATGAGAGAAAGTGAAGCCATCGGAATAACATCCACCCTTAGACCAAAAGAAATGTAGGTTTTGTCAGGGATGGATTCGGAGGCCTTCCGCGTGTGAAGCTGACGTGATAACCACTACACCACAGAACCACACCCGTTGGATGAGAAAAAGTGTAGCCACCGGAATAACATCCACGCTTAGATCAAAAGAAAAGTCTGTTTTGTCCGGGATCGAACCGGAGACCTTCTGCGTGTTATGCAGACGTGATAACCACTACACAATATAACCACGCTTTTTGGATGAGAAAAAGTGAAGCCATCGGAATAACATCCACGCTTAGATCAAAAGAAAAGTAGGTTCTGTCCGGTATCGAACCGGAGACCTTCTGCGTGTTATGCAGACGTGATAACCACTACAGCACAGAACAACACCCGTTGGATGAGAAAAAGTGAAGCCATCGGAATAATATCCACGCTTAGATCAAAAGAAATGTAGGTTCTGTCCGGGATCGAACCGGAGGCCTTCCGCGTGTGAAGCAGACGTGATAACCACTACACCACAGAACAACACCCGTTGGATGAGAGAAAGTGAAGCCATCGGAATAACATCCACGCTTAGATCAAAAGAAAAGTAGGTTCTATCCGGGATTGAACAGGAGACCATCTGCGTGTTAAGCAGACGTGATAACCCTTACACCACAGAACAACGCTTTTTGGATGAGAGCAATTGAAGCCATCGGAATAACATCCACGCTTAGATAAAATGAAAAGTAGGTTCTGTCCGGGATCGAACCTAAGACCTTCTGCGTGTCAAGCAGACGTGATAACCAGACTCCACAGAAAGACGCTTTTTGGATGAGAGAAAGTGAAGCCATCGGAATAACATCCACCCTTAGATCAAAAGAAATGTAGGTTCTGTCAGGGATCGAACCGGAGGCCTTCCGCGTGTGAAACAGACGTGATAACCACTAAACCACAGAACCACACCCGTTGGATGAGAAAAAGTGTAGCCACCGGAATAACATCCACGCTTAGATCAAAAGAAAAGTAGGTTTTGTCCGGGATCGAACCGGAGACCTTCTGCGTGTTATGCAGACGTGATAACCACTACACCACATAACCACGCTTTTTGGATGAGAAAAAGTGAAGCCATCGGAATAACATCCACGCATAGATCAAAAGAAATGTAGGTTCTGTCCGGGATCGAACCGGAGGCCTTCCGCGTGTGAAGCAGTCGTGATAACCACTACACCACAGAACCACACCCGTTGGATGAGAAAAAGTGTAGCCACCGGAATAACATCCACGCTTAGATCAAAAGAAAAGTAGGTTCTGTCCGGGATCGAACCGGAGACTTTCTGCGTGTTAAGCAGACGTGATAACCACTACACCACAAAACCACGCTTTTTGGATGAGAGAAAGTGAAGAAATCGGAAAAACATCCACGCTGAGATCAAAAGAAAAGTAGTTTCTTTCCGGGATCGAACCGGAAACCTTCCGCATTTGAAGCAGACGTGATAACCACTACACCACAGAACCACACCGTTGGATGAGAAAAAGTGAAGCCATCAGAATAACATCCACGCATAGATCAAAAGAAAAGTAGGTTCTGTCCGGGATCGAACCGAAGACCTTCTGCGTGTTATGCAGACGTGATAACCACTACACCACAGAACCACGCTTTTTCGATGAGAGAAAGTGAAGCCATCGGAATAACATCCACGCTTAGATCAAAAGAAATGTAGGTTCTGTCCGGGATCGAACCGGAGGCCTTCCGCGTGTGAAGCAGATGTGATAACCACTACACCACAGAACAAAACCCGTTGGATGAGAAAAAGTGTAGCCAACGGAATAACATCCACGCTTAGATCAAAGGAAAGTAGGTTCTGTCCGGGATCGAACCGGAGACCTTCTGCGTGTTAAGCAAACGTGATAACCACTACACCACAAAACCACGCTTTTTGGATGAGAGAAAGTGAAGCCATAGGAATAACATCCACGCTTAGATCAAAAGAAATGTAGGTTCTGTCCGGGTTCGAACCGGAGAACTGCGTGTAAAGCAGACGTGATAAGCACTACACCACAGAACCTCTCCTTTTGGATAACAGAAAGTGAAGAAATCGGAAAAACATCCACGCTGATATCAAAAGAAAAGTAGTTTCTGTCCGGGATCGAACCGGAAACCTTCCGCGGTTGAAGCAGACATGATAACCACTACACCACACCTTTTGGATGAGAGAAGTGAAGCCATCGGAATAACATCCACGCTTAGATCAAAAGAAAAGTAGGTTCTGTCCGGGATCGAACCGGAGACCTTCCGCGTGTGAAGCAGACGTGATAACCACTACACCACAGAACCACACCCGTTGGATGAGAAAAAGTGAAGCCATCAGAATAACATCCACGCTTAGATCAAAAGAAAAGTAGGTTCTGTCCGGGATCGAACCGGTGACCTTCTGCGTGTTAAGCAGACGTGAAAACCACTACACCACAGAACCACACTTTATCGATGAGAGAAAGTGAAGCCATCGGAATAACATCCACGCTTAGATCAAAAGAAATGTAGGTTCAGTCCGGGATCGAACCGGAGACCATCTGCGTGTTAAGCAGACGTGATAACCCTTACACCACAGAACAACGCTTTTTGGATAAGAGAAAGTGAAGTCATCGGAATAACATCCACGCTTAGATAAAAAGAAAAGTAGGTTCTGGCCGGGATCGAACCGTAGACCTTCTGCGTGTTAAGCAGACGTGATAACAAGACTCCACAGAAAGACGCTTTTTGGATGAGAGAAAGTGAAGCCATCGGAATAACATCCACCCTTAGACCAAAAGAAATGTAGGTTTTGTCAGGGATGGATTCGGAGGCCTTCCGCGTGTGAAGCTGACGTGATAACCACTACACCACAGAACCACACCCGTTGGATGAGAAAAAGTGTAGCCACCGGAATAACATCTACGCTTAGATCAAAAGAAAAGTAGGTTTTGTCCGGGATCGAACCGGAGACCTTCTGCGTGTTATGCAGACGTGATAACCACTACACAATATAACCACGCTTTTTGGATGAGAAAAAGTGAAGCCATCGGAATAACATCCACGCATAGATCAAAAGAAATGTAGGTTCTGTCAGGGATCGAACCGGAGGCCTTCCGCGTGTGAAACAGTCGTGATAACCACTACACCACAGAACCACACCCGTTGGATGAGAAAAAGTGTAGCCACCGGAATAACATCCACGCTTAGATCAAAATAAAAGTAGGTTCTGTCCGGGTTCGAACCGGAGATCTGCGTGTAAAGCAGACATGATAAGCACTACACCACAGAACCTCTCCTTTTGGATAACAGAAAGTGAAGAAATCGGAAAAACATCCACGCTGAGATCAAAATAGTAGTTTCTGTCCGGGATCGAACCGGAAACCTTCCGCGGTTGAAGCAGACGTGATAACCACTACACCACAGAACCACACCCGTTGGATGAGAGAAAGTGAAGCCATCGGAATAACATCCACGCTTAGATCAAAAGAAAAGTAGGTTCTATCCGGGATTGAACAGGAGACCATCTGCGTGTTAAGCAGACGTGATAACCCTTACACCACAGAACAACGCTTTTTGGATGAGAGCAATTGAAGCCATCGGAATAACATCCGCGCTTAGATAAAATGAAAAGTAGGTTCTGTCCGGGATCGAACCGGAGACCTTCTGCGTGTTAAGCAGACGTGATAACCAGACTCCACAGAAAGACGCTTTTTGGATGAGAGAAAGTGAAGCCATTGGAATAACATCCACCCTTAGATCAAAAGAAATGTAGGTTCTGTCAGGGATCGAACCGGAGGCCTTCCGCGTGTGAAACAGACGTGATAACCACTAAACCACAGAACCACACCCGTTGGATGAGAAAAAGTGTAGCCACCGGAATAACATCCACGCTTAGATCAAAAGAAATGTAGAATCTGTCCGGGATCGAACCGGAGACCTTCTGCGTGTTATGCAGACGTGATAACCACTACACCACGCTTTTTGGATGAGAAAAAGTGAAGCCATCGGAATAACATCCACGCATAGATCAAAAGAAATGTAGGTTCTGTCCGGGATCGAACCGGAGGCCTTCCGCGTGTGAAGCAGTCGTGATAACCACTACACCACAGAACCACACCCGTTGGATGAGAAAAAGTGTAGCCACCGGAATAACATCCACGCTTAGATCAAAAGAAATGTAGGTTCTGTCCGGGATCGAACCGGAGACCTTCTGCGTGTTAAGCAGACGTGATAACCACTACACCACAGAACCACACCCGTTGGATGAGAAAATTGAAGCCATCGGAATAACATCCACGCTTAGATCAAAAGAAATGTAGGTTCTGTCCGGGATCGGACCGGAGGCCTTTCGCGTGTGAAGCAGACGTGATAACCACTACAACACAGAACCACACCGTTGGATGAGAAAAAGTGTAGCCACCGGAATAACATCCACGCTTAAATCAAAAGAAAAGTAGGTTCTGTGCGGGATCGAACCGGAGACATTCTGCGTGTTATGCAGACGTGATAACCACTACAGCACAGAACCACACTCATTGGATGAGAAAAAGTGAAGCCATCGGAATAACATCCACGCATAGATCAAAAGAAATGTAGGTTCTGTCCGGGATCGAACCGGAGACCTTCTGCGTGTTATGCAGACGTGATAACCACTACACCACAGAACCACGCTTTTTCGATGAGAGAAAGTGAAGCCATAGGAATAACATCCACGCTTAGATCAAAAGAAATGTAGGTTCTGTCCGGGATCGAACCGGAGGCCTTCCGCGTGTGAAGCAGACGTTATAACCACTACACCACAGAACAAAACCCGTTGGATGAGAAAAAGTGTAGCCACAGGAATAACATCCACGCTTAGATCAAAAGAAATGTAGGTTCTGTCGGGGATCGAAACGGATACCTTCTGCGTGTTAAGCAGACGTGATAACCACTACACCACAGAACCACACCCGTTGGATGAGAAAAAGTGAAACCATCGGAAGAACATCCACGCTTAGATCAAAAGAAAAGTAGGTTCTATCCGGGATTGAACAGGAGACCATCTGCGTGTTAAGCAGACGTGATAACCCTTACACCACAGAACAACGCTTTTTGGATGAGAGAAATTGAAGCCATCGGAATAACATCCACGCTTAGATAAAATGAAAGTTGGTTCTGTCCGGGATCGAACCGGAGACCTTCTGCGTGTTAAGCAGACGTGATAACCAGACTCCACAGAAAGACGCTTTTTGGATGAGAGAAAGTGAAGCCATCGGAATAACATCCACCCTTAGATCAAAAGAAATGTAGGTTCTGTCAGGGATCGAACCGGAGGCCTTCCGCGTGGGAAGCAGACGTGATAACCACTAAACCACAGAACCACACCCGTTGGATGAGAAAAAGTGTAGCCACCGGAATAACATCCACGCTTAGATCAAAAGAAATGTAGAATCTGTCCGGGATCGAACCGGAGACCTTCTGCGTGTTATGCAGACGTGATAACCACTACACCACATAACCACGCTTTTTGGATGAGAAAAAGTGAAGCCATCGGAATAACATCCACGCATAGATAAAAAGAAATGTAGGTTCTGTCCGGGATCGAACCGGAGGCCTTCCGGTGTGAAGCAGACGTGATAACCACTACACCACAGAACCACACCCATTGGATGAGAAAAAGTGTAGCCACCGGAATAACATCCACGCTTAGATCAAAAGAAAAGTAGGTTCTGTCCGGGATCGAACCGGAGACCTTCTGCGTGTTAAGCAGACGTGATAACCAGACTCCACAGAAAGACGCTTTTTGGATGAGAGAAAGTGAAGCCATTGGAATAACATCCACCCTTAGATCAAAAGAAATGTAGGTTCTGTCAGGGATCGAACCGGAGGCCTTCCGCGTGTGAAACAGACGTGATAACCACTAAACCACACCCGTTGGATGAGAAAAAGTGTAGTCACCGGAATAACATCCACGCTTAGATCAAAAGAAATGTAGAATCTGTCCGGGATCGAACCGGAGACCTTCTGCGTGTTATGCAGACGTGATAACCACTACACCACATAACCACGCTTTTTGGATGAGAAAAAGTGAAGCCATCGGAATAACATCCACGCATAGATCAAAAGAAATGTAGGTTCTGTCCGGGATCGAAACGGAGGCCTTCCGCGTGTGAAGCAGTCGTGATAACCACTACACCACAGAACCACACCCGTTGGATGAGAAAAAGTGTAGCCACCGGAATAACATCCACGCTAAGATCAAAAGAAAAGTAGGTTCTGTCCGGGATCGAACCGGAGACCTTCTGCGTGTTAAGCAGACGTGATAACCACTACACCACAGAACCACACCCGTTGGATGAGAAAATTGAAGCCATCGGAATAACATCCACGCTTAGATCAAAAGAAATGTAGGTTCTGTCAGGGATCGGACCGGAGGCCTTCCGCGTGTGAAGCAGACGTGATAACCACTACAACACAGAACCACACCGTTGGATGAGAAAAAGTGAAGCCATCGGAATAACATCCACGCATAGATCAAAAGAAATGTAGGTTCTGTCCGGGATCGAACCGGAGACCTTCTGCTTGTTATGCAGACGTGATAACCACTACACCACAGAACCACGCTTTTTCGATGAGAGAAAGTGAAGCCATCGGAATAACATCCACGCTTAGATCAAAAGAAATGTAGGTTCTGTCCGGGATCGAACCGGAGGCCTTCCGCGTGTGAAGCAGACGTTATAACCACTACACCACAGAACAAAACCCGTTGGATGAGAAAAAGAGTAGCCACCGGAATAACATCCACGCTTTGATCAAAAGAAAAGTAGGTTCTGTCCGGGATCGAACCGGAGACCTTCTGCGTGTTAAGCAGACGTGATAACCACTACACCACAGAACCACACCCGTTGGATGAGAAAAAGTGAAGCCATCGGAATAACATCCACGCATAGATCAAAAGAAAAGTAGGTTCTGTCCGGGTTCGAACCGGAGACCTGCGTGTAAAGCAGACATGATAAGCACTACACCACAGAACCTCTCCTTTTGGATAACAGAAAGTGAAGAAATCGGAAAAACATCCACGCTGAGATCAAAAGAATAGTAGTTTCTGTCCGGGATCGAACCGGAAACCTTCCGCGGTTGAAGCAGACGTGATAACCACGACACCACACTTTTGGATGAGAGAAAGTGAAGCCGTCGGAATAACATCCACCCTTAGATTAAAAGAGATGTAGGTTCTGCCAGGGATCGAACCGGAGGCCTTCCGCGTGTGAAGTAGACGTGATAACCACTAAACCACAGAACCACACCCGTTGGATGAGATAAAGTGTAGTCACCGGAATAACATCCACGCTTAGATCAAAAGAAAAGTAGATTCCGTCCGGGATCGAACCGGAGGCCTTCCGCGTGTGAAGCAGTCGTGATAACCACTACACCACAGAACCACACCCGTTGGATGAGAAAAAGTGTAGCCATCGGAATAACATCCACGCTTGGATCAAAAGAAAAGAAGGTTCTGTCCGGGATCGAAATGGAGACCTTCTGCGTGTTAAGCAGACGTGATAACCACTACACCACAGAACCACACCCGTTGGACGAGAAAAAGTGAAGCCATCGGAATAACATCCACGCTTTGATCAAAAGAAATGTAGGTTCTGTCCGGGATCGAACCGGAGGCCTTCCGCGTGTGAAGCAGACGTGATAACCACTACACCACAGAACCACACCCATTGGATGAGAAAAAGTGTAGCCACCGGAATAACATCCACGCTTAGATCAAAAGAAAAGTAGGTTCTGTCCGGGATCGAACCGAAGACCTTCTGCGTGTTAAGCAGACGTGATAACAACTACAGCACAGAACCACGCTTTTTCGATGAGAGAAAGTGAAGCCATAGGAATAACATCCACGCTTAGATCAGAAGAAAAGTAGGTTCTGTCCGGGTTCGAACCGGAGATCTGCGTGTAAATCAGACATGATAAGCACTACCCCACAGAACCTCTCCTTTTGGATAACAGAAAGTGAAGAAATCGTAAAAACATCCACGCTGAGATCAAAAGAATAGTAGTTTCTGTCCGGGATCGAACCGGAAACATTCCGCGGTTGAAGCAGACGTGATAACCTCTACACCACACCTTTTGGATGATTGAAAGTGAATCCATCGGAATAACATCCAGGCTTATATCAAAAGAAAAGTAGGTTCTATCTGGGATTGAACAGGAGACCATCTGCGTGTTAAGCAGACGTGATAACCCTTACACCACAGAACAACGCTTTTTGGATGAGAGAAACTGAAGCCATCGGAATAACATCCACCCTTAGATCAAAAGAAATGTAGGTTCTGTCAGGGATCGAACCGGAGGCCTTCCGCGTGTGAAGTAGACGTGATAACCACTAAACCACAGAACCACACCCGTTGGATGAGAAAAAGTGTAGCCACCGGAATAACATCCACGCTTAGATCAAAAGAAATGTAGATTCTGTCCGGGATCGAACCGGAGACCTTCTGCGTGTTATGTAGACGTGATAACCACTACACCACATAACCAAGCTTTATGGATGAGAAAAAGTGAAGCCATCGGAATAACATCCACGCATAGATCAAAAGAAATGTAGGTTCTGTCCGGGATCGAACCGGAGGCCTTCCGCGTGTGAAGCAGTCGTGATAACCACTACACCACAGAACCACATCCGTTGGATGAGATAAAGTGTAGCCACCGGAATAACATCCACGCTTAGATCAAAAGAAAAGTAGGTTCTGTCCGGGATCGATCCCAACTGCGTGTATAGCAGACGGGAAAACCACTACACTACACATCCACTCCTTTTGGATAAGAGAAATTGAAGAAACCGGAATAACATCCACGCTGAGATCAAAAGAAAAGTAGGTTCTGTCCGGGATCGAACCGGAGACATTCTGCGTGTAAAGAAGAGGTGATAACCACTACACCACACCCGTTGGATGAGAAAAAGTGAAGCCATCGGAATAACATCCACGCTTAGATTAAAAGAAAAGTAGGTTCTGTCCGGGATCGAACCGGAGACCTTCTGCGTGTAAAGCAGACGTGATAACCACTACACCACAGAACCACACCCGTTGAATGAGAAAAATTGAAGCCATCGGAATAAGATCCACGCTTAGATCAAAAGAAAAGTAGGTTCTGTCCGGGATCGAACCGGAGACCTTCTGCGTGTAAAGCAGACGTGATAACCACTACACCACAGAACCACACCCGTTGGATGAGAAAAAGTGAAGCCATCGGAATAACATCCACGCTTAGATCAAAAGAAAAGTAGGTTCTGTCCGGGATCGAACCGGAGACCTTCCACGTGTGAAGCAGACGTGATAACCCCTACACCAAACCTTTCGGATGAGAGAAAGTGAAGCCATCGGTATAACATCCACGCTTAGGTCGAAGAAAAGTAGGTTCTGTCCGGGACTGAACCGGAGACCTTCTGCGTGTTAAGCAGACGTGATAAACACTACACCACAGAACCACGCTTTTTGGATGAGAGAAAGTGAAGCCATAGGAATAACATCCACGCTTAGATCAAAAGAAAAGTAGGTTCTGTCCGGGATCGAACCGGAGACCTTCTGTGTGTTAAGCAGACGTGATAACCACTACACCACAGAAAGACGCTTTTTGGATGAGAGAAAGTGCAGCCATCCGAATAACATCCACGCTTATATCAAAAGATAAGTAGGTTCTGTCCGGGATCAATCCGGAGACCTTCTGCGTGTAAAGCAGACGTGATAACCACTACAGCACAGAACCACACCCGTTGGATGAGAAAAAGTGAAGTCATCGGAATAACATCCACGCTTAGATCAAAAGAAAAGTAGGTTCTGTCCGGGAATGAACCGGAGGCCTTCCGCGTGTGAAGCAGACGTGATAACCACTACACCACATAACCACACCCGTTGGATGAGAAAAAGTGTAGCCACCGGAATAACATCCACGCTTAGATCAAAAGAAAAGTAGGTTCTGTCCGGTATCGAACCGGAGACCTTCTGCATGTTATGCAGACGTGATAACCACTACAGCACAGAACCACACCCGTTGGATGAGAAAAAGTGAAGCCATCGGAATAATATCCAAGCTTAGATCAAAAGAAATGTAGGTTCTGTCCGGGATCGAACCGGAGGCCTTCCGCGTGTGAAGCAGACGTGATAACCACTACACCACAGAACAACACCCGTTGGATGAGAGAAAGTGAAGCCATCGGAATAACATCCACGCTTAGATCAAAAGAAAAGTAGGTTCTGTCCGGGATCGAACCGGAGACCTGCGTGTTAAGCAAACGTGATAACCACTACACCACAAAACCACGCTTTTTGGATGAGAGAAAGTGAAGCCATAGGAATAACATCCACGCTTAGATCAAAAGAAATGTAGGTTCTGTCCGGGATCGAACCGGATGCCTTCCGCGTGTGAAGCAGACGTGATAACCACTACACCACAGAACCACACCCGTTGGATGAGAAAAAGTGTAGCCACCGGAATAACATCCACGCTTAGATCAAAATAGTAGTTTCTGTCCGGGATCGAACCGGAAACTTTCCGCGGTTGAAGCAGACGTGATAACCACTACACCACACCTTTTGGATGAGAGAAAGTGAAGCCATCGGAATAACATCCACGCTTGGATCAAAAGAAAAGTAGGTTCTATCCGGGATTGAACAGGAGACCATCTGCGTGTTAAGCAGACGTGATAACCCTTACACCACAGAACAACGCTTTTTGGATGAGAGCAATTGAAGCCATCGGAATAACATCCACGCTTAGATAAAATGAAAAGTAGGTTCTGTCCGGGATCGAACCTGAGACCTTCTGCGTGTTAAGCAGACGTGATAACCAGACTCCACAGAAAGACACTTTTTGGATGAGAGAAAGTGAAGCCATCGGAATAACATCCACCCTTAGATCAAAAGAAATGTAGGTTCTGTCCGGGATCGAACCGGAGACCTTCCGCGTGTGAAACAGACGTGATAACCACTAAACCACAGAACCACACCCGTTGGATGAGAAAAAGTGTAGCCACCGGAATAACATCCACGCTTAGATCAAAAGAAAAGTAGGTTTTGTCCGGGATCGAACCGGAGACCTTCTGCGTGTTATGCAGACGTGATAACCACTACACCACATAACCACGCTTTTTGGATGAGAAAAAGTGAAGCCATCGGAATAACATCCACGCATAGATAAAAAGAAATGTAGGTTCTGTCCGGGATCGAACCGGAGGCCTTCCGCGTGTGAAGCAGTCGTGATAACCACTACACCACAGAACCACACCCGTTGGATGAGAAAAAGTGTAGCCACCGGAATAACATCCACGCTTAGATCAAAAGAAAAGTAGGTTCTGTCCGGGATCGAACCGGAGACTTTCTGCGTGTTAAGCAGACGTGATAACCACTACACCACAAAACCACGCTTTTTGGATGAGAGAAAGTGAAGAAATCGGAAAAACATCCACGCTGAGATCAAAAGAAAAGTAGTTTCTGTGCGGTATCGAACCGGAAACCTTCCGCATTTGAAGCAGACGTGATAACCACTACACCACAGAACCACACCGTTGGATGAGAAAAAGTGAAGCCATCAGAATAACATCCACGCATAGATCAAAAGAAAAGTAGGTTCTGTCCGGGATCGAACCGAAGACCTTCTGCGTGTTATGCAGACGTGATAACCACTACACCACAGAACCACGCTTTTTCGATGAGAGAAAGTGAAGCCATCGGAATAACATCCACGCTTAGATCAAAAGAAATGTAGGTTCTGTCCGGGATCGAACCGGAGGCCTTCCGCGTGTGAAGCAGATGTGATAACCACTACACCACAGAACAAAACCCGTTGGATGAGAAAAAGTGTAGCCACCGGAATAACATCCACGCTTAGATCAAAAGAAAAGTAGGTTCTGTCCGGGATCGAACCGGAGACCTTCTGCGTGTTAAGCAAACGTGATAACCACTACACCACAAAACCACGCTTTTTGGATGAGAGAAAATGAAGCCATAGGAATAACATCCACGCTTAGATCAAAAGAAATGTAGGTTCTGTCCGGTTTCGAACCGGAGAACTGCGTGTAAAGCAGACGTGATAAGCACTACACCACAGAACCTCTCCTTTTGGATAACAGAAAGTGAAGAAATCGGAAAAACATCCACGCTGATATCAAAAGAAAAGTAGTTTCTGTCCGGGATCGAACCGGAAACCTTCCGCGGTTGAAGCAGACATGATAACCACTACACCACACCTTTTGGATGAGAGAAAGTGAAGCCATCGGAATAACATCCACGCTTAGATCAAAAGAAAAGTAGGTTCTGTCCGGGATCGAACCGGAGACCTTCCGCGTGTGAAGCAGACGTGATAACCACTACACCACAGAACCACACCCGTTGGATGAGAAAAAGTGAAGCCATCAGAATAACATCCACGCTTAGATCAAAAGAAAAGTAGGTTCTGTCCGGGATCGAACCGGAGACCTTCTGCGTGTTAAGCAGACGTGAAAACCACTACACCACAGAACCACGCTTTTTCGATGAGAGAAAGTGAAGCCATCGGAATAACATCCACGCTTAGATCAAAAGAAATGTAGGTTCAGTCCGGGATCGAACCGGAGACCATCTGCGTGTTAAGCAGACGTGATAACCCTTACACCACAGAACAACGCTTTTTGGATAAGAGAAAGTGAAGTCATCGGAATAACATCCACGCTTAGATAAAAAGAAAAGTAGGTTCTGTCCGGGATCGAACCGTAGACCTTCTGCCTGTTAAGCAGACGTGATAACAAGACTCCACAGAAAGACGCTTTTTGGATGAGAGAAAGTGAAGCCGTCGGAATAACATCCACCCTTAGACCAAAAGAAATGTAGGTTTTGTCAGGGATGGATTCGGAGGCCTTCCGCGTGTGAAGCTGACGTGATAACCACTACACCACAGAACCACACCCGTTGGATGAGAAAAAGTGTAGCCACCGGAATAACATCCACGCTTAGATCAAAAGAAAAGTAGGTTTTGTCCGGGATCGAACCGGAGACCTTCTGCGTGTTATGCAGACGTGATAACCACTACACAATATAACCACGCTTTTTGGATGAGAAAAAGTGAAGCCATCGGAATAACATCCACGCATAGATCAAAAGAAATGTAGGTTCTGTCCGGGATCGAACCGGAGGCCTTCCGCGTGTGAAGCAGTCGTGATAACCACTACACCACAGAACCACACCCGTTGGATGAGAAAAAGTGTAGCCACCGGAATAACATCCACGCTTAGATCAAAATAAAAGTAGGTTCTGTCCGGGTTCGAACCGGAGATCTGCGTGTAAAGCAGACATGATAAGCACTACACCACAGAACCTCTCCTTTTGGATAACAGAAAGTGAAGAAATCGGAAAAACATCCACGCTGAGATCAAAATAGTAGTTTCTGTCCGGGATCGAACCGGAAACCTTCCGCGGTTGAAGCAGACGTGATAACCACTACACCACAGAACCACACCCGTTGGATGAGAGAAAGTGTAGCCATCGGAATAACATCCACGCTTAGATCAAAAGAAAAGTAGGTTCTATCCGGGATTGAACAGGAGACCATCTGCGTGTTAAGCAGACGTGATAACCCTTACACCACAGAACAACGCTTTTTGGATGAGAGCAATTGAAGCCATCGGAATAACATCCACGCTTAGATAAAATGAAAAGTAGGTTCTGTCCGGGATCGAACCGGAGACCTTCTGCGTGTTAAGCAGACGTGATAACCAGACTCCACAGAAAGACGCTTTTTGGATGAGAGAAAGTGAAGCCATTGGAATAACATCCACCCGTAGATCAAAAGAAATGTAGGTTCTGTCAGGGATCGAACCGGAGGCCTTCCGCGTGTGAAACAGACGTGATAACCACTAAACCACAGAACCACACCCGTTGGATGAGAAAAAGTGTAGCCACCGGAATAACATCCACGCTTAGATCAAAAGAAATGTAGAATCTGTCCGGGATCGAACCGGAGACCTTCTGCGTGTTATGCAGACGTGATAACCACTACACCACATAACCACGCTTTTTGGATGAGAAAAAGTGAAGCCATCGGAATAACATCCACGCTTAGATCAAAAGAAATGTAGGTTCTGTCCGGGATCGGACCGGAGGCCTTCCGCGTGTGAAGCAGACGTGATAACCACTACAACACAGAACCACACCGTTGGATGAGAAAAAGTGTAGCCACCGGAATAACATCCACGCTTAAATCAAAAGAAAAGTAGGTTCTGTGCGGGATCGAACCGGAGACATTCTGCGTGTTATGCAGACGTGATAACCACTACAGCACAGAACCACACTCATTGGATGAGAAAAAGTGAAGCCATCGGAATAACATCCACGCATTGATCAAAAGAAATGTAGGTTCTGTCCGGGATCGAACCGGAGACCTTCTGCGTGTTATGCAGACGTGATAACCACTACACCACAGAACCACGCTTTTTCGATGAGAGAAAGTGAAGCCATCGGAATAACTCCACGCTTAGATCAAAAGAAATGTAGGTTCTGTCCGGGATCGAACCGGAGGCCTTCCGCGTGTGAAGCAGACGTTATAACCACTACACCACAGAACAAAACCCGTTGGATGAGAAAAAGTGTAGCCACCGGAATAACATCCACGCTTAGATCAAAAGAAAAGTAGGTTCTGTCGGGGATCGAAACGGATACCTTCTGCGTGTTAAGCAGACGTGATAACCACTACACCACAGAACCACACCCGTTGGATGAGAAAAAGTGAAACCATCGGAATAACATCCACGCTTAGATCAAAAGAAAAGTAGGTTCTATCCGGGATTGAACAGGAGACCATCTGCGTGTTAAGCAGACGTGATAACCCTTACACCACAGAACAACGCTTTTTGGATGAGAGAAATTGAAGCCATCGGAATAACATCCACGCTTAGATAAAATGAAAGTTGGTTCTGTCCGGGATCGAACCGGAGACCTTCTGCGTGTTAAGCAGACGTGATAACCAGACTCCACAGAAAGACGCTTTTTGGATGAGAGAAAGTGAAGCCATCGGAATAACATCCACCCTTAGATCAAAAGAAATGTAGGTTCTGTCAGGGATCGAACCGGAGGCCTTCCGCGTGGGAAGCAGACGTGATAACCACTAAACCACAGAACCACACCCGTTGGATGAGAAAAAGTGTAGCCACCGGAATAACATCCACGCTTAGATCAAAAGAAATATAGAATCTGTCCGGGATCGAATCGGAGACCTTCTGCGTGTTATGCAGACGTGATAACCACTACACCACATAACCACGCTTTTTGGATGAGAAAAAGTGAAGCCATCGGAATAACATCCACGCATAGATAAAAAGAAATGTAGGTTCTGTCCGGGATCGAACCGGAGGCCTTCCGGTGTGAAGCAGACGTGATAACCACTACACCACAGAACCACACCCATTGGATGAGAAAAAGTGTAGCCACCGGAATAACATCCACGCTTAGATCAAAAGAAAAGTAGGTTCTGTCCGGGATCGAACCGGAGACCTTCTGCGTGTTAAGCAGACGTGATAACCAGACTCCACAGAAAGACGCTTTTTGGATGAGAGAAAGTGAAGCCATTGGAATAACATCCACCCTTAGATCAAAAGAAATGTAGGTTCTGTCAGGGATCGAACCGGAGGCCTTCCGCGTGTGAAACAGACGTGATAACCACTAAACCACACCCGTTGGATGAGAAAAAGTGTAGTCACCGGAATAACATCCACGCTTAGATCAAAAGAAATGTAGAATCAGTCCGGGATCGAACCGGAGACCTTCTGCGTGTTATGCAGACGTGATAACCACTACACCACATAACCACGCTTTTTGGATGAGAAAAAGTGAAGCCATCGGAATAACATCCACGCATAGATCAAAAGAAATGTAGGTTCTGTCCGGGATCGAAACGGAGGCCTTCCGCGTGTGAAGCAGTCGTGATAACCACTACACCACAGAACCACACCCGTTGGATGAGAAAAAGTGTAGCCACCGGAATAACATCCACGCTAAGATCAAAAGAAAAGTAGGTTCTGTCCGGGATCGAACCGGAGACCTTCTGCGTGTTAAGCAGACGTGATAACCACTACACCACAGAACCACACCCGTTGGATGAGAAAATTGAAGCCATCGGAATAACATCCACGCTTAGATCAAAAGAAATGTAGGTTCTGTCAGGGATCGGACCGGAGGCCTTCCGCGTGTGAAGCAGACGTGATAACCACTACAACACAGAACCACACCGTTGGATGAGAAAAAGTGAAGCCATCGGAATAACATCCACGCATAGATCAAAAGAAATGTAGGTTCTGTCCGGGATCGAACCGGAGACCTTCTGCTTGTTATGCAGACTTGATAACCACTACACCACAGAACCACGCTTTTTCGATGAGAGAAAGTGAAGCCATCGGAATAACATCCACGCTTAGATCAAAAGAAATGTAGGTTCTGTCCGGGATCGAACCGGAGGCCTTCCGCGTGTGAAGCAGACGTTATAACCACTACACCACAGAACAAAACCCGTTGGATGAGAAAAAGAGTAGCCACCGGAATAACATCCACGCTTTGATCAAAAGAAAAGTAGGTTCTGTCCGGGATCGAACCGGAGACCTTCTGCGTGTTAAGCAGACGTGATAACCACTACACCACAGAACCACACCCGTTGGATGAGAAAAAGTGAAGCCATCGGAATAACATCCACGCATAGATCAAAAGAAAAGTAGGTTCTGTCCGGGTTCGAACCGGAGACCTGCGTGTAAAGCAGACATGATAAGCACTACACCACAGAACCTCTCCTTTTGGATAACAGAAAGTGAAGAAATCGGAAAAACATCCACGCTGAGATCAAAAGAATAGTAGTTTCTGTCCGGGATCGAACCGGAAACCTTCCGCGGTTGAAGCAGACGTGATAACCACGACACCACACCTTTTGGATGAGAGAAAGTGAAGCCGTCGGAATAACATCCACCCTTAGATTAAAAGAGATGTAGGTTCTGCCAGGGATCGAACCGGAGGCCTTCCGCGTGTGAAGTAGACGTGATAACCACTAAACCACAGAACCACACCCGTTGGATGAGATAAAGTGTAGTCACCGGAATAACATCCACGCTTAGATCAAAAGAAAAGTAGATTCCGTCCGGGATCGAACCGGAGGCCTTCCGCGTGTGAAGCAGTCGTGATAACCACTACACCACAGAACCACACCCGTTGGATGAGAAAAAGTGTAGCCATCGGAATAACATCCACGCTTGGATCAAAAGAAAAGAAGGTTCTGTCCGGGATCGAAATGGAGACCTTCTGCGTGTTAAGCAGACGTGATAACCACTACACCACAGAACCACACCCGTTGGACGAGAAAAAGTGAAGCCATCGGAATAACATCCACGCTTTGATCAAAAGAAATGTAGGTTCTGTCCGGGATCGAACCGGAGGCCTTCCGCGTGTGAAGCAGACGTGATAACCACTACACCACAGAACCACACCCATTGGATGAGAAAAAGTGTAGCCACCGGAATAACATCCACGCTTAGATCAAAAGAAAAGTAGGTTCTGTCCGGGATCGAACCGAAGACCTTCTGCGTGTTAAGCAGACGTGATAACAACTACAGCACAGAACCACGCTTTTTCGATGAGAGAAAGTGAAGCCATAGGAATAACATCCACGCTTAGATCAGAAGAAAAGTAGGTTCTGTCCGGGTTCGAACCGGAGATCTGCGTGTAAATCAGACATGATAAGCACTACCCCACAGAACCTCTCCTTTTGGATAACAGAAAGTGAAGAAATCGTAAAAACATCCACGCTGAGATCAAAAGAATAGTAGTTTCTGTCCGGGATCGAACCGGAAACATTCCGCGGTTGAAGCAGACGTGATAACCTCTACACCACACCTTTTGGATGATTGAAAGTGAATCCATCGGAATAACATCCAGGCTTATATCAAAAGAAAAGTAGGTTCTATCTGGGATTGAACAGGAGACCATCTGCGTGTTAAGCAGACGTGATAACCCTTACACCACAGAACAACGCTTTTTGGATGAGAGAAACTGAAGCCATCGGAATAACATCCACCCTTAGATCAAAAGAAATGTAGGTTCTGTCAGGGATCGAACCGGAGGCCTTCCGCGTGTGAAGTAGACGTGATAACCACTAAACCACAGAACCACACCCGTTGGATGAGAAAAAGTGTAGCCACCGGAATAACATCCACGCTTAGATCAAAAGAAATGTAGATTCTGTCCGGGATCGAACCGGAGACCTTCTGCGTGTTATGTAGACGTGATAACCACTACACCACATAACCAAGCTTTATGGATGAGAAAAAGTGAAGCCATCGGAATAACATCCACGCATAGATCAAAAGAAATGTAGGTTCTGTCCGGGATCGAACCGGAGGCCTTCCGCGTGTGAAGCAGTCGTGATAACCACTACACCACAGAACCACATCCGTTGGATGAGATAAAGTGTAGCCACCGGAATAACATCCACGCTTAGATCAAAAGAAAAGTAGGTTCTGTCCGGGATCGATCCCAACTGCGTGTATAGCAGACGGGAAAACCACTACACTACACATCCACTCCTTTTGGATAAGAGAAATTGAAGAAACCGGAATAACATCCACGCTGAGATCAAAAGAAAAGTAGGTTCTGTCCGGGATCGAACCGGAGACATTCTGCGTGTAAAGAAGAGGTGATAACCACTACACCACACCCGTTGGATGAGAAAAAGTGAAGCCATCGGAATAACATCCACGCTTAGATTAAAAGAAAAGTAGGTTCTGTCCGGGATCGAACCGGAGACCTTCTGCGTGTAAAGCAGACGTGATAACCACTACACCACAGAACCACACCCGTTGAATGAGAAAAATTGAAGCCATCGGAATAAGATCCACGCTTAGATCAAAAGAAAAGTAGGTTCTGTCCGGGATCGAACCGGAGACCTTCTGCGTGTAAAGCAGACGTGATAACCACTACACCACAGAACCACACCCGTTGGATGAGAAAAAGTGAAGCCATCGGAATAACATCCACGCTTAGATCAAAAGAAAAGTAGGTTCTGTCCGGGATCGAACCGGAGACCTTCCACGTGTGAAGCAGACGTGATAACCCCTACACCAAACCTTTCGGATGAGAGAAAGTGAAGCCATCGGTATAACATCCACGCTTAGATCGAAGAAAAGTAGGTTCTGTCCGGGACTGAACCGGAGACCTTCTGCGTGTTAAGCAGACGTGATAACCACTACACCACAGAACCACGCTTTTTGGATGAGAGAAACTGAAGCCATAGGAATAACATCCACGCTTAGATCAAAAGAAAAGTAGGTTCTGTCCGGGATCGAACCGGAGACCTTCTGTGTGTTAAGCAGACGTGATAACCACTACACCACAGAAAGACGCTTTTTGGATGAGAGAAAGTGCAGCCATCCGAATAACATCCACGCTTATATCAAAAGATAAGTAGGTTCTGTCCGGGATCAATCCGGAGACCTTCTGCGTGTAAAGCAGACGTGATAACCACTACAGCACAGAACCACACCCGTTGGATGAGAAAAAGTGAAGTCATCGGAATAACATCCACGCTTAGATCAAAAGAAAAGTAGGTTCTGTCCGGGAATGAACCGGAGGCCTTCCGCGTGTGAAGCAGACGTGATAACCACTACACCACATAACCACACCCGTTGGATGAGAAAAAGTGTAGCCACCGGAATAACATCCACGCTTAGATCAAAAGAAAAGTAGGTTCTGTCCGGTATCGAACCGGAGACCTTCTGCATGTTATGCAGACGTGATAACCACTACAGCACAGAACCACACCCGTTGGATGAGAAAAAGTGAAGCCATCGGAATAATATCCAAGCTTAGATCAAAAGAAATGTAGGTTCTGTCCGGGATCGAACCGGAGGCCTTCCGCGTGTGAAGCAGACGTGATAACCACTACACCACAGAACAACACCCGTTGGATGAGAGAAAGTGAAGCCATCGGAATAACATCCACGCTTAGATCAAAAGAAAAGTAGGTTCTGTCCGGGATCGAACCGGAGACCTGCGTGTTAAGCAAACGTGATAACCACTACACCACAAAACCACGCTTTTTGGATGAGAGAAAGTGAAGCCATAGGAATAACATCCACGCTTAGATCAAAAGAAATGTAGGTTCTGTCCGGGATCGAACCGGATGCCTTCCGCGTGTGAAGCAGTCGTGATAACCACTACACCACAGAACCACACCCGTTGGATGAGAAAAAGTGTAGCCACCGGAATAACATCCACGCTTAGATCAAAATAGTAGTTTCTGTCCGGGATCGAACCGGAAACTTTCCGCGGTTGAAGCAGACGTGATAACCACTACACCACACCTTTTGGATGAGAGAAAGTGAAGCCATCGGAATAACATGCACGCTTGGATCAAAAGAAAAGTAGGTTCTATCCGGGATTGAACAGGAGACCATCTGCGTGTTAAGCAGACGTGATAACCCTTACACCACAGAACAACGCTTTTTGGATGAGAGCAATTGAAGCCATCGGAATAACATCCACGCTTAGATAAAATGAAAAGTAGGTTCTGTCCGGGATCGAACCTGAGACCTTCTGCGTGTTAAGCAGACGTGATAACCAGACTCCACAGAAAGACGCTTTTTGGATGAGAGAAAGTGAAGCCATCGGAATAACATCCACCCTTAGATCAAAAGAAATGTAGGTTCTGTCCGGGATCGAACCGGAGACCTTCCGCGTGTGAAACAGACGTGATAACCACTAAACCACAGAACCACACCCGTTGGATGAGAAAAAGTGTAGCCACCGGAATAACATCCACGCTTAGATCAAAAGAAAAGTAGGTTTTGTCCGGGATCGAACCGGAGACCTTCTGCGTGTTATGCAGACGTGATAACCACTACACCACATAACCACGCTTTTTGGATGAGAAAAAGTGAAGCCATCGGAATAACATCCACGCATAGATAAAAAGAAATGTAGGTTCTGTCCGGGATCGAACCGGAGGCCTTCCGCGTGTGAAGCAGTCGTGATAACCACTACACCACAGAACCACACCCGTTGGATGAGAAAAAGTGTAGCCACCGGAATAACATCCACGCTTAGATCAAAAGAAAAGTAGGTTCTGTCCGGGATCGAACCGGAGACTTTCTGCGTGTTAAGCAGACGTGATAACCACTACACCACAAAACCACGCTTTTTGGATGAGAGAAAGTGAAGAAATCGGAAAAACATCCACGCTGAGATCAAAAGAAAAGTAGTTTCTGTGCGGTATCGAACCGGAAACCTTCCGCATTTGAAGCAGACGTGATAACCACTACACCACAGAACCACACCGTTGGATGAGAAAAAGTGAAGCCATCAGAATAACATCCACGCATAGATCAAAAGAAAAGTAGGTTCTGTCCGGGATCGAACCGAAGACCTTCTGCGTGTTATGCAGACGTGATAACCACTACACCACAGAACCACGCTTTTTGGATGAGAGAAAGTGAAGCCATCGGAATAACATCCACGCTTAGATCAAAAGAAATGTAGGTTCTGTCCGGGATCGAACCGGAGGCCTTCCGCGTGTGAAGCAGATGTGATAACCACTACACCACAGAACAAAACCCGTTGGATGAGAAAAAGTGTAGCCACCGGAATAACATCCACGCTTAGATCAAAAGAAAAGTAGGTTCTATCCGGGATCGAACCGGAGACCTTCTGCGTGTTAAGCAAACGTGATAACCACTACACCACAAAACCACGCTTTTTGGATGAGAGAAAATGAAGCCATAGGAATAACATCCACGCTTAGATCAAAAGAAATGTAGGTTCTGTCCGGTTTCGAACCGGAGAACTGCGTGTAAAGCAGACGTGATAAGCACTACACCACAGAACCTCTCCTTTTGGATAACAGAAAGTGAAGAAATCGGAAAAACATCCACGCTGATATCAAAAGAAAAGTAGTTTCTGTCCGGGATCGAACCGAAAACCTTCCGCGGTTGAAGCAGACATGATAACCACTACACCACACCTTTTGGATGAGAGAAAGTGAAGCCATCGGAATAACATCCACGCTTAGATCAAAAGAAAAGTAGGTTCTGTCCGGGATCGAACCGGAGACCTTCCGCGTGTGAAGCAGACGTGATAACCACTACACCACAGAACCACACCCGTTGGATGAGAAAAAGTGAAGCCATCAGAATAACATCCACGCTTAGATCAAAAGAAAAGTAGGTTCTGTCCGGGATCGAACCGGAGACCTTCTGCGTGTTAAGCAGACGTGAAAACCACTACACCACAGAACCACGCTTTTTAGATGAGAGAAAGTGAAGCCATCGGAATAACATCCACGCTTAGATCAAAAGAAATGTAGGTTCAGTCCGGGATCGAACCGGAGACCATCTGCGTGTTAAGCAGACGTGATAACCCTTACACCACAGAACAACGCTTTTTGGATAAGAGAAAGTGAAGTCATCGGAATAACATCCACGCTTAGATAAAAAGAAAAGTAGGTTCTGTCCGGGATCGAACCGTAGACCTTCTGCCTGTTAAGCAGACGTGATAACAAGACTCCACAGAAAGACGCTTTTTGGATGAGAGAAAGTGAAGCCGTCGGAATAACATCCACCCTTAGACCAAAAGAAATGTAGGTTTTGTCAGGGATGGATTCGGAGGCCTTCCGTGTGTGAAGCTGACGTGATAACCACTACACCACAGAACCACACCCGTTGGATGAGAAAAAGTGTAGCCACCGGAATAACATCCACGCTTAGATCAAAAGAAAAGTAGGTTTTGTCCGGGATCGAACCGGAGACCTTCTGCGTGTTATGCAGACGTGATAACCACTACACAATATAACCACGCTTTTTGGATGAGAAAAAGTGAAGCCATCGGAATAACATCCACGCATAGATCAAAAGAAATGTAGGTTCTGTCCGGGATCGAACCGGAGGCCTTCCGCGTGTGAAGCAGTCGTGATAACCACTACACCACAGAACCACACCCGTTGGATGAGAAAAAGTGTAGCCACCGGAATAACATCCACGCTTAGATCAAAATAAAAGTAGGTTCTGTCCGGGTTCGAACCGGAGATCTGCGTGTAAATCAGACATGATAAGCACTACCCCACAGAACCTCTCCTTTTGGATAACAGAAAGTGAAGAAATCGGAAAAACATCCACGCTGAGATCAAAATAGTAGTTTCTGTCCGGGATCGAACCGGAAACCTTCCGCGGTTGAAGCAGACGTGATAACCACTACACCACAGAACCACACCCGTTGGATGAGAGAAAGTGAAGCCATCGGAATAACATCCACGCTTAGATCAAAAGAAAAGTAGGTTCTATCCGGGATTGAACAGGAGACCATCTGCGTGTTAAGCAGACGTGATAACCCTTACACCACAGAACAACGCTTTTTGGATGAGAGCAATTGAAGCCATCGGAATAACATCCACGCTTAGATAAAATGAAAAGTAGGTTCTGTCCGGGATCGAACCGGAGACCTTCTGCGTGTTAAGCAGACGTGATAACCAGACTCCACAGAAAGACGCTTTTTGGATGAGAGAAAGTGAAGCCATTGGAATAACATCCACCCGTAGATCAAAAGAAATGTAGGTTCTGTCAGGGATCGAACCGGAGGCCTTCCGCGTGTGAAACAGACGTGATAACCACTAAACCACAGAACCACACCCGTTGGATGAGAAAAAGTGTAGCCACCGGAATAACATCCACGCTTAGATCAAAAGAAATGTAGAATCTGTCCGGGATCGAACCGGAGACCTTCTGCGTGTTATGCAGACGTGATAACCACTACACCACATAACCACGCTTTTTGGATGAGAAAAAGTGAAGCCATCGGAATAACATCCACGCTTAGATCAAAAGAAATGTAGGTTCTGTCCGGGATCGGACCGGAGGCCTTCCGCGTGTGAAGCAGACGTGATAACCACTACAACACAGAACCACACCGTTGGATGAGAAAAAGTGTAGCCACCGGAATAACATCCACGCTTAAATCAAAAGAAAAGTAGGTTCTGTGCGGGATCGAACCGGAGACATTCTGCGTGTTATGCAGACGTGATAACCACTACAGCACAGAACCACACTCATTGGATGACAAAAAGTGAAGCCATCGGAATAACATCCACGCATTGATCAAAAGAAATGTAGGTTCTGTCCGGGATCGAACCGGAGACCTTCTGCGTGTTATGCAGACGTGATAACCACTACACCACAGAACCACGCTTTTTCGATGAGAGAAAGTGAAGCCATCGGAATAACTCCACGCTTAGATCAAAAGAAATGTAGGTTCTGTCCGGGATCGAACCGGAGGCCTTCCGCGTGTGAAGCAGACGTTATAACCACTACACCACAGAACAAAACCCGTTGGATGAGAAAAAGTGTAGCCACCGGAATAACATCCACGCTTAGATCAAAGAAAAGTAGGTTCTGTCGGGGATCGAAACGGATACCTTCTGCGTTTTAAGCAGACGTGATAACCACTACACCACAGAACCACACCCGTTGGATGAGAAAAAGTGAAACCATCGGAATAACATCCACGCTTAGATCAAAAGAAAAGTAGGTTCTATCCGGGATTGAACAGGAGACCATCTGCGTGTTAAGCAGACGTGATAACCCTTACACCACAGAACAACGCTTTTTGGATGAGAGAAATTGAAGCCATCGGAATAACATCCACGCTTAGATAAAATGAAAGTAGGTTCTGTCCGGGATCGAACCGGAGACCTTCTGCGTGTTAAGCAGACGTGATAACCACTACACCACAGAACCACACTTGTTGGATGAGAAAAAGTGTAGCCACCGGAATAACATCCACGCTTAGATCAAAAGAAAAGTAGGTTCTGTCCGGGATCGAACCGGAGACCTTCTGCGTGTTAAGCAGACGTGATAACCACTACACCACAGAACCACACCCGTTGGATGAGAAAAAGTGAAGCCATCGGAATAACATCCACGCATAGATCAAAAGAAAAGTAGGTTCTGTCCGGGTTCGAACCGGAGACCTGCGTGTAAAGCTGACATGATAAGCACTACACCACAGAACCTCTCCTTTTGGATAACAGAAAGTGAAGAAATCGGAAAAACATCCACGCTGAGATCAAAAGAATAGTAGTTTCTGTCCGGGATCGAACCGGAAACCTTCCGCGGTTGAAGCAGACGTGATAACCACGACACCACACCTTTTGGATGAGAGAAAGTGAAGCCATCGGAATAACATCCACCCTTAGATTAAAAGAGATGTAGGTTCTGCCAGGGATCGAACCGGAGGCCTTCCGCTTGTGAAGTAGACGTGATAACCACTAAACCACAGAACCACACCCGTTGGATGAGATAAAGTGTAGTCACCGGAATAACATCCACGCTTAGATCAAAAGAAAAGTAGATTCCGTCCGGGATCGAACCGGAGCCCTTCCGCGTGTGAAGCAGTCGTGATAACCACTACACCACAGAACCACACCCGTTCGATGAGAAAAAGTGTAGCCATCGGAATAACATCCACGCTTGGATCAAAAGTAAAGAAGGTTCTGTCCGGGATCGAAATGGAGACCTTCTGCGTGTTAAGCAGACGTGATAACCACTACACCACAGAACCACACCCGTTGGATGAGAAAAAGTGAAGCCATCGGAATAACATCCACGCTTTGATCAAAAGAAATGTAGGTTCTGTCCGGGATCGAACCGGAGGCCTTCCGCGTGTGAAGCAGACGTGATAACCACTACACCACAGAACCACACCCATTGGATGAGAAAAAGTGTAGCCACCGGAATAACATCCACGCTTAGATCAAAAGAAAAGTAGGTTCTATCCGGGATCGAACCGAAGACCTTCTGCGTGTTAAGCAGACGTGATAACAACTACAGCACAGAACCACGCTTTTTCGATGAGAGAAAGTGAAGCCATAGGAATAACATCCACGCTTAGATCAGAAGAAAAGTAGGTTCTGTCCGGGTTCGAACCGGAGATCTGCGTGTAAATCAGACATGATAAGCACTACCCCACAGAACCTCTCCTTTTGGATAACAGAAAGTGAAGAAATCGGAAAAACATCCACGCTGAGATCAAAATAGTAGTTTCTGTCCGGGATCGAACCGGAAACCTTCCGCGGTTGAAGCAGACGTGATAACCACTACACCACAGAACCACACCCGTTGGATGAGAGAAAGTGAAGCCATCGGAATAACATCCACGCTTAGATCAAAAGAAAAGTAGGTTCTATCCGGGATTGAACAGGAGACCATCTGCGTGTTAAGCAGACGTGATAACCCTTACCCCACAGAACAACGCTTTTTGGATGAGAGCAATTGAAGCCATCGGAATAACATCCACGCTTAGATAAAATGAAAAGTAGGTTCTGTCCGGGATCGAACCGGAGACCTTCTGCGTGTTAAGCACACGTGATAACCAGACTCCACAGAAAGACGCTTTTTGGATGAGAGAAAGTGAAGCCATTGGAATAACATCCACCGTAGATCAAAAGAAATGTAGGTTCTGTCAGGGATCGAACCGGAGGCCTTCCGCGTGTGAAACAGACGTGATAACCACTAAACCACAGAACCACACCCGTTGGATGAGAAAAAGTGTAGCCACCGGAATAACATCCACGCTTAGATCAAAAGAAATGTAGAATCTGTCCGGGATCGAACCGGAGACCTTCTGCGTGTTATGCAGACGTGATAACCACTACACCACATAACCACGCTTTTTGGATGAGAAAAAGTGAAGCCATCGGAATAACATCCACGCTTAGATCAAAAGAAATGTAGGTTCTGTCCGGGATCGGACCGGAGGCCTTCCGCGTGTGAAGCAGACGTGATAACCACTACAACACAGAACCACACCGTTGGATGAGAAAAAGTGTAGCCACCGGAATAACATCCACGCTTAAATCAAAAGAAAAGTAGGTTCTGTGCGGGATCGAACCGGAGACATTCTGCGTGTTATGCAGACGTGATAACCACTACAGCACAGAACCACACTCATTGGATGAGAAAAAGTGAAGCCATCGGAATAACATCCACGCATTGATCAAAAGAAATGTAGGTTCTGTCCGGGATCGAACCGGAGACCTTCTGCGTGTTATGCAGACGTGATAACCACTACACCACAGAACCACGCTTTTTCGATGAGAGAAAGTGAAGCCATCGGAATAACTCCACGCTTAGATCAAAAGAAATGTAGGTTCTGTCCGGGATCGAACCGGAGGCCTTCCGCGTGTGAAGCAGACGTTATAACCACTACACCACAGAACAAAACCCGTTGGATGAGAAAAAGTGTAGCCACCGGAATAACATCCACGCTTAGATCAAAAGAAAAGTAGGTTCTGTCGGGGATCGAAACGGATACCTTCTGCGTGTTAAGCAGACGTGATAACCACTACACCACAGAACCACACCCGTTGGATGAGAAAAAGTGAAACCATCGGAATAACATCCACGCTTAGATCAAAAGAAAAGTAGGTTCTATCCGGGATTGAACAGGAGACCATCTGCGTGTTAAGCAGACGTGATATAACCCTTACACCACAGAACAACGCTTTTTGGATGAGAGAAATTGAAGCCATCGGAATAACATCCACGCTTAGATAAAATGAAAGTAGGTTCTGTCCGGGATCGAACCGGAGACCTTCTGCGTGTTAAGCAGACGTGATAACCACTACACCACAGAACCACACTTGTTGGATGAGAAAAAGTGTAGCCACCGGAATAACATCCACGCTTAGATCAAAAGAAAAGTAGGTTCTGTCCGGGATCGAACCGGAGACCTTCTGCGTGTTAAGCAGACGTGATAACCACTACACCACAGAACCACACCCGTTGGATGAGAAAAAGTGAAGCCATCGGAATAACATCCACGCATAGATCAAAAGAAAAGTAGGTTCTGTCCGGGTTCGAACCGGAGACCTGCGTGTAAAGCTGACATGATAAGCACTACACCACAGAACCTCTCCTTTTGGATAACAGAAAGTGAAGAAATCGGAAAAACATCCACGCTGAGATCAAAAGAATAGTAGTTTCTGTCCGGGATCGAACCGGAAACCTTCCGCGGTTGAAGCAGACGTGATAACCACGACACCACACCTTTTGGATGAGAGAAAGTGAAGCCATCGGAATAACATCCACCCTTAGATTAAAAGAGATGTAGGTTCTGCCAGGGATCGAACCGGAGGCCTTCCGCTTGTGAAGTAGACGTGATAACCACTAAACCACAGAACCACACCCGTTGGATGAGATAAAGTGTAGTCACCGGAATAACATCCACGCTTAGATCAAAAGAAAAGTAGATTCCGTCCGGGATCGAACCGGAGCCCTTCCGCGTGTGAAGCAGTCGTGATAACCACTACACCACAGAACCACACCCGTTCGATGAGAAAAAGTGTAGCCATCGGAATAACATCCACGCTTGGATCAAAAGTAAAGAAGGTTCTGTCCGGGATCGAAATGGAGACCTTCTGCGTGTTAAGCAGACGTGATAACCACTACACCACAGAACCACACCCGTTGGATGAGAAAAAGTGAAGCCATCGGAATAACATCCACGCTTTGATCAAAAGAAATGTAGGTTCTGTCCGGGATCGAACCGGAGGCCTTCCGCGTGTGAAGCAGACGTGATAACCACTACACCACAGAACCACACCCATTGGATGAGAAAAAGTGTAGCCACCGGAATAACATCCACGCTTAGATCAAAAGAAAAGTAGGTTCTGTCCGGGATCGAACCGAAGACCTTCTGCGTGTTAAGCAGACGTGATAACAACTACAGCACAGAACCACGCTTTTTCGATGAGAGAAAGTGAAGCCATAGGAATAACATCCACGCTTAGATCAGAAGAAAAGTAGGTTCTGTCCGGGTTCGAACCGGAGATCTGCGTGTAAATCAGACATGATAAGCACTACCCCACAGAACCTCTCCTTTTGGATAACAGAAAGTGAAGAAATCGTAAAAACATCCACGCTGAGATCAAAAGAATAGTAGTTTCTGTCCGGGATCGAACCGGAAACATTCCGCGGTTGAAGCAGACGTGATAACCTCTACACCACACCTTTTGGATGATTAAAAGTGAATCCAACGGAATAACATCCAGGCTTATATCAAAAGAAAAGTAGGTTCTATCTGGGATTGAACAGGTGACCATCTGCGTGTTAAGCAGACGTGATAACCCTTACACCACAGAACAACGCTTTTTGGATGAGAGAAATTGAAGCCATCGGAATAACATCCACCCTTAGATCAAAAGAAATGTAGGTTCTGTCAGGGATCGAACCGGATGCCTTCCGCGTGTGAAGCAGACGTGATAACCACTAAACCACAGAACCACACCCGTTGGATGAGAAAAAGTGTAGCCACCGGAATATCATCCACGCTTAGATCAAAAGAAATGTAGATTCTGTCCGGGATCGAACCGGAGACCTTCTGCGTGTTATGTAGACGTGATAACCACTACACCACATAACCACGCTTTATGGATGAGAAAAAGTGAAGCCATCGGAATAACATCCACGCATAGATCAAAAGAAATGTAGGTTCTGTCCGGGATCGAACCGGAGGCCTTCCGCGTGTGAAGCAGTCGTGATAACCACTACACCACAGAACCACCCCCTTTGGATGAGATAAAGTGTAGCCACCGGAATAACATCCACGCTTAGATCAAAAGAAAAGTAGGTTCTGTCCAGGATCGATCCCAACTGCGTGTATAGCAGACGGGAAAACCACTACACTACACATCCACTCCTTTTGGATAAGAGAAATTGAAGAAACCGGAATAACATCCACGCTGAGATCAAAAGAAAAGTAGGTTCTGTCCGGGATCGAACCGGAGACCTTCTGCGTGTAAAGCAGACGTGATAACCACTACACCACAGAACCACACCCGTTGGATGAGAAAAAGTGAAGCCATCGGAATAACATCCACGCTTAGATCAAAAGAAAAGTAGGTTCTGTCCGGGATCGAACCGGAGACCTTCCACGTGTTAAGCAGACGTGATAACCACTACACCACAGAACCACGCTTTTTGGATGAGAGAAAGTGAAGCCATAGGAATAACATCCACGCTTAGATCAAAAGAAAAGTAGGTTCTGTCCGGGTTCGAACCGGAGACCTGCGTGTAAAGCAGACGTGATAAGCACTACTCAACAGAACCTCTCCTTTTGGATAACAGAAAGTGAAACCATCGGAATAACATCCACGCTTAGATCAAAAGAAAAGTAGGTTCTGTCCGGGATCGAACCGGAGACCTTCTGTGTGTTAAGCAGACGTGATAACCACTACACCACAGAAAGACGCTTTTTGGATGAGAGAAAGTGCAGCCATCCGAATAACATCCACGCTTATATCAAAAGATAAGTAGGTTCTGTCCGGGATCAATCCGGAGACCTTCTGCGTGTAAAGCAGACGTGATAACCACTACAGCACAGAACCACACCCGTTGGATGAGAAAAAGTGAATTCATCGGAATAACATCCACGCTTAGATCAATAGAAAAGTAGGTTCTGTCCGGGAACGAACCGGAGGCCTTCCGCGTGTGAAGCAGACGTGATAACCACTACACCACATAACCACACCCGTTGGATGAGAAAAAGTGTAGCCACCGGAATAACATCCTCGCTTAGATCAAAAGAAAAGTAGGTTCTGTCCGGTATCGAACCGGAGACCTTCTGCGTGTTATGCAGACGTGATAACCACAACAGCACAGAACCACACCCGTTGGATGAGAAAAAGTGAAGCCATCGGAATAATATCCATGCTTAGATCAAAAGAAATGTAGGTTCTGTCCGGGATCGAACCGGAGGCCTTCCGCGTGTGAAGCAGACGTGATAACCACTACACCACAGAACAACACCCGTTGGATGAGAGAAAGTGAAGCCATCGGAATAACATCCACGCTTAGATCAAAAGAAAAGTAGGTTTTGTCCGGGATCGAACCGGAGACCTGCGTCTTAAGCAAACGTGATAACCACTACACCACAAAACCACGCTTTTTGGATGAGAGAAAGTGAAGCCATAGGAATAACATCCACGCTTAGATCAAAAGAAATATAGGTTCTGTCCGGGATCGAACCGGAGGCCTTCCGCGTGTGAAGCAGTCGTGATAACCACTACACCACAGAACCACACCCGTTGGATGAGAAAAAGTGTAGCCACCGGAATAACATCCACGCTTAGATCAAAATAAAAGTAGGTTCTGTCCGGGTTCGAACCGGAGATCTGCGTGTAAAGCAGACATGATAAGCACTACACCACAGAACCTCTCCTTTTGGATAACAGAAAGTGAAGAAATCGGAAAAACATCCACGCTGAGATCAAAATAGTAGTTTCTGTCCGGGATCGAACCGGAAACCTTCCGCGGTTGAAGCAGACGTGATAACCACTACACCACACCTTTTGGATGAGAGAAAGTGAAGCCATCGGAATAACATCCACGCTTAGATCAAAAGAAATATAGGTTCTGTCAGGGATCGAACCGGAGGCCTTCCGCGTGTGAAACAGACGTGATAACCACTAAACCACAGAACCACACCCGTTGGATGAGAAAAAGTGTAGCCACCGGAATAACATCCACGCTTAGATCAAAAGAAATGTAGAATCTGTCCGGGATCGAACCGGAGACCTTCTGCGTGTTATGCAGACGTGATAACCACTACACCACATAACCACGCTTTTTGGATGAGAAAAAGTGAAGCCATCGGAATAACATCCACGCATAGATCAAAAGAAATGTAGGTTCTGTCCGGGATCGAACCGGAGGCCTTCCGCGTGTGAAGCAGTCGTGATAACCACTACACCACAGAACCACACCCGTTGGATGAGAAAAAGTGTAGCCACCGGAATAACATCCACGCTTAGATCAAAAGAAAAGTAGGTTCTGTCCGGGATCGAACCGGAGACCTTCTGCGTGTTAAGCAGACGTGATAACCACTACACCACAGAACCACACCCGTTGGATGAGAAAATTGAAGCCATCGGAATAACATCCACGCTTAAATCAAAAGAAAAGTAGGTTCTGTGCGGGATCGAACCGGAGACATTCTGCGTGTTATGCAGACGTGATAACCGCTACAGCACAGAACCACACTCATTGGATGAGAAAAAGTGAAGCCATCGGAATAACATCCACGCATAGATCAAAAGAAATGTAGATTCTGTCCGGGATAGAACCGGAGACCTTCTGCGTGTTATGCAGACGTGATAACCACTACACCACAGAACCACGCTTTTTCGATGAGAGAAAGTGAAGCCATCGGAATAACATCCACGCTTAGATCAAAAGAAATGTAGGTTCTGTCCGGGATCGAACCGGAGGCCTTCCGCGTGTGAAGCAGACGTTATAACCACTACACCACAGAACAAAACCCGTTGGATGAGAAAAAGTGTAGCCACCGGAATAACATCCACGCTTAGATCAAAAGAAAAGTAGGTTCTGTCGGGGATCGAAACGGAGACCTTCTGCGTGTTAAGCAGACGTGATAACCTCTACACCACACCTTTTGGATGATTGAAAGTGAATCCATCGGAATAACATCCAGGCTTAGATCAAAAGAAAAGTAGGTTCTATCTGGGATTGAACAGGAGACCATCTGCGTGTTAAGCAGACGTGATAACCCTTACACCACAGAACAACGCTTTTTGGATGAGAGAAATTGAAGCCATCGGAATAACATCCACCCTTAGATCAAAAGAAATGTAGGTTCTGTCAGGGATCGAACCGGAGGCCTTCCGCGTGTGAAGCAGACGTGATAACCACTAAACCACAGAACCACACCCGTTGGATGAGAAAAAGTGTAGCCACCGGAATAACATCCACCCTTAGATCAAAAGAAAAGTAGGTTCTGTCAGGGATCGAACCGGAGGCCTTCCGCGTGTGAAGCAGACGTGATAACCACTAAACCACAGAACCACACCCGTTGGATGAGAAAAAGTGTAGCCACCGGAATAACATCCACGCTTAGATCAAAAGAAATGTAGAATCTGTCCGGGATCGAACCGGAGACCTTCTGCGTGTTATGCAGACGTGATAACCACTACACCACAGAACCACACCCGTTGGATGAAAAAAGTGTAGCCACCGGAATAACATCCACGCTTAGATCAAAAGAAAAGTAGGTTCTGTCCGGGATCGAACCGGAGACCTTCTGCGTTTAAAGCAGACATGATAACCACTAAACCACAGAACCACACCCGTTGGATGAGAAAAAGTGTAGCCACCGGAATAACATCCACGCTTAGATCAAAAGAAAAGTAGGTTCTGTCCGGGATCGAACCGGAGACCTTCTGCGTTTAAAGCAGACATGATAAGCACTACACCACAGAACCTCTCCTTTTGGATAACAGAAAGTGAAGAAATCGGAAAAACATCCACGCTGAAATCAAAAGAATAGTAGTTCCTGTCCGGGATCGAACCGGAAACCTTCCGCGGTTGAAGCAGACGTGATAACCACTACACCACAGAACCACACCCATTGGATGAGAAAAAGTGTAGCCACCGGAATAACATCCACGCTTAGATCAAAAGAAAAGTAGGTTCTGTCCGGGATCGAACCGAAGACCTTCTGCGAGTTAAGCAGACGTGATAACAACTACAGCACAGAACCACGCTTTTTCGATGAGAGAAAGTGAAGCCATAGGAATAACATCCACGCTTAGATCAGAAGAAAAGTAGGTTCTGTCCGGGTTCGAACCGGAGATCTGCGTGTAAATCAGACATGATAATCACTACCCCACAGAACCTCTCCTTTTGGATAACAGAAAGTGAAGAAATCGTAAAAACATGCACGCTGAGATAAATATAGTAGTTTCTGAGAGTAGAAGTGAAGCCATCGGAATAACATCCACCCTTAGATCAAAAGAAATGTAGGTTCTGTCAGGGATCGAACCGGAGGCCTTCCGCGTGTGAAGCAGACGTGATAACCACTAAACCACAGAACCACACCCGTTGGATGAGAAAAAGTGTAGCCACCGGAATAACATCCACGCTTAGATCAAAAGAAATGTAGAATCTGTCCGGGATCGAACCGGAGACCTTCTGCGTGTTATGCAGACGTGATAACCACTACACCACATAACCACGCTTTTTGGATGAGAAAAAGTGAAGCCATCGGAATAACATCCACGCATAGATCAAAAGAAATGTAGGGTCTGTCCGTGATCGAACCGGAGGCCTTCCTCGTGTGAAGCAGTCGTGATAACCACTACACCACAGAACCACACCCGTTGGATGAGAAAAAGTGTAGCCACCGGAATAACATCCACGCTTAGATCAAAAGAAAAGTAGGTTCTGTCCGGGATCGAACCGGAGACCTTCTGCGAGTTAAGCAGACGTGATAACCACTACACCACATAACCACGCTTTTTGGATGAGAAAAAGTGAAGCCATCGGAATAACATCCACGCATAGATCAAAAGAAATGTAGGTTCTGTCCGGGATCGAACCGGAGGCCTTCCGCGTGTGAAGCAGTCGTGATAACCACTACACCACAGAACCACACCCGTTGGATGAGATAAAGTGTAGCCACCGGAATAACATCCACGCTTAGATCAAAAGAAAAGTAGGTTCTGTCCGGGATCGATCCCAACTGCGTGTATAGCAGACGGGAAAACCACTACACTACACATCCACTCCTTTTGGATAAGAGAAATTGAAGAAACCGGAATAACATCCACGCTGAGATCAAAAGAAAAGTAGGTTCTGTCCGGGATCGAAACGGAGACATTCTGCGTGTAAAGAAGAGGTGATAACCACTACACCACACCCGTTGGATGAGAAAAAGTGAAGCCATCGGAATAACATCCACGCTTAGATTAAAAGAAAAGTAGGTTCTGTCCGGGATCGAACCGGAGACCTTCTGCGTGTAAAGCAGACGTGATAACCACTACACCACAGAACCACACCCGTTGGATGAGAAAAAGTGAAGCCATCGGTATAACATCCACGCTTAGATCAAAAGAAAAGTAGGTTCTGTCCGGGATCGAACCGGAGACCTTCCACGTGTGAAGCAGACGTGATAACCCCTACACCACACCTTTCGGATGAGAGAAAGTGAAGCCATCGGAATAACATCCACGCTTAGATCGAAGAAAAGTAGGTTCTGTCCGGGATCGAACCGGACACCTTCTGCGTGTTAAGCAGACGTGATAACCACTACACCACAGAACCACGCTTTTTGGATGAGAGAAAGTGAAGCCATAGGAATAACATCCACGCTTAGATCAGAAGAAAAGTAGGTTCTGTCCGGGTTCGAACCGGAGATCTGCGTGTAAATCAGACATGATAATCACTACCCCACAGAACCTCTCCCTTTGGATAACAGAAAGTGAAGAAATCGTAAAAACATGCACGCTGAGATAAATATAGTAGTTTCTGAGAGTAGAAGTGAAGCCATCGGAATAACATCCACCCTTAGATCAAAAGAAATGTAGGTTCTGTCAGGGATCGAACCGGAGGCCTTCCGCGTGTGAAGCAGACGTGATAACCACTAAACCACAGAACCACACCCGTTGGATGAGAAAAAGTGTAGCCACCGGAATAACATCCACGCTTAGATCAAAAGAAAAGTAGGTTCTGTCCGGGATCGAACCGGAGACCTTCTGCGTGTTAAGCAGACGTGATAACCACTGCACCACATAACCACGCTTTTTGGATGAGAAAAAGTGAAGCCATCGGAATAACATCCACGCATAGATCAAAAGAAATGTAGGTTCTGTCCGGGATCGAACCGGAGGCCTTCCGCGTGTGAAGCAGTCGTGATAACCACTACACCACAGAACCACACCCGTTGGATGAGATAAAGTGTAGCCACCGGAATAACATCCACGCTTAGATCAAAAGAAAAGTAGGTTCTGTCCGGGATCGTTCCCAACTGCGTGTATAGCAGACGGGAAAACCACTACACTACACATCCACTCCTTTTGGATAAGAGAAATTGAAGAAACCGGAATAACATCCACGCTGAGATCAAAAGAAATGTAGGTTCTGTCCGGGATCGAACCGGAGACATTCTGCGTGTAAAGAAGAGGTGATAACCACTACACCACACCCGTTGGATGAGAAAAAGTGAAGCCATCGGAATAACATCCACGCTTAGATTAAAAGAAAAGTAGGTTCTGTCCGGGATCGAACCGGAGACCTTCTGCGTGTAAAGCAGACGTGATAACCACTACACCACAGAACCACACCCGTTGGATGAGAAAAAGTGAAGCCATCGGAATAACATCCACGCTTAGATCAAAAGAAAAGTAGGTTCTGTCCGGGATCGAACCGGAGACCTTCCACGTGTGAAGCAGACGTGATAACCCCTACACCACACCTTTCGGATGAGATAAAGTGAAGGCATCGGAATAACATCCACGCTTAGATCGAAGAAAAGTAGGTTCTGTCCGGGATCGAACCGGAGACCTTCTGCGTGTTAAGCAGGCGTGATAACCACTACACCACAGAACCACGCTTTTTGGATGAGAGAAAGTGAAGCCATAGGAATAACATACACGCTTAGATCAAAAGAAAAGTAGGTTCTATCCGGGTTCGAACTGGAGACCTGCGTGTAAAGCAGACGTGTTAAGCACTACTCCACAGAACCTCTCCTTTTGGATAACAGAAAGTGAAACCATCGGAATAACATCCACGCTTAGATCAAAAGAAAAGTAGGTTCTGTCCGGGATCGAACCGGAGACCTTCTGTGTGTTAAGCAGACGTGACAACCACTACACCACAGAAAGACGCTTTTTGGATGAGAGAAAGTGCAGCCATCCGATTAACATCCACGCTTATATCAAAAGATAAGTAGGTTCTGTCCGGGATCAATCCGGAGACCTTCTGCGTGTAAAGCAGACGTGATAACCACTACAGCACAGAACCACACCCGTTGGATGAGAAAAAGTGAAGTCATCGGAATAACATCCACGCTTAGATCAAAAGAAATGTACGTTTTATCCGGGAACGAACCGGAGGCCTTCCGCGTGTGAAGCAGACGTGATAACCACTACACCACATAACCACACCCGTTGGATGAGAAAAAGTGTAGCCACCGGAATAACATCCACGCTTAGATCAAAAGAAAAGTAGGTTCTGTCCGGTATCGAACCGGAGACCTTCTGCGTGTTATGCAGACGTGATAACCACTACAGCACAGAACCACACCCGTTGGATGAGAAAAAGTGAAGCCATCGGAATAATATCCACGCTTAGATCAAAAGAAATGTAGGTTCTGTCCGGGATCGAACCGGAGGCCTTCCGCGTGTGAAGCAGACGTGATAACCACTACACCACAGAACAACACCCGTTGAATGAGAGAAAGTGAAGCCATCGGAATAACATCCACGCTTAGATCAAAAGAAAATTAGGTTCTGTCCGGGATCGAACCGGAGACCTGCGTGTTAAGCAAACGTTATAACCACTACACCACAAAACCACGCTTTTTGGATGAGAGAAAGTGAAGCCATAGGAATAACATCCACGCTTAGATCAAAAGAAATGTAGGTTCTGTCCGGAGACCTGCGTGTAAAGCAGACGTGATAAGCACTACACCACAGAACCTGTTCTTTTGGATAACAGAAAGTGAAGAAATCGGAAAAACATGCACGCTGAGATCAAAAGAAAAGTAGTTTCTGTCCGGGATCGAACCGGAAACCTACCGCGGTTGAAGCAGACGTGATAACCACTACACCACACCTTTTGGACGGGAGAAAGTGAAGCCATCGGAATAACATCCACGCTTAGATCAAAAGAAAAGAAGGTTCTGTCCGCGATCGAACCGGAGACCTTCCGCGGGTGAAGCAGACGTGATAAACACTACACCACAGAACCACGCTTTTTCGATGAGAGAAAGTGAAGCCATCGGAATAACATCCACGCTTAGATCAAAAGAAATGTAGGTTCTGTCCGGGATCGAACCGGAGGCCTTCCGCGTGTGAAACAGTCGTGATAACCACTACACCACAGAACCACACCCGTTGGTTGAGAAAACGTGAAGCCATCGGAATAACATCCACGCTTAGATCAAAAGAAATGTAGGTTCTGTCAAGGATAGAACCGGAGGCCTTCCGCGTGTGAAGCAGTCGTGATAACCACTACACCACAGAACCACACCCGTTGGATGAGATAAAGTGTAGCCACCGGAATAACATCCACGCTTAGATCAAAAGAAAAGTAGGTTCTGTCCGGGATCGATCCCAACTGCGTGTATAGCAGACGGGAAAACCACTACACTACACATCCACTCCTTTTGGATAAGAGAAATTGAAGAAACCGGAATAACATCCACGCTGAGATCAAAAGAAAAGTAGGTTCTGTCCGGGATCGAACCGGAGACATTCTGCGTGTAAAGAAGAGGTGATAACCACTACACCACACCCGTTGGATGAGAAAAAGTGAAGCCATCGGAATAACATCCACGCTTAGATTAAAAGAAAAGTAGGTTCTGTCCGGGATCGAACCGGAGACATTCTGCGTGTAAAGCAGACGTGATAACAACTACACCACAGAAACACACCCGTTGAATGAGAAAAATTGAAGCCATCGGAATAAGATCCACGCTTAGATCAAAACAAAAGAAGGTTCTGTCCGGGATCGAACCGGAGACCTTCTGCGTGTAAAGCAGACGTGATAACCACTACACCACAGAACCACACCTCTTGGATGAGAAAAAGTGAAGCCATCGGAATAACATCCACGCTTAGATCAAAAGAAAAGTAGGTTCTGTCTGGGATCGAACCGGAGACCTTCCACGTGTGAAGCAGACGTGATAACCACTACACCGCACCTTTCGGATGAGAGAAAGTGAAGCCATCGGAATAACATCCACGCTTAGATCGAAGAAAAGTAGGTTCTGTCCGGGATCGAACCGGAGACCTTCTGCGTGTTAAGCAGACGTGATAACCACTACACCACAGAACCACGCTTTTTGGATGAGAGAAAGTGCAGCCATCCGAATAACATCCACGCTTAGATCAAAAGATAAGTAGGTTCTGTCCGGGATCAATCCGGAGACCTTCTGCGTGTAAAGCAGACGTGATAACCACTACAGCACAGAACCACACCCGTTGGATGAGAAAAAGTGAAGTCATCGGAATAACATCCACGCTTAGATCAAAAGAAATGTACGTTCTATCCGGGAACGAACCGGAGGCCTTCCGCGTGTGAAGCAGACGTGATAACCACTACACCACATAACCACACCCGTTGGATGAGAAAAAGTGTAGCCACCGGAATAACATCCACGCTTAGATCAAAAGAAAAGTAGGTTCTGTCCGGTATCGAACCGGAGACCTTCTGCGTGTTATGCAGACGTGATAACCACTACAGCACAGAACCACACCCGTTGGATGAGAAAAAGTGAAGCCATCGGAATAGTATCCACGCTTAGATCAAAAGAAATGTAGGTTCTGTCCGGGATCGAACCGGAGGCCTTCCGCGTGTGAAGCAGACGTGATAACCACTACACCACAGAACAACACCCGTTGGATGAGAGAAAGTGAAGCCATCGGAATAACATCCACGCTTAGATCAAAAGAAAAGTAGGTTCTGTCCGGGATCGAACCGGAGACCTGCGTGTTAAGCAAACGTGATAACCACTACACCACAAAACCACGCTTTTTGGATGAGGGAAAGTGAAGCCATAGGAATAACATCCACGCTTAGATCAAAAGAAAAGAAGGTTCTGTCCGCGATCGAACCGGAGACCTTCCGCGGGTGAAGCAGACGTGATAACCACTACACCACAGAACCACGCTTTTTCGATGAGAGAAAGTGAAGCCATCGGAATAACATCCACGCTTAGATCAAAAGAAATGTAGGTTCTGTCCGGGATCGAACCGGAGGCCTTCCGCGTTTGAAACAGTCGTGATAACCACTACACCACAGAAACACACCCGTTGGTTGAGAAAACGTGAAGCCATCGGAATAACATCCACGCTTAGATCAAAAGAAAAGTAGGTTCTATCCGGGATCGAACCGGAGACCATCTGCGTGTTAAGCAGACGTGATAAACACTACACCACAGAACCACGCATTTTCGATGAGAGAAAGTGAAGCCATCGGAATAACATCCACGCTTAGATCAAAAGAAATGTAGGTTCTGTCAAGGATAGAACCGGAGGCCTTCCGCGTGTGAAGCAGACGTGATAACCACTACACCACAGAACCACACCCGTTGGATGAGAAAAAGTGAAACCATCGGAATAACATCCACGCTTAGATCAAAAGAAAAGTAGGTTCTATTCGGGATCGAACCGGAGACCATCTGCGTGTTAAGCAGACGTGATAACCCCTACACCAGAGAACCACGCTTTTTGGATGAGAAAAAGTGAAGCCATCGGAATAACATCCACGCATAGATCAAAAGAAAAGTAGGTTCTGTCCGGGATCGAACCGTAGACCTTCTGCGTGTTAGGCAGACGTGATAACCACTACACCACAGAACAACGCTTTTTCGATGAGAGAAAGTGAAGCCATCGGAATAACATCCACGCTTAGATCAAAAGAAATGTAGGTTCTGTCCTGGATCGAACCGTAGGCCTTCCGCGTGTGAAGAAGACGTGATAACCACTACACCACAGAACAACACCCGTTGGATGAGAAAAAGTGTAGCCACCGGAATAACAACCACGCTTAGATCAAAAGAAAAGTAGGTTCTGTCCGGGATCGAAACGGAGACCTTCCGCGTGTGAAGCAGACTTGATAACGCCTACACCACACCTTTTGGATGAGGGAAAGTGAAGCCATCGGAATAACATCCACGCTTAGATCAAAAGAAAAGTAGGTTCTGTCCGGGATCGAACCGGAGACCTTCTGCGTGTTATGCAGACGTGATAACCACTACACCACAGAACCACGCTTTTTCGATGAGAGAAAGTGAAGCCATCGGAATAACATCCACGCTTAGATCAAAAGTAAAGTAGGTTCTGTCCGGGTTCGAGCCAGAGACCTGCGTGTAAGGCAGACGTGATAAGCACTACACAACAGAACCTCTCCTTTTGGATAACAGAAAGTGAAGAAATCGGAAAATCATCCACGCTGAGATCAAAAGAAATGTAGGTTCTGTCCGGGATCGAACCGGAGACCTTCCACGTGTGAAACAGTCGTGATAACCCCTACACCACAACTTTTGGATGAGAGAAAGTGAAGCCATCGGAATAACATCCACGCTTAGATCAAAGAAAAGTAGGTTCTGTCCGGGATCGAACCGGAGACCTTCTGCGTGTTAAGCAGACGTGATAAACACTACACCACAGAACCACGCTTTTTGGATGAGAGAAAGTGAAGCCATAGGAATAAAATCCACGCTTAGATCAAAAGATAAGTAGGTTCTGTCCGGGTTCGAACCGGAAACCTGCGTGTAAAGCAGACGTGATAAGCACTACACCAGAGAACCTCTCCTTTTGGATAACAGAAAGTGAAGAAATATGAAATATATCCACAACTGAGATCAAAAGAAAAGTAGTTTCTGTCCGGGATCGAACCGGACACCTTCCGCGGTTGAAGCAGACGTGATAACCACTACACCACACCTTTTGGATGAGAGAAAGTGAAACCATCGGAATAACATCCACGCTTAGATCAAAAGAAAAGTAGGTTCTGTCCGGGATCGAACCGGAGACCTTCTGCGTGTTAAGCAGACTTGATAAACACTACACCACAGAAAGACGCTTTTTGGATGAGAGAAAGTGAAACCATCGGAATAACATCCACGCTTAGATCAAAAGAAAAGTAGGTTCTGTCCGGGATCAATCCGGAGACCTTCCACGTGTGAAGCAGACGTGATAACCACTACACCGCACCTTTCGGATGAGAGAAAGTGAAGCCATCGGAATAACATCCACGCTTAGATCGAAGAAAAGTAGGTTCTGTCCGGGATCGAACCGGAGACCTTCTGCGTGTTAAGCAGACGTGATAACCACTACACCACAGAACCACGCTTTTTGGATGAGAGAAAGTGCAGCCATCCGAATAACATCCACGCTTAGATCAAAAGATAAGTAGGTTCTGTCCGGGATCAATCCGGAGACCTTCTGCGTGTAAAGCAGACGTGATAACCACTACAGCACAGAACCACACCCGTTGGATGAGAAAAAGTGAAGTCATCGGAATAACATCCACGCTTAGATCAAAAGAAATGTACGTTCTATCCGGGAACGAACCGGAGGCCTTCCGCGTGTGAAGCAGACGTGATAACCACTACACCACATAACCACACCCGTTGGATGAGAAAAAGTGTAGCCACCGGAATAACATCCACGCTTAGATCAAAAGAAAAGTAGGTTCTGTCCGGTATCGAACCGGAGACCTTCTGCGTGTTATGCAGACGTGATAACCACTACAGCACAGAACCACACCCGTTGGATGAGAAAAAGTGAAGCCATCGGAATAGTATCCACGCTTAGATCAAAAGAAATGTAGGTTCTGTCCGGGATCGAACCGGAGGCCTTCCGCGTGTGAAGCAGACGTGATAACCACTACACCACAGAACAACACCCGTTGGATGAGAGAAAGTGAAGCCATCGGAATAACATCCACGCTTAGATCAAAAGAAAAGTAGGTTCTGTCCGGGATCGAACCGGAGACCTGCGTGTTAAGCAAACGTGATAACCACTACACCACAAAACCACGCTTTTTGGATGAGGGAAAGTGAAGCCATAGGAATAACATCCACGCTTAGATCAAAAGAAAAGAAGGTTCTGTCCGCGATCGAACCGGAGACCTTCCGCGGGTGAAGCAGACGTGATAACCACTACACCACAGAACCACGCTTTTTCGATGAGAGAAAGTGAAGCCATCGGAATAACATCCACGCTTAGATCAAAAGAAATGTAGGTTCTGTCCGGGATCGAACCGGAGGCCTTCCGCGTTTGAAACAGTCGTGATAACCACTACACCACAGAAACACACCCGTTGGTTGAGAAAACGTGAAGCCATCGGAATAACATCCACGCTTAGATCAAAAGAAAAGTAGGTTCTATTCGGGATCGAACCGGAGACCATCTGCGTGTTAAGCAGACGTGATAACCCCTACACCAGAGAACCACGTTTTTTGGATGAGAAAAAGTGAAGCCATCGGAATAACATCCACGCATAGATCAAAAGAAAAGTAGGTTCTGTCCGGGATCGAACCGTAGACCTTCTGCGTGTTAGGCAGACGTGATAACCACTACACCACAGAACAACGCTTTTTCGATGAGAGAAAGTGAAGCCATCGGAATAACATCCACGCTTAGATCAAAAGAAATGTAGGTTCTGTCCTGGATCGAACCGTAGGCCTTCCGCGTGTGAAGAAGACGTGATAACCACTACACCACAGAACAACACCCGTTGGATGAGAAAAAGTGTAGCCACCGGAATAACAACCACGCTTAGATCAAAAGAAAAGTAGGTTCTGTCCGGGATCGAAACGGAGACCTTCCGCGTGTGAAGCAGACTTGATAACGCCTACACCACACCTTTTGGATGAGGGAAAGTGAAGCCATCGGAATAACATCCACGCTTAGATCAAAAGAAAAGTAGGTTCTGTCCGGGATCGAACCGGAGACCTTCTGCGTGTTATGCAGACGTGATAACCACTACACCACAGAACCACGCTTTTTCGATGAGAGAAAGTGAAGCCATCGGAATAACATCCACGCTTAGATCAAAAGTAAAGTAGGTTCTGTCCGGGTTCGAGCCAGAGACCTGCGTGTAAGGCAGACGTGATAAGCACTACACAACAGAACCTCTCCTTTTGGATAACAGAAAGTGAAGAAATCGGAAAATCATCCACGCTGAGATCAAAAGAAATGTAGGTTCTGTCCGGGATCGAACCGGAGACCTTCCACGTGTGAAACAGTCGTGATAACCCCTACACCACAACTTTTGGATGAGAGAAAGTGAAGCCATCGGAATAACATCCACGCTTAGATCAAAGAAAAGTAGGTTCTGTCCGGGATCGAACCGGAGACCTTCTGCGTGTTAAGCAGACGTGATAAACACTACACCACAGAACCACGCTTTTTGGATGAGAGAAAGTGAAGCCATAGGAATAAAATCCACGCTTAGATCAAAAGATAAGTAGGTTCTGTCCGGGTTCGAACCGGAAACCTGCGTGTAAAGCAGACGTGATAAGCACTACACCAGAGAACCTCTCCTTTTGGATAACAGAAAGTGAAGAAATATGAAATATATCCACAACTGAGATCAAAAGAAAAGTAGTTTCTGTCCGGGATCGAACCGGACACCTTCCGCGGTTGAAGCAGACGTGATAACCACTACACCACACCTTTTGGATGAGAGAAAGTGAAACCATCGGAATAACATCCACGCTTAGATCAAAAGAAAAGTAGGTTCTGTCCGGGATCGAACCGGAGACCTTCTGCGTGTTAAGCAGACTTGATAAACACTACACCACAGAAAGACGCTTTTTGGATGAGAGAAAGTGAAACCATCGGAATAACATCCACGCTTAGATCAAAAGAAAAGTAGGTTCTGTCCGGGATCAATCCGGAGACCTTTGCGTGTAAAGCAGACGTGATAACCACTGCACCACAGAACCACACCCGTTGGATGAGAAAAAGTGAAGTCATCGGAATAACATCCACGCTTAGATCAAAAGAAATGTACGTTCAGTCCGGGATCGAACCGGAGACCTTCTGCGTGTAAAGCAGACGTGATAACCACTGCACCACAGAACCACACCCGTTGGATGAGAAAAAGTGAAGCCATCGGAATAACATTCACGCTTAAATCAAAAGAAATGTAGGTTCTGTCCGGGAACGAACCGGAGGCCTTCCGCGTGTGAAGCAGACGTGATAACATCTACACCACAGAACCACACCCGTTGGATGAGAAAAAGTGTAGCCACCGGAATAACATCAACGCTTAGATCAAAAGAAAAGTAGGTTCTGTGCGGGATCGAACCGGAGACCTTCTGCGTGTTACGCAGACGTGATAACCACTACAGCACGGAACTACGCTTTTTCGTTGAGAGAAAGTGAAGCCATTGGAATAACATCCACGCTTAGATCAAAAGAAATGTAGGTTCTGTCCGGGATCGAACCGGAGGCCTTCCGCGTGTGAAGCAGACGTGATAACCACTGCACCACAGAACCACACCCGTTGGTTGAGAAAAAGTGAAGCCATCGGAATAACATTCACGCTTAGATCAAAAGAAATGTAGGTTCTGTGCGGGATCGAACCGGAGACCTTCTGCGTGTTACGCAGACGTGATAACCACTACAGCACAGAACCACACCCGTTTGATGAGAAAAAGTGAAGCCATCGGAATAACATCCAGGCATAGATCCAAAGAAAAGTAGGTTCTGTCCGGGATCGAACCGGAGACCTTCTGCGTGTTATGAAGACGTGATATATATATAACCACTACACCACAGAACTACGCTTTTTCCATGAGAGAAAGTGAAGCCATCGGTATAACATCCACGCTTAGATCAAAAGAAATGTAGGTTCTGTCCGGGATCGAACCGGAGGCCTTCCGCGTGTGAAGCAGACGTGATAACCACTACACCAAAGAACAACACCCGTTGGATGAGAAAAAGTGTAGCCACCGGATTAACATCCACGCTTAGATCAAAAGAAAAGTAGGTTCTGTCCGGGCTCGAACCGGAAACCTTCCGCGGTTGAAGCAGACGTGATAACCACTACAGCACACCTTTTGGATGAGAGAAAGTGAAGCCATCGGAATAACATCCACGCTTAGATCAAAAGAAAAGTAGGTTCTGTCCGGGATCGAACCGGAGACTTTCCGCGTGTGAAGCAGACGTGATAACCACTACACCACAGAACCACACCCGTTGGATGAGAAAAAGTGAAGCCATCGGAATAACATCCACGCTTAGATCAAAAGAAAAGTAGGTTCTGTCCGGGATCGAACCGTAGACCTTCTGCGTGTTAAGCAGACGTGATAACCACTACACCACACTTTTTCGATTAGAGAAAGTGAAGCCATCGGAATAACATCCACGCTTAGATCAAAAGAAATGTAGGTTCTGTCCGGGATCGAACCGGAGGCCTTCCGCGTGTGAAGCAGACGTGATAACCACTACACCACAGAACCACACCCGTTGGATAAGAAAAAGTGAAACCATCGGAATAACATCCACGCTTAGATCAAAAGAAAAGTAGGTTCTATCCGGGATCGAACCGGAGACCATCTGCGAGTTAAACATACGTGATAACCCCTACACCACAGAACCACTCTTTTTCGATGAGAGAAAGTGTAGCCATCAGAATAACATCCACGCATAGATCAAAAGATAAGTAGGTTCTGTCCGGGATCGAACGGGAGACCTTCTTCGTGTTAAGCAGACGTGATAAACACTACACCACAGAACCACGCTTTTTGGATGAGAGAAAGTGAAGCCATAGGAATAACATCCACGCTTAGATCAAAAGATAAGTAGGTTCTGTCCGGGTTCGAACCGGAGACCTGCGTGTAAAGCAGACGTGATAAGCACTACACCAGAGAACCTCTCCTTTTGGATAACAGAAAGTGAAGAAATCGGAAATATATCCACAGCTGAGATCAAAAGAATAGTAGTTTCTGTCCGGGATCGAACCGGAAACCTTCCGCGGTTGAAGCAGACGTGATAACCACTACACCACACCTTTTGGATGAGAGAAAGTGAAACCATCGGAATAACATCCACGCTTAGATCAAAAGAAAAGTAGGTTCTGTCCGGGTTCGAACCGGAAACCTTCCGCGGTTGAAGCAGACGTGATAACCACTACAGCACACCTTTTGGATGAGAGAAAGTGAAACCATCGGAATAACATCCACGCTTAGATCAAAAGAAAAGTAGGTTCTGTCTGGGATCGAACCGGAGACCTTCCGCGTGTGAAGCAGACGTGATAACCACTACACCACACTTTTTCGATGAGAGAAAGTGAAGCCATCGGAATAACATCCACGCTTAGATCAAAAGAAATGTAGGTTCTGTCCGGGATCGAACCGGAGGCCTTCCGCGTGTGAAGCAGACGTGATAACCACTACACCACAGAACCACACCCGTTGGATAAGAAAAAGTGAAACCATCGGAATAACATCCACGCTTAGATCAAAAGAAAAGTAGGTTCTATCCGGGAACGAACCGGAGACCATCTGCGAGTTAAACAGACGTGATAACCCCTACACCACAGAACCACTCTTTTTCGATGAGAGAAAGTGTAGCCATCAGAATAACATCCACGCATAGATCAAAAGATAAGTAGGTTCTGTCCGGGATCGAACTGGAGAACTTCTGCGTGTTATGCAGACGTGATAACCACTACACCACAGAACCACGCGTTTTCGATGAGAGAAAGTGAAGCCATCGGAATAACATCCACGCTTAGATCAAAAGAAATGTAGGTTCTGTCCTGGATCGAACCGTAGGCCTTCCGCGTGTGAAGAAGACGTGATAACCACTACACCACAGAACAACACCCGTTGGATGAGAAAAAGTGTAGCCACCGGAATAACAACCACGCTTAGATCAAAAGAAAAGTAGGTTCTGTCCGGGATCGAAACGGAGACCTTCCGCGTGTGAAGCAGACTTGATAACGCCTACACCACACCTTTTGGATGAGAGAAAGTGAAGCCATCGGAATAACATCCACGCTTAGATCAAAAGAAAAGTAGGTTCTGTCCGGGATCGAACCGGAGACCTTCTGCGTGTTATGCAGACGTGATAACCACTACACCACAGAACCACGCTTTTTCGATGAGAGAAAGTGAAGCCATCGGAATAACATCCACGCTTAGATCAAAAGAAAAGCAGGTTCTGTCCGGGATCGAACCGGAGACCTTCTGCGTGTTAAGCAAACGTGATAACCACAACACCACAAAACCACGCTTTTTGGATGAGAGAAAGTGAAGCCATAGGAATAACATCCACGCTTAGATCAAAAGAAAAGTAGGTTCTGTCCGGGTTCGAACCGGAGACCTGCGTGTAAAGCAGACGTGATAAGCACTACACCACAGAACCTCTCCTTTTGGATAACAGAAAGTGAAGAAATCGGAAAAACATCCACGCTGAGATCAAAAGAAAAGTAGTTTCTGTCCGGGATCGAACCGGAAACCTTCCGCGGTTGAAGCAGACGTGATAACCACTACAACACACCTTTTGGATGAGAGAAAGTGAAGCCATAGGAATAACATCCACGCTTAGATCAAAAGAAAAGTAGGTTCTGTCCGGGTTCGAACCGGAGATCTGCGTGTAAAGCAGACATGATAAGCACTACACCACAGAACCTCTCCTTTTGGATAACAGAAAGTGAAAAAATCGTAAAAACATCCACGCTGAGATCAAAAGAATAGTAGTTTCTGTCCGGGATCGAACCGGATACATTCCGCGGTTGAAGCAGACGTGATAACATCTACACCACACCTTTTGGATGAGAGAAAGTGAAGCCATCGGAATAACATCCAGGCTTAGATCAAAAGAAAAGTAGGTTCTGTCCGTGATCGAACCGGAGACCTTCTGCGTGTTAAGCAGACGTGATAACCACTACACCACAGAACCACACCCGTTGGATGAGAAAAAGTGAAACCATCGGAATAACATCCACGCTTAGATCAAAAGAAAAGTAGGTTCTATCCGGGATTGAACAGGAGACCATATGCGTGTGAAGCAGACGTGATAACCCTTTCACCACAGAACAACGCTTTTTGGATGAGAGAAATTGAAGCCATCGGAATAACATCCACCCTTAGATCAAAAGAAATGTAGGTTCTGTCAGGGATCGAACCGGAGGCCTTCCGCGTGTGAAGCAGACGTGATAACCACTAAACCACAGAACCACACCCGTTGGATGAGAAAAAGTGTAGCCACCGGAATAACATCCACGCTTAGATCAAAAGAAAAGTTGGTTCTGTCCGGGATCGAACCGGAGGCCTTCCGCGTGTGAAGCAGACGTGATAACCACTACACAACAGAACCACACCGTTGGATGAGAAAAAGTGTAGCCACCGGAATAACATCCACGCTTAAATCAAAAGAAAAGTAGGTTCTATCCGGAATCGAACCGGAGACCTTCTGCGTGTTATGCCGACGTGATAACCACTACACCACAGAACCTCGCTTTTTCGATGAGAGAAAGTGAAGCCATCGGAATAACATCCACGCTTAGATAAAAAGAAAAGTAGGTTCTGTCCGGGATCGAACCGGAGACCTTCTGCGTGTTAAGCAAACGTGATAACCACTACACCACAAAACCACGCTTTTTGGATGAGAGAAAGTGAAGCCATAGGAATAACATCCACGCTTAGATCAAAAGAAAAGTAGGTTCTGTCCGGGTTCGAACCGGAGACCTGCGTGTAAAGCAGACGTGATAAGCACTACACCACAGAACCTCTCCTTTTGGATAACAGAAAGTGAAGAACATCCACGCTGAGATCAAAAGAATAGTAGTTTCTGTCCGGGATCGAACCGGATACATTCCGCGGTTGAAGCAGACGTGATAACCTCTACACCACACCTTTTGGATGAGAGAAAGTGAAGCCATCGGAATAACATCCAGGCTTAGATCAAAAGAAAAGTAGGTTCTGTCCGGGATCGAACCGGAAACCTTCCGCGGTTGAAGCAGACGTGATAACCACTACACCACACCTTTTGGATGAGAGAAAGTGAAGCCATAGGAATAACATCCACGCTTAGATCAAAAGAAAAGTAGGTTCTGTCCGGGATCGAACCGGATACATTCCGCGGTTGAAGCAGACGTGATAACCTCTACACCACACCTTTTGGATGAGAGAAAGTGAAGCCATCGGAATAACATCCAGGCTTAGATCAAAAGAAAAGTAGGTTCTGTCCGGGATCGAACCGGAAACCTTCCGCGGTTGAAGCAGACGTGATAACCACTACACCACACCTTTTGGATGAGAGAAAGTGAAGCCATCGGAATAACATCCAGGCTTAGATCAAAAGAAATGTAGGTTCTGTCCGGGATCGAACCGGAAACCTTCCGCGGTTGAAGCAGACGTGATAAACTCTACACCACACCTTTTGGATGAGAGAAAGTGAAGCCATCGGAATAACATCCAGGCTTAGATCAAAAGAAAAGTAGGTTCTGTCCGGGATCGAACCGGAGACCTTCTGCGTGTTAAGGAGACGTGATAACCACTACACCACAGAACCAAACCCGTTGGATGAGAAAAAGTGAAACCATCGGAATAACATCCACGCTTAGATCAAAAGAAAAGTAGGTTCTATCCGGGATTGAACAGGAGACACTCTGCGTGTTAAGCAGACGTGATAACCCTTACACCACAGAACAACGCTTTTTGGATGAGAGAAATTGAAGCCATCGGAATAACATCCACCCTTAGATCAAAAGAAATGTAGGTTCTGTCAGGGATCGAACCGGAGGCCTTCCGCGTGTGAAGCAGACGTGATAACCACTAAACCACAGAACCACACCCGTTGGATGAGAAAAAGTGTAGCCACCGGAATAACATCCACGCTTAGATCAAAAGAAATATAGATTCTGTCCGGGATACAACCGGAGGCCTTCCGCGTGTGAAGCAGTCGTGATAACCACTACACCACAGAACCACACCCGTTGGATGAGAAAAAGTGTAGCCACCGGAATAACATCCACGCTTAGATCAAAAGAAAAGTAGATTCTGTCCGGGATCGAACCGGAGACCTTCTGCGTGTTAAGCAGACGTGATAACCACTACACCACAGAACCACACCCGTTGGATGAGAAAAGGTGAAGCCATCGGAATAACATCCACGCTTCGATCAAAAGAAATGTAGGTTCTGTCCGGGATCGAACGGGAGGAATTCCGCGTGTGAAGCAGACGTGATAACCACTACACCACAGAACCACACCGTTGGATGAGAAAAAGTGTAGCCACCGGAATAACATCCACGCTTAAATCAAAAGAAAAGTGGGTTCTGTGCGGGATCGAACCGGAGACATTCTGCGTGTTATACAGGCGTGATAACCACTACAGCACAGAACCACACTCATTGGATGAGAAAAAGTGAAGCCATCGGAATAACATCCACGCTTAAATCAAAAGAAAAGTAGGTTCTGTGCGGAGACCTGCGTGTAAAGCAGACGTGATAAGCACTACACCACAGAACCTGTTCTTTTGGATAACAGAAAGTGAAGAAATCGGAAAAACATGCACGCTGAGATCAAAAGAAAAGTAGTTTCTGACCGGGATCGAACCGGAAACCTACCGCGGTTGAAGCAGACGTGATAACCACTACACCACACCTTTTGGATGAGAGAAAGTGAAGCCATCGGAATAACATCCACGCTTAGATCAAAAGAAAAGTAGGTTCTGTCCGGGTTCGAACCGGAGACCTGCGTGTAAAGCAGACGTGATAAGCACTACACCACAGAACCTCTCCTTTTGGATAACAGAAAGTGAAGAAATCGGAAAAACATCCACGCTGAGATCAAAAGAAAAGTAGTTTCTGTCCGGGATCGAACCGGAAACCTTCCGCGGTTGAAGCAGACGTGATAACCACTACACCACACCATTTGGATGAGAGAAAGTGAAGCCATAGGAATAACATCCACGCTTAGATCAAAAGAAAAGTAGGTTCTGTCCGGGTCCGAACCGGAGATCTGCGTGTAAAGCAGACATGATAAGCACTACACCACAGAACCTCTCCTTTTGGATAACAGAAAGTGAAGAACATCCACGCTGAGATCAAAAGAATAGTAGTTTCTGTCCGGGATCGAACCGGATACATTCCGCGGTTGAAGCAGACGTGATAACCTCTACACCACACCTTTTGGATGAGAGAAAGTGAAGCCATCGGAATAACATCCAGGCTTAGATCAAAAGAAAAGTAGGTTCTGTCCGGGATCGAACCGGAGACCTTCTGCATGTTAAGCAGACGTGATAACCACTACACCACAGAACCACACCCGTTGGAGGAGAAAAAGTGAAACCATCGGAATAACATCCACGCTTAGATCAAAAGAAAAGTAGGTTCTATCCGGGATTGAACAGGAGACCATCTGCGTGTTAAGCAGACGTGATAACCCTTACACCACAGAACAACGCTTTTTGGATGAGAGAAATTGAAGCCATCGGAATAACATCCACCCTTAGATCAAAAGAAATGTAGGTTCTGTCCGGGATCGAACCGGAGACCTTCTGCGTGTTATGCAGACGTGATAACTACTACACCACATAACCACGCTTTTTGGATGAGAAAAAGTGAAGCCATCGGAATAACATCCACGCATAGATCAAAAGAAATGTAGGTTCTGTCAGGGATCGAACCGGAGGCCTTCCGCGTGTGAAGCAGACGTGATAACCACTAAACCACAGAACCACACCCGTTGGATGAGAAAAAGTGTAGCCACCGGAATAACATCCACGCTTAGATAAAAAAAAATATAGATTCTGTCCGGGATACAACCGGAGGCCTTCCGCGTGTGAAGCAGTCGTGATAACCACTACACCACAGAACCACACCCGTTGGATGAGAAAAAGTGTAGCCACCGGAATAACATCCACGCTTAGATCAAAAGAAAAGTAGGTTCTGTCCGGGATCGAACCGGAGACCTTCTGCGTGTTAAGCAGACGTGATAACCACTACACCACAGAACCACACCCGTTGGATGAGAAAATTGAAGCCATCGGAATAACATCCACGCTTAAATCAAAAGAAAAGTAGGTTCTGTGCGGGATCGAACCGGAGACATTCTGCGTGTTATGCAGACGTGATAACCACTACAGCACAGAACCACACTCATTGGATGAGAAAAAGTGAAGCCATCGGAATAACATCCACGCATAGATCAAAAGAAATGTAGATTCTGTCCGGGATAGAACCGGAGACCTTCTGCGTGTTATGCAGACGTGATAACCACTACACCACAGAACCACGCTTTTTCGATGAGAGAAAGTGAAGCCATCGGAATAACATCCACGCTTAGATCAAAAGAAATGTATGTTCTGTCCGGGATCGAACCGGAGGCCTTCCGCGTGTGAAGCAGACGTTATAACCACTACACCACAGAACAAAACCCGTTGGATGAGAAAAAGTGTAGCCACCGGAATAACATCCACGCTTAGATCAAAAGAAAAGTAGGTTCTGTCGGGGATCGAAACGGAGACCTTCTGCGTGTTAAGCAGACGTGATAACCTCTACACCACACCTTTTGGATGATTGAAAGTGAATCCATCGGAATAATATCCAGGCTTAGATCAAAAGAAAAGTAGGTTCTATCTGGGATTGAACAGGAGACCATCTGCGTGTTAAGCAGACGTGATAACCCTTACACCACAGAACAACGCTTTTTGGATGAGAGAAATTGAAGCCATCGGAATAACATCCACCCTTAGATCAAAAGAAATGTAGGTTCTGTCAGGGATCGAACCGGAGGCCTTCCGCGTGTGAAGCAGACGTGATAACCACTAAACCACAGAACCACACCCGTTGGATGAGAAAAAGTGTAGCCACCGGAATAACATCCACCCTTAGATCAAAAGAAATGTAGGTTCTGTCAGGGATCGAACCGGAGGCCTTCCGCGTGTGAAGCAGACGTGATAACCACTAAACCACAGAACCACACCCGTTGGATGAGAAAAAGTGTAGCCACCGGAATAACATCCACGCTTAGATCAAAAGAAATGTAGAATCTGTCCGCGATCGAACCGGAGACCTTCTGCGTGTTATGCAGACGTGATAACCACTACACCACATAACCACGCTTTTTGGATGAGAAAAAGTGAAGCCATCGGAATAACATCCACGCATAGATCAAAAGAAATGTAGGTTCTGTCCGGGATCGAACCGGAGGCCTTCCGCGTGTGAAGCAGTCGTGATAACCACTACACCACAGAACCACACCCGTTGGATGAGAAAAAGTGTAGCCACCGGAATAACATCCACGCTTAGATCAAAAGAAAAGTAGGTTCTGTCCGGGATCGAACCGGAGACCTTCTGCGTGTTAAGCAGACGTGATAACCACTACACCACAGAACCACACCCGTTGGATGAGAAAAAGTGAAGCCATCGGTATAACATCCACGCATAGATCAAAAGAAAAGTAGGTTCTGTCCGGGTTCGAACCGGAGACCTGCGTTTAAAGCAGACATGATAAGCACTACACCACAGAACCTCTCCTTTTGGATAACAGAAAGTGAAGAAATCGGAAAAACATCCACGCTGAAATCAAGAGAATAGTAGTTCCTGTCCGGGATCGAACCGGAAACCTTCCGCGGTTGAAGCAGACGTGATAACCACGACACCACACCTTTTGGATGAGAGAAAGTGAAGCCATCGGAATAACATCCACCCTTAGATTAAAAGAGATGTAGGTTCTGTCAGGGATCGAACCGGAGGCCTTCCGCGTGTGAAGTAGACGTGATAACCACTAAACCACAGAACCACACCCGTTGGATGAGATAAAGTGTAGTCACCGGAATAACATCCACGCTTAGATCAAAAGAAAAGTAGATTCTGTCCGGGATCGAACCGGAGGCCTTCCGCGTGTTAAGCAGTCGTGATAACCACTACACCACAGAACCACACCCGTTGGATGAGAAAAAGTGTAGCCATCGGAATAACATCCACGCTTGGATCAAAAGAAAAGAAGGTTCTGTCCGGGATCGAAATGGAGACCTTCTGCGTGTTAAGCAGACGTGATAACCACTACAGCACAGAACCACACCCGTTGGATGAGAAAAAGTGAAGCCATCGGAATAACATCCACGCTTTGATCAAAAGAAATGTAGGTTCTGTCCGGGATCGAACCGGAGGCCTTCCGCGTGTGAAGCAGACGTGATAACCACTACACCACAGAACCACACCCATTGGATGAGAAAAAGTGTAGCCACCGGAATAACATCCACGCTTAGATCAAAAGAAAAGTAGGTTCTGTCCGGGATCGAACCAAAGACCTTCTGCGTGTTAAGCAGACGTGATAACAACTACAGCACAGAACCACGCTTTTTCGATGAGAGAAAGTGAAGCCATAGGAATAACATCCACGCTTAGATCAGAAGAAAAGTAGGTTCTGTCCGGGTTCGAACCGGAGATCTGCGTGTAAATCAGACATGATAATCACTACCCCACAGAACCTCTCCTTTTGGATAACAGAAAGTGAAGAAATCGTAAAAACATGCACGCTGAGATAAATATAGTAGTTTCTGAGAGTAGAAGTGAAGCCATCGGAATAACATCCACCCTTAGATCAAAAGAAATGTAGGTTCTGTCAGGGATCGAACCGGAGGCCTTCCGCGAGTGAAGCAGACGTGATAACCACTAAACCACAGAACCACACCCGTTGGATGAGAAAAAGTGTAGCCACCGGAATAACATCCACGCTTAGATCAAAAGAAACGTAGAATCTGTCCGGGATCGAACCGGAGACCTTCTGCGTGTTATGCAGACGTGATAACCACTACACCACATAACCACGCTTTTTGGATGAGAAAAAGTGAAGCCATCGGAATAACATCCACGCATAGATCAAAAGAAATGTAGGTTCTGTCCGGGATCGAACCGGAGGCCTTCCGCGTGTGAAGCAGTCGTGATAACCACTACACCACAGAACCACACCCGTTGGATGAGAAAAAGTGTAGCCACCGGAATAACATCCACGCTTAGATCAAAAGAAAAGTAGGTTCTGTCCGGGATCGAACCGGAGACCTTCTGCGTGTTAAGCAGACGTGATAACCACTACACCACATAACCACGCTTTTTGGATGAGAAAAAGTGAAGCCATCGGAATAACATCCACGCATAGATCAAAAGAAATGTAGGTTCTGTCCGGGATCGAACCGGAGGCCTTCCGCGTGTGAAGCAGTCGTGATAACCACTACACCACAGAACCACACCCGATGGATGAGATAAAGTGTAGCCACCGGAATAACATCCACGCTTAGATCAAAAGAAAAGTAGGTTCTGTCCGGGATCGATCCCAACTGCGTGTATAGCAGACGGGAAAACCACTACACTACACATCCACTCCTTTTGGATAAGAGAAATTGAAGAAACCGGAATAACATCCACGCTGAGATCAAAAGAAAAGTAGGTTCTGTCCGGGATCGAACCGGAGACATTCTGCGTGTAAAGAAGAGGTGATAACCACTACACCACACCCGTTGGATGAGAAAAAGTGAAGCCATCGGAATAACATCCACGCTTAGATTAAAAGAAAAGTAGGTTCTGTCCGGGATCGAACCGGAGACCTTCTGCGTGTAAAGCAGACGTGATAACCACTACACCACAGAACCACACCCGTTGGATGAGAAAAAGTGAAGCCATCGGAATAACATCCACGCTTAGATCAAAAGAAAAGTAGGTTCTGTCCGGGATCGAACCGGAGACCTTCCACGTGTGAAGCAGACGTGATAACCCCTACACCACACCTTTCGGATGAGAGAAAGTGAAGCCATCGGAATAACATCCACGCTTAGATCGAAGAAAAGTAGGTTCTGTCCGGGATCGAACCGGACACCTTCTGCGTGTTAAGCAGACGTGATAACCACTACACCACAGAACCACGCTTTTTGGATGAGAGAAAGTGAAGCCATAGGAATAACATCCACGCTTAGATCAGAAGAAAAGTAGGTTCTGTCCGGGTTCGAACCGGAGATCTGCGTGTAAATCAGACATGATAATCACTACCCCACAGAACCTCTCCTTTTGGATAACAGAAAGTGAAGAAATCGTAAAAACATGCACGCTGAGATAAATATAGTAGTTTCTGAGAGTAGAAGTGAAGCCATCGGAATAACATCCACCCTTAGATCAAAAGAAATGTAGGTTCTGTCAGGGATCGAACCGGAGGCCTTCCGCGTGTGAAGCAGACGTGATAACCACTACACCACAGAACCACACCCGTTGGATGAGAAAAAGTGTAGCCACCGGAATAACATCCACGCTTAGATCAAAAGAAAAGTAGGTTCTGTCCGGGATCGAACCGGAGACCTTCTGCGTGTTAAGCAGACGTGATAACCACTACACCACATAACCACGCTTTTTGGATGAGAAAAAGTGAAGCCATCGGAATAACATCCACGCATAGATCAAAAGAAATGTAGGTTCTGTCCGGGATCGAACCGGAGGCCTTCCGCGTGTGAAGCAGTCGTGATAACCACTACACCACAGAACCACACCCGTTGGATGAGATAAAGTGTAGCCACCGGAATAACATCCACGCTTAGATCAAAAGAAAAGTAGGTTCTGTCCGGGATCGATCCCAACTGCGTGTATAGCAGACGGGAAAACCACTACACTACACATCCACTCCTTTTGGATAAGAGAAATTGAAGAAACCGGAATAACATCCACGCTGAGATCAAAAGAAAAGTAGGTTCTGTCCGGGATCGAACCGGAGACATTCTGCGTGTAAAGAAGAGGTGATAACCACTACACCACACCCGTTGGATGAGAAAAAGTGAAGCCATCGGAATAACATCCACGCTTAGATTAAAAGAAAAGTAGGTTCTGTCCGGGATCGAACCGGAGACCTTCTGCGTGTAAAGCAGACGTGATAACCACTACACCACAGAACCACACCCGTTGGATGAGAAAAAGTGAAGCCATCGGAATAACATCCACGCTTAGATCAAAAGAAAAGTAGGTTCTGTCCGGGATCGAACCGGAGACCTTCCACGTGTGAAGCAGACGTGATAACCCCTACACCACACCTTTCGGATGAGAGAAAGTGAAGCCATCGGAATAACATCCACGCTTAGATCGAAGAAAAGTAGGTTCTGTCCGGGATCGAACCGGAGACCTTCTGCGTGTTAAGCAGACGTGATAACCACTACACCACAGAACCACGCTTTTTGGATGAGAGAAAGTGAAGCCATAGGAATAACATCCACGCATAGATCAAAAGAAAAGTAGGTTCTATCCGGGTTCGAACTGGAGACCTGCGTGTAAAGCAGACGTGATAAGCACTACTCCACAGAACCTCTCCTTTTGGATAACAGAAAGTGAAACCATCGGAATAACATCCACGCTTAGATCAAAAGAAAAGTAGGTTCTGTCCGGGATCGAACCGGAGACCTTCTGTGTGTTAAGCAGACGTGATAACCACTACACCACAGAAAGACGCTTTTTGGATGAGAGAAAGTGCAGCCATCCGATTAACATCCACGCTTATATCAAAAGATAAGTAGGTTCTGTCCGGGATCAATCCGGAGACCTTCTGCGTGTAAAGCAGACGTGATAACCACTACAGCACAGAACCACACCCGTTGGATGAGAAAAAGTGAAGTCATCGGAATAACATCCACGCTTAGATCAAAAGAAATGTACGTTCTATCCGGGAACGAACCGGAGGCCTTCCGCGTGTGAAGCAGACGTGATAACCACTACACCACATAACCACACCCGTTGGATGAGAAAAAGTGTAGCCACCGGAATAACATCCACGCTTAGATCAAAAGAAAAGTAGGTTCTGTCCGGTATCGAACCGGAGACCTTCTGCGTGTTATGCAGACGTGATAACCACTACAGCACAGAACCACACCCGTTGGATGAGAAAAAGTGAAGCCATCGGAATAATATCCACGCTTAGATCAAAAGAAATGTAGGTTCTGTCCGGGATCGAACCGGAGGCCTTCCGCGTGTGAAGCAGACGTGATAACCACTACACCACAGAACAACACCCGTTGAATGAGAGAAAGTGAAGCCATCGGAATAACATCCACGCTTAGATCAAAAGAAAAGTAGGTTCTGTCCGGGATCGAACCGGAGACCTGCGTGTTAAGCAAACGTTATAACCACTACACCACAAAACCACGCTTTTTGGATGAGAGAAAGTGAAGCCATAGGAATAACATCCACGCTTAGATCAAAAGAAATGTAGGTTCTGTCCGGAGACTTGCGTGTAAAGCAGACGTGATAAGCACTACACCACAGAACCTGTTCTTTTGGATAACAGAAAGTGAAGAAATCGGAAAAACATGCACGCTGAGATCAAAAGAAAAGTAGTTTCTGTCCGGGATCGAACCGGAAACCTACCGCGGTTGAAGCAGACGTGATAACCACTACACCACACCTTTTGGATGAGAGAAAGTGAAGCCATCGGAATAACATCCACGCTTAGATCAGAAGAAAAGTAGGTTCTGTCCGGGTTCGAACCGGAGATCTGCGTGTAAATCAGACATGATAATCACTACCCCACAGAACCTCTCCTTTTGGATAACAGAAAGTGAAACCATCGGAATAACATCCACGCTTAGATCAAAAGAAAAGTAGGTTCTGTCCGGGATCGAACCGGAGACCTTCTGTGTGTTAAGCAGACGTGATAACCACTACACCACAGAAAGACGCTTTTTGGATGAGAGAAAGTGCAGCCATCCGATTAACATCCACGCTTATATCAAAAGATAAGTAGGTTCTGTCCGGGATCAATCCGGAGACCTTCTGCGTGTAAAGCAGACGTGATAACCACTACAGCACAGAACCACACCCGTTGGATGAGAAAAAGTGAAGTCATCGGAATAACATCCACGCTTAGATCAAAAGAAATGTACGTTCTATCCGGGAACGAACCGGAGGCCTTCCGCGTGTGAAGCAGACGTGATAACCACTACACCACATAACCACACCCGTTGGATGAGAAAAAGTGTAGCCACCGGAATAACATCCACGCTTAGATCAAAAGAAAAGTAGGTTCTGTCCGGTATCGAACCGGAGACCTTCTGCGTGTTATGCAGACGTGATAACCACTACAGCACAGAACCACACCCGTTGGATGAGAAAAAGTGAAGCCATCGGAATAATATCCACGCTTAGATCAAAAGAAATGTAGGTTCTGTCCGAGATCGAACCGGAGGCCTTCCGCGTGTGAAGCAGACGTGATAACCACTACACCACAGAACAACACCCGTTGAATGAGAGAAAGTGAAGCCATCGGAATAACATCCACGCTTAGATCAAAAGAAAAGTAGGTTCTGTCCGGGATCGAACCGGAGACCTGCGTGTTAAGCAAACGTTATAACCACTACACCACAAAACCACGCTTTTTGGATGAGAGAAAGTGAAGCCATAGGAATAACATCCACGCTTAGATCAAAAGAAATGTAGGTTCTGTCCGGAGACCTGCGTGTAAAGCAGACGTGATAAGCACTACACCACAGAACCTGTTCTTTTGGATAACAGAAAGTGAAGAAATCGGAAAAACATGCACGCTGAGATCAAAAGAAAAGTAGTTTCTGTCCGGGATCGAACCGGAAACCTACCGCGGTTGAAGCAGACGTGATAACCACTACACCACACCTTTTGGATGAGAGAAAGTGAAGCCATCGGAATAACATCCACGCTTAGATCAAAAGAAAAGAAGGTTCTGTCCGCGAACGAACCGGAGACCTTCCGCGGGTGAAGCAGACGTGATAACCACTACACCACAGAACCACGCTTTTTCGATGAGAGAAAGTGAAGCCATCGGAATAACATCCACGCTTAGATCAAAAGAAATGTAGGTTCTGTCCGGGATCGAACCGGAGGCCTTCCGCGTGTGAAACAGTCGTGATAACCACTACACCACAGAACCACACCCGTTGGTTGAGAAAACGTGAAGCCATCGGAATAACATCCACGCTTAGATCAAAAGAAATGTAGGTTCTGTCAAGGATAGAACCGGAGGCCTTCCGCGTGTGAAGCAGTCGTGATAACCACTACACCACAGAACCACACCCGTTGGATGAGATAAAGTGTAGCCACCGGAATAACATCCACGCTTAGATCAAAAGAAAAGTAGGTTCTGTCCGGAATCGATCCCAACTGCGTGTATAGCAGACGGGAAAACCACTACACTACACATCCACTCCTTTTGGATAAGAGAAATTTAAGAAACCGGAATAACATCCACGCTGAGATCAAAAGAAAAGTAGGTTCTGTCCGGGATCGAACCGGAGACATTCTGCGTGTAAAGAAGAGGTGATAACCACTACACCACACCCGTTGGATGAGAAAAAGTGAAGCCATCGGAATAACATCCACGCTTAGATTAAAAGAAAAGTAGGTTCTGTCCGGGATCGAACCGGAGACATTCTGCGTGTAAAGCAGACGTGATAACAACTACACCACAGAAACACACCCGTTGAATGAGAAAAATTGAAGCCATCGGAATAAGATCCACGCTTAGATCAAAAGAAAAGTAGGTTCTGTCTGGGATCGAACCGGAGACCTTCCACGTGTGAAGCAGACGTGATAACCACTACACCACAGAACCACGCTTTTTGGATGAGAGAAAGTGCAGCCATCCGAATAACATCCACGCTTAGATCAAAAGATAAGTAGGTTCTGTCCGGGATCAATCCGGAGACCTTCTGCGTGTAAAGCAGACGTGATAACCACTACAGCACAGAACCACACCCGTTGGATGAGAAAAAGTGAAGTCATCGGAATAACATCCACGCTTAGATCAAAAGAAATGTACGTTCTATCCGGGAACGAACCGGAGGCCTTCCGCGTGTGAAGCAGACGTGATAACCACTACACCACATAACCACACCCGTTGGATGAGAAAAAGTGTAGCCACCGGAATAACATCCACGCTTAGATCAAAAGAAAAGTAGGTTCTGTCCGGTATCGAACCGGAGACCTTCTGCGTGTTATGCAGACGTGATAACCACTACAGCACAGAACCACACCCGTTGGATGAGAAAAAGTGAAGCCATCCTAATAGTATCCACGCTTAGATCAAAAGAAATGTAGGTTCTGTCCGGGATCGAACCGGAGGCCTTCCGCGTGTGAAGCAGACGTGATAACCACTACACCACAGAACAACACCCGTTGGATGAGAGAAAGTGAAGCCATCGGAATAACATCCACGCTTAGATCAAAAGAAAAGTAGGTTCTGTCCGGGATCGAACCGGAGACCTGCGTGTTAAGCAAACGTGATAAACACTACACCACAAAACCACGCTTTTTGGATGAGAGAAAGTGAAGCCATAGGAATAACATCCACGCTTAGATCAAAAGAAAAGAAGGTTCTGTCCGCGATCGAACCGGAGACCTTCCGCGGGTGAAGCAGACGTGATAACCACTACACCACAGAACCACGCTTTTTCGATGAGAGAAAGTGAAGCCATCGGAATAACATCCACGCTTAGATCAAAAGAAATGTAGGTTCTGTCCGGGATCGAACCGGAGGCCTTCCGCGTTTGAAACAGTCGTGATAACCACTACACCAGAGAAACACACCCGTTGGTTGAGAAAACGTGAAGCGATCGGAATAACATCCACGCTTAGATCAAAAGAAAAGTAGGTTCTATCCGGGATCGAACCGGAGACCATCTGCGTGTTAAGCAGACGTGATAAACACTACACCACAGAACCACGCATTTTCGATGAGAGAAAGTGAAGCCATCGGAATAACATCCACGCTTAGATCAAAAGAAATGTAGGTTCTGTCAAGGATAGAACCGGAGGCCTTCCGCGTGTGAAGCAGACGTGATAACCACTACACCACAGAACCACACCCGTTGGATGAGAAAAAGTGAAACCATCGGAATAACATCCACGCTTATATCAAAAGAAAAGCAGGTTCTATTCGGGATCGAACCGGAGACCATCTGCGTGTTAAGCAGACGTGATAACCCCTACACCAGAGAACCACGCTTTTTGGATGAGAAAAAGTGAAGCCATCGGAATAACATCCACGCATAGATCAAAAGAAAAGTAGGTTCTGTCCGGGATCGAACCGTAGACCTTCTGCGTGTTAGGCAGACGTGATAACCACTACACCACAGAACAACGCTTTTTCGATGAGAGAAAGTGAAGCCATCGGAATAACATCCACGCTTAGATCAAAAGAAATGTAGGTTCTGTCCTGGATCGAACCGTAGGCCTTCCGCGTGTGAAGAAGACGTGATAACCACTACACCACAGAACAACACCCGTTGGATGAGAAAAAGTGTAGCCACCGGAATAACAACCACGCTTAGATCAAAAGAAAAGTAGGTTCTGTCCGGGATCGAAACGGAGACCTTCCGCGTGTGAAGCAGACTTGATAACGCCTACACCACAACTTTTGGATGAGAGAAAGTGAAGCCATCGGAATAACATCCACGCTTAGATCAAAAGAAAAGTAGGTTCTGTCCGGGATCGAACCGGAGACCTTCTGCGTGTTATGCAGACGTGATAACCACTACACCACAGAACCACGCTTTTTCGATGAGAGAAAGTGAAGCCATCGGAATAACATCCACGCTTAGATCAAAAGTAAAGTAGGTTCTGTCCGGGATCAATCCGGAGACCTTTGCGTGTAAAGCAGACGTGATAACCACTGCACCACAGAACCACACCCGTTGGATGAGAAAAAGTGAAGTCATCGGAATAACATCCACGCTAAGATCAAAAGAAATGTACGTTCTGTCCGGGATCGAACCGGAGACCTTCTGCGTGTAAAGCAGACGTGATAACCACTGCACCACAGAACCACACCCGTTGGATGAGAAAAAGTGAAGCCATCGGAATAACATTCACGCTTAAATCCAAAGAAATGTAGGTTCTGTCCGGGAACGAACCGGAGGCCTTCCGCGTGTGAAGCAGACGTGATAACATCTACACCACAGAACCACACCCGTTGGATGAGAAAAAGTGTAGCCACCGGAATAACATCAACGCTTAGATCAAAAGAAAAGTAGGTTCTGTCCGGGATCGAACCGGAGGCCTTCCGCGTGTGAAGCAGACGTGATACCCACTGCACCACAGAACCACACCCGTTGGTTGAGAAAAAGTGAAGCCATCGGAATAACATTCACGCTTAGATCAAAAGAAAAGTAGGTTCTGTGCGGGATCGAACCGGAGACCTTCTGCGTGTTACGCAGACGTGATAACCACTACAGCACAGAACCACACCCGTTTGATGAGAAAAAGTGAAGCCATCGGAATAACATCCACGCATAGATCCAAAGAAAAGTAGGTTCTGTCCGGGATCGAACCGGAGACCTTCTGCGTGTTATGCAGACGTGATAACCACTACACCACAGAACTACGCTTTTTCCATGAGAGAAAGTGAAGCCATCGGTATAACATCCACGCTTAGATCAAAAGAAATGTAGGTTCTGTCCGGGATCGAACCGGAGGCCTTCCGCGTGTGAAGCAGACGTGATAACCACTACACCAAAGAACAACACCCGTTGGATGAGAAAAAGTGTAGCCACCGGATTAACATCCACGCTTAGATCAAAAGAAAAGTAGGTTCTGTCCGGGTTCGAACCGGAAACCTTCCGCGGTTGAAGCAGACGTGATAACCACTACAGCACACCTTTTGGATGAGAGAAAGTGAAGCCATCGGAATAACATCCACGCTTAGATCAAAAGAAAAGTAGGTTCTGTCCGGGATCGAACCGGAGACTTTCCGCGTGTGAAGCAGACGTGATAACCACTACACCACAGAACCACACCCGTTGGATGAGAAAAAGTGAAGCCATCGGAATAACATCCACGCTTAGATCAAAAGAAAAGTAGGTTCTGTCCGGGATCGAACCGTAGACCTTCTGCGTGTTAAGCAGACGTGATAACCACTACACCACACTTTTTCGATGAGAGAAAGTGAAGCCATCGGAATAACATCCACGCTTAGATCAAAAGAAATGTAGGTTCTGTCCGGGATCGAACCGGAGGCCTTCCGCGTGTGAAGCAGACGTGATAACCACTACACCACAGAACCACACCCGTTGGATAAGAAAAAGTGAAACCATCGGAATAACATCCACGCTTAGATCAAAAGAAAAGTAGGTTCTATCCGGGATCGAACCGGAGACCATCTGCGAGTTAAACATACGTGATAACCCCTACACCACAGAACCACTCTTTTTCGATGAGAGAAAGTGTAGCCATCAGAATAACATCCACGCATAGATCAAAAGATAAGTAGGTTCTGTCCGGGATCGAACCGGAGACCTTCTTCGTGTTAAGCAGACGTGATAAACACTACACCACAGAACCACGCTTTTTGGATGAGAGAAAGTGAAGCCATAGGAATAACATCCACGCTTAGATCAAAAGAAATGTAGGTTCTGTCCTGGATCGAACCGTAGGCCTTCCGCGTGTGAAGAAGACGTGATAACCACTACACCACAGAACAACACCCGTTGGATGAGAAAAAGTGTAGCCACCGGAATAACAACCACGCTTAGATCAAAAGATAAGTAGGTTCTGTCCGGGTTCGAACCGGAGACCTGCGTGTAAAGCAGACGTGATAAGCACTACACCAGAGAACCTCTCCTTTTGGATAACAGAAAGTGAAGAAATCGGAAATATATCCACAGCTGAGATCAAAAGAAAAGTAGTTTCTGTCCGGGATCGAACCGGAAACCTTCCGCGGTTGAAGCAGACGTGATAACCACTACACCACACCTTTTGGATGAGAGAAAGTGAAACCATCGGAATAACATCCACGCTTAGATCAAAAGAAAAGTAGGTTCTGTCCGGGTTCGAACCGGAAACCTTCCGCGGTTGAAGCAGACGTGATAACCACTACAGCACACCTTTTGGATGAGAGAAAGTGAAACCATCGGAATAACATCCACGCTTAGATCAAAAGAAAAGTAGGTTCTGTCTGGGATCGAACCGGAGACCTTCCGCGTGTGAAGCAGACGTGATAACCACTACACCACACTTTTTCGATGAGAGAAAGTGAAGCCATCGGAATAACATCCACGCTTAGATCAAAAGAAATGTAGGTTCTGTCCGGGATCGAACCGGAGGCCTTCCGCGTGTGAAGCAGACGTGATAACCACTACACCACAGAACCACACCCGTTGGATAAGAAAAAGTGAAACCATCGGAATAACATCCACGCTTAGATCAAAAGAAAAGTAGGTTCTATCCGGGATCGAACCGGAGACCATCTGCGAGTTAAACAGACGTGATAACCCCTACACCACAGAACCACTCTTTTTCGATGAGAGAAAGTGTAGCCATCAGAATAACATCCACGCATAGATCAAAAGATAAGTAGGTTCTGTCCGGGATCGAACTGGAGAACTTCTGCGTGTTATGCAGACGTGATAACCACTACACCACAGAACCACGCTTTTTCGATGAGAGAAAGTGAAGCCATCGGAATAACATCCACGCTTAGATCAAAAGAAATGTAGGTTCTGTCCTGGATCGAACCGTAGGCCTTCCGCGTGTGAAGAAGACGTGATAACCACTACACCACAGAACAACACCCGTTGGATGAGAAAAAGTGTAGCCACCGGAATAACAACCACGCTTAGATCAAAAGAAAAGTAGGTTCTGTCCGGGATCGAAACGGAGACCTTCCGCGTGTGAAGCAGACTTGATAACGCCTACACCACACCTTTTGGATGAGAGAAAGTGAAGCCATCGGAATAACATCCACGCTTAGATCAAAAGAAAAGTAGGTTCTGTCCGGGATCGAACCGGAGACCTTCTGCGTGTTATGCAGACGTGATAACCACTACACCACAGAACCACGCTTTTTCGATGAGAGAAAGTGAAGCCATCGGAATAACATCCACGCTTAGATCAAAAGAAAAGCAGGTTCTGTCCGGGATCGAACCGGAGACCTGCGTGTAAAGCAGACGTGATAAGCACTACACCACAGAACCTCTCCTTTTGGATAACAGAAAGTGAAGAAATCGGAAAAACATCCACGCTGAGATCAAAAGAAAAGTAGTTTCTGTCCGTGATCGAACCGGAAACCTTCCGCGGTTGAAGCAGACGTGATAACCACTACAACACACCTTTTGGATGAGAGAAAGTGAAGCCATAGGAATAACATCCACGCTTAGATCAAAAGAAAAGTAGGTTCTGTCCGGGTTCGAACCGGAGATCTGCGTGTAAAGCAGACATGATAAGCACTACACCACAGAACCTCTCCTTTTGGATAACAGAAAGTGAAGAAATCGTAAAAACATCCACGCTGAGATCAAAAGAATAGTAGTTTCTGTCCGGGATCGAACCGGATACATTCCGCGGTTGAAGCAGACGTGATAACCTCTACACCACACCTTTTGGATGAGAGAAAGTGAAGCCATCGGAATAACATCCAGGCTTAGATCAAAAGAAAAGTAGGTTCTGTCCGTGATCGAACTGGAGACCTTCTGCGTGTTAAGCAGACGTGATAACCACTACACCACAGAACCACACCCGTTGGATGAGAAAAAGTGAAACCATCGGAATAACATCCACGCTTAGATCAAAAGAAAAGTAGGTTCTATCCGGGATTGAACAGGAGACCATCTGCGTGTGAAGCAGACGTGATAACCCTTTCACCACAGAACAACGCTTTTTGGATGAGAGAAATTGAAGCCATCGGAATAACATCCACCCTTAGATCAAAAGAAATGTAGGTTCTGTCAGGGATCGAACCGGAGGCCTTCCGCGTGTGAAGCAGACGTGATAACCACTAAACCACAGAACCACACCCGTTGGATGAGAAAAAGTGTAGCCACCGGAATAACATCCACGCTTAGATCAAAAGAAAAGTTGGTTCTGTCCGGGATCGAACCGGAGGCCTTCCGCGTGTGAAGCAGACGTGATAACCACTACACCACAGAACCACACCGTTGGATGAGAAAAAGTGTAGCCACCGGAATAACATCCACGCTTAAATCAAAAGAAAAGTAGGTTCTGTGCGGGATCGAACCGGAGACATTCTGCGTGTAATGCAGACGTGATAACCACTACAGCACAGAACCACACTCGTTGGATGAGAAAAAGTGAAGCCATCAGAATAACATCCACGCATATATCCAAAGATAAGTAGGTTCTGTCCGGAATCGAACCGGAGACCTTCTGCGTGTTATGCCGACGTGATAACCACTACACCACAGAACCTCGCTTTTTCGATGAGAGAAAGTGAAGCCATCGGAATAACATCCACGCTTAGATAAAAAGAAAAGTAGGTTCTGTCCGGGATCGAACCGGAGACCTTCTGCGTGTTAAGCAAACGTGATAACCACTACACCACAAAACCACGCTTTTTGGATGAGAGAAAGTGAAGCCATAGGAATAACATCCACGCTTAGATCAAAAGAAAAGTAGGTTCTGTCCGGGTTCGAACCGGAGACCTGCGTGTAAAGCAGACGTGATAAGCACTACACCACAGAACCTCTCCTTTTGGATAACAGAAAGTGAAGAACATCCACGCTGAGATCAAAAGAATAGTAGTTTCTGTCCGGGATCGAACCGGATACATTCCGCGGTTGAAGCAGACGCGATAATCTCTACACCACACCTTTTGGATGAGAGAAAGTGAAGCCATAGGAATAACATCCACGCTTAGATCAAAAGAAAAGTAGGTTCTGTCCGGGATCGAACCGGAAACCTTCCGCGGTTGAAGCAGACGTGATAACCACTACACCACACCTTTTGGATGAGAGAAAGTGAAGCCATAGGAATAACATCCACGCTTAGATCAAAAGAAAAGTAGGTTCTGTCCGGGATCGAACCGGATACATTCCGCGGTTGAAGCAGACGTGATAACCTCTACACCACACCTTTTGGATGAGAGAAAGTGAAGCCATCGGAATAACATCCAGGCTTAGATCAAAAGAAAAGTAGGTTCTGTCCGGGATCGAACCGGAGACCTTCTGCGTGTTAAGGAGACGTGATAACCACTACACCACAGAACCAAACCCGTTGGATGAGAAAAAGTGAAACCATCGGAATAACATCCACGCTTAGATCAAAAGAAAAGTAGGTTCTATCCGGGATTGAACAGGAGACACTCTGCGTGTTAAGCAGACGTGATAACCCTTACACCACAGAACAACGCTTTTTGGATGAGAGAAATTGAAGCCATCGGAATAACATCCACCCTTAGATCAAAAGAAATGTAGGTTCTGTCAGGGATCGAACCGGAGGCCTTCCGCGTGTGAAGCAGACGTGATAACCACTAAACCACACAACAACACCCGTTGGATGAGAAAAAGTGTAGCCACCGGAATAACATCCACGCTTAGATCAAAAGAAATATAGATTCTGTCCGGGATCGAACCGGAGACCTTCTGCGTGTTATGTAGACGTGATAACCACTACACCACAGAACAACGCTTTTTGGATGAGAGAAATTGAAGCCATCGGAATAACATCTACACTTAGATCAAAAGAAATGTAGGTTCTGTCAGGGATCGAACCGGAGGCCTTCCGCGTGTGAAGCAGACGTGATAACCACTAAACCACAGAACCACACCCGTTGGATGAGAAAAAGTGTAGCCACCGGAATAACATCCACGCTTAGATCAAAAGAAATATAGATTCTGTCCGGGATACAACCGGAGGCCTTCCGCGTGTGAAGCAGTCGTGATAACCACTACACCACAGAACCACACCCGTTGGATGAGAAAAAGTGTAGCCACCGGAATAACATCCACGCTTAGATCAAAAGAAAAGTAGATTCTGTCCGGGATCGAACCGGAGACATTCTGCGTGTTAAGCAGACGTGATAACCACTACACCACAGAACCACACCCGTTGGATGAGAAAAGGTGAAGCCATCGGAATAACATCCACGCTTAGATCAAAAGAAATGTAGGTTCTGTCCGGGATCGAACGGGAGGAATTCCGCGTGTGAAGCAGACGTGATAACCACTACACCACAGAACCACACCGTTGGATGAGAAAAAGTGTAGCCACCGGAATAACATCCACGCTTAAATCAAAAGAAAAGTGGGTTCTGTGCGGGATCGAACCGGAGACCATCTGCGAGTTAAACAGACGTGATAACCCCTACACCACAGAACCACTCTTTTTCGATGAGAGAAAGTGTAGCCATCAGAATAACATCCACGCATAGATCAAAAGATAAGTAGGTTCTGTCCGGGATCGAACTGGAGAACTTCTGCGTGTTATGCAGACGTGATAACCACTACACCACAGAACCACGCTTTTTCGATGAGAGAAAGTGAAGCCATCGGAATAACATCCACGCTTAGATCAAAAGAAATGTAGGTTCTGTCCTGGATCGAACCGTAGGCCTTCCGCGTGTGAAGAAGACGTGATAACCACTACACCACAGAACAACACCCGTTGGATGAGAAAAAGTGTAGCCACCGGAATAACAACCACGCTTAGATCAAAAGAAAAGTAGGTTCTGTCCGGGATCGAAACGGAGACCTTCCGCGTGTGAAGCAGACTTGATAACGCCTACACCACACCTTTTGGATGAGAGAAAGTGAAGCCATCGGAATAACATCCACGCTTAGATCAAAAGAAAAGTAGGTTCTGTCCGGGATCGAACCGGAGACCTTCTGCGTGTTATGCAGACGTGATAACCACTACACCACAGAACCACGCTTTTTCGATGAGAGAAAGTGAAGCCATCGGAATAACATCCACGCTTAGATCAAAAGAAAAGCAGGTTCTGTCCGGGATCGAACCGGAGACCTGCGTGTAAAGCAGACGTGATAAGCACTACACCACAGAACCTCTCCTTTTGGATAACAGAAAGTGAAGAAATCGGAAAAACATCCACGCTGAGATCAAAAGAAAAGTAGTTTCTGTCCGGGATCGAACCGGAAACCTTCCGCGGTTGAAGCAGACGTGATAACCACTACAACACACCTTTTGGATGAGAGAAAGTGAAGCCATAGGAATAACATCCACGCTTAGATCAAAAGAAAAGTAGGTTCTGTCCGGGTTCGAACCGGAGATCTGCGTGTAAAGCAGACATGATAAGCACTACACCACAGAACCTCTCCTTTTGGATAACAGAAAGTGAAGAAATCGTAAAAACATCCACGCTGAGATCAAAAGAATAGTAGTTTCTGTCCGGGATCGAACCGGATACATTCCGCGGTTGAAGCAGACGTGATAACCTCTACACCACACCTTTTGGATGAGAGAAAGTGAAGCCATCGGAATAACATCCAGGCTTAGATCAAAAGAAAAGTAGGTTCTGTCCGTGATCGAACTGGAGACCTTCTGCGTGTTAAGCAGACGTGATAACCACTACACCACAGAACCACACCCGTTGGATGAGAAAAAGTGAAACCATCGGAATAACATCCACGCTTAGATCAAAAGAAAAGTAGGTTCTATCCGGGATTGAACAGGAGACCATCTGCGTGTGAAGCAGACGTGATAACCCTTTCACCACAGAACAACGCTTTTTGGATGAGAGAAATTGAAGCCATCGGAATAACATCCACCCTTAGATCAAAAGAAATGTAGGTTCTGTCAGGGATCGAACCGGAGGCCTTCCGCGTGTGAAGCAGACGTGATAACCACTAAACCACAGAACCACACCCGTTGGATGAGAAAAAGTGTAGCCACCGGAATAACATCCACGCTTAGATCAAAAGAAAAGTTGGTTCTGTCCGGGATCGAACCGGAGGCCTTCCGCGTGTGAAGCAGACGTGATAACCACTACACCACAGAACCACACCGTTGGATGAGAAAAAGTGTAGCCACCGGAATAACATCCACGCTTAAATCAAAAGAAAAGTAGGTTCTGTGCGGGATCGAACCGGAGACATTCTGCGTGTAATGCAGACGTGATAACCACTACAGCACAGAACCACACTCGTTGGATGAGAAAAAGTGAAGCCATCAGAATAACATCCACGCATATATCCAAAGATAAGTAGGTTCTGTCCGGAATCGAACCGGAGACCTTCTGCGTGTTATGCCGACGTGATAACCACTACACCACAGAACCTCGCTTTTTCGATGAGAGAAAGTGAAGCCATCGGAATAACATCCACGCTTAGATAAAAAGAAAAGTAGGTTCTGTCCGGGATCGAACCGGAGACCTTCTGCGTGTTAAGCAAACGTGATAACCACTACACCACAAAACCACGCTTTTTGGATGAGAGAAAGTGAAGCCATAGGAATAACATCCACGCTTAGATCAAAAGAAAAGTAGGTTCTGTCCGGGTTCGAACCGGAGACCTGCGTGTAAAGCAGACGTGATAAGCACTACACCACAGAACCTCTCCTTTTGGATAACAGAAAGTGAAGAACATCCACGCTGAGATCAAAAGAATAGTAGTTTCTGTCCGGGATCGAACCGGATACATTCCGCGGTTGAAGCAGACGCGATAACCTCTACACCACACCTTTTGGATGAGAGAAAGTGAAGCCATAGGAATAACATCCACGCTTAGATCAAAAGAAAAGTAGGTTCTGTCCGGGATCGAACCGGAAACCTTCCGCGGTTGAAGCAGACGTGATAACCACTACACCACACCTTTTGGATGAGAGAAAGTGAAGCCATAGGAATAACATCCACGCTTAGATCAAAAGAAAAGTAGGTTCTGTCCGGGATCGAACCGGATACATTCCGCGGTTGAAGCAGACGTGATAACCTCTACACCACACCTTTTGGATGAGAGAAAGTGAAGCCATCGGAATAACATCCAGGCTTAGATCAAAAGAAAAGTAGGTTCTGTCCGGGATCGAACCGGAGACCTTCTGCGTGTTAAGGAGACGTGATAACCACTACACCACAGAACCAAACCCGTTGGATGAGAAAAAGTGAAACCATCGGAATAACATCCACGCTTAGATCAAAAGAAAAGTAGGTTCTATCCGGGATTGAACAGGAGACACTCTGCGTGTTAAGCAGACGTGATAACCCTTACACCACAGAACAACGCTTTTTGGATGAGAGAAATTGAAGCCATCGGAATAACATCCACCCTTAGATCAAAAGAAATGTAGGTTCTGTCAGGGATCGAACCGGAGGCCTTCCGCGTGTGAAGCAGACGTGATAACCACTAAACCACACAACAACACCCGTTGGATGAGAAAAAGTGTAGCCACCGGAATAACATCCACGCTTAGATCAAAAGAAATATAGATTCTGTCCGGGATCGAACCGGAGACCTTCTGCGTGTTATGTAGACGTGATAACCACTACACCACAGAACAACGCTTTTTGGATGAGAGAAATTGAAGCCATCGGAATAACATCTACACTTAGATCAAAAGAAATGTAGGTTCTGTCAGGGATCGAACCGGAGGCCTTCCGCGTGTGAAGCAGACGTGATAACCACTAAACCACAGAACCACACCCGTTGGATGAGAAAAAGTGTAGCCACCGGAATAACATCCACGCTTAGATCAAAAGAAATATAGATTCTGTCCGGGATACAACCGGAGGCCTTCCGCGTGTGAAGCAGTCGTGATAACCACTACACCACAGAACCACACCCGTTGGATGAGAAAAAGTGTAGCCACCGGAATAACATCCACGCTTAGATCAAAAAAAAAGTAGATTCTGTCCGGGATCGAACCGGAGACATTCTGCGTGTTAAGCAGACGTGATAACCACTACACCACAGAACCACACCCGTTGGATGAGAAAAGGTGAAGCCATCGGAATAACATCCACGCTTAGATCAAAAGAAATGTAGGTTCTGTCCGGGATCGAACGGGAGGAATTCCGCGTGTGAAGCAGACGTGATAACCACTACACCACAGAACCACACCGTTGGATGAGAAAAAGTGTAGCCACCGGAATAACATCCACGCTTAAATCAAAAGAAAAGTGGGTTCTGTGCGGGATCGAACCGGAGACCATCTGCGAGTTAAACAGACGTGATAACCCCTACACCACAGAACCACTCTTTTTCGATGAGAGAAAGTGTAGCCATCAGAATAACATCCACGCATAGATCAAAAGATAAGTAGGTTCTGTCCGGGATCGAACTGGAGAACTTCTGCGTGTTATGCAGACGTGATAACCACTACACCACAGAACCACGCTTTTTCGATGAGAGAAAGTGAAGCCATCGGAATAACATCCACGCTTAGATCAAAAGAAATGTAGGTTCTGTCCTGGATCGAACCGTAGGCCTTCCGCGTGTGAAGAAGACGTGATAACCACTACACCACAGAACAACACCCGTTGGATGAGAAAAAGTGTAGCCACCGGAATAACAACCACGCTTAGATCAAAAGAAAAGTAGGTTCTGTCCGGGATCGAAACGGAGACCTTCCGCGTGTGAAGCAGACTTGATAACGCCTACACCACACCTTTTGGATGAGAGAAAGTGAAGCCATCGGAATAACATCCACGCTTAGATCAAAAGAAAAGTAGGTTCTGTCCGGGATCGAAGCGGAGACCTTCTGCGTGTTATGCAGACGTGATAACCACTACACCACAGAACCACGCTTTTTCGATGAGAGAAAGTGAAGCCATCGGAATAACATCCACGCTTAGATCAAAAGAAAAGCAGGTTCTGTCCGGGATCGAACCGGAGACCTGCGTGTAAAGCAGACGTGATAAGCACTACACCACAGAACCTCTCCTTTTGGATAACAGAAAGTGAAGAAATCGGAAAAACATCCACGCTGAGATCAAAAGAAAAGTAGTTTCTGTCCGGGATCGAACCGGAAACCTTCCGCGGTTGAAGCAGACGTGATAACCACTACAACACACCTTTTGGATGAGAGAAAGTGAAGCCATAGGAATAACATCCACGCTTAGATCAAAAGAAAAGTAGGTTCTGTCCGGGTTCGAACCGGAGATCTGCGTGTAAAGCAGACATGATAAGCACTACACCACAGAACCTCTCCTTTTGGATAACAGAAAGTGAAGAAATCGTAAAAACATCCACGCTGAGATCAAAAGAATAGTAGTTTCTGTCCGGGATCGAACCGGATACATTCCGCGGTTGAAGCAGACGTGATAACCTCTACACCACACCTTTTGGATGAGAGAAAGTGAAGCCATCGGAATAACATCCAGGCTTAGATCAAAAGAAAAGTAGGTTCTGTCCGTGATCGAACTGGAGACCTTCTGCGTGTTAAGCAGACGTGATAACCACTACACCACAGAACCACACCCGTTGGATGAGAAAAAGTGAAACCATCGGAATAACATCCACGCTTAGATCAAAAGAAAAGTAGGTTCTATCCGGGATTGAACAGGAGACCATCTGCGTGTGAAGCAGACGTGATAACCCTTTCACCACAGAACAACGCTTTTTGGATGAGAGAAATTGAAGCCATCGGAATAACATCCACCCTTAGATCAAAAGAAATGTAGGTTCTGTCAGGGATCGAACCGGAGGCCTTCCGCGTGTGAAGCAGACGTGATAACCACTAAACCACAGAACCACACCCGTTGGATGAGAAAAAGTGTAGCCACCGGAATAACATCCACGCTTAGATCAAAAGAAAAGTTGGTTCTGTCCGGGATCGAACCGGAGGCCTTCCGCGTGTGAAGCAGACGTGATAACCACTACACCACAGAACCACACCGTTGGATGAGAAAAAGTGTAGCCACCGGAATAACATCCACGCTTAAATCAAAAGAAAAGTAGGTTCTGTGCGGGATCGAACCGGAGACATTCTGCGTGTAATGCAGACGTGATAACCACTACAGCACAGAACCACACTCGTTGGATGAGAAAAAGTGAAGCCATCAGAATAACATCCACGCATATATCCAAAGATAAGTAGGTTCTGTCCGGAATCGAACCGGAGACCTTCTGCGTGTTATGCCGACGTGATAACCACTACACCACAGAACCTCGCTTTTTCGATGAGAGAAAGTGAAGCCATCGGAATAACATCCACGCTTAGATAAAAAGAAAAGTAGGTTCTGTCCGGGATCGAACCGGAGACCTTCTGCGTGTTAAGCAAACGTGATAACCACTACACCACAAAACCACGCTTTTTGGATGAGAGAAAGTGAAGCCATAGGAATAACATCCACGCTTAGATCAAAAGAAAAGTAGGTTCTGTCCGGGTTCGAACCGGAGACCTGCGTGTAAAGCAGACGTGATAAGCACTACACCACAGAACCTCTCCTTTTGGATAACAGAAAGTGAAGAACATCCACGCTGAGATCAAAAGAATAGTAGTTTCTGTCCGGGATCGAACCGGATACATTCCGCGGTTGAAGCAGACGTGATAACCTCTACACCACACCTTTTGGATGAGAGAAAGTGAAGCCATCGGAATAACATCCAGGCTTAGATCAAAAGAAAAGTAGGTTCTGTCCGGGATCGAACCGGAAACCTTCCGCGGATGAAGCAGACGTGATAACCACTACACCACACCTTTTGGATGAGAGAAAGTGAAGCCATAGGAATAACATCCACGCTTAGATCAAAAGAAAAGTAGGTTCTGTCCGGGATCGAACCGGATACATTCCGCGGTTGAAGCAGACGTGATAACCTCTACACCACACCTTTTGGATGAGAGAAAGTGAAGCCATCGGAATAACATCCAGGCTTAGATCAAAAGAAAAGTAGGTTCTGTCCGGGATCGAACCGGAGACCTTCTGCGTGTTAAGGAGACGTGATAACCACTACACCACAGAACCAAACCCGTTGGATGAGAAAAAGTGAAACCATCGGAATAACATCCACGCTTAGATCAAAAGAAAAGTAGGTTCTATCCGGGATTGAACAGGAGACACTCTGCGTGTTAAGCAGACGTGATAACCCTTACACCACAGAACAACGCTTTTTGGATGAGAGAAATTGAAGCCATCGGAATAACATCCACCCTTAGATCAAAAGAAATGTAGGTTCTGTCAGGGATCGAACCGGAGGCCTTCCGCGTGTGAAGCAGACGTGATAACCACTAAACCACACAACAACACCCGTTGGATGAGAAAAAGTGTAGCCACCGGAATAACATCCACGCTTAGATCAAAGAAATATAGATTCTGTCCGGGATCGAACCGGAGACCTTCTGCGTGTTATGTAGACGTGATAACCACTACACCACAGAACAACGCTTTTTGGATGAGAGAAATTGAAGCCATCGGAATAACATCTACACTTAGATCAAAAGAAATGTAGGTTCTGTCAGGGATCGAACCGGAGGCCTTCCGCGTGTGAAGCAGACGTGATAACCACTAAACCACAGAACCACACCCGTTGGATGAGAAAAAGTGTAGCCACCGGAATAACATCCACGCTTAGATCAAAAGAAATATAGATTCTGTCCGGGATACAACCGGAGGCCTTCCGCGTGTGAAGCAGTCGTGATAACCACTACACCACAGAACCACACCCGTTGGATGAGAAAAAGTGTAGCCACCGGAATAACATCCACGCTTAGATCAAAAGAAAAGTAGATTCTGTCCGGGATCGAACCGGAGACATTCTGCGTGTTAAGCAGACGTGATAACCACTACACCACAGAACCACACCCGTTGGATGAGAAAAGGTGAAGCCATCGGAATAACATCCACGCTTAGATCAAAAGAAATGTAGGTTCTGTCCGGGATCGAACGGGAGGAATTCCGCGTGTGAAGCAGACGTGATAACCACTACACCACAGAACCACACCGTTGGATGAGATAAAGTGTAGCCACCGGAATAACATCCACGCTTAAATCAAAAGAAAAGTGGGTTCTGTGCGGGATCGAACCGGAGACATTCTGCGTGTTATACAGGCGTGATAACCACTACAGCACAGAACCACACTCATTGGATGAGAAAAAGTGAAGCCATCGGAATAACATCCACGCTTAAATCAAAAGAAAAGTAGGTTCTGTGCGGAGACCTGCGTGTAAAGCAGACGTGATAAGCACTACACCACAGAACCTGTTCTTTTGGATAACAGAAAGTGAAGAAATCGGAAAAACATGCACGCTGAGATCAAAAGAAAAGTAGTTTCTGACCGGGATCGAACCGGAAACCTACCGCGGTTGAAGCAGACGTGATAACCACTACACCACACCTTTTGGATGAGAGAAAGTGAAGCCATCGGAATAACATCCACGCTTAGATCAAAAGAAAAGTAGGTTCTGTCCGGGTTCGAACCGGAGACCTGCGTGTAAAGCAGACGTGATAAGCACTACACCACAGAACCTCTCCTTTTGGATAACAGAAAGTGAAGAAATCGGAAAAACATCCACGCTGAGATCAAAAGAAAAGTAGTTTCTGTCCGGGATCGAACCGGAAACCTTCCGCGGTTGAAGCAGACGTGATAACCACTACACCACACCTTTTGGATGAGAGAAAGTGAAGCCATAGGAATAACATCCACGCTTAGATCAAAAGAAAAGTAGGTTCTGTCCGGGTCCGAACCGGAGATCTGCGTGTAAAGCAGACATGATAAGCACTACACCACAGAACCTCTCCTTTTGGATAACAGAAAGTGAAGAACATCCACGCTGAGATCAAAAGAATAGTAGTTTCTGTCCGGGATCGAACCGGATACATTCCGCGGTTGAAGCAGACGTGATAACCTCTACACCACACCTTTTGGATGAGAGAAAGTGAAGCCATCGGAATAACATCCAGGCTTAGATCAAAAGAAAAGTAGGTTCTGTCCGGGATCGAACCGGAGACCTTCTGCATGTTAAGCAGACGTGATAACCACTACACCACAGAACCACACCCGTTGGAGGAGAAAAAGTGAAACCATCGGAATAACATCCACCCTTAGATCAAAAGAAATGTAGGTTCTGTCAGGGATCGAACCGGAGGCCTTCCGCGTGTGAAGCAGACGTGATAACCACTAAACCACAGAACCAAACCCGTTGGATGAGAAAAAGTGTAGCCACCGGAATAACATCCACGCTTAGATCAAAAGAAATATAGATTCTGTCCGGGATCGAACCGGAGACCTTCTGCGTGTTATGTAGACGTGATAACCACTACACCACATAACCACGCTTTTTGGATGAGAAAAAGTGAAGCCTTTGGAATTACATCCACGCATAGATCAAAAGAATAGTAGGTTCTGTCCGGGATCGAACCGGAGGCCTTCCGCGTGTGAAGCAGTCGTGATAACCACTACACCACAGAACCACACCCGTTGGATGAGAAAAAGTGTAGCCACCGGAATAACATCCACGCTTAGATCAAAAGAAAAGTAGGTTCTGTCCGGGATCGAACCGGAGACCTTCTGCGTGTTAAGCAGACGTGATAACCACTACACCACAGAACCACACCCGTTGGATGAGAAAAAGTGAAGCCATCGGAATAACATCCACGCTTAGATCAAAAGAAATGTAGGTTCTGTCCGGGATCGAACCGGAGGCCTTGCGCGTGTGAAGCAGACGTGATAACCACTACACCACAGAACCACACCGTTGGATGAGAAAAAGTGTAGCCACCGGAATAACATCCACGCTTAAATCAAAAGAAAAGTAGGTTCTGTGCGGGATCGAACCGGAGACATTCTGCGTGTTATGCAGACGTGATAACCACTACACCACAGAACCACGCTTTTTCGATGAGAGAAAGTGAAGCCATCGGAATAACATCCACGCTTAGATCAAAAGAAATGTAGGTTCTGTCCGGGATCGAACCGGAGGCCTTCAGCGTGTGAAGCAGACGTGATAACCACTACACCACAGAACAAAACCCGTTGGATGAGAAAAAGTGTAGCCACCGGAATAACATCCACGCTTATATCAAAAGAAAAGTAGGTTCTGTCCGGGATCGAACCGGAGACCTTCCGCGGTTGAAGCAGACGTGATAACCCTTACACCACACCTTTTGGATGAGAGAAAGTGAAGCCATCGGAATAACATCCACGCTTAGATCAAAAGAAAAGTAGGTTCTGTCCGGGATCGAACCGGAGACCTTCTGCGTGTTAAGCAAACGTGATAACCACTACACCACAAAACCACGCTTTTTGGATGAGAGAAAGTGAAGCCATAGGAATAACATCCACGCTTAGATCAAAAGAAATGTAGGTTCTGTCCGGGTTCGAAACGGAGAACTGCGTGTAAAGCAGATGTGATAAGCAATACACCACATAACCTCTCCTTTTGGATAACAGAAAGTGAAGAAATCGGAAAAACATCCACGCTGATATCAAAAGAAAAGTAGTTTCTGTCCGGGATCGAACCGGAGACCTTCCGCGAGTGAAGCAGACGTGATAACCACTACACCACAGAACCACACCCGTTGGATGAGAAAAATTGTAGCCACCGGAATAACATCCACGCTTAGATCAAAAGAAAAGTAGGTTCTGTCGGGGATCGAACCGGAGACCTTCTGCGTGTTATGCAGACGTGATAACCACTACACCACAAAACCACGCTTTTTGGTTGAGAGAAAGTGAAGCCATAGGAATAACATCCTCGCTTAGATCAAAAGAAATGTAGGTTCTGTCCGGGAACGAACCGGAGGCCTTCCGCGTGTGAAGCAGACGTGATAACCTCTACAGCACAGAACCACACCCGTTGGAGGAGAAAAAGTGAAGCCATCGGAATAACATCCACGCATAGATCCAAAGAAAAGTAGGTTCTGTCCGCGATCGAACCGGAGACCTTCTGCGTGTTATGCAGACGTGATAACCACTACACCACAGAACTACGCTTTTTCGTTGAGAGAAAGTGAAGCCATCGGAATAACATCCACGCTTAGATCAAAAGAAATGTAGGTTCTGTCCGGGATCGAACCGGAGGCCTTCCGCGTGTGAAGCAGACGTGATAACCACTGCACCACAGAACCACACCCGTTGGTTGAGAAAAAGTGAAGCCATCGGAATAACATTCACGCTTAGATCAAAAGAAATGTAGGTTCTGTCCGGGAACGAACCGGAGGCCTTCGGCGTGTGAAGCAGACGTGATAACCACTACACCACAGAACCACACCCGACGGATGAGAAAAAGTGGAGCCACCGGAATAACATCAACGCTTAGATCAAAGAAAAGTAGGTTCTGTGCGGGATCGAACCGGAGACCTTCTGCGTGTTATGCAGACGTGATAACCACTACAGCACAGAACCACACCCGTTTGATGAGAAAAAGTGAAGCCATCGGAATAACATCCACGCATAGATCCAAAGAAAAGTAGGTTCTGTCCGGGATTGAACCGGAGACCTTCTGCGTGTTATGCAGACGTGATAACCACTACACCACAGAACAACACCCGTTGGATGAGAAAAAGTGTAGCCACCGGATTAACATCCACGCTTAGATCAAAAGAAAAGTAGGTTCTGTCCGGGTTCGAACCGGAAACCTTCCGCGGTTGAAGCAAATGTGATAACCACTACAGCACACCTTTTGGATGAGAGAAAGTGAAGCCATCGGAATAACATCCACGCTTAGATCAAAAGAAAAGTAGGTTCTGTCCGGGATCGAACCGGAGACCTTCCGCGTGTGAAGCAGACGTGATAACAACTACACCACAGAACCACACCCGACGGATGAGAAAAAGTGGAGCCACCGGAATAACATCAACGCTTAGATCAAAAGAAAAGTAGGTTCTGTGCGGGATCGAACCGGAGACCTTCTGCGTGTTATGCAGACGTGATAACCACTACACCACAGAACTACGCTTTTTCGATGAGAGAAAGTGAAGCCATCGGAATAACATCCACGCTTAGATCAAAAGAAATGTAGGTTCTGTCCGGGATCGAACCGGAGGCCTTCCGCGTGTGAAGCAGACGTGATAACCACTACACCACAGAACAACACCCGTTGGATGAGAAAAAGTGTAGCCACCGGATTAACATCCACGCTTAGATCAAAAGAAAAGTAGGTTCTGTCCGGGTTCGAACCGGAAACCTTCCGCGGTTGAAGCAAATGTGATAACCACTACAGCACACCTTTTGGATGAGAGAAAGTGAAGCCATCGGAATAACATCCACGCTTAGATCAAAAGAAAAGTAGGTTCTGTCCGGGATCGAACCGGAGACCTTCTGCGTGTTAAGCAAACGTGATAACCACTACACCACAAAACCACGCTTTTTGGATGAGAGAAAGTGAAGCCATAGGAATAACATCCACGCTTAGATCAAAAGAAATGTAGGTTCTGTCCGGGTTCGAAACGGAGAACTGCGTGTAAAGCAGATGTGATAAGCAATACACCACATAACCTCTCCTTTTGGATAACAGAAAGTGAAGAAATCGGAAAAACATCCACGCTGATATCAAAAGAAAAGTAGTTTCTGTCCGGGATCGAACCGGAGACCTTCCGCGAGTGAAGCAGACGTGATAACCACTACACCACAGAACCACACCCGTTGGATGAGAAAAATTGTAGCCACCGGAATAACATCCACGCTTAGATCAAAAGAAAAGTAGGTTCTGTCGGGGATCGAACCGGAGACCTTCTGCGTGTTATGCATACGTGATAACCACTACACCACAAAACCACGCTTTTTGGTTGAGAGAAAGTGAAGCCATAGGAATAACATCCTCGCTTAGATCAAAAGAAATGTAGGTTCTGTCCGGGAACGAACCGGAGGCCTTCCGCGTGTGAAGCAGACGTGATAACCTCTACAGCACAGAACCACACCCGTTGGAGGAGAACAAGTGAAGCCATCGGAATAACATCCACGCATAGATCCAAAGAAAAGTAGGTTCTGTCCGCGATCGAACCGGAGACCTTCTGCGTGTTATGCAGACGTGATAACCACTACACCACAGAACTACGCTTTTTCGTTGAGAGAAAGTGAAGCCATCGGAATAACATCCACGCTTAGATCAAAAGAAATGTAGGTTCTGTCCGGGATCGAACCGGAGGCCTTCCGCGTGTGAAGCAGACGTGATAACCACTGCACCACAGAACCACACCCGTTGGTTGAGAAAAAGTGAAGCCATCGGAATAACATTCACGCTTAGATCAAAAGAAATGTAGGTTCTGTCCGGGAACGAACCGGAGGCCTTCGGCGTGTGAAGCAGACGTGATAACCACTACACCACAGAACCACACCCGACGGATGAGAAAAAGTGGAGCCACCGGAATAACATCAACGCTTAGATCAAAAGAAAAGTAGGTTCTGTGCGGGATCGAACCGGAGACCTTCTGCGTGTTATGCAGACGTGATAACCACTACAGCACAGAACCACACCCGTTTGATGAGAAAAAGTGAAGCCATCGGAATAACATCCACGCATAGATCCAAAGAAAAGTAGGTTCTGTCCGGGATTGAACCGGAGACCTTCTGCGTGTTATGCAGACGTGATAACCACTACACCACAGAACAACACCCGTTGGATGAGAAAAAGTGTAGCCACCGGATTAACATCCACGCTTAGATCAAAAGAAAAGTAGGTTCTGTCCGGGTTCGAACCGGAAACCTTCCGCGGTTGAAGCAAATGTGATAACCACTACAGCACACCTTTTGGATGAGAGAAAGTAAAGCCATCGGAATAACATCCACGCTTAGATCAAAAGAAAAGTAGGTTCTGTCCGGGATCGAACCGGAGACCTTCCGCGTGTGAAGCAGACGTGATAACAACTACACCACAGAACCACACCCGACGGATGAGAAAAAGTGGAGCCACCGGAATAACATCAACGCTTAGATCAAAAGAAAAGTAGGTTCTGTGCGGGATCGAACCGGAGACCTTCTGCGTGTTATGCAGACGTGATAACCACTACACCACAGAACTACGCTTTTTCGATGAGAGAAAGTGAAGCCATCGGAATAACATCCACGCTTAGATCAAAAGAAATGTAGGTTCTGTCCGGGATCGAACCGGAGACCTTCCGCGTGTGAAGCAGACGTGATAACCACTACAATAAAGAACCACACCCGTTGGATGAGAAAAAGTGAAGACATCGGAATAACATCCACGCTTAGATCAAAAGAAAAGTAGGTTCTGTCCGGGATCGAACCGTAGACCTTCTGCGTGTTAAGCAGACGTGATAACCACTACACCACACTTTTTCAATGAGAGAAAGTGAAGCCATCGGAATAACATCCACGCTTAGATCAAGAGAAATGTAGGTTCTGTCCGGGATCGAACCGGAGGCCTTCCGCGTGTGAAGCAGACTTGATAACCACTACACCACAGAACCACACCCGTTGGATAAGAAAAAGTGAAACCATCGGAATAACATCCACGCTTAGATCAAAAGAAAAGTAGGTTCTATCCGGGATCGAACCTGAGACCATCTGCGAGTTAAACAGACGTGATAACCCCTACACCACAGAACCACTCTTTTTCGATGAGAGAAAGTGAAGCCATCGGAATAACATCCACGCTTAGATCAAAAGAAATGTAGGTTCTGTCCTGGATCGAACCGTAGGCCTTCCGCGTGTGAAGCAGACTTGATAACCCCTACACCACACCTTTTGGATGAGAGAAAGTGAAGCCATCGGAATAACATCCACGCTTAGATCAAAAGAAAAGTAGGTTCTTTCCGGGATCGACCCGGAGACCTTCCGCGTGTGAAGCAGACGTGATAACCACTACACCACAGAACAACACCCGTTGGATAAGAAAAAGTGTAGCCACCGGAATAACAACCACGCTTAGATCAAAAGAAAAGTAGGTTCTGTCCTGGATCGAACCGGAGACCTTCCGCGTGTGAAGCAGACTTGATAACCCCTACACCACACCTTTTGGATGAGAGAAAGTGAAGCCATCGGAATAACATCCACGCTTAGATCAAATAAAAAGTAGGTTCTGTCCGGGATCGAACCGGAGACATTCCGCGTGTGAAGCAGACGTGATAACCACTACACCACAGAACCACACCCGTTGGATGAGAAAAAGTGAAGCCATCGGAATAACATCCACGCTTAGCTCAAAAGAAAAGTAGGTTCTGTCCGGGATCGAACCGTAGACCTTCTGCGTGTTAAGCAGACGTGATAACCACTACACCACAGAACCACGCTTTTTCGATGAGAGAAAGTGAAGCCATCGGAATAACATCCACGCTTAGATCAAAAGAAATGTAGGTTCTGTCCTGGATCGAACCGGAGGCCTTCCGCGTGTAAAGCAGACATGATAAGAACTACACCACAGAACCTCTCCTTTTGGATAACAGAAAGTGAAGAAATCGGAAAAACATCCACGCTGAGATCAAAATAGTAGTTTCCGTCCGGGATCGAACCGGAAACCTTCCGCGGTTGAAGCAGACGTGATAACCACTACACCACACCTTTTCGATGAGAGAAAGTGAAGCCATCGGAATAACATCCACGCTTAGATCAAAAGAAATGTAGGTTCTGTCCGGGATCGAACCGGAGGCCTTCCGCGTGTGAAGCAGACGTGATAACCACTACACCACAGAACAACACCCGTTGGATGAGAAAAAGTGTAGCCACCGGATTAACATCCACGCTTAGATCAAAAGAAAAGTAGGATCTGTCCGGGTTCGAACCGGAAACCTTCCGCGGTTGAAGCAAATGTGATAACCACTACAGCACACCTTTTGGATGAGAGAAAGTGAAGCCATCGGAATAACATCCACGCTTAGATCAAAAGAAAAGTAGGTTCTGTCCGGGATCGAACCGGAGACCTTCCGCGTGTGAAGCAGACGTGATAACCACTACAATAAAGAACCACACCCGTTGGATGAGAAAAAGTGAAGACATCGGAATAACATCCACGCTTAGATCAAAAGAAAAGTAGGTTCTGTCCGGGATCGAACCGTAGACCTTCTGCGTGTTAAGCAGACGTGATAACCACTACACCACACTTTTTCAATGAGAGAAAGTGAAGCCATCGGAATAACATCCACGCTTAGATCAAGAGAAATGTAGGTTCTGTCCGGGATCGAACCGCAGGCCTTCCGCGTGTGAAGCAGACTTGATAACCACTACACCACAGAACCACACCCGTTGGATAAGAAAAAGTGAAACCATCGGAATAACGTCCACGCTTAGATCAAAAGAAAAGTAGGTTCTATCCGGGATCGAACCTGAGACCATCTGCGAGTTAAACAGACGTGATAACCCCTACACCACAGAACCACTCTTTTTCGATGAGAGAAAGTGTAGCCATCAGAATAACATCCACGCATAGATCAAAAGATAAGTAGGTTCTGTCCGGGATCGAACAGGAGAACTTCTGCGTGTTATGCAGACGTGATAACCACTACACCACAGAACCACGCTTTTTCGATGAGAGAAAGTGAAGCCATCGGAATAACATCCACGCTTAGATCAAAAGAAATGTAGGTTCTGTCCTGGATCGAACCGTAGGCCTTCCGCGTGTGAAGCAGACCTGATAACCCCTACACCACACCTTTTGGATGAGAGAAAGTGAAGCCATCGGAATAACATCCACGCTTAGATCAAAAGAAAAGTAGGTTCTTTCCGGGATCGAACCGGAGACCTTCCGCGTGTGAAGCAGACGTGATAACCACTACACCACAGAACAACACCCGTTGGATAAGAAAAAGTGTAGCCACCGGAATAACAACCACGCTTAGATCAAAAGAAAAGTAGGTTCTGTCCTGGATCGAACCGGAGAACTTCCGCGTGTGAAGCAGACTTGATAACCCCTACACCACACCTTTTGGATGAGAGAAAGTGAAGCCATCGGAATAACATCCACGCTTAGATCAAATGAAAAGTAGGTTCTGTCCGGGATCGAATCGGAGACATTCCGCGTGTGAAGTAGACGTGATAACCACTACACCACAGAACCACACCCGTTGGATGAGAAAAAGTGAAGCCATCGGAATAACATCCACGCTTAGCTCAAAAGAAAAGTAGGTTCTGTCCGGGAACGAACCGGAGACCTTCTGCGTGTTAAGCAGACGTGATAACCACTACACCACAGAACCACACCCGTTGGATGAGAAAAAGTGAAGCCATCGGAATAACATCCACGCTTAGATCAAAAGAAAAGTAGGTTCTGTCCGGGATCGAACCGTAGACCTTCTGCGTGTTAAGCAGACGTGATAACCACTACACCACAGAACCACGCTTTTTCGATGAGAGAAAGTGAAGCCATCGGAATAACATCCACGCTTAGATCAAAAGAAATGTAGGTTCTGTCCTGGATCGAAACGGAGGCCTTCCGCGTGTGAAGCAGACGTGATAACCACTACACCACAGAACAAAACCCGTTGGATGAGAAAAAGTGTAGCCACCGGAATAACATCCACGCTTAAATCAAAAGAAAAGTAGGTTCTGTCCGGGTTCGAACCGGAGATCTGCGTGTAAAGCAGACATGATAAGCACTACACCACAGAACCTCTCCTTTTGGATAACAGAAAGTGAAGAAATCGGAAAAACATCCACGCTGAGATCAAAATAGTAGTTTCCGTCCGGGATCGAACCGGAAACCTTCCGCGGTTGAAGCAGACGTGATAACCACTACACCACACCTTTTGGATGAGAGAAAGTGAAGCCATCGGAATAACATCCACGCTTAGATCAAAAGAAAAGTAGGTTCTATCCGGGATTGAACAGGAGACCATCTGCGTGTTAAGCAGACGTGATAACCCTTACACCACAGAACAACGCTTTTTGGATGAGAGAAATTGAAGCCATCGGAATAACATCCACGCTTAGATAAAATGAAAAGTAGGTTCTGTCCGGGATCGAACCGGAGACCTTCTGCGAGTTAAGCAGACGTGATAACCAGACTCCACAGAAAGACGCTTTTTGGATGAGAGAAAGTGAAGCCATCGGAATAACATCCACCCTTAGATCAAAAGAAATGTAGGTTCTGTCAGGGATCGAACCGGAGGCCTTCCGCGTGTGAAGCAGACGTGATAACCACTAAACCACAGAACCACACCCGTTGGATGAGAAAAAGTGTAGCCACCGGAATAACATCCACGCTTAGATCAAAAGAAATGTAGAATCTGTCCGGGATCGAACCGGAGACCTTCTGCGTGTTATGCAGACGTGATAAACACTACACCACATAACCACGCTTTTTGGATGAGAAAAAGTGAAGCCATCGGAATAACATCCACGCATAGATCAAAAGAAATGTAGGTTCTGTCCGGGATCGAACCGGAGGCCTTCCGCGTGTGAAGCAGTCGTGATAACCACTACACCACAGAACCACACCCGACGGATGAGAAAAAGTGGAGCCACCGGAATAACATCAACGCTTAGATCAAAAGAAAAGTAGGTTCTGTGCGGGATCGAACCGGAGACCTTCTGCGTGTTATGCAGACGTGATAACCACTACAGCACAGAACCACACCCGTTGGATGAGAAAAAGTGTAGCCACCGGATTAACATCCACGCTTAGATCAAAAGAAAAGTAGGTTCTGTCCGGGTTCGAACCGGAAACCTTCCGCGGTTGAAGCAAATGTGATAACCACTACAGCACACCTTTTGGATGAGAGAAAGTGAAGCCATCGGAATAACATCCACGCTTAGATCAAAAGAAAAGTAGGTTCTGTCCGGGATCGAACCGGAGACCTTCCGCGTGTGAAGCAGACGGGATAACCACTACAATAAAGAACCACACCGGTTGGATGAGAAAAAGTGAAGACATCGGAATAACATCCACGCTTAGATCAAAAGAAAAGTAGGTTCTGTCCGGGATCGAACCGTAGACCTTCTGCGTGTTAAGCAGACGTGATAACCACTACACCACACTTTTTCAATGAGAGAAAGTGAAGCCATCGGAATAACATCCACGCTTAGATCAAGAGAAATGTAGGTTCTATCCGGGATCGAACCTGAGACCATCTGCGAGTTAAACAGACGTGATAACCCCTACACCACAGAACCACTCTTTTTCGATGAGAGAAAGTGTAGCCATCAGAATAACATCCACGCATAGATCAAAAGATAAGTAGGTTCTGTCCGGGATCGAACAGGAGAACTTCTGCGTGTTATGCAGACGTGATAACCACTACACCACAGAACCACGCTTTTTCGATGAGAGAAAGTGAAGCCATCGGAATAACATCCAAGCTTAGATCAAAAGAAATGTAGGTTCTGTCCTGGATCGAACCGTAGGCCTTCCGCGTGTGAAGCAGACTTGATAACCCCTACACCACACCTTTTGGATGAGAGAAAGTGAAGCCATCGGAATAACATCCACGCTTAGATCAAAAGAAAAGTAGGTTCTTTCCGGGATCGAACCGGAGACCTTCCGCGTGTGAAGCAGACGTGATAACCACTACACCACAGAACAACACCCGTTGGATAAGAAAAAGTGTAGCCACCGGAATAACAACCACGCTTAGATCAAAAGAAAAGTAGGTTCTGTCCTGGATCGAACCGGAGACCTTCCGCGTGTGAAGCAGACTTGATAACCCCTACACCACACCTTTTGGATGAGAGAAAGTGAAGCCATCGGAATAACATCCACGCTTAGATCAAATGAAAAGTAGGTTCTGTCCGGGATCGAACCGGAGACCTTCCGCGTGTGAAGCAGACGTGATAACCACTACACCACAGAACCACACCCGTTGGATGAGAAAAAGTGAAGCCATCGGAATAACATCCACGCTTAGCTCAAAAGAAAAGTAGGTTCTGTCCGGGAACGAACCGGAGACCTTCTGCGTGTTAAGCAGACGTGATAACCACTACACCACAGAACCACACCCGTTGGATGAGAAAAAGTGAAGCCATCGGAATAACATCCACGCTTAGATCAAAAGAAAAGTAGGTTCTGTCCGGGATCGAACCGTAGACCTTCTGCGTGTTAAGCAGACGTGATAACCACTACACCACACCTTTTGGATGAGAGAAAGTGAAGCCATCGGAATAACATCCACGCTTAGATCAAAAGAAAAGTAGGTTCTGTCCGGGATCGAACCGGAGATCTTCCGCGTGTGAAGCAGACGTGATAACCACTACAATAAAGAACCACACCCGTTGGATGAGAAAAAGTGAAGCCATCGGAATAACATCCACGCTTAGATCAAAAGAATAGTAGGTTCTGTCCGGGATCGAACCGTAGACCTTCTGCGTGTTAAGCAGACGTGATAACCACTACACCACACTTTTTCAATGAGAGAAAGTGAAGCCATCGGAATAACATCCACGCTTAGATCAAGAGAAATGTAGGTTCTGTCCGGGATCGAACCGGAGGCATTCCGCGTGTGAAGCAGACTTGATAACCACTACACCACAGAACCACACCCGTTGGATAAAAAAAGTGAAACCATCGGAATAACATCCACGCTTAGATCAAAAGAAAAGTAGGTTCTATCCGGGATCGAACCTGAGACCATCTGCGAGTTAAACAGACGTGATAACCCCTACACCACAGAACCACTCTTTTTCGATGAGAGAAAGTGTAGCCATCAGAATAACATCCACGCATAGATCAAAAGATAAGTAGGTTCTGTCCGGGATCGAACAGGAGAACTTCTGCGTGTTATGCAGACGTGATAACCACTACACCACAGAACCACGCTTTTTCGATGAGAGAAAGTGAAGCCATCGGAATAACATCCACGCTTAGATCAAAAGAAATGTAGGTTCTGTCCTGGATCGAACCGTAGGCCTTCCGCGTGTGAAGCAGACTTGATAACCCCTACACCACACCTTTTGGATGAGAGAAAGTGAAGCCATCGGAATAACATCCACGCTTAGATCAAAAGAAAAGTAGGTTCTTTCCGGGATCGAACCGGAGACCTTCCGCGTGTGAAGCAGACGTGATAACCACTACACCACAGAACAACACCCGTTGGATAAGAAAAAGTGTAGCCACCGGAATAACAACCACGCTTAGATCAAAAGAAAAGTAGGTTCTGTCCTGGATCGAACCGGAGACCTTCCGCGTGTGAAGCAGACTTGATAACCCCTACACCACACCTTTTGGATGAGAGAAAGTGAAGCCATCGGAATAACATCCACGCTTAGATCAAATGAAAAGTAGGTTCTGTCCGGGATCGAACCGGAGACATTCCGCGTGTGAAGCAGACGTGATAACCACTACACCACAGAACCACACCCGTTGGATGAGAAAAAGTGAAGCCATCGGAATAACATCCACGCTTAGCTCAAAAGAAAAGTAGGTTCTGTCCGGGAACGAACCGGAGACCTTCCGCGTGTGAAGCAGACTTGATAACCACTACACCACAGAACCACACCCGTTGGATAAGAAAAAGTGAAACCATCGGAATAACATCCACGCTTAGATCAAAAGAAAAGTAGGTTCTATCCGGGATCGAACCTGAGACAATCTGCGAGTTAAACAGACGTGATAACCCCTACACCACAGAACCACTCTTTTTCGATGAGAGAAAGTGTAGCCATCAGAATAACATCCACGCATAGATCAAAAGATAAGTAGGTTCTGTCCGGGATCGAACAGGAGAACTTCTGCGTGTTATGCAGACGTGATAACCACTACACCACAGAACCACGCTTTTTCGATGAGAGAAAGTGAAGCCATCGGAATAACATCCAAGCTTAGATCAAAAGAAATGTAGGTTCTGTCCTGGATCGAACCGTAGGCCTTCCGCGTGTGAAGCAGACTTGATAACCCCTACACCACACCTTTTGGATGAGAGAAAGTGAAGCCATCGGAATAACATCCACGCTTAGATCAAAAGAAAAGTAGGTTCTTTCCGGGATCGAACCGGAGACCTTCCGCGTGTGAAGCAGACGTGATTACCACTACACCACAGAACAACACCCGTTGGATAAGAAAAAGTGTAGCCACCGGAATAACAACCACGCTTAGATCAAAAGAAAAGTAGGTTCTGTCCTGGATCGAACCGGAGACCTTCCGCGTGTGAAGCAGACTTGATAACCCCTACACCACACCTTTTGGATGAGAGAAAGTGAAGCCATCGGAATAACATCCACGCTTAGATCAAATGAAAAGTAGGTTCTGTCCGGGATCGAACCGGAGACATTCCGCGTGTGAAGCAGACGTGATAACCACTACACCACAGAACCACACCCGTTGGATGAGAAAAAGTGAAGCCATCGGAATAACATCCACGCTTAGCTCAAAAGAAAAGTAGGTTCTGTCCGGGAACGAACCGGAGACCTTCTGCGTGTTAAGCAGACGTGATAACCACTACACCACAGAACCACACCCGTTGGATGAGAAAAAGTGAAGCCATCGGAATAACATCCACGCTTAGATCAAAAGAAAAGTAGGTTCTGTCCGGGATCGAACCGTAGACCTTCTGCGTGTTAAGCAGACGTGATAACCACTACACCACAGAACCACGCTTTTTCGATGAGAGAAAGTGAAGCCATCGGAATAACATCCACGCTTAGATCAAAAGAAATGTAGGTTCTGTCCTGGATCGAAACGGAGGCCTTCCGCGTGTGAAGCAGACGTGATAACCACTACACCACAGAACAAAACCCGTTGGATGAGAAAAAGTATAGCCACCGGAATAACATCCACGCTTAAATCAAAAGAAAAGTAGGTTCTGTCCGGGTTCGAACCGGAGATCTGCGTGTAAAGCAGACATGATAAGCACTACACCACAGAACCTCTCCTTTTGGATAACAGAAAGTGAAGAAATCGGAAAAACATCCACGCTGAGATCAAAATAGTAGTTTCCGTCCGGGATCGAACCGGAAACCTTCCGCGGTTGAAGCAGACGTGATAACCACTACACCACACCTTTTGGATGAGAGAAAGTGAAGCCATCGGAATAACATCCACGCTTAGATCAAAAGAAAAGTAGGTTCTATCCGGGATTGAACAGGAGACCATCTGCGTGTTAAGCAGACGTGATAACCCTTACACCACAGAACAACGCTTTTTGGATGAGAGAAATTGAAGCCATCGGAATAACATCCACGCTTAGATAAAATGAAAAGTAGGTTCTGTCCGGGATCGAACCGGAGACCTTCTGCGAGTTAAGCAGACGTGATAACCAGACTCCACAGAAAGACGCTTTTTGGATGAGAGAAAGTGAAGCCATCGGAATAACATCCACCCTTAGATCAAAAGAAATGTAGGTTCTGTCAGGGATCGAACCGGAGGCCTTCCGCGTGTGAAGCAGACGTGATAACCACTAAACCACAGAACCACACCCGTTGGATGAGAAAAAGTGTAGCCACCGGAATAACATCCACGCTTAGATCAAAAGAAATGTAGAATCTGTCCGGGATCGAACCGGAGACCTTCTGCGTGTTATGCAGACGTGATAACCACTACACCACATAACCACGCTTTTTGGATGAGAAAAAGTGAAGCCATCGGAATAACATCCACGCATAGATCAAAAGAAATGTAGGTTCTGTCCGGGATCGAACCGGAGGCCTTCCGCGTGTGAAGCAGTCGTGATAACCACTACACCACAGAACCACACCCGACGGATGAGAAAAAGTGGAGCCACCGGAATAACATCAACGCTTAGATCAAAAGAAAAGTAGGTTCTGTGCGGGATCGAACCGGAGACCTTCTGCGTGTTATGCAGACGTGATAACCACTACAGCACAGAACCACACCCGTTGGATGAGAAAAAGTGTAGCCACCGGATTAACATCCACGCTTAGATCAAAAGAAAAGTAGGTTCTGTCCGGGTTCGAACCGGAAACCTTCCGCGGTTGAAGCAAATGTGATAACCACTACAGCACACCTTTTGGATGAGAGAAAGTGAAGCCATCGGAATAACATCCACGCTTAGATCAAAAGAAAAGTAGGTTCTGTCCGGGATCGAACCGGAGACCTTCCGCGTGTGAAGCAGACGTGATAACCACTACAATAAAGAACCACACCGGTTGGATGAGAAAAAGTGAAGACATCGGAATAACATCCACGCTTAGATCAAAAGAAAAGTAGGTTCTGTCCGGGATCGAACCGTAGACCTTCTGCGTGTTAAGCAGACGTGATAACCACTACACCACACTTTTTCAATGAGAGAAAGTGAAGCCATCGGAATAACATCCACGCTTAGATCAAGAGAAATGTAGGTTCTGTCCGGGATCGAACCGGAGGCCTTCCGCGTGTGAAGCAGACTTGATAACCACTACACCACAGAACCACACCCGTTGGATAAGAAAAAGTGAAACCATCGGAATAACATCCACGCTTAGATCAAAAGAAAAGTAGGTTCTATCCGGGATCGAACCTGAGACCATCTGCGAGTTAAACAGACGTGATAACCCCTACACCACAGAACCACTCTTTTTCGATGAGAGAAAGTGTAGCCATCAGAATAACATCCACGCATAGATCAAAAGATAAGTAGGTTCTGTCCGGGATCGAACAGGAGAACTTCTGCGTGTTATGCAGACGTGATAACCACTACACCACAGAACCACGCTTTTTCGATGAGAGAAAGTGAAGCCATCGGAATAACATCCAAGCTTAGATCAAAAGAAATGTAGGTTCTGTCCTGGATCGAACCGTAGGCCTTCCGCGTGTGAAGCAGACTTGATAACCCCTACACCACACCTTTTGGATGAGAGAAAGTGAAGCCATCGGAATAACATCCACGCTTAGATCAAAAGAAAAGTAGGTTCTTTCCGGGATCGAACCGGAGACCTTCCGCGTGTGAAGCAGACGTGATAACCACTACACCACAGAACAACACCCGTTGGATAAGAAAAAGTGTAGCCACCGGAATAACAACCACGCTTAGATCAAAAGAAAAGTAGGTTCTGTCCTGGATCGAACCGGAGACCTTCCGCGTGTGAAGCAGACTTGATAACCCCTACACCACACCTTTTGGATGAGAGAAAGTGAAGCCATCGGAATAACATCCAGGCTTAGATCAAATGAAAAGTAGGTTCTGTCCGGGATCGAACCGGAGACATTCCGCGTGTGAAGCAGACGTGATAACCACTACACCACAGAACCACACCCGTTGGATGAGAAAAAGTGAAGCCATCGGAATAACATCCACGCTTAGCTCAAAAGAAAAGTAGGTTCTGTCCGGGAACGAACCGGAGACCTTCTGCGTGTTAAGCAGACGTGATAACCACTACACCACAGAACCACACCCGTTGGATGAGAAAAAGTGAAGCCATCGGAATAACATCCACGCTTAGATCAAAAGAAAAGTAGGTTCTGTCCGGGATCGAACCGTAGACCTTCTGCGTGTTAAGCAGACGTGATAACCACTACACCACACCTTTTGGATGAGAGAAAGTGAAGCCATCGGAATAACATCCACGCTTAGATCAAAAGAAAAGTAGGTTCTGTCCGGGATCGAACCGGAGACCTTCCGCGTGTGAAGCAGACGTGATAACCACTACAATAAAGAACCACACCCGTTGGATGAGAAAAAGTGAAGCCATCGGAATAACATCCACGCTTAGATCAAAAGAATAGTAGGTTCTGTCCGGGATCGAACCGTAGACCTTCTGCGTGTTAAGCAGACGTGATAACCACTACACCACACTTTTTCAATGAGAGAAAGTGAAGCCATCGGAATAACATCCACGCTTAGATCAAGAGAAATGTAGGTTCTGTCCGGGATCGAACCGGAGGCATTCCGCGTGTGAAGCAGACTTGATAACCACTACACCACAGAACCACACCCGTTGGATAAAAAAAGTGAAACCATCGGAATAACATCCACGCTTAGATCAAAAGAAAAGTAGGTTCTATCCGGGATCGAACCTGAGACCATCTGCGAGTTAAACAGACGTGATAACCCCTACACCACAGAACCACTCTTTTTCGATGAGAGAAAGTGTAGCCATCAGAATAACATCCACGCATAGATCAAAAGATAAGTAGGTTCTGTCCGGGATCGAACAGGAGAACTTCTGCGTGTTATGCAGACGTGATAACCACTACACCACAGAACCACGCTTTTTCGATGAGAGAAAGTGAAGCCATCGGAATAACATCCACGCTTAGATCAAAAGAAATGTAGGTTCTGTCCTGGATCGAACTGTAGGCCTTCCGCGTGTGAAGCAGACTTGATAACCCCTACACCACACCTTTTGGATGAGAGAAAGTGAAGCCATCGGAATAACATCCACGCTTAGATCAAAAGAAAAGTAGGTTCTTTCCGGGATCGAACCGGAGACCTTCCGCGTGTGAAGCAGACTTGATAACCCCTACACCACACCTTTTGGATGAGAGAAAGTGAAGCCATCGGAATAACATCCACGCTTAGATCAAAAGAAAAGTAGGTTCTTTCCGGGATCGAACCGGAGACCTTCCGCGTGTGAAGCAGACGTGATAACCACTACACCACAGAACAACACCCGTTGGATAAGAAAAAGTGTAGCCACCTGAATAACAACCACGCTTAGATCAAAAGAAAAGTAGGTTCTGTCCTGGATCGAACCGGAGACCTTCCGCGTGTGAAGCAGACTTGATAACCCCTACACCACACCTTTTGGATGAGAGAAAGTGAAGCCATCGGAATAACATCCACGCTTAGATCAAATGAAAAGTAGGTTCTGTCCGGGATCGAACCGGAGACATTCCGCGTGTGAAGCAGACGTGATAACCACTACACCACAGAACCACACCCGTTGGATGAGAAAAAGTGAAGCCATCGGAATAACATCCACGCTTAGCTCAAAAGAAAAGTAGGTTCTGTCCGGGAACGAACCGGAGACCTTCCGCGTGTGAAGCAGAGTTGATAACCACTACACCACAGAACCACACCCGTTGGATAAGAAAAAGTGAAACCATCGGAATAACATCCACGCTTAGATCAAAAGAAAAGTAGGTTCTATCCGGGATCGAACCTGAGACCATCTGCGAGTTAAACAGACGTGATAACCCCTACACCACAGAACCACTCTTTTTCGATGAGAGAAAGTGTAGCCATCAGAATAACATCCACGCATAGATCAAAAGATAAGTAGGTTCTGTCCGGGATCGAACAGGAGAACTTCTGCGTGTTATGCAGACGTGATAACCACTACACCACAGAACCACGCTTTTTCGATGAGAGAAAGTGAAGCCATCGGAATAACATCCAAGCTTAGATCAAAAGAAATGTAGGTTCTGTCCTGGATCGAACCGTAGGCCTTCCGCGTGTGAAGCAGACTTGATAACCCCTACACCACACCTTTTGGATGAGAGAAAGTGAAGCCATCGGAATAACATCCACGCTTAGATCAAAAGAAAAGTAGGTTCTTTCCGGGATCGAACCGGAGACCTTCCGCGTGTGAAGCAGACGTGATAACCACTACACCACAGAACAACACCCGTTGGATAAGAAAAAGTGTAGCCACCGGAATAACAACCACGCTTAGATCAAAAGAAAAGTAGGTTCTGTCCTGGATCGAACCGGAGACCTTCCGCGTGTGAAGCAGACTTGATAACCCCTACACCACACCTTTTGGATGAGAGAAAGTGAAGCCATCGGAATAACATCCACGCTTAGATCAAATGAAAAGTAGGTTCTGTCCGGGATCGAACCGGAGACATTCCGCGTGTGAAGCAGACGTGATAACCACTACACCACAGAACCACACCCGTTGGATGAGAAAAAGTGAAGCCATCGGAATAACATCCAAGCTTAGCTCAAAAGAAAAGTAGGTTCTGTCCGGGAACGAACCGGAGACCTTCTGCGTGTAAAGCAGACATGATAAGCACTACACCACAGAACCTCTCCTTTTGGATAACAGAAAGTGAAGAAATCGGAAAAACATCTACGCTGAGATCAAAATAGTAGTTTCCGTCCGGGATCGAACCGGAAACCTTCCGCGGTTGAAGCAGACGTGATAACCACTACACCACACCTTTTGGATGAGAGAAAGTGAAGCCATCGGAATAACATCCACGCTTAGATCAAAAGAAAAGTAGGTTCTATCCGGGATTGAACAGGAGACCATCTGCGTGTTAAGCAGACGTGATAACCCTTACACCACAGAACAACGCTTTTTGGATGAGAGAAATTGAAGCCATCGGAATAACATCCACGCTTAGATAAAATGAAAAGTAGGTTCTGTCCGGGATCGAACCGGAGACCTTCTGCGAGTTAAGCAGACGTGATAACCAGACTCCACAGAAAGACGCTTTTTGGATGAGAGAAAGTGAAGCCATCGGAATAACATCCACCCTTAGATCAAAAGAAATGTAGGTTCTGTCAGGGATCGAACCGGAGGCCTTCCGCGTGTGAAGCAGACGTGATAACCACTAAACCACAGAACCACACCCGTTGGATGAGAAAAAGTGTAGCCACCGGAATAACATCCACGCTTAGATCAAAAGAAATGTAGAATCTGTCCGGGATCGAACCGGAGACCTTCTGCGTGTTATGCAGACGTGATAACCACTACACCACATAACCACGCTTTTTGGATGAGAAAAAGTGAAGCCATCGGAATAACATCCACGCATAGATCAAAAGAAATGTAGGTTCTGTCCGGGATCGAACCGGAGGCCTTCCGCGTGTGAAGCAGTCGTGATAACCACTACACCACAGAACCACACCCGACGGATGAGAAAAAGTGGAGCCACCGGAATAACATCAACGCTTAGATCAAAAGAAAAGTAGGTTCTGTGCGGGATCGAACCGGAGACCTTCTGCGTGTTATGCAGACGTGATAACCACTACAGCACAGAACCACACCCGTTGGATGAGAAAAAGTGTAGCCACCGGATTAACATCCACGCTTAGATCAAAAGAAAAGTAGGTTCTGTCCGGGTTCGAACCGGAAACCTTCCGCGGTTGAAGCAAATGTGATAACCACTACAGCACACCTTTTGGATGAGAGAAAGTGAAGCCATCGGAATAACATCCACGCTTAGATCAAAAGAAAAGTAGGTTCTGTCCGGGATCGAACCGGAGACCTTCCGCGTGTGAAGCAGACGTGATAACCACTACAATAAAGAACCACACCGGTTGGATGAGAAAAAGTGAAGACATCGGAATAACATCCACGCTTAGATCAAAAGAAAAGTAGGTTCTGTCCGGGATCGAACCGTAGACCTTCTGCGTGTTAAGCAGACGTGATAACCACTACACCACACTTTTTCAATGAGAGAAAGTGAAGCCATCGGAATAACATCCACGCTTAGATCAAGAGAAATGTAGGTTCTGTCCGGGATCGAACCGGAGGCCTTCCGCGTGTGAAGCAGACTTGATAACCACTACACCACAGAACCACACCCGTTGGATAAGAAAAAGTGAAACCATCGGAATAACATCCACGCTTAGATCAAAAGAAAAGTAGGTTCTATCCGGGATCGAACCTGAGACCATCTGCGAGTTAAACAGACGTGATAACCCCTACACCACAGAACCACTCTTTTTCGATGAGAGAAAGTGTAGCCATCAGAATAACATCCACGCATAGATCAAAAGATAAGTAGGTTCTGTCCGGGATCGAACAGGAGAACTTCTGCGTGTTATGCAGACGTGATAACCACTACACCACAGAACCACGCTTTTTCGATGAGAGAAAGTGAAGCCATCGGAATAACATCCAAGCTTAGATCAAAAGAAATGTAGGTTCTGTCCTGGATCGAACCGTAGGCCTTCCGCGTGTGAAGCAGACTTGATAACCCCTACACCACACCTTTTGGATGAGAGAAAGTGAAGCCATCGGAATAACATCCAGGCTTAGATCAAATGAAAAGTAGGTTCTGTCCGGGATCGAACCGGAGACATTCCGCGTGTGAAGCAGACGTGATAACCACTACACCACAGAACCACACCCGTTGGATGAGAAAAAGTGAAGCCATCGGAATAACATCCACGCTTAGCTCAAAAGAAAAGTAGGTTCTGTCCGGGAACGAACCGGAGACCTTCTGCGTGTTAAGCAGACGTGATAACCACTACACCACAGAACCACACCCGTTGGATGAGAAAAAGTGAAGCCATCGGAATAACATCCACGCTTAGATCAAAAGAAAAGTAGGTTCTGTCCGGGATCGAACCGTAGACCTTCTGCGTGTTAAGCAGACGTGATAACCACTACACCACACCTTTTGGATGAGAGAAAGTGAAGCCATCGGAATAACATCCACGCTTAGATCAAAAGAAAAGTAGGTTCTGTCCGGGATCGAACCGGAGACCTTCCGCGTGTGAAGCAGACGTGATAACCACTACAATAAAGAACCACACCCGTTGGATGAGAAAAAGTGAAGCCATCGGAATAACATCCACGCTTAGATCAAAAGAATAGTAGGTTCTGTCCGGGATCGAACCGTAGACCTTCTGCGTGTTAAGCAGACGTGATAACCACTACACCACACTTTTTCAATGAGAGAAAGTGAAGCCATCGGAATAACATCCACGCTTAGATCAAGAGAAATGTAGGTTCTGTCCGGGATCGAACCGGAGGCATTCCGCGTGTGAAGCAGACTTGATAACCACTACACCACAGAACCACACCCGTTGGATAAAAAAAGTGAAACCATCGGAATAACATCCACGCTTAGATCAAAAGAAAAGTAGGTTCTATCCGGGATCGAACCTGAGACCATCTGCGAGTTAAACAGACGTGATAACCCCTACACCACAGAACCACTCTTTTTCGATGAGAGAAAGTGTAGCCATCAGAATAACATCCACGCATAGATCAAAAGATAAGTAGGTTCTGTCCGGGATCGAACAGGAGAACTTCTGCGTGTTATGCAGACGTGATAACCACTACACCACAGAACCACGCTTTTTCGATGAGAGAAAGTGAAGCCATCGGAATAACATCCACGCTTAGATCAAAAGAAATGTAGGTTCTGTCCTGGATCGAACCGTAGGCCTTCCGCGTGTGAAGCAGACTTGATAACCCCTACACCACACCTTTTGGATGAGAGAAAGTGAAGCCATCGGAATAACATCCACGCTTAGATCAAAAGAAAAGTAGGTTCTTTCCGGGATCGAACCGGAGACCTTCCGCGTGTGAAGCAGACGTGATAACCACTACACCACAGAACAACACCCGTTGGATAAGAAAAAGTGTAGCCACCGGAATAACAACCACGCTTAGATCAAAAGAAAAGTAGGTTCTGTCCTGGATCGAACCGGAGACCTTCCGCGTGTGAAGCAGACTTGATAACCCCTACACCACACCTTTTGGATGAGAGAAAGTGAAGCCATCGGAATAACATCCACGCTTAGATCAAATGAAAAGTAGGTTCTGTCCGGGATCGAACCGGAGACATTCCGCGTGTGAAGCAGACGTGATAACCACTACACCACAGAACCACACCCGTTGGATGAGAAAAAGTGAAGCCATCGGAATAACATCCACGCTTAGCTCAAAAGAAAAGTAGGTTCTGTCCGGGAACGAACCGGAGACCTTCTGCGTGTTAAGCAGACGCAATAACCACTACACCACAGAACCACACCCGTTGGATGAGAAAAAGTGAAGCCATCGGAATAACATCCACGCTTAGATCAAAAGAAAAGTAGGTTCTGTCCGGGATCGAACCGTAGACCTTCTGCGTGTTAAGCAGACGTGATAACCACTACACCACAAAACCACGCTTTTTCGATGAGAGAAAGTGAAGCCATCGGAATAACATCCACGCTTAGATCAAAAGAAATGTAGGTTCTGTCCGGGATCGAACCGGAGGCCTTCCGCGTGTGAAGCAGACGTGATAACCACTACACCACAGAACAAAACCCGTTGGATGAGAAAAAGTGTAGCCACCGGAATAACATCCACGCTTAAATCAAAAGAAAAGTAGGTTCTGTCCGGGTTCGAACCGGAGATCTTCGTGTAAAGCAGACATGATAAGAACTACACCACAGAACCTCTCCTTTTGGATAACAGAAAGTGAAGAAATCGGAAAAACATCCACGCTGAGATCAAAATAGCAGTTTCCGTCCGGGATCGAACCGGAAACCTTCCGCGGTTGAAGCAGACGTGATAACCACTACACCACACCTTTTGGATGAGAGAAAGTGAAGCCATCGGAATAACATCCACGCTTAGATCAAAAGAAAAGTAGGTTCTATCCGGGATCTAACAGGAGACCATCTGCGTGTTAAGCAGACGTTATAACCCTTACACCACAGAACAACGCTTTTTGGATGAGAGAAATTGAAGCCATCGGAATAACATCCACGCTTAGATAAAATGAAAAGTAGGTTCTGTCCGGGATCGAACCGGAGACCTTCCGCGTGTGAAGCAGACGTGATAACCACTACACCACAGAACAACACCCGTTGGATAAGAAAAAGTGTAGCCACCGGAATAACAACCACGCTTAGATCAAAAGAAAAGTAGGTTCTGTCCTGGATCGAACCGGAGACCTTCCGCGTGTGAAGCAGACTTGATAACCCCTACACCACACCTTTTGGATGAGAGAAAGTGAAGCCATCGGAATAACATCCACGCTTAGATCAAATGAAAAGTAGGTTCTGTCCGGGATCGAACCGGAGACATTCCGCGTGTGAAGCAGACGTGATAACCACTACACCACAGAACCACACCCGTTGGATGAGAAAAAGTGAAGCCATCGGAATAACATCCACGCTTAGCTCAAAAGAAAAGTAGGTTCTGTCCGGGAACGAACCGGAGACCTTCTGCGTGTTAAGCAGACGTGATAACCACTACACCACAGAACCACACCCGTTGGATGAGAAAAAGTGAAGCCATCGGAATAACATCCACGCTTAGATCAAAAGAAAAGTAGGTTCTGTCCGGGATCGAACCGTAGACCTTCTGCGTGTTAAGCAGACGTGATAACCACTACACCACAGAACCACGCTTTTTCGATGAGAGAAAGTGAAGCCATCGGAATAACATCCACGCTTAGATCAAAAGAAATGTAGGTTCTGTCCGGGATCGAACCGGAGGCCTTCCGCGTGTGAAGCAGACGTGATAACCACTACACCACAGAACAAAACCCGTTGGATGAGAAAAAGTGTAGCCACCGGAATAACATCCACGCTTAAATCAAAAGAAAAGTAGGTTCTGTCCGGGTTCGAACCGGAGATCTGCGTGTAAAGCAGACATGATAAGCACTACACCACAGAACCTCTCCTTTTGGATAACAGAAAGTGAAGAAATCGGAAAAACATCCACGCTGAGATCAAAATAGTAGTTTCCGTCCGGGATCGAACCGGAAACCTTCCGCGGTTGAAGCAGACGTGATAATAACTACACCACACCTTTTGGATGAGAGAAAGTGAAGCCATCGGAATAACATCCACGCTTAGATCAAAAGAAAAGTAGGTTCTATCCGGGATTGAACAGGAGACCATCTGCGTGTTAAGCAGACGTGATAACCCTTACACCACAGAACAACGCTTTTTGGATGAGAGAAATTGAAGCCATCGGAATAACATCCACGCTTAGATAAAATGAAAAGTAGGTTCTGTCCGGGATCGAACCGGAGAACTTCTGCGTGTTAAGCAGACGTGATAACCAGACTCCACAGAAAGACGCTTTTTGGATGAGAGAAAGTGAAGCCATCGGAATAACATCCACCCTTAGATCAAAAGAAATGTAGGTTCTGTCAGAGATCGAACCGGAGGCCTTCCGCGTGTGAAGCAGACGTGATAACCACTAAACCACAGAACTACACCCGTTGGATGAGAAAAAGTGTAGCCACCGGAATAACATCCACGCTTAGATCAAAAGAAATGTAGAATCTGTCCGGGATCGAACCGGAGACCTTCTGCGTGTTATGCAGACGTGATAACCACTACACCACATAACCACGCTTTTTGGATGAGAAAAAGTGAAGCCATCGGAATAACATCCACGCATAGATCAAAAGAAATGTAGGTTCTGTCTGGGATCGAACCGGAGGCCTTCCGCGTGTGAAGCAGTCGTGATAACCACTACACCACAGAACCACACCCGTTGGATGAGAAAAAGTTTAGCCACCGGAATAACATCCACGCTTAGATCAAAAGAAAAGTAGGTTCTGTCCGGGATCGAACCGGAGACCTTCCGCGTGTGAAGCAGACGTGATAACCTCTACAGCACAGAACCACACCCGTTGGAGGAGAAAAAGTGAAGCCATCGGAATAACATCCACGCATAGATCCAAAGAAAAGTAGGTTCTGTCCGCGATCGAACCGGAGACCTTCTGCGTGTTATGCAGACGTGATAACCACTACACCACAGAACAACGCTTTTTCGTTGAGAGAAAGTGAAGCCATCGGAATAACATCCACGCTTAGATCAAAAGAAATGTAGGTTCTGTCCGGGATCGAACCGGAGGCCTTCCGCGTGTGAAGCAGACGTGATAACCACTGCACCACAGAACCACACCCGTTGGTTGAGAAAAAGTGAAGCCATCGGAATAACATTCACGCTTAGATCAAAAGAAATGTAGGTTCTGTCCGGGAACGAACCGGAGGCCTTCGGCGTGTGAAGCAGACGTGATAACCACTACACCACAGAACCACACCCGACGGATGAGAAAAAGTGGAGCCACCGGAATAACATCAACGCTTAGATCAAAAGAAAAGTAGGTTCTGTGCGGGATCGAACCGGAGACCTTCTGCGTGTTATGCAGACGTGATAACCACTACAGCACAGAACCACACCCGTTTGATGAGAAAAAGTGAAGCCATCGGAATAACATCCACGCATAGATCCAAAGAAAAGTAGGTTCTGTCCGGGATTGAACCGGAGACCTTCTGCGTGTTATACAGACGTGATAACCACTACACCACAGAACTACGCTTTTTCGATGAGAGAAAGTGAAGCCATCGGAATAACATCCACGCTTAGATCAAAAGAAATGTAGGTTCTGTCCGGGATCGAACCGGAGGCCTTCCGCGTGTGAAGCAGACGTGATAACCACTACACCACAGAACAACACCCGTTGGATGAGAAAAAGTGTAGCCACCGGATTAACATCCACGCTTAGATCAAAAGAAAAGTAGGTTCTGTCCGGGTTCGAACCGGAAACCTTCCGCGGTTGAAGCAAATGTGATAACCACTACAGCACACCTTTTGGATGAGAGAAAGTGAAGCCATCGGAATAACATCCACGCTTAGATCAAAAGAAAAGTAGGTTCTGTCCGTGATCGAACCGGAGACCTTCCGCGTGTGAAGCAGACGTGATAACCACTACAATAAAGAACCACACCCGTTGGATGAGAAAAAGTGAAGACATCGGAATAACATCCACGCTTAGATCAAAAGAAAAGTAGGTTCTGTCCGGGATCGAACCGGAGGCCTTCTGCGTGTTAAGCAGACGTGATAACCACTACACCACACTTTTTCAATGAGAGAAAGTGAAGCCATCGGAATAACATCCACGCTTAGATCAAGAGAAATGTAGGTTCTGTCCGGGATCGAACCGGAGGCCTTCCGCGTGTGAAGCAGACTTGATAACCACTACACCACAGAACCACACCCGTTGGATAAGAAAAAGTGAAACCATCGGAATAACATCCACGCTTAGATCAAAAGAAAAGTAGGTTCTATCCGGGATCGAACCTGAGACCATCTGCGAGTTAAACAGACGTGATAACCCCTACACCACAGAACCACTCTTTTTCGATGAGAGAAAGTGTAGCCATCAGAATAACATCCACGCATAGATCAAAAGATAAGTAGGTTCTGTCCGGGATCGAACAGGAGAACTTCTGCGTGTTATGCAGACGTGATAACCACTACACCACAGAACCACGCTTTTTCGATGAGAGAAAGTGAAGCCATCGGAATAACATCCACGCTTAGATCAAAAGAAATGTAGGTTCTGTCCTGGATCGAACCGTAGGCCTTCCGCGTGTGAAGCAGACTTGATAACCCCTACACCACACCTTTTGGATGAGAGAAAGTGAAGCCATCGGAATAACATCCACGCTTAGATCAAAAGAAAAGTAGGTTCTTTCCGGGATCGAACCGGAGACCTTCCGCGTGTGAAGCAGACGTGATAACCACTACACCACAGAACAACACCCGTTGGATAAGAAAAAGTGTAGCCACCGGAATAACAACCACGCTTAGATCAAAAGAAAAGTAGGTTCTGTCCTGGATCGAATAGGAGACCTTCCGCGTGTGAAGCAGACTTGATAACCCCTACACCACACCTTTTGGATGAGAGAAAGTGAAGCCATCGGAATAACATCCACGCTTAGATCAAATGAAATGTAGGTTCTGTCCGGGATCGAACCGGAGACATTCCGCGTGTGAAGCAGACGTGATAACCACTACACCACAGAACCACACCCGTTGGATGAGAAAAAGTGAAGCCATCGGAATAACATCCACGCTTAGCTCAAAAGAAAAGTAGGTTCTGTCCAGGAACGAACCGGAGACCTTCTGCGTGTTAAGCAGACGTGATAACCACTACACCACAGAACCACACCCGTTGGATGAGAAAAAGTGAAGCCATCGGAATAACATCCACGCTTAGATCAAAAGAAAAGTATGTTCTGTCCGGGATCGAACCGTAGACCTTCTGCGTGTTAAGCAGACGTGATAACCACTACACCACAGAACCACGCTTTTTCGATGAGAGAAAGTGAAGCCATCGGAATAACATCCACGCTTAGATCAAAAGAAATGTAGGTTCTGTCCGGGATCGAACCGGAGGCCTTCCGCGTGTGAAGCAGACGTGATAACCACTACACCACAGAACAAAACCCGTTGGATGAGAAAAAGTGTAGCCACCGGAATAACATCCACGCTTAAATCAAAAGAAAAGTAGGTTCTGTCCGTGATCGAACCGGAGACCTTCTGCGTGTTAAGCAGACGTGATAACCACTACACCACAGAACCACACACGTTGGATGAGAAAAAGTGAAGCCATCGGAATAACATCCACGCTTAGATCAAAAGAAATGCAGGTTCTGTCCGGGATCGAACCGGAGGCCTTCCGCGTGTGAAGCTGACGTGATAACCACTACACCACAGAACCACACCCGTTGGATGAGAAAAATTGTAGCCACCGGAATAACATCCACGCTTAGATCAAAAGAAATGTAGGTTCCGTGCGGGATCGAACCGGAGACCTTCTGCGTGTTATGTAGACGTGATAACCACTACACCACATAACCACGCTTTTTGGATGAGAAAATGTGAAGCCATCGGAATAACATCCACGCATAGATCAAAAGAAATGTAGGTTCTGTCCGGGATCGAACCGGAGGCCTTCCGCGTGTGAAGCAGTCGTGATAACCACTAAACCACAGAACCACAACCGTTGGATGAGAAAAAGTGTAGCCACCGGAATAACATCCACGCTTAGATCAAAAGAAAAGTAGGTTCTGTCCGTGATCGAACCGGAGACCTTCTGCGTGTTAAGCAGACGTGATAACCACTACACCACAGAACCACACACGTTGGATGAGAAAAAGTGAAGCCATCGGAATAACATCCACGCTTAGATCAAAAGAAATGCAGGTTCTGTCCGGGATCGAACCGGAGACCTTCTGCGTGTTATGCAGACGTGATAACCACTACACCACAAAACCACGCTTTTTGGATGAGAAAAAGTGTAGCCACCGGAATAACATCCACGCTTAGATCAAAAGAAAAGTAGGTTCTGTCCGGGATCGAACCGGAGACCTTCCGCGGTTGAAGCAGACGTGATAACCCCTACACCACACCTTTTGGATGAGAGAAAGTGAAGCCATCGGAATAACATCCACGCTTAGATCAAAAGAAAAGTAGGTTCTGTCCGGGATCGAACTGGAGACCTTCTGCGTGTTAAGCAAACGTGATAACCACTAAACCACAAAACCACGCTTTTTGGATGAGAGAAAGTGAAGCCATAGGAATAACATCCACGCTTAGATCAAAAGAAATGTAGGTTCTGTCCGGGTTCGAACCGGAGAACAGCGTGTAAAGCAGACGTGATAAGCACTACACCACAGAACCTCTCCTTTTGGATAACAGAAAGTGAAGAAATCGGAAAAACATCCACGCTGATATCAAAAGAAAAGTAGTTTCTGTCCGGGATCGAACCGGAAACCTTCCGCGGTTGAAGCAGACGTGATAACCACTACACCACACCTTTTGGATGAGAGAAAGTGAAGCCATCGGAATAACATCCACGCTTAGATCAAAAGAAAAGTAGGTTCTGTCCGTTATAGAACCGGAGACCTTCCGCGTGTGAAGCAGACGTGATAACCACTACACCACAGAACCACACCCGTTGGATGAGAAAAAGTGAAGCCATCAGAATAACATCCACGCTTAGATCAAAAGAAAAGTAGGTTCTGTCCGGGATCGAACCGGAGACCTTCTGCGTGTTAAGCAGACGTGATAACCACTACACCACAGAACCACGCTTTTTCGATGAGAGAAAGTGAAGCCATCGGAATAACATCCACGCTTAGATCAAAAGAAATGTAGGTTCAGTCCGGGATCGAACCGGAGACCATCTGCGTGTTAAGCAGACGTGATAACCCTTATACCACAGAACAACGCTTTTTGGATGAGAGAAAGTGAAGCCATCGGAATAACATCCACGCTAAGATAAAAAGAAAAGTAGGTTCTGTCCGGGATCGAACCGGAGACCTTCTGCGTTTTAAGAAGACGTGATAACCACACTCCACAGAAAGACGCTTTTTGGATGAGAGAAAGTGAAGCCATCGGAATAACATCCACCCTTAGATCAAAAGAAATGTAGGTTCTGTCCGGGATCGAACCGGAGGCCTTCCGCGTGTGAAGCAGTCGTGATAACCACTACACCACAGTACCACACCCGTTGGATGAGAAAAAGTGTAGCCACCGGAATAACATCCACGCTTAGATCAAAAGAAAAGTAGGTTCTGTCCGGGATCGAACCGGAGATCTGCGTGTAAAGCAGACATGATAAGCACTACACCACAGAACCTCTCCTTTTGGATAACAGAAAGTGAAGAAATCGGAAAAACATCCACGCTGAGATCAAAATAGTAGTTTCTGTCCGGGATCGAACCGGAAACCTTCCGCGGTTGAAGCAGACGTGATAACCACTACACCACACCTTTTGGATGAGAGAAAGTGAAGCCATCGGAATAACATCCACGCTTAGATCAAAAGAAAAGTTGGTTCTATCCGGGATTGAACAGGAGACCATCTGCGTGTTAAGCAGACGTGATAACCCTTACACCACAGAAAGACGCTTTTTGGATGAGAAAAAGTGAAGCCATCGGAATAACATCCACGCATAGATCAAAAGAAATGTAGGTTCTGTCCGGGATCGAACCGGAGGCCTTCCGCGTGTGAAGCAGTCGTGATAACCACTACACCACAGAACCACACCCGTTGGATGAGAAAAAGTGTAGCCACCGGAATAACATCCACGCTTAGATCAAAAAAAAAGTAGGTTCTGTCCGGGATCGAACCGGAGACCTTCTGCGTGTTATGCAGACGTGATAACCACTACACCACAGAACCACACCCGTTGGATGAGAAAACTGAAGCCATCGGAATAACATCCACGCTTAGATCAAAAGAAATGTAGGTTCTGTCCGGGATCGGACCGGAGGCCTTCCGCGTGTGAAGCAGACGTGATAACCACTACACCACAAAACCACACCGTTGGATGAGAAAAAGTGTAGCCACCGGAATAACATCCACGCTTAAATCAAAAGAAAAGTAGGTTCTGTGCGGGATCGAACCGGAGACATTCTGCGTGTTATGCAGACGTGATAACCACTACAGCACAGAACCACACTCATTGGATGAGAAAAAGTGAAGCCATCGGAATAACATCCACGCATAGATCAAAAGAAAAATAGGTTCTGTCCGGGATCGAACCGGAGACCTTCTGCGTGTTATGCAGACGTGATAACCACTACACCACAGAACCACACCCGTTGGATGAGAAAAATTGTAGCCACCGGAATAACATCCACGCTTAGATCAAAAGAAATGTAGATTCTGTCCGGGATCGAACCGGAGACCTTCTGCGTGTTATGTAGACGTGATAACCACTACACCACATAACCACGCTTTTTGGATGAGAAAAAGTGAAGCCATCGGAATAACATCCACGCATAGATCAAAAGAAATGTAGGTTCTGTCCGTGATCGAACCGGAGGCCTTCCTCGTGTGAAGCAGTCGTGATAACCACTAAACCACAGAACCACAACCGTTGGATGAGAAAAAGTGTAGCCACCGGAATAACATCCACGCTTAGATCAAAAGAAAAGTAGGTTCTGTCCGTGATCGAACCGGAGACCTTCTGCGTGTTAAGCAGACGTGATAACCACTACACCACAGAACCACACACGTTGGATGAGAAAAAGTGAAGCCATCGGAATAACATCCACGCTTAGATCAAAAGAAATGCAGGTTCTGTCCGGGATCGAACCGGAGACCTTCTGCGTGTTATGCAGACGTGATAACCACTACTCCACAAAACCACGCTTTTTGGATGAGAAAAAGTGTAGCCACCGGAATAACATCCACGCTTAGATCAAATGAAAAGTAGGTTCTGTCCGGGATCGAACCGGAGACCTTCCGCGGTTGAAGCAGACGTGATAACCCCTACACCACACCTTTTGGATGAGAGAAAGTGAAGCCATCGGAATAACATCCACGCTTAGATCAAAAGAAAAGTAGGTTCTGTCCGGGATCGAACTGGAGACCTTCTGCGTGTTAAGCAAACGTGATAACCACTACACCACAAAACCACGCTTTTTGGATGAGAGAAAGCGAAGCCATAGGAATAACATCCACGCTTAGATCAAAAGAAATGTAGGTTCTGTCCGGGTTCGAACCGGAGAACTGCGTGTAAAGCAGACGTGATAAGCACTACACCACAGAACCTCTCCTTTTGGATAACAGAAAGTGAAGAAATCGGAAAAACATCCACGCTGATATCAAAAGAAAAGTAGTTTCTGTCCGGGATCGAACCGGAAACCTTCCGCGGTTGAAGCAGACGTGATAACCACTACACCACACCTTTTGGATGAGAGAAAGTGAAGCCATCGGAATAACATCCACGCTTAGATCAAAAGAAAAGTAGGTTCTGTCCGGGATAGAACCGGAGTCCTTCCGCATGTGAAGCAGACGTGATAACCACTACACCACAGAACCACACCCGTTGGATGAGAAAAAGTGAAGCCATCAGAATAACATCCACGCTTAGATCAAAAGAAAAGTAGGTTCTGTCCGGGATCGAACCGGAGACCTTCTGCGTGTTAAGCAGACGTGATAACCACTACACCACAGAACCACGCTTTTTCGATGAGAGAAAGTGAAGCCATCGGAATAACATCCACGCTTAGATCAAAAGAAATGTAGGTTCAGTCCGGGATCGAACCGGAGACCATCTGCGTTTTAAGCAGACGTGATAAACCTTATACCACAGAACAACGCTTTTTGGATGAGAGAAAGTGAAGCCATCGGAATAACATCCACGCTTAGATCAAATGAAAAATTGGTTCTATCCGGGATTGAACAGGAGACCATCTGCGTGTAAAGCAGACGTGATAACCCTTACACCACAGAACAACGCTTTTTGGATGAGAGCAATTGAAGCCATCGGAATAACATCCACGCTTAGATAAAATGAAAAGTAGGTTCTGTCCGGGATCGAACCGGAGACCTTCTGCGTGTTAAGCAGACGTGATAACCAGACTCCACAGAAAGACGCTTTTTGGATGAGAAAAAGTGAAGCCATCGGAATAACATCCACGCATAGATCAAAAGAAATGTTGGTTCTGTCCGGGATCGAACCGGAGGCCTTCCGCGTGTGAAGCAGTCGTGATAACCACTACACCACAGAACCACACCCGTTGTATGAGAAAAAGTGTAGCCACCGGAATAACATCCACGCTTATATCAAAAGAAAAGTAGGTTCTGTCCGGGATCGAACCGGAGACCTTCTGCGTGTTATGCAGACGTGATAACCACTACACCACAGAACCACGCTTTTTCGATGAGAGAAAGTGAAGCCATCGGAATAACATCCACGCTTAGATCAAAAGAAAAGTAGGTTCTGTCCGGGATCGAACCGGAGACCTTCTGCGTGTTATGCAGACGTGATAACCACTACACCACAGAACCACACCCGTTGGATGAGAAAATTGAAGCCATCGGAATAACATCCACGCTTAGATCAAAAGAAATGTAGGTTCTGTCCGGGATCGGACCGGAGGCCTTCCGCGTGTGAAGCAGACGTGATAACCACTACACCACAAAACCACACCGTTGGATGAGAAAAAGTGTAGCCACCGGAATAACATCCACGCTTAAATCAAAAGAAAAGTAGGTTCTGTGCGGGATCGAACCGGAGACATTCTGCGTGTTATGCAGACGTGATAACCAATACAGCACAGAACCACACTCATTGGATGAGAAAAAGTGAAGCCATCGGAATAACATCCACGCATAGATCAAAAGAAAAATAGGTTCTGTCCGGGATCGAACCGGAGACCTTCTGCGTGTTATGCAGACGTGATAACCACTACACCACAGAACCACGCTTTTTCGATGAGAGAAAGTGAAGCCATCGGAATAACATCCACGCTTAGATCAAAAGAAATGTAGGTTCTGTCCGGGTTCGAACCGGAGACCTTCTGCGTGTTAAGCAGACGTGATAATCACTACACCACAGAACCACACCCGTTGGATGAGAAAAAGTGAAACCATCGGAATAACATCCACGCTTAGATCAAAAGAAAAGTAGGTTCTATCCGGGATTGAACAGGAGACCATCTGCGTGTTAAGCAGACGTGATATCCCTTACACCACAGAACAACGCTTTATGGATGAGAGAAATTGAAGCCATCGGAATAACATCCACGCTTAGATAAAATGAAAAGTAGGTTCTGTCAGGGATCGAACCGGAAGCCTTCCGCGTGTGAAGCAGACGTGATAACCACTAAACAACAGAACCACACCCGTTGGATGAGAAAAAGTGTAGCCACCGGAATAACATCCACGCTTAGATCAAAAGAAATGTAGAATCTGTCCGGGATCGAACCGGAGACCTTCTGCGTGTTATGCAGACGTGATAACCACTACACCACATAAGCACGCTTTTTGGATGAGAAAAAGTGAAGCCATCGGAATAACATCCACGCATAGATCAAAAGAAATGTAGGTTCTGTCCGGGATTGAACCGGAGGCCTTCCGCGTGTGAAGCAGTCGTGATAACCACTACACCACAGAACCACCCGCGTTGGAAGAGAAAAAGTGTAGCCACCGGAATAACATCCACGCTTAGATCAAAAGAAAAGTAGGTTCTGTCCGGGTTCGAACCGGAGACCTTCTGCGTGTTAAGCAGACGTGATAATCACTACACCACAGAACCACACCCGTTGGAAGAGAAAAAGTGAAACCATCGGAATAACATCCACGCTTAGATCAAAAGAAAAGTAGGTTCTGTCCGGGATCGAACCGGAGGCCTTCCGCGTGTGAAGCAGTCGTGATAACCACTACACCACAGAACCACACCCGTTGGATGAGAAAAAGTGTAGCCACCGGAATAACATCCACGCTTAGATCAAAAGAAAAGTAGGTTCTGTCCGGGATCGAACCGGAGACCTTCTGCGTGTTATGCAGACGTGATAACCACTACACCACAGAACCACACCCGTTGGATGAGAAAACTGAAGCCATCGGAATAACATCCACGCTTAGATCAAAAGAAATGTAGGTTCTGTCCGGGATCGGACCCGAGGCCTTCCGCGTGTGAAGCAGACGTGATAACCACTACACCACAAAACCACACCGTTGGATGAGAAAAAGTGTAGCCACCGGAATAACATCCACGCTTAAATCAAAAGAAAAGTAGGTTCTGTGCGGGATCGAACCGGAGACATTCTGCGTGTTATGCAGACGTGATAACCACTACAGCACAGAACCACACTCATTGGATGAGAAAAAGTGAAGCCATCGGAATAACATCCACGCATAGATCAAAAGAAAAATAGGTTCTGTCCGGGATCGAACCGGAGACCTTCTGCGTGTTATGCAGACGTGATAACCACTACACCACAGAACCACACCCGTTGGATGAGAAAAATTGTAGCCACCGGAATAACATCCACGCTTAGATCAAAAGAAATGTAGATTCTGTCCGGGATCGAACCGGAGACCTTCTGCGTGTTATGTAGACGTGATAACCACTACACCATATAACCACGCTTTTTGGATGAGAAAAAGTGAAGCCATCGGAATAACATCCACGCATAGATCAAAAGAAATGTAGGTTGTGTCCGTGATCGAACCGGAGGCCTTCCTCGTGTGAAGCAGTCGTGATAACCACTAAACCACAGAACCACAACCGTTGGATGAGAAAAAGTGTAGCCACCGGAATAACATCCACGCTTAGATCAAAAGAAAAGTAGGTTCTGTCCGTGATCGAACCGGAGACCTTCTGCGTGTTAAGCAGACGTGATAACCACTACACCACAGAACCACACACGTTGGATGAGAAAAAGTGAAGCCATCGGAATCACATCCACGCTTAGATCAAAAGAAATGCAGGTTCTGTCCGGGATCGAACCGGAGACCTTCTGCGTGTTATGCAGACGTGATAACCACTACTCCACAAAACCACGCTTTTTGGATGAGAAAAAGTGTAGCCACCGGAATAACATCCACGCTTAGATCAAAAGAAAAGTAGGTTCTGTCCGGGATCGAACCGGAGACCTTCCGCGGTTGAAGCAGACGTGATAACCCCTACACCACACCTTTTGGATGAGAGAAAGTGAAGCCATCGGAATAACATCCACGCTTAGATCAAAAGAAAAGTAGGTTCTGTCCGGGATCGAACTGGAGACCTTCTGCGTGTTAAGCAAACGTGATAACCACTACACCACAAAACCACGCTTTTTGGATGAGAGAAAGTGAAGCCAAAGGAATAACATCCACGCTTAGATCAAAAGAAATGTAGGTTCTGTCCGGGTTCGAACCGGAGAACTGCGTGTAAAGCAGACGTGATAAGCACTACACCACAGAACCTCTCCTTTTGGATAACAGAAAGTGAAGAAATCGGAAAAACATCCACGCTGATATCAAAAGAAAAGTAGTTTCTGTCCGGGATCGAACCGGAAACCTTCCGCGGTTGAAGCAGACGTGATAACCACTACACCACACCTTTTGGATGAGAGAAAGTGAAGCCATCGGAATAACATCCACGCTTAGATCAAAAGAAATGTAGGTTCTGTCCGTGATCGAACCGGAGGCCTTCCTCGTGTGAAGCAGTCGTGATAACCACTAAACCACAGAACCACAACCGTTGGATGAGAAAAACAGTAGCCACCGGAATAACATCCACGCTTAGATCAAAAGAAAAGTAGGTTCTGTCCGTGATCGAACCGGAGACCTTCTGCGTGTTAAGCAGACGTGATAACCACTACACCACAGAACCACACCCGTTGGATGAGAAAAAGTGAAACCATTGGAATAACATCCACGCTTAGCTCAAAAGAAAAGTAGGTTCTGTCCGGGATCGAACCGGAGGCCTTCCGCGTGTGAAGCAGTCGTGATAACCACTACACCACAGAACCACACCCGTTGGATGAGAAAAAGTGTAGCCACCGGAATAACATCCACGCTTAGATCAAAAGAAAAGTAGGTTCTGTCCGGGATCGAACCGGAGACCTTCTGCGTGTTATGCAGACGTGATAACCACTACACCACAGAACCACACCCGTTGGATGAGAAAACTGAAGCCATCGGAATAACATCCACGCTTAGATCAAAAGAAATGTAGGTTCTGTCCGGGATCGGACCCGAGGCCTTCCGCGTGTGAAGCAGACGTGATAACCACTACACCACAAAACCACACCGTTGGATGAGAAAAAGTGTAGCCACCGGAATAACATCCACGCTTAAATCAAAAGAAAAGTAGGTTCTGTGCGGGATCGAACCGGAGACATTCTGCGTGTTATGCAGACGTGATAACCACTACAGCACAGAACCACACTCATTGGATGAGAAAAAGTGAAGCCATCGGAATAACATCCACGCATAGATCAAAAGAAAAATAGGTTCTGTCCGGGATCGAACCGGAGACCTTCTGCGTGTTATGCAGACGTGATAACCACTACACCACAGAACCACACCCGTTAGATGAGAAAAATTGTAGCCACCGGAATAACATCCACGCTTAGATCAAAAGAAATGTAGATTCTGTCCGGGATCGAACCGGAGACCTTCTGCGTGTTATGTAGACGTGATACCCACTACACCATATAACCACGCTTTTTGGATGAGAAAAAGTGAAGCCATCGGAATAACATCCACCCATAGATCAAAAGAAATGTAGGTTCTGTCCGTGATCGAACCGGAGGCCTTCCTCGTGTGAAGCAGTCGTGATAACCACTAAACCACAGAACCACAACCGTTGGATGAGAAAAAGTGTAGCCACCGGAATAACATCCACGCTTAGATCAAAAGAAAAGTAGGTTCTGTCCGTGATCGAACCGGAGACCTTCTGCGTGTTAAGCAGACGTGATAACCACTACACCACAAAACCACGCTTTTTGGATGAGAAAAAGTGTAGCCACCGGAATAACATCCACGCTTAGATCAAAAGAAAAGTAGGTTCTGTCCGGGATCGAACCGGAGACCTTCTGCGTGTTAAGCAAACGTGATAACCACTACACCACAAAACCACGCTTTTTGGATGAGAGAAATTGAAGCCAAAGGAATAACATCCACGCTTAGATCAAAAGAAATGTAGGTTCTGTCCGGGTTCGAACCGGAGAACTGCGTGTAAAGCAGACGTGATAAGCACTACACCACAGAACCTCTCCTTTTGGATAACAGAAAGTGAAGAAATCGGAAAAACATCCACGCTGATATCAAAAGAAAAGTAGTTTCTGTCCGGGATCGAACCGGAATCCTTCCGCGGTTGAAGCAGACGTGATAACCACTACACCACACCTTTTGGATGAGAGAAAGTGAAGCCATCGGAATAACATCCACGCTTAGATCAAAAGAAAAGTAGGTTCTGTCCGGGATAGAACCGGAGACCTTCCGCGTGTGAAGCAGACGTGATAACCACTACACCACAGAACCACACCCATTGGATGAGAAAAAGTGAAGCCATCAGAATAACATCCACGCTTAGATCAAAAGAAAAGTAGGTTCTGTCCGGGACCGAACCGGAGACCTTCTGCGTGTTAAGCAGACGTGATAAACACTACACCACAGAACCACGCTTTTTCGATGAGAGAAAGTGAAGCCATCGGAATAACATCCACGCTTAGATCAAAAGAAATGTAGGTTCAGTCCGGGATCGAACCGGAGACCATCTGCGTTTTAAGCAGACGTGATAAACCTTATACCACAGAACAACGCTTTTTGGATGAGAGAAAGTGAAGCCATCGGAATAACATCCTCGCTTAGATAAAAAGAAAAGTAGGTTCTGTCCGGGATCGAACCGGAGGCCTTCCGCGTGTGAAGCAGTCGTGATAACCACTACACCACAGAACCACACCCGTTGGATGAGAAAAAGTGTAGCCACCGGAATAACATCCACGCTTAGATCAAAAGAAAAGTAGGTTCTGTCCGGGTTCGAACCGGAGATCTGCGTGTAAAGCAGACATGATAAGCACTACACCACAGAACCTCTCCTTTTCGATAACAGAAAGTGAAGAAATCGGAAAAACATCCACGCTGAGATCAAAATAGTAGTTTCTGTCCGGGATCGAACCGGAAACCTTCCGCGGTTGAAGCAGACGTGATAACCACTACACCACACCTTTTGGATGAGAGAAAGTGAAGCCATCGGAATAACATCCACGCTTAGATCAAATGAAAAGTTGGTTCTATCCGGGATTGAACAGGAGACCATCTGCGTGTTAAGAAGACGTGATAACCCTTACACCACAGAACAACGCTTTTTGGATGAGAGCAATTGAAGCCATCGGAATAACATCCACGCTTAGATAAAATGAAAAGTAGGTTCTGTCCGGGATCGAACCGGAGACCTTCTGCGTGTTAAGCAGACGTGATAACCACTACACCACAGAACCACGCTTTTTCGATGAGAGAAAGTGAAGCCATCGGAATAACATCCACGCTTAGATCAAAAGAAATGTAGGTTCTGTCCTGGATCGGACCGGAGGCCTTCCGCGTGTGAAGCAGACGTGATAACCACTACACCACAAAACCACACCGTTGGATGAGAAAAAGTGTAGCCACCGGAATAACATCCACGCTTAAATCAAAAGAAAAGTAGGTTCTGTGCGGGATCGAACCGGAGACATTCTGCGTGTTATGCAGACGTGATAACCAATACAGCACAGAACCACACTCATTGGATGAGAAAAAGTGAAGCCATCGGAATAACATCCACGCATAGATCAAAAGAAATGTAGGTTCTGTCCGGGATCGAACCGGAGGTCTTCCGCGTGTGAAGCAGTCGTGATAACCACTACACCACAGAACCACACCCGTTGTATGAGAAAAAGTGTAGCCACCGGAATAACATCCACGCTTATATCAAAAGAAAAGTAGGTTCTGTCCGGGATCGAACCGGAGACCTTCTGCGTGTTATGCAGACGTGATAACCACTACACCACAGAACCACACCCGTTGGATTAGAAAATTGAAGCCATCGGAATAACATCCACGCTTAGATCAAAAGAAATGTAAGTTCTGTCCGGGATCGGACCGGAGGCCTTCCGCGTGTGAAGCAGACGTGATAACCACTACACCACAAAACCACACCGTTGGATGAGAAAAAGTGTAGCCACCGGAATAACATCCACGCTTAAATCAAAAGAAAAGTAGGTTCTGTGCCGGATCGAACCGGAGACATTCTGCGTGTTATGCAGACGTGATAACCATTACAGCACAGAACCACACTCATTGGATGAGAAAAAGTGAAGCCATCGGAATAACATCCACGCATAGATCAAAAGAAAAATAGGTTCTGTCCGGGATCGAACCGGAGACCTTCTGCGTGTTATGCAGACGTGATAACCACTACACCACAGAACCACGCTTTTTCGGTGAGAGAAAGTGAAGCCATCGGAATAACATCCACGCTTAGATCAAAAGAAAAGTAGGTTCTGTCCGGGATCGAACCGGAGACCTTCTGCGTGTTATGCAGACGTGATAAGCACTACACCACAGAACCACACCCGTTGGATGAGAAAATTGAAGCCATCGGAATAACATCCACGCATAGATCAAAAGAAAAATAGGTTCTGTCCGGGATCGAACCGGAGACCTTCTGCGTGTTATGCAGACGTGATAACCACTACACCACAGAACCACACCCGTTGGATTAGAAAATTGAAGCCATCGGAATAACATCCACGCTTAGATCAAAAGAAATGTAAGTTCTGTCCGGGATCGGACCGGAGGCCTTCCGCGTGTGAAGCAGACGTGATAACCACTACACCACAAAACCACACCGTTGGATGAGAAAAAGTGTAGCCACCGGAATAACATCCACGCTTAAATCAAAAGAAAAGTAGGTTCTGTGCGGGATCGAACCGGAGACATTCTGCGTGTTATGCAGACGTGATAACCATTACAGCACAGAACCACACTCATTGGATGAGAAAAAGTGAAGCCATCGGAATAACATCCACGCATAGATCAAAAGAAAAATAGGTTCTGTCCGGGATCGAACCGGAGACCTTCTGCGTGTTATGCAGACGTGATAACCACTACACCACAGAACCACGCTTTTTCGGTGAGAGAAAGTGAAGCCATCGGAATAACATCCACGCATAGATCAAAAGAAATGTAGGTTCTGTCCGGGATCGAACCGGAGGTCTTCCGCGTGTGAAGCAGTCGTGATAACCACTACACCACAGAACCACACCCGTTGTATGAGAAAAAGTGTAGCCACCGGAATAACATCCACGCTTATATCAAAAGAAATGTAGGTTCTGTCCGGGATCGAACCGGAGACCTTCTGCGTGTTATGCAGACGTGATAACCACTACACCACAGAACCACACCCGTTGGATTAGAAAATTGAAGCCATCGGAATAACATCCACGCTTAGATCAAAAGAAATGTAAGTTCTGTCCGGGATCGGACCGGAGGCCTTCCGCGTGTGAAGCAGACGTGATAACCACTACACCACAAAACCACACCGTTGGATGAGAAAAAGTGTAGCCACCGGAATAACATCCACGCTTAAATCAAAAGAAAAGTAGGTTCTGTGCGGGATCGAACCGGAGACATTCTGCGTGTTATGCAGACGTGATAACCAATACAGCACAGAACCACACTCATTGGATGAGAAAAAGTGAAGCCATCGGAATAACATCCACGCATAGATCAAAAGAAAAATAGGTTCTGTCCGGGATCGAACCGGAGACCTTCTGCGTGTTATGCAGACGTGATAACCACTACACCACAGAACCACGCTTTTTCGATGAGAGAAAGTGAAGCCATCGGTATAACATCCACGCTTAGATCAAAAGAAATGTAGGTTCTGTCCGGGTTCGAACCGGAGACCTTCTGCGTGTTAAGCAGACGTGATAATCACTACACCACAGAACCACACCCGTTGGATGAGAAAAAGTGAAACCATCGGAATAACATCCACGCTTAGATCAAAAGAAAAGTAGGTTCTATCCGGGATTGAACAGGAGACCATCTGCGTGTTAAGCAGACGTGATATCCCTTACACCACAGAACAACGCTTTATGGATGAGAGAAATTGAAGCCATCGGAATAACATCCACGCTTAGATAAAATGAAAAGTAGGTTCTGTCCGGGATCGAACCGGAGACCTTCTGCGTGTTAAGCAGACGTGATTACCAGACTCCACAGAAAAACGCTTTTTGGATGAGAGAAAGTGAAGCCATCGGAATAACATCCACCCTTAGATCAAAAGAAATGTAGGTTCTGTCCGGGATCGAACCGGAGGCCTTCCGCGTGTGAAGCAGTCGTGATAACCACTACACCACAGAACCACACGCGTTGGATGAGAAAAAGTGTAGCCACCGGAATAACATCCACGCTTAGATAAAAAGAAAAGTAGGTTCTGTCCGGGATCGAACCGGAGACCTTCTGCGTGTTAAGCAGACGTGATAACCACTACACCACAGAACCACACCCGTTGGATGAGAAAAATTGAAGCCATCGGAATAACATCCACGCTTAGATCAAAAGAAATGTAGGTTCTGTCCGGGATCGAACCTGAAGCCTTCCGCGTGTGAAGCAGACGTGATAACCACTACACCACAGAAACACACCGTTGGATGAGAAAAAGTGTAGCCACCGTAATAACATCCACGCTTAAATCAAAAGAAAAGTAGGTTCTGTGCGGGATCGAACCGGAGACATTCTACGTGTTATGCAGACGTGATAACCACTACAGCACAGAACCACACTCATTGGATGAGAAAAAGTGAAGCCATCGGAATAACATCCACGCATAGATCAAAAGAAAAGTAGGTTCTGTCCGGGATCGAACCGGAGACCTTCTGCGTGTTATGCAGACGTGATAACCACTACACCACAGAACCACGCTTTTTCGATGAGAGAAAGTGAAGCCATCGGAATAACATCCACGCTTAGATCAAAAGAAATGTAGGTTCTGTCCGGGATCGAACCGGAGGCCTTACGCGTGTGAAGCAGACGTGATAACCACTACACCACAGAACAAAACCCGTTGGATGAGAAAAAGTGTAGCCACCGGAATAACATCCACGCTTAGATCAAAAGAAAAGTAGGTTCTGTCCGGGATCGAACCGGAGACCTTCCGCGGTTGAAGCAGACGTGATAACCCCTACACCACACCTTTTGGATGAGAGAAAGTGAAGCCATCGGAATAACATCCACGCTTAGATCAAAAGAAATGTTGGTTCTGTCCGGGATCGAACCGGAGACTTTCTGCGTGTTAAGCAAACGTGATAACCACTACACCACAAAACTATTCTTTTTGGATGAGAGAAAGTGAAGGCATAGGAATAACATCCACGCTTAGATAAAAAGAAATGTAGGTTCTGTCCGGGTTCGAACCGGAGAACTGCGTGTAAAGCAGACGTGATAAGCACTACACCACAGAACCTCTCCTTTTGGATAACAGAAAGTGAAGAAATCGGAAAAACATCCACGCTGATAGCAAAAGAAAAGTAGTTTCTGTCCGGGATCGATCCGGAAACCTTCCGCGGTTGAAGCAGACGTGATAACCACTACACCACACCTTTTGGATGAGAGAAAGTGAAGCCATCGGAATAACATCCAAGCTTAGATCAAAAGAAAAGTAGGTTCTGTCCGGGATCGAACCGGAGACCTTCCGCGTGTGAAGCAGACGTGATAACCACTACACCACAGAACCACACCCGTTGGATGAGAAAAAGTGAAGCTATCGGAATAACATCCACGCTTAGATCAAAAGAAAAGTAGGTTCTGTGCGGGATCGAACCGGAGACATTCTGCGTGTTATGCAGACGTGATAACCACTACATAACAGAACCACACTCGTTGGATGAAAAAAAGTGAAGCCATCGGAATAACATCCACGCATAGATCAAAATAAAAGTAGGTTCTGTCCGGGATCGAACCGGAGACCTTCTGCGCGTTATGCAGACGTGATAACCACTACACCACAGAACCACGCTTTTTCGATGAGAGAAATTAAAGCCATCGGAATAACATCCACGCTTAGATCAAAAGAAATGTAGGTTCTGTCCGGGATCGAACCGGAGTCCTTCCGCGTGTGAAGCAGACGTGATAACCACTACACCACGGAACAACACCCGTTGGATGAGAAAAAGTGTAGCCACCGGAATAACATCCACGCTTAGATCAAAAGAAAAGTAGGTTCTGTCCGGGATCGAACCGGAGACCTTCTGCGCGTTATGCAGACGTGATAACCACTACACCACAGAACCACGCTTTTTCGATGAGAGAAAGTGAAGCCATCGGAATAACATCCACGCTTAGATCAAAAGAAATGTAGTTTCTGTGCGGGATTGAACCGGAAACCTTCCGCGGTTGAAGCAGACGTGATAACGACTACACCACACCTTTTGGATGAGAGAAAGTGAAGCCATCGGAATAACATCCACGCTTAGATCAAAAGAAAAGTAGGTTCTGTCCGGGATCGAACCGGAGACCTTCCGCGTGTGAAGCAGACGTGATAACCACTACACCACAGAACCACACCCGTTGGATGAGAAAAAGTGAAGCCATCGGAATAACATCCACGCTTAGATCGAAAGAAAACTAGGTTCTGTCCGGGATCGAACCGGAGACCTTCTGCGTGTTAAGCAGACGTGATAACCACTACACCACACTTTTTCGATGAGAGAAAGTGAAGCCATCGGAATAACATCCACGCTTAGATCAAAAGAAATGTAGGTTCTGTCCGGGATCGAACCGGAGGCCTTCCGCGTATGAAGCAGACGTGATAACCACTACACCAAAGAACCACACCCGTTGGATGAGAAAAAGTGAAACCATAGGAATAATATCCACGCTTAGATCAAAAGAAAAGTAAGTTCTACCCGGGATCGAACCGGAGACCATCTGCGTGTTAAGCAGACGTGATAACCCCTACACCACAGAACAACGCTTTTTGGATGAGAGAAAGTGAAGCCATCGGAATAACATCCACGCTTAGATAAAAAAAAAAGTTGGTTCTGTCCGGGATCGAACCGGAGACCTTCTGCGTGTTAAGCAGACGTGATAACCACTACACCACATAACCACGCTTTTTGGATGAGAAAAAGTGAAGCCATCGGAATAACATCCACGCATAGATCAAAAGAAATGTAGGTTCTGACCGGGATCGAACCGGAGGCCTTCCGCGTGTGAAGCAGTCGTGATAACCACTACACCACAGAACAACACCCGTTGGATGAGAAAAAGTGTAGCCACCGGAATAACATCCACGCTGAGATTAAAAGAAAAGTAGGTTCTGTCCGGGATCAAACCGGAGACCTTCTGCGTGTTAAGCAGACGTGATAACCACACCCGTTGGATGAGAAAATTGAAGCCATCCGAATAACATCCACGCTTAGATCAAAAGAAATGTAGGTTCTGTCCGGGATCGGACCAGAGGCCTTCCGCGTGTGAAGCAGACGTGATAACCACTACACCACAGAACCACACCGTTGGATGAGAAAAAGTGTAGCCACCGGAATAACATCCACGCTTAAATCAAAAGAAAAGTAGGTTCTGTGCGGGATCGAACCGGAGACATTCTGCGTGTTATGCAGACGTGATAACCACTACAGCACAGAACCACACTCATTGGATGAGAAAAAGTGAAGCCATCGGAATAACATCCACGCATAGATCAAAAGAAAAGTAGGTTCTGTCCGGGATCGAACCGGAGACCTTCTGCGTGTTATGCAGACGTGATAACCACTACACCACAGAACCACGCTTTTTCGATGAGAGAAATTGAAGCCATCGGAATAACATCCACGCTTAGATCAAAAGAAATGTAGGTTCTGTCCGGGATCGAACCGGAGGCCTTCCGCATGTTAAGCAGACGTGATAACCCTTACACCACAGAACAACGCTTTTTGGATGAGAGAAATTGAAGCCATCGGAATAACATCCACGCTTAAATCAAAAGAAAAGTAGGTTCTGTCCGGGTTCGAACCGGAAACCTTCTGCGTGTTAAGCAGATGTGATAACCACTACACCACACCCGTTGGATGAGAAAAAGTGAAACCATCGGAATAACATCCACGCTTAGATCAAAAGAAAAGTAGGTTCTATCCGGGATTGAACAGGAGACCATCTGCGTGTTAAGCAGACGTGATAACCCTTACACCACAGAACAACGCTTTTTGGATGAGAGAAATTGAAGCCATCGGAATAACATCCACGCTTAGATAAAATGAAAAGTATGTTCTGTCCGGGATCGAACCGGAGACCTTCTGCGTGTTAAGCAGACGTGATAACCAGACTCCACAGAAAGACGCTCTTTCGATGAGAGAAAGTGAAGCCATCGGAATAACATCCACGCTTAGATCAAAAGAAAAGTAGGTTCTGTGCGGGATCGAACCGGAGACATTCTGCGTGTTATGCAGACGTGATAACCACTACATAACAGAACCACACTCGTTGGATGAAAAAAAGTGAAGCCATCGGAATAACATCCACACATAGATCAAAATAAAAGTAGGTTCTGTCCGGGATCGAACCGGAGACCTTCTGCGCGTTATGCAGACGTGATAACCACTACACCACAGAACCACGCTTTTTCGATGAGAGAAATTAAAGCCATCGGAATAACATCCACGATTAGATCAAAAGAAATGTAGGTTCTGTCCTGGATCGAACCGGAGGCCTTCCGCGTGTGAAGCAGACGTGATAACCACTACACCACAGAACCACACCCGTTGGATGAGAAAAAGTGTAGCCACCTGAATAACATCCACGCTTACATCAAAAGAAAAGTAGGTTCTGTCCGGGAGACATTCTGCGTGTTAAGCAGACGTGATAACCACTACACCACAGAACCACACCCGTTGGATGAGAAAAATTGAAGCCATCGGAATAACATCCACGCTTAGATCAAAAGAAATGTAGGTTCTGTCCGGGATCGAACCGGAGGCCTTCCGCGTGTGAAGCAGACGTGATAACCACTACACCACAGAACCACACCGTTGGATGAGAAAAAGTGTAGCCACCGGAATAACATCCACGCTTAAATCAAAAGAAAAGTAGGTTCTGTGCGGGATCGAACCGGAGACATTCTGCGTGTTATGCAGACGTGATAACCACTACAGCACAGAACCACACTCATTGGATGAGAAAAAGTGAAGCCATCGGAATAACATCCACGCATAGATCAAAAGAAAGTAGGTTCTGTCTGGGATCGAACCGGAGACCTTCTGCTTGTTATGCAGACGTGATAACCACTACACCACAGAACCACGCTTTTTCGATGAGAGAAAGTGAAGCCATCGGAATAACATCCACGCTTAGATCAAAAGAAATGTAGGTTCTGTCCGGGATCGAACCGGAGGCCTTCCGCGTGTGAAGCAGACGTGATAACCACTACACCACAGAACAAAACCCGTTGGATGAGAAAAAGTGTAGCCACCGGAATAACATCCACGCTTAGATCAAAAGAAAAGTATGTTCTGTCCGGGATCGAACCGGAGACCTTCCTTGGTTGAAGCAGACGTGATAACCCCTACACCACACCTTTTGGATGAGAGAAAGTGAAACCATCGGAATAACATCCACGCTTAGATCAAAAGAAAAGTTGGTTCTGTCCGGGATCGAACCGGAGACCTTCTGCTTGTTAAGCAAACGTGATAACCACTGCACCACAAAACCACGCTTTTTGGATGAGAGAAAGTGAAGCCATAGGAATAACATCCACGCTTAGATCAAAAGATATGTAGGTTCTGTCCGGGTTCGAACCGGAGAACTGCGTGTAAAGCAGACGTGATAAGCACTACACCACAGAACCTCTCCTTTTGGATAACAGAAAGTGAAGAAATCGGAAAAACATCCACGCTGATATCAAAAGAAAAGTAGTTTCTGTCCGGGATCGAACCGGAAACCTTCCGCGGTTGAAGCAGACGTGATAACCACTACACCACACCTTTTGGATGAGAGAAAGTGAAGCCATCGGATTAGCATCCAAGCTTAGATCAAAAGAAAAGTAGGTTCTGTCCGGGATCGAACCGGAGACCTTCCGCATGTGAAGCAGACGTGATAACCACTACACCACAGAACCACACCCGTTGGATGAGAAAAAGTGAAGCCATCGGAATAACATCCACGCTTAGATCAAAAGAAAAGTAGGTTCTGTCCGGGATCGAACCGGAGACCTTCTGCGTGTTAAGCAGACGTGATAACCACTACACCACAGAACCACGCTTTTTCGATGAGAGAAAGTGAAGCCATCGGAATAACATCCACGCTTAGATCAAAAGAAATGTAGGTTCAGTCCGGGATCGAACCGGAGGCCTTCCGCGTGTGAAGCAGACGTGATAACCTCTACACCACAGAACCACACGCGTTGGATGAGAAAAAGTGTAGCCACCGGAATAACATCCACGCTTAGATCAAAAGAAAAGTAGGTTCTGTCCGGGATCGAACCGGAGACCTTCTGCGTGTTAAGCAGACGTGATAACCACTACACCACAGAACCACACCCGTTGGATGAGAAAAATTGAAGCCATCGGAATAACATCCACGCTTAGATCAAAAGAAATGTAGGTTCTGTCCGGGATCGAACCTGAAGCCTTCCGCGTGTGAAGCAGACGTGATAACCACTACACCACAGAAACACACCGTTGGATGAGAAAAAGTGTAGCCACCGGAATAACATCCACGCTTAAATCAAAAGAAAAGTAGGTTCTGTCCGGGATCGAACCGGAGACCTTCTGCGTGTTAAGCAGACGTGATAACCACTACAGCACAGAACCACACTCATTGGATGAGAAAAAGTGAAGCCATCGGAATAACATCCACGCATAGATCAAAAGAAAAGTAGGTTCTGTCCGGGATCGAACCGGAGACCTTCTGCGTGTTATGCAGACGTGATAACCACTACACCTCAGAACCACGCTTTTTCGATGAGAGAAAGTGAAGCCATCGGAATAACATCCACGCTTAGATCAAAATAAATGTAGTTTCTGTCCGGGATCGAACCGGAGGCCTTCCGCGTGTGAAGCAGACGTGATAACCACTACACCACAGAACAAAACCCATTGGATGAGAAAAAGTGTAGCCATCGGAATAACATCCACGCTTAGATCAAAAGAAAAGTTGGTTCTGTCCGGGATCGAACCGGAGACCTTCTGCGTGTTAAGCAAACGTGATAACCACTACACCACAAAACCATTCTTTTTGGATGAGAGAAAGTGAAGCCATAGGAATAACATCCACGCTTAGATAAAAAGAAATGTAGGTTCTGTCCGGGATCGAACCGGAGGCCTTCCGCGTGTGAGGCAGACGTGATAACCACTACACCACAGGACCACAGCCGTTGGATGAGAAAAATTGAAACCATCGGAATAACATCCACGCTTAGATCAAAAGAAAAGGTTCTGTCCGTGATCGAACCGGAGACCTTCTGCGTGTTAAGCTGACGTGATAACCAGACTCCACAGAAAGACGCTTTTTGGATGAGAGAAAGTGAAGCCATCGGAATAACATCCACCCTTAGATCAAAAGAAATGTAGGTTTTGTCAGGGATCGATTCGGAGGCCTTCCGCGTGTGAAGCAGACGTGATAACCACTACACCACAAAACCACACCCGTTGGATGAGAAAAAGTGTAGCCACCGGAATAACATCCACGCTTAGATCAAAAGAAAAGTAGGTTCTGTCCGGGATCGAACCGGAGACCTTCTGCGTGTTAAGCAGACGTGATAACCACTACACCACAGAACCACACCCGTTGGATGAGAAAAATTGAAGCCATCGGAATAACATCCACGCTTAGATCAAAAGAAATGTAGGTTCTGTCCGGGATCGAACCTGAAGCCTTCCGCGTGTGAAGCAGACGTGATAACCACTACACCACAGAAACACACCGTTGGATGAGAAAAAGTGTAGCCACCGGAATAACATCCACGCTTAAATCAAAAGAAAAGTAGGTTCTGTCCGGGATCGAACCGGAGACCTTCTGCGTGTTAAGCAGACGTGATAACCACTACAGCACAGAACCACACTCATTGGATGAGAAAAAGTGAAGCCATCGGAATAACATCCACGCATAGATCAAAAGAAAAGTAGGTTCTGTCCGGGATCGAACCGGAGACCTTCTGCGTGTTATGCAGACGTGATAACCACTACACCTCAGAACCACGCTTTTTCGATGAGAGAAAGTGAAGCCATCGGAATAACATCCACGCTTAGATCAAAATAAATGTAGTTTCTGTCCGGGATCGAACCGGAGGCCTTCCGCGTGTGAAGCAGACGTGATAACCACTACACCACAGAACAAAACCCATTGGATGAGAAAAAGTGTAGCCATCGGAATAACATCCACGCTTAGATCAAAAGAAAAGTTGGTTCTGTCCGGGATCGAACCGGAGACCTTCTGCGTGTTAAGCAAACGTGATAACCACTACACCACAAAACCATTCTTTTTGGATGAGAGAGAGTGAAGCCATAGGAATAACATCCACGCTTAGATAAAAAGAAATGTAGGTTCTGTCCGGGATCGAACCGGAGGCCTTCCGCGTGTGAGGCAGACGTGATAACCACTACACCACAGGACCACAGCCGTTGGATGAGAAAAAGTGAAACCATCGGAATAACATCCACGCTTAGATCAAAAGAAAAGGTTCTGTCCGTGATCGAACCGGAGACCTTCTGCGTGTTAAGCTGACGTGATAACCAGACTCCACAGAAAGACGCTTTTTGGATGAGAGAAAGTGAAGCCATCGGAATAACATCCACCCTTAGATCAAAAGAAATGTAGGTTTTGTCAGGGATCGATTCGGAGGCCTTCCGCGTGTGAAGCAGACGTGATAACCACTACACCACAAAACCACACCCGTTGGATGAGAAAAAGTGTAGCCACCGGAATAACATCCACGCTTAGATCAAAATAAAAGTAGGTTCTGTCCGGGATCGAACCGGAGACCTTCTGCGTGTTATGCTGACGTGATAACCACTACACCACATAACCACGCTTTTTGGATGAGAAAAAGTGAAGCCATCGGAATAACATCCACGCATAGATCAAAAGAAATGTAGGTTCTGTCCGGGATTGAACCGGAGGCCTTCCGCGTGTGAAGGAGTCGTGATAACCACTACACCACAGAACCACACCCGTTGGATGAGAAAAAGTGTAGCCACCGGAATAACATCCACGCTTAGATCAAAAGAAAAGTAGGTTCTGTCCGGGTTCGAAACGGAGACCTGCATGAAAAGCAGACATGTTAAGCACTACCCCACAAAACCTCTCCTTTTGGATAACAGAAAGTGAAGAAATCGGAAAAACATCCACGCTGAGATCAAAAGAAAAGTAGGTTCTGTCCGGGATCGAACCGGAGACCTTCTGCGTGTTAAGCAGACGTGATAACCACTACATAATAGAACCACACCCGTTGGATGAGAAAAAGTGAAGCTATCGGAATAACATCCACGCTTAGATCAAAAGAAAAGTAGGTTCTGTGCGGGATCGAACCGGAGACATTCTGCGTGTTATGCAGACGTGATAACCACTACATAACAGAACCACACTCGTTCGATGAAAAAAAGTGAAGCCATCGGAATAACATCCACGCATAGATCAAAATAAAAGTAGGTTCTGTCTGGGATCGAACCGGAGACCTTCTGCGCGTTATGCAGACGTGATAACCACTACACCACAGAACCACCTTTTTTCGGTGAGAGAAAGTAAAGCCATCGGAATAATATCCACGCTTAGATCAAAAGAAATGTAGGTTCTGTCCGGGATCGAACCGGAGGCCTTCCGCGTGTGAAGCAGACGTGATAACCACTACACCACGGAACAACACCCGTTGGATGAGAAAAAGTGTAGCCACCGGAATAACATCCAAGCTTAGATCAAAAGAAAAGTAGGTTCTGTCCGGGATCGAACCGGAGACCTTCTGCGCGTTATGCAGACGTGATAACCACTACACCACAGAACCACGCTTTTTCGATGAGAGAAAGTGAAGCCATCGGAATAACATCCACGCTTAGATCGAAAGAAAACTAGGTTCTGTCCGGGATTGAACCGGAGACTTTCTGCGTGTTAAGCAGACATGATAACCACTACACCACACCTTTTGGATGAGAGAAAGTGAAGCCATCGGAATAACATCCACGCTTAGATCAAAAGAAATGTAGGTTCTGTCCGGGATCGAACCGGAGACCTTCCGCGTGTGAAGCAGACGTGATAACCACTACACCACAGAACCACACCCGTTGGATGAGAAAAAGTGAAGCCATCGGAATAACATCCACGCTTAGATCGAAAGAAAACTAGGTTCTGTCCGGGATCGAACCGGAGACTTTCTGCGTGTTAAGCAGACGTGATAACCACTACACCACACTTTTTCGATGAGAGAAAGTGAAGCCATCGGAATAACATCCACGCTTAGATCAAAAGAAATGTAGGTTCTGTCCGGGATCGAACCGGAGGCCTTACGCGTGTGAAGCAGACGTGATAACCACTACACCAAAGAACCACACCCGTTGGATGAGAAAAAGTGAAACCATAGGAATAACATCCACGCTTAGATCAAAAGAAAAGTAAGTTCTATCCGGGATCGAACCGGAGACCATCTGCGTGTTAAGCAGACGTGATAACCCCTACACCACAGAGCAACGCTTTTTGGATGAGAGAAAGTGAAGCCATCGGAATAACATCCACGCTTAGATAAAAAGAAAAGTAGGTTCTGTCCGGGATCGAACCGGAGACCTTCTGCGTGTTAAGCAGACGTGATAACCACTACACCACATAACCACGCTTTTTGGATGAGAAAAAGTGAAGCCATCGGAATAACATCCACGCATAGATCAAAAGAAATGTAGGTTCTGACCGGGATCGAACCGGAGGCCTTCCGCGTGTGAAGCAGTCGTGATAACCACTACACCACAGAACCACACCCGTTGGATGAGAAAATTGAAGCCATCGGAATAACATCCACGCATAGATCAAAAGAAAAGTAGGTTCTGTGCGGGATCGAACCGGAGACATTCTGCGTGTTATGCAGACGTGATAACCACTACAGCACAGAACCACACTCATTGGATGAGAAAAAGTGTAGCCACCGGAATAACATCCACGCATAGATCAAAAGAAAAGTAGGTTCTGTCCGGGATCGAACCGGAGACCTTCTGCGTGTTATGCAGACGTGATAACCACTACACCACAGAACCACGCTTTTTCGATGAGAGAAATTGAAGCCATCGGAATAACATCCACGCTTAGATCAAAAGAAATGTAGGTTCTGTCCGGGATCGAACCGGAGGCCTTCCGCGTGTTAAGCAGACGTGATAACCCTTACACCACAGAACAACGCTTTTTGGATGAGAGAAATTGAAGCCATCGGAATAACATCCACGCTTAAATCAAAAGAAAAGTAGGTTCTGTCCGGGTTCGAACCGGAGACCTTCTGCGTGTTAAGCAGACGTGATATCCACTACACCACACCCGTTGGATGAGAAAAAGTGAAACCATCGGAATAACATCCACGCTTAGATCAAAAGAAAAGTAGGTTCTATCCGGGATTGAACAGGAGACCATCTGCGTGTTAAGCAGACGTGATAACCCTTACACCACAGAACAACGCTTTTTGGATGAGAGAAATTGGAGCCATCGGAATAACATCCACGCTTAGATAAAATGAAAAGTAGGTTCTGTCCGGGATCGAACCGGAGACCTTCTGCGTGTTAAGCAGACGTGATAACCAGACTCCACAGAAAGACGCTTTTTGGATGAGAGAAAGTGAAGCCATCGGAATAACATCCACCCTTAGATCAAAAGAAATGTAGGTTCTGTCAGGGATCGAACCGGAGGCCTTCCGCGTGTGAAGCAGACGTGATAACCACTAAACCACAGAACCACACCCGTTGGATGAGAAAAAGTGTAGCCACCGGAATAACATCCACGCTTAGATCAAAAGAAATGTAGAATCTGTTCGGGATCGAACCGGAGACCTTCTGCGTGTTATGCAGACGTGATAACCACTAAACCACATAACCACGCTTTTTGGATGAGAAAAAGTGAAGCCATCGGAATAACATCCACGCATAGATCAAAAGAAATGTAGGTTCTGTCCGGGATCGAACCGGAGGCCTTCCGCGTGTGAAGCAGTCGTGATAACCACTACACCACAGAACCACACCCGTTGGATGAGAAAAAGTGTAGCCACCGGAATAACATCCACGCTTAGATCAAAAGAAAAGTAGGTTCTGTCCGGGATCGAACCGGAGACCTTCTGCGCGTTATGCAGACGTGATAACCACTACACCACAGAACCACGCTTTTTCGATGAGAGAAAGTGAAGCCATCGGAATAACATCCACGCTTAGATCAAAAGAAATGTAGTTTCTGTGCGGGATTGAACCGGAAACATTCCGCGGTTGAAGCAGACGTGATAACGACTACACCACACCTTTTGGATGAGAGAAAGTGAAGCCATCGGAATAACATCCACGCTTAGATCAAAAGAAAAGTAGGTTCTGTCCGGGATCGAACCGGAGACCTTCCGCGTGTGAAGCAGACGTGATAACCACTACACCACAGAACCACACCCGTTGGATGAGAAAAAGTGAAGCCATCGGAATAACATCCACGCTTAGATCAAAAGAAAAGTAGGTTCTGTGCGGGATCGAACCGGAGACATTCTGCGTGTTATGCAGACGTGATAACCACTACAGCACAGAACCACACTCATTGGATGAGAAAAAGTGTAGCCACCGGAATAACATCCACGCATAGATCAAAAGAAAAGTAGGTTCTGTCCGGGATCGAACCGGAGACCTTCTGCGTGTTATGCAGACGTGATAAACACTACACCACAGAACCACGCTTTTTCGATGAGAGAAATTGAAGCCATCGGAATAACATCCACGCTTAGATCAAAAGAAATGTAGGTTCTGTCCGGGATCGAACCGGAGGCCTTCCGCGTGTTAAGCAGACGTGATAACCCTTACACCACAGAACAACGCTTTTTGGATGAGAGAAATTGAAGCCATCGGAATAACATCCACGCTTAAATCAAAAGAAAAGTAGGTTCTGTCCGGGTTCGAACCGGAGACCTTCTGCGTGTTAAGCAGACGTGATATCCACTACACCACACCCGATGGATGAGAAAAAGTGAAACCATCGGAATAACATCCACGCTTAGATCAAAAGAAAAGTAGGTTCTATCCGGGATTGAACAGGAGACCATCTGCGTGTTAAGCAGACGTGATAACCCTTACACCACAGAACAACGCTTTTTGGATGAGAGAAATTGAAGCCATCGGAATAACATCCACGCTTAGATAAAATGAAAAGTAGGTTCTGTCCGGGATCGAACCGGAGATCTTCTGCGTGTTAAGCAGACGTGATAACCAGACTCCACAGAAAGACGCTTTTTGGATGAGAGAAAGTGAAGCCATCGGAATAACATCCACGCTTAGATCAAAAGAAATGTAGAATCTGTTCGGGATCGAACCGGAGACATTCTGCGTGTTATGCAGACGTGATAACCACTAAACCACATAACCACGCTTTTTGGATGAGAAAAAGTGAAGCCATCGGAATAACATCCACGCATAGATCAAAAGAAATGTAGGTTCTGTCCGGGATCGAACCGGAGAACTTCCGCGTGTGAAGCAGACGTGATAACCACTACACCACAGAACCACACCGTTGGATGAGAAAAAGTGTAGCCACCGGAATAACATCCACGCTTAAATCAAAAGAAAAGTAGGTTCTGTGCGGGTTCGAACCGGAGACATTCTGCGTGTTATGCAGACGTGATAACCACTACAGCACAGAACCACACTCATTGGATGAGAAAAAGTGAAGCCATCGGAATAACATCCACGCATAGATCAAAAGAAAAGTAGGTTCTGTCCGGGATCGAACCGGAGACCTTCTGCGTGTTATGCAGACGTGATAACCACTACACCACAAAACCACTCTTTTTCGATGAGAGAAAGTGAAGCCATCGGAATAACATCCACGCTTAGATCAAAAGAAATGTAGGTTCTGTCCGGGATCGAACCGGAGGCCTTCCGCGTGTGAAGCAGACGTGATAACCACTACACCACAGAACAAAACCCGTTGGATGAGAAAAAGTGTAGCCACCGGAATAACATCCACGCTTAGATCAAAATAAAAGTAGGTTCTGTCCGGGATCGAACCGGAGACCTTCTGCGTGTTATGCTGACGTGATAACCACTACACCACATAACCACGCTTTTTGGATGAGAAAAAGTGAAGCCATCGGAATAACATCCACGCATAGATCAAAAGAAATGTAGGTTCTGTCCGGGATCGAACCGGAGGCCTTCCGCGTGTGAAGCAGTCGTGATAACCACTACACCACAGAACCACACCCGTTGGATGAGAAAAAGTGTAGCCACCGGAATAACATCCACGCTTAGATCAAAAGAAAAGTAGGTTATGTCCGGGTTCGAAACGGAGACCTGCGTGTAAAGCAGACATGATAAGCACTACCCCACAGAACCTCTCCTTTTGGATAACAGAAAGTGAAGAAATCGGAAAAACATCCACGCTGATATCAAAATAGTAGTTTCTGTCCGGGATCGAACCGGAAACCTTCCGAGGTTGAAGCAGACGTGATAACCACTACACCACACCTTTTGTATGAGAGAAAGTGAAGCCATCGGAATAACATCCACGCTTGGATCAAAAGAAAAGTAGGTGCTGTCGGGGATCGAACCGAAGATCTTCTGCGTGTTAAGCAGACGTGATAACCACTACACCACAGAACCACACCCGTTGGATGAGAAAAAGTGATGCCATCGGAATAACATTCACGCTTAGATCAAAAGATATGTAGGTTCTGTCCGGGATCGAACCGGAGGCCTTCCGCGTGTGAAGCAGACGTGATAACCACTACACCACAGAACCACACCCGTTGGATGAGAAAAAGTGTAGCCACCGGAATAACATCCACGCTTCGATCAAAAGAAAAGTAGGTTCTTTCCGGGATCGAACAGAAGATCTTCTGCGTGTTAAGCAGACGTGATAACAACTACACCACAGAACCACGCCTTTTCGATGAGAGAAAGTGAAGCCATAGGAATAACATCCACGCTTAGATCAAAAGAAAAGTAGGTTCTGTCCGGGATCGAACCGGAGACCTTCTGCGTGTTAAGCAGATGTGATAACCACTACACCATAGAACCACACCCGTTGGATGAGAAAAAGTGAAGCTATCGGAATAACATCCACGCTTAGATCAAAAGAAAAGTAGGTTCTGTGCGGGATCGAACCGGAGACATTCTGCGTGTTATGCAGACGTGATAACCACTACATAACAGAACCACACTCGTTGGATGAAAAAAAGTGAAGCCATCGGAAAAACATCCACGCTGAGATCAAAAGAAAAGTAGGTTCTGTCCGGGATCGAACCGGAGACCTTCTGCGTGTTAAGCAGACGTGATAACCACTACACCATAGAACCACACCCGTTGGATGAGAAAAAGTGAAGCTATCGGAATAACATCCACGCTTAGATCAAAAGAAAAGTAGGTTCTGTGCGGGATCGAACCGGAGACATTCTGCGTGTTATGCAGACGTGATAACCACTACATAACAGAACCACACTCGTTGGATGAAAAAAAGTGAAGCCATCGGAATAACATCCACGCATAGATCAAAATAAAAGTAGGTTCTGTCCGGGATCGAAACGGAGACCTTCTGCGCGTTATGCAGACGTGATAACCACTACACCACAGAACCACGCTTTTTCGATGAGAGAAAGTGAAGCCATCGGAATAACATCCACGCTTAGATCAAAAGAAATGTAGGTTCTGTCAGGGATCGAACCGGAGGCCTTACGCGTGTGAAGCAGACGTGATAACCACTACACCACAGAACAACACCCGTTGGATGAGAAAAAGTATAGCCACCGGAATAACATCCACGCTTAGATCAAAAGAAAATTAGGTTCTGTCCGGGATCGAACCGGAGACCTTCTGCGTGTTAAGCAAACGTGATAACCACTACACCACAAAACCACGCTTTTTGGATGAGAGAAAGTGAAGCCATAGGAATAACATCCACGCTTAGATCAAAAGAAAAGTAGGTTCTGTCCGGGTTCGAACCGGAGTCCTGCGTGTAAAGCAGACGTCATAAGCACTACACCACAGAACCTCTCCTTTTGGATAACAGAAAGTGAAGAAATCGGAAAAACATCCACGCTGAGATCAAAAGAAAAGTAGTTTCTGTGCGGGATTGAACCGGAAACCTTCCGCGGTTGAAGCAGACGTGATAACCACTACACCACTCCTTTTGGATGAGAGAAAGTGAAGCCATCGGAATAACATCCACGCTTAGATCAAAAGTAAAGTAGGTTCTGTCCGGGATCGAACCGGAGACCTTCCGCGTGTGAAGCAGACGTGATAACCACTACACCACAGAACCACACCCGTTGGATGACAAAAAGTGAAGCCATCGGAATAACACGCACGCTTAGATCGAAAGAAAACTAGGTTCTGTCCGGGATCGAACCGGAGACCTTCTGCGTGTTAAGCAGACGTGATAACCACTACACCACACTTTTTCGATGAGAGAAAGTGAAGCCATCGGAATAACATCCACGCTTAGATCAAAAGAAATGTAGGTTCTGTCCGGGATCGTACCGGAGGCCTTCCGCGTGTGAAGCAGACGTGATAACCACTACACCAAAGAACCACACCCGTTGGATGAGAAAAAGTGAAACCATAGGAATAACATCCACGCTTAGATCAAAAGAAAAGTAAGTTCTATCCGGGATCGAACCGGAGACCATCTGCGTGTTAAGCAGACGTGATAACCCCTACACCACAGAACAACGCTTTTTGGATGAGAGAAAGTGAAGCCATCGGAATAACATCCACGCTTAGATAAAAAGAAAAGTAGGTTCTGTCCGGGATCGAACCGGAGACCTTCTGCGTTTTAAGCAGACGTGATAACCACTACACCATATAACCACGCTTTTTGGATGAGAAAAAGTGAAGCCATCGGAATAACATCCACGCATAGATCAAAAGAAATGTAGGTTCTGTCCGGGATCGAACCGGAGGCCTTCCGCGTGTGAAGCAGTCGTGATAACCACTACACCACAGAACCACACCCGTTGGATGAGAAAAAGTGTAGCCACCGGAATAACATCCACGCTTAGATCAAAAGAAAAGTAGGTTCTGTCAGGGATCGAACCGGAGACCTTCCGCGGTTGAAGCAGACGTGATAACCCCTACACCACACCTTTTGGATGACAGAAAGTGAAGCCATCGGAATAACATCCACGCTTAGATCAAAAGAAAAGTTGGTTCTCTCCGGGATCGAACCGGAGACCTTCTGCGTGTTAAGCAAACGTGATAACCACTACACCACAGAACCTCTCCTTTTGGATAACAGAAAGTGAAGAAATCGGAAAAACATCCACGCTGATATCAAAAGAAAAGTAGTTTCTGTCCGGGATCGAACCGGAAACCTTCCGTGGTTGAAGCAGACGTGATAACCACTACACCACACCTTTTGGATGAGAGAAAGTGAAGCCATCGGAATAGCATCCAAGCTTAGATCAAAAGAAAAGTAGGTTCTGTCCGGGATCGAACCGGAGACCTTCCGCGTGTGAAGCAGACGTGATAACCACTACACCACAGAACCACACCCGTTGGATGAGAAAAAGTGAAGCCATCGGAATAACATCCACGCTTAGATCAAAAGAAAAGTAGGTTCTGTCCGGGATCGAACCGGAGACCTTCTGCGTGTTAAGCAGACGTGATAACCACTACACCACAGAACCACGCTTTTTCGATGAGAGAAAGTAAAGCCATCGGAATAACATCCACGCTTAGATCAAAAGAAATGTAGGTTTTGTCAGGGATCGATTCGGAGGCCTTCCGCGTGTGAAGCAGACGTGATAACCACTACACCACAGAACCACACCCGTTGGATGAGAAAAAGTGTAGCCACCGGAATAACATCCACGCTTAGATCAAAATAAAAGTAGGTTCTGTCCGGGATCGAACCGGAGACCTTCTGCGTGTTATGCTGACGTGATAACCACTACACCACATAATCACGCTTTTTGGATGAGAAAAAGTGAAGCCATCGGAATAACATCCACGTATACATCAAAAGAAATGTAGGTACTGTCCGGGATCGAACCGGAGGCCTTCCGCGTGTGAAGCAGTCGTGATAACCACTACACCACAGAACCACACCCGTTGGATGAGAAAAAGTGTAGCCACCGGAATAACATCCACGCTTAGATAAAAAAAAAGTAGGTTCTGTCCGGGTTCGAAACGGAGACCTGCGTGTAAAGCAGACATGATAAGCACTACCCCACAGAACCTCTCCTTTTGGATAACAGAAAGTGAAGAAATCGGAAAAACATCCACGCTGAGATCAAAATAGTAGTTTCTGTCCGGGATCGAACCGGAAACCTTCCGCGGTTGAAGCAGACGTGATAACCACTACACCACACCTTTTGTATGAGAGAATGTGAAGCCATCGGAATAACATCCACGCTTGGATCAAAAGAAAAGTAGGTGCTGTCTGGGATCGAACCGAAGATCTTCTGCGTGTTAAGCAGACGTGATAACCACTACACCACAGAACCACACCCGTTGGATGAGAAAAAGTGAAGCCATCGGAATAACATTCACGCTTAGATCAAAAGAAATGTAGGTTCTGTCCGGGATCGAACCGGAGGCCTTCCGCGTGTGAAGCAGACGTGATAACCACTACACCACAGAACCACACCCGTTGGATGAGAAAAAGTGTAGCCACCGGAATAACATCCACGCTTCGATCAAAAGAAAAGTAGGTTCCGTCCGGGATCGAACCGAAGATCTTCTGCGTGTTAAGCAGACGTGATAACAACTACACCACAGAACCACGCCTTTTCGATGAGAGAAAGTGAAGCCATAGGAATAACATCCACGCTTAGATCAAAAGAAAAGTAGGTTCTGTCCGGGATCGAACCGGGGATCTTCTGCGTGTTAAGCAGATGTGATAACCACTACACCATAGAACCACACCCGTTGGATGAGAAAAAGTGAAGCTATCGGAATAACATCCACGCTTAGATCAAAAGAAAAGTAGGTTCTGTGCGGGATCGAACCGGAGACATTCTGCGTGTTATGCAGACGTGATAACCACTACATAACAGAACCACACTCGTTGGATAAAAAAAGTGAAGCCATCGGAAAAACATCCACGCTGAGATCAAAAGAAAAGTAGGTTCTGTCCGGGATCGAACCGGAGACCTTCTGCGTGTTAAGCAGACGTGATAACCACTACATAACAGAACCACACTCGTTGGATGAAAAAAAGTTAAGCCATCGGAATAACATACACGCATAGATCAAAATAAAAGTAGGTTCTGTCCGGGATCGAAACGGAGACCTTCTGCGCGTTATGCAGACGTGATAACCACTACACCACATAACCACGCTTTTTCGATGAGAGAAAGTGAAGCCATCGGAATAACATCCACGCTTAGATCAAAAGAAATGTAGGTTCTGTCAGGGATCGAACCTGAGGCTTTCCGCGTGTGAAGCAGACGTGATAACCACTACACCACAGAACAACACCCGTCGGATGAGAAAAAGTGTAGCCACCGGAATAACATCCACGCTTAGATCAAAAGAAAATTAGGTTCTGTCCGGGATCGAACCGGAGACCTTCTGCGTGTTAAGCAAACGTGATAACCACTACACCACAAAACCACGCTTTTTGGATGAGAGAAAGTGAAGCCATAGGATTAACATCCACGTTTAGATCAAAAGAAAAGTAGGTTCTGTCCGGGTTCGAACCGGAGTCCTGCGTGTAAAGCAGACGTCATAAGCACTACACCACAGAACCTCTCCTTTTGGATAACAGAAAGTGAAGAAATCGGAAAAACATCCACGCTGAGATCAAAAGAAAAGTAGTTTCTGTGCGGGATTGAACCGGAAACCTTCCGCGGTTGAAGCAGACGTGATAACCACTACACCACACGTTTTGGATGAGAGAAAGTGAAGCCATCGGAATAACATCCACGCTTAGATCAAAAGAAATGTAGGTTCTGTCCGGGGTCGAACCGGAGGCCTTCCGCGTGTGAAGCAGACGTGATAACCACTACGCCAAAGAACCACACCCGTTGGATGAGAAAAAGTGAAACCATAGGAATAACACTCACGCTTAGATCAAAAGAAATGTAGGTTCTGTCCGGGATAGGACCGGAGGCATTCCGCGTGTGAAGCAGAGGTGATAACCACTACACCACAGAACCACACCGTTGGATGAGAAAAAGTGTAGCCACCGGAATAACATCCACGCTTAAATCAAAAGAAAAGTAGGTTCTGTGCGGGATCGAACCGGAGACATTCTGCGTGTTATGCAGACGTGATAAACACTACAGCACAGAACCACACTCATTGGATGAGAAAAAGTGAAGCCATCGGAATAACATCCACGCATAGATCAAAAGAAAAGTAGGTTCTGTCCGGGATCGAACCGGAGACCTTCTGCGTGTTATGCAGACGTGATAACCACTACACCACAGAACCACGCTTTTTCGATGAGAGAAAGTGAAGCCATCGGAATAACATCCACGCTTAGATCAAAAGAAATGTAGGTTGTGTCCGGGATCGAACCGGAGGCCTTCCGCGTGTGAAGCAGACGTGATAACCACTACACCACAGAACAAAACCCGTTGGATGAGAAAAAGTGTAGCCACCGGAATAACATCCACGCTTAGATCAAAAGCAAAGTAGGTTCTGTCCGGGATCGAAACGGAAACCTTCTGCGTGTTAAGCAGACGTGATAACCACTACACCACAGAACCACACCCGTTGGATGAGAAAAATTGAAGCCATCGGAATAACATCCACGCTTAGATCAAAAGAAATGTAGGTTCTGTCCGGGATCGAACCGGAGGCCTTCCGCGTGTGAAGCAGACGTGATAACCACTACACCACAGAACCACACCGTTGGATGAGAAAAAGTGTAGCCACCGGAATAACATCCACGCTTAAATCAAAAGAAAAGTAGGTTCTGTGCGGGATCGAACCGGAGACATTCTGCGTGTTATGCAGACGTGATAACCACTACAGCACAGAACCACACTCATTGGATGAGAAAAAGTGAAGCCATCGGAATAACATCCACGCATAGATCAAAAGAAAAGTAGGTTCTGTCCGGGATCGAACCGGAGACCTTCTGCGTGTTATGCAGACGTGATAACCACTACACCACAGAACCACGCTTTTTCGATTAGAGAAAGTGAAGCCATCGGAATAACATCCACGATTAGATCAAAAGAAATGTAGGTTCTGTCCGGGATCGAACCGGAGGCCTTCCGCGTGTGAAGCAGACGTGATAACCACTACACCACAGAAGAAAACCCGTTGGATGAGAAAAAGTGTAGCCACCGGAATAACATCCACGCTTAGATCAAAAGAAAAGTAGGTTCTGTCCGGGATCGAACCGGAGACCTTCCGCGGTTGAAGCAGACGTGATAACCCCTACACCACACCTTTTGGATGAGAGAAAGTGAAGCCATCGGAATAACATCCACGCTTAGATCAAAAGAAAAGTTGGTTCTGTCCGGGATCGAACCGGAGACCTTCTGCGTGTTAAGCAAACGTGATAACCACTACACCACAAAACCACGCTTTTTGGATGAGAGAAAGTGAAGCCATAGGAATAACATCCACGCTTAGATCAAAAGAAAAGTAGGTTCTGTCCGGGATCGAACCGGAGACATTCTGCGTGTTAAGCAGACGTGATAACCACTACACCACAGAACCACGCTTGTTCGATGAGAGAAAGTGAAGCCATCGGAATAACATCCACGCTTAGATCAAAAGAAATGTAGGTTCAGTCCGGGATCGAACCGGAGGCCTTCCGCGTGTGAAGCAGACGTGATAACCACTACACCACAGGACCACACCCGTTGGATGAGAAAAAGTGAAACCATCGGAATAACATCCACGCTTATATCAAAAGAAAAGTAGGTTCTGTCCGGGATCGAACCGGAGACCTTCTGCGTGTTAAGCAGACGTGATAACCATTCTCCACAGAAAGACGCTTTTTGGATGAGAGAAAGTGAAGCCATCGGAATAACATCCACCCTTAGATCAAGAGAAATGTAGGTTTTGTCAGGGATCGATTCGGAGGACTTCCGCGTGTGAAGCAGACGTGATAACCACTACACCACAGAACCACACCCGTTGGATGAGAAAAAGTGTAGCCACCGGAATAACATCCACGCTTAGATCAAAATAAAAGTAGGTTCTGTCCGGGATCGAACCGGAGACCTTCTGCGTGTTATGCTGACGTGATAACCACTACACCACATAACCACGCTTTTTGGATGAGAAAAAGTGAAGCCATCGGAATAACATCCACGCATAGATCAAAAGAAATGTAGGTTCTGTCCGGGATCGAACCGGAGACCTTCTGCGTGTTATGCTGACGTGATAACCACTACACCACAGAACCACACCCGTTGGATGAGAAAAAGTGAAGAAATCGGAAAAACATCCACGCTGAGATCAAAATAGTAGTTTCTGTCCGGGATCGAACCGGAAACCTTCCGCGGTTGAAGCAGACGTGATAACCACTACACCACACCTTTTGGATGAGAGAAAGTGAAGCCATCGGAATAACATCCACGCTTAGATCAAAAGAAATGTAGGTTCTGTCCGGGATCGAACCGGAGGCCTTCCGCTTGTGAAGCAGACGTGATAACCACTACACCACAGAACAAAACCCGTTGGATGAGAAAAAGTGTATCCACCGGAATAACATCCACGCTTAGATCAAAAGAAAAGTAGGTTCTGTCCGGGTTCGAACCGGAGACGTTCTGCGTGTTAAGCAGACGTGATAACCACTACACCACAGAACCACACCCGTTGGATGAGAAAAAGTGAAACCATCGGAATAACATCCACGCTTAGATCAAAAGAAAAGTAGGTTCTGTCCGGGATCGAACCGGAGACCTTCTGCGTGTTATGCAGACGTGATAACCAGACTCCACAGAAAGACGCTTTTTGGATGAGAGAGAGTGAAGCCATCGGAATAACATCCACCCTTAGATCAAAAGAAATGTAGTTTCTGTCAGGGATCGAACCGGAGACCTTCTGCGTGTTATGCAGACGTGATAACCACTACACCACATAACCACGCTTTTTGGATGAGAAAAAGTGAAGCCATCGGAATAACATCCACGCATAGATCAAAAGAAATGTAGGTTCTGTCCGGGATCGAACCAGAGGCCTTCCGCGTGTGAAGCAGTCGTGATAACCACTACACCACAGAACCACACCCGTTAGATGAGAAAAAGTGTAGCCACCGGAATAACATCCACGCTTTCATCAAAAAAAAGTAGGTTCTGTCCGGGATCGAACCGGAGACCTTCTGCGTGTTAAGCAGACGTGATAACAACTACACCACAGAACCACACCCGTTGGATGAGAAAAATGGAAGCCATCGGAATAACATTCACGCTTAAATCAAAAGAAAAGTAGGTTCTGTGCGGGATCGAACCGGAGACCTTCTGCGTGTTATGCAGACGTGATAACCACTACACCACAGAACCACGCTTTTTCGATGAGAGAAAGTGAAGCCATCGGAATAACATCCACGCTTAGATCAAAAGAAATGTAGGTTCTGTCCGGGATCGAACCGGAGGCCTTCCGCGTGTGAAGCAGACGTGATAACCACTACAGCACAGAACCACACTCATTGGATGAGAAAAAGTGAAGCCATCGGAATAACATCCACGCATAGATCAAAAGAAAAGTAGGTTCTGTCCGGGATCGAACCGGAGACCTTCTGCGTGTTATGCAGACGTGATAACCACTGCACCACAGAACCACGCTTTTTCGATGAGAGAAAGTGAAGCCATCGGAATAACATCCACGCTTAGATCAAAAGAAATGTAGGTTCTGTCCGGGATCGAACCGGAGGCCTTCCGCGTGTGAAGCAGACGTGATAACCACTACACCACAGAACCACACCCGTTGGATGAGAAAAAGTGTAGCCACCGGAATAACATCCACGCTTCGATCAAAAGAAAAGTAGGTTCTGTCCGGGATCGAACCGAAGATCTTCTGCGTGTTAAGCAGACGTGATAACAACTACACCACAGAACCACGCCTTTTCGATGAGAGAAAGTGAAGCCATAGGAATAACATCCACGTTTAGATCAAAAGAAAAGTAGGTTCTGTCCGGGTTCAAACCGGAGATCTGCGTGTAAAGCAGACATGATAAGGACTACACCACAGAACCTCTCCTTTTGGATAACAGAAAGTTAAGAAATCGGAAAAACATCCACGCTGAGATCAAAAGAATAGTAGTTTCTGTCCGGGATCGAAACGGATACATTGCGCGGTTGAAGCAGACGTGATAACCACTACACCACACCTTTTGGATGAGCGAAAGTGAAGCCATCGGAATAACATCCACGCTTAGATCAAAAGAAAAGTAGGTTCTGTCCGGGATCGAACCGGAGACCTTCCGCGTGTGAAACAGACGTGATAACCACTACACCACAGAACCACACCCGTTGGATGAGAAAAAGTGAAGCCATCGGAATAACATCCACGCTTAGATCAAAAGAAAAGTAGGTTCTGTCCGGGATCGAACCGGAGACCTTCTGCGTGTTAAGCAAACGTGATAACCACTACACCACAAAACCACGCTTTTTGGATGAGAGAAAGTGAAGCCATAGGAATAACATCCACGCTTAGATCATAAGAAAAGTAGGTTCTATCCGGGATTGAACAGGAGACCATCTGCGTGTTAAGCAGACGTGATAACACTTACACCACAGAACAACGCTTTTTGGATGAGAGAAATTGAAGCCATCGGAATAACATCCACCCTTAGATCAAAAGAAATGTAGGTTCTGTCCGGGATCGAACCGGAGGCCTTCCGCGTGTGAAGCAGTCGTGATAACAACTACACCACAGAACCACACCCGTTGGATGAGAAAAAGTGTAGCCACCGGAATAACATCCACGCTTAGATCAAAAGAAAAGTAGGTTCTGTCCGGGATCGAACTGGAGACCTTCTGCGTGTTAAGCAGACGTGATAACCACTACACCACAGAACCACACCCGTTGGATGAGAAAATTGAAGCCATCGGAATAACATCCACGCTTAGATCAAAAGAATAGTAGTTTCTGTCCGGGATCGAAACGGATACATTCCGCGGTTGAAGCAGACGTGATAACCACTACACCACACCTTTTGGATGAGCGAAAGTGAAGCCATCGGAATAACATCCACGCTTAGATCAAAAGAAAAGTAGGTTCTGTCCGGGATCGAACCGGAGACCTTCCGCGTGTGAAACAGACGTGATAACCACTACACCACAGAACCACACCCGTTGGATGAGAAAAAGTGAAGCCATCGGAATAACATCCACGCTTAGATCAAAAGAAAAGTAGGTTCTGTCCGGGATCGAACCGGAGACCTTCTGCGTGTTAAGCAAACGTGATAACCACTACACCACAAAACCACGCTTTTTGGATGAGAGAAAGTGAAGCCATAGAAATAACATCCACGCTTAGATCATAAGAAAAGTAGGTTCTATCCGGGATTGAACAGGAGACCATCTGCGTGTTAAGCAGACGTGATAACCCTTACACCACAGAACAACGCTTTTTGGATGAGAGAAATTGAAGCCATCGGAATAACATCCACCCTTAGATCAAAAGAAATGTAGGTTCTGTCCGGGATCGAACCGGAGGACTTCCGCGTGTGAAGCAGTCGTGATAACCACTACACCACAGAACCACACCCGTTGGATGAGAAAAAGTGTAGCCACCGGAATAACATCCACGCTTACATCAAAAAAAAGTAGGTTCTGTCCTGGATCGAACTGGAGACCTTCTGCGTGTTAAGCAGACGTGATAACCACTACACCACAGAACCACACCCGTTGGATGAGAAAATTGAAGCCATCGGAATAACATCCACGCTTAGATCAAAAGAAATGTAGGTTCTGTCCGGGATCGGACCGGAGGCCTTCCGCGTTTGAAGCAGACGTGATAACCACTACAGCACAGAACCACACTCATTGGATGAGAAAAAGTGAAGCCATCGGAATAACATCCACGCATAGATCAAAAGAAAAGTAGGTTCTGTCCGGGATCGAACCGGAGAACTTCTGCGTGTTATGCAGACGTGATAACCACTACACCACAGAACCACGCTTTTTCGATGAGAGAAAGTGAAGCCATCGGAATAACATCCACGCTTAGATCAAAAGAAATGTAGGTTCTGTCCGGAATCGAACCGGAGGCCTTCCGCGTGTGAAGCAGACGTGATAACCACTACACCACAGAACAAAACCCGTTGGATGAGAAAAAGTGTAGCCACCGGAATAACATCCACGCTTAGATCAAAAGAAAAGTAGGTTCTGTCCGGGTTCGAACCGGAGACGTTCTGCGTGTTAAGCAGACGTGATAACCACTACACCACAGAACCACACCCGTTGGATGAGAAAAAGTGAAACCATCGGAATAACATCCACGCTTAGATCAAAAGAAAAGTAGGTTCTGTCCGGGATCGAACCGGAGACCTTCTGCGTGTTAAGCAGACGTGATAACCAGACTCCACAGAAAGACGCTTTTTGGATGAGAGAAAGTGAAGCCATCGGAATAACATCCACCCTTAGATCAAAAGAAATGTAGGTTCTGTCAGGGATCGAACCGGAGGCCTTCCGCGTGTGAAGCAGACGTGATAACCACTAAACCACAGAAACACACCCGTTGGATGAGAAAAAGTGTAGCCACCAGAATAACATCCACGCTTAGATCAAAAGAAATGTAGAAACTGTCCGGGATCGAACCGGAGACCTTCTGCGTGTTATGCAGACGTGATAACCACTACACCACATAACCACGCTTTTTGGATGAGAAAAAGTGATGCTATCGGAATAACATCCACGCATAGATCAAAAGAAATGTAGGTTTTGTCCGGGATCGAACCGGAGGCCTTCCGCGTGTGAAGCAGTAGTGATAACCACTACACCACAGAACCACACCCGTTAGATGAGAAAAAGTGTAGCCACCGGAATAACATCCACGCTTAGATCAAAAGAAAAGTAGGTTCTGTCCGGGATCGAACCGGAGACCTTCTGCGTGTTAAGCAGACGTGATAACCACTACACCACAGAACCACACCCGTTGGATGAGAAAAATTGAAGCCATCGGAATAACATCCACGCTTAGATCAAAGAAATGTAGGTTCTGTCCCGGATCGAACCGGAGGCCTTCCGCGTGTGAAGCAGACGTGATAACCACTACACCACAGAACCACACCGTTGGATGAGAAAAAGTGTAGCCACCGGAATAACATCCACGCTTAAATCAAAAGAAAAGTAGGTTCTGTGCGGGATCGAACCGGAGACATTCTGCGTTTTATGCAGACGTGATAACCACTACAGCACAGAACCACACTCATTGGATGAGAAAAAGTGAAGCCATCGGAATAACATCCACGCATAGATCAAAAGAAAAGTAGGTTCTGTCCGGGATCGAACCGGAGACCTTCTGCGTGTTATGCAGACGTGATAACCACTACACCACAGAACAAAACCCGTTGGATGAGAAAAAGTGTAGCCACCGGAATAACATCCAGGCTTAGATCAAAAGAAAAGTAGGTTCTGTCCGGGTTCGAACCGGAGACGTTCTGAATGTTAAGCAGACGTGATAACCACTACACCACAGAACCACACCCGTTGGATCAGAAAAAGTGAAACCATCGGAATAACATCCACGCTTAGATCAAAAGAAATGTAGGTTCTGTCCGGGATCGAACCGGAGACCTTCTGCGTGTTAAGCAGACGTGATAACCAGACTCCACAGAAAGACGCTTTTTGGATGAGAGAAAGTGAAGCCATCGGAATAACATCCACCCTTAGATCTAAAGAAATGTAGGTTCTGTCCGGGATCGGACCGGAGGCCTTCCACGTGTGAAGCAGACGTGATAACCACTACACCACAGAACCACACCGTTGGATGAGAAAAAGTGTAGCCACCGGAATAACATCCACGCTTAGATCAAAAGAAAAGTAGGTTCTGTACGGGATCGAACCGGAGACCTTCTGCGTGTTAAGCAGACGTGATAACCACTACACCACAGAACCACACCGTTGGATGAGAAAAAGTGTAGCCACCGGAATAACATCCACGCTTAAATCAAAAGAAAAGTAGGTTCTGTGCGGGATCGAAACCGGAGACATTCTGCGTGTTATGCAGACGTGATAACCACTACAGCACAGAACCACACTCATTGGATGAGAAAAAGTGAAGCCATCGGAATAACATCCACGCATAAATCAAAAGAAAAGTAGGTTCTGTCCGGGATCGAACCGGAGACCTTCTGCGTGTTATGCAGACGTGATAACCACTACACCACAGAACCACGCTTTTTCGATGAGAGAAAGTGAAGCCATCGGAATAACATCCACGCTTAGATCAAAAGAAATGTAGGTTCTGTCCGGGATCGAACCGGAGACCTTCCGCGGTTGAAGCAGACGTGATAACCCCTACACCACACCTTTTGGATGAGAGATAATGAAGCCATCGGAATAACATCCACGCTTAGATCAAAAGAAAAGTTGGTTCTGTCGGGGATCGAACCGGAGACCTTCTGCGTTTTAAGCAAACGTGATAACCACTACACCACAAAACCACGCTTTTTGGATGAGAGAAAGTGAAGCCATAGGAATAACATCCACGCTTAGATCAAAAGAAAAGAAGGTTCTGTCCGTGTTCGAACCGGAGAACTGCGTGTAAAGCAGACGTGATAAGCACTACACCACAGAACCTCTCCTTTTGGATAACAGAAAGTGAAGAAATCGGAAAAAAAACCACGCTGATATCAAAAGAAAAGTAGTTTCTGTCCGGGATCGAACCGGAAACCTTCCGCGGTTGAAGCACACGTGATAACCACTACACCACACCTTTTGGATGAGAGAAAGTGAAGCCATCGGAATAACATCCAAGCTTAGATCAAAAGAAAAGTAGGTTCTGTCCGGGATCGAACCGGAGACATTCTGCGTGTTAAGCAGACGTGATAACCACTACACCACAGAACCACGCTTGTTCGATGAGAGAAAGTGAAGCCATCGGAATAACATCCACGCTTAGATCAAAAGAAATGTAGGTTCAGTCCGGGATCGAACCGGAGGCCTTCCGCGTGTGAAGCAGACGTGATAACCACTACACCACAGGACCACACCCGTTGGATGAGAAAAAGTGAAACCATCGGAATAACATCCACGCTTAGATCAAAAGAAAAGTAGGTTCTGTCCGGGATCGAACCGGAGACCTTCTGCGTGTTAAGCAGACGTGATAACCATTCTCCACAGAAAGACGCTTTTTGGATGAGAGAAAGTGAAGCCATCGGAATAACATCCACCCTTAGATCAAGAGAAATGTAGGTTTTGTCAGGGATCGATTCGGAGGCCTTCCGCGTGTGAAGCAGACGTGATAACCACTACACCACAGAACCACACCCGTTGGATGAGAAAAAGTGTAGCCACCGGAATAACATCCACGCTTAGATCAAAATAAAAGTAGGTTCTGTCCGGGATCGAACCGGAGACCTTCTGCGTGTTATGCTGACGTGATAACCACTACACCACATAACCACGCTTTTTGGATGAGAAAAAGTGAAGCCATCGGAATAACATCCACGCATAGATCAAAAGAAATGTTGGTTCTGTCCGGGATCGAACCGGAGGCCTTCCGCGTGTGAAGCAGTCGTGATAACCACTACACCACAGAACCACACCCGTTGGATGAGAAAAAGTGTAGCCACCGGAATAACATCCACGCTTAGATCAAAAGAAAAGTAGTTTCTGTCCGGGTTCGAAACGGAGACCTGCGTGTAAAGCAGACATGATAAGCACTACCCCACAGAACCTCTCCTTTTGGATAACAGAAAGTGAAGAAATCGGAAAAACATCCACGCTGAGATCAAAATAGTAGTTTCTGTCCGGGATCGAACCGGAAACCTTCCGCGGTTGAAGCAGACGTGATAACCACTACACCACACCTTTTGGATGAGAGAAAGTGAAGCCATCGGAATAACATCCACGCTTAGATCAAAAGAAATGTAGGTTCTGTCCGGGATCGAACCGGAGACGTTCTGCGTGTTAAGCAGACGTGATAACCACTACACCACAGAACCACACCCGTTGGATGAGAAAAAGTGAAACCATCGGAATAACATCCACGCTTAGATCAAAAGAAAATTAGGTTCTGTCCGGGATCGAACCGGAGACCTTCTGCGTGTTAAGCAGACGTGATAACCAGACTCCACAGGAAGACGCTTTTTGGATGAGAGAAAGTGAAGCCATCGGAATAACATCCACCCTTAGATCAAAAGAAATGTAGGTTCTGTCAGGGATCGAACCGGAGGCCTTCCGCGTGTGAAGCAGACGTGATAACCACTAAACCACAGAACCACACCCGTTGGATGAGAAAAAGTGTAGCCACCAGAATAACATCCACGCTTAGATCAAAAGAAATGCAGAATCTGTCCGGGATCGAACCGGAGACCTTCTGCGTGTTATGCAGACGTGATAACCACTACACCACATAACCACGCTTTTTGGATGAGAAAAAGTGAAGCCATCGGAATAACATCCACGCATAGATCAAAAGAAATGTAGGTTCTGTCCGGGATCGAACCGGAGGCCTTCCGCGTGTGAAGCAGTCGTGATAACCACTACACCACAGAACCACACCCGTTAGATGAGAAAAAGTGTAGCCACCGGAATAACATCCACGCTTACATAAAAAAAAAGTAGGTTCTGTCCGGGATCGAACCGGAGACCTTCTGCGTGTTAAGCAGACGTGATAACCACTACACCACAGAACCACACCCGTTGGATGAGAAAAATGGAATCCATCGGAATAACATTCACGCTTAAATCAAAAGAAAAGTAGGTTCTGTGCGGGATCGAACCGGAGACCTTCTGCGTGTTACGCAGACGTGATAACCACTACACCACAGAACCACGCTTTTTCGATGAGAGAAAGTGAAGCCATCGGAATAACATCCACGCTTAGATCAAAAGAAATGTAGGTTCTGTCCGGGATCGAACCGGAGGCCTTCCGCGTGTGAAGCAGACATGATAACCACTACAGCACAGAACCACACTCATTGGATGAGAAAAAGTGAAGCCATCGGAATAACATCCACGCATAGATCAAAAGAAAAGTAGGTTCTGTCCGGGATCGAACCGGAGACCTTCTGCGTGTTATGCAGACGTTATAACCACTACACCACAGAACCACGCTTTTTCGATGAGAGAAAGTGAAGCCATCGGAATAACATCCACGCTTAGATCAAAAGAAATGTAGGTTCTGTCCGGGATCAAACCGGAGGCCTTCCGCGTGTGAAGCAGACGTGATAACCACTACACCACAGAACCACACCCGTTGGATGAGAAAAAGTGTAGCCACCGGAATAACATCCACGCTTAGATCAAAAGAAAAGTAGGTTCTGTCCGGGATCGAACCGGAGACCTTCCGCGTGTGAAACAGACGTGATAACCACTACACCAAAGAACCACACCCGTTGGATGAGAAAAAGTGAAGCCATCGGAATAACATCCACGCTTAGATCAAAAGAAAAGTAGGTTCTGTCCGGGATCGAACCGGAGACATTCTGCGTGTTAAGCAAACGTGATAACCACTACACCAAAGAACCACACCCGTTGGATGAGAAAAAGTGAAGCCATCGGAATAACATCCACGCTTAGATCAAAAGAAAAGTAGGTTCTGTCCGGGATCGAACCGGAGACCTTCCGCGTGTGAAACAGACGTGATAACCACTACACCAAAGAACCACACCCGTTGGATGAGAAAAAGTGAAGCCATCGGAATAACATCCACGCTTAGATCAAAAGAAAAGTAGGTTCTGTCCGGGATCGAACCGGAGACCTTCTGCGTGTTAAGCAAACGTGATAACCACTACACCACAAAACCACGCTTTTTGGATGAGAGAAAGTGAAGCCATAGGAATAACATCCACGCTTAGATCATAAGAAAAGTAGGTTCTATCCGGGATTGAACAGGAGACCATCTGCGTGTTAAGCAGACGTGATAACCCTTACACCACAGAACAACGCTTTTTGGATGAGAGAAATTGAAGCCATCGGAATAACATCCACCCTTAGATCAAAAGAAATGTAGGTTCTGTCCGGGATCGAACCGGAGGCCTTCCGCGTGTGAAGCAGTCGTGATAACAACTACACCACAGAACCACACCCGTTGGATGAGAAAAAGTGTAGCCACGGGAATAACATCCACGCTTAGATCAAAAGAAAAGTAGGTTCTGTCCGGGATCGAACTGGAGACCTTCTGCGTGTTAAGCAGACGTGATAACCACTACACCACAGAACCACACCCGTTGGATGAGAAAATTGAAGCCATCGGAATAACATCCACGCTTAGATCAAAAGAAATGTAGGTTCTGTCCGGGATCGGACCGGAGGCCTTCCGCGTGTGAAGCAGACGTGATAACCACTACACCACAGAACCACACCGTTGGATGAGAAAAAGTGTAGCCACCGGAATAACATCCACGCTTAAATCAAAAGAAAAGTAGTTTCTGTGCGGGATCGAACCGGAGACATTCTGCGTGTTATGCAGACGTGATAACAACTACAGCACAGAACCACACTCATTGGATGAGAAAAAGTGAAGCCATCGGAATAACATCCACGCATAGATCAAAAGAAAAGTAGGTTCTGTCCGGGAACGAACCGGAGACCTTCTGCGTGTTATGCAGACGTGATAACCACAGAACCACGCTTTTTCGATGAGAGAAAGTGAAGCCATCGGAATAACATCCACGCTTAGATCAAAAGAAATGTAGGTTCTGTCCGGGATCGAACCGGAGGCCTTCCGCGTGTGAAGCAGACGTGATAACCACTACACCACAGAACAAAACCCGTTGGATGAGAAAAAGTGTAGCCACCGGAATAACATCCACGCTTAGATCAAAAGAAAAGTAGGTTCTGTCCGGGTTCGAACCGGAGACGTTCTGAATGTTAAGCAGACGTGATAACCACTACACCACAGAACCACACCCGTTGGATCAGAAAAAGTGAAACCATCGGAATAACATCCACGCTTAGATCAAAAGAAATGTAGGTTCTGTCCGGGATCGAACCGGAGACCTTCTGCGTGTTAAGCAGACGTGATAACCAGACTCCACAGAAATAGGCTTTTTGGATGAGAGAAAGTGAAGCCATCGGAATAACATCCACCCTTAGATCTAAAGAAATGTAGGTTCTGTCAGGGATCGAACCGGAGGCCTTCCGCGTGTGAAGCAGACGTGATAACCACTAAACCACAGAACCACACCCGTTGGATGAGAAAAAGTGTAGCCACCGGAATAACATCCACGCTTAGATCAAAAGAAATGTAGAATCTGTCCGGGATCGAACCGGAGACCTTCTGCGTGTTATGCAGACGTGATAACCACTACACCACATAACCACGCTTTTTGGATGAGAAAAAGTGAAGCCATCGGAATAACATCCACGCATAGATCAAAAGAAATGTAGGTTCTGTCCGGGATCGAAACGGAGGCCTTCCGCGTGTGAAGGAGTCGTGATAACCACTACACCACAGAACCACACCCGTTGGATGAGAAAAAGTGTAGCCACCGGAATAACATCCACGCTTAGATCAAAAGAAAAGTAGGTTCTGTACGGGATCGAACCGGAGACCTTCTGCGTGTTAAGCAGACGTGATAACCACTACACCACAGAACCACACCGTTGGATGAGAAAAAGTGTAGCCACCGGAATAACATCCACGCTTAAATCAAAAGAAAAGTAGGTTCTGTGCGGGATCGAAACCGGAGACATTCTGCGTGTTATGCAGACGTGATAACCACTACAGCACAGAACCACACTCATTGGATGAGAAAAAGTGAAGCCATCGGAATAACTTCCACGCATAGATCAAAAGAAAAGTAGGTTCTATCCGGGATCGAACCGGAGACGTTCTGCGTGTTATGCAGACGTGATAACCACTACACCACAGAACCACGCTTTTTCGATGAGAGAATGTGAAGCCATCGGAATAACATCCACGCTTAGATCAAAAGAAATGTAGGTTCTGTCCGGGATCGAACCGGAGACCTTCCGCGGTTGAAGCAGACGTGATAACCCCTACACCACACCTTTTGGATGAGAGAAAGTGAAGCCATCGGAATAACATCCACGCTTAGATCAAAAGAAAAGTTGGTTCTGTCCGGGATCGAACCGGAGACCTTCTGCGTTTTAAGCAAACGTGATAACCACTACACCACAAAACCACGCTTTTTGGATGAGAGAAAGTGAAGCCATAGGAATAACATCCACGCTTAGATCAAAAGAAAAGAAGGTTCTGTCCGGGTTCGAACCGGAGAACTGCGTGTAAAGCAGACGTGATAAGCACTACACCACAGAACCTCTCCTTTTGGATAACAGAAAGTGAAGAAATCGGAAAAAAAACCACGCTGATATCAAAAGAAAAGTAGTTTCTGTCCGGGATCGAACCGGAAACCTTCCGCGGTTGAAGCACACGTGATAAACACTACACCACACCTTTTGGATGAGAGAAAGTGAAGCCATCGGAATAACATCCAAGCTTAGATCAAAAGAAAAGTAGGTTCTGTCCGGGATCGAACCGGAGACCTTCCGCGTGTGAAGCAGACATGATAACCACTACACCACAGAACAACACCCGTTGGATGAGAAAAAGTGAAGCCATCGGAATAACATCCACGCTTAGATCAAAAGAAAAGAAGGTTCTGTCCGGGATCGAACCGGAGACCTTCTGCGTGTTAAGCAGACGTGATAACCACTACACCACAGAACCACGCTGTTTCGATGAGAGAAAGTGAAGCCATCGGAATAACATCCACGCTTAGATCAAAAGAAATGTAGGTTCAGTCCGGGATCGAACCGGAGGCCTTCCGCGTGTGAAGCAGACGTGATAACCACTACTCCACAGGACCACACCCGTTGGTTGAGAAAAAGTGAAACCATCGGAATAACATCCACGCTTAGATCAAAAGAAAAGTAGGTTCTGTCCGGGATCGAACCGGAGACCTTCTGCGTGTTAAGCAGACGTGATAACCAGACTCCACAGAAAGACGCTTTTTGGATGAGAGAAAGTGAAGCCATCGGAATAACATCCACCCTTAGATCAAAAGAAATTTAGGTTTTGTCAGGGATCGAACCGGAGATCTTCTGCGTGTTAAGCAGACGTGATAACCACTACACCACAGAACCACACCCGTTGGATGAGAAAATTGAAGCCATCGGAATAACATCCACGCTTAGATCAAAAGAAATGTAGGTTCTGTCCGGGATCGGACCGGAGGCCTTCCACGTGTGAAGCAGACGTGATAACCACTACACCACAGAACCACACCGTTGGATGAGAAAAAGTGTAGCCACCGGAATAACATCCACTCTGAAATCAAAAGAAAAGTAGGTTCTGTGCGGGATCGAACCGGAGACATTCTGCGTGTTATGCAGACGTGATAACCACTAAAGTACAGAACCACACTCATTGGATGAGAAAAAGTGAAGCCATCGGAATAACATCCACGCATAGATCAAAAGAAAAGTAGGTTCTGTCCGGGATCGAACCGGAGTCCTTCTGCGTGTTAAGCAGACGTGATAACCAGACTCCACAGAAAGACGCTTTTTGGATGAGAGAAAGTGAAGCCATCGGAATAACATCCACCCTTAGATCAAAAGAAATGTTGGTTCTGTCAGGTATCGAACCGGAGGCCTTCCGCGTGTGAAGCAGACGTGATAACCACTAAACCACAGAACCACACCCGTTGGATGAGAAAAAGTGAAGCCATCGGAATAACATCCACGCATAGATCAAAAGAAATGCAGGTTCTGTCCGGGATCGAACCGGAGGCCTTCCGCGTGTGAAGCAGTCGTGATAAGCACTACACCACAGAACCACACCCGTTAGATGAGAAAAAGTGTAGCCACCGGAATAACATCCACGCTTACATCAAAAGAAAAGTAGGTTCTGTCCGGGATCGAACCGGAGACCTTCTGCGTGTTAAGCAGACGTGATAACCACTACACCACAGAACCACACCCGTTGGATGAGAAAAAGTGAAGCCATCGGAATAACATCCACGCTTAGATCAAAAGAAAAGTAGGTTCTGTCCGGGATCGAACCGGAGACCTTCTGCGTGTTAAGCAAACGTGATAACCACTACACCACAAAACCACGCTTTTTGGATGAGAGAAAGTGAAGCCATAGGAATAACATCCACGCTTAGATCATAAGAAAAGTAGGTTCTATCCGGGATTGAACAGGAGACCATCTGCGTGTTAAGCAGACGTGATAACCCTTACACCACAGAACAACGCTTTTTGGATGAGAGAAATTGAAGCCATCGGAATAACATCCACCCTTAGATCAAAAGAAATGTAGGTTCTGTCCGGGATCGAACCGGAGGCCTTCCGCGTGTGAAGCAGTCGTGATAACCACTACACCACAGAACCACACCCGTTGGATGAGAAAAAGTGTAGCCACCGGAATAACATCCACGCTTAGATCAAAAGAAAAGTAGGTTCTGTCCGGGATCGGACCGGAGGCCTTCCGCGTGTGAAGCAGACGTGATAACCACTACAGCACAGAACCACACTCATTGGATGAGAAAAAGTGAAGCCATCGGAATAACATCCACGCATAGATCAAAAGAAAAGTAGGTCCTGTCCGGGATCGAACCGGAGACCTTCTGCGTGTTATGCAGACGTGATAACCACTACACCACAGAACCACGCTTTTTGGATGAGAGAAAGTGAAGCCATCGGAATAACATCCACCCTTAGATCTAAAGAAATGTAGGTTCTGTCAGGGATCGAACCGGAGGCCTTCCGCGTGTGAAGCAGACGTGATAACCACTAAACCACAGAACCACACCCGTTGGATGAGAAAAAGTGTAGCCACCGGAATAACATCCACGCTTAGATCAAAAGAAATGTAGAATCTGTCCGGGATCGAACCGGAGACCTTCTGCGTGTTATGCAGACGTGATAACCACTACACCACATAACCACGCTTTTTGGATGATAAAAAGTGAAGCCATCGGAATAACATCCACGCATAGATCAAAAGAAATGTAGGTTCTGTCCGGGATCGAACCGGAGGCCTTCCGCGTGTGAAGCAGTCGTGATAACCACTACACCACAGAACCACACCCGTTGGATGAGAAAAAGTGTAGCTACCGGAATAACATCCACGCATAGATCAAAAGAAAAGTAGGTCCTGTCCGGGATCGAACCGGAGACCTTCTGCGTGTTATGCAGACGTGATAACCACTACACCACAGAACCACGCTTTTTCGATGAGAGAAAGTGAAGCCATCGGAATAACATCCACGCTTAGATCATAAGAAAAGTAGGTTCTATCCGGGATTGAACAGGAGACCATCTGCGTGTTAAGCAGACGTGATAACCCTTACACCACAGAACAACGCTTTTTGGATGAGAGAAATTGAAGCCATCGGAATAACATCCACCCTTAGATCAAAAGAAATGTAGGTTCTGTCCGGGATCGAACCGGAGGCCTTCCGCGTGTGAAGCAGTCGTGATAACCACTACACCACAGAACCACACCCGTTGGATGAGAAAAAGTGTAGCCACCGGAATAACATCCACGCTTAGATCAAAAGAAAAGTAGGTTCTGTCCGGGATCGAACCGGAGACCTTCGGCGTGTGAAGCAGACGTGATAACCACTACACCACAGAACCACGCTTTTTCGATGAGAGAACATGAAGCCATCGGAATAACATCCACGCTTAGATCAAAAGAAATGTAGGTTCAGTCCGGGATCGAACCGGAGGCCTTCCGCGTGTGAAGCAGACGTGATAACCACTACACCACAGGACCACACCCGTTGGATGAGAAAAAGTGAAACCATCGGAATAACATCCACGCTTAGATCAAAAGAAAAGTAGGTTCTGTCCGGGATCGAACCGGAGACCTTCTGCGTGTTAAGCAGACGTGATAACCAGACTCCACAGAAAGACGCTTTTTGGATGAGAGAAAGTGAAGCCATCGGAATAACATCCACCCTTAGATCAAAAGAAATGTAGGTTTTGTCAGGGATCGATTCGGAGGCCTTCCGCGTGTGAAGCAGACGTGATAACCACTACACCACAGAACCACACCCGTTGGATGAGAAAAAGTGTAGCCACCGGAATAACATCCACGCTTAGATCAAAATAAAAGTAGGTTCTGTCCGGGATCGAACCGGAGACCTTCTGCGTGTTATGCTGACGTGATAACCACTACACCACAGAACCACACCCGTTGGATGAGAAAAAGTGTATCCACCGGAATAACATCCACGCTTAGATCAATAGAAAAGTAGGTTCTGTCCGGGATCGAACCGGATACCTTCTGCGCGTTATGCAGACGTGATAACCACTACACCACAGAACCAAGCTTTTTCGATGAGAGAAAGTGAAGCCATAGGAATAACATCCACGCTTAGATCAAAAGAAAAGTAGGTTCTGTCCGGGTTCGAACCGGAAACCTGCGTGTAAAGCAGACGCCATAAGCACTACACCACAGAACCTCTCCTTTTGGATAACAGAAAGTGAAGAAATCGGAAAAACATAAACGCTGAGATCAAAAGAAAAGTAGTTTCTGTCCGGGATTGAACTGGAAACCTTCCGCGGTTGAAGCAGACGTGATAACCACTACACCACACCTTTTGGATGAGAGAAAGTGAAGCCATCGGAATAACATCCACGCTTAGATCAAAAGAAAAGTAGGTTCTGTTCGGGATCGAACCGGAGACCTTCCGCGTGTGAAGCAGACGTGATAACCACTACACCACAGAACCACACCCGTTGGATGAGAAAAACTGAAGCCATCGGAATAACATCCACGCTTAGATCAAAAGAAAAGTAGGATCTGTCCGGGATCGAACCGGAGACCTTCTGCGTGTTAAGCAAACGTGATAACCACTACACCACAGAACCACGCTTTTTCGATGAGAGAAAGTGAAGCCATCGGAATAACATCCACGCTTAGATCAAAAGAAATGTAGGTTCTGTCCGGGATCGAACCGGAGGCCTTCCGCGTGTGAAGCAGACGTGATAACCACTACACCACAGAACAAAACCCTTTGGATGAGAAAAAGTGTAGCCACCGGAATAACATCCACGCTTAGATCAAAAGAAAAGTAGGTTCTGTCCGGGATCGAACAGGAGACCTTCCGCGGTTGAAGCAGACGTGATAACCCCTACACCACACCTTTTAGATGAGAGAAAGTGAAGCCATCGGAATAACATCCACGCTTAGATCAAAAGAAAAGTTGGTCCTGTCCGGGATCGAACCGGAGACCTTCCACGTGTTAAGCAGACGTGATAACCACTACACCACAGAACCACGCTTTTTCGATGAGAGAACATGAAGCCATCGGAATAACATCCACGCTTAGATCAAAAGAAATGTAGGTTCAGTCCGGGATCGAACCGGAGGACTTCCGCGTGTGAAGCAGACGTGATAACCACTACACCACAGGACCACACCCGTTGGATGAGAAAAAGTGAAACCATCGGAATAACATCCACGCTTAGATCAAAAGAAAAGTAGGTTCTGTCCGGGATCGAACCGGAGACCTTCTGCGTGTTAAGCAGACGTGATAACCAGACTCCACAGAAAGACGCTTTTTGGATGAGAGAAAGTGAAGCCATCGGAATAACATCCACCCTTAGATCAAAAGAAATGTAGGTTTTGTCAGGGATCGATTCGGAGGCCTTCCGCGTGTGAAGCAGACGTGATAACCACTACACCACAGAACCACACCCGTTGGATGAGAAAAAGTGTAGCCACCGGAATAACATCCACGCTTAGATCAAAATAAAAGTAGGTTCTGTCCGGGATCGAACCGGAGACCTTCTGCGTGTTATGCTGACGTGATAACCACTACACCACAGAACCACACCCGTTGGATGAGAAAAAGTGTATCCACCGGAATAACATCCACGCTTAGATCAATAGAAAAGTAGGTTCTGTCCGGGATCGAACCGGATACCTTCTGCGCGTTATGCAGACGTGATAACCACTACACCACAGAACCAAGCTTTTTCGATGAGAGAAAGTGAAGCCATAGGAATAACATCCACGCTTAGATCAAAAGAAAAGTAGGTTCTGTCCGGGTTCGAACCGGAAACCTGCGTGTAAAGCAGACGCCATAAGCACTACACCACAGAACCTCTCCTTTTGGATAACAGAAAGTGAAGAAATCGGAAAAACATAAACGCTGAGATCAAAAGAAAAGTAGTTTCTGTCCGGGATTGAACTGGAAACCTTCCGCGGTTGAAGCAGACGTGATAACCACTACACCACACCTTTTGGATGAGAGAAAGTGAAGCCATCGGAATAACATCCACGCTTAGATCAAAAGAAAAGTAGGTTCTGTTCGGGATCGAACCGGAGACCTTCCGCGTGTGAAGCAGACGTGATAACCACTACACCACAAAACCACACCCGTTGGATGAGAAAAACTGAAGCCATCGGAATAACATCCACGCTTAGATCAAAAGAAAAGTAGGATCTGTCCGGGATCGAACCGGAGACCTTCTGCGTGTTAAGCAAACGTGATAACCACTACACCACAAAACCACGCTTTTTGGATCAGAGAAAGTGAAGCCATAGGAATAACATCCACGCTTAGATCAAAAGAAAAGTAGGTTCTGTCCGGGTTCGAACCGGAGACCTGCGTGTAAAGCAAACGTCATAAGCACTACACCACAGAACCTCTCCTTTTGGATAACAGAAAGTGAAGAAATCGGAAAAACATCCACGCTGAGATCAAAAGAAATGTAGTTTCTGTGCGGGATTGAACCGGAAACCTTCCGCGGTTGAAGCAGACGTGATAACCACTACACCACACCTTTTGGATGAGAGAAAGTGAAGCCATCGGAATAACATCCACGCTTAGATCAAAAGAAAAGTAGGTTCTGTCCGGGATAGAACCGGAGACCTTCCGCGTGTGAAGCAGACGTGATAACCACTACACCACAGAACCACACCCGTTGGATGAGAAAAAGTGAAGCCATCGGAATAACATCCACGCTTAGATCGAAAGAAAACTAGGTTCTGTCCGGGATCGAACCGGAGACCTTCTGCGTGTTAAGCAGACGTGATAACCACTACACCACACTTTTTCGATGAGAGAAAGTGAAGCCATCGGAATAACATCCACGCTTAGATCAAAAGAAATGTAGGTTCTGTACGGGATCGAACCGGAGGCCTTCCGCGTGTGAAGCAGACGTGATAACCACTACACCAAAGAACCACACCCGTTGGATGAGAAAAAGTGAAACCATAGGAATAACATCCACGCTTAGATCAAAAGAAAAGTAAGTTCTGTCCGGGATCGAACCGGAGACCTTCTGCGAGTTATGCAGACGTGATAACCACTACACCACAGAACCACACCCGTTGGATGAGAAAAAGTGTAGCCACCGGAATAACATCCACGCTTAGATCAAAAGAAAAGTAGGTTCTGTCCGGGTTCGAACCGGAGACCTGCGTGTAAAGCAGACATGATAAGCACTACACCACAGATCCTCTCCTTTTGGATAAGAGAAAGTGAAGAAGTCGGAAAAACATACACGCTGAGATCAAAAGAATAGTAGTTTCTGTCCGGGATCGAACCGGAAACCTTCCGCGGTTGAAGCAGACGTGATAACCACTACACCACACCTTTTCGATGAGAGAAAGTGAAGCCATCGGAATAACATCCACGCTTAGATCAAAAGAAATGTAGGTTCAGTCCGGGATCGAACCGGAGATCATCTGCGTGTTAAGCAGACGTGATAACCCTTACACCACAGAACAACGCTTTTTGGATGAGAAAAAGTGTAGCAACCGGAATAACATCCACGCTTAGAACAAAAGAAAAGTAGGTTCTGTCCGGGATCGAACCGGAGACCTTCTGCGTGTTAAGCAGACGTGATAACCACTACACCACAGAACCACACCCGTTGGATGAGAAAATTGAAGCCATCGGAATAACATCCACGCATAGATCAAAAGAAATGTAGGTTCTGTCCGGGATCGAACCGGAGGCCTTCCGCGTGTGAAGCAGTCGTGATAACCACTACACCACAGAACCACACCCGTTGGATGAGAAAAAGTGTAGCCACCGGAATAACATCCACGCTTAGAACAAAAGAAAAGTAGGTTCTGTCCGGGATCGAACCGGAGACCTTCTGCGTGTTAAGCAGACGTGATAACCACTACACCACAGAACCACACCCGTTGGATGAGAAAATTGAAGCCATCGGAATAATATCCACGTTTAGATCAAAAGAAATGTAGGTTCTGTCCGGGATCGGACCGGTGGCCTTCCGCGTGTGAAGCAGACGTGATAACCACTACACCACAGAACCACACCGTTGGATGAGAAAAAGTGTAGCCACCGGAATAACATCCACGCTTAAATCAAAAGAAAAGTAGGTTCTGTGCGGGATCGAACCGGAGACATTCTGCGTGTTATGCAGACGTGATAACCACTACAGCAGAGGACCACACTCATTGGATGAGAAAAAGTGAAGCCATCGGAATAACATCCACGCATAGATCAAAAGAAAAGTAGGTTCTGTGCGGGATCGAACCGGAGACATTCTGCGTGTTATGCAGACGTGATAACCACTACAGCACAGAACCACACTCATTGGATGAGAAAAAGTGAAGCCACCGGAATAACATCCACGCTTAGATCAAAAGAAAAGTAGGTTCTCCGTGTTCGAACCGGAGACCTTCTGCGTGTTAAGCAGACGTCATAACCACTACACCACAGAACCACAGCCGTTGGATGAGAAAAAGTGAAACCATCGGAATAACATCCACGCTTAGATCAAAAGAAATGTAGGTTCTGTCCGGGATCGAACCGGAGGCCTTCCGCGTGTGAAGCAGACGTGATAACCACTACACCACACAACAAAACCCGTTGGATGAGAAAAAGTGTAGCCACCGGAATAACATCCACGCTTAGATCAAAAGAAAAGTAGGTTCTCCGGGTTCGAACCGGAGACATTCTGCGTGTTAAGCAGACGTCATAACCACTACACCACAGAACCACAGCCGTTGGATGAGAAAAAGTGAAACCATCGGAATAACATCCACGCTTAGATCAAAAGAAAAGTAGGTTCTATCCGGGATTGAACAGGAGACCATCTGCGTGTTAAGCAGACGTGATAACCCTTACACCACAGAACAACGCTTTTTGGATGAGAGAAATTGAAGCCATCGGAATAACATCCACGCTTAGATAAAATGAAAAGTAGGTTCTGTACGGGATCGAACCGGAGACCTTCTGCGTGTTAAGCAGACGTGATAACCAGACTCCACAGAAAGACGCTTTTTGTATGAGAGAAAGTGAAGCCATCGGAATAACATCCACCCTTAGATCAAAAGAAATGTAGGTTCTGTCCGGGATCGAACCGGAGGCCTTCCGCGTGTGAAGCAGTCGTGATAACCACTACACCACAGAACCACACCCGGTGGATGAGAAAAAGTGTAGCCACCGGAATAACATCCACGCTTAGATCAAAAGAAAAGTAGGTTCTGTCCGGGATCGAACCGGAGACCTTCTGCGTGTTAAGCAGACGTGATAACCACTACACCACAGAACCACGCTTTTTCGATGAGAGAAAGTGAAGCCATCGGAATAACATCCACGCTTAGATCAAAAGAAATGTAGGTTCAGTCCGGGATCGAACCGGAGATCATCTGCGTGTTAAGCAGACGTGATAACCCTTACACCACAGAACAACGCTTTTTGGATGAGAGAAAGTGAAGCCATCGGAATAACATCCACGCTTAGATAAAAAGAAAAGTATGTTCTGTCCGGGATCGAACCGGAGACCTTCTGCGTGTTAAGCAGACGTGATAACCAGACTCCACAGAAAGACGCTTTTTGGATGAGAGAAAGTGAAGCCATCGGAATAAAATCCACCCTTAGATCAAAAGAAATGTAGGTTTTGTCAGGGATGGATTCGGAGGCCTTCCGCGTGTGAAGCAGACGTGATAACCACTACACCACATAACCACGCTTTTTGGATGAGAAAAAGTGAAGAAATCGGAATAACATGCACGCATAGATCAAAAGAAATGTAGGTTCTGTCCGGGATCGAACCGGAGGCCTTCCGCGTGTGAAGCAGTCGTGATAACCACTACACCACAGAACCACACCCGTTGGATGAGAAAAAGTGTAGCCACCGGAATAACATCCACGCTTAGATCAAAAGAAAAGTAGGTTCTGTCCGGGTTCGAACCGGAGATCTGCGTGTAAAGCAGACATGATAAGCACTACACCACAGAACCTCTCCTTTTGGATAACAGAAAGTGAAGAAATCGGAAAAACATTCACGCTGAGATCAAAATAGTAGTTTCTGTCCGGGATCGAACCGGAAACTTTCCGCGGTTGAAGCAGACGTGATAACCACTACACCACACCTTTTGGATGAGAGAAAGTGAAGCCATCGGAATAACATCCACGCTTAGATCAAAAGAAATGTAGGTTCTGTCCGGGATCGAACCGGAGACCTTCTGCGTGTTAAGCAGACGGGATAACCACTACACCACATAACCACACTTTTTGGATGAGAAAAAGTGAAGCCATCGGAATAACATCCACGCATAGATCAAAAGAAAAGTAGGTTCTGTGCGGGATCGAACCGGAGACATTCTGCGTGTTATGCAGACGTGATAACCACTACAGCACAGAACCACACTCATTGGATGAGAAAAAGTGAAGCCATCGGAATAACATCCACGCATAGATCAAAAGAAATGTAGGTTCTGTCCGGGATCGAACCGGAGACCTTCTGCGTGTTAAGCAGACGTGATAACCCTTACACCACAGAACAACGCTTTTTGGATGAGAGAAATTGAAGCCATCGGAATAACATCCACGCTTAGATAAAATGAAAAGTAGGTTCTGTACGGGATCGAACCGGAGACCTTCTGCGTGTTAAGCAGACGTGATAACCAGACTCCACAGAAAGACGCTTTTTGTATGAGAGAAAGTGAAGCCATCGGAATAACATCCACCCTTAGATCAAAAGAAATGTAGGTTCTGTCCGGGATCGAACCGGAGGCCTTCCGCGTGTGAAGCAGTCGTGATAACCACTACACCACAGAACCACACCCGGTGGATGAGAAAAAGTGTAGCCACCGGAATAACATCCACGCTTAGATCAAAAGAAAAGTAGGTTCTGTCCGGGATCGAACCGGAGACCTTCTGCGTGTTAAGCAGACGTGATAACCACTACACCACAGAACCACGCTTTTTCGATGAGAGAAAGTGAAGCCATCGGAATAACATCCACGCTTAGATCAAAAGAAATGTAGGTTCAGTCCGGGATCGAACCGGAGATCATCTGCGTGTTAAGCAGACGTGATAACCCTTACACCACAGAACAACGCTTTTTGGATGAGAGAAAGTGAAGCCATCGGAATAACATCCACGCTTAGATAAAAAGAAAAGTATGTTCTGTCCGGGATCGAACCGGAGACCTTCTGCGTGTTAAGCAGACGTGATAACCAGACTCCACAGAAAGACGCTTTTTGGATGAGAGAAAGTGAAGCCATCGGAATAAAATCCACCCTTAGATCAAAAGAAATGTAGGTTTTGTCAGGGATGGATTCGGAGGCCTTCCGCGTGTGAAGCAGACGTGATAACCACTACACCACATAACCACGCTTTTTGGATGAGAAAAACTGAAGAAATCGGAATAACATGCACGCATAGATCAAAAGAAATGTAGGTTCTGTCCGGGATCGAACCGGAGGCCTTCCGCGTGTGAAGCAGTCGTGATAACCACTACACCACAGAACCACACCCGTTGGATGAGAAAAAGTGTAGCCACCGGAATAACATCCACGCTTAGATCAAAAGAAAAGTAGGTTCTGTCCGGGTTCGAACCGGAGATCTGCGTGTAAAGCAGACATGATAAGCACTACACCACAGAACCTCTCCTTTTGGATAACAGAAAGTGAAGAAATCGGAAAAACATTCACGCTGAGATCAAAATAGTAGTTTCTGTCCGGGATCGAACCGGAAACTTTCCGCGGTTGAAGCAGACGTGATAACCACTACACCACACCTTTTGGATGAGAGAAAGTGAAGCCATCGGAATAACATCCACGCTTAGATCAAAAGAAATGTAGGTTCTGTCCGGGATCGAACCGGAGACCTTCTGCGTGTTAAGCAGACGGGATAACCACTACACCACATAACCACACTTTTTGGATGAGAAAAAGTGAAGCCATCGGAATAACATCCACGCATAGATCAAAAGAAATGTAGGTTCTGTGCGGGATCGAACCGGAGACATTCTGCGTGTTATGCAGACGTGATAACCACTACAGCACAGAACCACACTCATTGGATGAGAAAAAGTGAAGCCATCGGAATAACATCCACGCATAGATCAAAAGAAATGTAGGTTCTGTCCGGGATCGAACCGGAGACCTTCTGCGTGTTATGCAGACGTGATAACCACTACACCAGAGAACCACGCTTTTTCGATGAGAGAAAGTGAAGCCATCGGAATAACATCCACGCTTAGATCAAAAGAAATGTAGGTTCTGTCCGGGATCGAACCGGAGGCCTTCCGCGTGTGAAGCAGACGTGATAACCACTACACCACAGAACAAAACCCTTTGGATGAGAAAAAGTGTAGCCACCGGAATAACATCCACGCTTAGATCAAAAGAAAAGTAGGTTCTGTCCGGGATCGAACCGGAGACCTTCCGCGGTTGAAGCAGACGTGATAACCCCTACACCACACCTTTTAGATGAGAGAAAGTGAAGCCATCGGAATAACATCTACGCTTAGATCAATTGGGTATTGGGTATTTCAATTAACGTCACACTGGAGCAACACAATGGGCTATTGGTGACGGTCAGGGATCAATCCCAAAGGGAAAGATCCGAGGACAACACCACGTAATTTTGAACCACGGTCAGATGACGAGGCAACACCTGAGCTGGCACCCCACTCTCCAAACTTCCACACCACGCCAAGCTTAGATCAAAAGAAAAGTTGGTCCTGTCCGGGATCGAACCGGAGACCTTCCACGTGTTAAGCAGACGTGATAACCACTACACCACAGAACCACGCTTTTTCGATGAGAGAACATGAAGCCATCGGAATAACATCCACGCTTAGATCAAAAGAAATGTAGGTTCAGTCCGGGATCGAACCGGAGGACTTCCGCGTGTGAAGCAGACGTGATAACCACTACACCACAGGACCACACCCGTTGGATGAGAAAAAGTGAAACCATCGGAATAACATCCACGCTTAGATCAAAAGAAAAGTAGGTTCTGTCCGGGATCGAACCGGAGACCTTCTGCGTGTTAAGCAGACGTGATAACCAGACTCCACAGAAAGACGCTTTTTGGATGAGAGAAAGTGAAGCCATCGGAATAACATCCACCCTTAGATCAAAAGAAATGTAGGTTTTGTCAGGGATCGATTCGGAGGCCTTCCGCGTGTGAAGCAGACGTGATAACCACTACACCACAGAACCACACCCGTTGGATGAGAAAAAGTGTAGCCACCGGAATAACATCCACGCTTAGATCAAAATAAAAGTAGGTTCTGTCCGGGATCGAACCGGAGACCTTCTGCGTGTTATGCTGACGTGATAACCACTACACCACAGAACCACACCCGTTGGATGAGAAAAAGTGTATCCACCGGAATAACATCCACGCTTAGATCAATAGAAAAGTAGGTTCTGTCCGGGATCGAACCGGATACCTTCTGCGCGTTATGCAGACGTGATAACCACTACACCACAGAACCAAGCTTTTTCGATGAGAGAAAGTGAAGCCATAGGAATAACATCCACGCTTAGATCAAAAGAAAAGTAGGTTCTGTCCGGGTTCGAACCGGAAACCTGCGTGTAAAGCAGACGCCATAAGCACTACACCACAGAACCTCTCCTTTTGGATAACAGAAAGTGAAGAAATCGGAAAAACATAAACGCTGAGATCAAAAGAAAAGTAGTTTCTGTCCGGGATTGAACTGGAAACCTTCCGCGGTTGAAGCAGACGTGATAACCACTACACCACACCTTTTGGATGAGAGAAAGTGAAGCCATCGGAATAACATCCACGCTTAGATCAAAAGAAAAGTAGGTTCTGTCCGGGATCGAACCGGAGACCTTCCGCGTGTGAAGCAGACGTGATAACCACTACACCACAGAACCACACCCGTTGGATGAGAAAAACTGAAGCCATCGGAATAACATCCACGCTTAGATCAAAAGAAAAGTAGGTTCTGTCCGGGATCGAACCGGAGACCTTCTGCGTGTTAAGCAAACGTGATAACCACTACACCACAAAACCACGCTTTTTGGATCAGAGAAAGTGAAGCCATAGGAATAACATCCACGCTTAGATCAAAAGAAAAGTAGGTTCTGTCCGGGTTCGAACCGGAGACCTGCGTGTAAAGCAAACGTCATAAGCACTACACCACAGAACCTCTCCTTTTGGATAACAGAAAGTGAAGAAATCGGAAAAACATCCACGCTGAGATCAAAAGAAATGTAGTTTCTGTGCGGGATTGAACCGGAAACCTTCCGCGGTTGAAGCAGACGTGATAACCACTACACCACACCTTTTGGATGAGAGAAAGTGAAGCCATCGGAATAACATCCACGCTTAGATCAAAAGAAAAGTAGGTTCTGTCCGGGATAGAACCGGAGACCTTCCGCGTGTGAAGCAGACGTGATAACCACTACACCACAGAACCACACCCGTTGGATGAGAAAAAGTGAAGCCATCGGAATAACATCCACGCTTAGATCGAAATAAAACTAGGTTCTGTCCGGGATCGAACCGGAGACCTTCTGCGTGTTAAGCAGACGTGATAACCACTACACCACACTTTTTCGATGAGAGAAAGTGAAGCCATCGGAATAACATCCACGCTTAGATCAAAAGAAATGTAGGTTCTGTCCGGGATCGAACCGGAGGCCTTCCGCGTGTGAAGCAGACGTGATAACCACTACACCAAAGAACCACACCCGTTGGATGAGAAAAAGTGAAACCATAGGAATAACATCCACGCTTAGATCAAAAGAAAAGTAAGTTCTGTCCGGGATCGAACCGGAGACCTTCTGCGAGTTATGCAGACGTGATAACCACTACACCACAGAACCACACCCGTTGGATGAGAAAAAGTGTAGCCACCGGAATAACATCCACGCTTAGATCAAAAGAAAAGTAGGTTCTGTCCGGGTTCGAACCGGAGACCTGCGTGTAAAGCAGACATGATAAGCACTACACCACAGATCCTCTCCTTTTGGATAAGAGAAAGTGAAGAAGTCGGAAAAACATACACGCTGAGATCAAAAGAATAGTAGTTTCTGTCCGGGATCGAACCGGAAACCTTCCGCGGTTGAAGCAGACGTGATAACCACTACACCACACCTTTTCGATGAGAGAAAGTGAAGCCATCGGAATAACATCCACGCTTAGATCAAAAGAATTGTAGGTTCAGTCCGGGATCGAACCGGAGATCATCTGCGTGTTAAGCAGACGTGATAACCCTTACACCACAGAACAACGCTTTTTGGATGAGAAAAAGTGTAGCCACCGGAATAACATCCACGCTTAGAACAAAAGAAAAGTAGGTTCTGTCCGGGATCGAACCGGAGACCTTCTGCGTGTTAAGCAGACGTGATAACCACTACACCACAGAACCACACCCGTTGGATGAGAAAATTGAAGCCATCGGAATAACCTCCACGCATAGATCAAAAGAAATGTAGGTTCTGTCCGGGATCGAACCGGAGGCCTTCCGCGTGTGAAGCAGTCGTGATAACCACTACACCACAGAACCACACCCGTTGGATGAGAAAAAGTGTAGCCACCGGAATAACATCCACGCTTAGAACAAAAGAAAAGTAGGTTCTGTCCGGGATCGAACCGGAGACCTTCTGCGTGCTAAGCAGACGTGATAACCACTACACCACAGAACCACACCCGTTGGATGAGAAAATTGAAGCCATCGGAATAATATCCACGCTTAGATCAAAAGAAATGTAGGTTCTGTCCGGGATCGGACCGGTGGCCTTCCGCGTGTGAAGCAGACGTGATAACCACTACACCACAGAACCACACCGTTGGATGAGAAAAAGTGTAGCCACCGGAATAACATCCACGCTTAAATCAAAAGAAAAGTAGGTTCTGTGCGGGATCGAACCGGAGACATTCTGCGTGTTATGCAGACGTGATAACCACTACAGCAGAGGACCACACTCATTGGATGAGAAAAAGTGAAGCCATCGGAATAACATCCACGCATAGATCAAAAGAAAAGTAGGTTCTGTGCGGGATCGAACCGGAGACATTCTGCGTGTTATGCAGACGTGATAACCACTACAGCACAGAACCACACTCATTGGATGAGAAAAAGTGTAGCCACCGGAATAACATCCACGCTTAGATCAAAAGAAAAGTAGGTTCTCCGGGTTCGAACCGGAGACCTTCTGCGTGTTAAGCAGACGTCATAACCACTACACCACAGAACCACAGCCGTTGGATGAGAAAAAGTGAAACCATCGGAATAACATCCACGCTTAGATCAAAAGAAATGTAGGTTCTGTCCGGGATCGAACCGGAGGCCTTCCGCGTGTGAAGCAGACGTGATAACCACTACACCACAGAACAAAACCCGTTGGATGAGAAAAAGTGTAGCCACCGGAATAACATCCACGCTTAGATCAAAAGAAAAGTAGGTTCTCCGGGTTCGAACCGGAGACATTCTGCGTGTTAAGCAGACGTCATAACCACTACACCACAGAACCACAGCCGTTGGATGAGAAAAAGTGAAACCATCGGAATAACATCCACGCTTAGATCAAAAGAAAAGTAGGTTCTATCCGGGATTGAACAGGAGACCATCTGCGTGTTAAGCAGACGTGATAACCCTTACACCACAGAACAACGCTTTTTGGATGAGAGAAATTGAAGCCATCGGATTAACATCCACGCTTAGATAAAATGAAAAGTAGGTTCTGTCCGGGATCGAACCGGAGGACTTCCGCGTGTGAAGCAGACGTGATAACCACTACACCACAGGACCACACCCGTTGGATGAGAAAAAGTGAAACCATCGGAATAACATCCACGCTTAGATCAAAAGAAAAGTAGGTTCTGTCCGGGATCGAACCGGAGACCTTCTGCGTGTTAAGCAGACGTGATAACCAGACTCCACAGAAAGACGCTTTTTGGATGAGAGAAAGTGAAGCCATCGGAATAACATCCACCCTTAGATCAAAAGAAATGTAGGTTTTGTCAGGGATCGATTCGGAGGCCTTCCGCGTGTGAAGCAGACGTGATAACCACTACACCACAGAACCACACCCGTTGGATGAGAAAAAGTGTAGCCACCGGAATAACATCCACGCTTAGATCAAAATAAAAGTAGGTTCTGTCCGGGATCGAACCGGAGACCTTCTGCGTGTTATGCTGACGTGATAACCACTACACCACAGAACCACACCCGTTGGATGAGAAAAAGTGTATCCACCGGAATAACATCCACGCTTAGATCAATAGAAAAGTAGGTTCTGTCCGGGATCGAACCGGATACCTTCTGCGCGTTATGCAGACGTGATAACCACTACACCACAGAACCAAGCTTTTTCGATGAGAGAAAGTGAAGCCATAGGAATAACATCCACGCTTAGATCAAAAGAAAAGTAGGTTCTGTCCGGGTTCGAACCGGAAACCTGCGTGTAAAGCAGACGCCATAAGCACTACACCACAGAACCTCTCCTTTTGGATAACAGAAAGTGAAGAAATCGGAAAAACATAAACGCTGAGATCAAAAGAAAAGTAGTTTCTGTCCGGGATTGAACTGGAAACCTTCCGCGGTTGAAGCAGACGTGATAACCACTACACCACACCTTTTGGATGAGAGAAAGTGAAGCCATCGGAATAACATCCACGCTTAGATCAAAAGAAAAGTAGGTTCTGTCCGGGATCGAACCGGAGACCTTCCGCGTGTGAAGCAGACGTGATAACCACTACACCACAGAACCACACCCGTTGGATGAGAAAAACTGAAGCCATCGGAATAACATCCACGCTTAGATCAAAAGAAAAGTAGGTTCTGTCCGGGATCGAACCGGAGACCTTCTGCGTGTTAAGCAAACGTGATAACCACTACACCACAAAACCACGCTTTTTGGATCAGAGAAAGTGAAGCCATAGGAATAACATCCACGCTTAGATCAAAAGAAAAGTAGGTTCTGTCCGGGTTCGAACCGGAGACCTGCGTGTAAAGCAAACGTCATAAGCACTACACCACAGAACCTCTCCTTTTGGATAACAGAAAGTGAAGAAATCGGAAAAACATCCACGCTGAGATCAAAAGAAATGTAGTTTCTGTGCGGGATTGAACCGGAAACCTTCCGCGGTTGAAGCAGACGTGATAACCACTACACCACACCTTTTGGATGAGAGAAAGTGAAGCCATCGGAATAACATCCACGCTTAGATCAAAAGAAAAGTAGGTTCTGTCCGGGATAGAACCGGAGACCTTCCGCGTGTGAAGCAGACGTGATAACCACTACACCACAGAACCACACCCGTTGGATGAGAAAAAGTGAAGCCATCGGAATAACATCCACGCTTAGATCGAAATAAAACTAGGTTCTGTCCGGGATCGAACCGGAGACCTTCTGCGTGTTAAGCAGACGTGATAACCACTACACCACACTTTTTCGATGAGAGAAAGTGAAGCCATCGGAATAACATCCACGCTTAGATCAAAAGAAATGTAGGTTCTGTCCGGGATCGAACCGGAGGCCTTCCGCGTGTGAAGCAGACGTGATAACCACTACACCAAAGAACCACACCCGTTGGATGAGAAAAAGTGAAACCATAGGAATAACATCCACGCTTAGATCAAAAGAAAAGTAAGTTCTGTCCGGGATCGAACCGGAGACCTTCTGCGAGTTATGCAGACGTGATAACCACTACACCACAGAACCACACCCGTTGGATGAGAAAAAGTGTAGCCACCGGAATAACATCCACGCTTAGATCAAAAGAAAAGTAGGTTCTGTCCGGGTTCGAACCGGAGACCTGCGTGTAAAGCAGACATGATAAGCACTACACCACAGATCCTCTCCTTTTGGATAAGAGAAAGTGAAGAAGTCGGAAAAACATACACGCTGAGATCAAAAGAATAGTAGTTTCTGTCCGGGATCGAACCGGAAACCTTCCGCGGTTGAAGCAGACGTGATAACCACTACACCACACCTTTTCGATGAGAGAAAGTGAAGCCATCGGAATAACATCCACGCTTAGATCAAAAGAATTGTAGGTTCAGTCCGGGATCGAACCGGAGATCATCTGCGTGTTAAGCAGACGTGATAACCCTTACACCACAGAACAACGCTTTTTGGATGAGAAAAAGTGTAGCCACCGGAATAACATCCACGCTTAGAACAAAAGAAAAGTAGGTTCTGTCCGGGATCGAACCGGAGACCTTCTGCGTGTTAAGCAGACGTGATAACCACTACACCACAGAACCACACCCGTTGGATGAGAAAATTGAAGCCATCGGAATAACCTCCACGCATAGATCAAAAGAAATGTAGGTTCTGTCCGGGATCGAACCGGAGGCCTTCCGCGTGTGAAGCAGTCGTGATAACCACTACACCACAGAACCACACCCGTTGGATGAGAAAAAGTGTAGCCACCGGAATAACATCCACGCTTAGAACAAAAGAAAAGTAGGTTCTGTCCGGGATCGAACCGGAGACCTTCTGCGTGCTAAGCAGACGTGATAACCACTACACCACAGAACCACACCCGTTGGATGAGAAAATTGAAGCCATCGGAATAATATCCACGCTTAGATCAAAAGAAATGTAGGTTCTGTCCGGGATCGGACCGGTGGCCTTCCGCGTGTGAAGCAGACGTGATAACCACTACACCACAGAACCACACCGTTGGATGAGAAAAAGTGTAGCCACCGGAATAACATCCACGCTTAAATCAAAAGAAAAGTAGGTTCTGTGCGGGATCGAACCGGAGACATTCTGCGTGTTATGCAGACGTGATAACCACTACAGCAGAGGACCACACTCATTGGATGAGAAAAAGTGAAGCCATCGGAATAACATCCACGCATAGATCAAAAGAAAAGTAGGTTCTGTGCGGGATCGAACCGGAGACATTCTGCGTGTTATGCAGACGTGATAACCACTACAGCACAGAACCACACTCATTGGATGAGAAAAAGTGAAGCCACCGGAATAACATCCACGCTTAGATCAAAAGAAAAGTAGGTTCTCCGGGTTCGAACCGGAGACCTTCTGCGTGTTAAGCAGACGTCATAACCACTACACCACAGAACCACAGCCGTGGGATGAGAAAAAGTGAAACCATCGGAATAACATCCACGCTTAGATCAAAAGAAATGTAGGTTCTGTCCGGGATCGAACCGGAGGCCTTCCGCGTGTGAAGCAGACGTGATAACCACTACACCACAGAACAAAACCCGTTGGATGAGAAAAAGTGTAGCCACCGGAATAACATCCACGCTTAGATCAAAAGAAAAGTAGGTTCTCCGGGTTCGAACCGGAGACATTCTGCGTGTTAAGCAGACGTCATAACCACTACACCACAGAACCACAGCCGTTGGATGAGAAAAAGTGAAACCATCGGAATAACATCCACGCTTAGATCAAAAGAAAAGTAGGTTCTATCCGGGATTGAACAGGAGACCATCTGCGTGTTAAGCAGACGTGATAACCCTTACACCACAGAACAACGCTTTTTGGATGAGAGAAATTGAAGCCATCGGATTAACATCCACGCTTAGATAAAATGAAAAGTAGGTTCTGTCCGGGATCGAACCGGAGGACTTCCGCGTGTGAAGCAGACGTGATAACCACTACACCACAGGACCACACCCGTTGGATGAGAAAAAGTGAAACCATCGGAATAACATCCACGCTTAGATCAAAAGAAAAGTAGGTTCTGTCCGGGATCGAACCGGAGACCTTCTGCGTGTTAAGCAGACGTGATAACCAGACTCCACAGAAAGACGCTTTTTGGATGAGAGAAAGTGAAGCCATCGGAATAACATCCACCCTTAGATCAAAAGAAATGTAGGTTTTGTCAGGGATCGATTCGGAGGCCTTCCGCGTGTGAAGCAGACGTGATAACCACTACACCACAGAACCACACCCGTTGGATGAGAAAAAGTGTAGCCACCGGAATAACATCCACGCTTAGATCAAAATAAAAGTAGGTTCTGTCCGGGATCGAACCGGAGACCTTCTGCGTGTTATGCTGACGTGATAACCACTACACCACAGAACCACACCCGTTGGATGAGAAAAAGTGTATCCACCGGAATAACATCCACGCTTAGATCAATAGAAAAGTAGGTTCTGTCCGGGATCGAACCGGATACCTTCTGCGCGTTATGCAGACGTGATAACCACTACACCACAGAACCAAGCTTTTTCGATGAGAGAAAGTGAAGCCATAGGAATAACATCCACGCTTAGATCAAAAGAAAAGTAGGTTCTGTCCGGGTTCGAACCGGAAACCTGCGTGTAAAGCAGACGCCATAAGCACTACACCACAGAACCTCTCCTTTTGGATAACAGAAAGTGAAGAAATCGGAAAAACATAAACGCTGAGATCAAAAGAAAAGTAGTTTCTGTCCGGGATTGAACTGGAAACCTTCCGCGGTTGAAGCAGACGTGATAACCACTACACCACACCTTTTGGATGAGAGAAAGTGAAGCCATCGGAATAACATCCACGCTTAGATCAAAAGAAAAGTAGGTTCTGTCCGGGATCGAACCGGAGACCTTCCGCGTGTGAAGCAGACGTGATAACCACTACACCACAGAACCACACCCGTTGGATGAGAAAAACTGAAGCCATCGGAATAACATCCACGCTTAGATCAAAAGAAAAGTAGGTTCTGTCCGGGATCGAACCGGAGACCTTCTGCGTGTTAAGCAAACGTGATAACCACTACACCACAAAACCACGCTTTTTGGATCAGAGAAAGTGAAGCCATAGGAATAACATCCACGCTTAGATCAAAAGAAAAGTAGGTTCTGTCCGGGTTCGAACCGGAGACCTGCGTGTAAAGCAAACGTCATAAGCACTACACCACAGAACCTCTCCTTTTGGATAACAGAAAGTGAAGAAATCGGAAAAACATCCACGCTGAGATCAAAAGAAATGTAGTTTCTGTGCGGGATTGAACCGGAAACCTTCCGCGGTTGAAGCAGACGTGATAACCACTACACCACACCTTTTGGATGAGAGAAAGTGAAGCCATCGGAATAACATCCACGCTTAGATCAAAAGAAAAGTATTTTCTGTCCGGGATAGAACCGGAGACCTTCCGCGTGTGAAGCAGACGTGATAACCACTACACCACAGAACCACACCCGTTGGATGAGAAAAAGTGAAGCCATCGGAATAACATCCACGCTTAGATCGAAATAAAACTAGGTTCTGTCCGGGATCGAACCGGAGACCTTCTGCGTGTTAAGCAGACGTGATAACCACTACACCACACTTTTTCGATGAGAGAAAGTGAAGCCATCGGAATAACATCCACGCTTAGATCAAAAGAAATGTAGGTTCTGTCCGGGATCGAACCGGAGGCCTTCCGCGTGTGAAGCAGACGTGATAACCACTACACCAAAGAACCACACCCGTTGGATGAGAAAAAGTGAAACCATAGGAATAACATCCACGCTTAGATCAAAAGAAAAGTAAGTTCTGTCCGGGATCGAACCGGAGACCTTCTGCGAGTTATGCAGACGTGATAACCACTACACCACAGAACCACACCCGTTGGATGAGAAAAAGTGTAGCCACCGGAATAACATCCACGCTTAGATCAAAAGAAAAGTAGGTTCTGTCCGGGTTCGAACCGGAGACCTGCGTGTAAAGCAGACATGATAAGCACTACACCACAGATCCTCTCCTTTTGGATAAGAGAAAGTGAAGAAGTCGGAAAAACATACACGCTGAGATCAAAAGAATAGTAGTTTCTGTCCGGGATCGAACCGGAAACCTTCCGCGGTTGAAGCAGACGTGATAACCACTACACCACACCTTTTCGATGAGAGAAAGTGAAGCCATCGGAATAACATCCACGCTTAGATCAAAAGAAATGTAGGTTCAGTCCGGGATCGAACCGGAGATCATCTGCGTGTTAAGCAGACGTGATAACCCTTACACCACAGAACAACGCTTTTTGGATGAGAAAAAGTGTAGCCACCGGAATAACATCCACGCTTAGAACAAAAGAAAAGTAGGTTCTGTCCGGTATCGAACCGGAGACCTTCTGCGTGTTAAGCAGACGTGATAACCACTACACCACAGAACCACACCCGTTGGATGAGAAAATTGAAGCCATCGGAATAACCTCCACGCATAGATCAAAAGAAATGTAGGTTCTGTCCGGGATCGAACCGGAGGCCTTCCGCGTGTGAAGCAGTCGTGATAACCACTACACCACAGAACCACACCCGTTGGATGAGAAAAAGTGTAGCCACCGGAATAACATCCACGCTTAGAACAAAAGAAAAGTAGGTTCTGTCCGGGATCGAACCGGAGACCTTCTGCGTGCTAAGCAGACGTGATAACCACTACACCACAGAACCACACCCGTTGGATGAGAAAATTGAAGCCATCGGAATAATATCCACGCTTAGATCAAAAGAAATGTAGGTTCTGTCCGGGATCGGACCGGTGGCCTTCCGCGTGTGAAGCAGACGTGATAACCACTACACCACAGAACCACACCGTTGGATGAGAAAAAGTGTAGCCACCGGAATAACATCCACGCTTAAATCAAAAGAAAAGTAGGTTCTGTGCGGGATCGAACCGGAGACATTCTGCGTGTTATGCAGACGTGATAACCACTACAGCAGAGGACCACACTCATTGGATGAGAAAAAGTGAAGCCATCGGAATAACATCCACGCATAGATCAAAAGAAAAGTAGGTTCTGTGCGGGATCGAACCGGAGACATTCTGCGTGTTATGCAGACGTGATAACCACTACAGCACAGAACCACACTCATTGGATGAGAAAAAGTGAAGCCACCGGAATAACATCCACGCTTAGATCAAAAGAAAAGTAGGTTCTCCGGGTTCGAACCGGAGACCTTCTGCGTGTTAAGCAGACGTCATAACCACTACACCACAGAACCACAGCCGTGGGATGAGAAAAAGTGAAACCATCGGAATAACATCCACGCTTAGATCAAAAGAAATGTAGGTTCTGTCCGGGATCGAACCGGAGGCCTTCCGCGTGTGAAGCAGACGTGATAACCACTACACCACAGAACAAAACCCGTTGGATGAGAAAAAGTGTAGCCACCGGAATAACATCCACGCTTAGATCAAAAGAAAAGTAGGTTCTCCGGGTTCGAACCGGAGACATTCTGCGTGTTAAGCAGACGTCATAACCACTACACCACAGAACCACAGCCGTTGGATGAGAAAAAGTGAAACCATCGGAATAACATCCACGCTTAGATCAAAAGAAAAGTAGGTTCTATCCGGGATTGAACAGGAGACCATCTGCGTGTTAAGCAGACGTGATAACCCTTACACCACAGAACAACGCTTTTTGGATGAGAGAAATTGAAGCCATCGGATTAACATCCACGCTTAGATAAAATGAAAAGTAGGTTCTGTCCGGGATCGAACCGGAGACCTTCTGCGTGTTAAGCAGACGTGATAACCAGACTCCACAGAAAGACGCTTTTTGTATGAGAGAAAGTGAAGCCATCGGAATAACATCCACCCTTAGATCAAAAGAAATGTAGGTTCTGTCCGGGATCGAACCGGAGGCCTTCCGCGTGTGAAGCAGTCGTGATAACCACTACACCACAGAACCACACCCGTTGGATGAGAAAAAGTGTAGCCACCGGAATAACATCCACGCTTAGATCAAAAGAAAAGTAGGTTCTGTCCGGGATCGAACCGGAGACCTTCTGCGTGTTAAGCAGACGTGATAACCACTACACCACAGAACCACGCTTTTTCGATGAGAGAAAGTGAAGCCATCGGAATAACATCCACGCTTAGATCAAAAGAAATGTAGGTTCAGTCCGGGATCGAACCGGAGATCATCTGCGTGTTAAGCAGACGTGATAACCCTTACACCACAGAACAACGCTTTTTGGATTAGAGAAAGTGAAGCCATCGGAATAACATCCACGCTTAGATAAAAAGAAAAGTATGTTCTGTCCGGGATCGAACCGGAGACCTTCTGCGTGTTAAGCTGACGTGATAACCAGACTCCACAGAAAGACGCTTTTTGGATGAGAGAAAGTGAAGCCATCGGAATAAAATCCACCCTTAGATCAAAAGAAATGTAGGTTTTGTCAGGGATGGATTCGGAGGCCTTCCGCGTGTGAAGCAGACGTGATAACCATTACACCACATAACCACGCTTTTTGGATGAGAAAAAGTGAAGAAATCGGAATAACATGCACGCATAGATCAAAAGAAATGTAGGTTCTGTCCGGGATCGAACCGGAGGCCTTCCGCGTGTGAAGCAGTCGTGATAACCACTACACCACACCTTTTGGATGAGAGAAAGTGAAGAAATCGGAAAAACATCCACGCTTAGATCAAAAGAAATGTAGGTTCTATCCGGGATTGAACAGGAGACCATCTGCGTGTTAAGCAGACGTGATAACCCTTACACCACAGAACAACGCTTTTTGAATGAGAGCAATTGAAGCCATCGGAATAACATCCACGCTTAGATCAAAAGAAATGTAGAATCTGTCCGGGATCGAACCGGAGACCTTCTGCGTGTTATGCAGACGTGATAACCACTACACCACATAACCATACTTTTTGGATGAGAAAAAGTGAAGCCATCGGAATAACATCCACGCATAGATCAAAAGAAATGTAGGTTCTGTCCGGGATCGAACCGGAGGCCTTCCGCGTGTGAAGCAGTCGTGATAACCACTACACCACAGAACCACACCCGTTGGATGAGAAAAAGTGTAGCCACCGGAATAACATCCACGCTTAGAACAAAAGAAAAGTAGGTTCTGTCCGGGATCGAACCGGAGACCTTCTGCGTGTTAAGCAGACGTGATGACCACTACACCACAGAACCACACCCGTTGGATGAGAAAATTGAAGCCATCGGAATAATATCCACGCTTAGATCAAAAGAAATGTAGGTTCTGTCCGGGATCGGACCGGTGGCCTTCCGCGTGTGAAGCAGACGTGATAACCACTACACCACAGAACCACACCGTTGGATGAGAAAAAGTGTAGCCACCGGAATAACATCCACGCTTAAATCAAAAGAAAAGTAGGTTCTGTGCGGGATCGAACCGGAGACATTCTGCGTGTTATGCAGACGTGATAACCACTACAGCACAGAACCACTCTCATTGGATGAGAAAAATTGAAGCCATCGGAATAACATCCACGCTTAGATCAAAAGAAATGTAGGTTCTGTCCGGGATCGAACCGGAGGCCTTCCGCGTGTGAAGCAGACGTGATAACCACTACACCACAGAACAAAACCCGTTGGATGAGAAAAAGTGTAGCCACCGGAATAACATCCACGCTTAGATCAAAAGAAAAGTAGGTTCTCCGGGTTCGAACCGGAGACCTTCTGCGTGTTAAGCAGACGTCATAACCACTACACCACAGAACCACAGCCGTTGGATGAGAAAAAGTGAAACCATCGGAATAACATCCACGCTTAGATCAAAAGAAAAGTAGGTTCCATCCGGGATTGAACAGGAGACCATCTGCGTGTTAAGCAGACGTGATAACCCTTACACCACAGAACAACGCTTTTTGGATGAGAGAAATTGAAGCCATCGGAATAACATCCACGCTTAGATAAAATGAAAAGTAGGTTCTGTCCGGGATCGAACCGGAGACCTTCTGCGTGTTAAGCAGACGTGATAACCAGACTCCACAGAAAGACGCTTTTTGTATGAGAGAAAGTGAAGCCATCGGAATAACATCCACGCTTAGATCAGAAGAAATGTAGGTTCTGTCCGGGATCGAACCGGAGGCCTTCCGCGTGTTATGCAGACGTGATAACCACTACAGCACAGAACCACACTCATTGGATGAGAAAAAGTGAAGCCATCGGAATAACATCCACGCATAGATCAAAAGAAAAGTAGGTTCAGTCCGGGATCGAACCGGAGACCTTCTGCGTGTTATGCAGACGTGATAACCACTACACCACAGAACCACGCTTTTTCGATGAGAGAAAGTGAAGCCATCGGAATAACATCCACGCTTAGATCAAAAGAAATGTAGGTTCTGTCCGGGATCGAACCGGAGGCCTTCCGCGTGTGAAGCAGACGTGATAACCACTACACCACAGAACAAAACCCGTTGGATGAGAAAAAGTGTAGCCACCGGAATAACATCCACGCTTAGATCAAAAGAAAAGTAGGTTCAGTCCGGGATCGAACCGGAGACCTTCTGCGTGTTATGCAGACGTGATAACCACTACACCACAGAACCACGCTTTTTCGATGAGAGAAAGTGAAGCCATTGGAATAACATCCACGCTTAGATCAAAAGAAATGTAGGTTCTGTCCGGGATCGAACCGGAGACCTTCTGCGTGTTAAGCAGACGTGATAACCAGACTCCACAGAAAGACGCTTTTTGTATGAGAGAAAGTGAAGCCATCGGAATAACATCCACCCTTAGATCAAAAGAAATGTAGGTTCTGTCAGGGATCGAACCGGAGGCCTTCCGCGTGTGAAGCAGTCGTGATAACCACTACACCACAGAACCACACCCGTTGGATGAGAAAAAGTGTAGCCACCGGAATAACATCCACGCTTAGATCAAAAGAAAAGTAGGTTCTGTCCGGGATCGAACCGGAGACCTTCTGCGTGTTAAGCAGACGTAATAACCACTACACCACAGAACCACGCTTTTCGATGAGAGAAAGTGAAGCCATCGGAATAACATCCACGCTTAGATCAAAAGAAATGAAGGTTCAGTCCGGGATCGAACCGGAGATCATCTGCGTGTTAAGCAGACGTGATAACCCTTACACCACAGAACAACGCTTTTTGGATGAGAGAAAGTGAAGCCATCGGAATAACATCCACGCTTAGATAAAAAGAAAAGTATGTTCTGTCCGGGATCGAACCGGAGACCTTCTGCGTGTTAAGCAGACGTGATAACCAGACTCCACAGAAAGACGCTTTTTGGATGAGAGAAAGTGAAGCCATCGGAATAAAATCCACCCTTAGATCAAAAGAAATGTAGGTTTTGTCAGGGATGGATTCGGAGGCCTTCCGCGTGTGAAGCAGACGTGATAACCACTACACCACAGAACCACACCCGTTGGATGAGAAAAAGTGTAGCCACCGGAATAACATCCACGCTTAGATCAAAAGAAAAGTAGGTTCTGTCCGGGATCGAACCGGAGACCTTCTGCGTGTTATTCAGACGTGATAACCACTACACCACATAACCACGCTTTTTGTATGAGAAAAAGTGAAGCCATCGGAATAACATGCACGCATAGATCAAAAGAAATGTAGGTTCTGTCCGGGATCGAACCGGAGGCCTTCCGCGTGTGAAGCAGTCGTGATAACCACTACACCACAGAACCACACCCGTTGGATGAGAAAAAGTGTAGCCACCGGAATAACATCCACGCTTAGATCAAAAGAAAAGTAGGTTCTGTCCGGGTTCGAACCGGAGATCTGCGTGTAAAGCAGACATGATAAGCACTACACCACAGAACCTCTCCTTTTGGATAACAGAAAGTGAAGAAATCGGAAAAACATTCACGCTGAGATCAAAATAGTAGTTTCTGTCCGGGATCGAACCGGAAACCTTCCGCGGTTGAAGCAGACGTGATAACCACTACACCACACCTTTTGGATGAGAGAAAGTGAAGCCATCGGAATAACATCCACGCTTAGATCAAAAGAAAAGTAGGTTCTATCCGGGATTGAACAGGAGACCATATGCGTGTTAAGCAGACGTGATAACCCTTACACCACAGAACAACGCTTTTTGAATGAGAGCAATTGAAGCCATCGGAATAACATCCACGCTTAGATCAAAAGAAATGTAGAATCTGTCCGGGATCGAACCGGAGACCTTCTGCGTGTTATGCAGACGTGATAACCACTACACCACATAACCACGCTTTTTGGATGAGAAAAAGTGAAGCCATCGGAATAACATCCACGCATAGATCAAAAGAAACGTAGGTTCTGTCCGGGATCGAACCGGAGGCCTTCCGCGTGTGAAGCAGTCGTGATAACCACTACACCACAGAACCACACCCGTTGGATGAGAAAAAGTGTAGCCACCGGAATAACATCCACGCTTAGAACAAAAGAAAAGTAGGTTCTGTCCGGGATCGAACCGGAGACCTTCTGCGTGTTAAGCAGACGTGATGACCACTACACCACAGAACCACACCCGTTGGATGAGAAAATTGAAGCCATCGGAATAATATCCACGCTTAGATGAAAAGAAATGTAGGTTCTGTCCGGGATCGGACCGGTGGCCTTCCGCGTGTGAAGCAGACGTGATAACCACTACACCACAGAACCACACCGTTGGATGAGAAAAAGTGTAGCCACCGGAATAACATCCACGCTTAAATCAAAAGAAAAGTAGGTTCTGTGCGGGATCGAACCGGAGACATTCTGCGTGTTATGCAGACGTGATAACCACTACAGCAGAGGACCACACTCATTGGATGAGAAAAAGTGAAGCCATCGGAATAACATCCACGCATAGATCAAAAGAAAAGTAGGTTCTGTGCGGGATCGAACCGGAGACATTCTGCGTGTTATGCAGACGTGATAACCACTACAGCACAGAACCACACTCATTGGATGAGAGAAAGTGAAGCCATCGGAATAACATCCACGCTTTGATCAAAAGAAAAGTAGGTTCTGTCCGGGTTCGAGCCAGAGACCTGCGTGTAAGGCAGACGTGATAAGCACTACACAACAGAACCTCTCCTTTTGGATAACAGAAAGTGAAGAAATCGGAAAATCATCCACGCTGAGATCAAAAGAAAAGTAGGTTCTGTCCGGGATCGAACCGGAGACCTTCTGCGTGTTAAGCAGACGTCATAACCACTACACCACAGAACCACAGCCGTTGGATGAGAAAAAGTGAAACCATCGGAATAACATCCAAGCTTAGATCAAAAGAAAAGTAGGTTCTATCCGGGATTGAACAGGAGACCATCTGCGTGTTAAGCAGACGTGATAACCCTTACACCACAGAACAACGCTTTTTGGATGAGAGAAATTGAAGCCATCGGAATAACATCCACGCTTAGATAAAATGAAAAGTAGGTTCTGTCCGGGATCGAACCGGAGACCTTCTGCGTGTTAAGCAGACGTGATAACCAGACTCCACAGAAAGACGCTTTTTGTATGAGAGAAAGTGAAGCCATCGGAATAACATCCACGCTTAGATCAGAAGAAATGTAGGTTCTGTCCGGGATCGAACCGGAGGCCTTCCGCGTGTTATGCAGACGTGATAACCACTACAGCACAGAACCACACTCATTGGATGAGAAAAAGTGAAGCCATCGGAATAACATCCACGCATAGATCAAAAGAAAAGTAGGTTCAGTCCGGGATCGAACCGGAGACCTTCTGCGTGTTATGCAGACGTGATAACCACTACATCACAGAACCACGCTTTTTCGATGAGAGAAAGTGAAGCCATCGGAATAACATCCACGCTTAGATCAAAAGAAATGTAGGTTCTGTCCGGGATCGAACCGGAGGCCTTCCGCGTGTGAAGCAGACGTGATAACCACTACACCACAGAACAAAACCCGTTGGATGAGAAAAAGTGTAGCCACCGGAATAACATCCACGCTTAGATCAAAAGAAAAGTAGGTTCGGTCCGGGATCGAACCGGAGCCCTTCCGCGGTTGAAGCAGACGTGATAACCCTTACACCACACCTTTTGGATGAGAGAAAGTGAAGCCATCGGAATAACATCCACGCTTAGATCAAAAGAAAAGTTGGTTCTGTCCGGGATCGAACCGGAGACCTTCTGCGTGTTAAGCAAACGTGATAACCACTACACCACAATACCACGCTTTTTGGATGAGAGAAAGTGAAGCCATAGGAATAACATCCACGCTTAGATCAAAAGATATGTAGGTTCTGTCCGGGTTCGAACCGGAGAACTGCGTGTAAAGCAGACGTGATAAGCACTACACCACAGAACCTCTCCTTTTGGATAACAGAAAGTGAAGAAATCGGACAAACATCCACGCTGATATCAAAAGAAAAGTAGTTTCTGTCCGGGATCGAACCGGAAACCTTCCGCGGTTGAAGCAGACGTGATAACCACTACACCACACCTTTTGGATGAGAGAAAGTGAAGCCATCGGAATAACATCCAGGCTTAGATCAAAAGAAAAGTAGGTTCTGTCCGGGATCGAACCGGAGACCTTCTGCGTGTTAAGCAGACGTGATAACCACTACACAACAGAACCACGCTTTTCGATGAGAGAAAGTGAAGCCATCGGAATAACATCCACGCTTAGATCAAAAGAAATGTAGGTTCAGTCCGGGATCGAACCGGAGGCCTTCTGCGTGTTAAGCAGACGTGATAACCACTTCACCACAGGACCACACCCGTTGGATGAGAAAAAGTGAAACCATCGGAATAACATCCACGCTTAGATCAAAAGAAAAGTAGGTTCTGTCCGGGATCGAACCGGAGACCTTCTGCGTGTTAAGCAGACGTGATAACCACTACACCACAGAACCACGCTTTTCGATGAGAGAAAGTGAAGCCATCGGAATAACATCCACGCTTAGATCAAAAGAAATGTAGGTTCAGTCCGGGATCGAATCGGAGACCTTCCGCGTGTGAAGCAGACGTGATAACCACTACACCACAGGACCACACCCGTTGGATGAGAAAAAATGAAACCATCGGAAAAACATCCACGCTTAGATCAAAAGAAAAGTAGGTTCTGTCCGGGATCGAACCGGAGACATTCTGCGTGTTAAGCAGACGTGATAACCAGACTCCACAGAAAGACGCTTTTTGTATGAGAGAAAGTGAAGCCATCGGAATAACATCCACCCTTAGATCAAAAGAAATGTAGGTTTTCTCAGGGATCGATTCGGAGGCCTTCCGCGTGTGAAACAGACGTGATAACCACTAAACCACAGAACCACACCCGTTGGATGAGAAAAAGTGTAGCCACCGGAATAACATCCACGCTTAGATCAAAATAAAAGTAGGTTCTGTCCGGGATCGAACCGGAGACCTTCTGCGTGTTATGCTGACGTGATAACCACTACACCACATAACCACGCTTTTTGGATGAGAAAAAGTGTAGCCATCGGAATAACATCCACGCATAGATCAAAAGAAATGTAGGTTCTGTCCGGGATCGAACCGGAGGCCTTCCGCGTGTGAAGCAGTCGTGATAACCACTACACCACAGAACCACACCCGTTGGATGAGAAAAAGTGTAGCCACCGGAATAACATCCACGCTTAGATCAAAAGAAAAGTAGGTTCTGTCCGGGTTCGAAACGGAGACCTGCGTGTAAAGCAGACATGATAAGCACTACCCCACAGAACCTCTCCTTTTGGATAACAGAAAGTGAAGAAATCGGAAAAACATCCACGCTGAGATCAAAATAGTAGTTTCTGTCCGGGATCGAACCGGAAACCTTCCGCGGTTGAAGCAGACGTGATAACCACTACACCACACCTTTTGGATGAAAGAAAGTGAAGCCATCGGAATAACATCCACGCTTGGAACAAAAGAAAAGTAGGTTCTGTCCGGGATCGAACCGGAGACCTTCTGCGTGTTAAGCAGACGTCATAAAAACTACACCACAAAACCACGCCTTTTGGATGAGAGAATGTGAAGCTATCGGAATAACATCCACGCTTAGATCAAGAGAAAAGTAGGTTCTGTCCGGGATCGAACCGGAGACCTTCTGCGGGTGTAAGCAGACGTGATAACCACTACACCACAGAACCACAACCGTTGGATGAGAGAATGTGAAGCTATCGGAATAACATCCACGCTTAGATCAAAAGAAAAGTAGGTTCTTTCCGGAGACGTTCCGCGTGTGAAGCAGACGTGATAACCCCTACACCACAGAATGTCTCCTTTTGGATAACAGAAAGTGAAGTCATCGGAATAACATCCACGCTTAGATCAAAAGAAAAATAGGTTCTGTCCGGGATCGAACCGGAGACCTTCTGCGTGTTAAGCAGACGTCATAAAAACTACACCACAAAACCACGCCTTTTGGATGAGAGAATGTGAAGCTATCGGAATAACATCCACGCTTAGATCAAGAGAAAAGTAGGTTCTGTCTGGGATCGAACCGGAGACCTTCTGCGTGTTAAGCAGACGTGATAACCACTTCACCACAGAACCACAACCGTTGGATGAGAGAATGTGAAGCTATCGGAATAACATCCACGCTTAGATCAAAAGAAAAGTAGGTTCTTTCCGGGTTCGAACCGGAGACATTCTGCGTGTAAAGCAGACGTGATAAAAACTACACCACAGAACCACGCCTTTTGGATGAGAGAATGTGAAGCTATCGGAATAACATCCACGCTTAGATCAAAAGAAAAGTAGGTTCTGTCCGGGATCGAACCGGAGACCTTCCGCGTGTGAAGCAGACGTGATAACCACTACACCACACCTTTTAGATGAGAGAAAGTGAAGCCATCGGAATAACATCCACACTTAGATCAAAAGAAAATTAGGTTCTGTCCGGGATCGAACCGGAGACCTTCTGCGTGTTAAGCAGACGTGATAACCACTACACCACAGAACCACTCTTTTTCGATGAGAGAATGTGAAGCTATCGGAATAACATCCACGCTTAGATCAAAAGAAATATAGGTTCTGTCCGGGATCGAAGCGGAGGCCTTCCGCGTGTGAAGCAGACGTGATAACCACTACACCAAAGAACCACACCCGTTGGATGTGAGAGTGTGAAGCTATCGGAATAACATCCACGCTTAGATCAAAAGAAAAGTAGGTTCTTTCCGGAGACGTTCCACGTGTGAAGCAGACGTGATAACCCCTACACCACAGAATGTCTCCTTTTGGATAACAGAAAGTGAAGTCATCGGAATAACATCCACGCTTAGATCAAAAGAAAAATAGGTTCTGTCCGGGATCGAACCGGAGACCTTCTGCGTGTTAAGCAGACGTCATAAAAACTACACCACAAAACCACGCCTTTTGGATGAGAGAATGTGAATCTATCGGAATAACATCCACGCTTAGATCAAGAGAAAAGTAGATTCTGTCCGGGATCGAACCGGAGATCTTCTGCGTGTAAAGCAGACGTGATAACCACTACACCACAGAACCACCCTCGTTGGATGAGAAAAAGTGAAGCCATCGGAATAACATCAACGCTTAGATCAAAAGAAAAGTTGGTACTGTCCGGGTTCGAACCGGAGACCTGCGGGTAAAGCAGACGTGATAAGCACTACACCACAGAACCTCTCCTTTTGGATAAGAGAAAGTGAAGCCATCGGAATAACATCCACCCTTAGAAAAGAAATGTAGGTTCTGTCCGGGATCGAACCGGAGGCCTTCCGCGTGTGAAGCAGAAGTGATAACCACTACACCACAGAACCACGCTTTCTGGATGAGAGAAAGTGAAGCCATCGGAATAACATCCACGCTTAGATCAAAATAATAGTAGCTTCTGTACGGGATCGAACCGGATACCTTCTGCGAATAAAGCAGACGTGGTAACCACTACACCACAGAACGACACCTGTTGGATGAGAAAAAGTGAAGCCATCGGAATAACATCCACGCTTAGATCAAAAGAAAAGTAGGTTATTTCCGGGATCGAACCGGAGACCTTCCGCGTGTGAAGCAGACGTGATAACCACTACACCACACCTTTTAGATGAGAGAAAGTGAAGCCATCGGAATAACATCCACACTTAGATCAAAAGAAAAGTAGGTTCTCTCCGGGATCGAACCGGAGACCTTCTGCGTGTAAAGCAGACGTGATATCCACTACACCACAGAACCACGCTTTTTGGATAAGAGAAAGTGAAGCCGTCGGAATAACATAAACGCTTAGATCAAAAGAAAAGTAGGTTCTGTCCGGGATCGAACAGGAGACCTTCTGCGTGTAAAGCAGACGCGATAACCACTACACCACAGAGCCACACCCGTTGGATGAGAAAAAGTGAAGCCATCGGAATAACATCCACGCTTAGATAAAAAGAAAAGTTGGTTCTGTCCGGGATCAAACCGGAGACCTTCTGCGTGTAAAGCAGACGTGATATCCACTACACCACAGAACCACGCTTATTGGATAAGAGAAAGTGTAGCCATCGGAATAACATCCACGCTTAGATCAAAAGAAAAGTAGGTTCTGTCCGGAATAGAACCGGAGACCTTCTGCGTGTTAAGCAGACGTGATAACCACTACACCACAGAACCACGCTTTTTGGATGAGAGAAAGTGAAGCCATAGGAATAACATCCACGCTTAGATCAAAAGAAAAGTAGGTTCTGTCCGGGTTCGAACCGGAGACGTTCTGCGTGTTAAGCAGACGTGATAACCACTACACCACAGAACCACGCGTTTTGGATGAGAGAAAGTGAAGCCATAGGAATAACATCCACGCTTAGATCAAAAGAAAAGTAGGTTCTGTCCGGGTTCGAGCCAGAGACCTGCGTGTAAAGCAGACGTGATAAGCACTACACCACAGAACCTCTCCTTTTGGATAACAGAAAGTGAAGCCATAGGAATAACATCCACGCTGAATTCAAAAGAAAAGTAGTTTCTGTCCGGAATCGAACCGGAAACCTTCCGCGGTTGAAGCAGACGTGATAACCACTACACCACACCTTTTGGATGAGAGAAAGTGAAGCCATCGGAATAACATCCACGCTTTGATCAAAAGAAATGTAGGTTCTGTCCGCGATCGAACCGGAGACCTTCTGCGTTTAAAGCAGACGTGATAACCACTACACCACAGAACCACACCTGTTGGATGAGAAAAAGTAAAGCCATCGGAATAACATCCACGCTTAGATCAAAAGAAAAGTAGGTTCTGTCCGGGGTCGAACCGGAGACTTTCTGCGTGTTAAGCAGACCTGATAACCACTACACCACAGAACCACACTTTTTGGATGAAAGAAAGTGAAGCCATAGGAATAACATCCACGCTTAGATCAAAAGAAAAGTAGGTTCTGTCCGGGTTCGAGCCAGAGACCTGCGTCGTGTAAAGCAGACCGTGATAAGCACTACACAACAGAACCTCTCCTTTTTTATGAGAGAAAGTGAAGAAATCGGAAAAACATCCACGCTGAGATCAAAAGAAAAGTAGTTTCTGTCCGGGATCGAACCGGAGACCTTCTGCGTGTTAGGCAGACCTGATAACCACTACACCACACCTTTTGGATAAGAGAAAGTGAAGCCATCGGAATAACATCCACGCCTAGATCAAAAGAAATGTAGGTTCTGTCCGGGATCGAACCGGAGACCTTCTGCGTGTGAAGCAGACGTGATAACCCCTACACCACACCTTTTGGATAAGAGAAAGTGAAGCCATCGGAATAACATCCACGCCTAGATCGAAAGAAATGTAGGTTCTGTCCGGGATCGAACCTGAGACCTTCTGCGTGTTAAGCAGACCTGATAACCACTACACCACAGAACCACACTTTTTGGATGAGAGAAAGTGAAGCCATAGGAATAACATCCACGCTTAGATCAAAAGAAAAGTAGGTTCTGTCCGGGTTCGAGCCAGAGACCTGCGTCGTGTAAAGCAGACCGTGATAAGCACTACACAACAGAACCTCTCCTTTTGGATAACAGAAAGTGAAGATATCGGAAAAACATCCACGCTGAGATCAAAAGAAAAGTAGTTTCTGTCCGGGATCGAACCGGAGACCTTCCGCGTGTGAAGCAGACGTGATAACCCCTACACCACACCTTTTGGATAAGAGAAAGTGAAGCCATCGGAATAACATCCACGCTTGGATCAAAAGAAAAGTAGGTTCTGTCCGGGATCGAACCGGAGACCTTCTGCGTGTTAAGCAGACGTGATAACCACTACACCACAGAACCACGCTTTTTGGATAAGAGAAAGTGAAGCCGTCGGAATAACATAAACGCTTAGATCAAAAGAAAAGTAGGTTCTGTCCGGGATCGAACCGGAGACCTTCTGCGTGTAAACCAGACGTGATAACCACTACACCACAGAACCACGCTTTTTGGATAAGAGAAAGTGAAGCCATAGGAATAACATCCACGCTTAGATCAAAAGAAAAGTAGGTTCTGTCCGGGTTCGAGCCAGAGACCTGCGTCGTGTAAAGCAGACCGTGATAAGCACTACACAACAGAACCTCTCCTTTTGGATAACAGAAAGTGAAGCCATCGGATTAACATCCACGCTTAGATCAAAAGAAAAGTAGGTTCTTTCCGGGATCGAACCGGAGACCTTCCGCGTGTGAAGGAGACGTGATAACCACTACACCACACCTTTTAGATAAGAGAAAGTTGAGCCATCGGAATAACATCCACACTTAGATCAAAAGAAAAGTAGGTTCTGTCCGGGATCGAACCGGAGACCTTCTGCGTGTAAAGCAGACGTGATATCCACTACACCACAGAACCACGCTTTTTGGATAAGAGAAAGTGAAGCCGTCGGAATAACATAAACGCTTAGATCAAAAGAAAAGTAGGTTCTGTCCGGGATCGAACCGGAGACCTTCTGCGTGTAAAGTAGACGTGATAACCACTACACCACAGAACCACACCCGTTGGATGAGAAAAAGTGAAGCCATCGGAATAACATCCACGCTTAGATCAAAAGAAAAGTAGGTTCTGTCCGGAATAGAACCGGAGACCTTCTGCGTGTTAAGCAGACGTGATAACCACTACACCACAGAACCACGCTTTTTGGATGAGAGAAAGTGAAGCCATAGGAATAACATCCACGCTTAGATCAAAAGAAAAGTAGGTTCTGTCCGGGTTCGAACCGGAGACATTCTGCGTGTTAAGCAGACGTGATAACCACTACACCACAGAACCACGCTTTTTGGATGAGAGAAAGTGAAGCCATAGGAATAACATCCACGCTTAGATCAAAAGAAAAGTAGGTTCTGTCCGGGTTCGAGCCAGAGACCTGCGTGTAAAGCAGACGTGATAAGCACTACACCACAGAACCTCTCCTTTTGGATAACAGAAAGTGAAGCCATAGGAATAACATCCACGCTGAATTCAAAAGAAAAGTAGTTTCTTTCCGCGATCGAACCGGAAACCTTCCGCGGTTGAAGCAGACGTGATAACCACTACACCACACCTTTTGGATGAGAGAAAGTGAAGCCATCGGAATAACATCCACGCTTAGATCAAAAGAAATGTAGGTTCTGTCCGCGATCGAACCGGAGACCTTCTGCGTTTAAAGCAGACGTGATAACCACTACACCACAGAACCACACCTGTTGGATGAGAAAAAGTAAAGCCATCGGAATAACATCCACGCTTAGATCAAAAGAAAAGTAGGTTCTGTCCGGGATCGAACCGGATACCTTCTGCGTGTTAAGCAGACCTGATAACCACTACACCACAGAACCACACTTTTTGGATGAGAGAAAGTGAAGCCATAGGAATAACATCCACGCTTAGATCAAAAGAAAAGTACGTTCTGTCCGGGTTCGAGCCAGAGACCTGCGTCGTGTAAAGCAGACCGTGATAAGCACTACACAACAGAACCTCTCCTTTTTTATGAGAGAAAGTGAAGCCATCGGAATAACATCCACGCCTAGATCAAAAGAAATGTAGGTTCTGTCCGGGATCGAACCGGAGACCTTCTGCGTGTGAAGCAGACGTGATAACCCCTACACCACACCTTTTGGATAAGAGAAAGTGAAGCCATCGGAATAACATCCACGCTTGGATCAAAAGAAAAGTAGGTTCTGTCCGGGATCGAACCGGAGACCTTCTGCGTGTTAAGCAGACGTGATAACCACTACACCACAGAACCACGCTTTTTGGATGAGAGAAAGTGAAGCCATCGGAATAACATCCACGCTTTGATCAAAAGAAAAGTAGGTTCTGTCCGGGTTCGAGCCAGAGACCTGCGTGTAAGGCAGACGTGATAAGCACTACACAACAGAACCTCTCCTTTTGGATAACAGAAAGTGAAGAAATCGGAAAATCATCCACGCTGAGATCAAAAGAAAAGTAGGTTCTGTCCGGGATCGAACCGGAGACCTTCTGCGTGTAAAGCTGACGTGATAACCACTACACCACAGAACCACACCCGTTGGATGAGAAAAAGAGAAGCCATCGGAATAACATCCACGCTTAGATCAAAAGAAATGTAGGTCCTGTCCGGGATCGAACCGGAGACCTTCTGCGTGTAAAGCAGACGTGATAACCACTACACCACAGAACCACACCCGTTGGATGAGAAAAAGTGAAGCCATCGGAATAACATCCATGCTTAGATCAAAAGAAAAGTAGGTTCTGTCCGGGATCGAACTGGAGACCTTCTCCGTGTTAAGCAGACGTGATAACTACACTGCTGGCCACCCAAATTGCAACACCAAGAAAGACAAGAGATATCACAACAAAATTTATTTTGTAGATAACATGTTCACCAAGTATCAAATGATTAAATTTATAGACTTCTGTGAAGTGTGGTTCCTGCCAAAATCAGTAGCCAGAGTAGCCGCCATTGTTGGAGATCACCGCTGCCACACGCCTCGGCATTGATTCAAAGAGACTTTGGATGTGTTCTTGGGGTACAGCAGACCAAGCAGCTTCCACACGTTGCCAAAGTTGATCTGGTGTGGCAGCTGGGGATGTATTCTGGGTCAATCGTTGAGCAACCATGGACCACATGTTTTCTATCGGCGAAAGATCCGGAGAGCGAGCTGGCCAGGGAAGCAATTCAATCTGGCGATTGACGAAGAACCCTTGGACAATGCGTGCCACGTGTGGTCGCGCATTATCCTGTTGAAATATGGCTGTGGACAAGCCCTGAAGGTAAGGAAGGACAACTGGCTCCAACACCTCGGAGATGTAGCGCTGACTGTTTAAAGTACCGGCTATGCGTACTAGAGGAGTGCGAGAGTGATATCCAATACCGCCCCATACCATAATACCCGGTGCAGGACCAGTGTGGCGGTGCATAACGCAGCTGTTCAGCATCCTCTCTCCACGGTGTCTCCAGACTCGAATCCGACAATCGTGGTGTTGCAGACAGAAGCGTGATTCGTCAGTAAAGACAATTTCATTCCATTCTGCCGTCCACATCCTTCTTTCATCGCACCATTGGCGGCGGAAACGTCTGTGGTTCTGCGTCAAGGGTAGACGAAGCAATGAACGTCTTGCGGACAGACCACTCTGCTGTAAACGGCGTCGAATGGTACGCGCAGACACTGGATGATGTGGTACAGACTGAATGTGCTGTGCTATGGTTCGTGATGTGGCTGAGCGATCCGTCACTGCCATACGCACAATATGCCTGTCATCACGTGAAGTGGTGCACTGAGGTGGATGCGATCGAACACGTCGGTCCGTCGTACCCTCCTGCATCCAACGATCACATATCCGCATTACAGTTGTTTGGTTTCGTCCAACACGACTACCGATTTCCCTGAAAGATAATCCACAATCTCGGTAGGCCACTATCCTTCCTCTGTCGAACTCGGATACTTGATCAAAAGATGATCGCTGTTTTCTACGAGGCATAATTGATCGTTTTTTTGAAAAAACCACAAGAAAAACACAATTGCCGTACTTGAAATCGTCGAAATCTCCAAGCCTTAAATAGCGCTTTGAAGTGGCGCCACAGGCGCGCGTGATGTGCGTCTGCGCTGAAATTCTAATCATTTGCATATCTCACCTCCGCTACTGCATGTTGTAAATTTCATATTATTTGCATGCTTCCTTCAGGGTGTTGCATTTACCGTGGCCAGCAGTGTACTACACCACAGAACCACGCTTTTTGGATGAGAGAAAGTGAAGCCATCGGAATAACATCGACGCTTAGATAAAAAGAAAAGTAGGTTCTGTCCGGGATCGAACCGGAGACCTTCTGCGTGTAAAGCAGACGTGATAACCACTACACCACAGAACCACACCCGTTGGATGAGAAAAAGTGAAGCCATCGGAATAACATCCACGCTTAGATCAAAAGAAATGTAGGTCCTGTCCGTGATCGAACCGAGGCCTTCCGCGTTTGAAGCAGACGTAATAACCACTACACCACAGAACCACTGCTCTTGGATGAGAGAAAGTGAAGCCATCGGAATAACATCCACGTTGAGATACTAAATAAAAGAAGGTTCTCTCCGGGATTGAATCGGAGACGTTCTGCCTGTAAAGCAAACGTGATAGCCACTACACCACAGAACCACTCCTGTTGGATGAGAGAAATTGAAGCCATCGGAATAACATCCAAGCTTAGATCAAAAGAAAATTAGGTTCTGTCCTGGATCGAACCTACGTATTAACAGACTTGGTAACTACAACCAGCTCCGGTGTAGCGGTCATACAAGTCCAGAGGTCCAGTTCTTGCTGAACAAAAGTGTAAATCATCTACTGTATCAAGGAAACCCGATGATAAAATAGTTTATTTTTGACGTAATGGGTATTATTGGATTTCTAATGAGTATTGTATGGCCTTTACTTTGTGGTAGCTTCTTGAAATCAGACCAACGTATCGGCATTTGACGATTTCTGTACCTTATTCTTTAGTAGAGTTATCAAGCTAATTAGGTATCACTAACACTGAACTTGTTCCACATAGATGCTAGAGTAAAGTCTAGCTTGTTTGTGCGGGGTTTTTTTGGACATCATTTGTCAAACTTCATTCACACGCCTTTGCAAAAACCATCACCCTCCTGGTGGTTTTCTCGACAAGGTGTTTCATCTCATTAGCAAAACTGACTAGATCTTGAAGAACGAGATATCTCGTCATAAGTAAATTTGATCAGATCTTCATATACGATTTGTCTCGTAACCATTTGGTGGCTTATGCTTGTCTTCCGTCTTTAGCACTTGAAATTTATACTGTCCATGTCCATTGCTAGATATTGAAATATTTTGTTCTCGAGTTTTCCATACGGGGGGTATTCCTTGTTCTCGCGGCCAAGGTGGCCCGTTTAGAAGAGCTGCGGATTGGCAACCGGATGGTTTCGAGTTCGAATCCAACTAAAGACCGTCGTGTTTGAAGGTTGGCTGGTGCACGTTTAATATGTCGTGGCCTCACGTTGGTATGGTGTTTAAGTTTGTAGAGTGGGTTGCCAGCTCAGGTGTGACCTCGTCATCTGACTGTGGTTCAGAACTACGTGGTGTCCTCGGTTCTTTCCCCTCGGTATTGTTCCCGGACAGTCGCCAATATCCCGTTGGGTTGCTCCACAGTGCGACGTTAATTAAATACTCACCTATGTACCTTGTTCTCTGTTTGTCGAAATTTATTGCTCTAGGCAGCGTTTTCCCCCCTGGAGAGCCTTCTACCTCCATCAATGAACTCCCCCATGATCATCTGCCTTCTCACCAAAGCAGCACTGGACGTTTTGCGATTTGTGAAGTTGGGATGCAGGAGTGGTAGTCCTGGTTCGAAATGTCGTTCTCATCAATCGCAGCCGCCTGCTGATTAGGGGCTAATCAAGAGACGGCGGCGACAATTCCCAAGTGTCAGGAACACCCCGCGCCGATGATGGAATGCTTTTTCCGCCAGAATGAATCCGTCAAAAGCCGCGCAACTCCCGCGAAGACGACGAACTCGCGTGTGAAGGCCGCATACGTCAACAAAGGTCCGACGCCGTAATCTGCGAGACACGGACCTTCCACAGGCAACAACCACCTGCCTCTGCCACCCTTCTGCCATCTCCCTCCCCAAGGCGGAAAATCACCGGCCAGAAAGCCGAAAAAGAAAAACGACAGCGGAATAAATTAATCTAACTCGAAATCAATTACGAAGGGTGGACGGAATGAAGAAAAAAGTTACCATCATGCCTCCGAAACAGAACTCTGGGTTTGATGTATATTTTCCCTTTGTTTCTGAACGCTCGGGACAGGTAGAAGAGGGGGATGAACAGCCACCAAAAACACGATCGGAGGAGAAAGAAAAGCGGTTTCTGCATGTTGACCTGCCTCCTATCAAAACGGGGCCAGCCCCTCCGTGGCCCGGGGCGATCCCCATCAGCGCCCCTCTGCCCCAGCTGCAAGGGGAACCTCTTAAAGAGATGTCATTATTATTATAGGGTTATTATCTTCTGGATTTGGAGAGGCCGTGTGGTATTAGCGAGGCCCTCGCTCGAGTTCTGCGGTTAATTGTGTCGATTTCTTTTTATATTTCTTGGTGGTGTCTTCGCACTGCGAGAGTGAGATTTGGAGGTAGCGGAGTGCTTAATTAGTCGCTGGGGAATGAGACTTAATCCACCATTGTACCGTGGGATAGTTTTCTGGAATGCCGAGGTTGAATGTCGGTGTGCTGAGGCAGCGTCTCTTTTAATTGGAAGAGATTTCTAGATAACGTTTAGGTGACTGCTTTATTGAAAAACTAGCTGAATTATATATATATACACCCTGCGTTGCTCGGGTTGAAGTAATTCATCGTAATATTACTCAATGTTATTCCTATGGGGATTTCAAATTGTTTTTAGCCATCCTTTACAGACCCCGGGAAAAATGAAACGGGTTATTATACAGCCTATGTTTCCCGCAGGATTTTGAAAAATGAATGTATCAAACGTGGAATGAATTGGTCTGATAGCGATCGTAAAATGCTCAACGTTATTCCTATGGAGATTTTGAATTGTTTTAGTCCCCTCTCTATAGACAAATCGGATGGGGTTACTATGAACCTGTGTTTCCCGCAGGATTCTAAAGAATGAGTGCACAAAATTTAGTGTGAATCGATCGTAAAAATACTCAATATTATTCCCATGGGGATTTCGAATAGTGTTTTTAGCCCCCTCTGCACACATGAGACAAATAGAACGGTGGTTAATATGTAGCCTACGTTACCCGCAGGTTTCCAAAGAATAAGTGTACCAAATTTGGTGTGGATTGGTCAAACGGTGTAGATTTGTATAGGGAACAGACGCCAATCACTGATTTCGTTAATAAACTGAAATTCCTGTTCATAACATGTAACAACTGCCACACTCTAATAAAGGTACACAATTGTTAAATACCCAATTTCACAAATGTAAATGTCATATTTAACAGTTTACATTTTTGCAGAATTTAAATTTTTAGTAAGAAAGAAGTCTCTAGAGTGCCAATGTCACTCAGAATGCATAGAATAGTTCAGAGTATGCATATAAATGCCTTGTATGTCATTTAAAAACAAAAGCGTTTCCCAAAATTATCATACAAGGATTAAAAATGTTTTTAAAACTAATTAATCCATTATTTATCTTCGTTACAGTTATTGAACGAGAAACATCAAATTGAAAATCCAGAAATACATCTTAAAACAGATTTTAAAAAAACGCTTCGAACGAAAGAAAAGTAATGAATGTATCTGTTTTTTCACTACAAAATAGATTCTTGGAATATAACGAACAAATTAAAAAAAAAGCAAACGATTAAAAAATACCAAGGTTGCCAGATTAGCTACCAGTCCTATTTTAAAAGGTCTTGTTTGGTATATTTTATTTTTGATGTTTTATTCTCTTAATTATGTGAAGGTTAGCCGTTAATCTTCCAGGTACTCCGTAATTGATACGTCCGTTCCGTTCCGTTTATCGTCTGTCCCAAATATTCAGATTTTTTTTTGTTTCTAAAGAAAAAAAATAAGGCTCAAAATAAATAATGTATTAGAACTTAAATTCCGTAAAAAACAGTTTGGGGAAAATAATTGATTTTTCAGCAGCTCTGGTAAAATAATTTAAGTAATTGCAATGTTCAATATACCTTCCAGCTACTCCGAAACTACCACAAATTATGGTTGATTTAACTATAGTTACTCAGATGTTTTTGCATGAAACTTGTCTAAATATGTAAGCAAAGGAACGAAAAAAAACGTATTAACTAAACTAAAATACAATGTATAAAGTAAAGAACATTGCATTAAAATATTTTGGATAAATTTTATGTGATACTTGTACAAACACAGACACAAAATCAGACATAGAACGGGAAGACGTACAGACAGACTAACGCAACGAAGTTCAGTCGCTAATGAATGTAAGTACTCACAGTATGCAAAGATTCATGAAAATATATACAACCGTTTGGATGTAGCACGGATACACACATACAGACAGATGGACAGACACCAAACGCGCTAGAGACGGATTTTGCACCAGAAGGGCCCAAAACGGATAGAAAACTTGAAATGGGTCGAAAATATTCAATGCACAAACCTTATATAGATGTATTGTTTGAAAACAAAAATACGCACTGCAATACATATCATCACAAAGGTTATGAATTTTGTAAAATAAGTTTGTTTTCATCTCGATTGGACAATTAGGTCAAAAGATACAGGTGTTTATGGGTTTTGTTTCCGTGATTCTATATTTACTACGAATATTTCCTTCTACGTAACCATGCAAAACCTGATACGAAACTTTCAGGGATAAATAACGAACCTTTTCCAAATGTGTTTAAGAAACAAATTGATGGCACGTTTTTTAAAATTCAAAGACAAAAAGAATGATCTTGAAACTAAGAAGATCATTCACAAGGTCATATTACTGATCATTAGAAAGCTTGTATATTTATCTGCAAAACAAGTCCTAATTTAGTCCGATCGAACAATTAGATCCAGAGATACAGACGAGTTTGTGTTTCTAGAATCATGAAAAATTGCACAATTTTTCACATTTATATAAATAAAAAAAATATCGCAAGAAGGAAGCTGAAATTTTCATTTTTTTCCGGTTTTGTAGATGCGCAACTAAATCAAGTTCATAAGGAAAGAAAACAAATCGGTTTCAGATTGTTCGATTTCACATGGAATGACCCATATTCGTGTTCTTCCTGAAGTTTTCGTTTCTTATTCTATTTCAACAATGTCGTTTCGAAGAATGCATCATTTGGTGCAACGGGCGACGCCTTTTTAACCTAAACAGCGCGGAAAAACGAAAGGAGAAAAATTCAAACCTTGAAGCAGTGACTACAACGGTCAGATCATGATAGTATCCATGGCTCTGTGGTGTAGTGGTTATCACGTCTGCTTTACACGCAGAAGGTCCCCGGTTCGATCCCGGGCGGAACCAGTTGCGCTAAAGCGTTTTTTTATGCTTTTAGAATAAAATTTTTTAATAAATAAAAATATGAATAAAATTTAAGAGAAATAAATTAAAAAGTAAGAATAACAATTTAAAAAAAATTTAAAATAATAATAAATTAAAATAAATTATGTTTTTATCACATGCGAACTAATCGTTTTGTAGCAAGAGTAAAATTTGGAATTTCAAAAGAATTTCAGAATTACTTTTTAATTCTGCTTTTCACGATGTACATTGAAAGTGGAAAAATATGTTTCTGGAAAACAACTCCGTAAATGACGTGCTTTGATTGTTACGATTAAGGAAAATTATTTTCTTGATTGTGTACGATGCGCGAAGATGAGTTTGTATCTTTAATCTTGTCATGATTTTAGAAGAGATTCTTAAATAGGAATAAAATCAAGTATTGAATTCATTTTTTGATGTAGAAAAACAGGGATGATGTATTTTTTCACGAAATAAATTTTGTGTTCATTTCTCATATTAACTTTTAATTTTTTTTACTTTGCGAGGTGTTATACTATTTGTACGGAATTGGGTGGGCGAATGAAAATTATCTCATTTGAAAACTATAAAAAATAAAATTATCTTTTTCAAATGAATAAAACTTATGCATTTAATATATGTTGTAAATTTAAAAACACAATACAGAAATTTAAAATATTTTAGCACGAATTTTATATTGTACTTCAAACTAAACTAAATAAAATTCAAATTTGTCCCATCCAATTTTTTTGTTTGTGACCTACGACGTTTAAAATCGATTCGCTTACGTGGAATATAAATTCCGTAAAGTGTAATTTCATATTGCTGAATATTAAGTTTCATACATTTTAAAAATTTGAAAAATTATATCTGTAACTGGACATCATATTTCGACCAACCAACACGGTTCCGTGGTGTAGCGGTTATCACGTCTGCTTTACACGCAGAAGGTCCCCGGTTCGATCCCGGGCGGAACCAGGTTTCGTTTCTTTTTCAGTATATGTCACGATTTTGGTATCCAGTTTCATAATTATTACAACGAAACTTTTATTGATGAACCTATCCCTTCATTTTTAAAAATATCTTTTCTTTACAAAAGAACAAGAATCTCTATAAATCAATCAAATTAATACATTAAAGGTATATGAAATACAATTAAAAATATGTTTGCACAAGTTTTATTATTTTTCAAACTAAATAAAAATTCGGGTCTGTTACATGAAATTTTCCCATGTGTGACAGATGACACTTAAAATCAAAAGGTTATGTCTCAATTCAAATAATATATAGTTATAAATAGTATATAATATAATAATATATGACATACAATATAAAGTTTCGTATTTGAAAATTATCTCTGTAAGTAGAGAGAGAGACATGATATTTAGACATCCTGTCGTGGTTCCGTGGTGTAGTGGTTATCACGTCTGCTTTACACGCAGAAGGTCCCCGGTTCGATCCCGGGCGCAACCAGGTTCCTTTTATTACTTCGGTCCATTTTTGTATCTAGTTCCATAATTTATTTGTGCGAAACAGTTTTCATATATATTGAGACACTTATGTTTTCCAATTTTTTCACCCATTTTTCAAATTTACCTTTGGTGAAAAAAAGGTAATTACTAATCAACTTGAACCTTCATTTTTAAAAATCTCTTGCAATTTCTCTGAGTCCAATAAATTTTAAATAAGTAAAAAATAATGTGAAACACTCGTATATTAATTAATCTCTAAAATTATTCTACTTATTCACATTACATGTCAAATTAGTATCTAAGAAATATAAAAAAGAGTTATCTTGATACGATGAAAACAATTTTTAAGACGTTATTTCCCTCTTTGTGTAACATTCAATCTGTGGCGTTGCCTGCTCCGCCGCCCTCCGAAAGTGTTGGTTTCTGATTTCCAAAATATCTCTACAAATAAAATACTTTTTATATTCTTCATAGAAATAACATTAGCTTATATTCTTATATATATAACTGTTATTTTAAGGTTTAATGACATATTAATATTCATTATGAAGGTAGGTAGGTATTTCAATTGACGTCGCACTAGAACAACACGACGGGCTATTGGCGACTGTCCGGGATCAAACCGGAAGGGACCAATCGAGGACAAACCACGTAATTTTGAACCATGGTCAGATAAAGAGGTCACACATGAGCTGGCACCCCACTCTCCAAACTTCAACACCACGCCAACGTGAGGACATTTAACGTGCACCAGCCCCTTTTTTATTGGCAGGTTTTTTTTGCTCAAGGGCCATATTTGGACACGACACACCAATATCAAGTAGTAGACACACACAATGAGAGTTTTACTGAAACAAAAGAGAAATACACCCAAGGAGGAATGTACCTGACAGGAATCGAACCTGCGCAGCATACAACTCGAAGGTTGCTAGCGCAGTGGGCATACCCACTGTGCCACGACGGTCCCAACTTAAAATAGGAACCGATTACAAATAGTTGATTGAAGATTTCAGGATGTTTGATGAAAATAGAGGCCAATATAGACGAATTGACAGTACAACAGAACTCATCTTTCTCATTAGTAATTTTTAATTTTTCTGATTTAATTTGGGAATTAATTACTAATCCTAATTATTTCCTGTGGCTCAGTGGGTATGCCCACTGTGCTAGCAGCCTTCCAGCTTCTTCTGTGTCAGTAGAACTTTCATTGTGTGTGTATGTCTATTACAGGGATGGGCAAACTACGGCCCGCGGGCCAACTCCGGCCCGCCCGAAGGTTTTATGCGGCCCGCGGATAGAATTTTAATTTGCCGGTCCGACGGAAATTAAAAGAAAATATGATTTATATATTATATATCCATCTCCTTTTCTACTTTGTTTAAATATTATTTTTTTTCTTCCTTTTTTTCAAAGGACTGATGATCTTTTTACTTTCTCTATTTTTGTTCTACAAAACATAAATCGACGGAAATAGCAAGCACAAACAGCTTTCAATCGGTAAAGTGTTAAAAGCATAAGTTCTTTGTTAGTTATAGCTGTAGACTGGCGCCAACAAGCGTTATCTCTTTCTCGGGGAGCAGACATATGGGAATCCAATATAGGTGAATTAGACCTCACATGTGCCAGACTGCGCATTTTAAGCTCCAGCCAGCGGCTTTTTCTTTTGGCGCGAGTTTTAATATTATTGATTGCGTATGGAAAGATTGCGGACATATAGCATCATTGTGAATAGTGGTGAAAGTATAAAAAGTATAGCGTAGCTAGTGCTTGTTTGGGTTATTCATCAAATATTTCAACCCCAAAATGGCTACTAAAAAACGTAAAGTTGATTCAGAGTGCCGTGTTTTTAATGATGAATGGACCTGGAAATATTTTTTTACAGTTGTTAAAGATAAACCAGTGTGTCTCATCTGCAATGAGGCTGTAGCAGTCTTCAAAGAATATAACATTTCCCGTCATTTCACATCTAAGCATAAGAATTCCAATTACGAAGCAATGTCCGAATATGAAAGAAAACAAAATGTAGAAAGTCTGTAAAAAATTATCAGGCCGACAAAATTTTTTCAAGAAGGTAAACACTATCCAAGAAGCAGCTACACCTGCAAGTTACATTGTAGCATACAATATTGCTAAAAATAATAAAGCTCTCAGTGATGGGGAGTTCGTTAAACAATGCATGCTCCAAGTTTGTGATGTTTTATGTCCAGACAAGAAAAATAATTTTGAGACTGTAAGCTTATATCGAAAAACGGTGACTTCTAGAATCGAAGCCATCGATAAAAATTTGACATCGCAATTAGAGTCAAAGATTGGCCAGTTTAAATTTTGCTCCATAGCTATGGATGAAAGCACTGATATAAATGATACTGCTCAATTAGTATTATTTATAAAAGAGGTGTTGATGAGAACTTTGAAATTACCGAGGAACTGGCGTGCATGCGTTCTTTAAAGGGAACTACAACGGGATGTGATATTTTTCGTGAATTTCAGGAAGGGCTTTTAACTTTGAAAGTGCCTATAACAAATATATGTAATATTACGACCGATGGAGCACCAAATATGACAGGAAAAAAATCTGGATTTCTTGGACTCTTTAATCAAAACTATCCCGGGAACAATGTTGTTTTTCTACATTGTGTTATACATCAAGATGCTCTGTGTAAATCTGCATTGAATATGAAACCCGTGCTTGATGCAGTCGTGAAGCTTGTAAATACTATTCGATCTCGTGGGCTTACTCACAGGCAATTTCGAGATTTTCTTCAGTCCGTGCAATCTGAATACTCTGATGTAATGTATTAACGAAAGTAAGGTGGCTTAGTGCAGGATGTGTTTTCGAGCGAGTTTGGCAGCTGAAAGACGACATTGTGTCGTTCTTCCATGAGAAACAGTGTTCTGCGGAGTGCGAAATGTTAGAAGATACAGAATGGCTTTCGGACTTTGCATTTTTCACAGATCTTCTTTGTCATATGAGCAACTTGAATGTCAAGATGCAAGGGAAAAATCAATTTATCGACGATATCTGGGCCCATCTCAAAGCTTTTAAACTAAAACTTAATCTGTTTGCTGGGCAGCTAGCTAAGAACGACTTGTCTCATTTCTCGAGGTTAAATTCAATACCCTCAGTAAATGAAGAGAAGCTTAAGAATTATGAAGATTGCTTGAAAAAACTGCATTTTGAGTTCGAACGCAGATTTCAAGATTTCAGTGCCATTCAAACAGAATTGGATATTTTTACCATGCCTTTCAACGTAAATTGTGAAGCAGTGAGGTCAGATTTGCAGCTTGAATTAATTGAGTTGCAATCTAACAATCCTCTCAAGCAGCTGTTTCTAAATATGCCAAAGTTAGAGTTTTACAAATCATTATCGAAAGTAAGTTTCCCAAATTTAATATCTCACACCCAGAAAATCAGTGCTATGTTTGCTTCATCTTATATATGTGAACAAGTGTTTTCAACTATGAACCTTAGAAAGAATTATTTCAGAAGTAGACTGACAGATGAGCATTTAGCCTCGTTCCTTAGAATCAGTACATCTCACTTCGAACCTCAATATAAGGAACTTTTAAAAATGAAATCGCAATTTCATTCATCTCATTAACATATTTAAATTGTAATACTTGTATATTGTTTTTAAAATTTTAGAAAAATTTATCTTGGCCCGCCAAACTTTTTTTTTTCGATTTTTGTCCCGCGACCGAAAAAGTTTGCCCATCCCTGGTCTATTACTTGGTGTTGCATGTCACCAATAGTTCGTCTGGCACAGCATGGCCAAATACGACCTTTGCGCCATAAACCCCCTAAACCAATCATTTATTGCAATGGAGAAACATTTGCTTCAGGAGAATGCAGTAGGAAGCCATTTCCCCATCATCCATCTGAACAAATATCATATATTTTATCTGGTCTCGGTAACAGGTGCAAGCGTCACTTTCCATCTAACAACGCGTTCATGAGCAATCGTGTCCATAACCTTCGACCAGGACGTCACATCCAAGTTCACCACGATTTAAAAACACCAAATTGCGTGTCTCCCAAAAGTTATTGAAGAAATATTGGTTGTCATTACTTTAATTACCTTTTTAATTAGGAGCCGGTAAGCCCTGTTGGAAGAGCAACGGATTAGCTAGCTAGGAGGGTTGCTAGTTAGAATTCAACCAAAGACCGTCGTATATAACGGGAGCTGGTGCAAGTTAAATCTGTCGTGACCTCAAATGCCCTCATGTTGGCGTGGTGTGGAAGTTTGGAGAGTGTGGTGCCAGCTCAGGTGTGACCTCGTCATCTGACCGCGGTTCAAAATTACGTGATGTTTCTTCGGATCTTTCTCTTTGAGATTGATCCCGGACGGTCACCAATAGTTCGTTGTGTTGCTCCAGTGCGACGCTAATTAAAATACCTACCTACCAAATACTACTTTGTAGTTTCTGTTTGAAAATAAAATCCGCGAAGAAAACGTAGCTAGCTAATTTCAGGGAACTCAAGTAAGACATAATTAATTCACAATTAAGAACTGATCAATGCTTTGTTTTCAGAAATTCTTTTCCCAAAGTAGTATTAAGTAACTTTTGGCCCGTCTGAAAAAAGAGCGAGGGCTTGTAACCCCAGTAAGCCCTCCTTTGATTGAGACGATGAAATCACATGTTCTGATCCAATGAAACGATCTAATGATGTATAGTATAACAATTATAAAAATAAATTTCATGGAAAATTAAATGTGTAAAGTATTCAGATTTTCTCGGAATGCAATATTGAATAAACAGATGTAAGCATTTCAATCGTTTCCTGAGATCAAAGATTATATTTGAAGTCTCTTCCGAGGTTCCGTAGTGTAGTGGTTATCACGTCTGCTTTACACGCAGAAGGTCCCCGGTTCGATCCCGGGCGGAACCAGTTATGAGATACGTGTAATTTTTTTTTTGCGAGATTACGTTTTTACAATCCCAATTCCACTGGCATTCCAAGATCATTTAACCTGATTCAAACAATGTAATTTTGCAAGTTCTATGAAAATTGTCTATAATATTTCAAACACTATTTTTCTTGGTCTAACGTTCTTTTATTACAAATATGGAAAACCCACATTGGAGAATGCGGACATGACATAATAATCGTCAGATATGTAAAAAGTTCTCTTTTGTTTAACGCTTACGCTACTTCAAGAATGGTCGAAACTTTCATTTTTGTCATTTTAGCTTTGGGTATTTATATACAAGTATGGGAATAAAATATTTAATCTCAATTCGAGATGCTTTATGCCACTTGTCACCTTGAAAACTTACCACTTATTTTACCTACTTGTAATTTTTTTTAGACATTTCTGTTGTTTTTGGATCATTGATCTTATTTCAGTAATAAAATCAGGTAATTGAGAGTTACTTTTTTTCTTTCTAAGTTCCGTGAAATAAAATTTCTCCCAAATATTATTCAGGAAGAGAATAGGTTAACCGGCCCATAAACATATACGCCCGCCGGTCACATACGATCCTCCGTAAAGGTTTATCCGACCCGCGGAGAGATGCGGCAATCCAAATAGATTAAACCCGGACCAGATATTCCTAAAGGATCTCCATTCATAAATAAATAAATATTTACGCAAGTAGCGAAGCAATCTAGCGTTATTTCCCCAAAAAAGCAACATTTAAATTTTCATGTTTCTAACTGTTGGTTATATACTCTTGTTTTTAACTGTTAGTTATGTATTCTTGTTTTTTAACTCAACTACATATTCTTGTGTTTTAACTCTTTACTACATATTCTTGTTTTTAACTGTTATATATTCTTTTTTTTAACAGTTAGATATTTTTGCTTTTAACTGTTAGTTACATGTTCTTGTTTTTAACTGTAATATATTTTTGCTTTTAACTGTTATATATTTTTGCTTTTACCTGTTGGTTATATATTCTTGTTTTTAACTTTTAGCTATATATTTTTGTTCTTGACTGTTAGTTGCATATTCTTTTTTTAAATGTTAGCTATTTATTTTTGTTTTTAACTGTTAGCTATATATTCTTGTCCTTAACTGTTAGTTACATATTTTTGTTTTTAACTGTTAGCTACGTATATGCTATTCTTTTCAACTGTTATATATTCTTGTTTTTGACTGTTAATTATATATTATGTTTTAAATGATATTTACACTATCAGTTAAAAACAAGAATAAGTTCTCAAATGTATGCGAAACTGCAAAAAGCAGTTCGTGATAGCTGTCATTGGAAAATAACTGTTTCGCCCATTTCCACAAACCGGTCACCAGCGATAAAACTCTATCGCCAATGCAACGGATTTGGCGAAGTGTTTGGAAGTGTGGTGGGGGGGACGAAGAGAAAGAACGGGAGGAGAGCCCAAGAAGTGAAGCATTACCACTCCTCTAAAAGTGTCATCTGCTGATGAGTGCCACTCCTCACTTCAATTCATCTGGCTCGCGGCACAAAGCAAACGCGCGTTTTGGCGCAAGTGACACTTGTGTATGTTATTTATTTGTTTGTTTCATCCCGGCGTCCGAGTGTTGAAAACCTCAAGGCTGGGGAGCTACGCTTCGCTTGGCACGGATCTAAGTAGACTAGACGCTTGGCAAGGGATCCAAATATCCGTCCAGACATCGATTTTGCGTGGGAAAAAGAGAGCTTTTTTGCTTTGAGTGAAGCTGGAAAACCGCTGTTGTGTTCCTAGATGTTGACTTTTGCATATTTTCGACCGGCATGCAAATGGATTGGTCACACGATAAACGTCAACTATTAGACGCGTTTCATTGTTGTTGAGGAGCAAGAATCCGTACCATGATTCACGTCAACATGCGTCTTAGAAAATATTTATTTTACCAAGTGGACAAAAGGGGTGCTCTGGTTGGTGCTTAAAACTCAATAAATAAAATGGTGTATATCCCTGAAATTATTTTATTTTTTAAATAATTTTAATAGTTATATATCAAATTAATGACAGTATTCATTACGAAATATGAAGTGAGTCGTTATAGTTTGCTGAGTTGGCTCAAACATTTTCTCATATGTTCATATATGCGTATCATATCAATCCCCCAACAATGACAAAGACTATCTTGTCATTATTAGGGGAGCACGTTAAATCTGACGCGACCTAAAACGTCCTCACGTAGGCGTGATGAGGAAGTTTGGAGAGTGGAGTGACAGCTCAGGTGTTGATCTCGTCATCCGATCGTTGTTCAAAATTACGAGATGTTCTTCGATCTATCCCTTCGGGTTGGATCGCCAATAGCCCGTTGTGTTGCTCCAGTGCGTCGAAAGTATTCAACTACCTAACCTACTTCCAATAATAATGAAAAAGAATGGTAATGGTATTTAATTAAATTCGCACTGGAGCAATACAACTGATGCAAAAGGAAAAAGATAATTTCCAGAAAAAGGATTTAATACTTCCTTAGTGCTACTTAATGCAGATCTAGAAGTAAATATGTATTCAGGTGAATATAATAGAAAATCTTTGAGCAGTAGAAACTCTCGGAACACATTAGTTCTGGGGTCATGAAGTTTGCACAGCTTATTCTGCCTGGAATTTCTTGGTCAACGCAACAACGTCGTTCCCTTAAAACTGCAGAAGTAAAATTTATCATAGAAAATTTCCAAGAGACCAATTTTAAATCAAACTCTATTGTCTAATGCTATCACACGCCGAACAATCGAAAGGGGACAGAACAAAAGCAAGGGAAGCGAACAAATCTAGAAAAGCTGTTTCGACGACGCAACGAAACGGATCAAGAAACAGAGGGGCGACTTGGTTTGTCTGCAGTTGCAAAAACTCTCGGGATCATTAATAAATCTTTGCTGAACAACCTTTATTCACTCATTCGCGTACTTATATCAACAGAGATGCGTCACTTTCCTTGCGCTTACAGTAATCCTTTGAAAGATCAGTCTGGCAACCAAAAGTGACATAAAAAGACTGAAAATGCAATAATGAAAATAATCCATTTTTTTAATTTTGGACACAATCCGAAACAAAATATCGGCGCTACGCAACTGGTGCTTAAACAGATTATAACCTTAGTCAAACTGGTAGTCAAATATTAAAAGCTTAAAAAGTGACTAATAAAGATGACAAACAAGTCAATGGTATTTCTGAGGAGCAAACGTCTACCACCATCAGGGCCAAAGTGAAGAGGAAATCTGGAGTTTATGTTTATTCTTGAGAATCATGATACCACCACTCGCGCTTAGACTCGAAAGTTCTTGTACGCAACAGTTTGTAGTTTTTCAGACATCGCCAGAGAAACTCCTCCGTTTGATGTAAACACGAACATTTGTCAAACTCGAGTTACAGCGAACTTTGCTTAAAACCTGAGAATTGAAGGCTGCACAGGTCTGATTCCTCTGGGTGTATTTCTCTCTCCTGTGTCTAAAACTTTCTTGTGCATGTATGTCTATTACATGGTCTGTCTGCGGCATTGCCAAATATAACCCCTTGAGCCATAAGACCCAACTAACCTAATCCCTTGCTTAAAAATAAATTTGAGTATCGAATTCTGGTATCCATCCTGAGACGCGGTTGCTCAGTTGGTAGAGTCCCAGATAATCTATCAGGTTGAGTTCGAAACTTGATCCAACCAAAGACCGTTCTATACGCGGTGCAAGTTAAATCTGTCGTGGCCTCAAATATCCTCACGTTGGCGTGGTGTGGACGTTTGTAGAGTGGGGTGCCATCTCAGGGTTTTGGTCTCGTCATCAGACCGTGGTTCAAAGTTACAAGGCGTTGTCCTTGGATCTTCCACTTCGGGACGGATCCCGGATCGTCGATTGTAGCCTGTTGTGTTGCTCCAGTGCGACGTTAATTAATTACCTAACAACCGGTATCCATTGTTAAATTTTATTCCGCAAGAGAAAAAGTTTTTTCTCGTTTTTATCAATCTTCTCTAAACGTAAAGAACTAAAATCTGAATCGTATTTTGTATTTTTATGAGCATAAATACATTCTATGTTTTGCTCAATAAGTCAAATTTTTTAACGCACAATCATCGCCAATTAATAAAGGCAAAAAATCCAATGCCTATTTTTTCCTGCTCAACTTGTTGAAATTCTTGTCTTGAAAAACCTCGCTGCCGAAGGTATAACCGCTGCCTTTCTAAACATGCCTATTTTTTCCTGCCTTGAGTAGGTGTCGATAATTTCGAGGAACTCTCGAGCTCGTTGGCAGAAACCCATCACTTCGTAAAGGAAAGGTGCACTTACTGCCATCTATCGGTTGAAAGAAGATTTAGAAATATTAATAATGCATAAGCACTACTTTGCCATCACGCGAATAACTAAATGCTCAATGGTGTCAACATGAGGGAAATTGTAAGGGGTCCAAGTGAATCCAAAATATGAAGTCACCCAAGTTGCTTCATATGTGGATTATCAAATGTCCCGACAGGTTGGTCTCTTTGTCCCGGTTTGAAAAAAACGTTGAGGTAGCTTTTTGAGAAGTATAGGTCATTGCTTCCTATAATACGAGAAAATTTGTCCGTTTTGAATGCGCTTTGAGAGTAACACTGACAGTGATCCTTTAGGACAGTGTTCCAAAGTGGGTTGTAGCTTCCACTTTGGGACACTGTTCTAGAGGTTCAAGAGTGCTTCAGCGCCACGGGGGAGGTTGTTGCGCTGAAGTACTTACTCATGGTGGCAATGCTGGACCCAGGGGTAAAATAAGCGTTGAGGTGCAATAGTGAGTTATAAGGTGGTAAAAGAATTGTCGCCCTAAAAATGTTTCAAATACATTCTTATTTACTTGGTCATACGCTCACTGCAGTATTGCATTGTCATTGATTCGTTTAACTTAAAAGGGGGCCTGGAACACGTTAAATCTCTCATGGCCTGAAATGCCCTCACGTTGGCGTGGAAGCTCAGGTGTGACCCCATCATCTGACCGTGGCACAAAATTATGTGGTGTTGTCCTCGGATTGATGCTGGACCGTCGCCAATATCCTGTTGTGTTGCGCCCAGTGTGACGTAATTAAAAAAAATACCTTAACTAAAAAGAGGTTGGTTTAGTGGTTTTATGGCGATATTTGGCCGCCAGACACGACATTCAATATTAAGCAAGAGACACACTCATAATGAAAGATTTACTGATCCAGAAGAGAGAAATACACCAGACAAGAAACGAACCTGCGCCGCCTACAACTCGAAGGTTGCGAGCGCAGTGGGCATACCCAGTGAGCCACGACGGCCCCACTTAAAAGAGAAACCGACTGCAAATAGTTTGATACCTGAAGATTTCAGGATTGATGAAAATAGAGCCCAATATAGATGAATTGACAGTACAACAGTACTCATCTTTCTCATTAGTAATTTTTAATTTTTCTGATTTAATTTGGGAATTAATTACCAATAATAGTAAGCAATCTAGCGTTTACGTGCTGCTTATTTTTGCTTCATTTTCAAAAATACTTTGATAATTTCAGTTCCAAGTTGTTTTATTTCCGAGTTAGCCTTTTGAAGTAAATATTTTGGGGAAATTCAACAATCGTAGGCACAGCCACAATTGCAATTTATTATTAGTTGAGGTAGTTTTCCAGAAAGGAGGAGGGAATTGTCTTTGAAAAGGGGGGCGTTGAGCCAAAAAGGTTTAGGAAACTATGCTCTAGAGGTCCTTCGAAATGTATTTTCGTCGGCAGAAATTTCCCCCGTCCATCCCAACTGCTGCTAAAGATCGCAGGAACAGCGACGGGTGCTGATCTGTGTGTATTGTTTGTTCCGAAATAGAAAATATCTGCAGAAAAAAACGAAGCTGATGATAATTATGCGATAAATTGTAAAAAGTATACTTATACGAAAGAAATGCTCATTATTATTCGGTTGTTCAAGCAAGACAAGAGTCCATCTATGTGCTAAGTGACGGTCTGAATAAGAGTATGGTAGGTATTTTTAATTAACATCGCACTGGAGCAACACAACTGGCTATTCGCGACGGGATTTATTCGGGATCAAACCCGAAGGGAAAGACCCGAGGATACCACCACGTCATTTTGAACCACAGTCGGATGACGAGATCACACCTGAGCTGGCACCCCACTCTCCAAACTTCCACACCACATTTTGAAGGTTTTCATTTTAGGCACAATTTTGCCCTTGTCGCAGAAGTATATTCCAGTCCATAAATATAAAAGTCCAGTGCTGTGCGCGTAAACTGAATGCTTTCATGCACTCGATCTTGGGTAGGAAAGCAGTTAATTAATTCCTTCCTACAGTCCTCCAAAATAAAGAGTTCACACAATCAATGCAACCCCCACCAGATCGATATCCTTTAGCGCTTAATCATCTCCAATTACTATCAATGTATCACCTTCACAGATTGATATCCCAGGTGCGCTCTGTACTGACGTAAAATATGGAAATTGTGGCATCAGAGGATTAAGCAGCAAAAAAGTAACAGACAGCAATTCGTTATCCAAACGAAAAGGGTGGTTCAGTTGCATCAAAAAGCCTTATAAAACGTAACAAGAAAACACAGAGGTCATTAAGCCATCAATTTGCGGCGATGACAAAATGCATGGAAAAGCAATTCCCATATCTCGTATGGGAATTGCTTTTCCCATACGGCGATACGGAAGTAGGGGCCACAACATCGGGCAATCTGACAACACCATGTATCACACAGATCTCGCAGTAATGGGCCTTATTTATGAGATGCAGTCCAATTTCCTCGTTTCCGAAACCTATCATTGCATCTTTTCGTAACCGCTCATCTCAGAGTTGATGCTACTTGAACACGTAAGAAATGGGAGGGTGCATGCCCAGCCGAGAACACAAGGAGGATGCCTCTGTATTTATTCCCTTGTTGGGGGACAGGATATATCTTGCTTGGGGACATTTTGACTGGAGATCATTGTTGTAATGTATGCATTAGAACATGGGCTCATCTCGTATTTCATTTCTTCTCTCACAAGAGGGGGAATGTGCGGCATAGGTTCGATTCCTGGGTGTATTTCCCTCCCTCCTTCTGTGTCAGAAAACTTTCCTTTCGTGTGTTTCGTCCCGCTTAATTGAAGAGAAAACGCTTCTTTGCGCAGCATGGCGAGATATGATCCATTTGTCAGAAAAAGCAACCAATCGGCAAAAATTTAGAGAAACGTTACGGTCTAGCACTTCTAACTGTTTCTTCCGTCCCTTCGAGCTATTCTATCCGGCATTAAATCAGTAAAGATTAATGTGTGTGTGTTACTGATTTCAATCTTCATTTCATTCAATAAAAATAAAAAACAATTGATAAAAATTTAAATTTTCGAACACATCATAATAATCATACGTAAATGGTACGTATAATAATATAGATATCAATCGAAATCTAAAAAAAATTCATTAAATATAAATTATGTTATTTATTAAAATTCATTAAAATTAATTAAATAGAGAATAAAAGAATTTTTAAATTATGAATTTGTGTGCATTTTAAAATGCGGGCCATTTAAAACAGTTCCAGGTTGAATTTTCGAAGCCAATTCACCCCTGATTTCGAACATTCACATAAATTAATCGTTATAGATACTTCTTACTCAATAATATTCTTCGGACCTTGTCGATACCAACATAAAACACCACGAACATCGTTTTCACGAGACCAAAACAGCAACAGGAATATGATGGCGCATTAGCTCCTCTCAAAGTTTGGGAGTCGAAAAAGTTCGCGCATGCGCAGATGCTCCGTTCAAAAGTTTCAGTTCGCACTTTGGCTGACGAAAGAGATCGTCACAATTCAATACAACTGATATTGGCAGTTTATATTTTCGGTAGTATATGTAATACTCATGTTTTTCATTTCTCCTTTGTTTGAAAGAGATAGATAGTTTTGATTGGTTGGTTGTGTTTGATTTTATGGCACGAGGGATCACATTTGACCAAGTTAGCTAAGCAACATCAAGTTAATGGACACACACAAATAAAGTTTTACTGACTCAGAAAAGAGAAATACACACTTGGAGGAATCAAACAGCTGGTTTTGGAAATCAGCTCTTCAATTAGATTTGAGTATAATTAAGCTCAGGGGATCGGCTCATTAAATCACATAAGACGTTTATTTTGCTATTTAAGCAAATTTGGTTCGAAGTATTTGCAGATGATATTAATATCATTGCTCAAACTCCTGCAGCATTAAAACAAGATTCCTTAGTCGTGGAAAATAAAGCAAAGAAAATGCTTTTGATGATCAATCAAAGCAAAACGAAGAAAATGGCATGTACATCATGCATCAATCTCTATTTGGATACTGGTTCATATATACAGCTTGAGAAAGTCGAGAGCTTTATTTATTTGGGCTCAGAAGTTAACATCAGAAATGACATGACCAGAAATTAAGAAGAGAATAACTGCTGCTAATCATTGTTTGTTTTTGGACTACGTGGTTACTTGAAGTCAGATCTGATCAAAAGAGCCAAATTACTAACATACAAAATTTTAATTAGATCTGTGCTCTCCGTTGCCTCACATACTTGGACAATGACCTTAAATGTCGAAAATGCTGTGCAGACTTTTGAGAGAAAGATTTTAAGAAGCCTGTTTGGTGTCATACAGACAAGTGGAGTTTGTAGGAGGTTTAATTTCGAGTTATACCATCTATACAAAGAACCAGATAATGTAAAATACAAAAAATAGAGAGAATGCGGCATATCATTCGAATTCGCGATGAAAAGAGTACAAAAAATTCTGGACATCCCAATTGGAGTTAGACCTAGAGGAAAATCAAAACTTAGATGAATCGACTGCGTAGACAAGGACTTTGCATTTCCAAAACTAAGAACAAGAGAACTATTCCTAATTACAAGTCAATATTTAACGGAGTCATCGAAAAGGTCAAGACCCACAATGGTAGGTAGGTATTTTAATTAAAGTCTCACTGGAGCAACACAACGGGATATTAAGACCCACAATGGACAGTCGAGCCAATGAAGAAAAGTTCTTAAGAGGTAGAGAGAGAGTTTGATCGATACCATTCTATATATATATATATATATAATGTAGCCAAGCAGCCCCCAACAATTTTTCCATACGTACGGCTTTATATTAGCTCTTCTTTCTATAGAAACAAATAACAGATGTACCCCAAAATTTGGGTTGAGCTTTCTGGAAGGTAAGATAGTTCAAGCTCAAAAAAGGTTTTAATTAATAAAAAGGAATAATCCGAGATATTGCCATTTTCACATGCCTGTGTGTAGTTGTCCCATACGAGAGACAACGGAATTTCGCTTGAGCATTTAAGCACTATTTCAAATTAAGTTATAAAAACTAATATTTAAAAGAAATCTGTCAAAATATAAGTAAATTATTACGGGCATATAGCTGCGCATTCCACGGCATTTGTCTACTCTTCTTGAATGAAGGGAAAATTCCGTTATTCATGAAGAGAAGAAATATGGACTAGGTACTTGGGTTCATGCTGGTGTTGGTCTTTTTCCTGAATAAAGAAATGTAACCATACCGCAGAAAGTTAATGTATGCTTGACTTAATTTATACATTTCTAGACTTAAAATTTTGAAAAGTACTAATGTTAAAAATTGTGTAAAGAAAAAATTCCAGTATGTCATATATTTCACTAACTTACGTGATGCGGAAATCGGCGTTATTTGTCTATTTTCGAGTGGCAACAATGAATACAAACAACATAAAATCGACCTTGGGGGATATATTATCTAATTTCGCCGCTTAGTTTAAATATGTTGATTTTTAGCTGTGGAGCTGTATAATATTGCAAAATCTACACGGAAGAGCTCTCCTCTCTAATGAAATTCTTTAAGTCTCATTACTTAAAGCAATGAGAAATCATTAAGATAGAAATCAGCGCAGAAAAGATAATAAGAGCGGAATTAGGTTTAAGGTCAAAATTGCCGAATCGTCTTTAAATAAGGAAATGGGACGAAATTGAAGTGGTCAGTCAGAAGCTAATTGGTATAACATGACTGAGGTATGAACTTTGGCCATACATTTTATTGGAAATAATAATTAACACCAGTAACACACGAAGATAGTTTTATTTCATGTGGAGTTTGAAATATGAATATGAATGCTGTATTCATTTTAAATGGATTTGAATAAGATATGAAATGTGAGTAACGGCATTTTGCCACATCAATAAATACAAGCAATTAACCCTCTAAGAGGTTTCGACGAGATATCTCGTCCATCAAGATCTGACCAATTTTGCTATTAACGATATATCTCGTCATCAGGAATACTGATTGAATTCTGAATGATGAAAATATTGCCGTTTTTTGATGATGACGAGATCAAGATCAGGGTCAGTTTTCTTCTATCGACGAAATATATCGTCCATCAAGATCTGGTCAGTTTTGCTTGACGAGATAACTCGTCAAGACAACCACCAGGAGGGTTTAAGAAAATCTAGCGCAGATGTTATGCGTGGATCCTCTGGTGTAAAATAATTTTTTATTATGTAAGTGTGCAACTCCATGGCTAATAAAGCAAAAGTCCCCTACCCATAAAATCTTGTACAATTTTCCAATATAACCTAACCTCTCTTCAAAAGCATGCTAAGCGTGCGCCCCTGTACTGTTAATAAGAACAAAGAAACTCAAGCAGGAAAATATTTCAAGTCATAGAAGGAACTATTTATTTACAGAGATAGTATTTTAAGCATTTGCTTAGCTCAATATATCATAATCCTAAGTTGAAAAAAATCTTGGCATTTGTTTTGCATGAACTGGAACTTTTCAAAATTGTCTTGCAATAGCTCAAGCTCGTCTGTCATCAAAAATACCGCTAACTTCGGTCACAATCTGTTTGGCTCCAACCCAATGGTGATTCCTAGAAACGCTATGAATAAATATTTCCAGATCTCATTTGCTGTCGTTGTTGATGCCATCTACAATACGTCGAAAACATCAGCAGACTATTTCCGAAATGTATTGTTTAATCTTATTTTACTATTTTCCTTTTTGAATAAAGCGCTTTTTAACTTTTTACTTTTCTTTTCATGTTCACATACATGAATTTTAATATAGTACAGTGTTTTATTGCATTGATGCTTCTTTGGAACTTTAATTCGTTTTCTATTAGATTTTATTCGGTCTTGCTGGCGCAGCTAAAACATTCTAGGATCTTAGGCCATAAAACTCCAACAACCTACCAAAATGTATTGTGAAACATTTTTGAGCGGCCTATATTTTAAAACTTACATATATTTTTAACTGTAGGTTTTTAATTTTTCTGCACTTAATTAGTAACTTTTAATCATTTTATATTTTATAATTTTCATTTTTCATTTTATATTATATAAAAGAGTTTTAATTAAAAATGTTATCATTAATTATATTGATGAGATTGTAAGCAGGGTGGAATAGACGAGCCGTTTAAAATTTATAAGAAGCAAAAATCAAGTCGAGTTTACCAGGTGACAAAACCATAGACAACAGATAATTTTAGGTTTTGGCATTTTTTTACTTTTCAGCCGTATTTCAAATTTTTTTAGTAGTACTACTATCGTAAATTACTCTAACTGTTACTTTTATAACTAGATACATTTTCTGATTCCCTCTTTTCATCATTTTGTACGGCTTTACTCTGCATAACCAGTAAAAAGATAGTATGAACAAATAAAAACACTTTTAAATTAGTTCTTGCAATTACAATGCATCTTTATAACAAAAAAATTCCTTCGGTGACATTCTATATACGCCAGCACCGGTAGAAAAATTTTGAGCTCAGAAATTTAATAATAAAGAAAAGCAGAACTAATTTATTTTCCTCGATTGATTCCTTTACACCATTTTGATAGTTTAATTAAACTGCTTGAAATCAAATTTAAAGAAATACGTAAAACCATCTGCCATCATTAAAAATCATATCTGCAAAACATTTTACAATCATTAAAAATCATATCTGCAAAGCATTTTACAATCATTGAAAATATTATCTGTAAGACATGCAATCATTAAAATATATATGCACTAAAAATATTAGTATTCGAGATCTTTGAATCGTTAGAAAAATGAAATGAAGTAAGAAATATAAGCTATAAATGATTCCTTTCCACAAAAAGTTGGCCACTATTATTAATCTGAATTTAATTTAAAACACGTCATAAAGAAGCTTTTATATCGGGCATCCAAAACTAATGTAATTGCACGAGTAAAACAAGAACTATAGATCGTTGAAATTCGCCGTTAAACAATCACCTTTGTGTTTGTTCATTAAACATTTCTCACTTCTTCTATCGTGATCCACTTAAAATGTTCATAGTTTATGCGTCATTAAAAGAAAATTATGCACGTCTGGTATTAAATAGTGTTGAAGCCAATCACGAGCACCAGACCAGAAAACTCGCGAATGCGCAATAAAACATGATGTAGGTAGGTAGTTAATTAACGTCACACTGGAGCAACACAACGGGCTATTGGCAACGGTCCGGGATCAATCCCGAAGTTCTAAAGACAACGCATCGTAATTTTGAAGGGGCTGCGGTAGCCTGGTTGGAAGAGCAAAGGATTAGCAACCGAGGATTGCGAGTTCGAAACTCGGTCCAGCCAAAGACCGTCGTGTACACGATGGCTGGTTAAATCTGTCGTGGCCTCAAATGTCCTCACATTGGAGTTTTGTGGAAGTTTGGAGAGGGGGGTGCCAGCTCTGGTGTTCTAGTCATCTGAACCTGGTTCAAAATGGCGAGGATCTTTCCCTTCGGTATTGATCCCATACCGTCATCAATAGCTCGTTGTGTTGCTCCAGTGCGACGTTGATTAACTACCTACCTGAATTTGATATTTCATTTCAGAAAGACATATTATCTTGCCCATTGTATGGAGACTTCTTACATGTCGCTTTATTCCTTTCCATCTCGTCTCACGCGCTTGGAAGACTCGATTGAAATCAACCTTCCGTGAGCCATTGTTACCCGAAGCACTTACAACCCAAGCAACACAAACGCACCCGATGATAACCCGTATCCATTTCACGGAGCAAATGCAAAACGTCTGTGCGAAGGGGTTCAGAAGAGACTAAAGGAAGGATTAATCATTTAGGGAGTTCATTCTCTTTGTAAAGACTACCGCAGCCATCTACATTTTAATTTCCCACTGCTGAACAAGGAACAAATTTATTCCGCCGGGATCGGGTCACGAACTCAATCTTGGAAGCGCTGTTGCTATTCATGGCTAAACTAACTTTGGTTCTGAGTGGCTCTGGGCCTCGCCACGCCTCGCTCGCATACCAAAAATGCATTAGTTTTCAATTTGGACGTGGCAACACCGGGGTTCATTTCGTGTTCAGCATGTGAGTGCTTTTATGGTGATATATCGACGGTCGGCCGCTGCAATTACGGGGTTAAATGAAGCGAAATGAAACTTTGTAACTTGTTCTCTGCGATGTTTGGTACTGGATTTGAACACGTGGCCCGCTTGCATGTTATCAGATTGGCTTGAATATGAATTCTGATTCTATGAATTCTTTATTGTCTGTATGGAGAGAAATACACCTAGGGTGGAATGCACCTGACAGGAACCGAACCTGCGCGTCTACAACAGGTTGCTAGCGCAGTGGGTATACCCACTGAGCCATGACGACCCCTGTTAAGAAGGTTCAAAAAACTGACATCTGCAACAAATAAAGACAAATTGACCAGTGTAAAGATATAAAAAGCGTAAAACGAATCAGGGAGGGTTTTGCAGTGAAAACACTAACAAACCATTGAGGAATAGCCCGTTGTGTTACTCCAGTGTGACATTAATTCAAGTACCTACCTAACAAACCATTGAGGAAAAAAACATATTCCTTTAAGAACTAATTTTGATTTATCGCAGTTTTGGCCGTTTGGCATTCTTTTTAGTATGAGAGGGATTTTCATCGGTAAACAAACAAGATGGTCTGCTAAGATTTTACTTCTGCTGTCCAAATCTACAGTACCTCGCATGATGCATATCGAGGTTACCTTAGCTATGCCTAACAGCAACGTTTGGAATCAATCTAATTGGCACTGACCAATAACTTATCATATATCAATTCGGAATTTATCCTCTGGAATGTTTATTGTGTGTGTCGAAGTGCCGAAATTGTATTTGAAAAACAAGCCAACTGACGCAAACAGGAAACACGTATCGTCGCAAAAGCACTACCTACATTTAATTGACAGAAATGCCTCATAAGGACAGCTGAAATTCCATTCGAGTAGTCCCATGTTTGAAACACTAAATTTCTGTTGTGTGCAAAACACATTCTTTTAGGTGATAGGCTTTCACCCATAAAGGTTAAAAAACAAATTTTTAATTATGTTTAAGTAACACATTTTCTAAGGAAAATTTTTCAAAAAATATTTTTTGAGCACGGTGTTACATATATCGGTGCTAGTTAACTTTTCAAGGATTATTTAGCACAATGAGACAAGCAAATCAACCTACCTAATAATAACGACCGATAAATGGTTCGACCAATACCGAAACAGAAAGTATTTTCCAGATACCAATCAAGACATTAGTTCCAACAAGAAATATTTCGCTATTCCGAAAGTTTAATTATTTTTGTCTAGACAAAAGATACTTGTATTTTGCCTAAAATAACTTCGGAATTTTTTCCCTCCAACTTTCCGTGCTCATGAAATCATGCTGACTAGGATAACGTTAAACATACTTCTGCGTGTGTTCTCGAAACGTAAACGATCTCTTTAAAAAATAACATACCACTAAACACTCGTAGAAGTGTGTAATCTACCTAAAGGCTTAAGACATTTTCCAAGGTTGAGAAAATTCAATAAGCCACTGTAAAAAAAATTGGTCACAGTGACGTAAGACAGTTTGCCTTCCAAGTCACTTTTGGCCCTTGTTTGTAAACAACTTTATTTTCGGTAGGTTTCCATTTGAATTCTCTTAAAAATTCAGTTTTTAGATACTTTCACTGCCACACGAGTAATTAATTTTTCCTATGCCTTGTGAGAAAAACCCACAACTTTACAAGCTCACAGCAGAAACGTAGATGGAAACTCGATAAATATAAATGAAGAGATGCAGATAACGCTTATACAAAGTGATTAAACTCTACTCTACTCAACTCTACAGAGGCCACATCGACACTTTATCTCAAAACCAAATTAGATGATGGGCAGAGCCAAATTGCGAAATAAAAAAATGAATCCAAGTACTCAATGTTTAACATACACAATTCTATAAAATGTTCTCTTATTTTTCTGTATATTCAGAGGAGTTATCGTGTAGCAAAAAAAAAATAACTGTAGAGAGACAAATTAAACCTGACTGTATACATTTCTGTATACATTTTGTATACATTTCTTATAAGCAAAATGGGAAGATTTATAAATTTTCGAACCTATAAAACAAGACTCCTTATTACTGTAAGTACATTGCCCCCTTTGATCTTGATCCCTAGTACTATGGTACCGGGGATCCCTCTATATGGATGCCCTGGAAGGGTACTAGAAGTACTCGATATTTAACTTACACAATTGTTGTATGTCTGGCTTCTTATTTCTCCAGTACACAATTGTACAATTTTGTTTTTATAAGCAGAATGAACAGATTTATAATTTTTTGAACCTAGAAAACAGACTCCACATTACAGTGTGACCTCTGCTGTAATGTGGTCTATTTTCTAAAAAACGTCAGCGTCATAAAACCCAACCAACCCCACTCTAGAACAAAATTTCACATTTCCTGCATCCCTCTAGACCTCGATCCATGTTACCGCTGATCCCTCTATATAAGGTACCCTGAGTGAGTACTACAAGTACTCAATATTTAACTTACACAATCGTCTCAATTCTCGCTTATTTTCCTGGAAACAATTGCACACTTTTTATAAACAGAATGAACAGATTTATAACTTTTTGAACCTAGAAAACAGACTCCATATTACTGTGTGATAAAATCCAATCAACCACTTAACAGTACAAAACTTTTCACATCCCTATAGACTTCGATCCACGGCATAGGTCAACCCTCTATACGGGGCAACTTGGGTGGATACTACAAGTGCTCAATACTTAACTTACACCAATCGCATAAAGTTCCCTCTTATTTTCCTGTATGCAATTGTACGTCAGTAAGCAGAATAAACAGATTTATAGCTTTTTGAACCTAGAAAGCAAAACCTCCCTTATTAGACCTCGGTACCATGGTACCGGAGATCCTCCATGTAGAACCCTGATTGAGTAAACAAGTAGTCGTGTAAGAAAAGGAAAATGCATGCTATTTAATTCCTGTCTTAATGCATTCTTTGAATTCCCTTAACTCATAAAGTATAGAAACACCTTTGATACTTTTAAAACAAAACTCTTTCTGCATCTAGTTCTCTTTTACAATGAGCTCGTTAGAATACATTTGCATTCCTCAAAACAACTGGAATATGCATGTAAAAAGCTACCATAATTTATCAGGTGGCAAAACTGCATAAATGCCGGTAATTGTACTTTAATTTTCGATTCATTTCATTACTTTCTCAGATGGCAGCATAATTTTAGCATATTTGCATTTGATAACCGTTTTATGAAGGGAACAATTCAGCTTAAACAGGTGCGTTTATGAAGGGAACAATTCAGCTTAAACAGGTGCGTTTATGAAGTTGAGCGAATTCTTTATTGAAAATGGAACTTTTTAATTAGACAAACGTGATCCCTGAAAGCAGAAGTGCGAGTTAATGAATCCTCTTTATTTGCAGTCTTTGCACGATGAAGTAATATTCAGTGTAACAAGAGTTAATTCGATTGGATCACTCCCTTTGTGCATTCAAGTGAATCGTAGTTATGAAGGGATTTCTTATGAGAGAATAAGGAAGGTTGAGGTATAACAAGTTTGGAGAAGAGAATGATTTCAGGAAAGTAAAGGATGATTTAAGGAAACGATTCATATGACTTCAGCAATTGCATACAAGTATTTAGATGGTTTGGAGGGTTTTATGGCGCAAGGGCCATATTTGGTGATACAAGACATGCAATATCAAGTAATAGACATACACACACAATGAAAGTTTTACTGACACAGAAGAGAGAAATACACTCAAGGAGGAATACAAATATATAGATTAAATGTTAATGATATGATCCATAAGAATTATTTTCGTCAGTTTAAAGCATAGTTTCACGAAACGGGAGCTACTGCCCACCTGTGAGCGATAAAGGAACCGTGCGGGCTACGCTGGCCACAGGGGGGTTGGATTGAATGTAAGGGTTTTATGGCGCAAGGTCCAAACTTCCCCAAACACAAAACTGAATACAACCCAATAAAAGTATAAAATATTTAAGATTTAAAAGTCGAAGATAAAGATAAAAGATAGATTTAAAGCATGAAAAATACGGAGATGATAATTAAAATATTCAAAAAATAATCAGATAATAAAACAAGATCATCGTCTGCAGCAGAATTAATAATGAATAATTTGATTTACAAATGTATAAAATTTTGAGTGTGAAATTTAAAAGATGGAAAAACGTTAAATGAGGTTTAAAAAAGCCACAAGTTGGAATTTTTTTTTTGAGGAATGAGAATGAGAAAAATAATCGTCAAATTCTTTCGAAATGACCGATTCTCCGACAAATGACGCGTCAAAAGAATCAAGAAGAAACTTGCAAAAGTCACAACATTAAGATTAGCTATTTTTTTTGATAACCGAAACCTTCAAAATTTATCTTTAAATATAATAGATGAAACAACTTCTCTTTCTGCATTTCGGACGCATAAATCCAGCTTCAACGGCCTATTGATAGTGCTGTCATTTCAACTGGTTCACTTGAAGCTCACGAAGATCGATCGACTCACAGCGAGGAAAAGATCGATTCAGTACCTGCTTTAATATATCTCCAGGCTCAATATGATTTAACGACAAGGCGAATTCGATACAATGAAACATCGAAGGAGCGCTCTGAAAAATGGACCTGACAGTTTTTACCGAAAGACAAGTTATCATGACACACTTTTCAGAACGCAATCGGAATATCTTGTGACGTGCAACAGGTTGGCAGCAGACATGATGGTGACACCCCTTTTCTCAGTGTGGTCCTAAGATGATTGCTCTTAATGTGAGATAATGAGATACACACAATCCATTTATCCTTTCTTGGAAAGTTTCCCGATGTTACAAACTGACATTGCATAGCAAGAGGAGACATGACAGATCATATAGAACTCGCGATTTCTGGACAATATTTTCAGGATTTGGTTTGAGATAAATGATAATTATGAACCATGAATAATTTATCAGAGACGAGTTGTTTGATGGTTGATGTGTTATTGATTTTGTTGGTTGATGGTTTATTGATGGTTCTATGGCGCAAAGTCCAATAATGGACAAGCTGTGAGAACGAATAAATCCAACAGGACACATTATGAATCTTAAAAAGCATCCAGTGCAACAATAAACAGATACAAAAAATGCAAATGAGAAGGATTTTCAGTGTAAACAGAAAACGGAGATGTGGTACGCGCATTGAGGTTACTTTAAAATTAGTTTATCGCCGTTTTGGAGAGGTTTGGCGGTGACAAATATCATATCAATATCATATATTATATATCAATTCTTAATTTATTTGGAATTTTTATTAGCGACTTGGCGGAAATCGTATTCGAAAAACAAGTCGTGATGTCGCATTCTGAATATGTACAAGCGCGTTTAGTCACAAAAACACTACCGGAACATCTAGCTTGTAAAAAAAACCTCTCATAGATGGGGCCGCGGTGGCCCGGTTGGAAGAGTAACGGACTAGCAACCGAAGGGTTGCGAGTTCGAATCCAGCCAAACACCGTCGTGCACAAAGAGGGCTGGTGCACGTTAAATCTGTCGTGGTCTCAAACGTCCTCACGTTGGTGTGGTGTGGAAGTTTGGAGAGTGGGGTGCCAGCTCAGGTGTTGCCTCGTCATCTGACCGTGGTTCAAAATTACGTGGTGTTGTCCTCGGATCTTTCCCTTTGGGATTGATCCCGGACCGTCACCAATAGTCCATTGTGTTGCTCCAATGTGACGTTAATTGAAAAATACCAATACCAAATATACCTCCCATAGATAACACGAAAACAAAGTTAAAATTCAAATTCTTTAGTAAAAAGAGTAAACAAGATAAATATAAGATCATCGTCGTCAGCAGCATTAGAAAGAGCGAATGATTGTTGGTTGGTAGGTAGTTTAATTAACGTTGCTCTGGAGAAACACAACACATGCTATTGGCGACGGTCCGGGATCAATCCCGAAGGGAAAGATCCGAGGACAACGCCTCTTAATTTTGAACCACGGTCAGATGACGAGGTCGCAGCTGAGTTGGCACCTCACTCTTCGAACTTCCACACCACGCCAACGTGAGGACATTCGAGGCCACGACAGATTTAACATGCACCAGCGCCCTATATAAACGACGGTCTTTGGTAGGATCTAGTTTCGAACTCGCAACCCTCCGCTTGCCAATCCGCTACTCTATCAACCGGGCTACCACGGCCCGGTGAATGATTGCTGATGGAAATGGTGACGTAAACAGATGAAGAGATGCAGCTTAAAAGACACGAAAGATAAAATAATGCATGAAGTCTAAAGTGTGTGTGGAATATTAATTCTTATTGCGAACAGAGAGAGGAAAGAGACAGCTTGTTGAGCGTCATACATGAAGTGCTGGAATAATCCGGTTTACGTCTCAAATGATAAAATTCGTGGTAATTTTTCTGAAATTGGGCAATCTACTGTGATCTCTAATCATAGTCTACTCAACTCTGCTAAACTACTGTGATCGCTACTCAGTCCATTCGAAAATGGCACTCTTCAGATGCAAAGAATCTACAGTGCAAAGTGTGTCCACACTTTAAATACCACTAACTTTCCTCTCAGCTTTCATAAAACGATTTCCAAAACCATCCATACACACTAAGAAACGTGCATCTTTATCTTATATAATCGTTTTATATCGCAAAATTTGTTACCATATAATTGTAACTAACTAGAAAGCATTTTAGACTCAAGTTATTGATCTATTTACGATGATGAGCCAGAAGGGAACTCTGAGGACCCCTCAAAAATATTGCGTTTTCTTATTTTTTGTCTCATCGCAAACAAAGTATAAACACATAGAACACTTCTTCCTTACGAAGTGCAATTATTAAATTAAACAGTTTATTTAATTAATCATTCAGGACAAATATAAAAGAACAATAGATACTAGATGAATTTCGAGAAATCGGACATTTATTTAGTGCCATTGTGAGCACAAGTATTAGGAGATTTCTGTATTAAGATCTACCAAAATACAGGGTGAGTTTAAACTAACAATACAAACTTCAGGGGGTGATAGAACACAATGAAACAAACACTTTTCACCATAGAATGTAGGGTCGCAAGTGCAGCGGTTGGCCGCTAGAGAGTGCTTTCCATTTCGGCACAAACACACGGTCCGATGCAAGTTGGAAAGGAGAAGAGACATGAAATATGGAAACAACGCTTTAATGTCAAATAAACATCAATAAATGCTTGACAAAACAAAATAATACAATTAGATTTGCAGAAATTAAAGGTAAGTACAAGGAACAACGGGTAAGAAAGAAATGACATGTACAAACATTTCCATGAGAAACTTTTCACATGGAAATGAAACGACATGTACAAACATCAGTCGGTAAATACAAAGCAAATGCACAATTACAGAAGCTGTTCAAAATGTCGACCACCACGCCTCGCATCGCCGACGGAACGTTTTTATACAAGCGTTTGACTGCGCTCTCTAGCGGCCAACCGCTGCACTTGCGATAATACATTCTATGGTGAAAAGTGTTTGTTTCGTTGTGTTCTATCACTCCCTGAAGTTTGTATTATTAGTTTAGACTCACCCTGTATATCACAATAACCTCTTACTCTTGAAGCCAAATGATATACAAAGACTTCGCGAAACTTTTAAAATGTGGTTCAAAGCATCATTTGACGACACAACGAAAAGTTTCTAGACAAAAGCTTTGGATCCCCTTTGAAATAAAATGGCCCCGTTGCTTGTTTATCCCCAAAAATGCTAGAAATTCTAACAATCTGAGCAATGACTGATCCCTAATGACAGCAAACCGCAATTTGGCATCTTCCAGAAGCAAGCTCAAAGGAAACCACACACAGAACCCCACCCCCTCATTCGTCAAATACCTTACTTCATAACTCAATACGTTTTACAACCACGCTGTAAACAGTTAGAGGGAGTCTTTTAATCCCACAAATTACTGATTTATTCATGTCACAGGAAATTCCAGAATCTATACAAACTCCTAGCAACTATATTATCATCAACCGCAATTCGGCACCTTCTGAAAGCAAGCTCAAGGAAACCACAGAACAATCTTGTAGTATACACCTGAAATGCCGCCAACATATCACCTTCAACGTTGTTATGGATTGATTTTCAAGCCACCCATCTGCACAGGACCGGAAGTGGTACAAATGTATAACTTCTTTAGTCATGCGTTATCTTTGTTAAATAGGTGGTCATTTTTAACTCAAATTACTAATAGGTTTGTCACAGGAAATGCTAGGATCTATGGCAATTGCTATAATCGGTACGGGTAGTCAACCTCAAACCAGCACCTTCCACAAATAACCCCAATGAAGTCAGAAAGTCATAGTCAAAAAAAAGTCTTTGTTTCCCCCTCAAATACAACTAGCCTATCGATAGTTTACCGCAAGTTTCCCAAGACCACCTTCTTCTCAAAAGCCACCAGTTTATCCCTCAAGCCATTTTTACGGTTCTATTTTCTAAACCACCCATCGACACAACACCAGACTACGCATCCTAAAATGTCTTAATTCATCATCTAATGCTCAGAGGCGAATCTAGACATTTTGGGTCCTTGGGCAAACGAGACTGATGCTGTCCTGTCCAAAACAAAATATATTCATTTAAAATGAAAGTAATTAGGATAAAATACACGCATTCGAACCATTTTAACTTTGTTACTATACAATGTTCTCAGTAGTAAATTTTTCGCTATTAGTTATTGAGTATGTATAAAGGCTAGCAAAAAACCGAGCTTTGTTAATGGCACTACTGGATGGAAGGTATGTCTTGTTTTGTGCTCAACGGACGCCAATTTAAATATTTTTTCTTCTCTTCTATTTTTTTTTACCTGCAATATGATTGCAGGTAGATGAAAAAGATGTATCATAAAGATGGAATGCAAGAAATAATATTCCCTTTACACTCAGGCACTGAAAAATATTTTTGTTTGGAAAATGTGTTTATATATAAAATTTTTTCAAAAAAGCCACTTTTTAACAAAAAAATTTCTGAAATGCCGCTAATTTAGATACTGGCTTTGGGGTCACCATCCCTGTTGCCCTCTCCCATAGCAACCCTACTAATGCTTCCTACCACCTGTCTAAAAAGTTGATAGCACTATTTTTAACCCTAGATTGGTAAAGGTATGCAAAATGTACGTACAGTGCACACACATTCATAACGTTACCAATCCTGGGTTAATCTCAAAGTTACCAATCTTGGGTTAAAATCAAATTCCTGATATGTTTATGTCGCAGGAAAAGAATCTTAGGCAATTATTAGGATCGTACTGATAGACAACCGCAACCCTTTCAGAAATAGGCCCAACAACAATCTTGCATCTACCTCGAAAGTCACCAGTTTATCACCCTGGCCATTTTCACTGTCCCATTTCTGAACCACCCATCCATACACCAGACAATGTATACTCCAAATGTCTTAATCCACAAACCAATGCTTCCTACCACCTGTCTAAAAAGTTGATAGAACTATTTTCCCCCTAGCATGGTAAAAGTGCATAAAATTTACGAACACATTCATAACGATACAAATCTAGCGTTAATCTCATAATGCTACCGATTTAGGGTGAAACTCAAATTAAAGATCTGTTTATGTCAATGGAAAAGAATCTTAGGCAAATTACTCGGATTGCATCTATAGTCAAACCACGACCCTTTCACAAACAAGCCCAAGAACAATCTCGCATCCACCTCAAAAGCCATCAGTTTATCACTCAGGCCATTTTCACTGTCTGATTTCCGATCCACCCATCCACAAATCACACCTCCAAATGTCTTAATTCATAATCCAAAACTCTACAACTGTCCAAATAGCAGATCGAAGTTTCCCTAATTTGGTAGTCGCTAATAGCCCATTTTGTTCCTCTAGTACGACGTTAATTCAACAACCTATCTACCCTAGATTGATAAAGATACCTAAAATGTATAGTGCAAACATTCATAACATTACCAGTCTGGTGTTAATCTCACAACTTTATCAATCTAGGTTTAATCTAGTAATGTTACAAAACTAGGGTTAATCTCATAACGTTATCAATTAAGGGTGAAACTCAAAATTACAGATCTGTTTATGTCATGTGAAAAGAATCTCAGGCAGTTACTCGGCTCGCATCGATAGTCAAACTGCAACCCTTTCACAAACAAGCCCAAGAACAAACCTCAAAAGCCAGCAGTTTATCACCCAGGCCATTTTCACGGTCCGATTTGCGAACCACCCATCCGCACAGACCACGCATCCTCCAAATGTCTTAATTCATAAGCGAGTGCTCACATCATCATCGGGAGACCACAACCCACGGATACAATTATGCGACGAGGGAGTGAGTGACCATGAATGCTAAAATCCTCGGGCAGTCGGTCGGAGCTAATAAAGTGATTTTGAGGCTGTTGTGCGTGCGGTGGGTCGGGTACTGTTATCGGGCGCAAGGTCAAGGCGCGCGGATGAAGTTGTTGCGGGGAGGGTCGGTTGCAGGGTTGCCGGAAAGTCTCCCGTGCATTGTTTGTGGACAGAGAGAAAAAGTGCACTGTCTTGATCCGGGCTGTCTTTTTGGAACAAAGGCGGGATGGTTCTGTTCGAGAGAAAGCGCCCCACAGGCAGGTATTCAGAAAATTATATCGGAGGTCTTGTCTCCTGGTTTTCTTTTGCAATCGGAAATCCGTAATAATAAATGAATACTTTTTGTTGTTTTAACCCTCCTGGTGGTTTGTCTTCGAGTCGAAAACCACCCAACCTCTGATGCAAACACCTAACAATCGCCAGTTCTAGGCAAGGATTAATTTGTTTTTCCAACTTGGGTCTTTATTCCCTTGGAGTAATAGAAACACTTTTGTCTCGACAAGACATATCGTCATCAGCAAAATTGGCCTGCACTTTACGAATTATTTCGTCGCAACCACTTGGAGGTTAAAACCTCTACGGGCCGGGGTAGACCATAGATGAAATATGAAAGTAGAGTTGGGCAATGATAACCTTTTTATGTGCCCAGGATTGTGTGACACAGACTAATTTCCCTTCACTAACTTAAGTTATGGACCCTTAGACTACTTTCGTCCGCCTAGTGGAAACGGACATTCATCACCTGATTTTTTGACGGGGCAGAAGGCGCACATCTATTATTAAAGAATAAAGGAAATATAAAGTAGAGCGAGCAATGGTAACGTTTTCGTGTGCCCAGGATCATGTCCGGAACTAGAATAAACATGACCCTTACACTACTTTCGTTCGCCGGATGGAAACGAACATTCATCATCTCATGGGTCCACAGGACGGGAGAAGACGTCCATTCATTGATGCATCGTCTGATTGGTCCGCGCGACGCAGTAGATTTTGGCGATTTCACCACTTTTGACGTCACTGTAGAAATGTGCCTTCACACACCTACCCTATCATGCGATTTTATATCGCCAAACGAAGCGGCCACATCGGCCAACCAAGTCGATTTTTCACATAGCAGTCAAGTGACTACTAATCGACATGTTGATCACAATTTTTGAAGCTCCTTTCGATGCTCAGTCTACTTATATTTCACGTCTATGGTAGCCCAGATGGTAAAGTCGCAGATTAGAAACCGGAGGGTTGCAAGTTCGAAACTCAATACAACCTAAGACTGTCGTGTATGTTTTTTCTGCCGTGGCCTCAACTGTCCACACGTTGGCGTGGTGTCAAAGTTTGGAGAGTGGGGTGGAAGCCCAGGTGTTCACCTCGTCATCTGACCGTGTTTCAAAATTACGAGTCTGTCCTAGGATCTTTCCCTTCGGCATGGATCTAGGACCGTCGCCAGTAGTCCGTTGTGTTGCTGCACTACGACCTTAATTCAACCTACTAGTATATTCTACAAAATTATAAGTTAAATTCTTTCTGCACATATGAGTATGCATAAAATTTTTAAATAGTTACATGAAGTTATTTTCCACGGGCATCTCATTGCGCCCGCGATATTAGCATATTAATTTCTGAATCCCCTTACGATACCCAAGGAAATGCAGATTATCACGTGTTGTTTTGTCCTAAGGTACAATGAACTTTTCAACTGTCCCATGGTCTCCCATGGGTCACTCAAAAATGCTCCCAGGGCCGAATTCGACTCTTTCATGCTTATTAAAGGCTCACGTTCACTAATAGCCAAGTTCGTAATTTACCAATTTGCATACGAACGCTTGCAGATGTTAAGGTCACGCAGTCTAAGGCTGACATATATGAGGATAATAGCTGTTTTTGACATATTTATAGAATTTGGAATTATTGATTCCCTTTTCAAAACATTCTTGTTTCACCCGATTACTGGTTTTTATGAGCCAATAATTATATACCGTTTTTTCCCTAAAAATAAGCTATGCTAATAAGGTTTAGAAAACTGTAATCACATGGGGTACGCAATCTATCATATGTTCCCAAGAGCAGAGGTTATTTCCATATTCAAATAAAAACAGAAGCCTCCACATTTTAAGAAAATTGCCCCAGTTAATGATATGCTATCGGCGTATTCTCATGCTTTAAACGGCAATCAAATATCGATGTTCAATTTGAAGTGACCGCTATGAAAATATTGATTATGGTCATTAAGCGCATGTGATTCTCATTGTATTCAATTGAAGAGGTTATTTCTTAAAAAGTCTATAATTCCTTCTCTTTTAAGTTGATCTTAAAACTGCTTTTTTTTAGTTGCGGTGATTTATGGTTTTGTTTTGATCCGTTCTTCACAAATGCGATAGGCCAATCTCTTTTTAAAATATCTCAAATGCGGGAGTCACGTCAATTAAAACATGCTAATGTCAAATATTTTTTATAAAAGCGTTTTCGTATATTTGTTGAGCGAAAATACGAGTTGAGTCAATGATGGTCAGAAACAAGTTATAAATTTTATTTCAGTGAAAACAGAGGGCTTCTTATAATTACATCATTATTCAAGTCTCCTCGTTTTTCAACCATGTCCCTTTCGCTTTCTAATCATGTCATGAAATAGATTCCATAATGTAATATATCCATAATATAATATTCCATAATGTAATAAATAGATTTCATAATGTAAATATGATTGGTCATTCTATTGCTATTAATTAAGCCATGGTAAGGGCCCAGTGTTGTAAATAGACTTGCGTGTTGTGATTCAACGATTTTCTCAGCAATTTGAAAAGCAAAACGACTTCCATTTTGCCAGAAGTATTTAAATGCTAACTTAAACCGGATGTCCTTACTTCCTATCTCTACCGAACAAAATAAGATACGGTTTTATGATTCTGCATAAAACCGCGTCCATTACATATTGAGTACGGTATTCAGTTCTTATGAAACGTCATTGCAATAAACAAATTTAAAATTTCAATGCACTTTCAAATCGTATTTTCAAATTAACATATAATTTCATTGAAAAAATCCCAAACTTTGCCGCCATTAGATTTGTCCCACTTTTTTTGTGTGTAAAAGGCACGGTAAGGCGATTGGCGAGCTGAAATCTGTACCTTGGTTTTAAAAAAAGGGCCACTGCCCAAATTTACTGATTTTGTTATGTCTACAAGCCACTTAAAGGTTATGAAAGTTACAATAGAAAGTGTTCATCCTACTCCTATCTCCGGCTATCAATCGACGAGTAGCCCAATAGAGTTCTAAAGTGAGAAAATATGGCTTAAAACACTATCAACAGTATTTGCGATTCTATTGTCAGGAATTTTAGGGTAGTCCTTGCAGTGCTCTCCAGTCATTTCGTCCAGTTCGCAAAGGGGACAGAAAGCTGTCAAGCTACTCGAGTAAGATGTAATGATTTGTAGGTAGTCATGTCCGGCAAGAAGTCGAAAGCAAGTGACTCCTACAACTCTGGTCTCGTCATTTCGTCCAGTTCGCAAAGGGGACAGAAAGCTGATCTGGCTACTCGAGCATGATGCAAGTGTCTTTGTAGGTAGTCATGTCCGGCAAGAAGTCGAAAGCAAGTGACTTCTACAACTCTGGTCTCGTCATTTCGTCCAGTTCGCAAAGGGGACAGAAAGCTGATCTGGCTACTCGAGCATGATGCAAGTGTCTTTGTAGGTAGTCATGTCCGGCAAGAAGTCGAAAGCAAGTGATTCCTACAACTCTGGTCTCGTCATTTCGTCCAGTTCGCAAAGGGGACAGAAAGCTGATCTGGCTACTCGAGCATGATGCAAGTGTCTTTGTAGGTAGTCATGTCCGGCAAGAAGTCGAAAGCAAGTGATTCCTACAACTCTGGTCTCGTCATTTCGTCCAGTTCGCAAAGGGGACAGAAAGCTGATCTGGCTACTCGAGCATGATGCAAGTGTCTTTGTAGGTAGTCATGTCCGGCAAGAAGTCGAAAGCAAGTGATTCCTACAACTCTGGTCTCGTCATTTCGTCCAGTTCGCAAAGGGGACAGAAAGCTGATCTGGCTACTCGAGCATGATGCAAGTGTCGTTGTAGGTAGTCATGTCCGGCAAGAAGTCGAAAGCAAGTGATTCCTACAACTCTGGTCTCGTCATTTCGTCCAGTTCGCAAAGGGGACAGAAAGCTGATCTGGCTACTCGAGCATGATGCAAGTGTCGTTGTAGGTAGTCATGTCCGGCAAGAAGTCGAAAGCAAGTGACTCCTACAACTCTGAACAACAATAGAAAAAGTGTCTCCAGTCAATACATTATGACCCTCAGGGGTATAGCTCCTTTAGATGTGTACGGGCTTCACGGACAAGATGTAGTGATTTTTCTTCTCCAGTGATTTTTCTTTTCCCATGGGGTTTACTATTTCTAGTAAACACGTGTGTCGCGCTCCTGGAATACCAAGCCATCTTTATCTGCTTTCATCTCACTATCCCTTTTTCCCTTTCCCGATACTTTTTACTTGAAATTGTCTGTCTTGTGTCTGGTGTAGCTTGGCCAAAAATATGACCCTTGCGCCATAAAACCCCCGAACAGCCAGCCACTGCCTTATGAAAGCATCACAACATTGGAAAGTATTATCTGTGCACTGTATTAAAAATAAAAATTACTAAACAAGCTGTTAACAAAGGCTAGTAAAACGGACATGGGCTCCTTTTCTTCTAAGGGGTACAGAAATATATTTGGCTTACTGAAAATCAAAACCCTTCTTCTCAAGAAAGTGCAAACCTTTCTGAAGAGAAAGCAGCAAGAAAAGAGAAACCACCTAAAACCACAAAGCAAACGGATTACCCTATCCGTCTTATTTAGCTCAATCAGGAGCTCCTCAGTTCAGCCGTCCGAGAGTGAAATTGCTCATAATGGGCCGCGAGAGGCGATTGGTTGTTTGTATTTACCATCTGTAGCAAAGCAGCCCGAGGGCGGCTCGAAACATGTTCCGAGCTCATGAGTTTCTAGACACATGAACAATGAGAAACGATATTATCATTAATCAAGGAACCTGTTTGGAGCTTCCTTCTGTGGATGCTCTCGTAATCTCTTATTTGTGCGAGGTTCGTGCTGGGTTGCGACAGATGTTCCTGACCTGTGATCTGAACAATATAATGAATATAATGAATGACCAAAGGACGTTCAAGCCCTTCCACAAATGAATCAGCATATAAGCTACAACCTGGGCTACCTACGATCAGGGTTCAGGGCTCAATTGAAACGATGGTAATCATGGCGAATGGAATCCATTGATCCAGCTCAGACATACGCATGTTTGGTTGGTTGATTTGGGTTTTGTGGTGCAAGGTCCAAAAGCGGACAAGCTGCGCCAAACACAAGATAGAACGTAAGCAAATGTATTGCAGATAAAATACTTTAAGATAAATTTTCTAACCAACAATAAACGGGAGATTTTAAAAATACACTACTCGAAATACATTGAATGTTTAAATAGAAATAAATATTCAAACGCCACGATTAAACAGAAAAATATGAGATTATCGTAATCAATATTAAAATAGTGAATGATAGTAAGAAATTTGATAAGGTTGATGAATAAATATGAAAGGTAAAAAATTAATGGAATGGAATTTAAAAATTTTGTAGCTTGTGAAAATTTAAAAAGATTCGGGTGGGGATTTTCCCCAATCAAATCTTGCAAGTTTAAAATTGATTTTTTGAAAAAGTATTCGTGGTGACAATTAAAAATAGGACAAAATGGACCAAAATAATGAAGGACAGTAAAAGGGACAGCAGATGCTCTGCATTTGGGCACCCTCTCTCAGACACACGTACGGATATTTTTGTCGTGACAATGATACAGCTGACAAATGTTAAAGACAAAGCGTGACGGAAATATATCATTGGACAATTTACGTTTTCTAATCCTTTTAGAAACACCGGTTTCAGTTTGCTGTGATAAATTTTTTATCTCGCCCAAATATTTTAATTTATTAAAGCTATAATTTTATTTATTAAATCTCTGAGAGATCCGATATATACGTTCGTCGACCTGCAGTTTACTCTTTATGACTTCTGACGAGTTTTGACCTTCCAGACCAATAGGATTCTTTCCTGGGATTTTTTCTACCAATAGATGTGGTTATTTAGTCATTACGTGTGTTGTAGGAGGAAGTAATGTTACACTGCTTGTAAATCTCGAAATGCTCGGTTAATTAAGATTGCGTTTTTTGTTGTTGATTTTTACTCGATTTATCGGTATTTAAATGTTATTAATTATTGATACTGGAGTAACGATAGGCAATATCTCTTTTTTCGATATTTTTGAATGATCGAAAAAGATTATTAACCCTCCTGGCAGTTGTCTTGACAAGGTTAATCGTCATTAGCAAAACTGCAGATGTCTCGTCATTAGAAAAAAAACTAACCAGATATTGATCTCGTCATCACAAAAAAATCGGCAACATCTGGATGACAAGATACCTTGTCATTAGCAAAATTGGTCAGATCTTGATGAACTAGATATCTCGTCGAAACCACTTGGTGGTTAAAAATATTCTAATCTTCTGTCAGCCCTCAGATATGCAGGTCAATTCGGCATGGACAAGTTAGACTGTCCTTTACTCCTCTCACTAAAGTCCAGTAGCTTGTGTCCCCGCTTCTAAGTATTGCCCTAGAGTAGTCTGGTGTGGGCTTGAACCCAAAAAAGACAGCAATACATTCTAAAATATGGGAAGGAGTTGCTACGATGTGGCGCATAGACAAGTTGTATAGTTCTTAACTCCTCTCACAAAAGTCCATTATCTTGTGTCCCCGTTTCTAAGTTTTGCCAGAGCAGACTTGAATCCTTAAAAGGCAAAGACAATCCAGAGTCAACATTTTGTTTGCACCAGTGATACTGTCTGAAAGAAAATAGAGTTTAAGATATCTTCGGGATTCTTAAAGTGCATTAAAGCTTATTTAGTATAAGCTTGCGCAGTAAAAGCAATTAGTTTTCACTAGTTATTCAGTAGCAAATATAACCGTCGGTCGGTTTCAATGAAAACAATGTATTTCAATGGACTTTTAAGTTTTCATATCACCATAAATCATTGACAAACATTACCAGTGAATGAGAAACTGAGGCAAGCACTACACATTGGTCCAACATCAGTCATGCGCCACCAAATTGGCTGAAATATGCATGCGTACCGACTTGTTTTCTATAGAGAAAATAAGAGTACGCATGCGCAACACCAAAAGGTATGTAGGTAGGTATTTTTAATTAACGTCGCACTGGAGCAACACAACCGCAACACCAAAAGCTCTGAGCCATCACGATTCAGATGCCTCGAATCAATTTCTCTTATTTGGCGTGAAAAATAATTGGCCCGTTTCCAGAAAGTTCACGTCAAATGAATGGCACAATAAATATCATGGCGTTGATAGGGAAAGGAACCAAAAAATATGAAACGAGCATTCTTAATGACGCCCAAAAAGAATAACGTTCTTCAAGGAACACTTTAACGAGGCAGCCAAAATAGATTCTTTTCCAAGCCTTGGCACAATAAGTTACCGTCGTCTTTGAAGTATGGTTTCGGAAAAGCGGAGAAATGGGAGAGAAAAGCCTCCAGTTGAAGAAATTCTCATTTTTTGGACTGGAATGAGGAGATTAATGTCAGGAGGCATCAAACTGAACAGACGTGACGGACATAATGAGTGGATGGCAGCTTGAAGGACTCAATCAACTTCAGAGGTTCGCCTCGATTTTGAGGCTGTTGGGGGTTGTTGCATTCTTTACGTACTGATAAATAAAGAAGAAAATGGGTAGTTTTTGCCAATGATTTTTACCTGTGTTTTTTTTTCGTACTTCGAAATACTTATTTCCAGCACTCGCTTCGCAAATTGAAATTTTTTTAACTAGTGGCTCCACTCCTTTTTTAATAGGTAATATCCCGTGCAATGTAGTCGTCTCAAATAAGTGGACTGTATAATTTAAACTTATTGTTTGCAAAATTACGTTTACATTAACAGGGCCCGTGGCTCTAAAATAATGATTTCAAGAGGAGCGCTTCTATGCGTCGGTACAATATTTTCTCTGGAGCATAAAGTTAAATCGGCGTACAGCTAGTTGAAGAATTAGTTAGAATTAGCAGCTAGTAGAATAGATGAAGCTAGTCGATTGGTTGGTTGATTTGGGATTTTTGGCGTAAGGTCCAATAGTGGACAAGCTGCGCCAAAAGCAAGATGAAATTCGACCCAGTAAAATGGAAATATTTAAAAATCTATCCAGCAATAAAATAAGTTGGTTCTTACTTAAAACATCTCGATCATGAAAAATAATAGTTTTTTAAACTGACTCATAATAAAAAGCACGATCAAATAAACACGAAAGTATAGAATCATCCTCGTCATAAACATAATAAAAAGTTTTGATGAAGTGGAGTTTAAAACATAAAAGATAAAAAATCAGATAGAATTCGAAAATTTTATATTTCGTAAAAGAGTAAATAGATTTGAGTGGGGATTTTCCCCAACCAAATCTTGCAAGTTTAAGATTGTGTAATGAAAAAAATACTGACTGGGACGAGTAAAAACAGGACAATCAATTAAAATATGGCGAATGGTAAAAGGAACTACACACGCGCTCACGCAGGCGCAGTCTTTCCTAATAAAAGATGCTTGTGAGTAAAACGCGTGTGTCGATGCGTTAAAGACGAGTGACGAGAGATGCGACGAGTTAAAGTACATCAGTGTGTCGTATTTGTAACGCAGGCCAGAAGCTAGTCCAAGATACGAACAATTCTGAATAACAAGAACACATATTCTAAAGACATCCTTTTTTAATATTGCCACAACTGGCGACTAAAGAATAAAAACAAAAATAAAAACTGCAAACGAATCTTAATTCTTCGTGGGCCAAAGTATCGATGCGCCCGTAAACCATAATCATTAGGCGTTCGCGCAAACAGGTTGTTTCAGTACGAAATCTTCCCTTTTCAGCACAAGTGTCTTGGATTTCTTACAGATATTTTAGGTTTAATGGCTCAATGCCTACCCAACAAAGCTCAAGATCTTGTATTTCAGCAGAAAATATGTTTGTCTGACGCAGGAAAAACTGCATAACGCCGATCTCTGGAGTCATGAAATTTGCACGCCTTAATTTCTTGCTTTTTTTCTACTGCTTTCAGCTTACTACGTCGTTCCCTGAAAATCATAAAGTAAAATTTAATTTTGAACAGAGAAGCAAGAGACCAAGAAATTGATTTTTAATCAAACTCGAATCAACACAAAATGTCAAAAGCCATCACGAGCAATCGGAAGAGGAAAAACAGAGCACGTGAATTGAGCAAAGGAAGCGGACGAAGCTCAAAAAGATATTTGACGGCGAAATGAAACTATTGAGGGAATGGGCGTAACTTCATTTGTCTGAAGCAGCAAAAAAAAAAAAATCTCGGGCGAAAACAGGTAGTATAATAATGAGACATTAAGGAAAAAGTCGATTCCAAGAGTTAAGCTCAAGATATGTATTAAAATGGAAGACAAAAGAGATGTCTTCCTGAAAATAAATAGCAAATTAAAGAAAAACGTTAGTCAACATGCATGCAACAAATCTAGGAATTAAAACATGTTGGTTAACATGAATACAGAAAATCAGAAATTAAACATGTTGAGTCATTCATGTCTCTGATCGGTCTTCATGATGTTGGTCAGGGTGGTTTGAAAAGTTCCGTTTCAAATCCGGGATAAGGCATGGATGTTTTCCCGTCTGAAGTGAATGTATGGCCTCTTTATAAACGGATTGTGCCTGGAATGTATGGTATACATGTAAGGTGCAACGTGAATCCCCCCCCTTGGTGCACCAGGGTTCCAAGTGGTTCACAATTTCGCCCTTCCAGTGCCTTGATGGAGAATGTTCAATTGGCCGGGCATTAGAAAAAACTACATTGTGAAGAAACAAATAAACGAATTGAGAATTAAAACAAGAATGTAAAAGTGTTTTACAATATATTTTTTACACCAGACATTTATGATAGCTTTTTTTAGTCGATGGTGGATGTACCATGCATACAAAAATCGCAATTGATCAGGTCATGATGGAAATGGCACTCCTAGTCAAAATATATTTTTGTGGCGGTTTCTACTCGTTCGATTGTTTGTGTAAATTTTAAATGCAGTCAAACAGTTTTCAACTCTTACTAGACCACAAAATATTTGAAGTGGGAAAAGAATAAATTCGTTCGAATCATGGTTGATTTGTCAAGAAACTTACAATAACCTAAAGAAGGAACAATATACAAAAACAGTTTAGTTGGTTGTTTTGGGGTTTTATGACGCAAAGGCCATACTTGTCCAAGCTGCACTAAACACATAAGACAAGTGAACAATGCTGTGAAAGGAAAAAAGATGGATTGGGGAAGAGTAGTGGGATGAAAGCAGGAAAAGATAACTTGGGTATTCCGGGAGGGCAACCCCGTGTTTACTAAAGACAGTAAACTCTATGGAAAAAGAAAAGATCACTAGAGTACCTAGGATCGGTGAAGCTCGAACACCTAAAGGGAATGATCTCCTGACGACCCAAAAACAGGTAAATAGAATTAACTTCGCACTGGAGCAACGCAACGGCAATTGATGGCGGTCCGGAATCAATCTCTCGAAAGGAAAGATCCTAGGACAACACCTCGTAATTCTGAACCACGGTCAGATGACGAGGTCACACTCTATCTGGATCTCCGCTCTCCAAACGTCCACGCCACGCCAACGTGAAGACATTTAAGGCCACGATGAATTTCACGTGCACCAGCCTCCATGCACACGCCGGTCTTTAGTTGGATGGAGTTTCAAACTCACAACCCTCCGGTTGCTAATCCGTTACTCTTCCAAACGGGCGCCGTGGTCCCACTTTTTAAAAGAGCTATGAAATATAAGTACTTGTACTTTTTTCCAGTGTCAATCGCAACCACAGTAGAAAACATTTCTGAGGCAATTAGCTGTTCAAGTTGGCGAGACTTTCACAGCGATCGAGAGCCAAACAACGGCACCCAAGCGGTCGTGCCGAGGAAATAATTGGCATGCTGCGTAGGTAGTAATCTAGGCCGCCGCCTAATGATAGGGCCGATGGGGCGGAAAAGGAAAAGACGGGGGCCCTTTCGAAATCGGCGCCATGTGGGGCCCGGCCCCCCCATCTCGATTTGATATCTCCATCACTCAACCCGTTGGCAGTTGGGATCATTTTTTACATACTCATACACATGCCACGCATCTTCTTTTTGGGTTGGCTAATTCCTGACCGTGCGCAAAAAGCGGACGATGATGATTGCGATGGGGATGTCCCAGATGGTGGCGATTGCCATGGTGGTGGATTTTTTTGTTTTTTTTTGGCCGGTTGGGACCGAATCCGGGACGGGGGATCCCGCCTCCCGGGTTTTAATTTGGCGTTGCTGCGTTTCCCGTTATGGGCTTTTAATGTCTTCATCTCGGAGGATAGTTGCTTTCAGGACTCTATTAAAGGAAATAAACTTGGCGTTGGAATGCGGCGGAGGTCCGATTTCTGTAACTTACCCCGGGTGAATTTCTTCTCTTCTCTGTGAACAAATTTTCCGTGTGTGTGTCCGTTTCTTGACGTTGACTGTCTTATGTTTGGCCAAATATGGTCCGTGTGCCATAAAACCCAAACAACTCCATAGCGTTGAAATGAGGCGTGTGGATCATGAGAAAATGTTAACCATTTTACAGTGGTACCTCTAGGTAGGTAGTTCATTAACGTGCACTGGAGCAACTCAGCGGGCTATTGGCGACGATCCGGGATCCATCCCGATTGGAATGATCTGAGGACAACACCTCGTAATTTTGAACAACGATCAGATGACGAAAGGCGTCTCTAGGAAAAATAGAGCTTAGAGAAAATATTGAGATGGCGTCCTTGTTTAAACATTTGACTATGAATTTGTCTGTTCACGAGCACGCTTTGAACGATTAGCTAGTTCGTGACGCGTTACAAGGCGACTGTGGACGTAACGTCCAGATTTTAGCCGATTGTTCGTGATGCGAACGACTCTGGACGTAACGTCCAGATTTGAAAGCAGATTTTTTTCACAGGACATGCCAGGCTTCTCAGCTTATATTTACGCTACGTCGCTGTAGATTGATGAGTGTCCATCGTTCGGTCTTGTGACTCGATACCAGAGTGAGAACGTGGAAACAGTCAGAGGAGGTGCAATGAGGCTTTTCGAAGACGTCTCTGGTCCAAATAGATACCCCATGATGTTTTTACTATTCTCATACAGCTCATTTTGGCTCAGCCGTACAACAATCCCCCACTTGGGGCCACGACCAGTGTATCGTGCCCGAACAAACTTGTCGTCATATCGAACAACATGCTTCAAGAACAACCATCAAAGAACTACATTCTTCACAGTCATATAGCAAATAAAGTCTACTTCTCAAAGGATGGCCCAGCATAAGTGAAGCTAGGGATATACCACTAGCAGCTAATGGAACACGATGGTAGTCAGGGCCGTTCCTGGGCTAGAGCTGCCCACATGCAAACCTTAACAAGCCGTCTTCTCTTCTAAAAAGGCATTTTATTATACTATGCGCATTGATCTTTCAGCAAATCAATTGAATTCGGAACTGTAAGCTGCTGTTCTGATGTGCAGTACGTCATTATTTGCTAAATAAGAACAAATCTCTGCACTGGAGAAATCCGCAGCAGACATTGTTGATAAAATTAAATATCGATTTAAAAAATAAACAACCACCATAAACATACAATGATTTATTATGCAGTAAAAAAAATTCCTTCTACCCATCTGTTTACTACAGTAACAGAAATCATGAAAGGAAATGTTTGACAGTTCAACAGATTTTACAATCTCAGGGTATTTTTACCATCCACTTTTAAATGTTATAGTAGTCTACTTTTTACAACTATGTTAGATGGTTGATTGGATTTTTATGGTGCGAGAGTCATATTTAGCCATGCTGCGCCAGACACAAGATACACACTACAATGGAAGTTTTACTGTCACAAAGAGAGAAATACACCCAGGGAGGAATCGTACATGCACCGCCTACAACTCGCAGGTTGTTAGCTCAGTGGGCAAACCCACTGAGTTACGACGGCTTCACAACTTTGTTAGAACAATTTTGACATTTTTTCAATGATGATGAAAAGATGTTGAACAAGATGATATAATTAAGGTTGCAGTCAAAGACGAAATGAAATTTTACAAGTGCCTCAATTTTTACGAGATGGGTCTACTTCCTTGAATACCCTACTTGCTTAAGTATGTTGATGTTTTACATAGATTTAATTTGTAAATATGTTGAGTAAATGATGAACCATAATACAAATTTATTTTGTATCAAAAGAAAATAATTTAAAAAGGCATGTTACTTAGGAGAATTGCCTCGAATGCTGTAGGCATGGTCAAAGCTTTTCTAAAGTTGCCAACCTGTCATCACAAGGTTTCTGGTTGGTTGGTTGGCTTAGGTTTTGTGTCCAGAAATGAACAAGCTGAGCCGAACGCCAGATAAGATGACAAAATCACACAAAGTTTTTGGGCTGATTGTCTTAGACTTGTGAAGGAGGGTTATGTAACCACTCAAGCATATCAATATTGGTTGTTCTGTCGCTTTGCGGTCATGTTTTACTATCCGAGCATATCAAAGTTGAATCAGGGTAAAGTGGAGAATGTGTTTGAAGAATTTTTCTACAGCAGTAATTTTAATCAATTTGAGAGATAAATCTGCTTGAAAAAACACCGGAAAATGATATCAAATTCCTTTTTAGTGCTGATACCATATGCACGGTCAAGTTTGTGTCTGCAATCTTGGGAAAATCAGAATTTAATAATGCACGATTGGATTGACAACCAATTCAAACTAGGATCTACGATTCTATTTATTGGCGATTTTCATGGAAACGTTTAGGAACCCCTGAATGATATTTGTAGAAAAACTGGTAAAACTACCATCTTCACCTTCAGTGTTGTAGTTATTGTGGGTCGTAGTGAAGTATAGGATTCAATTTCAAAACGCAACAAGACATTCATCAAACTTCAATCATATTCAAGTATACGGTGACAGAATTGAATTCCTTTAATTACATTTCAAATAATTCAAGGTTTTCATGTGAATCTCGAGACTCATGCTGTCAGTCTCCCATGAGGGATCTTTTACATTTGTACACTTCAAGAAATCGATAAGGAAGCACAGAAATGGGAATCCAGAACGACAATGGGGACAACTGACCCTTTCACCTTACTCATAACAACCACTGACCCGAACAAGTTCCAGCACCAGAAGCTTTGAACCACACGTATCAATCACCTGCACCCCGTCAACTACACTGCAGTATGGCTATTGCCATACTGCATTGTAGTTGACGGGGCCATGCAGGTTGGCTGCATTGTAGTTGAGGCCATTCTGCATTGGAGCTTAAGTTCAACTCGTTAGACAATTACCTGAATTTATTGTTCCCAAAGAATTCACCCAATCATGAAAATTGCCTACTAGCAGAACTTTGAATACCAATTAAAACTTTTTTTATTACATTACATCGATAATATGTGTTGGATACAGTGGGCTGCACTACCAGATGTTTCCAAAAATGGGGAAATTAAACCGAGGGAAATAGTACTATAAAACAATAGCACAGATATATGGTGGACGAACAAAATATTGTTTCCTTAACCATTGGGTAAATTGACATTTACACGGTTGAATTTTATGAACTCGGGTATTTCGTATTCGGTAGTATCAAGTGAAATCAAAATACTTAATTTATTTCACATCAGAGAGTGAACCTGTCTTTTAGAATGACAGTTTAAATCTCAGAATTATCAAGATCACTTTTATATTTTAGAAAATCAAATTTGTTACACAAATCTTAATCCAGGTCTATATTTAATAATTTGAATGATATAATAACATTGCTTTTTGTAAAGACCATCTAAATCGATTTCCACCAAAATATAAAATACACTGCTGGCCACCGTAAATGCAACACCCTGAAGGAAGCATGCAAATAATATGAAATTTACAACATGCATTAGCGGAGGTGAGATATGCAAATGATTAGAATTTCAGCGCAGACGCACATCACGCGCGCCTGTGGCGCCACTTCAAAGCGCTATTTAAGGCTTGGAGATTTCGACGATTTCAAGTACGGCAATTGTGTTTTTCTTGTGGTTTAAAAAAAAAAACGATCAATTATGCCTCGTAGAAAACAGCGATCATCTTTTGATCAAGTATCCGAGTTCGACAGAGGAAGGATAGTGGCCTACCGAGATTGTGGATTATCTTTCAGGGAAATCGGTAGTCGTGTTGGACGAAACCAAACAACTGTAATGCGGATATGTGATCGTTGGATGCAGGAGGGTACGACGGACCGACGTGTTCGATCGCATCCACCTCAGTGCACCACTTCACGTGATGACAGGCATATTGTGCGTATGGCAGTGACGGATCGCTCAGTCACATCACGAACCATAGCACAGCACATTCAGTCTGTACCGCATCATCCAGTGTCTGCGTGTACCATTCGACGCCGTTTACAGCAGAGTGGTCTGTCCGCAAGACGTCCATTGCTTCGTCTACCCTTGACGCAGAACCACAGACGTTTCCGCCGCCAATGGTGCGATGAAAGAAGGATGTGGACGGCAGAATGGAATGAAATTGTCTTTACTGACGAGTCACGCTTCTGTCTGCAACACCACGATGGTCGGATTCGAGTCTGGAGACACCGTGGAGAGAGGATGCTGAAAAGCTGCGGTATGCACCGCCACACTGGTCCTGCACCGGGTATTATGGTATGGGGCGGTATTGGATATCACTCTCGCACTCCTCTAGTACGCATTGCCGGTACTTTAAACAGCCAGCGCTACATCTCCGAGGTGTTGGAGCCAGTTGTCCTTCCTTACCTTCAGGTCTTGCCTACAGCCATATTTCAACAGGATAATGCGCGACCACACGTGGCACGCATTGTCCAAGGGTTCTTCGTCAATCGCCAGATTGAATTGCTTCCCTTGCCAGCTCGCTCTCCGGATCTTTCGCCGATAGAAAACATGTGGTCCATGATTGCTCAACGATTGACCCAGAATACATCCCCAGCTGCCACACCAGATCAACTTTGGCAACGTGTGGAAGCTGCTTGGTCTGCTGTACCCCAAGAACACATCCAAAGTCTCTTTGAATCAATGCCGAGGCGTGTGGCAGCGGTGATCTCCAACAATGGCGGCTACTCTGGCTACTGGTTTTGGCAGGAACCACACTTCACAGAAGTCTATAAATTTAATCATTTGATACTTGGTCAACATGTTATCTACAAAATAAATTTTGTTGTGATATCTCTTGTCTTTCTTGGTGTTGCAATTTGGGTGGCCAGCAGTGTATATAAGGAAGATATGTATATAATATGTATATAAGGAATATTCTAGGAAACTAATTAAACATTATCAACTCAAAACTTTAAATGCTTATTCTAGAAACAATTGGACTTGAAATTTAATAATAAGATGTTAAATTTCGATGAAATTTAATATCGATATCGAGTGTTGCTATTAAAATTATGAAGTTTGTGCATAGTTTTATTCCAAGACATTCTCGTATGAAAATATTATACATATCAATTATGTTTTATACACAGAAGAAATTGTTGAACGAAACCATAAGAAAATTAAACTAATTCAATGCAGCCCTTAAACGAAGTTACCTGATTATAATACGAGCTTTCAAAAGCAAGTACAAAATGAAATATTTTAAAAAGATACATTTATGTGAGAAAATTAGAGAAGTTAAAGAGAAATTTCAAGAATGAATGTAAAAAAAAAATTAAAATGAGGACTGCTATAAATGTATTCCATGAAAAGAATATGCATTGTAGGCATAGACCTAGTTCGAATACCTCGAAGATAAACAGGACAGGCTCAAAGAGCTATTGAGCAGTGCCATCGAACAAGATACCAGAAGGGTCAATTTCATGCCTAGAGTCACCTGAGGGATAATTTCCAGGATTTTGTTGACAGGTCGTCCCTTTTTGAACATTTCGTAGACTATCCCTGTACTGATAGTAATTCCGTATGTAATCTGTTGATTCTACGTATTGTACAGTTTTTAAGTCATTTTTCATTATGATTTTTGTGATTTCTAGGGAATATTTGATGACTTTTTTTCGAGATTTTAAGGGGGTATTTCAATTTACGTCACACTGGAGCAACACAACGGGCTATTGGTGACGGTCCGGGATCAATCCCAAAGGGAAAGATCCGAGGACAATACCACGTAATTTTGAACCACGGTCAGATGACGCTATAAATCTGAGATCCCCATACGAAGTTGGGCCGCGGTGGCCCGGTTGGAAGAGTAACGGACTTGCAACCGAAGGGTTGCGAGTTCGAATCCAGCCAAACACCGTCGTGTACAAAGGGGGGCTGGTGCACGTTAAATCTGTCGTGGCCTCAAATGTCCTCACGTTGGCGTGGTGTGGAAGTTTGGAGAGTGAGGTGCCAGCTCAGGTGTTGCCTCGTCATCTGACCGTGGTTCAAAATTACGTGGTGTTGTCCTCGGATCTTTCCCTTTGGGATCCGAGGACAACACCACGTCCGAGGACACACACGAGGACGACCTTTCCCTTTAGCGCGAGGACAACACCACGTAATTTTGAACCACGGTCAAATGACAAACCTTACAACTGTATGGTTGGTGGTTTTAGGGCGCAAGGGTCATATTTGGCCATGCTACGCCAGACACAAGACATACTATATCAAGTAATAGACACATACAATGAGTTTTACTGAAACAGAAGAGAGAAATATACCCATGGAGGAATGCTCCTGACAGGAATCGAACCTGTGCAGCCTACAACTCGAAGGTTGCTAGCGCAGTGTGCATACCCACTGAGCCACGACAGCCCCCTACGACTGTATGAACAAGTCTCGAGTTAATCTATGAATCAGCAAATCCACGGATCAGGGTTTAATCACGGATTATCCAAGAACTTATTCACAAACCAGGAATTAAGTGATCTACCCTTTAAAGCGACAAACTCGCTAATAGCGAGTTTGTCGCTTTAATCGATAAATCGGTCGTCTTCATCCATCACGTGGTATTGTTTACATTTCTTATGACGCCCGAATCTAAACATTCCATTCTGGCCAAATACTTCAGCAGCATTGATCAATATCACCAGCAGCAGGTGCAAAGTGAAGTATAACATGCATTTTCATTTTTCTTTTATACATAATAAATCCACAAAAGCATTTTCTGCGACGAATTTGCATCTGCCGTGGTCAACGCAGCTGCACGTTTGCGAATAAACTATATTCCGAAAGCAAACATCACCGAAGTTTCATCGAAAGAATAATTTTTTAAAAATTCGGTACCAATCTTAGCTACCATATCGGGTATTTGAGAATTCTTAGTCAGGATGCTGTAGTTTAGTACAGAATGAAGTGTACTTTTTTTTAAAAAAATTTTGTTTACAATCTGCCTTACTTCCTTCGCAGAAAGTTAGTACTGCGCATTCGTTAACCCTCAACAAAGTGTTAGCCGCCCCGATTTCGGGGAATCCAAATTGAGCACCGAAATGGCAGTTGGAGCCACTGATCAGGCATTGTGAATACACGGCTTCTTCGAAAATCGGGGGATTATCGTTGATCCGCCGCTTAAGTCGACTTGTGAATACGGCGGTCGCAGTATGATACCCAGAAATTGCTTACACGGGCTTATTTAGAGGGCGGGGAACAACCCAAGCTTGCTGTTCTTCAATCTTGATGTTACAAAAATAAATGTGGATTTCAGTGCCACGTACGTTAGTGAAATATATGGTTGGGTTGTTTTTCATGGCGCAAGGGCTAGATGTGGCCGAACTGCGCCAAACACCGTATGCATATAAATCAAAAGTCAGGTGATATAAACTAAATATAGTTTCCAAAACCAACGTCCTTTAAAAATAAAAACAAGTCTTTGTGGTACGGATCTGTTAAAAGTTCATGTAAAATGGGGCGATAAACACACCAAATCGACTGAGTATGGTAGTTATAATTAGGGCATTTTATTAAGATGTGTCTGACTGATAAAAGTGTTGCAATTGCGACACATTGGAGCAGTTTCTCTACGTAATAGGTGTCCATGGGTAAAACAAGTGTGTTTGATTCGGAGTCTTGTCAGTTTTATATCGTAATTTCGATTTAAAATCGTGAAATATATGCATGAATGAAGAAAATGAAAAATGAAACTAGCCAAACTGAGAGTTAACATCAAAACTGTAAATTTGAGGTCCTGAATTGAATGAATATGAGTTGAAAGGAAAGTTGTAGATATATTCTAAGGAGTCTTAGAATACGATATATACAGAAGGTTCGAAGTTGCTTGGACGGGCTTGTTTAGAGGGCTCGGGAACCACCCAAGCTTCGAGGACAAGGTTTGTCAGAAAATAGTCAAACGGCATTTGCATACGAAACATTTGAAATTACATCAATTTGAATCGGTTGTTAAAGCACGCGAAGAATCGATATCTGTTTTAGGTCTGAATGGGAAGGGATTGGACGACAAATAAAATACCTTGTCTAATTCGTCTAGACTTGAGTGATCAAGGCCGTTTTCAGAGGAAGGGCCTACGGGGCTCCAACCCTCCCCGAAATATTTCAATTGTTAAAAACAATGAAAAACACATTGAAGATAATCGAAGTTTCGTTTACCATACAGGTTGGTTGGGTTTTTTATGGCCCAATGGTCAAGCTGTACGCAAACGGAGGTTATTCAATGATTCTTAGATTAATATTAATTCAATATTTCTTAGATTTTTTAGATTAATGCTTCTTAAGCAGAAGCATTAATCAAAAAAAATCAAATGTTTAATACAGCAAGTTTCGAGTCCAAATTTAAATTAAGCCTAACTATAAAATCTAAATACAGTTTATAAAACCAATGTCATTTAATAATGTTCACAAATAAATTCCTGTGTTCCATCAATAGGTTCTTTAAGAATAGATTAAAAACTCCAAATCGGTTTAGTCTATAATTGTTGAATATTGAACATTCGATCAAAATATTTGTTACTGATAAAATGGTGTTGAACACATAATGGAGCAGGTTTTCCGCACAGAAAATGTTTATATGTAAAAAATGTCTACCCGCTGTCAATTTTACATGACAGCTTACGACATAAGTTTATAAAACCAATGTCATTTATGCAAACAGATAAATTTCTGTGTTCCATCAATAGGTCTTTTAGGTTAAGATTAAAAGCTCCAAATCGGTTTAGTCTATGATTGCTGAACATAGAACATTCAGTCAAAATATTTTTTACTGATAAAATGGGTGTTGAACATAATGGAGTAGGTTCTCCGCACGACAAATGTAAACAATGTACGCCCGACACGAGGCCTTGTTACTTTCATATGCTGATTCCTGTTCAGATTTGTGTTATGAAATTGTTTTATTTATCACACACTTAAATGCACCAGATATGTCTGAAAATGGTTTAAAAATCATTGAACGTCATGTTCATTTAGCATTACGGTCTTCCTACTGGGATTGTAAACTTGGAAAAAAGATTGGGACCTCTTCGAAATTATTTTCTCAACCTGGCTCTTAAAAAGTCTATTTTCGTGGTGCGACATTTCATTTGCTTTTTCCTCTCGTAGAGTTTCGCCAACCGATCGATGCCGTTCATTCCAAGGCACCCCTGCAGCAACGCAGCGCATGCGGATAAGAAGACGTAACATGACCCCCACAAATCACGGACCGTGATCTGAATATCCAATCAGATGCAGCAGCACGGATTCCCCACCATCCTCCCCCCACAACTGCAATTTTTTCTTCTCCCGTTTTTTTAATGGATCTATCTGTTAACCTCTGACACGGCATGAGGATGTTTTGAGATGCGATTTTTCCATTTTTTTCTGCTCCTCTCTTTTACTTTTCTTTCTTTTCTGCTTCGTTTTATCCTCTTATTTTCGTTTTTCTTAAGAGTTATTTTAACAGAAGAGGATTTTTACTGGAGAGAGACCAGTTTTTTCAATGTGGGTTTTTCGCTGTGGCATTATTTGGGGGAGGGGATGTCTGTCGTTCCCCGTAGCGGACAGGTTCTATGTCCTCTCCAACGTAAACTGAGATGGAGAGGTAAATACGCTGTGACATAATTTTGAGTAAATAGGCACTTTTTTTCGTTCTTTCGGTCTGTGGAAAGGCATTAGGGGAATATATCTGAGAACTCTGACCATTAGTCTGTCCAATAAGCTGTGCTCGTGTATTCAATTCGTTTTTTCGTCCTCAAGAGAGTTTTTTAGTTTCCTTTCTCTTTCCAAGTAATCTTGCACTCATTCGTAGAGAGTGAAAATTATTGTCTTCAAGGTACAATTTTGGTCCGCTCACAGAGCGAATCACTCGTCGTTACCCAGTGGCGTTCATTAGTTAGGGTCCCCTAGTGCGATAATTCATGATGAAACCATCGTGAACCTTTACTAGTATAATTGTTTAATTGAAGTAATTGCGCAAGTCTTGAAAAGAGTTAATTTGAATGGACGAGATAGTGGAGCGCATTGGGGAAATATATCTGAGAATTCTGGTCATTACTTTGTCCAATAAGGTGTATTCGTGTATTCTCAATTCGTGTTTTCATCCTTAAGGAAGTTTTCCTTTTCCTCTCTGTCCCTCGTCATTTGACCGTGATTCAAAATTACGTGTTGTCCTCGGGGATTGATCCCTGATCGTCGCCAATAGCCCATTGTGTTGCCCTAGTGCAACGTTAATTAAATACCTACCTACCTTTCTCTTTGTAGGTAATTCTGCACTCATTCGCAGAGAGTGAAAATGATTGTCTTCAAGGCACAATCATGGTACTTGGTCGCCGCAGGCGGCCCCCTCACCTCCCGCCGAAGATTGGCAGGTTCAGAGGGGTTTTCGTGGCCGCCCACATGGTTGCGCGGTTCGCCACACCCGCCCACAGGGGACGCAGCCCTCGCGGCGACCGGTCCGGTTGCCGTCCTGGCCCGGTAAGCCCCGTCTCCGGGCAGCTTTCGCCACCAAGTTAGACCGTAAGTAACTCGAACACTAACTACCACCACCCGAAGTTCCCTGCCCAGCAACAGGGTTGACGACGGGAGGATGATCACTAGGGCACGCCTAGCCTGACCACACCAGACAGGAGGTACGCCCTTAGTCGTCTTCTACGACACGCTGGCCGCGCTGGGGCTATTCGAGAACCCAACCCAACACAGGGAGACCATGCCTCAGTTCCAACTTTGACGAGGTTTCCCCCGCCCCTCCAAACAGGGTTAACCACGTTTTGGCTGTCGCCTTACCATAATCTGGCACCTGCCGAAGCAGGAGATTCAAAGTTTGTCCGTTAGTCGCCTTCTACGACACGCAGGGCTGCGGTGGGGCTATTCTATTGCCCGACCCCACACAGGAAATGTACCATCCACGTCAGGCGTGGAACACACAAGTGAGCTACGACAACAAGACTCGGCCGGCCTCACACATCGGAACTCCATCCACCCGAGCTCCCCGCCCACCAACAAAACGGGGTTGGCACGAGTGGTGTGAGCACTAGTCAATCCTGCTCCGACAGGGAGGATGATTGTTCGCATGCCAACAGAATTTAGCCTGGAGCCCCCGCAGAGGACACCCAGTTACCAGCGGCCACCACGAGGAGACTTCTGCAGCTCACTTGACCACGGGGAGGAGCCTGGGAATACTGCTATGACCCCCGGGCCCGTCGACGTGACTTTTCAGCTCTCGGGAAAGCCCAGGCTCCCAAAAGCCTACTCAACCACGGTCGGCTTGACCGCCCAATCTTGGCTCTTAGAAAGCAAATCACTCGTCGCCATCCAGTGGATCGGATTGGATGTTGGGGTTTTATGACGCAAGGTCCAAAGCGGACAAGCTGCGCCAAACACGAGATAGAAAGCAACAATAAAAGCACAAAACATTTAAAAATCAAGTCCAAGACAAAGTTAAAAGGTAGATTTAAAACATGGAAAAATGTGGAGATGAGAGTAAAAATATTCAAACGATAGTCAGATGATAAAACAAGGCCATCATCATCTGCGGCATAAGTCATGAATTTAATTTACGTATGCATAAAATTTTTGAAAGTAAAATTTTAAAGATTGAATTATATATATAAAAGCATTTGATAAAATCGCTATCCAGTGGCGTTCACTAGTTAGGGGCCCGAGTGCGATGACTAATGGCGTAATCCTCGTGAACCGCCACTAGTACAATTGCCTAATTAAGTGAATTAATTGTGCAAATTCTGAAAACGGTTAGTTCAAATGCTCCGGGCAAGGCAGTTATCAGCCACAGAACGAAAATTCGAAATGAAAAATTAAAAATGAAATATTTAAGAGGATCGAAAGAATCTGATTGTTTGAACGAGTGCGTTTTGAAAGTTTAAGATAACACTGGAATATTTCAAAACTTATGAAAATAACTGAATAGAAAAATTTGAATAGTGGCTAGTCACTTGTTGTCTATGTGTTGCCCGAAGCCCTACAATTTTCCAGTACAAAACCATAAAGAACTTTGCAATGTTTATTGAACTAGTTGCTATCAGGCATTAGCCAACCACGTGCTAAACTCGATAAGCCTCCCCTCTTCACAAAAGATTGGTTTTTCAAAAGATAGTTTGTGTGTGTGTGATAAGTGCTTTTAAATATTTTAATGTTAATTGAGAATATAATGTGCATAGTTTTATACACTGCTGGCCACCCAAATTGCAACACCAAGAAAGACAAGAGATATCACAACAAAATTTATTTTGTAGATAACATGTTGACCAAGTATCAAATGATTAAATTTATAGACTTCTGTGAAGTGTGGTTCCTGCCAAAATCAGTAGCCAGAGTAGCCGCGATTGTTGGAGATCACCGCTGCCACACGCCTCGGCATTGATTCAAAGAGACTTTGGATGTGTTCTTGGGGTACAGCAGACCAAGCAGCTTGCACACGTTCCCAAAGTTGATCTGGTGTGGCAGCTGGAGATGTATTCTGGGTCAATCGTTGAGCAACCGTGGACCACATGTTTTCTATCGGCGAAAGATCCGGAGAGCGAGCTGGCCAGGGAAGCAATTCAATCTGGCGATTGACGAAGAACCCTTGAACAATGCGTGCCACGTGTGTTCGCGCATTATCCTGTTGAAATATGGCTGTGGGCAAGCCCTGAAGGTAAGGAAGGACAACTGGCTCCAACACCTCGGAGATGTAGCGCTGGCTGTTTAAAGTACCGGCAATGCGTACTAGAGGAGTGCGAGAGTGATATCCAATAGCGTCCCATACCATAATACCCGGTGCAGGACCAGTGTGGCGGTGCATAACGCAGCTGTTCAGCATCCTCTCTCCACGGTGTCTCCAGACTCGAATCCGACCATCGTGGGGTTGCAGACAGAAGCGTGACTCGTCAGTAAAGACAATTTCATTCCATTCTGCCGTCCACATCCTTCTTTCATCGCACCATTGGCGGCGGAAACGTCTGTGGTTCTGCGTCAAGGGTAGACGAAGCAATGGACGTCTTGCGGACAGACCACTCTGCTGTAAACGGCGTCGAATGGTACGCGCAGGCACTGGATGATGCGGTACAGACTGAATGTGCTGTGCTATGGTTCGTGATGTGGCTGAGCGATCCGTCACTGCCATACGCACAATATGCCTGTCATCACGTGAAGTGGTGCACTGAGGTGGATGCGATCGAACACGTCGGTCCGTCGTACCCTCCTGCATCCAACGATCACATATCCGCATTACAGTTGTTTGGTTTCGTCCAACACGACTACCGATTTCCCTGAAAGATAATCCACAATCTCGGTAGGCCACTATCCTTCCTCTGTCGAACTCGGATACTTGATCAAAAGATGATCGCTGTTTTCTACGAGGCATAATTGATCGTTTTTTTGAAAAAACCACAAGAAAAACACAATTGCCGTACTTGAAATCGTCGAAATCTCCAAGTCTTAAATAGCGCTTTGAAGTGGCGCCACAGGCGCGCGTGATGTGCGTCTGCGCTGAAATTCTAATCATTTGCATATCTCACCTCCGCTAATGCATGTTGTAAATTTCATATTATTTGCATGCTTCCTTCAGGGTGTTGCATTTACGGTGGCCAGCAGTGTATTTTTATTTGACTAGTTATTCACTAGTCGACGTCTTCAGATGGAATCACCCCTCGTAAAACTTAAAACACCTGTTTTTCATCCTTCTTGTCTTATCCTAGACTGTCTGCCTCGATCCTTTTCCCTCTCCTTATGTCCAAGGGGTCCCCATTGACCGAATCCTCTAAAGTGCCCCTTTGCGAAGAAAAGTGGTATGAATCCTCACATTTTTGTTGGAAGATGACGGCTTAACTCAGCCTGTTCCAAAATTGCATGAGTGAGTTTACAAACAGCAAAATCCGTGAAATGTATTAAAAACCTTGAAAAACATTAAAAATGTCCCTCCAGTATGTATGATATTTTAGGTTTACCGATGGTTGGTTGGATTTTTTGGCAGAAAGTCCAGAAACAAAGTGTGCCGGTGAAATTTATCTGAGTAATAATTCTTCACGTTGGTAGAAAAGGAAGAAAATGCTGCTTTCGAAAAAAACATTAAACAGTCACTATAGTATAAGATTAAATCACAATAACGAAAATGAGCTGTAGCAATATTTTAGAATTCCCATAAAACGAATTGAAAAGATTTCCTTTCGAATACCTTTATAAAGCAATTCGAACATTTAAAACACCTAATGTTACCGTCTCCAGAAGTCTGCATCCAGATGTCATTCAAATCTACCTTTACCTTTGGCGAAGGGTTATTGGCGACATTTGAATGGACAGGCACGGTCCAAGAAAAAAAAAGGCAGCTCAGGCGAAAGAAGTCAGACCTGTCAAAAGACGCCCGAAAGTCTTAGTGAACATGTTAAGAAAAAAATGCCCTTCCTCTGTACCATCCCTTTTTATAATCTGTCTTTACGAGCATCCAAACATAAACTACAATCACTGACGTCTAACAAGAAAAAGTTCGAGATAAATGTTCTCGAAACAGACATTCCTTTTCCTGACCCGTCTTTTAATTAGCAGAATCGAACAAATTAAGAACACATTCCGCTGTTCATACTCTTTTCACTCCCCCCCCCACGTTCGCCGACTTAACAGTTTGAAAAAGTTCCTGCGTAGGAACAAGGCAGTTAAGAACACAGGGGGCTCAGCGATTCATCAACATTTATTACCGTTGCCGGATGTTGGAATACCTCGTAAAAGAGATGGGTAGCGACGCCAGATGAGTCCACATATCCGGGAACTAACAAGAATCCACCCTTTGTACCCTCTCGAAGGCTTAAACACAACATGTGTTAATTCTGTGAACCCCCTGCCAGGGATATGTGATGAGAGTGTGCTTGTTTATCATGGGAAATTCTGAACTACGGGAAGAAGTAACAGTTGATTGAGATAGATGAACAGTGCTTCCTAGGCCGGCGGAATTAAGACAGTGGTATTGACAGTTTACCCTGATCACCGGGAATATATTATCCTTCACATTGCAGCCACCTTGTGACATTGTAGTGTGGAGAGGGTCAAACATAACAGCTCAAACACAAAATTCACCATACTTTAACCCTCCAAGGGTTTCAACGAGATATCTCGTCCAGGATCTGGTCAGTTTTGATAATGACGAGATATCTAGTCGAATAAAACCTCCCTATTACTCAAAAGGGAATGAATATTCAAGTACGAGAAACAAACTGTCCTTTGCCCAGAACTGGTGACAGTTTGGAACAGGTTTTGCGGCAGAGGCTGGCCACTACAGGGCAATTTTCGACACAAAGATAAACCACCAGGAGGGTTAACTAGTTCCTAGTACACATAATAAAATTTACACATGGAGAGACTATACAACCTTAGTCTCAATACACAATAGAAGGTACAATAGAAAATACAGAACTTAGTGCAAAAGAATATTGAACAGGAAATAAAGGTGTACGGAAAAAGAAAATTAAAAAACTATGAGGACAAACTGTCTCTAGCCTCTCAATAAAGAAAGTAAATAGTTTTCCCAGTTAACGGAACATGCGAGAAGGGGATTAGCACATAGACGTGAAATATAAGTAGACTGCGCATTGCTATTGAGAGGAGCTTCAAAAAGTGCGACCAACATGTCGACTAGTAGTCACGTGACTGCTCTGTGAAAAATTGACTTGGTGAACCGATTTGGCATCTTATCGTCTTGTTTGGCGATATAACATCTTATTACTGGGTAGGTGTTATTGCGCATTTCTATAGAGTGGCGACAAAAGTGATGAAATCGACAGTCTACTACTATGTCGCGTGGAGCAATCCGATGATGAATCAATAGATGGAGGCCTTCTCCCGTCCAGTGAACCAATCATATGATGAATGTTCGGTTCCATTCAGCAGATAAAGGTATAGTTTAAGGGTCACGTTACTACTAGTTTTAATCACATGATCCTGAGGACATAAAAAGGTTACCATTGCTCACTCTACTTTTATATTTCCTCCTATGAGTGAGCATTCATCAATCGCAGAGGGGACACGCTGGATTGTTCAAAATTCCAAATCGATTCACCCAAGAATAACAAAAGTTTAAAAGAAATAGATAATGTAAATGGCATGGAAGATGAAATTCAGAAAGAATGCAAAAATCCAATGTCATGCAAAAAAAGTTAAAGGATCTGGATGGGGTTTTTCTCAAACAGATTTTGTTGTTTTAAAATGGCTTTGATGAAAGGTTTCGATGATGATAGTTAAAAACTAGGCAAAAAATTTCAAAATGGGAATTCTCTAGGTCATCAGACCATTCCGCGGCTGTGGTAAACATCGCAGAAAAGAACCTGTTTCGCGCGTGAGCGACAGTCGAGTAAACACAGGGCGTGGAACGATTGGGATCTCCTCGGATTCCGGACACATTTCCAGGAGTGCCGGCTGTGGGAAGCAACCGCCAAGTGGAAAAAGTGAAAAAACACTCTTCAAGAAACATCTTTCGAAAATTCGTTCTCGGCATGTCGAGTGCACATGGCTGGAGCAAGAAGACACAGCCCACGCTTTGTTTTGATTCCGAAAAGGTGGGAAGTTCGAAATGTGGGGGGCGCAGAACGCAGCTGTTCTTCCGGCGGAACTACAGACGAAATGGTAAAAAAAATCGCTTGATAATTTCTGTTCCCTGGCAGCAGAACGAAAGATGGATGGGGGAGTCGCCGTCGTCGTTCTCTGCCTCCTTTCAGCAGTTTGACGCTTCCAGGCGCTAAGGGGTGGTCGGGGGGAGAAGACTGAATCGCGATTTGTCAGTAAACGGGTTTAGAGATAGAGATAGCATCGCACTTTTCTCCTCCCGTGCTGCATCTTCTCGAGAACTGAGAGAAATTCCGCTTTCCTGAAAATAGAAGTTTCCAATGGCGTTAATTTAGATGTCTGAAAATAGCACAAAAAGTATTTAATTCTTTCGGAGAATAACAGGCGGTGGCGTTTCCAGACGGGGTGACTGGATTTTGGGCTTTGACCATCCTGTTGGTTGTCTCTACATTAGAAGAAAACTGACTGTTTTAGTCATCATAAAAAAAATCGGCAATATCTCTATGACGAAATATCTCGTCACTAGCAAACTTGGGGAGCAGATTGTATCGCGATTCGTCGGTAAACAGGTTTAGGGATAGATCGCATCTCCCTTTTCCCGTCCATCTTCTCGAGAACTGAGAGAGGTTCCGCTTTTCTGAAAATAGAAGTTTCCAATGGCTCGACATGGCGGTGATTTAGATATCTGAAAATAGCACACACGAAAACAGAAAAATTATTTTCCAGGCAGTGGATTGGATTGGATGTTTGGGTTTGATGGCGCGAGGTCCAAAAAAAAAGCGGACAAGCTGTGCCAAACACACGATAGGATATAATCCAATAAAAGTATAAAATATTTAAGAGTTAATAGTCTAAGATAAAGATAAAAGGTAGATTTAATACATGTAAAATGTATAGATGAGAAAAAATATTCAAGCAATAGTCAAGTGATGAAACAAGATCCTCACCTGCAGCATAACTAATGAAACTGAAGAACTTAATTTATATGTATAAAATTTTGAGTGAAATTTAAAAGATGTAAAAAAATTAGATGAGGTTTAAAAAACCAACTGAAAGTAAAGACGCGAAAAGGTTTGAATCGGGATTTTCCCTAATCAAATCCGCATATTTAAAATTGTGCTTTTAAAAAATTTGATACGTTGATGATGAAAAACAGGACAGACAATTTAAATGTGATAAACAGAAAATGGAGTAGAGCATGAGTTGCAAATGGTTGCGCTCTCTCTTAATAAAAGATGATGGGTGAAACGTGTATGTTCAGTCCGAAGGCCGATCAGTTTGACATCCGTCCACCGCGCTGGAGACACTGGTCACTGAAGAATGATGGGTTTTATACAATGCAATTTGTTACAACAGGCAATGAGGGCTGTGATATTGGATTTTGAGCTTTAACCCTCCTGATGGCTGTCTCGAGGAGGTATCTCGTCATTAGCAAAACCATTAGCAGATCTTGATGGACGAGATATCTCGTCATTAGAACAAAACTGACCAGATGTTGTTCTCGTCATCATTAATTGGCAATATCTTGATGATGGAATACCTCGTCACTAGCAAAATTGTTCCCAATATTAATGGACGAGATATCTCATCTAAACTACTTAGAAGATTGACACGCAAGGTCCAAAAACAAACATGCTGTACCGATACTAAGATATGAAATAGAATCTGTGTAGAGATAAAAATGTCACTAAAGTCTAAATAAATACAAATACTTCATTTTAATAAAATCTAAGTAAGTGCAAATGCTAAATTTAAATAGTCAACAAATATAAGTGCTAAATTTAAATAGCTTTTAAAATACGTTGATCAACAACGAATGACAATAAAATTAACATTCCAAATGTTCGACCCGGTAAGGTACTCGTATCTTAATCCTCCACGTGTTTCAACGAGATATCTCGTCCACGATCGGGTCAGTTTTGATAAGGACGAGGTATCTCGTTGAGATAAAACTATCCTATTCTTTCAAGGGAGAATGAAAATCAAGTTGGAAAAGCGAATCGTCCCTTGCCCAGAACTGGCGACAGTTTGGTAAAGGTTTTTGCACCAGAAGCTAGCCACTACAGGGCTAAACTCAGCGCTAAGATAAACCACCAGGAGGGTTAATCATCTGAGAATAATGAGAAGTATAATTGAACCTGCTGATCAACGACATATAAGTAAAGGATTACTTATCTAAACACAACTTCATGAGCAATACAAGGTGATGAATGAATCATAAATTTTTTTAAATTTTAAGTTAATTTTTTTAATTTATACTTTCTTAAAAATTAACATTTTTAAGAAAGTATAAATAGTTACTGCTGTTCACAATTAAACTAGATTATACTGGCAAGCTTCGTAAACAGCCGTGCTTTTGAATACACATGTATCCGTGTATTTGAATACACGCATAGTACTAATCTGTAAACCCGGCAGAGCTAATTAAGCACACGTAAAATCGTGATCTCGTTATTTTTGTTTTACTGTATGCTAAGAATTTTTTATTTACTATCCAGACACGAAAAAGCAAAGTTTGTAAAATCTAAGTAAAAGTATTAAAGGTGACAGACACCAGCACGTGTGCTTGGTTGCTGGTTAACAATTTTAGAGATAGAAGGGAGAATAATATTTATTTCAAGTAAATAGAAAATATTTTAAACATTTTAATTTTATTTCATTTTGAACAAAGTACAAATAAATGCTTTTCACAGAATCAAACTGGATTATCCTAACAAGTAAACAGCCGTGCTTTTGAATACACATGCATCCGTGTATTTGAATACACGTGTAGTACGGATCTGTAAGCCCAGGCATACGGATTCATAAGTGTACGAACCAATTAAGCTCACGTGAAATCGTGATCTCTTATTTTTTTTGTTCTAGCAAATTTGTTTGCTAACAAATTTTTTATATACCATCGGCAGAAAAAGCGAAATTTTTAAAATACCGCAGGCGAAAAAGCAAAGATTGCAAAATCTGCAAATCTCAAAGAGTGATAAGGAAGCTTAAAATAGCTAAACCTAATACTCCTGCGGTGTCGAGATCTTAAGCACACATTGTCTTCAAACTCTTGCAAATCCAGGCTTGAAGGTGTCGAAATAAAAGGAACTTGATCTGCATCAGCCGATTGGCAATGCCACTTTCTAAGATCAGAAAGGCCCCTCAGAACCGAGATTCAATTTCCAGCTGCTAAATGGCAGCACTCTTCCTACAAAGCCTGTACTTTCCGTCCTAAGGGGGAACGGGAACGAACGTGGCGCAACCCCCATGCCCTGCTGTATTGAAGATGACAGACACCAGCACGTGTGCGTGGTTCTCAAAATAAGCGACGAAAGCTCCTCTTGTCTCACCCCTTCCTATAAATAACCCAGCCTCTTCTTTTCAACCGTGCTCCATCAAAACAAATTCTTCGAATTTCCGTTTGGAATGTTTTCGGCGATGGCGGACGAATGCCTACAAAGAAACATCGATGTATTAAGCTGTAAAAATCGTTCAGCGACTAACTTATCTTTAGGGTGTCGTTATTCATGTTGGCTCAGACGGTCGCAACGAATTAGCTTTGTTCTTCAGAAGACGATGGGGCTTCTGATGGCGTTCAATGCCTTTGTGTCGAGGTGTCATTCGCATACCAACTAGCTGTTTGTTTGGTTGATTATCTTTTTTTAAGTGACCCTCCACATACCGACTATAAGTCTATTCATTAAATTGTCATTTGTTAAGGTTGGTTGGTTTGGTTTACATGGCGCAAGGTCCAAAAGTGGACAAGCTGCGCCGAACGCATGATAGAATGTAATCCAATAAAAGATGGATAAAGTATTTTAAGATTCATTTGTAGATTCAAAGGTAGATGTAAAAAAACTTGGAATATCTTAAATATTAAAGTAAATACCCAAACACCACGATTAAAAGGAAAATATGAGGTTATTGTCACCATTGTTAAAAGTTTTGATGAAGTTTAATACATGAAAGATAAAAACATTAGATGGAATTTTTAAAATTTTATTCTTCGCAAGAATTTGAAAATATTTGGGTGAGGAATTTCTCCGATCAAATCTTGCAAATTTAAAATTGTTTTATGAAAGATATGTAGGCGATGACGATTAAAAACTGGATAATCAATTAAAATGTGTCGTATAGTAAAAGGGACTACACATGCTCGATACCCAGGCAACCTCTCCGAATAAAAGATGCCTGTGGGTAAAACGTGTGTATCCTATTCTAAGACGAGTTAAAGTCATCGGAGTGTCGTACAAGCAGCATAGGCCAAAAAGAAATTATTGTCATTTGTTAAAGTATTCCAATTGTTATTTAATAAAATGTTTCCCGGAGATCTTGCTCCGCATCAAACCTTCGCATTGGTCACACGATTCACTCATCGCCATCTTTTATTAGGAGAGAGCGCCCCCAATTGTAACTCAAGCTCAACTCCTTTTTCTTTTCATCATATTTTGATTTCGTGTCCTGTCTTTAAACAAGGCTGTCTTAAATTTCCTAAATTAAAATTTTGAATTCGCAAGATTTGGCCAGGGAAAATTCTCATTTTCTCGCATATTTACGTACTATTGGTTTTTAAATTTCATCGAACTTTTTTTTCAAATTCAAAATCATTCATCAGTCTAACTTTTCAAAAAATTTTAAAACTCAATTTTTCAAATTTTTATGTCTGTGAAGTAATTTTCACATATCTAATTCAATTCTTGATTTTTCATTCTTAGAGTAACGCTGCCATTTGTTGTTTAATTTTACAATCTTGTGTCTGGCGCAGTTTGTCTTGCTCAGGACCTTGCGCCTCCCTCCATGAGAGAATGTTCCTTAAAGTACTTATATATTTTGCAAGTTTAGCAACAATGAAAAGAAACATTCAAATTCCCAAATATTGAGATTGAATCAACTAAAATATAAGTAGCGGAACTGTTGGTTATCAGAGGGTTGCAATTGTATAAAATTATACATTTGCAAAATGTGTGGATAGAATCCCATTATGGGGAAATATATAACATTGAATATTAATACCGAAACATTTTTCGAACAATCAAAGAAACTTTTACTCCATTCTCATCAGTTTTCAATATTTGTTTTTTATTTTCATGGTTTAATTATCTGTAACCTTGAACTTTTTTTCTTATAGCTATGATTCTATATGTAAGTAGATCTTAATCCCCAAATGTTTTGGCAAGATATCTCGTCCAAGATCCGGTTATTTTTGCTAAGGACGATATATCTCATCAAAACAAAACTGCCTTATTACTCCAAGGGGAATGAAGATCCAAGTATGAAAAACAAATTTTCCCTTGCCCTACTGGTGACAGTTTGGAACAGGCTTTTTGCACCAGAGGCTTTAACACTACAGGGCAGTTTTCAACGCGAAAACAAACCACCAGTAGTGTTAAAGCGTTATTAGTTAACAAATATCTTAAAGGTTTGTTTCAGATCGTAAAACTTTACTGCTCGTTAATAGAGAAATTTTAGAGTTTTGCAATCAACCATCTATACTTCGGTTGAAACCATTCCAATGGTCCAGGAATGTTTTATTTCATTAGACGTAAGTCGTTGAGACAGGTAGTTAGAATTATTTATGAAATCAAATGCTTTCACAGATTAGGTTAGGTTTTACGGCGTAACGTCCTAAACAGGACAAGCTGCGGTAGACGCAAGATTATAAAATTAAACAAGAAATTGAGATTTGAAAATAAAAACTGTACGAGGTGATTCCCAAACTTCTACTGATACCAAGTATTTATCGTCTTTGAATCTTTCGGAACATGCTTATTTGGAGTGAAGATGGAATTTTTGCTGAAGGTTTCAAAGACCAGTTTATGTATTTGTTTCTTATCAATTCAATCCGTCACCTTTGTTATTACGTAGTCTGCGAACTTCTACACGTGTTACACGTGGAAGACACCGTCAATGCTCACCAACGGAAGTTTGTATCAGAAAAAGAAATCGGTCTTTCCCACAAGCCTTGCTATTTCTCTAAACCAAACATCCAAAAGCACTTCTGGCCTTACTTCGTCTGCATTAGCATACTCAACAGCATATCTCTTACCACGAGCGTTCACACTCTCCTGTTTATCCAATTCTGGTGGAAATAAACTCGTAAAGTTCAAGAGATATTTCCTTGAACTTTGCCGTGCCGGAACTGCGAGAACGGAAGACAAAGAGTTCCAATGTTCTAGGAGTCTCTTGTCTGTCATCTATCCAACGGAGAACAGAAAAAGAAGTCCGAGAGGAAAAAATAGGTGCTAGAAAGAGTCACTAATGAGCTAAACATGGAACACTTCCAGAGAGATCCTCTTGAAATCGAAAACTGTGAGGAACTACTGTGGTTTGGGGTAGGGAGGGCAAGACACGGAAAGATTTCGCATTTCGGGAACATTTGGGCATTGTTCTCAGATAGATGAGTCAACTTGCCACGGGAAGTGTAAGCCTGACTTTAGGTTCGAAATGTCTTTTCACTGATGGCATTTACCATTTACAAGATTGTCGAAATGCTTATTATGTGGAACGGTTTTTTATACTTCATGTGATGAAAACTTACTGTGCTAAGGTATGACCGATCATAAAAATTAGATTAAAAAGCAATTACGGCCAAGCAACACAAAAGCAAATGTAAAATAAGGATGTTTTGGTCAATAGCATAAAAAAGGTAAATAAGTTGGGTTGTATTGAATCAGCCTCTTCCTCTCGAACCAGATCAATTGACATTAATATTTTTTCTCTGAATAACTTCGGCAAAATTATAAATTTAAAAAGGGATAATAAAATTCACGCTTCCTACAAAAAAAGGAAGCTGAAATTCATTCTAGATTGAGAGAGAGATAAGGGTAATTTGAAATTCATGTTTAAAATCTTTACGAAATCTGATACTGTTCCTACGTTTCTTGACGGTAAATTTAATGGTAAAAGGTCCACATAGCACCGGCTGCAAAAGGCGACCAATAGAAATTGGGCGTGAACACAGGATCACAAAAAGATATTTTTGTGAAGTGGAAAACAAACAAAAACAAAAGCGGTGAAAATCGTCTAGAAAATTCAAAGGACCAAGTCTCATGACATGCTTCTAAATTTTCATGTTTTATAATTTGATGAAATTAGAATTATCGAGAAAAGCAATTCGTTTAAAGCTATACTTTTCACATGAGAAATTAATTCTTGGGCCAATGCAAAATTCCTACTCTTTCTTTGAACAGATTTTTATGTTTTTTGTTTCATTGTGAGATAATGAGAAGAGTTGGAGAAAGAATATAAAAAATAAGATTTGTTAGAAAAGCCCTACTTGTGACATACAAATTCTTCTTACACCCATGCAAAATTTTTTTTCTCTGAACTGATATATGGCTCTTATATTGCATGGGCGAAAAGATTTATCTTCCCAGCTATTTTTACTGAATCTTGATTTACTTTTAAACGTTGGGAGCTTAAGGTTCTATGAAAAGAGGTTTATGCTTCGTGGAAGGAAGAGAGAGAGAGACAAAGAGAGAGAGAGAGAGATGGAAGTATCAGGAAAAGGCCCTTTTTATGCAAGTTCTGAACTGGTGTGGAGGTAAATTTACTCATTCATTCAAAATCAGAATATATTTTGTTTTCTAGAATGTTAATAAAGATCCCAAAAATAATACACATTTTAAATGTTAACAATATTTAAATTGTTTTTGAGTCAGTGACTAATACACAACCTATATTACCCAAGTATTCGAAAGAGGATTATACACATTATACATTTAAACAAAATAAGCAGGATATTTTTGTAAAATATCATACTATGACACTGGAGTTTTTAAGAAAGTTGGGATGGAAATAAGTTTTTCAGTTAGCTTAGTAAGTTTGCGAATTAGTATATATTTTCCAAGAGGAATGAGCTTCATGATTTTAATAACACTTAGTTGAAATTATATTCCTTTTGTGCTTTGAATGATAAGTGTAAAAAGAAAAACATTTAGATTCCTAAATTAACAGTATGCGATACAAACGTGAAGTTTTAATTGAACGGCCTTTCAAAGTTTGGCTGGTTGATTTGGGTTTGGGGTTTTGGGTGTAAGATTCGCTAGCGGACAAGCCAACCTTTCAAGAGAAAAGAAGCTCAAATAATATTTTAACCAAAAGAGGATACAAGGACGGTTGAAAGTTTATTGCACAAGAGCCTAGCTTGGTCAAGCAAGAGGATTCAATAGATGGTTGGTTGCTTTGGGGGTTTTGTGGCGCAAGGGCCATTTTGGCCAAGCTGCGCCAAACACAAAACAACAAGTAAAAATGTCGTTAAAGGGAAAAGAGGGATTGTGGAACAGAGTAAAGCAGAAAAAGGTAGCATGGTTACCTCGAAAGCGCGACCCGTATTTAACAAATGCAGTAAACTCCATGGGAAAAGGAAATATCTCTCAGGTACCTCGGGTCTAAGAGAATTGGAATTAATATTTTATGTAGTTGAATTACCGCTTAGATCTTTGAAATACCGCAAATTTGGAAAACTTCATAGATAATGCAACCAGCTTGGGAAAATTATTGAGGAGGGGCTAGTGAGACCTAAATATTTACCAATTTCGTTTGAAACGACGGTCCCTTCCATAAAGGAAGACAAGTAAGGGGAGGGTCCCAGACGTTAACGCCCATGGTCAAATACAAGAGACAAAGGAAATGAGTACCTCTTGAAGGAATAGTGCAGTTTGTCTCGAGTTTTATGGTGCAAGATCCAATGTTTACCATCCGTGCTTGAATCCTTTAATGGGCTTACCATGTTTCGCATAAAAGAAATACATCAAGTAAATTGCCTGCTTATATATCGGGTGATGACATCGTCCTAGGAAATAGGCACTATTTCCTAGCAGCTATAATTTAACCCCCATGATGGTTGTCTCGACGAGGCATCTCGTCATTAGAAAAAAAATTGTCCAGATGAGGATAGACGAGTTATCTCGTCATCAGAAGAAAAATGACCAGATCTTGATTTCGTCATCATAAAAAAATCGTCAATATCTTGATGACGAGATAACTCGTCATTAACAAAAATGGCCAGATGTTGATGGACTAGCCGCTTCGTCCAAACCACTTGGAGGGTTTAGTTGACCCACAAAAAATATCAGTTGATTACATATTACGATATTTTAATCCCAGGATTCACTTTAGTTATCCTAAAAAGATTTTACATCCTGGAGAACGTGTCGACAGCAGTAGCCCGGTTGGTTGATTTGGGTTTTATGGCTCATGGACCAGTATTGGACAAGCTGCGCCAAGCAAGACAATAAAAATCTATTAGTGTACGTAAAAAAATTCAAAATACCGAGCCGAACCAACAAGAAAAAGCATATTAAAAGCGATACAAAAGCGCAACATGTGGAAGAAAATATTAAATTTTCATCAAAGATTGACAAAGCATAAGATCAAAATCTGCCATCATTAATATAAAAATCATGCTTGATATGAATTGATGTTTTAAAACATGGTGGCCAGCAACGAGGTGTATAACAAAAGGTATGACTAATGAGTTGTGAATAGTAAAAAATATCAAACGAAGTTTAAAAAGCCAATGTCATTTAAAAACAAGATATTTAAATAGGGATTTTCCCAAATCAAATTTTATAATGTTAAAACATGGATACGCGAGCGAGTTAAAAGCCCATCGGGGATAGCCCAGTTGGAAGAGTAACGGAATGGCAATCGGGGGTTGCGAGTTCGAAACTCGGTCCAAGCAGAGACCGTCGTGTACTGGAGCACGTTAAATTTGTCTTGGCCTCACGTTGGTGTGGTGTGGAAGTTTGGAGAATGGGGTACCAGCTCAGAAGTCGACCTAGTCATCTGACCGAGGTCCAAAATTACGTGGTGTTGTCCTCCCTTGAGGATTGATCACGGACCGTCGCCCATAGCCCTTTGTGTTGCTCCAGTGCGACGTTTATTTATTAATCTCCATTACCATTACCTGGAGAGCGTACCAGTCTATTGAAAAAAAAATACGAGGTGGAAATACGAGCAGGGAAACATAAAGAGTCCTCGACATCAGAAAAAAACGTCCCATGGCAGTTTCGCAAGACGTTCCTTCGGAATTCAATTTCAGCCGCAAGGGACTCGTCTCCCGAACGTCGCTTCACTTCAGAGGAGGCTCTAAATGTACGTCTTTCAGAAGTAGATGGACTGCTCTTCACGCCTAGTTTGACTTCCTGAGGCAGGGAGGGGGCTAAATTTAGAGGCGAAGAGAAACGGCACGATGACGCGGGGTTGTCGCTCTGGCACAACGAAGTCGTTGAAACGTGCTCCTGACAGTCACTTTGTCACCCGGCGCTCCACATTAACAGACAGGCGAGCCTTTCTTTCGGCTCGGCGTGGGACCCACTTGCGACTCATTAAGTCGAGATCCTTCCTCTTTGACCCGGGTTTTTTACCCTTTGCAATGATACCTGCCTCATCACGATGCGTGTTGGTTCATCTGCATGGCAGTTATTTTGAAAGTGAAGGCTTAACGAGTACGAAGTTTTCCATCAACTCGGGGGCAACCCCGCAAATTTGAGGATTATTGGAAGACGCCTTTACCCCAGGGTAGCCTGGATGGGTGAAATAACGTCTCACTGGAGCAACACAACGGGATATTGCCGACGGTCCGGGATCAATCCCGAATGGACAACGCCTTGTCATTTTGAACGACGCTCGGGTGACGAGGTCTACACCTGAACTGGCGCCTCACTCTCCTAACTACGACAAAGCCACCAAGGCAACGTGAGGATAGTTGATGCCACGACAGATTTAACGTGCACCAGCCCCCACGAAAACGATGGTCTTTGGTTGGATCTAATTTCGAACTTACCCCCCTTCAGTTTGTAATCCGTACACTGGCCCTTCATTTGAGAGGTTGGTTGGTTGGATTAGGTTTTAAAGCGAAAGGGAACAACCTCAAGCAATCGACATACACACACAAGGAAAGTCTTTACTAACACAGAAGAGAGAAATACACACAGAGAGGAATCATTTTGGAGAGGGCCCAAACTTAGAAGCGCAATTTTTCACACATTTGAAAATCTGAACTCATCAATTTCTTAAAAGGTTTCCCCTAAGCGTCTTTTTATTTTATACTTGATCTCTAGAGAACATTTTAAAATAATGCTTGGCATAAAAAGCGTAAGGTACCGGAAGTATAGAAATTACGAAAATAGTTTTTGTGTTCACTCATATTTGCAATGACATGGATATAACAAACCAAATAGCATTTGAATTTTAGTAAGTAACTCGAAGTAAACTTATTTCGTTTTGAAGCGTTGATGTGATACATAGATATGCGAATGTGTGAAGTGGTTAGAAGAAGCAACAAATTCATGGTCTTCATGCTTTCATTTTTCGAAATGAATGATTAAATTGATACATCTTTTTCAATAAGGATTATAATGATAATTATTATATTCCCTCAATAATATTTAGTTTTTAGAGGTATGAAAAATAGATATGAACACTTTCGAACTGGAGGGGGAAGGGCTCGGCCTTTAGACCCCTTCCCCTGACTACGCCACTGGGCCGTTTTAACCCTCCAAGCGATTTCGAGACGAGATATCTCGTCCATCAAGATCTGACTAATTTTGCTAATGACGAAATATCTCGTCATCAATAACGCCGATTGAATTCTGAATAATGAAGACATTGCAGTTCTTTATTGATGACAAAATCAAGTTAGTCTTTCTAATAACGAGATATCTCGTTCATCAAGATCTGATCAGTTTTGCTCATGACGAAATACCTTGTTGAATCCAACGCCAGGAGGGTTTAAAGCATTATATGCAAAACGAAAAACCGGTCACATAACATTCTGTCAATGCATTGTGAATTTTTATGCCATAAGGGTGTTGATACCATTGCATTAAAAATATAGTTAGTAATTATTTTATTAATAATATCAATTTTAATAAATATTCAAGGCCGTTCCCCCATAGAAATGCGATGTAACGGCAATTGTTGTGCCATTTTTAAAAACAAAGATTAACTCTTCCAGGCTGAGGGATTTTCATCATTGAATTAAATCGAAAACTTCATTCCTAAAATGGTGGATATTAATTACGAAATTCTTTCCAAAATTTAATTTCTCTTCCAAGGAAATAACGTAGTTCATTTTCTTAAATTAGAGTTGTTAGTGAACAAACATTAGAATTTTAAAGGAAAGAATTTTTCGTACTCTGGGTATTAAAAAATAAAAATTACTAAATCAGCTGTAACCAAAAAACGGGTGAAATGGACATTGGCCCTTTTTCTACCTAGGTGCAGAATCAATAAACGCTTTTCACAGCATGATTGTTGAGAAATGTTTGATGATTAATGGAAATCAAAGATCTCAAGCCTGTCACTTGTCCCTTCTTGCTTTTCGAGAGAATCTATCAGGAGGTTCAATATCTTATCGACTTCAGGCCGTGAACAGATAAAAATGCTTAAATAACAGGACTTACGCTTCATTTCCACACTGAGAAATGCAATGCTTTAGACTGCTTTTCTCAGTGTGGAAAGTGAGAAAATTCTGACTTTTATCGACATCCTGAAAGATACCTTTTTAGTGATCGATTGTAAAATAAAAGAACTTCACTGACAAGTTAATTGTTGACTACTTTGCTCAAATTAGCTCTTAATTTTGTTTTGTTTATGAAATTACTTTCGCCCCTTCATAATTTCTGAAATGTTGCAAAAAGCGAGAACCCTTTTCTCGAAATTTCTGTACCAGTTTCGCTTTGGTGGTCCAGAACAATGAAGAGATTGGTTAGTTGAGTGTAATTTCAGCCCTGACCACCGAGGACTCGAGACCCAAGCCTACCGTTCAATGTCTCGAGTCCTTAAATTCCCCCATTTCTTTGTTAGAAAGGATAAGGACAACTACTGCCATCTATCGTCAAAAAGAAGGTTTAAGAAATTACTCAAATCGTGTGTTAGCTTGGCTTGCCAAACGGAGAAATAACGGGGTCCGCAAATACATGAATAGGGCCTTTATTCTGTGTATGGTCAGACAAACCCATTTTATTTTAATTATTTTAACTAATGTTTTTGTTTAAAGCCCTTAATATTTTAGGTATTCTTCAAATCATTCAAATAGTTCGATTTAAAATTCTTATGCTACATTTAAATTGAGGACGTTGAATTATAAAAATAAGAGGCTGAAACTTTTTGAGGGCTCTTCCGTCCCCTCTGGGTACACAGTTAGACAAAAACCCAAAATGTGATAAAATGGGTTATTATAAAGTTCATAGAACAGGATTATTAAGCTACTATTTTAGATTAGAATTAGTCTCCTTTTAAAACTTTATCTGCGCAAAATGATTACCTGCAATTAATTATTGTATAGAGCTATTCGAACTTGACCTTTTTCAAATTTTGTTTCTCACGTGTCAAAGTTAGTGGAATTTTAAGTGAGTTTGAATCTCGATTCTGTTTTTGTGCAAATTATTTTAACAAAACTCTTCTATATACCCTAATAGGGTAAGGTATCTCTTAAAAAAATGCTATTAATATTTCGTTATCGCAATTTTTAGTTCACTAACCAAGCGAATGATTAAAGGCCTACAGATTTCTTATTTTCTTTGTTACGTGAAATTTTAGTTTGAAGTATCTTTTTATTTCCACCTACTTCCAGTTTAACTTTTTAATGCAAGCTCACTACATGACTGAATAAAATACCTTGAAAAAGTTAGCTGTTTGCAGTACCTCGGCTTTCTGAACTTTACATTTTGAAACGTAGATACAAAATATTTTTCGAGATTTGTCTGATGCGTCCATTATATGTAACATTGAAATAATATAAAATGTACATTAATTGTCTCTTTAAATAAATTATTTTGATCCTTTCAAAGATTTTCAAGTACAATTATAATGAAATGTAAAAGTAATTCTTCCATATTTTGCACTAGGAAGATCTGCTGTCAATCATCACTCTGGCTACAAATGCCATTCATAACAAAATCATATTCTAAGTAAAGCAAAAATTTTTAAGAAATGGGTTACTGTATCATCTGCTTTTTATATAATTTTTAATTTTGTGAGTAATAATTTTCGTTTGCTTTAATCTTTTTTACATTTGAAAAGAAATTGAACTTGCTACCCCCCCCCCCTTTTTTTTTGTTTCTTGCACACTTTTTTGTCGCAAACATTCTAGATTTAAAAATCACCGTTTCTAATAACCCCGTATGCTTTGAATTAAAGAGTTTTGACTAGATATTAATTGTGATAATACACGTCGAATTTCTAATGAGTAAATTATATTTACTCTGTTTAGTGTCTTACTTAATAAATTTTTGGCGCTATTTCAAATATGAAATCAAACGTTTGTAAAGATATCGTCCTCAACCAACTGAGAAAGAAAAACTTTCAGCAAGCAAATATAGCAAAAAGTCACATATATGTAGAAGGTCAAATTTCGGAACTTACGTAAATCAGCTGAACTAATCATTCAAAACAAGCTCATAAAAGTTGCACATAGCATGTTGTTTATAATGGGTGATGGAAAATTCTGCAATGTTGCCAGTCCAAATAGACCAAATTAAGTTAAAGAACAGAAAATCACTATTAAAGCCGCGTTCAAACGGGAAATGGGCCTTAAAATGATCGGGTTCAAACAGAAGGCTAAGTATATTTAATGAGGGAAACTGCTCATGGCTTCTTTCGATCTTGCAAACATTCGGCCAAGATTCCAAGAGTCATTAGCAAAACTGACCAGATCTTGATTGACGAGATATCTAGTCATTAGAAAAACTGACAAGATCTTGATCTAGTCATAAAAAACGGCAATATCTTGATGATGAGATATCTCGTCATTAGCAAAATTAGTCAGGTCTTGATGGACGAGGTAACTCTTCTAACAAGGTGGGTTAATAAAAATCTTATAAAACGTTTTGAAACTATTTTACAGGTCATGGCTTCAGAGTTCAACAAAAAGTAAAGATATTTGATGCACATTGCAAAGAAACTGCTCAGTTTTATGTAAATGAACACCTCTAGTTTTACATGCCCAGGAGCGGTCGATAAGATACTAATGCAAGGATCAGCTATTGTATCTCTCATCAATACCGATTGGACCGTCATCTGAAGACGAGCAATAACAAGCATTTTGAGAGTTTTCTACAAAAGTGTCGAGCGAAGCGACAACGAAGCAAAGCAATTGTCGAGCTCAATTGTCAGATATCAGTTTTCATGCAGGCAACTTGACAGGTAACTTGACATATCAGGTAACTCCAGTGAAGTACGAAGTGATTATGGGACTACGATAATTAACTAATTTTGGATGAAAAGTGTATTAAGTGAAAAAGTATTGTTAGTAAAATGTTATCTAGTGTTTAATAAATTAGTCATAATTTATAATACAACATAAATAAACATGATTTTTGAACTTTGAACACGTTTTTCGAGTTTTGACTCATTGTGCACTGACATGAATCTTCAGGCGAATTCCCTGGAAGGACTTTCGACTGATTGTTGCAGGTTCCGAGAAATGATCTCTCTGCAGCGGTCATGGTCGTTTCTAAGGTATAAGCTGCTCACATGCAAACCTCAGTAAATCGCCCTCTCTACTAAAACACCTTCCATTATCCCACTTTCAAGCACATATTCAGAAAATACTGATGGCACAGTCTTCTTTCTCCGGTCCTCAACAATTTCTTTGCTTCGTACCTTGTACCTTCTTTAAGGGGAGAGCGTAAATTGTTAATAAAAAGATCTGTAGATACAAAGAGTAAGTGGGTATCAAATCTTCATTTACTACTTCTCTCGACATTTTTCTGGATAAACTCTTAAAATTCTGATGTCATGTTAAAGTATCTGTATACCTTTGGAGGAAATTTTTTAAAATTATCACGAAACTTTGATTTTTATAGATTTTGTTATTGATTTCTACTAGAAAAAGCATTTCATGGCAGAAAATATTGTGTTTAAAATTTATTTAAAAAAAAAATGGAGTAAAAAGTGCAAAAAACAGCCCAAATGCCCCATTTACGTAAAACGTCATATTTTAAAAAAGAATTAACATTTTTACAGTTTGTGAAGTGAATTATATTATAATAACATTGATTCAGGTATTGAACAACAATCATTATTATATTGTTGTATTTAAATTAATTTTTTTTCTTTATCGTCAGTTATCCCTGAAAAATAGCAAAATGCAAAAAAATATCCAAGTTTACAAACATACAAAACGCTGGCAAGTCTGGCAGCGAGTAGTCTCAAATAAAGGACAACAAATAAAATGAGGCGATGGTAGTTTTTTAAAGTTTAGTTTAAAACAGATATTGGGAGTGGACGGTGCGATGTTCTCAGCTTGTATACATAAATAGTACATCCTATACTATATCTATCTATATATATATAAAACAGAGTTGGCGTCTGTCTATTCTCTACACAAATCTACAACGTTTGACCAATCGACACCAAATTTGGTACATATATTATTTAGATTTCTGCGAGTAACGTAGGCTATTATTAACCCCCGTTCTAATTGTCCTAGGTATGGAGAGGAGACAAAAAAAACAATTCGAAATCCCCTAGGAACAATATTGAACATACACTGCTGGCCACCCAAATTGCAACACCACGAAAGACAAGAGATATCACAACAAAATTTATTTTGTAGATAACATGTTGACCAAGTATCAAATGATTAAATTTATAGACTTCTGTGAAGTGTGGTTCCTGCCAAAATCAGTAGCCAGAGTAGCCGCCATTGTTGGAGATCACCGCTGCCACACGCCTCGGCATTGATTCAAAGAGACTTTGGATGTGTTCTTGGGGTACAGCAGACCAAGCAGCTTCCACACGTTGCCAAAGTTGATCTGGTGTGGCAGCTGGGGATGTATTCTGGGTCAATCGTTGAGCAACCATGGACCACATGTTTTCTATCGGCGAAAGATCCGGAGAGCGAGCTGGCCAGGGAAGCAATTCAATCTGGCGATTGACGAAGAACCCTTGGACAATGCGTGCCACGTGTGTTCGCGCATTATCCTGTTGAAATATGGCTGTGGGCAAGCCCTGAAGGTAAGGAAGGACAACTGGCTCCAACACCTCGGAGATGTAGCGCTGGCTGTTTAAAGTACCGGCAATGCGTACTAGAGGAGTGCGAGAGTGATATCCAATACCGCCCCATACCATAATACCCGGTGCAGGACCAGTGTGGCGGTGCATAACGCAGCTGTTCAGCATCCTCTCTCCACGGTGTCTCCAGACTCGAATCCGACCATCGTGGTGTTGCAGACAGAAGCGTGACTCGTCAGTAAAGACAATTTCATTCCATTCTGCCGTCCACATCCTTCTTTCATCGCACCATTGGCGGCGGAAACGTCTGTGGTTCTGCGTCAAGGGTAGACGAAGCAATGGACGTCTTGCGGACAGACCACTCTGCTGTAAACGGCGTCGAATGGTACACGCAGACACTGGATGATGCGGTACAGACTGAATGTGCTGTGCTATGGTTCGTGATGTGGCTGAGCGATCCGTCACTGCCATACGCACAATATGCCTGTCATCACGTGAAGTGGTGCACTGAGGTGGATGCGATCGAACACGTCGGTCCGTCGTACCCTCCTGCATCCAACGATCACATATCCGCATTACAGTTGTTTGGTTTCGTCCAACACGACTACCGATTTCCCTGAAAGATAATCCACAATCTCGATAGGCCACTATCCTTCCTCTGTCGAACTCGGATACTTGATCAAAAGATGATCGCTGTTTTCTACGAGGCATAATTGATCGTTTTTTTGAAAAAACCACAAGAAAAACACAATTGCCGTACTTGAAATCGTCGAAATCTCCAAGCCTTAAATAGCGCTTTGAAGTGGCGCCACAGGCGCGCGTGATGTGCGTCTGCGCTGAAATTCTAATCATTTGCATATCTCACCTCCGCTAATGCATGTTGTAAATTTCATATTATTTGCATGCTTCCTTCAGGGTGTTGCATTTACGGTGGCCAGCATTGTATTACGATTGCTGTACGCAACTCAGATTGTTTTACCCACAGATTAAATAGCTACGCATTCAGAGGGATCAGTGCTATAAGAATCAATGGTCTGCTATAAATAACATGGGAAATCGCATAGACGGTGGCGTTTTAGGTGGGGTGTCTGTCAATACTAACATGACAACGATCTAGCTTCGTTTCCATAACAATCGAACTAGGTGAGGTTTGTTTATTTATTGTTTTGGTGCTTGTTTATTTATTTTGTACGTACATTTTAAATTTATGCTACAGTGGTGGGGTTGTTTATTCAAACGATGTCGACAGATTTGTTTGTTTTAATTCTCGAATAAATGGGGTCAGGAATGCTGTAGCACAAGCTTCAAATATACGATAAAGCAGAAAGATTTTTGATTTATCCCATCCGTTAGCTTTTTATTTACTCTGGCTGTTTCATTCTCTGCGATTTGAAAGGCTATCTGCATTTTTGCTTTGTATTTCAAATTAAAAGCTAAATATTCTTTATATATTTTTAGCATAAATGTTTTAAATCAGCATTTTTTAAATATCTTCTGAACTTAAAAAGAACCTAAATTCGTGAAAGCCATTTGTGAATTATAAAATTTTAGTAATGCGTGAACTCGTTTCTTTAATTTTAGTTCATTCTTTTTTAAGTTAATGCTTTTTAAAAATACAAAAATATTCCAAAACAAGCCCTTTCGATTTATTATTTAGAAGATTGTTGATCTCTGTAGTCTGGAAAGTTATTTGAATGAAAAAGAACATTAGAATTTTTTTATTCACACATAATCAGGTATTTAGTCCGCCGCCAGGATCCCGGAGCAATAGCCCGTTGTGTTGCTCCAATGCGACGTTAATTAAATACTTTCCTGCCGGGTAATTCTGCTAGAGTATATAATAAATCATTTATAGCAAGATTGCGTTCTTCTGTGTTAACAACAGTAACATCTTGTATACCGTTCGACCAGATCCGTTACAGTGTTTTCGATAGCTTTTTAAATCCGAAATCATCTCGGTAAAGATTCAATTTCCGTGGGCTCTTCTCAAAACATTCCTGCCCTTGATGATGCCTTTTAAATATATAATACAAGTTAAGAGCACAATTTGCAGTTTTCAAAAGTATCTTTTATTACAATCGCAAATAGAAACTACAAAGACCGAATAAGAATAAACTTAATTATACTGGAAAATTTATTGATGGGCATGTTTATTTAAAGTTGGAGCACATTGCGCCTGGCTTTTAGCCGTTTCTATTGTTTCTCATAAGTATTGTACAAGTCTAGCACAACGCTCAGGAACGGCCTTGACTGCGGTTCTAAATAATTAGCCGCTCTATCTTGGATTTGATGAAAAAAATCTCAAAACAACTCGCTGATGAACTTGTTCCAATCGGAGCATTTTTTGATGCGTTTGTTCAACTCTTTAAATGTTTTCCTTATGAAAGTACTTCTCAGTGGATGACAAACTAATACCTTTTCGTGGCAAAGGTCCATTTTGGCCGAACGTATCAAAAAAGCCAAGAGGAAAATATTTCATAAAAACTATCATCACATTGAGTTCGGAATGTTGTTCCATCGTTAAGGTCTTCCATGCATTATAATGTCAAAGGCATGCATATATTTACTGTAACAATTCATTAGAGATACATTAAGAAAAAATTGCCGCAGCTCATACTTAAGTGATAAAAACTATAAAATTTTAAAGTCATCATTTCCTCTTCCCTAGTATGTACGTCTTGTTTATATTTTTTGTTGTTGCTTACTTCTTAAGATCTAGCTGATAGCTAGACCAAGTAAGTCCATGAGTCCGAACAAGTTCAAACAGTCCAACACTAGAGCGATCTCATATTCTCCCTTGCCAAATCAACGTAGGCGATTTGGAAGTCTCGTTCAGTGTGACATTTTAGGCAAGTTGGAAGAACCTTGTGTCCCTGTTCGGGGTAGAGATTTGACATGCCCGTTTATAAGCCTAGAAAGGACAGTCTTACATTTTCATAGAGATGAATGCGTTTTCTGACACTTGAGCATTTTTTTAAAGTATATAAAAAAATAATTAGATTATGAGAAATATTTGGTACCCATATTCTTTGGTATGGGTTTCATGTTAATGAGGCATTCATTAACAAGAAATTTATTTCTATAAAGGCACAGTACAAAGGTTAAAGCAAAATCCGTGAGATGAGTTTCTAATCCTACCCTAAATTACCCATTGATGGATCCGTACCACTAAAACTTGTTTTTATTCATAAACGACACCGGTTTATTAACTGTATTTAAATTTTATTTGACACAATTTAAGTTTGGACTCGTAATTTGCTGTTGTAACATCGTTCAACTCTCCTGGTGAGCCAGTGGCTTTGACCGTTGATTTGGGTTTTATGGCGCAAGGTCCAATAGTGGACAAGCTGTGTCAAACACAAGATAAAATTCGACCCAGTTAGATGGAAATATTTAAAAATCTATCCATCAATAAAATAAGTTTCAACGATAGGTAACCCGAACATAGACTTGTAGATGACTTTCCATGCTCACAATATTTTAATTCGTGAACCAACTTAAATGTCAACCAGCCTCTCCTTCAAGCGTTTATAGAAATCAATAAACATATAGAGTAAATGGAGCAAGTGAGGTTAAAGCCGATTCTGCAAAGGTGGAGTACTAAACAGTAGATATCGACTAAATTAAATTAATCTGTAGAATAACATCGTCTTTATAACAAAAAAGCAAACATCTTTCTAAAACTATGAATAAACAAGTTTTCTTACAAGCTGTTTTATTTTATTTTGATTGAGTACCTCACCACTGTATTTTGTATTTTATTTCTTAGATTTATGCTTTGTTTGAGAAATACAGAATATTAAATAAAAACATTGCATGGCGCAACCTGGTCAGCTCTGGTCTTGTACCATAAAAAAATCACCCAATCAGAACGAAGAACATAATAGTTCCCGCGCGTCGATGTAACCGAAACGTATTTTTGACAAGTAAATATTTTGACTCATTTTAGAGTGTATAAAAGTGCATAAATATTATTGGAAACAATTATAAAAATTAAATTTTAGACCGGGTGTTTTCTTTGGGAAAACTTCTACCGAAATTCCAAGAGGTCAAGTTTCCTACAACTTGAAGAGATAAACGCATTTGCATGTTGCAGTGTTTTTTAGTTTACTACTTCTTGAAAGCTTCAACAAGATATTCGAAGTATGAGGTCAAGAATCTAAACTCTTCAATACGCGACTCAAAAAATCGTGTTCTACGTGACCCAAAGGTTAGTTTTGGTTTGATAGTTTTATGACGTAAGGTCTCGAACAGAACACTGACCTATAAGATTGAACTGTTTCGAATAATTTGGCTGTAGCGTTTTTATTCTTCAACCGCACTTTCATTCTTCTTGGGTCACGAAGTGTTATCCATATTGTGAAATACGGTTGCGAAACTGTTTTTGTGAAATTTTAAAAAAATTGAAAGTTAAAAATATTTGTTTTATCACAAAAACACACAGAACTAAAAGGTCTATATCCAAAAAAACTATGCAGTGTAGAATACATGCAGGTGAGAAATATTTAAAAATTTGTTATTCAGCTGTCCCACATCTCGTTATTCGTGACTTTAGAATTGTTCTGTAGAAAATAGTTGCACAACAAAGTGTTTTTACAGGGTAAACAAAATTGCTTATAGGAAATATGATAATATACCTATGAAAAAAGCTGTAAATGTTCATATCGAATGTTCTAAACTAATTTTAAATTACGTAATTGAATGTTTTAAACTATTTCAGCTTAAATGGAGTTTACATATTTCTTTTGCTGCACTATATATATGCCTTTTCTGTCACTATACTCTTGCAAAAATCAGGGTTTTGCTAAACTTAGATTGAAAAGCTCTATCCTGTTGGGTAATGATAAAAATGGATGAACCCGGCAAGACATCTTGCATCCCAACAACGGGATTCTATAGAGGTTTTACACAGCAGTGCAACTGAAGTGATGCCTGTTCATCCGTTCAGAATGTCCGCAGAGTGGCAGAGTGTACTAAAGGATCCAGGAAAATCTTCAGACGAAAAAATGAGATTTGAGGTAATATATATATATATATATATATATATATATATATATATATTACCTCAGGACCTTTTGGTGTCAGGGGCAGGACATCAAATTCATTTAAAGTGGTACAGGACCTAGTGAGACACTGTATAGCTTTGAATGGGTTTGGTAGGGATGAATAGAATCTATCCAATTAATATATATGCTACATCATATATTAATTAAATCTATATATTATATCTATCTTATACTATAGATTCATACATAAGCTAAGGTTAATCTCTGGATTGTCAAGTCCCAATGAGTGAATTTCACCGTGCCAATAATTTTGACCCTCGAGCCTTTGTTAGTAGCAATGTTCCTGAGCCACACGATTTTAAGGTGGTTGGCATTTGACTTCATATGCCATGATGCTGTAAGAAGGGGGTAGACTGGGTGATGTAGTGCAGATGACGTGCCAATTTCGTCACGGGCAATCGTCCTAATCGATTTGTTAAACCTCTTCGGGTAGGATGGAAATAGCTCGTTGGGTTCCTCCTGTGCGAAGTAAATTCAACTACCAACCAACCAACTAGGCGGGATAGAAATGGAAATCGGATTAGCAATTTGATAGAATTGATTAGGTTTAAGACAAAATTCAGAGCATTCGTATCAAAATGGTTTGCTAATCCAAAGGTAGGCAGGTTAGTTATTTGGTTTTTTGGCGCAACGTCCGAAAAAGGACAAGTTGCACGAAACAATCAAGTAATAGGTATTCACTGACCCAGCAAGAACTGTAAACATCATACCTCGGAAGTCTCAAATTGAGTAATCTACCTGACACAGCTATTTCAGAGATCGAGGTATCGGGGCCTGCATACTAAGCAGTCGCTCAAAAACAGGCCTTTGAGCCAAACGATCGCAACTTCTACCACCACAGCGGCCGTTTTATCACCCAATAAGAGTGGACCGCCTACGTATATTTAAACGTCAATTTCTTCATTAATATACATAGGCTTTGTATCTAATCTCAATTTAATGGAGTGCGGCATAATGGCTTGGGGATTCTTATCTGCGGCGGAGCCCTGCGCCTTAATTGATTTGTAAGACACATAATTATAGTCCGGGAGCATGGAATTTCTTGCATGTGGCCCCTCCCTGACTTGTCAAGTACACGATTTATGTCTTTCTTGGCAGGGAAACCTTGAACTCGGAACCTGCCTCGAACTTCGCTCGCAAATTGTATAATGATGTGGCAAGGCATGGTGGGACATCGTAATTCTCGTACGCTTTGATTTTTGTTTTGGTGGAAGAAAAAAGCAATTGCCCTTGTTGTTTATAATACGCATCGTATGATTTGATCGATTAATTCGGGATTAATCCGTGCTGGAAGAAGAAAATAAATGATGATAACAATAATTGATGGCGTGGTCCCAGTAACTAGTTGTTGGAGTGGATTTTCTTATGTGGTTTTCGTTGAATTACATTGTAGCGATTATTGCGTGCAGAGGGTGCGATTTCTGGGCAGCTTAATGGCTCCTGGAATTCGAGAGATGGTGTTGGAAACGGGTTAGACTCTGACGCTTGTGAGCAAAGGGATAGTTACGTGATTGTTCCGTTCAATTATTGAGTTTGAAATCGCCCATGAGCAGAAAAGGAGAGGGTGCCAGGGTTGGTGGCCCCAGAGCACCAATATCTAAAGGGATATTTCAGGAATTTAGATAAAAGTGGGTTTTCTTGGAAACATTTGTCCTTTTTCAGGGAAATAGTTTCAAGTGCCATACGTGTGAAGTGAATGTGCTTACTTGCACCCCGTCTTTAGAAATGCTTAGAAAGCAACTTTACTTTCCATCAATCCTCTGCAACAGCATTGCTATTCAGAAGAGTGACAAAGTATTTAAATTCTCATCTCATTAACGTCTGATGAGCATAAGACAATACAGATGCGCTTTTTCAGACTTCCGTCGAAGCGATCCATTTCAAAGCTCGGGCTTTTGCTAGTTTTTTGCATCGTCAATTAATTGCAAAAAATTATGAATGAGTACATTTTATCATAATTATCGTCATTTCAATTACGTAAATTTTGTTTTGGGCAAGGCATCATAACATGAAGTATAAAAGTAGAGTGACCTTTTTATGTGCTTAGAATTATGTGATCAAAACTAGTAGCAACGTGACCTTTAGACTACTTTCGTCTGCTTGGTGGAAACGAACATTCATCATTTGATCGGTCATTTCATTAACAGGAGCCAATAGGACCTGGCTCTGTTTAATTTAAGAGGAAGAAAAGACAATAAAACAGAAATAAAGGGGGAATAGAGGTAAGTTCCCAAACAAAGTAGACATCACCGAGCACCACTGGCAATTTTGATTAGTTTCAGGTATTTACAGAAGGGAGAAATTACATGAGAGTAACTAAGTAAATGGTGTTCGCTCATTCTGAAGAAATATTAGTGCAGTTTTAAATATTGCACAATTAATGTAGATTTTTGCTAATGCTTTTCTGGGCATTGTATTTTCTTAGAAGGCGATGATTTAGTTAAATGGTATTGATTAATTTACACACAAAAAACTGGTAACGGGGCCTCGGTTAGAAGAGTAGCGGATTAGCAACTGGAGAGTTGCAAGTTGGGAATTAGGTCCAACCTATGACCGTCGTGTACTTGGAGGCTGGTGCACATTAAATCTGTCGTGCCCTCAAATTGGTGTGATGTGGAAGTTTGGAGAGTGGGGTGCCAGCTCGGGTGTGACCTCGTCATCTGACGGTGGTTCAAAATGACGAGGTGTCGTCCTCGGATCTTTCCCTTCGGGATTGATCCCGGATCGTCGCCAGTAGCCCGTTCAATGCGACGTTAATCCAATTACCTACCTAATTCAAGTAGGTAACAATTTGCGTCGCCTAACTCCTGTGGAGAGCTTGATCATTGAGGGTGTCAGAAAGTTGGACAGGCTGATTTAATTTAACTATTGGACATGGCTTTGTAAATTTCTGAAGGGCTAAAAAAATTTTCCAATCCGTCAGTAATTTAGGAGTTTTACAAAAAAATAAATCCCCTTTTTACAATTGTTAAAATATAAACTGCAACCTTGTTTTACGAACTTCAGCTTAACGAATATTATCAAAGTATGATCAAAAAGTGTATCAAAACTCCGATAAAACGAGGAAATAATCGGGATTTAACGAATTACCTCACAAATAATTATGAGTTTATTTTCGTTTCTGGCAACAAGAGTCACAATTCGAGCAGTGTGCTTTCGATTTGTGAACTTGCATTTACAGAGTCAAAAAGTTTTGGGGCACAACCAACTTTCGATAATTTCTAAAATAATTATCTATAGTTTTTCTTAAAAGTAAATTTTTTTGTTTAGATATCTTGTGACTAAACAAGAACAACAATTAAATAAAAAGACCAGTAAAGAAATATGGAATTTTGTATATCTTGTATTCGTAATAAAAATAAAGATAAAAGTACTAGTGGCATTTAGGAATAAATAAGTTTAAATTTAGTTAATGATAAAATTAATACCTTTCGAACCTAATTTACGTTGTCTTACGGTTTGGTGGCTTTGAACATGGAAATAAAAGATTTAATAATCCGCAAACATGTTCATTTTGCGTCGGATCATTATCTTTCCTGATAACGTTTCAAATTCACGTACACACATCTTTAGAACTTTTAAATTTGAACCTATCAGTCAATGAAATACCAATTCTGATACTAAGAAAGGAAGCACAGATCATCTACCGCGATCAGTCTTATTGCGGGAGTAAGACACGTGCTGCCATCTGTTATACAAAAGAAAATGCCTGATTTTTTTTTCTTATAAAAAACGATATTTCTAGCTTACCGTTCGACAAAATTCTGTTTTCACCGAAGGTGTGCCTGATGCGTCCTATGTTATCAGATGCAATGGGCAATATAATAATCAGGCATTAGCAACAGCCTTCATTAAAGCCGACAAAGAAGAGACTAGACATAGACGTAGTGCTGCCATCTATTGACACTATATATATTTAAAATAGCGAAGTACAAAAATGTGAAATCTGAGCCTATTTCTTCATACATTTCCTTCATTTGACTCTCACCAGGATTGATGGTCCGGGCAAATGTAACCATATTTCTGCCTGAGTGGGGAGTCAGGCACACTTTAAATTGGGGGGAACACACTCTAAATTGCTGTTGTGTCCATTTCTGAGTCAGATATCGATTTGTGACATTTCTGAGTCAGAAATGAAATAGCCTAGTGCTAACAAACACATTTATTACAGCATAAAATGCAACGTATAAGTTCAGTTACACTTCTAATGTACAATCCTCTCGCATTGTAACAAGGAAGTGACAAAAAGAAAGTGATGTCACATGAGCTTTAAGTAGTTCAATTCCTTTCAGTTCATTTTTCTTGATCTAATATATACTCCCCGTTTGAGTGGGCGGATGTCCATTCAAAACTCTCATGGGTCAAGAACAGGTTGTCTCTTGGGAGTTTCACAACATGATCTGCTCTCGTCACCCGCGATGTGAAACCAGGAACGTCGTCAGCCAAGGATGGTGCAGTCTGGATGACAGGTTCTGAATCTGGAACTTCTAAGCTGTTATCCCTTTCTGAAAGAATGGCATTACCATCTGCTAGCTGGAAATAGAGTCAGAAATATTATTGTATGGTAATTCCAGAGGATACACTCTTTGGATAGGTCGGGTTAAAACACCTTGTGTTTTCAGCTTCACAATTCGGACATTTTCATCCTTTCCAGGGATCAACTTTACCACTTTGGCAAGTGGCCATTTTAAACGTTTTTTATTGTCATCTCCTATTAACACAATCTCACCCAGCTTCACGCTAAGTAATTGAGGATCTTTCACATGTCTTTGAAGGAGTAGGCCAAGATATTCTTTCCTGAAACGCCTTCTCAACTCATCAAGAAGCTTGTAGCGATACCTTATTCGTCTACGATATTGCTGCGCATCAGCATAGTCTAAATCAGGAACGTTCGAACTAGAATTTTCAAACAGAAGCAGCCGGTGTAATCGGAGTTAGATCATTGAAATCTTCGGACAGATAGGTAAGAGGACGAGAATTCATGGTAGCTTCACACAAGATTGTTTGAAGCTCCTCGCACGTCAGAATTGCTCTCCCAAAAGTTCGTCTCATTCTTTTCAGCACTCGAATCAGTCTTTCACACCAACCTCCCCACCAGATGGCGGTAGGAGGATTGAACTTCCAAAAGATATGTTGCTCTTCTGCATGTCGAGCAATTCTATCCCAATCTGTTCTTAAGTACATTGTAAGCACTTCTAAAATTTTTGCCACTGTCGAATAAATTACTCCTTCCTGATATAAAATGTCGAAGAGCTAAAAGGAAGCTATCAGTAAACAAAGAATTCACTAGTTCTAAATGTATGGCTCGATACATGGCACAAGTGAATACCGCTGTCCACATTTTGTCCCCGCGTTTTATGAACAGAGGTCCAGCCAAGTCCACTCCTATGACTTCAAAAACTAGTCTTTCGCACGGTAAGGAAACAGGATCCGAATTGCAAGCTTTAGCTCTGTAGCAATAATATCGCATGCAACTTCTCACTATAATTCTAACTGCCTTTCTTCTCCTAACTATCAAGAATTTGGCCCGCAAAATATTGAGTAGAATTTGAGTACCAGCATGACAAGACTGGTGATAATATTCTATCAGTCTTCGAGTGAATACACACTTATCAAACAACAGTATCGGTGAAATGAAACACGGTGTATCAATGCGCTTTGTACTTTGGGTTTTTAATCTGATGATACCTTCTTCGTCCTTAAATGTGCATAAATTAGGTATTGAACCTTCAGATGTAAAAAACTGAGATTGCACAGTTCTAATGAGAAACATCTCAGCACATTCAATTTCACTCACTGATAGCTCACCACTCAGTCGAGAATCGGATTTTGCTCTGGTATTATTCACAATTCTCAAAATTCATGCAACCATTCTAATGATACTGTGGAAATCAGAAAATTTAATGGCAAACCAAATATTTTTTCCTCAGACAGATTTATATTACACAAACCGATCCTTTTCCTTTCCTTCTCCACCTCAGTCGTTAAACAAAGTGACTCATTGATAGGCCATTTTTCCGATATCAAGTAATGGACATAAGTAGTTTTAGGTCAAAAATATATTGTGCCTTGACAACTTGTAGCATACGAAGACGAAGGAATAAGCTATACTTTTAGCGGGTCTTCTATTACAGCCAAGCCTTGATCTCCTTTAGTATTGGAAATAAAGGAGAAATGGAACGAATAATTGGTGCAAGATTTAATTTTGAGTTGGTGAACCGTTATAAAGATGGTAAGGATTGCATGGGTGCCCATACAAACAACGAGAAGGACTTGGAACTTTATGCACCCATAGCGTCTGTTTCATTTGGGCAGAAAAGACATTTTGTGTTTTCTAACTACAATTGTTTAAAAATTGTTCTGGAAAATGGAAATTTGATTGGGATGAAGCATCCAACAATTTTGGTTTCACAGCTTGCCCCGTGGGAATGCATCATGCCCTAGAATAAACTTAACGTTTCGTAAAATTCTAGCGTAAATAAGCAATAAACCACTTATGTGCCCCGAACTGGAACTTAGTGTCGTACACTAGACGATATTTGGACAACGTTGCAATTGATCTTTGCCTTTCTGAATAGTATTTTTATAAATGCTTACATCTTGTTGTTTTTAAATAAACTTTAGGGTGTCTTACCACATATACTGTATTTTGGATTGTTTGTTTTTTATTACATAGTTTTATAAATTGTCTTAAAATGCAAGATCTGAAATGAAATTTTTCTTTCCTATAAAGATTTATGTTTTTTTTTAAGTTAGATTTTTTACTCGAAAATTAATTATACATTAGATGCTATAACACCTATTTTATAACAGAAATTTTGTTTTAAATAATATACACTTAAGTAAGAGTAAAAGTTTTGAAACTTTACAAGACAAATACTATGAATATGTTTTCTTGTACATTTGAAGAAGTTATATTAGTATAAAAACCATTTATCCTATAAATCTAAATTAGATGTTATTTTTTAATTAATATTTCCTTGCATATTATTTTTCTTCATAAATTTTATGCATATCAATAATTCTTTTAAAGTGTGAAATATTTTTAAATACTTTTAACAAAAGTTTTAATAAGCCCCCACTAAAAGAAACACTCAAAATGAATATTTAATTCAAGCATTCTTTCTTGCATTACAGAGTACATTTACACATCTTTCCTAAAGCATTTAGTAACTCCTGTTTAAGGCACTCTTTAAAATTCTTTAGCAAATAGGTTTAACATGTAATGAACAAACGACTAATACTTAAAATAGTCAATATATTTATAAGGGTGTATGTCTTTCCTACACGATTTTTTTCCTTAATAAAGAGTCTTAGGATTTTATAGTCTTAAACTTCCTTACTAATCTTTTTACTAAAGCACTTGAGCCAATTTAATGACTTTTCAACTCAATACCACCCTTTTACAATTGGATTTTCTTCCTCACCATGTTCAGTATATCACTTGAAATTGCATCTACTACATGTACTAATAAATAGACAGTTTAGTAACAAATGTACGTTTTAAAATTTTATGTAAAATATTGGTTCGGCACATAGGACACGTTGAAAGACTCCGTACATCTCATGCATGTCACCAGATGACCGCAAGGCTGTAAAGTAGCATTCATTTTTCGTTTCCTTGCAAATTTTACAAAGTCGTTCGTCCTTGTCGTTGTATAAGGGGTAAAGCTATACATCGGGGGTTTTTTTTATAAAACCATTGGTATTATTGTTGATTTCATCCAGCACCTGTACAATTTCATCTATGGGCTACCAAACATTTTGGATAAAACTTTGTGTTTGTGTCTCACTACATCTTTTTATCAATTTTCAAGCCCTTCGCCACACCAATAGCACCTGATCACGTCCAAGACACCGGTATAATACAGTTCGTTTTCGGTTAGGTCCCTAATGTCAACGTCTGTGCGTTGGCCAATCTCTAAACGTAGATAGGCGCATAGACATGCTTGGAACTTTTGGCTTCAAATTTGCATAATGTGTGGTTATTCATTTTCCTTAAAACTATATTATGCTCTATTACTCTTAAGTGTAAAATTATGGCGCAGATTGAGTTAAATCCCCATGGAAAAAGGTTCTTCTCGCAATCAATTTTTAAAAATCTGATACTTGTCAAAGATACTAGTTTCCTTTCAACAAAGGCAAAGACTTGTGTATGCCCACAAATAAATAATTCAATTTGTTGATGTAATTTTAGAAAAAATAAAACTGCAGAATCAAGAGAATTCAGTATACTTTAAAATTTTCATTTTAAAGAAAGTCAAAATATGTTTCTCTTATAAATTATATTTGGTTATGTTTTTTTTTTCTTGCTCAAGTTTAGTCGTAGAAATGAATTGCATTCAGCGCATAAACGTGGTAGAGTAAAAGATCACACGCACATTTAAGTACATATATCCTTTCGTTAAAATCTTCTTGTATAACAACATAAAATTTTATTTTGCGCATTATCACAAACACATGTTTTCTGAGTATGTACATTCTTCACTTAGTCTTATCTTTTGTGAGTAACTATGGAACGCAAAAGATAAATTTTAACTTTACTGATTAGTATGATTAGTAAGTGTATGGTGTTATATAGTCCAGTTCTTCGTGGCCTCCAGTTTACAATTATTTTTCCAAGAACAGCTAACGCTTTTCAATAGCAATGCTTAATATTTGTGCAATTGTGGATTTTGATGGATTTCAGACTCAAGAAAAGTTTCTTAGTACGTAAATACGCATACATTGCTGTAAAAACCGCAAGTAGCTTCAAGTATTCGTTTTAACTTATCGTCTGAGCATAAACTTAGTGCCAAAGATCGTACAACTGTGATATGTTAAAAATTACGTATGTGCACTTCATTTCTGTCCCATGACATAGCAAATTGTGTCTCCCTTAGAGAGTCTAGACTCTAAGCTTTTAGAATTGTACGAGCAGACCAAGAGGGCCACTCAGTACCTAATTGCTTACAAAGGTGGTTGTGTGGAAAAGAAAAGCTTAGATGCAGACTTCAGAACATCAACTTTGAACGATATGGGTGTCCCAAATTCGATGCATTATGTGCTCTAAGTATAGCAACAAATATATCCAAAAACTATCATGTGGTCATCACAAAAATAATTTGCATTGCCCAAAAGCTTAGGTGGCGGCATTGAATAATTGGCTTGTCGGAAATATGTTTCTTAAAGAAATGCAAGTATGTAAAAATAAGTTCTTTTCTACTCTGCAATGTATTATTTTTTGTAAAAAAAATATTAATCATAATGTTTTTTACTATTAAATAGTGTTCTAATTTTCTTTGTTTCCATGTGGCTTCCTTCAATCTGTTTAAGAACTGTCTGTGCTGGTTTTTGCAGAGATTGTTTTAAGAATACATAGAATTCAGATTTAATTCATTATTTTAATAATATTTGTTCATTTTGAAATTCGCATTAATACTTAAAATATTCAGTTATTATTTAATTTTACTCATGGGTAAAACTATCAGCGGTGTGAGTGAATATTTAGATTATGCATTAAATATCAAGAAAAGGGCAAAAGTTAATTTGCTTAGCAGCACAGATGTTCACACATTATTTTCAAAACAGAAAACCCACTTACTATCCATTTAACATAGCAATGTAGAACATTTAAAATTAAGAAAACAGTACCAAAATATCTTGTAAAATACTTCATAGCATCGCACAGTATTGGTATTTTGCTGTGCAATTTAAACCGTACAATGTGCATAAGGTTTTCAAATAAATAAAAGGAAGTTCATATTTAGTAAAATCTGTGGTTTGCAAAAGCATTAAAGAAAAAGAACTTTTAATTTAGAACTTCAAGGACAAATGGTTTTTAATTCTATTTTTCCCTACTTCAAATGTGCAAAGAAACATGGTATGGGTCGTGCAAAGTTTCACAAATTAATGTATAAAATTCTTTTTACTCTTACAGGTTTTTTATAATAATTTTTTTACTTTGCATAAAACACACTTTAAGAATCAAACTTTTAAAAATGTCTTAATTGTAAAATTAAAAAATAATAAGTAAATCTGTATTTAAATGTTTGTAATATCTGATGTATATATTTCAATTGTTAAACGTTTTCTAAAAAACTTCAATGTTATAATACGTGAAATAGTATTTCATATATAATTAATTTTTGTGTAAAAACAACTAACTTTTAAAATATAAATCCTTATATCAAATAAAATTTCGTTAAAAACAGTTTGTAAATAAATATAATAAAAATTAATTCACTAAAATTTATGAAGATTTATTCAGAGTAAACAATAATATGCAAGGAAAGATTAATTAAAAAATGACATTTAATTTAGATTTTACAGGATAAAGGGTTTTAATACTATTTTTCACTACTTCAAATGTGTAAGGAAACATGTTCATAATATGGGTCTTGTAAAGTTTCAAAAATTTTACCCTTATTTAAGTGTACATTACTTAAAACAAAATTTCTGCAATAAAATAGGTGCTACAGCATCTAATGCATAATTAATTTTTGAGTAAAACATAAATCTTAAAATCAAGGAAAATTTCATTTCAGATCTTGCATTTTAAAAGAAAATTTACAAGACCATGGCAATAAAAAAAACAAATAATCCAAAATACAGTGTATGTGGTATGACAAGCAAAAGTTTATTTAAAATAGAAAGGTGTAAGCATTAAAAAGATTTCCAATATTCCCTTATGGATCTGCATTTAAGTGTTTGTCATAATATTTAATGTATATGTTTCAATTGTAAAATGTTTTCTAAAAATCTTCAACATTAAAAATATGTGTAATAGTATTTAAGATATAATTAATTTTGAGTAAAAACATTAACTTTTAAAATATAAAATCCTTATATTTCATCCAAAAACAGGTTTGTAAATCTATATAATATAAATTAAATCACTAAAATTTATGAAGATTTATTCAAAGTAAAAAATAATATGCAAGGAAATATTAATTAAAAAATAACATTTAATTTAGATTTATAGGATAAATGGTTTTTATACTATTATAACTTCTTCAAATGTACAAGAGAACATATTCATAGTATTTGTCTTGTAAAGTTTCAAAAATTTTATCTTACTTAAGTGTATATTATTTAAAACAAAATTTCTGTTATAAAATAGGTGTTATAGCATCTAATGTATAATTAATTTTTGAGTAAAAACATCTAACTTTAAAAAAACCATAAATCTTTATAGCAAAGAAAAATTTCATTTCAGATCTTGCATTTTAAGACAATTTATAAAACTATGTAATAAAAAACAAACAATCCAAAATACAGTATATGTGGTAAGACACGATAAAGTTTATTTAAAAACAACAAGATGTAAACATCTGATAGGAATCGAACCTGCGCCGCCTACAACTCGAAGGTTGCTAGCGAAGTGGGCCCCCATACACATAAGGAATGTTTCTATTCTAATAAAAAAGTGTTAAACGTGCAGCTCTCAGTAGTTGAAGAGAAGTAGAAAAAATTAACAACTTACTCAAGAAACTGTTATTTTCTTGTTCAGTGCCTAGAAAATAAATTTTATTTCAAACACTGCAAACAAATTAAAAAAATAAACAACCTGCTCAGCAAAAAAGCTTGATATTATTTTGATACTTACAATCTGAAAGTAAATCAGCAGTCACTGAAGACAACAAGAGAACAGAGAAAGAGAACAAAGAGAAGCTGAATCCACCACAGAAAGAGAAACAAGACTACAGCAAGTTAGAACCGGAAGAAATGCTGCTCGAATGCGCATCTGTAGAAATTTAGAGAATGCAGCTTTTAATTACGACCCATCAGCAGATTATGTATATGATCCTTCGTGCGTCATTGGATCAATGTCTGTAACATGTCAACACTATGAAGCAAAGGAGTGGAAAGGTGAAGTCCGAGGTATGTGTTGTAATGGAGGAAAGGTTCAACTGCCATGGTTAATGGATCCAGCCAAGCCCCAACGTACTTAACTGATTGGAAATTCAGCAGAAGTTAAACATTTCCTGGCAAATATGAGAAGGCGCAATTCCTGTTTCCAGATGACTTCTTTCGGCACGACAAATGAAATTAGAGAGTCCGGATATATGCCGACATTTAAGGTTCAGGGTCAAGTTTATCACCGCGTCGGGAGTCTACACCCTCTACCAAACAAAGAGCCTAAATTTCTGCAAATATATTGTGTTGGAGATGGTACACAACAAGCAAAGCAGCGTTTCAAACGCGTTCCGCAGACGAGACAAGACATAGTACTTCAGTTACAATATATGCTGGATCATCACAACTCTTACATCCACAGCTTCAAATCGGCCATGGATAAGATCAGCTCTGAATTCAAAGAGGTAATCTTAGCGGACAAAAACCCCACATGGTGAACATGAGAGGCGGTTCAATGCACCAGTAACAGGAGAAGTGGCTTTGATCATGGTGGGAGAACAACATGGAGAAAGAGACATAATTTTAGAAGAAAGAAGTGGCACCATCAAGAAAATTCCCGATACGCACAGGTCCTACGATGCGCTACAGTATCCACTCATGTTTTGGCAGGGGAGGATGGATATAATTTTGAACTGCGACAAAACCCAACTACAGGAATGCCGATAACTAAGAAAAATTCTGCTATGCAGAATTCACGCTACGCTCACAGGATGATGATACGCTCTTCAAATTTCAACATTTTACTGAGAAGCAAAGACCTGTTCCATTAATTTATCGTTGACATGTATGCCAAGATTGAATCGGAAAGGCTGTTGTACACATATGACTAAATCAGAGGACGCTGAGTGAAACAGTATGCACATTTGAGGGATGCGGTCATGAACGATGGAAATGTTGCAGACATTGGCCAGTTGATCATCTGTACTGGGGTTCCAGGTATATACACGAGCGTATTCAAGTAGATGAGGCAACTGATGTAGCTAAAGATGCTAACTTAATTGCATATGTTCGATACATTGCAGAAACTAATATAATAGAATACATTATTTTGCAACCGCATTCCTGGAAAGGCCACATCCAAAGAATTTTTTAGTATAATTATTGACACTTTTTTTGATGAGAACGACATAAAGTGGAATAACTACATTGGACTGTACAGACGGAGCACAATCAATGTTAGGACACAAGGTCTTCAAGCATTAGTTGAAAAGAAAGCACCCGAAGTTATCTGGACGCACTGCATGCTTCATAGAGCAACTCTTGTGTCAAAAAATATGAGCGAGGAATTTAACAACATTTTTACAAAAGTTACAAAGTTATAAACTACATAAAAAACAGTCCTTTAAAAGTTAGGTTGTTTGCGAAGCTGTGTGAAGATATGGAAGCTATTATACCACACTTCTATACTATTGTGAAGTGCGCAGGTTATCTCGTGCAAAAGTTATTCACAGGGTGTTTGAACTGAAAGAAGAGATTGCAATTTTTCTTGGTGAAAATCATAATGAAGAGGAAAATTTATTTGGGAATAACTTTGTTGGTTAAACTTGCCTATTTGGTTGAAATTTTTGGAAAATTGTGTGTTTTGAATATATGAATGCAAGGACCACAAATGCATTCACTGATTCAAAAAGACAAAGTGCAAGCATTCATAAAAAAATTGGATCTATGGAAATCAAATTTACAAAAAAATTTCGACATGTTCCCCCTTTTAAATGATTTCTGCACCAGAGTTAATATTGAAGCAAACAAAAATCTATTTATTGAACACTTGGATGGTTTGCTAATGCACTTTTCACATTATCTCGAAGACCTTGATTTTATAAAGTTCGTGTGGGGATACAGAATCCATTCGTCCATGAACGAGATGATGAATTTGGATTAACAACTATTGAAAAGGAAAAATTCATGGAATTATCATGTGATACGTCATTGAAACACAAATTTCAGAGTGAAACCCTAGTTCAATTTTGGTTGAATCGAAGTGAATAATATAATACTTTGTCAAGCAAAACAATGCAAGTACTGCTGCCACATTCATAACATCATATTTATGCGAAACGGGATTTTCTGCATTAGCCGCAATAAAATCCAAATATCGAGCCCGTTAGTAGTAGAAAAAGAACTACGAGTAGCATTCTTCTCAATGACACCTAGATTTGAAAAAGTTTGTGCTAATAAACAAGCACATCCATCGCATTAAAAATAAATTAATTTAAAAATAAATATACAGTCGGCGCTCTCCGGCACCGATCGAGTCGCTCGCGTTCGGATTTTTTAGGACGGATTTGTTGACCTTGACCGCTAGGTCGCGCCACTGCGCTGCCAGCGTTTTTAGTTCGCTCAGTGTTTATAGTGACTCAGTTTTCATTTCAGTACAGTGTTTCCTGTTTTCTAGCGTGTTACATATCACGTTTGCACAATATTACAACTGTGTACATACAGTGTACTGTATTGTAAAATGTTCTCGAAACCCAGCACGAGTTCTTCAAGTGCTAATAAAACTATTAAGCGTAAGCATGTGACTCACTATACAGCAAAAACTAGATACTTAATCGTCTCGAAAAAGGCGAAAACAGAAATATCATAATGCGTGATTTCAATATTGGTTCTTCGACAATTTATGATATAAAAAAATAAAAAGAACTTAAGAAGTTTGCTGCTCAAGCTGGAACAGCAAAAAATACGGAATCAAGACACATTGAAGAAACCTAAACTTGAAATTCTTGATAGTACCTTGTACACTTGGTTTAGTGCGAAAAGATCAGTGGGAAAACATGTGACTGGGCCTATGATCATCGAAAAGGCAAAACAGTTTCATCGTGATCTAAATATAGAAAGTACTTGTGTGTTTTCCGATGGTTGGCTTCAGAAATTTAAAATTCAACACGGAATCCGGAGGCCAGATGTGGCTGGAGAGAGCAGATCAGCCAATGAAAACGCCGCTGAGGAATTTAACCACTTAAAGCACGAGTTTTTTTCGGAAAAACTGGTAAAAAATTATCGAGTTTTTTTTTGACAGAAAATGAATATATATATAGGTATAATGTAAGTTATTTTTTGCGATTTCAGTTGCGGGGGGTGGGGTAAAAGTTATAAAAAAATTATACAAAGTGTAAACGATTTGATTACATGTTTATTTTGAATTTCAAAATATTAATAATAATAAAATATTAACTTCAGATTCACTTCCATCACTCAAGAGATCAACTTGTGTTGCTCCAGTGTGACGTTAATTGAAAATACCAATACCAATGAAGAGATCACTTTCATCGCTGAAACTTTCTGATAAATTGGCATATTCAAAATCGTCACAGTCGCTTATTATCAGATAACTTTTTCTAAACAAGTTACAAAAACACTTAGTAAAAATTAATTTATGGTTAACTGTTTACTTTTATGATATTTAACGTAATAAAAATGGATATATTACCTTTTAGACACCTAACAACTGCTTTATAACAAAGAATTCCTAACAAACTTATAGTTAGTTTATGCCATCAACTTATAGTTAGTTTATAATAAGTTTATGCCATCTTTGGTATAAGTTCAATCTAGCCTATCTATTTTTACTAGAACGGAAGATCGCCCGTGTGAGACACGGGCATGTGCAAATTTGCCGGTAACTTTCGCCCGTGTCAAACACGGGTAAATGCGTTAAGTGGTTAAGAACACTTTTAGCAGCCTTGTTATACGGTGGGAATTAACCCGTTGTCAAGTTTACAATGCCGATGAAACCGGCCTTTTATGGCGTTGTTTGCAAACGTCTGCTCTGGCAGGGGGGATGAAAAATGTGCTAAGGGATTCGATAAATACAAATTGACTGTTTTTTTTGTGTGCAAATGCTTCTGGCGACCATCAGCTGACACCTTTCATAATTGGTAAATATAAAAAACCTAGAGCTTTAAAAGGAATCTTAAACTTACCTGTGCATTATGATGCGTGGAGCAATGCATGGTTGACAGCAGATTTGTTTAAGGACTGGTTTTTCCATCATTTTGTACCACAAGTAAAGGAAAACTTTAAGAAACGTGGAATGTCAGAAGATAGCAGATCGCTTTTGTTAGACAACTGTACCGCTCATCCTCCTGCTTCTGATTTGGTTTCCGGCAATAGTTTTGCAGATTACCTACCACCAAATGTGATGATGTGACCCTTGATTCAGCCGATGGTTCAAGGTGTGATTCAAAATATCAAGTGTTTTTATAGAGATCTTTTGTGCAAGGCCTTTTGGACTGACTGTGATGTAAAAGACTTCCAAAAACAGTTAAATGCCAAAGATGCAATTTTCGCAATTGCCTTAACCTGGAATCAGGTGAAAGAAGTGACTAAAGCGGTGATGGCGCAAACTTTGGCCTAATGATGAAGATGCGGATCAAGATCCAAACGTTACCAGTAATGGTCAAAATATGGTGCTAGATTTGGGAGAGCTGTGCGAAACAACCCTTTCACAGATGTACCCCCTGATTGCATATGTATCAAAGCATATCAAGGATGACATAATCATAGCTGCTAACACCTTTGGGGAATAAAGAACACTTCAAAGCTTCGATGTGTTAGAAAAATATAACTTAACACTACAACAGCAAGTGCAAATTTTTTCAAGATGCAATAGACTACCTTGTGAATTCAACATTTCCAAAATAGGTTTGCGACTATCAAAAGAAATATAAATAAAATAGGGTGTCTTTTTCCATACAAAAAAACTGCCCGACAGTTAAAACAATTTATTGGCTTGTGTAATCTATATCGAAACCCAATCATGAAATATGCCGAGAAAACTCACATTTTTAATGACCTCTCATGTGCAAAAACAAAATTTAGCTGGACTGTTCAATACCAGCAAGTATTTCAAAACATTTTATTTAAACCCAATTTTATCCAACCAGGTCGGGACAAACATTTTTTTTTCAGATGCATCTTTCTAAGCTTTGTGCATTGACTATTGGGCGCTAAATCTGATAACATGATCGTCGTTCTTTGTAATTTTGTATCGTCTTTAGTTTTCTTAATAAATGTTTATTTCTTTAATAAGAGTTTGTCTCCATGTGTACAACCAAAAAGCTTACCTACAACTATTTAATGCAATCGAACTGATCATTCAAAAAGTAAATAGAGTGAGTTTTTATCTCCAAGATAAATTAGACTAGAATCACTACGCTATGTTCCGACAATCTTGCTGAAGGAAAGGCACAACATCGTCGCTAATAGAATTTTTAACTTGTGTGCAAATACATTCGAGATAGTTGTAGTTTACAAGGCAATCAGTGTCCTCGATAATATCAAGATTGCAGAGGTGTATAGTTTAAGGTTTCTAGGCATCAACTTTGGCCAGAAACTTACCTTCCTTTCTCACATCGATCTGGACTCATTCATTACCTATAGTTCCAACAGCTTCATGTGAAGAATTTAAATCATTACCAGTGGACTTGGTTGATGAGAAAGTTTACATGTGTACCACATTTCCTGAAGAAATAAGCGCCATCCCTGTGAGGTTCTCCGGCCAGACAACAAAGAATGTAAAACAGAAGTTCGCTCATGATTTGTGAATCGATTTAAAGACTATTTTAGAGCCAGATTCAGACCACAAAAGCAACCATGTTTTTAAGGACCTGCAAACCTCTTTTCGTATATTTGACAACAGATTCAGTGCGAGTTGTATTACAGAAACTCTAAGAGGGAAATCACTGAACTCAAATTTGCTGTTTTTATCCTGAATGTGAAAGAAAAAGCTAACATTTCAATTGAGTAACCTAACTAGTATAGTGGTCTAAGCGTTTGTCGGCCACCCAAGAGGTCCAGGATTCGAATTATCATTTGTTAGCGCATGGATATTGGTGATAGTTCTTGTTATGAGAAATGGCGGCTTACCCACAGGATACTCCAACTCAAAGTCGTCAGTTCGCTCCTTCTAGAGGCGAAAAAGTCAGTGGTCAAGCATTGGGAATAGAAACATTTCAAATGGGACTGAAGACGTTTTATTATGAGGAACAATAGCATATCTATATTAACGGAAAGCATCAAGAAACTTAGCTAATCAAAACTCCTCAATGTTGAACATTGAGGAGTTTTAAGGCGGCTAAGAAAAACCACGTGACATTCGACTTCATCCTTGATGTAGTCTGGCCGAAGACCAGATAAATACTCAGAATGCCATATTAGCTGCCAACAGCTGGTGTTCACGTCGAGGGGTAATATAGCTACGCTGTTAGATTAAAAATATTGCCGTTTGTATTGTTATAGCTTTTGTTTCAAGTTTTTCTAATTTTCCATCTCAACTTTTTTTCAAATTTTTCATGCTGATTTTTTGAGAAAGGAGTTGCAATCACGCTGCTAAAGACATAAATGAAACTCTCCATCAGTTAGTTCTTCAGATTTCATCAAGAAACTAGTCACTTGGCATCCACTTAAAAGGAAGGAGAAAACATCATCGCCTATGGCCGCGATATGCGAGATCTCATACAGGAGGTGCGGGTCCAGCCTGTATAGTGGACTTCGTTCTGTAAATGAAGGAGTTTTTCTGACGAGAAGCCCGGATTTCAGAACAATGCACCAAGTATAACATATTCTCCGGTGAGGATTTGAGGTATACAGCAATCCGATATTTCTCAGAAGAAATTTGCCACACCACCTGACATATGCAGTAGAATGTCTTTTCAGAACGGAAATACAGGCTTTACTTCTGACAATTTTTCGATGTACTTGATTGCAATAAGCCAATTAAATTGTAAAAAATAATTTTTGTTTCTATAACGTATATAAACTATCGGGAAAGAACTAACTTTTCACAAATATCTTGGAAAAGTGCTAGACAAATCCTGAACTGTTAAACAGTATGCTTACATACAGCAATCACATCGTCTTTTTTTCTGAATGCTAAAATTCCACATTTTTATGTATCAATCAAATTTGTTCAACCTTGATTTATCGAAACAAACTGCTAACGTAAGGTACGAATCTGATATATTTTATTAACATTTAATTTTATGAACTCGACTCAACCAATTAATCAGCATTTTAATCGTATTTTTGTTATGGCCTTAGATCTCCCTGACAAGCAGCAAAATTTCATTTAAATCGAATCAATTTCATTAACTCAGTTTTGGCCAGCAGAATTCCCATTCTGATTGAATTTTGGTACTGTGACAATGGTCTGTACTTAAAAATTACTTAAATGTAAAGAAATTCCTGTTAAATTTATGCACCAATCTGCAGTGATATTTCTGTTGGAACTTAAACAATTATTTTTAAAACCAACAAAAGATTAAGATTCAAAAGCAATTCTTTTTTTTAATTAAAAAAATTCAGCACCAAGTCATGATACGTGATAAAAACTAATGTTAATCTAAAAATATCTTGAAAAATAGGTACGGGAATAATTTTCTAGATTTATAGACTGGTGGAAGGGATTTCATTTGAGTTTTCTAGAATTCATAGGAAAATTCAAGTTTTCCAAAGTATTGAAAAAATGTAATGTTTAGGTGCAAAAAGCTTTTGTAAGAATCTGTAATGTTATGAGACTGAATATAAAATAGAAATTTTCTTGACAATATTTCCCTCCATTACACTATAGTGAGGAAATCAGCAATATGAGAGATGATAGACAGTTGAGATCATGCTAGCATAACAGACCTTTGACTGTTATTTTATAATGGCTGGACCATGCGTTATCAAGCTGTGTGTTGCAACTCGTCTCATTGGATCATCAGCTGTCTTTGTCAGGGGCATCGCAGGTGTTGGGAAAAACTAAAACTTGTAAAGAATAATGAAATACAAAAGAGATAAAACCCCAACAATCTGAAAATGGACTGCACCAGGGTAAAGCAAAAATGTTCTGTTACTGCAATGTTGGGCTTTGCACGCAGTCCTGACTGAATATATTTGTAGCATGTGTAAAAACATCCATTTCAACTGAGCATGTTTTAAATAACTGTGAACATAGTAATCTTTCTGTGGATGTGTTTGCTTATGACAATGGAGATGTTTTTAATTTTCCACAGGCGAGAAGTAACAAGTGCAGAAACTTAACATATACTTGGATTTCAATTTCATATGCATTACTGTTAATAACAAAATATCCTCAGTGTATAATCTGCTTGTAAGTGTTGGCAGCAGAGTGTATACTTTCAAAGAAACTGTTACGTCACCTGGAAACTGTATACAGTTTAGTAGGTAAACCCAGATATTACTTTTCACACAAATTGTAAGAATGTGTTAGAAGAGGATTCATTTCCATAAACAAGATACATTACTCCAGTCCTCGTTGCATCCTATAAAGTGCCATACCTAATTGCACGTAACAGGACACTTCACACAATTGAGTTTGTATTGCCTGCTGCTCTGGGAGCCTGCTGCCAAACAGCTTTTCTGTATTCCACTGTCAAACACAATAAGTCAATGAATAAGTGATAGATCAGAAGACATAACTGACCAGATAACCGACAAGTTGAGAGATTTTAGTATTCAGTTAGACAACAATGATGCCTATTTCATGTTACGAATGTTTCCCAAACAATGACAACTTCCATGAAGAACTTTTCTGTAAAGACATCACATGATGATGGATTTTGCTTAGGCGACACCTTTCAAATCACGGGCACTTTCATAACAGAAAACTATCAATTAGCCCAGATGCGTAGGTGATTGTATTGAAGATGCTTGTTCCAAGTCTAGCCGATATGATAGTCTTCTGAGCACTCATCAGAAAGCTGCTGTCTGATGGATGCAGTGTTTAGTACATGGAGTGACTTTAGCATCACAAGAACAAAGTCCAGGAAACAATAATATCAGTGGTGAATGATATTAAAACTTGACCTCAAAAGGCCAGGTTTTTGTCAAATATGTGCATTGACTTGGGGCCTGTACATACTACCAAGCTCTACTATTTTCAATCTTGTTGGCTTTTTCGTAGCAATGTGATGTCATGTGAAATAAAGTGAGGTATAAAATTTTGTTCAAACTCATAGGACATAGCAGTGCTGAATGCTTCATTAGTAATGACATCATTTTCAAGTTGGTGTATTTATGCGACATATTTGAAAGACTGAATTTTCTGAATGTGAGCATTCAGGTCAAAGAATCGTCAGTAATACAGCTGTTCAGCAAGATTTAGGCTTTCAAAAGATGGCTACTATTGTGAACAATACAAATTCAGATAATTTAAAATATCTTACTATGCTACACAAATGAAAGTAAGATGCTGTTAAATGCAGAATTGAAATCTGATTTAGGAGCATGTAACGATTGACTCCACATTAAATTTCACAAATATTTTCCTGCACAAACAGATGAACAGAAGTGGGTTATAGATCTGTTTATAGCAGAACAAGTTAATACAGAACACTGTCGAATGAAGTGTATTTCACAAAGTAGAACTTGATCAAAAAATATAAATAATGAATATTATCCAAATGGCAGTGAGCCATAGTGAAAACCAGATCTAAGTTAACTTAAAAAAGTTATAAACATAGTACAACCACGATGATTAAAAAAGTTTAAAATTTAATCAAGGTTAGTTATTGCACTTATTAACACTAGCATTCATAATTTTAAAACAACTCATACTTAAAAGATATGATAAAAACTACAAATATAGCACTTATATACGTGCAATGAATGATATTTAATTCAGTGCAAAATTAAAAAAAATAATATTGGGTAGCAGTTCCAAATTTATAACTGTTTTAAGCAATAATGACACTGTAAATCTTCGAAAAATCGCACTGAGATCCTCTAGTTTAGGTTTCCTAACTTTATAAACACAAAAATATTCTATTGATCGCATCTTGAATAATTTTTCTCCAAAAGCACATAACAGAATAAAAAGTAAGAGATGAGGCTGACTAATACTAAAATAAAATTAGAATTGAAACAAAGAAAAACTTTCGTTTAAATACAATGAGAATTTTCGTTCAGATCTAGAAAAGTACCATAAATTATATGTATTCTATAACACATAAAACTACTACTAAATCTAAAATAGAGAATTAGAGCAAATAAAGCTTTTCCAAAAACTCGTTCTTAACGGGATTTTTTAGGTTTCGGTTTTAATTTTTATGTACCTGCTGAACAATCTTTCTCAAGAAATTTTCTCCACAAAACAGAATAAAATTAAAATCAGCAGATCACGCAAAATAATTCAAAAATAATTAATATCGAAACCAGACAAAATTCAAAAAATAAAAACGAGATAAATAATGTGAACAAGAACAATATATTTAAAGAAAAAACTATACTAAAGGAGTCTGAAAATAATTGATCGCCACGTAAAATAATTGTCCAAAATTACACCTCTTTAAGATTTGGAATAATATTTAACATTTGAATTCCTCCTATTAGAATCCGCAACCGAATACATTCTGAAAAGGAAATTCAAGACCAAAACGGTTACAGTCAATCGCTCAAGGTATTTATCTATTGAATTACAGTTGTAAGTGGGCATTGTTGCGAGACTCTATCGGAATTACTTTACCGTCGTTCTCTACTATCTATAATATTAATCTGACTCCATATTTATCCAAACAAAACCACTTTTATTTCAACGGCACTTCTCATGTTCTAAAAACGTCGCCATTTCTTTCATAACAAGAAAAACAAAAAAACCGGCAACCAACTCGTTGTCATTCACAAAAGCATAAAGTAAATTACAAAATGACTTAAACAAACCAAAAACGTAACATAAATAAACTAACTCTATATATTTGTACACCTAAGCATTATGAAGTGAAATGTATAGTTTTAATCCAAAATGAGACATAAAAACACCAACTTTTAACATCCTCCCACCTTTTGATTTTCCCTAAAAATTCAAGGAAATCAAAACAAACTCTTCTATGCTCAGAAATACAAATAAATTTGTTAAGAACCATGAAATCAATATCAGTCATTATAACGTTTTGGCTTCACAATAGATCTTCCTCGTTTGGTCTTCATAGGAGGATTCATCTTCTCGATCAGTTTCTGTCCTTGGTCTTTAACAGTTTTCTTTTTCCCAGGCTCGTTCAAAGTACTACCAGGAGAAGGATCATAAGTGAACATCACTAAAGGATCACAACTGGACACCTCCAGTGGATACACTCTTTGCACAGGTCGGGTCAGTTCTCCATTTGTGGTCTTTACCTTGACCACACGTATGCAATTGTCTCTACCAGGAATAGTAGACACGATGCGCCCCATAGGCCAGTCTAGGCGCTTCTTATTATCGCAACCAACGAGAACAATATCTCCAACTTTCACGTCTCTTACTAAATGTTTTTTCTTGAGCGGTCGTTGCACTAAAAGACTGAGGTATTCTTCTCTAAACCTTTTCCTGAAGGTTTCTCGTAATGATTGTTGATGCTTAAACCTACCTGAAAGGTTTACCCTGTCCAAGTGATCTAAGTCTGGAACTCCCACTGTTCGCAGGTCCCCCACAAACATTGAAGGGGAGAGAGGAAGCAAATCGTTAGGATCTTCAGTAACATAGGTGAGAGGCCTAGCATTGATGACAGACTCAACATCGCACAGAATGGTTAACATTTCTTCATATGCAAGTGAAGCCCTGCCCAGAATTCTTCTTAGCATTCGTTTAACCATCTGCACGATTCTCTCCCACCATCCTCCCCACCACGGTGATGCAGGAGGGTTAAACTTCCATTGTATCCTGAGAACTGAAGCATCAGCAATGATCTTGTCCCAGTCGATAGCTCTTAGGAGATTCTCAGTCCTCATAAAGTTACTTCCGCAGTCACTGTATACTACTTTTGGGCGCCCTCGTCTGGCAACGAATCTTCTGAGGCCCAAAAGGAAACAGTTTGTTGATAGGCTTTGTATCAGCTCTAGATGAACAGCACGGTAGACGGCACAGGTGAAGAGTAAAATCCATGCCTTTTGCCCATCTTTCAAGTATAAAGGACCTGCCAAGTCTACCCCTACAATTTCAAACACAAGGGCATCTCTAATTCTATCTTCTGGTAGTGGGGCTGGAATAGACTCGACTCCTTTTGCGTCATGTCTTCTGCATCTTACACATCTCGAAATAACTCGTTTCACTGTTTTTCTGCCTCTTACAATCCAGAACTTCTGCCTAAGATCAGCCAACACAGACTGCACTCCAGCGTGTGTTTTCCGATGACGATCGAATATGAGTTTCTCAACAATTTCGTGTCTTGACGGCAGCACAGTAGGACACAAAAAGTTTTCATCATCCTTTCTTCTTGTAATTTTTGTTGTTAATCTCAGAAGTCCTTCATTATCCGTAAAGGTGCAGAGCGATTTCAAATCCTCTTTGATTAGTGCTTCTTGTTGAACAATTCTTAAAAGTTTCTTTTCGGCAGACTCCAATTCATTTACTAAAAGTTCCTTCTCTTTCTGGACATTACGCTTAAGCGAATTGTTGATGAATCTCCACATCCAAGCATAAATTCGCAAGATTTTAGGATATTCCGAAAATCTACTGTACCAATTATCTTCTTCGCTACAAACAAGAGTAGAAGTAATGCACTTTTGTTTCTCTTTAGAAATTTCAACTTCTTCTGCCTGGAATTTGGTTTCAGGCCACTTTTCTTCTCTTAACTTTAGCCATGGTGGCCCCTCCCACCATCTGGATTTTATGAAAGCTTTAACTGAACAACCTCTGGAGGGCAAATCAGCAGGGTTATATTCTCCTGGTACATGTTTCCATGAATCTTTTGATGACAGCTTTCGAATTTCTTTTACTCGATTGTTGACAAAAACTCCCCAATTGTCATCTCTTTTTATCCAGCAAAGTGCGGTAGATGAGTCGGACCAGTAAGTGATAGAAATATCTTTGCGCTCCATGGCTGCAGCTTTTTAGACGCAAGACGTGCTCCAATGCAACAGGCAAGTAGTTCTAACCATGGTATAGTCATCTTGTGTAAAGGAACAATTCTACTTTTCGCTTGTACAAAATGTACTGATATGTTCTCATCTAGCTCCTTCCTAATGAATACAACTGCGCTGTATGCAACCTGACTGGCGTCGCAGAAAACATGAAGATCAGTTCTTGCATTAGGATTGCATATACCGATGTTTCTAGGAATTTTCACATCGCATAGTAAAGGCAAATCTTTAGTCCAGTTCTCAAAGTCTCTTTGGTTGTGTTCTGGTAACTCCAGATCCCAACCTATTTTGAGTTTCCAGGTCTGTTGAACTATAAGCTTAGGCGGTAAAATGACTGGACACAAAATTCCAAGAAGGTCAAAAATTTTCTGAACAGTTGATAAAACACTTCTTCTGGTTGCGGCAGATTTAACTTCTTATAGAGTGCTCAAATCACAGAACAGATAATCTTCCACTTTATCCCATAGGATTCCCAAAACGTGAGTGGGTTCTTCTAAATTCGAAATTTCTTGCAGAGCAGTATGTTCCCATCCTCGTAAGTCAAAACAAGCACCTTCCAACAATCTTCTCGATTCCCGAATGAATTTCCCCAATTCTTCTTTGTTGGACACAGAAGTTACGCAATTATCCACATAAAAGGATTTCTTCAAAATGTCTGCCGTTTCTTTCATAGCTAGTGGACTATCTTCTAAAACAGAATCCAAAACGGCAGCCAAGAGAAAAGGACTACATGTGAGACCGAATACTACTCTTTTGTGCCTAAATACCTTAAGCTTTCTTTCTTCAAAATTTTCCCACCACAGGAAACGCAGAAAATCACAATCTTCCTTCATAACAGAGATCTGCAAAAATGCCTTTTTGATGTCGGACACAACTCCAATGTTATCTTTGCGAAATCTCATCAGTAGTGGGGTTATTTCTTCTAGAAGGTTAGGTCCCTTTTCCAGACAGTCATTTAATGATGGGGAACCTTTTTCATGACTGGATGCGTCAAAGACAGGTCGAACTCTTGTCGTTGAATTCTCTTTAAAAACACCTCTATGGGGCAAGTAATGTGATGGAGTTTCCAGTTCATTCTCGGGCACCACTTCGATTATACCAGATTTCTCCCAGTCTTTGAATACATCTTCATAATCAGCATACCTGTCTTCTTGTTGAAGTTTGATCGACATTGATAAACATCTTTTTTCTGCAGCATTCCTATTTTCTTTCAGAAATTCCTTGGATTCCAGCCATGGTAAATGAACCTCATAGCGTCCATCTTCATTCTTTAACACAGTGTTTCTGAAATGATTTAGTGCTACAAATTCCCTTTCTTCTCTTGATTTTTTTTTCAACTGGATCTCTAATTCCTAAAATGTCGAGTTCCCATAGATTACTAATTGTTGAAGTCTGAGAAAAAAGGGATGTTATAGTAAAGTTTGCCAATTCACAATTCACCCTGTCTGGAACCTTTCCCATAATCAACCAACCTAATCTTGTTTCCATAGCTACCAGTCCACAGGTAAGTTGGCGTACATTTCCTGTAAACAAAGTTCCACAAATATCTGCCCCGATGAGTAATTCAATTTCAGGTTGTCCTTCACCATAGTCGGAAATCCAGATTTTCATTTTTTTTCAATTGTTTCGACCAAGGTCCTCTTCTTATTCTTGGCAATTTTCCACATATGGTACTTTGATCCAGAACTTGAAGTATACAACTAAAGTTACTACTTAAGCTGCTCACATTTATCCGGTAACATTCATGAGATTGACTTTGTACTGTAGTTCCACCAAACAAAATGTGAGTTAACTCTTTAGAACCAATTGATTGATAACCCATCTTGTCAGCTGTAGATTTCAGGATGTACGACTGCTGGGAACCACTATCAACAATTGCACGTACTGTACGACTTCCCTTTTTTGACCTGAGCTGTACAAGCAAAGTTTGCAGAAGTATTTCTCCAGAAGAACTAATACTTGACAACGAAGTATTGGGATTATCTTCTTTTTTCTCTGTATCCTGCAGTTCTCTCTCACTTCGGCTTGCTGTAATTTCCCGACACATGACAGCCCAATGTTTGCGTCCACATATTATGCACTTAACAGTTGTTCGACAACTCTTAAAACAATGTCCTGTCTTTAGACAGGCGAAACAGACTCCTTTTTTCTTAACTATGTCTTGTTTCTCCTGAAATGACATCTTTCGAGCTTGAAAACACTCTTTGCTTTCATGCCTTTTTTGACAAAAAATACAGGCGAGGAAATTCTCCTTTCTTTTATCCCCAGCAAATAAATCATTTGCGGTTGCTACAAATTCTTCATCTTGTTTCTTTACTGAGGTTCTTCTATTTCCTGCTTTAGATTTCTTTAAATCAAAACCTCCCACAGCCATAGATATGCGCTGCTCATTTTCCACTTCCTTTCTGATGAATGACATCAAAGTTTCGAGTCTGTCTTTAGGTGCTTCCACCAAAGTTGTCTGTCGCTGCCATATCCTGAGTAGCTCTTCTGGTACACAGGATTCCACTAGCGGAAACAATATCGCATCATACATCTTTGTTGAAATGCCCAAGGAATCCAACGCTCTTAATTGCGACTCGAGCTGGTCATACATGCTAGAAAGTGAGAGTTCTGTTTGTGATTTTGAATTCTGTATCACAAGAGACAATAGTTCCCTGATGTACAGCTCAACCAGGACATCTTCTTTCCCAAATCTACCTTTGAAACTTGCAATGACTTTTGGATAGTTTTCTGCTGTGGCTGGATAACTTTGTACCAGTTCTCTTGCTCGAGAATCCTGTACTGTACTCTGTATGAGATACTGGAATTTGTCACCTGGATCAATGTTGTTATCTTCATCAATTTTTCTGAACATTGCCCAAAATGATAACCAGCCTTTCAAATTTCCATCATATTTTTCCAACTCTATTTTTGGAAGTTTGAACTTTCGATTACATACCGTTTCTCGTTCGACAGACCTTACGTCATCGTTTTCTTTCGATTTCCGATCAAGAACAGCCGTGACTTTAAAGAATTTGGTATTGTACTCATCAACGGTTATACTTTCCTCTTCAAATTCTTCATCTGTTATCTTTTCATCTTGTAACAGATGTTCCAAATATTCACTGTTTAAGTACTGAAGCTCTTCGTGTTTTAGCTTTAGTGTTTCGAATTTAGAGACAGCTTCTAATAATTTATCAGGTTCCTCCGAACTCGTGTCTCCTAATATTTGATTACACAATCTTGTACAAGAACTTCGAACCAGTCTTCGTTGCTTTAAAAGCTTATCCATGACGAACAGATCCAAAAAACAGAAATATATACTTCAATCACGTCCGCCGGGCACCACAATGTTGCGAGACTCTATCGGAATTACTTTACCGTCGTTCTCTACTATCTATAATATTAATCTGACTCCATATTTATCCAAACAAAACCACTTTTATTTCAACGGCACTTCTCATGTTCTAAAAACGTCGCCATTTCTTTCATAACAAGAAAAACAAAAAAACCGGCAACCAACTCGTTGCCATTCACAAAAGCATAAAGTAAATTTGTTGTCGCTTATTTCCAACCGACGAACTTCTATGTAGGCGTCTCGATGGATGGCAACACGAAAATTCAATCTAATAATCTTTATATACAACTTTATGTACAATTAATATATATACATGGCACCCTGTGCCTCTTTCACATATGAATCGACCCACTGGTCCTCCGTAAAATAACATTTGCAACGGACGGTCCCAGACCGTCTCTCACATCACTTACTCAAACCGTCTCTCTCCCTTACACTGCAACAAAAACGTCTATACATACCATACTCACAGTGGCGCCCTCTCGCGACAATCAAATTATAATTCAACAAGCTCACATTCGGCCTTTCCTGACAACCATTCGCCCTCGAATGTGCTACTAATGTTATAAAATAATATAAGTATATTAATAAACATGATTGAAAATTATAGAAATCATGCACATGATTATCAAACTACATAAATCAATTAATTGAATATAAAAATATCAACAAATAACAAATAAATCAGTTAAATTCAATATAAACAAATTGAAGTTAAGGTTGAATCAGTTATAATCAACCAGTTAGTTGTTTTTTTTTTAATTATTATTTTCCGTAGAAAATTGCCTTAGTACAGGCACGCTTTGGATTATGTCTCAGTTCAGAGTCATTAAGTTTGTTGTCTGAAAAATCACTGAGTTCATCTGATGAGTCCTCTGTATCAGAATCAGTTTGGTTCGGCCATGCCTTTAACTGGCTTACGTGTGCAGTAGTGGTGTAAGAATGTCCCTTGCTCTTCTCCCCAAGTTGAGTGATTCTGTAGGTGTCGCTTGGTAGCACATCAGTTATAATTAAAGGACCTCGATATTTTGGTTGGGTTTTTGTTGGTTCTCCTGTCGGTATTGGAGCTTTTTTCATAACAACAACTTGTCCTGACCTATAAGTAGTTGTTCCGCATTTCTTCTTGTCATGAGCATCCTTCATCTTTTTCTGCATATCTTCTATTCGCTCTCGAGTCGAGATTTGAATCTCCGCAGGATCAGTCCATCCTTCTGCACTCTCATCAGCTTGTTTTCGTAAAATTCCATCATTAAATCTTGGTGAGTAGCCGTGTAACATTTGGAAAGGGGTCTTGTTAGTTGTTTTGTTTAAGGCATTGTTTAGATTTCTTTCCACTTCTTTCATTCTCAAGTCCCAGTCTTTGTGTCTATGGTCTTCCATGGACGTTGCTATGGTTGGGATAATGGTGCGATTAGCTCTCTCAACCATCACATTACCTTGTGGGTGCTTTGTGGAGTTTAGAGTATGAGCTATGCCATTTTCTCGACAAAACTTCTCTAAACCTTGTGAGGTGTAACTGGAACCCCGATCACCAATGATTCGATCTGGTAAACCAAAGTCGTTGATGAAGTTTTTCAATGCCTTCTGAATGTAGCTGTATTTCGTACTTTTCACAGGTATCAATCGTAAGAACCTCGTGAAATTATCGATGATGACCAGTAAGTGTTGGTTACCTCTGGAACTTCTTACAAATGGACCCAAGTGATCGACGTGAGTTATGGAAAATGGTCTCTTTCCAGGCTTAATAGGATGTAACAGTCCTTGTTGTTTACCTCCGGGAACCTTGTTCACTAAACATTCTAAGCACATCGATATGTGTTTCTTCACGTAGCGCTTCATTCTTGGGAACCAATACAATTCCTTAATTTTATTCACAGTTCTGTCAACTGAAAAATGTCCGATTAGATCGTGAAACTTGACTACAGTACTTTTGCGCATGGATCTAGGTATAACGTAAAGCAGTCTTTCTTTTCCATTGTCTTTTATGGTTCGATACAGTCTTTCTCTCTTGAAAACGTAATTTGCAATAATTTGGTTGTCGGCTTTTGTTCTTTCAAATTTTTCTTTCTTGAAAATGGAAATGATCTTATCTAATTCGGGATCTCCTCGTTGAATCATAAGGATTTGTTCGTCAACGGACATCGTTAGATAAACTTCTAGATTCCTTTCGATCAATTCAGTCATCGTGTCATCAGCTTCTAAGGTAGGAGCTCTACTCATTGCATCTACATGAGACATCTTCATACCTGGTCTATGTTTTACTTCAAAATCGTATTCTTGAATAAGATTGCTCCACCTGGCAATTTGAGGATTTGTCGACTTCTTTGCGTTCATATAGACTAAGGCTTGACAATCGGTGACGATAGTAAATTTTATTCCGAGCAGAAATTGTCGAAGTCTGTCCAAAGTCCACACTATCGCCATCAATTCTAGTTTGCTAGAATGATAGTTCTTTTCAGCCGGTGTTGTCTTTTTGCTGACAGCGTACACTAGATTCCAGCGACCATCTGTTCCTCTTTGTAGGAGTATACCTGAGAGTCCATCAGATGAAGCATCGGTGTGTACCTCAGTCAATGCTTCGGGCTGGTAATGAGCAACTATCGGTTTGTTGGTCAGATTACCCTTGAGTTCTCGAAAAGCATTTTCCTGTTTTTCCGTCCATTCAAAGTCCTTGTCCTTTTGAATTAAACAAGTTAGATGTACTGCCTTCTCAGCATACTTCGGAACAAATCTTCTGAAGAAACCAGTCAAACCCAAGAAACGGCGAACTTCATGAACATTCTTAGGTTGTGGGAACTTCGCTATTGCTTCCACTTTCCTTACTCCTGGCTTTATTCCTTCTTCATTGATCACAAAACCCAAAAAGTCAACTTCCTTCTTCCCAAATTCGCATTTAGGTAATTTGAGTGTTAAGTTAGCCTTCCTTAGACATTCAAGTACTTCTCTCAGTCTTTCCATCATCTCGTACCAATTTTTGGCTGGTATCAATATATCGTCCAAATAACACAAAGCTTTTGTGTTCAGTAGTGGCCCTAAGACATGGTGCATTAACCTCTGAAACTCCGCCGGTGCATTAGCTAATCCAAAAATCATTCTTTCAAATTGACCCGTTTCATCCGGTGTTATAAACGCGGTTTTTAATTTTGATTCCTCACTCAATGGTATTTGTAAATATCCGTGAGCGCAATCTAGCGTTGTGAACATTGTGGAAGTTGCTAAACATTCAAGTAAGTCATCTATTCTAGGTAACGGGAATTTATCTTTAACTGTTTGATTATTTAATTTCCTGTAATCAACAACTAACCTGTGCTCCCCTGTTTTCTTTTTGACTAATAGTACCGGACTAGCATACGGCGAACGTGTTTCAGAAACAATACCGTTTTCCTTCCATTCCCTCACTACATCCTTGATAATCCCTCTCTCAGTTGCATTCGTTTTATAAGGTCGTACACTAATGGGTTTACTCCCCTCTACTTCCTTAATACTCATTTTAGTTAGCGTTGTACACCCTAATTCACCCAATTCCAGTGCAAAACAGTCCCTAAACTCATTGACTAACTTCAAAATTTCACTTCTATTCTCAATTGATGTTCCTTCGTCAAATTTAATTTCACTCATTTCGATTAAACGCTTATTTTCTTTTATCACGTTTACGTAACAACTCTCCTCATTAACCAAACAAATGGGGTCTAATTCAATAACTCTTCCTACACATTGATTTTTCCTCAATAAAACATTCTCATTTCCCACATTAATCATTGGAACTACGGTTTCACCATCTTTTATTTCTAACAAAGAATCGTAACACCCTTCTTCTCCCTCTATAATTACCAAGCCTTCATTTACCAAGGTGGTCTGAGCCCTTACAAAATTCACCGAATTTCTTTCAAGTAACACTTTACTAGACGTTTTCAATTCTCTTACGTCCGAATTCTTCTCACATTCCATGTTAGCAAACGGGTTATCCTCTGCATAATAAACATGAAATTTATTCCCAATGCGAGCAAACGATATGTTCTCCCGATCCAAAAATGATCTCCCAATTAACAAGTCGTGCGGTAAAGCGTCGTCTCTAACAATAAGCATTTCAACCCTTTTTACTTCAACGCCATCCAAGGAAATATCTACTGTTGACTTTCCTAGCGCGCGCGCGGCACACAATTTGACATTCCCAAATCCGTACATTATGTTCGAAGCTGGTTCTATTTTTAGATCTAACTTTTTCGCTACAGAATTCCTACAAATAACGGAATCGCTCCCAGTATCAATCAGAGCTGCAAACTCCAACGACCCCTTGTTTATCCGTGCAATTTTAACATAAGATGATGTCTCACTGTCTATTCCGCCCTCACTAGTCGTCACTAAACTGTGATCTCTTTTCGACACGTGGCTTCCCTCATTCCGTTCAATTCTTTCTCCTTGTCTGTTAACACCCTGCCCTCTAATTTGATCGAATTTATTTTTTTGTTTAGGACATGCTCTAGCGAAATGCGTATTTTCATTACAAATGAAGCATCTACTATCTTTCTGCATTGGACGCCGCCATTCTGTCTGACTATTGTATTTATTATTATTCCTGGTCGTAAATCGTCCGTTACTGAAATTAGGATTTGTTTTTCTTTCATATCGAGCTGACTCATTCAACGGTGATCTCGGTCTAGACGTAAATTCGTATTTTTTTTCATACATATTTTGATTTCCGTTTTTGAATTTGGACAAGTTACTTTCGTTTCGTACATTTTCATATTGATCTAGTTTATCCGCTAATTCTGACGATTTAACTATTTTTACCCATTCGTCCACGAAATGTTCTTTCATTACAACGGGAACTTTTCTTTTTAATTGATCTGTTATGATTAACTCTCTGAGACCATCAAAATCACTTACATTAGTTCCGCGTAACCATTCGTCAAAGTAGTTTTGTAATTCATACGTGAAATCTCTCCATGTATTTTTGGGTAGTTTGGCATGGTCAAAGAACTTCTGTCGGAATTTATCCGGACTTAATTTAAACTTTTTTAATAGTAAATCTTTAATGTGTCCATAGTCATTTGAAAGTTCTTCCGGAACTCTCGCGATAATTTGGTTAATTTCATACGGTAATAAATTAACTAAATGACTAACCCAATTCTCAGGACTTAGATTTAAACGTTTCGCTTGTCGTTCAAACAATATGAGGTAAAAACTGATGTCTCCATCTCTCATTTCATATCGTTGCATTATTTTAGTAATCATGCAATTACTAGAAATTTCATTTTGGTTTCCATTTTCGCTTTCGTTAGATACGTTACCTTGTTCTATTCTTAATTTTTCTAGTTCGAACTGTCTTTCTAATTCACGTTCGTTTAGCTGTCTTTCTAATTCACGTTCGTTTTTCTGTCTTTCTAATTCACGTTCGTTTAGCTTTTGATTTTCTTCTCTGGTACTTACTATCGTTTTTAACAAATCACGCGTGAATTCCTCATCATAATCCTTACTTTTCGTAATTAACTCTCTAATTTCAATAACGACTGCGTGATCAGGTAATTTTATATTTAATTCTTCCGCTAAAGAAATTAGATCTACCTTTTTCGATTTTGCAAGAAATGCCATTTTTACACACTATTTCAAAGTTCCTTAACCAATTTAACACATAAAATAAAATAAAATAAACTCCTCAACACAATTTCACACAGAGATTAAAAAATAAATTGCACCAAGACGGAGTTTCTAGACGGAGTTTCAGAAATTTCATGCCACATACCTTCTTAAATTGTTAGGAGTTAGTCCTGAGTTCCGTTTGTACATACAGCGATGTTCGGCTTCCAGATGATTCGTTTAGATTTCACACTGATTAAGTCTTTGTTGTATACATGTAATTGTTCCATCCACGGTCAAATATCCACGGTCAAATATCCACGGTCAAATATCCACGGTCAAATATCCCACTTCTGATTCTTGTTGTCGCTTATTTCCAACCGACGAACTTCTATGTAGGCGTCTCGATGGATGGCAACACGAAAATTCAATCTAATAATCTTTATATACAACTTTATGTACAATTAATATATATACATGGCACCCTGTGCCTCTTTCACATATGAATCGACCCACTGGTCCTCCGTAAAATAACATTTGCAACGGACGGTCCCAGACCGTCTCTCACATCACTTACTCAAACCGTCTCTCTCCCTTACACTGCAACAAAAACGTCTATACATACCATACTCACAGTGGCGCCCTCTCGCGACAATCAAATTATAATTCAACAAGCTCACAAATTACAAAATGACTTAAACAAACCAAAAACGTAACATAAATAAACTAACTCTATATATTTGTACACCTAAGCATTATGAAGTGAAATGTATAGTTTTAATCCAAAATGAGACATAAAAACACCAACTTTTAACATCCATGTAGCATTCAATTATGGTAGGTAGTTGCAGAAACGTTACACTGAAGCAACAGAGCGGGCTATTGGCGAAGGTCCGGGATCAATCCCGAAAGGAAAGATCCTAGAAACAAACGTAACCTCGTAATTTTGAACCACGGTCAGATGATGAGGGCAACACATAAGCTGGAACCCCACTCTCCAAATTTCCAAACCACGTCATCGTGAGGACATTTGAGGTCACGACAGATTTTATGTGCACCAGCTACCCACGAACACAACGGTCTTTGATTGGATTGAGTTTCGAACTCGCATCCCTCTGGTTGCTTTCACGCCTCTTCCAACTGGGCTACCGTGGTCCCCCTTGCCTTCAGGTCGTTTGTGTGTTAACATTGAAAATCTCTCTTTTCCCGGGATCGAACCCAAATCTTGGTGTTCGTCGCTCGCTTAGAACTCACACTTGTTTTCAAGCCAGTTTGGTCGGAGGCCGCTAAATAGTTTTTAAAACTTTTGTAGTTTTAAAAAATTAGTTAATGCTTCAAAGAATTTACCACATAATTGGCTATTTCATACGATATTGTGATAAAACTTTACAGATTGAAGAGTGAAACTTTCCATACACATACTTTAAAGATAAGTGTTAAATTTCACTTTTTTTTTTATAACGGATTCAAAATATTTTACACAATCATAGCTTTAAAATATTTCTTGCTATCCTACGATTCCGTCCTTAGTTTCACAAATTTCGGAGACAATAAATATGCTGTGTCGATAGATTTTTCATTGGTTTACAATTAGGTAACGACATTGCCTTAAAAGCACACATTCGTCTGCCGTCAACGTCTTTGGAGACAATTGCAATGTTTACTTATTTAACTGTAGCCATTCCCGAAATACGTTCATTTTATTTCCCGTTTTCGTTACGGCTGCTTGTGCCGTTCGTGTGTCCGTCGTTCTGCTGCCTCTGTTTTCACAGGTGCTTGTCAAAAGCTTCAAAGATCCCTTATACAACAATTTGCCAGTTGAAAATTTCTGTTTTTTAATAAGGTTAAAATTTCGTGATCTGTAATACTCCACAAGTTTAAGATGGTTGCTAAAACTGATTTCCCGTAAGTATACAATTTAGTTTCTGCTTTATAATTCATACATTCTTTTCACTTTGCAAAGAACACGCAGTTGAAGATGTTGCTACATCTCATTAATTTTTATATTTTAGTCAAAGATGAATTTTGTTATTAAATTTAAAATTTGTTTAAAATTTTCTTTACTGTAATTTAAATTAAATTTGCAGACGAGTTGTCGAAAATGAATTAGTCCTTTAAAAATGTTTAAAACACAGCCCATTCAATTTTAATCTGAAACCAAACATATGTGAATGTATTTTAACGTTTACTTTTTAATTTTGCAAATTGTAACTCCTGTTTTACATTTTGTGAAGCTTCAGTGCTAATGTTACAGTTCAGGGAACAAAGCTTTCATTTCAATTATTAATTCTAAGATTTGAAAGAAAAAATTATCTTTCATTTTCTTCTATCAAGACAAGAGAAAACCCTCTTTCCAGTGTCGATGCTTCACCCATCAACAGTAAGCTCATTTTAGGTTTATTTTATGCAGTTGCATAGATCCAATTTTTGGGTGCCAGAAGCCAAAAACTGTTATTTGTAGCAAAAATGAAATCATGAATGGGATTACGACTGAGGAATGTCTAAAAAATAGGTGATTAAACCACTGGACAAAAGTACATTCTATGAACTCAAAAGTAATAAAACATGCCCTAAAATTCTCAAGGTGTTGTCCTAGGATATTTCCCTTCGGAATTGATCCCCGTACCATTGCAGGGCTGTCATGGCTCGGTATGTCCACTGCGCTAGCAACTTTCCAGTTGTAGGCGGCGCAGGTTCGATTCCTGTCAGGCGGATTCCTTCCTGGGTGTATTTCTCTCTTCTGCGTCAGTAAAACTTTCATTGTGTGTGTATCTATTACTTGATGTTGTATGTATTGTGTTTGATGCAGCACGGCCAAATATGGCCCTTGCGCCATAAAACCTCAAACCAACAACCCGTACCATTGCCAATAACCTGCTGTGTTGCTCAATTCAATGTAAATTCAACTACCTACTTGCCTAAAATTCTTGATAAATGGTCTAAAAATCAAATATATTTAAAAATGGCTAAAAAAACTGCAATCTAGAATCAGGAGATTGCAAACAAAATTTCTATCTTTACTGGCATTGCCTATAAAGTGCTAACAAAGAGTTGACATATCAATAGAATGCAGGCCCTGGTATTTAGTTAGTCAACCTATTTACAGTCACTGTTTTGGGGCATATCTTTAGGTATGTACAGGCTTCACGAACTGAGGTACCCTAGTGATCTATTTTCCCATGGGGTTTACTGCCAATGGTAAACATGGGGATCATGTTCTCAGGATGCCCAAGCGATTTTTCTCTACTTCCTTCTCTCCATCTTTTCTTTTCACAATTACTTGACATTGTCTGGCTTGTGTTTGGTGCAGTGTGGCCAAAAACCCAACACTTGCCCCTTGTGCCATAAAATCCAAAACCAACCAATGTTTTGATTAACATTTTTGCTATTGAAAATTGCCAGAAATTTACCCAAAGTCAGTGATGAATGAATGCAAGTTTGATTGCCAAGTTTTTATGCTCACAAAGAGATAATCCCAAGCTCAGATAAGATAATCTCCAAAGAGATAATCCCATTCAGTGACTTGGTTCAATTCCATCCTTTGTCTAAAGCAGAAGAGTACATGCCAAAAAAGTTTGAGAATTTAGGTTGGGAACGACTTTGAAATTCCCTAGTGATTGAGCTTTCTGGATCAAGGTTTCTGTACTCTTCACCAAAATAAATCAACAAAATACAACCATGAGGAAATTCTTGAAATAAATCATGTGGTAATGCAAATAAAAAATTTCCGGAAATGCCTGTAGAAGCAATGCTTTATGCATTTCTTTTCTTATTGTTTTCATTAAGATCCTAAACTATTGTGATGAATTGAGTAGTAAAGCAACCTAAGCCTATAATTTCTGGAAACATTTAAAATCTGAAAATCAACAGATATAATTTACGAAAAAACCTGAAACAATTGAAATTGCAAATTATAAAGATTTACGTGTAAAAAGAGAAAATTTCAATATTGTTGTAACCTGTTGTGACAGGTTCTTTTGCTATACAGATTGTAGCACACTTTGAAGCTTGTGGTTAAAGTTCTGTTGACCTGCGACTATTTTAATGAATCAAATCAATTTAATTAAAATAACACGTTTATTTTCAATCTTTTTTTTATTTCTTGTAGCTAGAATCGATTGATTTCTATTTAATCAAGAGTTATTACATAATTGGTAATATAGCACTTTCTACGAGAAGGCAGTTGACCTTGTGTGTCAATTATTTAAAAGGTATGAGTGCTTGTAAGGAGAAGGCTGTTATACATAGAAGTATGAATGGTGATCACCGTGGAGGATAGTTTTCCCTCCTCTAACATAATATAATTGCTATTGCTTTCCGTTACAACAAACAATGAACTTAGAACCCGAATCCATGCAAACAATGCCAGTTGTAGAAGAACTGTTTACTTTCCAACCTATCACCTAATTAAAGAATAGATTTGTTCAAAATCAGTTATTTGCAGCAGTGAAAACCACTTCGTAAGAATGTTACGCCATGGCTCTGTTTATGAACTGTCAAATTTTGTTCAATTCTGTTAAAATGTAATTTTAATAAACTTTTATTTTGTGTTTATTTTTTACTGATTTCTACTTAAGAATGTGAAGTTCTGAACTCTGGTTTCAATTAATTAGATTTGCAATTGGCAAATGTCTTCTGCAATATATTCTCATTGAATTTGAATTACCTATTCTTTCCACTGCAGTCAAAGATAATATTGAACCAATGATCCCAAATTTATGATTTATCAAAATTTAAATAGGTCTTTTCTGTTGATTTCGCATCTACTTTCCTGACACAAAGTTCAGGCTTGTAAGAGTAGTTTTTATCAATCTTAAATAGCTCTGATAATAGCTCAGTAAAATTATTCAAATGCATGCACTTAAAGTTTGTTTTTTTCCAAACTTGTATTTATAACATTTTATTAAATGCTATATTATGTGAAGGACTTGTTTTAATTTTGTAGAACAAAAGTTTTTAAAACAATTCTTGTATATTAATATTTGGAAATTCTTAAATTTTATTGTTAGAAAATCTTTTCTGTGTACTACACATTTAATATTTTTCTCAATTGGATCCTGAGAAAAATCAAGGTAAATACTCTTAGAAAACATTTTTATGGTTTGATACAAGTTTTATGAAATATTTTCTCAAAACGCAGCTATAACTTAAGTATTACCATTCCACAGCATGTCATGGGCATAGTGAGAAAAGGCACTAAGCCCTGAAGATAGTTATGAAGTAAATGGCATTTTTTGTCACAGTATATAATCTAATATGAACTTGATACTATGTGAAGTTTTACTGTAAAGCAAGTTTTAAGATCTGGACACTTGATGTCAGAACACAATTTTTGGACTTATTACTATAAATAACTGCTATATTACAGTTTTAGATCTGGTTATTTTTCTTGTACGTCCCTAATCTTGTAAAATATTTGTAAATTGATTCTATGATGGTTACATGATTTGTTTATCCAAAGGAGTTCCTGGTTTTCATCCCAAAAAATTGAGTTTTGTGAACAAACTTCTCAGATGAATTAACTAAATACAGGAGAAAGGAAAAATAAATTTCATTCATAATTATAATAAATTTTGAATAATTTGTTTCCATATGGAAGGAAAAGGTGATTCGTTAAATCTAGTTGACGGTACGGCTTTGAACTTGGCAATTGTATGGGTGGTAGTACATTCTTTATTCTGCTAACCCCCAAATAAGCGTGAAGACGAATTTCTACACTTGGCTTCTGCCGCAATGATGACCCAAAAAATGTATCACATTCAAGGCCATAGTGTCAATTAGAGATTTACTGGCATGTCATACCTATTAACATGAATACATGGTTAGAAATTTACTGTTGCTAGTCGTGTTTTGCACCTTTATATTTTATTTTGACGACCGAGTATTTAAACCATTTCATCATTTTCAACACCCAGATTTTAAAAAATATTTTTGTTTGTATGATGAAAATTCAGAACAATCAGGATGACGCTAATTCTAACCAATCAGCCATTTATTCTTCTAAGAATTTGTACTTTAATTTATCTAAATTATATAAAAATCTGTACTGTAAATGTAAAACAATGACCCCACACAAAAAAGTGTTCAATTGAGAAAGACCCCAAGTATGCAAAATCCAGACCCTAGACAGTGAGCCATATGGTCCTTAAAAAGAAAAGGACCACATGTGTTAATGTGTATACGCATACACATTAACAAAATATTTTAATTGCACCACCCCAAAGTAAAGCATTCGGAAAATCTCAACGAATAATTTTAAATGTTTTAATGTTTCAAGCATTTTTGTCCTCTATATTTCCTAAACCCTCAAAAATATTGTTTAAGAAATATCAATATTTTCTAGAAACTACACTGTAATTGCATGTCTCATTTCTAACATATTGGAACATATAGGTTTAACGAATTTAAATCGTAAAAATCCGATTTAAATAAAAGGAATCTGATTTAAGTAAAATTTTCCGACTATTTTTATTTAAAAAGATCGTGATTTTTTTTCACACCCTATATTTTAGGTAAATGTCAACCTGTGAGATAAGTTGCTACATTCAATCTTTAGCGTCTTATTTAGTTTTGAATAAAGAATGACAGCTTACATTAATAGGACTAGCACAAAGATAAGAAATATTGGCGAGGTTCTCAATTTCAACCCTATGAAAGATTTTAAATGTAAACAAACTAGACAGTTTGTGAAGATTTTATTAATGCTGTCCGAATGGGGCTCTCGCACGACACATATCAGGATTACCTTAAAATGTAGTTTATCGTAATTTTGGTGACATTTGGCTTTTAATCTAATTGGCGTTGACCAATCCACTATGATATATCAATTCCGATTAATTCTTTGGAATTTTTATTGGCGATGTGCTGAAATCATTCGATAAACAAGCCAAATTACGTCACGTTCGGATTACGTACAGGAAGTATGTTTCGTCGTAGAAAGACTACCACCATCTACTTTTTGCTTGACAGAAAATGCCTTTCATAGGGTGGTTGTTTTTCTTGGCGCAAGGGTCATATTTGGCCCTGCTGGGGCAATACAAGACAGACAATGTCAAGCAATGCCTCTCATGGATCCATCCGATGTGAAATGAACTACCCTTGTGCCGAAGTCTCTTGTAATGGTTGAACTATACCAAATAAACTAAGTTGCCACGTATCGAAACAAGACTTTTGTAGGAACAGTTCACGAGAAAGATTTGTTTTTTATAGTTAGCTACTTTCGACTCCTTAAAAGAGGAATGTAAGTTAAATGTGGGGAGGTTTCACACGCTATACATGCCAACTTTGTTGGTAATGGCGAACAGAGAATACTTTGACTGATTTGAAACTAAACTTGAATTCAATTTTATCAAAAGTTACTAGTTAAGTCAATGATTAATGCAAAATTTATTTTTTTATCTCACTGAGGTAAAATTGGTTCAGTGGTTAAAATCGATTGCTTTCTAATAATCAATCTTCTACATAAATACTCAACTCAGTTAAATAAATGATTTTGATTACTAATTGAGGCCATATGTCATTAGAAATCTTACAAAATCAATGACATTAGGAATGGCTACTCCAAACAAGTGTTAAGCTTAATCGAACCCCGGGCTCGAAGACTGAACATGAGGTGAACCTCAAGAGGGGTGAATGTTGGAGTCTGGGCGAAACGTCACACTTGATGTCACCGTATTCCATCAATTTTCACCTGTCTTTTCATTTTAGTGTCCATTTTTTATTGCTAATTTATTTTTCAAAATGATCGAGGATGTCATGTTTCCTTGGAAATCCTTTGGGGAATTCGATTTACAGTTGTATCATAAAGGAAAGGATTATTAGAAAACGGACAACCGTCCAAGCAAAACAAATTGGGCAATAGCAACAAGGATCGAATTCGCAACTTGTGTCGGTAGATGGACAGCTATCCCAAAATGAAATGAAATACCAAATTGAATTATTGTTTCGTCTTATTTGGATGCGAGTTGTAACCTCAAAAGTAACTCAATCTTCAATAAACAATTGGTTGATCGTTAGCTTTGACGTAAATGACTTGTGACGTTTGAATGGCATTGCCGATATTTTTATCGTTAATTTATGACCTCATAATCTTCTTATCCGCCTATCGTTTGCATATTTATTGTCTACATCTGGCACTTGGGTCCGAAGTAATCTGATTGCTGTATCACAAACTTTAGACATAACTCGTGTTTTTTAGACACGGTTGTAAAACAGTCTTATCTGCTCAAGCAGTAAGAGATGAGATAACACTTAGGATTATAATCTTAACAGTCTTAAGTAGAACTTTGAAGTTAGTTCTTGGACACACACACACACAGATAGCTAGCTCTTGACAAATAAGATTTGATTTTTCTTCATTTGGGTGGTCTCTGATTCTAATTCCACGACCTCTGATAAGTAGTTATCTGTAATCCTGTTGTGCATCGACCTCTTTCTGTAATTAGTGAATTTTTGAATTACCTTCGAGCTCTGTCCCTCGCCAACCCCTATGCAATTTTATTTCTTACGCTGCGCGAATTATATTTGCATCGATCGCTAATTATATAATGCGCCCTAGCATCAAAATCTGAGTTCGTTGAATAAGAAAACATCACAACGAACATATATGTTGAAAGAAATGTGACAATTATAACATTTAGAACTTTGAAGACTGTGGAATACTTGTGAATCCTATCATTTATACAGGAGCAGAATGGTTTGATTCTTGAAGGTATCTGGATTTCAGAATTCACGAAGCTAAGCCATTGCAGCATTTACAACCTGATCAATTGTTTGACCAACTGAATGAATCTGGTAAAACTCAAAAATATGGTACCGGACCCCGCCAAATAGGAGATTAATATTTTAGTCGCCAAATGGCTGTTTGAATAAGCTGTCCTTTCATTTTCCACAAGTGAATGTAGCAAACCTACGACTGGTTACCATATTCCAAAAGCATCACCAATTGGCGATGCGTGTTCTTCAGTCTAACCGAATCAGGATAATCCAGTATTTTCGGAAAACTTTTCTGCCACGGTAGCACTTCGTGTGATTTAGAGAGAAATGCCGTTCCCACTGTTCATTCTCCTCTTTCAAACAAATCTTGTGTTTTGATATCAATATCTTCAGTCGCGTCGGATGTCTACGTTTTGTCCTTTAAGTAAACTTCTTTCTGTTTACCGTTCTCGGCTTTCCTCTTGTGATTCATGTGCTAATTAATTACGCTGACAACATTCATCTGCACAACTTAAATTCATTTTTAAAATGCGAATTCGAAACATTGATTTTGATTAAAATCCAATGAAAAAGTGACCCATCTACAAATTTGATTCGCTCAGAAAAGTGATGCTTGATAAAATCGTCTCTAAAAGACACATACAAATCAATCCCTTTCCTTCGGATTCGTTTTAGAGAATTATAGAAATTAATTTTAAAAAAGTCACATTTTCCACGAGTACCTATCCATCAGAATGGTTTTTCATTGAACTTAAACTGATACAAAGGACTGAAAAGTATCGACATCAAACATGGCCTCTTTAGAATCAAATCGGATTCATTGTCACTTTGTTTCCCGATATAAATCTTCTTATAGTTTTTATTTTCCATTTTCAGGTATTTGGTTAATATTGTAATGTCGGTGAAATATTTTACGCATAAAAGCCTTATAGCTTTAATTCGATATCGAGCTGACTTGAAATTAAACGTACTGAATGGCATTGTGCTGTGTTGGTTAAATGAAGACGTACGACCGAAGAAGGGTAAAAGTGCTGAGTTAGCAGACGCTATTCCAATGGGATAAAACTCCTTTGAATCGGTTTATCTTTTCTTTCTTATTTCAATCAGTTAGACCTGTCTGATTTTTGTGTACATCGATTTACCTTACTGTACTACTAAACATTAGTTAATGCTATCAAATGTATTCCAAATCAATTGTATTTTAATTCTTTGAACAATCTACCCCTCCAACTTATGCTCTTATCTTATTAATGCACTTTAAATTTGAAACTTTGTAAGCTAGTGAGCGGACTGCCTTGTTTATTGGGGCCATCATGGCTCAGTGGGTTCGCCCACTGCACCTGCGAGTTGTACGCGGTGCAGTTTGGGCTCAACCATAGGTGTATTTCTGTCTTCTGTATTAATAAAGCTTTCATTGTGTGCATGTCGATTACTTGATGTTGCCTTGTGTTTGTCGCAGCTTAGCCCAATATGGCCCTTGCGCCATAAAATTCAATCAACCAACCTTGTATATTGCCTGTAAATTTATCTACCGCTGTTTATTTCGTAATTTAAGTCGTTTTATTGAATTACTACAATAATAGCCATGTGCACAATTTCATCCGATTAATGCGTGAAACGACTTAGTCAAAAAACAGTTCTGAGAAAACGAAATGGAAAAATTCTACTCTTACTATTACTCACTAAGTGCGTTTCTCAAGAAGAAATCTATCCATCATGCTAAGAAAATTTTCTTTGCATATTTCGCTAGTGTAAAGATCACATTCTGGTCCAGAAAGTGTAAAGAAAACCGCGTCTCGATAATTTTGAGTGTTCCACTTGTATATATATATATATATGTATATATATATATATATATAATTATAATTTATTTTGATGTCTACAAATCATTTGTTAGATTTCCAGTTTGAGAATTTTATTAAAAAGAATTACCCCCATCCAAGCACACGGGAAAACTGCCATTTTCTCGTGGGAAGTACTATCCTCGTACTTCAGTGTAGAAACTTATTTAAAGCTTGATCTGCCTTGAACTTTTCTAATTTTGAATAGGCAAGGATGCTGGATAAGTCAAATTTTCATTCAAAAGGAATATCATTGGTGGAACGTTAGATATTAAAGCAAGGTTTCATTCGACTAATTTTTATAAATGTGTATCCTACGGTCCACATACAGGAATACCGAAAGTATAGGAAATGTAGGTTGGACATTTTTGGATGGAAAGGGTGCACGGTATGACTCAAAAAGTGTAATGAACTTTGGGTGCGCGCCCTTGTGAAAATGGCACAAAGAACTTTCGATGAGGGTGTATGAGGTTAAGAGAGAAAGGAAGTCTGAAACAGATGGGCGCTCAGACGACTTTGGTTTTTGGTCGCTAGCCAGCATTCCACGGTTAATAGGTGAAACCCAGAGCTCGGCATCTACGTGTAATGTGTCAAGACCAATGTGGAATTGAATTGCGATGCTCTCCACGGCTAGTACTATTGCTGTCAAGGGTACACGTGGTCTTGGTCTGAATCAGTTCATTTAAGTTGGTTTAGTGTCTACATTTAAAGTTTCCCTATCACATCGTTGAGTGATCCGGATTTAATCTCATTCAGTGGTGGATTATTGTGGAGCTTTTGATAATGGCACATCAAGTTTCGGTCGTGATTTGCCTAGAGCTGTAGGGGTCGATTGTTTTAGATTGCTTAATTCACATGACTGTTTAAGGGCTCATTTATTTCGCATTGGACGTTCTGACTTTCCAGGCTACCCACTCTGATGATGTAAACATGACAGGGATATTTTGTCTGCTCTTTGCAGGATGTTCGTTCTTCTGATAATTTTTAGACGCTCCCCAGTCCGGGGCAATTTTGTTTTTGAATCGGACTACAAGGTTCGTCATGTTCGAGAGAACTATGATAGACATAATTAAAAAAAGTTTTAATCGAAGGGAGTTTCTCAAGAAATGAATTTATGCTTTGATTTTTTAAAATTGATAACAAGAGTGCTAAACAAATGAGAAATTACCATGAAATAGTTTATTCCAAATTTAGAGTTTGTAATAATTAAAAAAAATCTAAACGCTATTTTTTAGTTTTTATTTCAATAAAGTTTATTGGATTCATGAATTTATCCAATTTTCATTTGCCACGTTTTTTTTCAACTATCAGCTAAAATTATTACATGGCGTTACTCATGTTGAATTGTTTTTCTGAAAAATTGACCAGAATTACTTTTCTCTTTCCATAAAAACCGAATTCCCCTAAAAAAACATTCGGATTTTTGTAGAGAAAATTTTCCAAGGGACGCTAATTTCAAGTTTCGGCGCCAAGCCGTGACAACCACAAAAGGAAAACATCGGAATCTGTGGTTGCTAGATTGTGAAAACCTAAAGAGAAAATACACTCATGTCCAAATTTATCTTTATATACCCAAAAATAATGATATTCCATGAAATATCCAATCGATGTAATCCATTTTTGCAGGGAATGTGTGAAAGACAAGCCTAATTAGCATTATCCAATCAAAAGTGATCAAACGGTTTCTGATATGCAAATCAAGGCGTTACGTCATCCGACGGTGGATCAAGCTCTTTGCGTAAAGTTAATATCTGAGTGAATTTCCGCAATACAGTGTTTGATTTCAGTGTGCAAGGACTCAAAACGGTTTGTTATGGCTCCAAAGTATCATTTGAAAGAATCTGAAGTGGCGAATTATCGGCCGTTTAGAAGCAGGGCTGACAATCATGGAAGCAGAGATGTGTAAATATTTCAAGACAGTCTCTACGCTATGGAAACAATTTCAGAACTCTGGAACTGTTATAAGGAGGCCTGGACAATAACAACTGCTTCTCAAGATCGATATCTGGCAATAACTGCCCGTCGTAACAGGAAGTCTACTGCTCGGCAGTTAAGTTCAGAGGTTGCAGCCGCCACTGAAACTGTTGTATCACGGCAAAATATACACAAGACTTAATGAAAAAGGCCTTTATGCCAGAAATCGAAGGATATGTGTTTCACTGTCTCCACAACAAAAGAGGGATCGCTTTAATTGGTACAAAGAACATCAGAACTGGAGTGAACACCAATGGACCCATATTCTATTTACTGATGAGTCGAGGTTTAGTTTAACATCTGATTCTAAACGTGTTTATATCTGGAGGCAGTCAGGGACGCGAAATCTTCCTTCGAACATTATGGAACTTGGCCGTTTCAGTAATGCAGGTGTGATGGTATGGGGAGGAATAATGATCGATGGAAGTACGCCCCTACACGTTTTCAACAGCGGATGTGTGACCGGCCAGAGATATCGGGATGAGGTCTTAGAACCTTATGTAAGACTTCAGAGATACAACATATGCATCTGACTTTTTATTTGTGGACGATAATGCTCGTCCATATCAAGCAAACCTCGTTAACGAATTCCTTGAAAGTGAAGCCATTGAGTGAATACTGTGGCCAGCAAAATCTGATCTGAACCCGATAGAGAACTTATGGGAGTACCTTGGAAAAGCAGTTGCACGGAGACATCCTCCTACAGATATAAATGCCCTGAAGACCGCATTGCTGGAGGAGTGGAACTTAATTACCCAAACTGTGGTTAACAACATTATTGCCAGCATTAAAACACATTGTGATGTGTGTGTACACGTCAGGGGAGATCACATTCCATATTAAATTCATAGCCTTAATTTTTTTCTGAGTTATTCTTTTTTTTCTGAATTCTCCTTGTCGCATATTATTGCCATTTTTATTGTTCATGCTACAGTTTTATATCATGCAGTGCTCTTAAATTTTTCCTTCGTATTTATGTGTTATGTATCATTTCCCACAAATTCATAAAATTATAGTTCACAGTTTCTGAGAAATCCGCGATTTTATGCATGTAAAGATAATTTTGGACATGAGTGTATATAGCAGTGTAACCCAACTCTACCACGGAGTACTTTTTAGTGGACAAAGTTGCACTGTTTCACACGAGCTTGCCAAATCGTCATCCATATATTCGCATGCATAGAATTGTTTGCAAATATCAAATTACTCACAATTTTCCAATGCCGAATCAAACACAATCTACAATCTCCTAATGTCTTCATCGGGAAGAAGTCATGAAGGGAAGGCTGCGCAACAGATGTATACACGTGAAGCCCCTCAGAGTTAAAGAATCGTATGAAAGATTCTATTGGTCAAGAGGGTTAAAACTGGTTAGAAATCATACATGGAAGACTGCAAGTTGCTCAACGAATACAATATGCATGTGAACCTCTCTTAAAGAGTCAAAGAATCCTAGGAAAGATTCTATTGGTGAAGACGGTCAAAACTGGTTAGAAGTCAAGCAGGGAAGGCTGCAGTTTGCTGATAGGATATATACGTGTGAGCTCCTCCTCTTAGCGAGTTAAAAAATCTTATGAAAGATTATATTGGTTATTAAGGTCAAAACTGGTTAGAACTCATACAGAGATCGGATCTTTCCCTTTGGGATTGATCCCGGACCGTCACCAATAGCCCGTTGTGTTGCTCCAGTGTGACGTTAATTGAAATACCCCTTACATAGAAGATTCCAGGCTGCAGAACGGATATATACGTGTGAACCCCTCAGAGTGTTAAATAATCCTGGGATAGATAATATTGATCAAGATCAAACCTGGTCAAAAGTCATGTAGGGAAGATTACAGGTTGCTGAACGGATAGATCCGTGCGAATCCTTCAAAGGGTTAATAGGAGAAAAATTGAGATACATTATCTTATAACCAAATCAATTATCATCGATGTTCTTCACCACAAAGTGGAGTTTAATTCACTTTAATCTTCATAACAATCAAATAATCGGGACGAAATCAGTTCAACTCCTTTACATGCATAAAATCGTTCATCCGTGATTTTATGCATGTAAAGATAATTTTGGACATGAGTATTTAGTTTTTGATCTTCAAATTTGAATTTTTCTTGTCAACGTCTTCGAAGTCTGTTTCATACTTATTTAACACTTGTGCTTTAGCTGATTCATTTTGTATCTAAGCAACTAAAATTGCTACTCAACTAATGTTTAAGACTTGCTACTATTTTAAAAATTTATGCTACTAATTTACGCAACTATTTCGAATGTGGCAGCATCTGAACGCTTCATACAGACTGCAGCTCTATCATCAAATATTAACAGAACATGGAAATAATTTGAATGTGGTAGCTAAGGAGAAATAGGTCTATTATCTATAGTCACAAATTTTCCAAAAATTCCAGGTATAATTCAGAATTCAAGTAGTCTCAAAACTAAAGCCACTTCGCGCGTTTCTTTACCACTGAACGAAAGTTCTCTTCCCTGATGCTCCCGTATCCGGGATCCGGTGCCACATTAACGACTCCCGAAATTCCGAAGTATTTTGGTCAATACCTTTGTCACTGACTCAGTGTATTTCAAGCCAGGCGGAAGGAAGCAGAAATAGAGCGGTTCTAAGGACGACGAGCAGTCGGAACACTGCCGGGGTTTTCCGCGGTTTGTTGAATTCTTTCTTTCGCCCCAACAAGAGATTTTTTTTTGGCCCAATTCACCTTCAGTTTAAAAACGATTTAAGAGTGCGCGTGGGAACGGTTATAGATGTGGAAGAGACCTAGAAATATATCCTTCTGAAAGAAATGACGTTCCTGTCAGCGTTAGGGGATGAGTTACCTAATGTGTTTGTTGAATTCTTTATTTCACCCCAACAAGAGACCCACCCCTTTTTTGATCCAATTCACCCTCAGTTTGAAAGCGAATAACGATAGCTCGCATGGCTGTGGAAGATAGACCCAGAAATATATCCTGAGAAATGATGTTCCTGTCGGCGTTAGGGGATGTGTTACCTATTTTTGTAAGACTGCAGAGTGGTTTTCTTGGGAAGTCTTAATAACTTCTCAGTATTTTGTAACTCTTGGGCAAGATTTCAGAGAGGGTTGCAATGCTTTTGTAAAACTCCGAAACTGTCTTCGAGACATTCCTTTTATGTGGAAGGTTTAAATAGTTTATTTCAAAGCATAAGGTATTCAGTTTGTCAAATTTTCGTTAATTTTCTCTTATTCGAATCGTCTAACGGCAAATCTAGATGAATATTTTAGTCCATATGAATCAAAGGGGACGACAGGGATCATTCGAAAGGAAATTAAATTCCGTAATTTCACTTCTATGGCCCTAAACCACGACTATGATCCAAACGCTTCTATGGAGATGTAACGAAAAATCTAGAAAATGGGGATGATTTTGGACCATAATTGTGTCAAAAACTGGTATTCTACAATTATACACATGTCTATAAAACATTTTCTTTGGAAAAATGTTTCATGAATTTGACCTCGCACATTTCAAAATACCTCTAAAATTTTGTGCAATAAGCCCTAGCTTATTTTGATACGTGAGAATTCAGCCGCCGATCTTTTCACAATTTTCAAAAGCGCTAGTTACAGATTTGAAATAATAAAGGACAACAGACGAAACCTAGGTCAGTGGCTCTCAGTTTGTGCTCACCCTTTCATCATGTCATCCTTTCAAAGATCACCTAAAAGGTGAACTCTAAATTGTATACATGTAACATTGAATTTGTTTTATATTAGTACCGTATTTTCTATTACTTTTATTTTAAAGTTTTAAAAATTTAAGGCTGTAGAGATGGTTGACAAAGAGCTCAACGAAAGAAGTTTTATTTTAAACTAAAATGGCGTACTTCAATATGCAGAATGTTCAAATGTAAAAATATAAATTTTATTATCATTCCGTTAGTCGCGGGTCTTGTTCAACAAATGAAATCGCGGTGTATCTGAGTTGCTTGATGTTTTTCCTAGTTACACATGCATTAATTCTAACCAGTTAACGGCCGTCGTGGCTCAGTGGGTATGCCCACTGCGCTAGCAACCTTTCGAGTCGTAGGCGGTTCGATTCCTGTCAGGTGCATTCCTCCCTGGGTGTATTTCTCTCTTCTGTGTCAGTAAAAATTTCATTGTGTATGTGTCTATTACTTGATATTGTATGTCGTGTTTGGCGTAGCATGGCCAAATATCGCCCTTGCGCCATAAAACTCCAGAACCTAACATCTAACGCTTAGATGGTTGGTTTTGGAGTTTTATGGCGCAAGATTTAGATTCTAACCAATAGAATGTTTAGTAGGATTCTCTTTCAACCACAATAGATGCCGTTATTTAGTCATTATGAATGTTGTGGGGGGGGGAAAGCAACACCACACTAAGAAATCTCGTGACGCCGTTTAAAAAAATTACGTAATTTATTTTACAACACTAAAAAACAAATAACTAAATTCTATTCACTTACAGTTATTCTTTTCTTTATTTAACATTGATAAACAAAGATGATGGAGATTAAGATGAAAATCAAACAATTATGAATGGAACATTTCCAGATGAAGCATCCACAACAAAAGATTCCACAAATGCCCCCTTAAAGTAGTTGAAAGCCACTGATCTAGGTGCAGTATATATTTTAGAAGTAGTCTCGAAGGATGAGTTCTTGTCTTTTTTCTATCCACACGTGTTGAAGTAGGCACCTGCCTTTTATTTATATTTTCTACCCGAGTGTCTCCGTCATTTGATCCCATGTTTTTTCGTATTGCTACACACCCTTCTGTTGCCGTCTCTGGTACCAAAATAGCTCTCTTCCATTAGTGCACTCGTGATGACCTGAATGCAATTTTATCTCTTGTCCTCTAATTATTTAATATAATTTGTTGTGCTGTTTTTTGGCGGAAAGCCGCTATTGTATGAGATGCCGTTGCAGAAAATTACCTTATCTTACTCGCTTGTTACGCAGAGCATTTTCTTAGCACTTTTCCGCTCGTGCAAATGAGCTTTGTCATCAAGGGTGCTACTTTGATCTATATCAGTCCTCAGAACTCACAAATGTTAGGTTAAGTTTATGTTTGCGTCACCGTGTTATTTTTTGTTCAAATCGGGACACTTATATAGAAGCGCGACAAACGAGTTTATCAAGTTTGGGGTCTAGGAATGACGGAATACCTTATTCCTGTGATATTTTTAAAAAGAACACTTATGTTAAAACTTTTTTATTCTCTTCACTAAACCTTACTGTTGATTCTACAATACATTCTACTCTTTCAAACCGTTCGAGATCGCCTTGGCTCACTGGGTTTGCTCATTGCGCTAGCAACCTACGAATTGTTGGTGGCGCGGTTCGATTCCTCCCTGGGTGTATTTCTCTTCTGTTTCAGTAAAACTTTCCTTGTGTGTGTTGTAGAGGGAAGATAAAAGGGAGTGAGTAATGGTAACCTTTTTATGTGCCCAGGATAATGTGACCAAACTAGTAAAGTGACCCTCTGCCAACCAAATCGACTTTTAACATAGTCACGCGACTACTAGTTGACATGTTGGTCACAAGTTTTGAAGCTCCTCTCAATAGCAATGCTGTCAACTTATATTTCACGTCTGTGGTGTATGTCTACTATACGTTTTGGCACAGTTAACCATGACTCCATAAAACCCAATCCAACCTTCATTCCTTTCATTACTAAAAACACCCTTCCAACCATCGACCTATGAAATAGAGGGCTTTTTTTTCGTAAGATCTCAGGATAAGTCACGTAGGTTCACGAATCGACTTTGGCCGATTGGCTATCGAAGCGCAGACTAGTGTTTTCAATCACTGAATAATCAATCAACAATCTGTCCCACATAAGGATTCGTGCTTTTCCCACAACCACCTGCCAGATTTTCAAACTCAACGATCGGAAGAAAAAGCATGGAGCTGTGCGAACATATTCCGTCTATTTTATTAGAAGGTCGATGCTTTCAACCAGACCGCAGTGCCTTATAAAAGTAGTAAAGGAAAGAAATGCACTGAAAAACATGGTGGAAGCAAAAATGTTCTTAGATCGGAAATCACTAAGCTCTCAGTTTTGTATTACTGTTTTAAGATGTGGAGGTTTGGCAATCTTCACTTAAAACAGTTCATCCAAGTTTACAGCATCGCAATCAGCCTCATATTTTTCTGCAGATATTTTAATTTCGGGCTTAGTAATATCCAAACTACCAGTACCCGCCTGCCTCTGTATCGAGGCCTATAAGGCTTCGCAGCCTTTTGAAAAGAAAGGAAGATTTCTGCTGATAAAAATGTTTCGCAGTACTTTCAGTAGCCGATACATCGTAAGAAATCCGGCCCTAGTGTTTTCGAATCAGGAGTTAAGGCTGGATGTTTGTCCGTCTAGAATATGAATGTGGGACCTCTATAATAAACGGGTTGTGCCTAGAATTGTGAGGTGCAATTGGAACCAATCCCCGCGGTGCACCAAGGTAACGCAGTGGTTCACAAATTCGTCCTTCTAGTGCCATAATGAAAGGAAGGTATTTATTTAACGTCGCACTTGGAGCAACACAACGGGCTATTGGTGACGGTCCGGGATCCATCCCGAAAGGAAAGATCCGAGGACAACACGTAATTTTGAACCACGGTCAGATGACGAGGTCAAACCTGAGCTGGCACCCCACTCTCCAAACTTCCGCACGACGCCAAGGGGAGGACATTTGAGGCCGCGAGATTTAATGTGCACCAGCCCCCTCTATACACGACAGTTTGGAGCTCTGGTGTTGACCTCGTTATCCGACCATGGATCACACTAAGGAGGTATTGTCTTCGAATCTTTCCCTTTGTGATTGATCCTGGACCTTCGCCAATAGCCCATTGTATTGCTCCGTGCGACGCTAATTCAACTTCCTTTCCCAAAAAAGTCAAACATGGTATTTACAAACAAGATTTCCATTTAGTATTACTGGGCTGTCTTGGCTCTGTGGCTATGTCCATTGCGCTAGCAACATGCGAGTTGTAGACGGCGCTGGTTCGATTACCCCTGGGTGTATTTCTCTCTTCTGTGTTAGTAATACTTTTCTTGCGTGTGTATGTCCATTACTTGAAGTTGTCTGTCTTGTATTTGGCGCAGCATGGTCAAATATGGCCCTTGCGCCATAAAACCAAACCCAATCCCACCAACCATTTAGTAATTGAGCTATTGGATCGGTAGCTGATATTTTGAAGTATAATGGAGCACATAGCCCCGAAGGGATTTTATCTTTAGTGCTAACAATAATATGCCTTGCTAATTGGACTTTGCTTGGTAGAAAATATTTGTCAATTTTATGATCGTTTCGTTATTTTAAGTAATTTTAATAAATATTGGGGTTGCAGGATCTCAATTACCTACCATTAAGCCCGGTGCACACACCCGATTTTTAAACGTGCGGTGCCGCTGCGGCACCGTAAGTGCGGTCTGAGATACAGATCAGATAGTGTAGTGCACACACACCTCCGGTGACGCTACTTCGGTCTCGGTACCTTGTTCTCTATTGGGTGGTGCACACATCCGTTATTTTTATAGTAAATGCGGCGTATTATTTTACATGAATTAATCATATTTTTATAGTTGTTCTTTAAGTTTAAAAAACACGAAGAATATGCATCGAATGTGCATACGAATTGAAATACGAATAGATTATTAATTGAATTGGGCACTTGCACTCTATTTCCCAGATAAACGATATCATTTACCAACAGATTTCATTAAGCGATTAAGAGTGGTTTGTAGTGGGTGCACGAATCCCACAGTCCGACCTCTTTCAGCTTTCCAGCAAGACTGACTCCGTAGTGACCTCAAAGAATTTCGGTTCGGATTCAGAATGCTTGTTCTGTTTGTTCTTGTTGAACGTTAGTTTGCATTTTTTCGTGGCGTGACTTTCTCTGGCCTTACTCAACAGCTTAACCCAGATAAGTTTTGACAAGTTTTTCTCGTAAATCCTCAAAAGATGTATAAAATCTACCTCTTGTAAGTCTTAAATCACTAAATGGATGTATCCAGTAACAAGTTGTTTCAAAATATATTTTTGTACACCAAGTAAGCGAAACAAACACGTTTCCTTCGATAGACGTCCATCGCAACTGGCCGCCAAATGAGAACAGGCGTCATTTCACGGTGGTGTGTGCATAATTGGCTACTGCGACGCAACGGCGTCGTACTTTTAAAAATCGGATGTGCGCACCGGGTCTTAAGGTTTTTATTTTGGAGAATGGTTGGGTCATAAATTTCAATTTCTTGTATTGCTGGATTATGGATGCTGTTGATTTGCAGGAGGAATTTATTGAATATTTTGTTGAGGAATACTTTTTTGCTACCACTTTAAAAAATGCATGCTTCTAATAGCGTTTCACAAATGCTTTGATTGGCAGCCCTGATTGAGTACGACCTTTCGATTGGAATTGGAAACCGAATAAGAACATTGCCCCCCTCCCTTGACCCTGCTTATTGTTGAGTGAATAAAGATCTCGTCTATGAACGTATACGCCCTTTTTCGCCGGTGAGGAGATTTCAATAGATTCGTTGCATAACTAACGACGCACTGCGCCAAATTAACTTGCATAATGAAGCGATTTTTTCCGGGATGAAGTTCCATGCAAGAAACGCAGAACAAAGTTCTGTCGACAGGTGAACTGTTTTTTCTGTGTTAGTAAATAGCCTTGACACTACGGTCTTTATAATTCCATTCACGTTGGTCCATAAGCCACATCCGCTATTAAAAGAAATTCATTTTGTGTGCATTTCTTTTTTCGTAACCGAAGGTTAAGTAACGCTTTTTTTTTTATCCAACTTAAAGTAACATGGCTCTTGTCAAGTTCAGGTAAGTCTAAAGTGCTTGTAACATCATTTTGACTTGGTGGAAAATTTGCATACAACATCTGAATCCTCTTAAAATTTGATGGTATAAGTAAAAATATGCTTCAAGTTCCAACAAACAAAACCATTACACTCAATCTTAATCTTCAATCCATTCACTCTTCAGTTCATTCACTTGTTCAAAAGCGTTTGGTATTTCTTGACGTTTAAACCTAGTTTCATGTCTTGCATATTTTCTTTTCTGATTTCTATTTTTGGATTTCTCATTGCTTTCTGTCATCAAACTTCTGAAGAGTTTCATTAGTCTTAAGCTTTCCAAATAATAATAGCAAACAGCAAAAATTAATTTCCACTTATAATCCAAATTTTGGTTTGGTTTTAAAGTTTAATTTCCAATTCTGATTTCTTAGTTTATTATATTGTGAAGCATGCTTTTCGCCCCACGACCTTTCCCAATTCTGAAAACACGGTAAAAAGTTACCCTCTGAAAGCTTAATCATGAAGGAATGAATTGAAGGGCTTCCACAGGCGACTTCTTGCTATTTTCAACTTTGGCGACTTTTCAAGCAAAATCATCTCAAAAGCTACTAATTAAAAACTTTTGGCGACTTTTTTAAAATTCACTTAAGGTTAACGAAAATTTAATCCCTTTTTAAAAATTTCGGACGTAAACAATATTTTTCGGATTTTTCTTTTGAGAAAATTTTCCAATGGACGCCAATTTCGAAGTTTTGGCGCCAAGCCGTGGAAACCATGAAAGAAAACATCGGAATCTGGTTGCTAGATTGTCATGAAAATCTTATTCAGAAAAGATTTGTTTTTTAATTTTAAAATTTAAATTTCTTGGCGAGATTTTCAATGTCCCTTTCATACTTAATTTACACTTTGTATTTGGGGCCATTGATTTTGTGTCTGAGTAACTAAAATTGCTACAAAAATGGAGTTTGAGACCATTTTTGCTGCTATTTTTAAAAATTTATGCTTCTAATGTTACTCTTTCACAAGTGCTTTGACTGGCAACCCTGGCATTGATCTACAGCTTTTTAAAAGTGATTCACACATATTTTCATGATTAAAAAAAGTTAAAAACAGACTAGTGCTTGGAAAACACCGTCTCATTGCCTTTTCCAGATGCTTCTACCCCTCGCTTTGAATCATTTCGGAAATAACTGTCGTTCTTTATCCTCATTAATTGACATTAAAGTACATCCGCACACTTAACGAAGTCCTTTTCTATTTCCTCTTCCTGCTCTGATCTCGACAAATCACTTAGCTGTAATTGGAAATGGATCACACAGTAACACTATTTTTGATCCAACTCAGGTCAACCATTGTTGTAACTTCAGTTTATTTGCAGTTTCAGCTTTCCTAAATCCAGTATGGAATTTGGCAGCTGTAAATGTTATAATTTTCATGGACCATCTGATGAAATAGACGGACCATGTGCGCGCAGCTTTATATTATTTTTTCCGGTGGCTTGGTTTGAAAGTTTTTCACGTTATGAAAAGAATGAATCCTAAATTATTGATTTTTTAACGTGGTTATCCACCATGATCAAAAACACTAGTCTGCGCTGCGATAAGTAATCGACTAAGTCGTTTCATAAGGCCACGTAATTTACCCTTCAGAGATCTTACGACAGCGACCCCGCCCCCATGCTCTATTTCATTAGGTCGATGATAATTTTAAGCTGTTGGTAATCATTACTTTCCAACGGTCGCTTGTTTTGATCTGAAAGTCGGTGGTTATGTACACTGCTGGCCACCCAAATTGCAACACCAAGAAAGACGAGATATCACAACAAAATTTATTTTGTAGATAACATGTTGACCAAGTATCAAATGATTAAATTTATAGACTTCTGTGAAGTGTGGTTCCTGCCAAAATCAGTAGCCAGAGTAGCCGCCATTGTTGGAGATCACCGCTGCCACACGCCTCGGCATTGATTCAAAGAGACTTTGGATGTGTTCTTTGGGTACAGCAGACCAAGCAGCTTCCACACGTTGCCAAAGTTGATCTGGTGTGGCAGCTGGGGATGTATTCTGGGTCAATCATTGAGCAACCATGGACCACATGTTTTCTATCGGCGAAAGATCCGGAGAGCGAGCTGGCCAGGGAAGCAATTCAATCTGGCGATTGACGAAGAACCCTTGGACAATGCGTGCCACGTGTGGTCGCGCATTATCCTGTTGAAATATGGCTGTGGGCAAGCCCTGAAGGTAAGGAAGGACAACTGGCTCCAACACCTCGGAGATGTAGCGCTGGCTGTTTAAAGTACCGGCAATGCGTACTAGAGGAGTGCGAGAGTGATATCCAATACCGCCCCATACCATAATACCCGGTGCAGGACCAGTGTGGCGGTGCATAACGCAGCTGTTCAGCATCCTCTCTCCACGGTGTCTCCAGACTCGAATCCGACCATCGTGGTGTTGCAGACAGAAGCGTGACTCGTCAGTAAAGACAATTTCATTCCATTCTGCCGTCCACATCCTTCTTTCATCGCACCATTGGCGGCGGGAACGTCTGTGGTTCTGCGTCAAGGGTAGACGAAGCAATGGACGTCTTGCGGACAGACCACTCTGCTGTAAATGGCGTCGAATGGTACGCGCAGACACTGGATGATGCGGTACAGACTGAATGTGCTGTGCTATGGTTCGTGATGTGGCTGAGCGATCCGTCACTGCCATACGCACAATATGCCTGTCATCACGTGAAGTGGTGCACTGAGGTGGATGCGATCGAACACGTCGGTCCGTCGTACCCTCCTGCATCCAACGATCACATATCCGCATTACAGTTGTTTGGTTTCGTCCAACACGACTACCGATTTCCCTGAAAGATAATCCATAATCTCGGTAGGCCATTATCCTTCCTCTGTCGAACTCGGATACTTGATCAAAAGATGATCGCTGTTTTCTACGAGGCATAATTGATCGTTTTTTTGAAAAAAACCACAAGAAAAACACAATTGCCGTACTTGAAATCGTCGAAATCTGCAAGTCTTAAATAGCGCTTTGAAGTGGCGCCACAGGCGCGCGTGATGTGCGTCTGCGCTGAAATTCTAATCATTTGCATATCTCACCTCCGCTAATGCATGTTGTAAATTTCATATTATTTGCATGCTTCCTTCAGGGTGTTGCATTTACGGTGGCCAGCAGTGTATATCTCGGTATTTCTGCGAAAAATCTCAAAAATCTTTTCCTTCAATTTCGAGCAAATACTAGAAGCGAGTTTTTTCTGCAAAAAATTCCTTTAAAATTCCGTACTGTATAATTTTGTCTTGTTTTGAATCGCATTGCCCTGTGAATTACTTGCTACCATTTCAAGACGCATTACCAAGATTTATGCTCTTGCTTTGAAGTGATAAAGTAATTATACTGGTTTTTAAACTTGAATAAATTATGCGGTGATTATTCGAGATGTTCCCATTCTAGGTCAACTTGGATGTGCTTTCCGATCTAAATGACTCTTAATCTAAAGAGTTAACCTTAGTTTCTCCTGTAGTGTTCGGTGGCAGCGAAGTCGTTTTTCACTCTTAAATCATATTTTGAAGAGTGACGTTCTTGTCTTTGTGCCAATTCTGTTAATTTATTGAGCTTTCTTAGTGCTTGCGTGTCTGGTGATCTGGCAGAACTGAAAGAGGTAGTGTAGATTGGACTCTTGGGAAACTCCAAGAGCTTAGAAGTTGGCATGTCTGATTTTTTACAACGCCTCGATTCTAGAAAAGCAAAGCCACGCGGAAGGATTTTTGATGCTCCGATTTTAAAGCGTGTCTTTAGTTACGTGGCGACTAAGAATGTTTGAAAATGAATTGGTTTCTCAAAAAACAAGCTTGGTCATTTGCCGTGTTGTATTTGAATTGAAAGCTTGGTGGAGATGTCGAATCCGGGGCACTAGCGATTTATCGCCAAACATGGTAACCTTGGTGTTTTGATTCCGCTTTATGGCAACCCTATGCAAAAGATTTTTCGCCGTAGGAAAGTCCACGTTTTTTTTAATGAACATACTGGCTTTGGACGCCATCTTGATTTGGCGACAAACATGCCCCGGATTCTACATCTTTACCGAAAGCTTTGTTTCAACTATCACGCTTCATTTTGCGAATTTCGTGTATGCTTTAATAGATTAATTTAATGTTTGCAGGAGGAGACAATAGGAGTTCGCGTCGTTGAAGCAGCCTGTATGGTTATTTTTTTAATTTGCAGGCATTTTTTGAAACTTTGGGTTAAGTTGAAGGTCAACATAGTGATAAGCCACTTCAGATTTAATTTTCAAGTTTTAAAAAATTCCAAATCAAAGGTTTATCCACTATTCAAGAGGTCACGTTTTCTTTAATTTTCAAGTATTATGCACTCATTCTAGCAATCAGAAATTCTTTTTATTCTCTATAATTTTTTTTATTTCTGAATTTTTATTGTGACTTATCACTATATTACTCTGAGCCCTTCAATTCATTTGCCTTTCATCAATACAATGTAGAAAATGATCGCCCATTGAATTTGAATGAAAGTTAAATCAATTTCGATAGCACTCGATAGGCTTCAAAACAAGAGTTTGTACACGAGGTATATTAATGAACCCGCACGCAGAAAATGCTTATATGTCCCTAAATGCGTACTAAACATTTCGTCACTCGACAACTATGATCCTTAAAGTTCCTGCAAATGTGGGCATACCTGTCTACCCGGAATAATTTCAAATTTCTTTGCAATTTCAACCATCATAATTTAATCGTGGTTTGCACTCTCTGAATATTGAGCATAAAATGGAAATCATTTACAAGAATAAGGAATTAGTGATGATAAATCATTTGCCCTCTCAACATATCAAGCATTACTAGGTTATATTTTCAATGCTTAATACTATTACCTTTCGTATAATGCTCTTAATTACTAATTACTCTTTGAATTTCCAGGGGATGATTTAAAATAACGTATTGACTTTTACGTCATGGACTTGGCTAGTAGATTTTTATTTAACAAGATACTGTTTAAGAAATTGTACTGGTTTTTATATAAAATCGTTTGTATTGTAATTTATTTTTAAGTTAAGATTTGATTCCCTGGTACATAGATACAGAAGTTTTTCTTTTCACAATTGATTCCCATTTAAGTACCAAAGCCATCTAGTACAGTATAAATCTATCGATTATGTATAAAGCTCTTCGCTTTGTTTGCCATGTCAGAAAGCAAGGTTATCATTTTTTTCATCCCATCATTTCTCTTTCATTCATCTGTTACCTTCAAACATGGTTTTCTATTTTTGACCGTCTACCTTTACCACGAGTCTCGTAAAAAGCTCTACCAATCTGGATTGTTGGTTTTGATTTGTATTTCGAACAAGATGTATTATTTCTGGATTATGGCGTGAACATCTGTATCAAGTTTATAAATTCAAACTTGAATTCAAGTTTTTTTAATCACTTCAAGGGTTTTTGAGCTGGAATTTCAGACAATGAATATAAAAGTTAAAGGAACAAGTTGTGGTTTCCTGTAAAACTTACAGACCCACCCATAGCATCTACGCTAAAAGTTTCTTAATTTTTTACATCTATTGATGGCAGCGTTGTGTTACATTTCATCTTATTTAAATCCATTTGCATAGAATATATGCCTCGATATGCGCGTTTCATATGTCCAAATGAAATAAAATTAGACAAAAATATAAAACGGCATTTTGTTTACATTTTTAAATGTTTTCTTACTGGTGTTAATTCTTATTTCCAACAAAGTGTATGGTAGAAAGTTCACACCTCAATCATAGTTGCCACAATTAGAATCTGAACGTCTACTTCATCCCATTCCCTTGTTCAAAGAGCGCAGGTTCGATTCCTGTCAGGTTTATTCCTCCCTGGGTATATTTCTTTCTTATGTGTCAGTTAAACTTTCATTGTATGTCTATTACTTGATATTATTTGTCTTGTGTCTGGCGCAGCATGGCCAAAAGTGGCCCTTGCGCCATAAAACCCCCAAATCAACCAACCCTTGTTTGGCGCAGCTTGCCAAACCTGGCCCTTGTGCCATAAAAATTCAATCAATGACGATTCGGCATTTTTTGATGCTAAGCCTATTTTCGCTCACATTCTTTTCTGCGCTGATTTTTATCTTCTACGTTTCTAATTAATTTTCTGCAATCAGCCTGCTGAAGAATTTCATTTGAGTGGAGCTCTTCCGTGTAAGTTTAGCAATATTATGTAGCTCAGACCAAGGAAATATAAACTAAGCGGTAAAATTGGCGTTTGAATCCCGTAACGGTCGATTTGATATTGTAATTTTTATATCCGTTGTTGCCATTCGACGAGAAACAAAACGTCGATTTCTGTGCCACGTACGTTAGTGATATATTTTATCATTTAGATTATTTACCATTTTTATGCTTTGTGAGGTGACTTAGAATATTGAATTTACAACCTGACAACTTTATCCTTCAAATTTAACGCACGACCCAATTGAGCGTATCACACTTTTGGTGCATTTCCGACTTGAACGACGTCTGCGCTGTAAAAATTCAGTTTATCAGCCATAAAATTTTTGAGATGGTGCTATGAAAACAAAGCTTTGAATCTTTTACGATGAACCTGTTTGTCTGGAGACACTTTTATTATGGAGGGAAGATGCAACGTTTTATTTTTCTAAAGTTATGTCCTGGACCCATAGATTCGCTGTTTCAGAAATGTTTGTAGCAACCCGCTTTCCCTGGCGAAATGACGCTGTTTGACGCTGAGTGACGATTAAGTGCGTTGTGACGAAAATGTAATCCGCTATTCTCGTCTTTTGGGTTGTCATGCTCCAGTAGTGGCATTATACGCAGTTATATCATTTTGTCGCAACTTGCGTGGTGGACTTTTTGTTTGTCTTTTTCACGTAGGCAGTCGTGACTTTTAAGAAAAGCATTCATTCAGTACTTTTGTTCGCTCAATTCAAATGAATGATTTTTTGAATTAAGTGTTTTGTGTAGATGTCATTTGAATTTTCTCAGAAAAAGTCTAAATATAAGTACGTTTTAAAATCAGTGAATGACGAGATGTGTAGCTACCTACACATAACCGCCTTTTTTTTTAAACATGGTTTTGTGATAATTAGCGGTCGTTTGTCGTATTTTACTCTTTTAAGTTGAAGTTTGATCTGGAGCACACCCAGGATTATTCTGGGGGCTCCTAAATATCGTAAGCTCTTTTTTGGGTAGGTAGGTGTTAATTATAAAGTCGCACTGGAGCAACACAACGGCGACGGTCTGGGATCGATCCCGAAGAAAAAGATCCGAGGACAACACCTCGTAATGTTGAACCACGGTCAGATTACGAGGTCAACACCTGAGCTGTGGCACCCCACCCCACTCTTTTTTGGGTGATTGTAATTAAAAATATCTTGCACAATAAATTTGAGTTATCCAAATTAGTGCTTCATTTATTAATTGTTCACAAAATGAAAAATTAATCGTTTCTAATTTTTAGGTTGCACCAATAAATACAGGGTGATTCTACGGTCATGGGACAAACTTCAGGGGGTGATAGAACACAAAGAAACAAACACTTTTCCCCATAGAATGTATGGTCGCAAGTGCAGCGGTTGGCCGCTAGAGAGCGCAGTTAAACGCTTGTATAAAAACGTTACGTCGGCGATGCGAGGCCTGCATCAGGTGTGTGGTGGTCGACATTTTGAACAGCTTCTGTAATTGTGCATTTACGTTGTACTTACCGACTGATGTTTGTACATGTCGTTTCATTTCCATGTGAAAAGTTTCTCAGGTCATTTCTTTCTTACCCGTTGTTCCTTGTAATGATCTTTAATTTATGCAAATCTAATTGTATTTCGTTTTGTCGTTATTGATGTTTATTTGACATTAAAGCGTTGTTTCCATATTTCATGCCTCTTCTTTCCAACTTGCGTCGGACCGTGTGTTTGTGCCGAAATGGAAAGCGTCATCTAGCGACCATGCATTCTATGGTGAAATGTATCTGTTTCGTAGTTTCCAATGGTGGTGCAATCGTAGTTTCGTTTTTTTCCAATAGACATTCTATGGGCTTTTATACAAGCGTTTGACTGAGCTGTCTAGCGGCCAACCGCTGCACTTGCGACCATACATTCTATGGGGAAAAGTGTTTGTTTCGTTGTGTTCTATCACCCCTGAAGTTTGTCCCATGACCGTAGAATCACCCTGTATATTCATAATTTTGCAATTTTACCGTCGCAATGTATTCATCTTTGATTTAATTTTTTGAAAACGTTTCTAACTGGTAAAATGGAGAAGATTTGATCTATTAAAAAATATTTTTAAACATAATAGAGACGCCTTTAAACACACACCATCGTCAATGTAATTTTCATTCGGAATATTGCAAACAAAACACGATACTTTATCAAAGTGTATGAAAAAAGTATTTCCTAAAAGCAGTTCCTCACAGTTTTATTAATCTTTTTTATGGTTGTTTGGTTGGGTGTTTGGTAACATAAAATCTAGAATATTGATGATGGCCAAAATATTCCAAAAAGGGTTTTTCGTAGATTTCAAGTCAGTTAAGCTCCAGAATGTTTTGTGGGTTTTATTGGTAGGAACCCTCAAATTGAGCATTTTTAGGTGTTATTAAAAAATTTGCATATTTTATTCGAGGGTTCCCAAATCAAAAACATGTTAGCATATTTGAAACTAACTGAATAGAACTAAATTAATAAAAACATAAGAATCCGGGACCTGCTAATGAGACAGTCATATTTAAATGAACACCACTCATAAGAACCAGAAAATCGAGACAGGAATTTCTAGTACTTTAACATTAATTTTAGGCTCACATATATTTTTTGAAAAAAATTGAAATAAATTATTCTCATTAAAAGCTTCAAAATAACGTTTGAACCTTACCTCTAACATATCGCATCTTCCTTTGTCAGTCAGGTATTCATCGTCTTTCAGAACAATTTCAGTATCATCCAGCACTAAGTAGAATTCCTCTTGAATCTCTTTCAGCGATTTTTTCGCTTCTATGTTAAATTTTTTCCCCATTTCAACAGTCTATTGAAGCAATATCTTCGATTTTATAGGATTTTAATTTGGTTACTAGTCTTCGCACTGTTCCTCGTTTTCTGATCAATGATCTTTTATCAGCCATTCTTCATAATTCTGACGATGGAGTTCACCGATAAAATTCCAATTCATTACTAATAATTCAGTTCTGTAGAACCCAAGTGTGGCCTACAAATTTCTATTTAATTCCGATGTACGCAACACTGCAGCTCTATTGAACCAAAGTTACGGCTAAGTAAGACCAAAAATGCCCGTCGTTGTTTCTATATAAGGACTCAAGTGCCCTACAAATTCCTAAAGTGGACTGTATTGCGAATGGTGCACGTAGAAGCAACACCGGAATCCTAAACTACTATAAAAAGACATTTATTAAAACTGCATATTTAAATGACGCCAACTGTTCGGAAACTGATGAACTCTGTTCTGAAAACTAATTTTATCGTTCTTCCAATCGATATTGCACGGGAAAAGTTGCACGCGTCATAAATATTAAAATTGAAATATAGTCTTAAGAAGTAATCTTTCGATTTTTTTAAATGCAGAAAATGTGGGAAAGCATTAAAAATGAATTAATTGACCATTTTTCCGACAATGAATTGCCAAATAACATACGGTATGTGTGTTTTTTACATTTTGTAGAACAATATATTGTATCGAGAAAAAGTGATTTGTTGACGTTGCTATTCTCGTTGCACCTTTTAAATTGTTAAATATTTTTTAATTCGTTGACTACATTTAAAAATATAAAAATATCGATATCGTTTTCTGATACCATTGGTTCGAGTTGTAGGTTCGCAGGTTCTATTCCTACCTGGTGCATTTCTCTCTTGTGTCAGTAAAACTTTCCTTGTGTGTGTCCATTATTTGATATTGTTTTGTATCTGGCGCAGCATGGCCAAATATGGCCCTTTCATTATAAAACACAATAACCCAACCCTCTGACAATATTGAAAAGTTATTTACTATTATATATTTAAATAGTACAGTTATTATCATATATTTAAATAGTAGCAAGTTATACAGTAAACCAAAAATTATTTCGAAGGAACTTTTCAAATTCTATTTAAAATGTGATTTACAGTTGGCTTGTAGGGAACTCAAATGTAAAATGTCAACACTAATTGTAAAAACGATTCAATGTACGATTGAGTTCGTAACATTGAATTTGCAGTTTTGAAAATACGAAATTAGGTGAAATTTCGACTTAACAGTTTAAAATGTAGTGCTCGGTATTAAGCTCTGCTTGTGAATTTGTTGCTCACTTAAACAAATTTTATTGCTTCACCATTGAGCACATAAATCGCGATTAAACTGGTGCAATCGTTGCTGATCTCGGGTAATCGATCTTTCTGAAAGACACTTGAAAGTTACTTCGGATCGAAAAAAAAAAATCGATGTGAGCCAGATTTTTATTTTACTTCAATCGTATTCTTTTTACTTGTCTGGCTCTGACTTTTAGGACTTTATTTTATCATAAACATTTCTATAGAATATAGTCTAGAATCTTATGACCCGTTTTCCTATCTCTAAAACGTAACTTCTATAGAAAGTATAGAAATCTCTAAAATGTCTGTAAATACCTCTATAAAATTCTATATAAGCTCTTTCCTTTTGTTTTACGACTTTTTTATAGAACTTCTCTATTGAATTCTATGTAAATACATTACTATAGAATCAGCTCGTTTTCTTTATAGAATTCTCTTCTATAGAAACGAAATTTCATTTCTCTATAGAATTCTATACAACTCTTAAAACTTTTTCGTAAGGAAAACTACCAAAATGTTTCTTTGTCTAACTAGACATTGTAGCAAAAGAACAAATAAGCCAAGGATGGATAGAAATTACCATACGTTGATAAAATTTAGTGTCTCAGAAAGGGGTTATAAAATTTAAAGATATTCTTAGTTGATTGATAACCTTCCATTAACATAAAAAGATAATGAAACTTAATCAATTGAGTCTCTGACTTCCTCAAGTAACTCTTGGATCGTTATTTTTGTATTACTTAACAAAAATTAGTTCAGACTTCAAATAATTTTTCGACTTAAGATTTTTGTGCATCATGTCATCCATAGAGGAGTAACAAGGGTAGAGTTTCCATTCAGATGGATGTTATATCTCTTCTATGATGTTAACATTTCAAAAGAAAATATTGATTAAACGAACAAAATGTTTATATTGCTTTCAGTACTATTAAGTAATTTGAGGTGCCTTTTGTATTCTGTGATTATTTCTAGTTTTCTTTTTCATTATTCACATCAATTCCTGGATTGCTGATTGTGCACAAAAATGAAATATTTGTTTGTCATAAATTTGAAAGGCACATGTCTTTCCGCAGATATGATGCTGACTCAAATAAAACTTTTGTCATCAAATTAGCTTCATGAATGCAAATAAATCAGTGGTAACTCCATGCATGATGTTAGAAATGATTTTGCATGAACATCTTACCAAATAAATTTAAAATAATTTCTGTAAGTTTATTAGCTGTTTCCAAACTCCTAGTTGCATTTCTTTTCATGTATAAATGAGTGCCGATGATGAGTGCTCATTCTTTTGTCGATTCCAAAGCAAAGCTTTTACACCAAATCAGGCTCTTTTCAAAACAACTTTCAACTCCATCTTGGTCATCTTTCATAAAGAAACTTTTGTCTCTGTTTAGCTATCTTTGCTGTTTAAATGCCAAGAAAATGACAAAATATCAGCATTTTGTGGAGAAATAAAGTTGAAGTCCCATGCTTTGGTATTCTAAATTGGGAGCTTTATATCTAATCTCTAAAAAATGTTTTATTTCATTGTAAGTCCCTAAACATTACTCGCCCACACGTTGCAAACAGTGATTGAGTGACAAATCAAAACCATCTCCGAAAATGCATTCGTGTTTTATTCGGTCCTTTTTTTTGTAAAATGGTCCATGTATTGGCATTGAAAATATTTGAATAGAATTGAATCATTCCAATGAAATCATCAATATCTGGTGTGAATTCAAAAATGAAATGTTACACATACCTTTTTCTGCTATAGGCAAATCAAATTGTATAATATGTCTACATATATAAAACGTAACCACAGAACAACAAACCTAACCATATGAGCGAATCAATCAAGATGTTAAAATGTGTCATTTTACATTTGTCAGCAAGGATAGCTGTTTTACTTTACTTATGCTGATATAACTGTAACCACAAGTTTGTTGATTATGTGGTTTTTGTTACATTAGAAAATCTCTAACTATTTATGATTTTTTAGATTAGTACCCAAAACCATCAATGGTGGCATTGCAGGCATTATTGGTGTGACTTGCGTCTTCCCCATAGACTTAGTGAAAACGAGGCTGCAGAACCAACAAGTAGGACCACAAGGACAAAAAATGTATTCTTCCATGTGAGTAGTGATTTTACTTGCATTATATAAAATTTCACATTGCATAAAACTTAGGAAACATATGTATCATTGTACCAACTTAGGAGAAATATTGGGAAGAGACTCCAATGGCTTCACAAATATGTGTTTTGACAGATTACCAATTTGAAATATTTATCTTACTTGGTCCAGGCCCTGACCAAAAAACCATTAAGGGGCAAGAGATTCAGGCTGCTAGGACTTGGCACTTCTATTTTCTGATTCGTCATCTGACCGTGGTTCAAAATTATTTGGTGCTCTCTGATCGTACCCTTTGGGTTTGATCCCAAACCGTCACCCATAACCCGTTATGTTGCTCCAGTGTGACGTTAATTAAAATACCTATTTTCTAAGTTCCTGGAGTCAAACTGTCCTGCCTTTACATTGGACACACTTGATGAACTCATTGTCATCTTTTGTTGAGAGCAACCCTGTTTTTTGTAATACATGCAAAATAACCACATGCGCACATCAACTCCTTCAACTGTTCATCATCACATTTTAGTTGCCTGTCCTTTTACTTATCATTTCAAAGTTTTCAAAAATCCACTTTTAAATTTGCATGATTTGATTGGGGATATATCCTCCATTGAAATTTTACATTTTTACACTTCAATGTTTTTCAATTTCTAATTTTTTAAAAATTCAATGTCACTCGCACTTTTAGATTTTAAATTTTATGCATGCAAATTAAATTTGTTCATCGGACTCAATTTTTTCAATCCATCTATATTATCTGATATTCGGTGATCTATATTATCTGTGTAGTAAAAATTTATCCCTCTTGTTTTAGTATGGGCAGGCCTCAACCATAAAAATATTGGAAGGGGTAAAGGGTTCAGGTCCCTTGGACTTGGCTCTCCTGTATCTATATTTTGTATGCTGTGATACATTTAGTGTTTGGCACAGCTTGACCAATTGAGTCTTGTATCATAAAACCAACCAATCCCGAATATTTTATTGTGTTTTATATTAACTTGATTATTTGAAGCAAATTTGTTTAACATAAAAATTTTTATTTTTATTAAATCTGATTTTAAATTGCATATCATTCAAATTCTAGGTTAGACTGTTTCCGAAAAACCTACACACGGGAAGGCTTTTTTGGCATGTACAGAGGTAGGATGGATGAAGCAATTTCTTATTTTTATACAGGAATTTTATTTTTTTGTTTTATTTTATAAATATTTCATTCCTTATATTTTCCATGTAAATAAAAACTGCATCCTGTAATATTCATATATGTTCTTCAATGTGCATAAATTCAAAAGTGTTTGGTCCATCCTATTCTGGTCTAGACACATGAAACTGAATTCATTTTACTGTAATGACTTGACATGTTTAGACATTGTCACACATTTTCCATTTCAAAATTCAAATTATATTGTATCTTTTATGCTTTTTGCCAACTCCTTCACTCTAAAGGATATTTTTCTGAATGTTTCACACATTAGTTTGGATATTAAAACACGAATGCTTAAATTTTTGTGCATTTTATTTTCTCCAGGATCAGCAGTTAATATTTTACTGATAACACCAGAAAAGGCTATTAAACTTGCAGCTAATGATTTCTTCCGTCATCAACTATCTTCTGGTGGTGGGTAAGTGTCAGCTTTTTGTATTAATTTTATGATACATATTATTTTTAGGAATGCTATGAAAATGTCAAATGTTTTTATCAAATTTCTGTGTTCCCCTCACAAATTTGTGCAAAGGATGAATTTTCTGGAAATACAATACATTCATCCAGGAATTCTGACCACATAAACCTTAAAAAATAAGCTAAAATTTCCCTAAATTGTAATTTAAAATTTCAAAATTGAATTTCAGTCCAGATGGTGATTTTTTTAGACTCACAATTCATCCTGCCTGCTGTTTTCACCGTAGTAATCAACTTACATTTTTGCCATTTAAAAATTACTTAAAGCAAGATTGTCAACATTCTACTCCCATTTTCTTAGTAAATAATTTATTAAGCGAAAGTGATGTGAAATGTAATGGTAAACATTTAAATGTTTATTCAACTTTCAACCTCTTAAAAATAAAGGTAGTTAAATGTGAGAATTTTTATTGGAAAGCATGATGAAAGTATTTCAATTAAATTTAATATTACTTAAAAAACTACAAACAAAAAATGCCAGAAACTTGCCAAATGAAAATTAATATGTGGTCATTGATTTCCAATTAGAAAACTATCCTTACCCAAAGAAATGATTGCTGGTGGATCAGCTGGTTTATGCCAAATAGTCATAACAACTCCAATGGAGCTTTTGAAAATACAACTTCAAGATGCTGGTAGAGTGGGTATGTTGAATAAATTTTAAATATCTACTTCTATACTTCACTAACTTATAAATCTATCTATTCTATAATTAACATTCATGGCACACAAATTAATGTTATTTGTTTATTGTCGAATTGTAACAGATATAAACAATATAAAATTGACTGTTCAATCGCCTATTTTTTTGCTTAGTTTAAATGTGCTTGATTTGAAGGTACAGAGCTGCATAATATTGCTAAAACTAATGAGAAAAGCTCACCGCTCTAATTAAATTCTTCAGCAGTCTGGTTACAGAAAACAATGAGAAATCTGGAAGATAATAACCAACTCATAAAAGAACATGAGCAAAAATGGGTAAAAAAATGCTGAATTGCCTTCGAACAAGGGAATGGGATGAAATTGATGTGGATGTTCAAAATCAAATTGGGTAGTAACTTGACTGAGGTGTGCTTTTGTAATTCAAACAAATGTTACTCAGGTACAAATCTTAACTTAATGAGAAAACTGATTAAATATGTTGCTGGGTGTAATTAATTTATGCATCCACACTCAGCAACATTTAAGTCAGTAAATGCAATCAAACATTGTTATGCCATAGAATGGGATAAAAAATTTTTTTGATTGAAAATGAAACAATACTCTGGATATTGCCATTTAACTATTGAAACCTCATGAGTCCAATTTTTGGTTATGAGGTTTTTGACAGATTTGGTAACAAATATGCTTCAAAATCTCTTAATTCTATATCAATTATTTAGCCCTCAGCAAATTTTAAATCTTGTGTCTCATAGTTGATCTAAAATTCGGTATTTGTTTTTATTGTTCCTGAAAATTTTGATGAGGTTTTGATAGTTAAATGACGATATGCTGAGATAGATGATTAATTGTCCAATTTCTACTTTCAATTAAATTTCTGCTGTACTACACTCAGACCAGTTAACATGTATGGCACCAAAAAATTATTTAAGTATATATAAAGGTGACATTAACCCTTTCGCGACGCGAAGCGCAAACGCGCGCTTATCGCTGAGGCCGGCAGTCTCTCTCGCGAGTGTCTGTCCACGGCCGGAGGGTTTTTTGCTGTTAAGCCTAAATCCATGAAATTACCGAAATATCAACGCGTTGTTTAATAATGTTCTGTAGAATATTTAAATGGCATATGCTTTATATATATTTCTATAGATACTTTATTTATTTAAGTTATTTCTTGTTTAAATATATATTTTACACATTTTATTTTCACTATGTACTTACCATTTAATAACTTTTAACATTATATATCTGAAAACTAAATATATGACTTAAAATTCTTTTTTCGTATGAAAAATTTGAAAACAGGGATCTACACACAGTCCTACGTTACAGTCCTTGCACTCATAATAACTCATTTGCCGTTTTGGAGGATTTTTCCGGGAATGTGAACAAACGAAGCATCGTCGTCTCACTTTCTCACCCGTTTCTTTTGAACAAAGTTTTGGGAAATGTCTTTCAGTTAATCGGAGTGGATTTAATGATTCTGCTGATTTTGGTATGATATTAACTTTGGTGATTTTAGAGGAATACTGAGAAATAATTTGATTAACTAAATTAAGGCGATAATTAAGGAGAGGAAGATTGTTCTTACTTTTTTTGTTGAAAAGAATATTGGCATTAAATACAGCCATATCCATGATATTAAAGAAAAGTTTCTTATACCATTTAATAGTTTTCCTGAAAGATGGATACTGAATTATGACGGCATCGCTTAAGTCTATCCCTCCCATATTTTTGTTGTATTCTACGATACACTCTGGCTTCATTATAGGATTAGATGTTGCGCGATCTTTTTTACCAGTATCAAGCAATTTTGCATCATGCATAGTTGATATCACTAGCACTTCTCGTCTATCTTTGAAAGCAGTTAAGTTCATGTTCTTTTTCTGCAAAACCAACATCTCACCGATTTTCATTTTGGGCGGCGGAAAATTTTCAGGCATTCCTTTCCTTCTCCTCATTACAGTCCCACAAGTATTTGTTTGTAGTCCGAAGAGTTCATCCGCTAATGATGGAGACATAAAAAAACGATCAATATATAAATGGTACCCTTGACCAGAAAGTTCTTCAAGTAGAGATTTCACAACTCTTTCCCCATATAATCCTAAAGTTTCCTTTAACACTGTATCCTTCCTCGTATAAATAATAAAATTGTATATATATCCTGATTTAGATTCGCATAATTTATAGAGTTTAATTCCATATCGAGATCGTTTAGCAGGGACGTCTTGGCGAAATCCAAGTCTTCCTTTCCACAATAATAAACTTTCATCTATTGATATATTCCTTTCAGGGGTGTAAGCGGACTTGAAATTTTCAATTATTTTATCTAAAACTGGTTGAAGCTTTCCGATTTTTTTGGCATCGCTGCTGGCAAAATGCAAACATCGAAGAATTGCAACGTATCGATCACGACTCATTACGCTATTAAAAAATGGCGTTGCAAGCATGGGATTCGTTGAGAAGTACATTTTGATTTTGGGTTTTTTTATAATGCCCATCAAAATTGTTAGAGCAAAGAAAACAAACATTTCTTCCTCTGTGACAGGTAAATAGTTCGAAGAACGTGCACCAGATGCATCCTCAGGATATATACTTCTCTGATACAGATTAGTCTGTTCCGTAATTAATTTCATTACTGTATCATCAAAATAATGCCTAAAGAAATCAATTTCTTCTTCAACCGAATTATCCACTTTTAGTCCAGGCACTGCTTTGAATGGTAATTGTGTTAAATTTTCTACTGTGGATGACCATGGAGAAGTACTTGCTTTCGATGTACTCGGCATACAGATATCAGTAATGTCCTCATCATCATTAGATTCGCTAGATTCTTTATGAGCAGAATAATCAGAATATATTTTAGTGTCACTATCACTGTCACTATCCGAATCTGTTTCAGAATCAATATCTGAAATATTTTGCATCATTTCCGCTATTTCAATCTCAGTTAAAATTTTTCGACGCTTCGACATTCTAACGGTAAAAAGAGAAAAAATTTACGTCTACAAGATCTAACTATCCACTAAAAACTGGACCGCAAATCGAAATACCCAACGCTGTAGCGAAAAAAAAACTTCCCCTGCTTACTGTAAACAAATACCACGTGCGAATGTATAATTCCCGCATAGCCGTATAATTCACGCCATTCGGAAACATTCCTTTCTCCTTCATTCCTTCCCCCTAAAAACCACGTGTATGTGAGTCATACTACTCTCATTTTGAGTAGAAGGTCAAATCTACATGTATCTGAAACCACATGGACATATAATGCCATCTTCTGGCAAAAATTTTAGTTTTTAAAACGTTCCAGGACACTGGCACTAATGGGTGACGGCCGGGGGTGAACGAGAAAACGCTCTTGCACGCCGGCGTGTCGACCGGGAAGTGAGTGCGTTTCTTGCTGGCACGTACAGGTGACAGTCGGTGCGAAAGGGTTAATGAATAGTATTTTAAATAATAAAATTTGAAATACTATTCATTAATGATTCAGTAGTGATAATTAAATTTATAAAGTAAATTCTCTGCATAATATGTATTTTTGTTTAAAATGTGCTTTTTATGTGTACTAAAAAAATTTCTCAACCATTGGCATTATGCGATTGAAACCATATGCCAATATGCAAGAGCTTTTTGCACATTAGAAGCAATAGTGAGATGGCAACAACTGTAAGGAAAGTTTTAATTTTTGCACTTTTTCTAACAGATATGCCATGCCTACTTGTGTAATTTTTTAGTTATGTTATATTTTGACACACTACAATGATTTGGAGCTGTTTTAAATTCAAATACATTTTTTCGTTTTCTTTTATCCATCAAATAAACCATATCTTCTAATGTGTTTTACAATTTCTAACTTTTTAATGAGTACATGATGATTAAATTAAACTATAATTCAATCTATGTATGTATTGAGTACATTTGTTTATATTTTAATCTCAGTTATTTGTAGTGTAGTGTTTTATTAAGATAAAAATGACCTACCTCGGATACATTGCTCTTATTTGTATCACATTTCGAGTGCACCTACGAAAGGGTTAACATTCGTCAATATGTGACAACAGTGTACATCAACAGTGATTGAAGTTTTGTGAATTCATAGTGCATGAATTTTGTTGACACAAATGACATTTCATTTCTGAATTATCTTATAACTTCTCTCCTGTCTTCAATTCCAACAGCTACTAAAGGGTCGGCCGAAAGCGGAGCCATCGCAACGACTTCAGCAACCTCCATAGCCCTGCAACTCATCCGCACACGGGGCATTGCTGGTCTATACAAAGGAACAGCTGCAACTATGCTTCGAGACGTAAACTTTTCCATGGTGTACTTTCCACTGTTTGCGCACCTAAATGCATTAGGTCCTCGGAAAAAAGATGGGAGCGGGGAGGCAGTGTTTTGGACTTCATTCCTAGCTGGCTGTGTAGCTGGTTCTACAGCAGCTTTCACAGTTAATCCATTTGATGGTAAGTTATACTTTTATAATGTAATGGAATTATGATTAAAGTAAAAAAGTTTGCAAAAGCATTTTACTCAGCTCTACCACATGTCCCAATTTAAATGGCATGTGTCATTATACTGGCACTTTGTCCTGACCAGAACACTCAGGCCATGTTTTTTAGTTGCGTTAGTCATTGCTTCTCACAGTACAAGAAAAGCTGCCCATTTTGAATGTGCATTGAGTGGAATGCTGATCTCTTGGAAGTAGTGAAATTTATTTTCGTTTGCAGAAAGCTTCTGCAGGATTTAATTTTGTCTGCATTTTTCTGGGGGACTTGAAGACAAAGAAAAATATCTTCTGGGCTTTTCTTTTTAATATGAGCTCCAAATGTCCTTCGAGTTGTAGGAGGCGAAAGTTCGATTCCTGTCAGGTGCATTCCTCCCTTGGTGTATTTCTCTCTTCTGTGTCAGTAAAAACTTTCATTGGGTGTGTGTCTATTACTTGATATTGTGTGTTTTGTGTCTAGCACAGCATGGCCAAATATGGCCCTTGCACCAAAAAAACCAACCAAATGATGTCAAATTCTTCATTTGGTACCGTCACTCCAACTCATGAATAATATTACATACCTGCTAACTTTTCTGGAAGTCTTCCGGAAAAATTCTTATTTTCCCAGTCTTCCAGACACATACTTCACCAGTCGTAAGATTACCACATTCTGGTAAAAATCTTGTATCTTGAAAATTTTGACTTAAGTGTGTTTCAGTTGTAAGCTTCGAACTAAACAATTTAATTTTAATGCAGTTCGTTATTTCAAGGTTTCTTGTAATGCATACTAAAGGATTCTATTCACCAAAGATGACAACATTACCTTACCTGTACTAAAATATTATGTTTAAAAAATATATACAAATATTGTATTATAAAAGGAATGAGATGAAAAATTAAATATAAATAAAAGTAGGTATCTGTGAGACTATTTCAAATTAATACTAAGTATTTGAACAATTTAATAGTTTGAATTTTGTTCAGACTCAAAATTTATCTTCAGTGTATTGAACTATTATAGTTTTCATGGCTTATTGATATCTCAAACATAAAAAGTGAAAAGCTCTTTGTTTTTTACACCTTGTTTATTTTGCTTTGTTGCCATATTATTTCCAGTTGTCAAGACAAGATTGCAGCTTCTCCAAAAGGCCAGTGGTGAAATGACATACTCAGGAATTCCAGATGCTTTTGTGTAAGTTGTGATTCATATAGAACTTGCTTAAGGTAGTGAAAAACTGAATTATTGATTTACTTGAAATTTTGCAGCAAAATATTGAAGTCGGAGGGTCCGTCGGCATTTTTCAAGGGAGCAGGTTGCAGGATGATTGTGATTGCTCCTCTCTTTGGTATCGCACAAACTGTTTATTATTTAGGTGTAGCAGAGTGGCTGTTGGGCAAAAAGAGGAGGTGAGTATTTTTTCCCTTTTTTGCTCACTAAGCCCCAAAATAACGAAAGGTGTTTCTACAGGATAGTTTATAAGCCACTAGTGTGAGCAGTAAGTGAAGTGCCCTGTAGCAACAGCCAAACTACTTACTCGCTTACTTGGGTAGTGCCACCTAGAATTCACGACCAGGCAACTTTACTATCTTGTTACTGGCAGGGCTTCCATGGGCCACTTGCTACTATTTCGCAACCTTTGCCACTAAGTATCTTTTGATGCAAATCATCTCAAAAGCTGCTATTTTCAAAATTTTGGACATTTTTGCCGACTTTTTCGAAAATTCAAAGGTCAACGAAAATTTAGTGCTTTTTAAAAAACTAATAGCAGATGGAAAAAGTATTTTTTTTTCTTTAGGGAGAAAATTTTCCCAAGGGACTAATTTCGAAGTTTTGCTGCTAAGCCAGATAATTATGAAAAAACACGTGTGGTTGCTAGATTTCATGAAACCAAAATATTTAACTTTTTAATTTAAAAATTTAAATTTCTTGGAAAGATCTTCGACATCTGTTTCATACTTACTAGCACATTTCGTGCTTTAGATTATTCATTTTGTATCGTAGCAACTAAAATAACACTTAAGATTTTTTTGCTATATTTAAAAAAATTTTGCTAGTGTAACAATTTTACAACTGCTTTGACTGTGATGGCCATGTACTGCTCACATGATCGATGAACTGGCATGTAGAATCCTGTGGCAACACCTTGTGCACTAGTGTAACTTATGGTGATTGGTATTGGCGGTTTGATTTTTGACTAGGAATGTGGGTAGATGCTAAACTCTAAAAGCTTCATTCGATTCTACTTGAATTAGATTTTTGTAACTTGGTTTGACTTAGCATATTAGTTCTGGCTAGAGTCTTATGATCGTTTATTTACTCAGTTTTGGTGTCTGCTCTAATTTAATGTCAAAGCAGATTTCATGTTTGATATGTGATTGCTATCAAAGCATTACTAAAGTTATGAAAATCCCTTCAGACTCTTTGCAAAATAACATTGCTTTGGAAAAGCGGCATTTAACAATCTATAAAATTTACTTTTTACAGCAATGTAAAGTGTTTTCCACATTGTCAGATAACACAGCAGTGCCTCTACTCCCCTTTAACCGACCCGTTAAATTCCAAACCAATCCTAGTCTCAATACAAATGTATTCAGTAACATGCTTGCCAGCTGAACTTACCAGCTTGTAAACTATCCCCATGAAAACATACCTTAAACTAAAACTGCTTTTAACAATCTGAGTAGAAAACTTTGAAAACAGATTTTTGCCAACCTAATTAGCATGTTGAGGAGAGAATTAATATTTAAGCCTTAATTTAATAAATTAAAAGTAAGGATGTATAATTTATTTTCTAGTTTATGTATAATTACTGAATTAACCAGAATTTTTTTTAATCTTACACTATTCACTCAATATTCAAATCTTAAGGATATCACCTCATCTGAAAAGTTTAGTAGAAATTAGTTCATAGCAGCATTGAAATAATAAGCATTCTGTCACCAAGTTGATACAACTTAATCAACCAACTTTAGGGTGCGTTACAAAAGAAATTTCTTAAAATACAATTTAATTCTAGTTATTCATTTGGGACTTTTTCTCCAATAGCATTATAATTTTGAAACTGAAAAAACTTGAAGTTGAAATTTGATACAAAGGGCTGCACATTCTAACATTCACATCCATATCTGCACTGTTTTGCTCTTGTATCCAAGATGGCACCAAACTACTTATCTGGTGGGAATGGTTTCATTTCATTCCATTCTCTTCGTCCTTCATCTAATGTTGAATACGATGATGTTCACTACTGCTGAATGTATATTTATTGTCCGAAGTTATTGGAATTCCAGATCTCAAGGAATATCAGAACGAGTTTTTAAGAATAAATTTCCTGGTCAGGAACCACCTATGGAACCACCGATTTCAAATCTTGCAAAGAGAATGTTGAGATGACTGGAAGCCCGGTTGATACGCATTGAGAATGGCAACGCACAATATAAGAAAACACTGCAGAGTGTAACAGCAAAGGAATCACAAAATACTACTTACCAAGAGGGCTACTAAAACGGGTAAATTGAAATCTTATGTTACAGTTCATGAACTTTGTACTCCCAATTTCAGCTTGAAATATTTTCACCTTTCAAAATTATAGCACTTTTGGGGGTTACAAACGAATAAATTGCCAGAATCATTTTGCTCTTGGTTATCAGTGTTCATTATAAAACCCATCAACGGGAACTCCAAAAATATGTTTGAGAAACAATGTATACGTTTGAAAAGTCGTATTTGTATGAAACGAACTTTTTCGTATCAAATTTACTTGTATAATGAAAAGCATCTAAAAGTTAGGCAAAATCAACACCAGAGGGTGACATGAAAAAGAAATGGCATTCAAAGTGGAAAACGCGAAACCTTTAATCTTTGAACATTGTATACCCAATAAAATATACAATTTAATATGAAAATGTACTTACCCAATAAAAACCGCTAAAAACGAAACGTTTATTTCTCAGTCATTTGAATGTGATAGGGATATAAGATAGAACAAATACCCCAATAGAGCACATAAAGCATTAATTTTTGTAGTTAATTTCAATTCAAATGTTTTTCCGTTAGTTTCGTTTAGTTTTTATTATCAAACATAATATTTGTTTGATCAATTCAATAATGTGCTATCTTTGGTTTGATTCTGATTTTCTTATTCTATGTGTGAGTATTCAATGTTTGTCTTCTGAAATTCTTATTGTTAAGGCAGAATACACATTTTTCTCTTGGAACACAGGGATCTTGTTAATCAATACTTTCATCACCTGTTGATTAATCAAACACATGTTCTGATCTCTCCACTATCAATATATTTCTTTTGTTATGTTGGATCTTCAAGAATTTTACTTTGAATTGTACTAAGCACACGGAACTGAAAAAAAAGTATTTTCAAATGTGAAAGGATTTTGAAATTTTAGATGGTTTCTATGGTGTCTAATAGATGAGATTCTTCATCCAAGGCAACTAGATTAAATGTTAGCATGATTATTGTGTTGTGACTTTTAAATGTTCCCATTTATCTTTCTGAATATAGTCTAGCCCATAAAATGTTTTGCATGCCTACCAACTTTTCCGCAAGTCTAACAGAAAAACACAGTCTTCTGGACGGAAAAGATATTTTCTGGATTTTTCTTTTGGGATTCCCCAATTTCAAATTTTTACTATCAATTTTTTTAATACAAATTTTTGGTTATCATGAAAGGAAAACATTGGAATCAGTGTTTGTTAGTGTTATAAAAAACGTCTTTGGCACTAATTTCCAAGAAAGAACTTCAAATATACGTCTGAAACATTCAAGAAAAAGATTTAATTGTTTATTTTACATATATTTGGGGCCATTTTGTGTAATTATACCCTAATCACTTTCGCCGAGTTCGAACTGCCACCAAGTGTATAACAGTAGTAGAGCAGGTTTATTGTTTTCATGAAGTTCAATTTGGTGCAAACGTTGCTAATTTGTTGTGTCGCTGATATGGGGCTTTTAATTATTTTATTTTAAGAATTATTTTATTTTAAGAATTATTTTTTATCATTTTTTATTTCCGACTGTTGTGTGTTGGATTTTATATTGTAAAATTCTTCCTGATTTTTGTCTTGGGAGTTTGGCAGATAATATGGTTGTTTTTATTCTCTTACCCGTTTGCTTATGAGCAAGTATATTTTCCATTAATTGTTTATTGCAGGAAATTAAAAAAGCATAGGATAAATTAAAAATTTTTGTTTTCAAACAGGTTTTCTTCAATTTATTTTAATTGTGTCACTTAGAAAAGAATTTAAAAATTAATTTGTTTTGACTTCCTCATACATATCAGTTAAGATTCAAGCAATTTCTTACAGTTGAAATTTTTATTGCTGTTTTATTCTAACTCTATTTTGCTTATGCATGTCCTCGATTCCAGTGTTTATAATATCTTTCCTTGTTTGCAGTAATAATAACATTTGTTCATGACACTGCACTTCCATTTAAAAAAATTTTAAGTATGCAATTTACTTTAAATTTGTTTGAATTGTTATAGTTTTGATTTTGTATTTTTCAAAACATTCCGACAAATTAACAAGAATGAATGATTTTATGCATTTTTATGAAACTAACATTTTATCTGTTGTGTGTTTTGAATATACACCAAGTGCATTTTTGATTATTGATTTTGGTACAGAAAATTTGCATTTTCTTTTCAAATGCTAATTTTATGAATGTATTCTCAGTATTAATGATCAGTAAGGCATGCTTCTTTAAAACGGGAATAGAATTTATTATTGCTTGCATTCCATTTTGTCTGTTACATGTTTATTTTAAATTATTATTTTTTTATTATATTTAATTTCCTATTCAAAAAATTTCACTAAACTCTAAAAAAAACTAGAGGAAAATGTCTTAAACGTTTCATACAACCATATCATTCGAAAAAACTAATACCTTCAGTTTTTAAAAGTTTAATGAGAGCAGAGATGTGAAGATTATGCAAAAGACAATAAAAACAAGACTGGAAAATCATAAGCTTGATTATTTTCTGTTGGATTTTGTGCTTTAAATTAAAATGTTGAATAATTTTTAAATTTATCCAATAACTATTAAATAAAGAATCAAAGATTGGCATATCTTTGTTAAGTCTTAAATAACTTTCTACATTTCAGTGAATTTGAAAAACAAAAGCATTTTCTGTACCTCAAATTTATTATATGCATGACTGAAGTTTGTTTTATTACTAAAATACTCATTCATCTATTTTTTAAACCCCTTGCTTGCATGCAGTGATGATTCTGGAAATTAATGGTAAGCCCTTTTTGCATTTATTCTCAAACTTTATTTTCAGTAAATTATGATTAAAATATTTTTATTTTGGTTACTGTGTTATATATTAGTAAACTTTTAGTATTTAGAAAAATTAGCGTGAGATTTTTTATTAATCAAAATTCTGTGGTTTAAGTTACTTGGAAAGAGGCAACTTATTTAGTAGCTGAAACTGTTAAAATATTTAAATTGTATGAAAAATTAATATTTAATAAAGTGGGTGTCTGACAGCCCCAACGTTTATTTTATTATAGGAATTAATTTAGTTCTAAAGCATACTGGTCTTTCAGTATTTAATAAAATCTGATTTTTATTTTCAAACGAAAAAAATTACTGAAGAGAAATATCTATAGAAATTATTATGTTTGGGATTTTGGGGAACGAACGAATTACTGATATTTATTTTGGGACAATGGGTTATAAATATTTTACTTTCAAGTCCTCTTTCAAATCCACAAATATAATTGGGCTGCCTAAAGTCTGGGGTAATCATGGCTCAGTGTGTTTGCTCATTGCGCTAGCAACCTGCAAGTGGCATAGGTTTGATTCCTCCTTGGGTGTATTTCTCTATTCTGTGTCAGTAAACTTTTCTTGTGCATGTATGGCTATTTATTTGTTTGGTGCAACTTGGCCAAATATGACTCTTACATTCTAAAACCCAATCAACCTTTAAGTTTGCGGAATTGTACAATTATACATTTGCATGAAAATCAATTGTTTTTTTATGAAACAAAAATTAATATTACAAACTGACATGGCCTTAACTATTTTTTTTCAAAAACAACTATAAAATGTATGTAAATGCATGAATAAAACTTTATAAACTGAATAAAATTGATGAAATTAATGCAATTCCTGGGCTTGTTTCTCAGAGGACAGTTTTCAAATCTGGATGCTAAATCAGAAATTACTTGAAGTTCTTTGGTTATGTTGAGTCTCGACATTTGGTTTCCATTTTTACCATAACTTTAAATGCAAATGCGTAATCATAAATGCAGTTATGACTTTCTGCTGTGCATAAATGGCACAGAAATCGACATTATTTATTGTCGAATGGCAACAATGGATCTAACAATTGAAATAATTAGCTACACATTGTTAAGTTTCGTTCCCACTCTTAGAAATAAAATTATTAGCATTCCCAGTGCATGCAACTCATTTTCATAGTGTAGTTTTAAAATAATGAAGTTTTATTCGACTACCTAAAGTTTTTAAATAGTTTTGGATAGGGGTTTAACCTTAAAGTGATGGGCATTGCTGAATAAGATTGTAACACTAAAAGTTCTCCTGTTCCTCAATTTGATTTTTTATGCCCCAACTCTATTCTAAACAATATTCAGTGGCAGTTAATGCAAAATTTAAAACATGAGTAATTTGTATTTCCTCTATTGTGCAAATTAACATTTTCCTTGGCATTTCTGTCCAAATTTCTGGTGTTTTTGTAAAATTCAAAAAGAACTATTTATATATAAAAAGTATTGTTTTGAATAGATTGTTTTTCTGGATATAATTAAACAGCTAAAATTACCTTTTTTAGAAATTAGTATATTCATTTTTTGCCCAAATTGAGTTTCATGTAATTGATTAAATCAATTATAACAGGTTCCATTACATTTTTTGCACTACCTAAAATTAAATCAATTGACTACATATATTTTTAATGGAATTAAAGACTTGTGAATTGATTTGGGTTTTGTATAACTATTTTAAAGAAGTCTTAAGTCAACTGAAAAATTTCTTTAAGTAAAGACATTTTCATACCTCTGAATCTGCATAAAAATGGAATATGTTTAGTCAATATTTTTTTTTATCTTTCTTGTCATGCTGTCTTAGAGATGTATGTTTTTGAACCTTTTATGAAGCTCAATTGAGGTTTAAATTGCTTTAATTAATTTTCAAATAATTTAACTAGACAATTTCCGTTCAGTTTTTCCTTTTACAGGAATGTCGATTCTGGAATTAGCTCTATTGCGAAACTAATTAAGTATTTCTAGTGCATGTTAAAGCAATGCTTAGTTTTAGACATAGTATTTTCATAATGTCACTAAAAATGTGTATTAAAAAGAATTTTCATTTTGTAATTATAAAAAATTTGCATCAGTTTAACATCAGTGCACTTAAATTTATGTTCCATGTTTAATATTATCTTGCATATTCATCCCATTTATCTTCCCTTTTTCGTAGTGCTTAATGACACTCTTTAAATTTCTCTTGTGTAAAACTTTTCTCTTTTTAAAATTTTTTTGTTATGATGTGGAGATAAAATGTCATCAGTTAGGTACTCTAATTCATACGTCCATTCCATTCTTGTATTTTTTCTAACAAGAATTTTGTTTCTGACATTTTATAAATCTTAATTTATACTTTCTTTTCACAATTGCTTGACACCATCTGTCTTGGGTTGACCAGCTTGGTCAAACATGGCCCTTGTGCCATAAAACCCCAAACCAACCAACTATTCAGTTTTTCCTTTTAAAGGAATGTTGACTGCAAATTTTGCTTAATTGCAAAACTAATTAAGTATTTCTACTGCATGTTAAAATAATGCTGAATTTTAGACAGTATTTTCAATGTCGTTGAAAATGTGCAATAAAATAAGTTTTCATTTTGTAATTTCTTTTTATGAAAAAGAAATTTGCATCAATTTAACATCAGTGTACTTAAATTGTAGGTTCCATGTTTAATACCATCTTTTATTTTTCTTTATTACTAGAATTTTTTTGGTTCTGACTTTTTATAAATCTCAATTTATGTTACCATCTATGTATGAAAAGCAGGCATTGTGTAAAATGCCTAGACAATATATAGAATGTATGCCTGGCATTTTGAAGCAAAGTACGAATTATTTTAATATTATATATACTTCCCTAGGCATTGTGTGTCCTTATATAAAATGACAAATGCTATTTAGGCAAAGTATTAAAAGAGTCATGAAAAGGCCAAAGAGCGTCATGGAGTACGTTAAATAACTCAAGAGTCCTTGATGTAGAACTGGATAGCACTAATGCCTTTATTGGATAAATCAGTTTATGTTTGTTTTTTCCACTAACATCACATCATAGCGATTCCCTTGGTTCCTTCTTAGTAGTAATCTTGGCCTTTTTCACATTGCACACTAACTTCTGGTAAGTAGTTTCGGTTTTTTGCAGTTTGGTACAGTTTTTTTGCAGCATTGGCTCACACTTTAGACAGTCCATTGTAGAATCGTCATAGCCATGCTTCCTTCTCGGGCACTACATGTTGCTCCTCCATTTTCATACAGCACAGTATAGGCTAGAGTCTTTGCTGAACAAATTCAAAGTAGTGTATTTCGTCACTTCTGAACAAAGACAAATGCAAATGGGGAATTCTCTGTCTGAGGCAAGCGTCGAAAGTCACATGCCGTGCTGCATGACATTAGAAACGTCATTAGTGGGGGTATTTTATACTTTGCCGGTTTGCATTGCATAGAATGCCTAGGAAATGTGTTGAATATTAATCGTTTCATACTTTGTCCAAAAACACCGGGCATTCTATATATTGCCCAGGCATTCTATAGAATGCCTGCTTTGTATACTCTGCCTGTAACATATATATTATGTGTATGTTTCAATCTTTAAAATTTTTGTTTTCAGACTCACTGAAGAGGCCAAGTCTTTAGAATTGTCACCTATATCAAGCGTATTCTGTGATGCACCAGTTTCAAAATCCCAGCACGAAAAAGATATAAGTTATTTGCTTGAAATTGACACGTGTGTTGCCAGTACTGATAAATCCTTAGTACAAAAATAAGTTATTGTCATTTTATAAATTATTTATTGCAGATTCATTTGAATCTGAGCTAAGCGCAGAAACTAACTCTCATGTTCTTTTAACAAATGTTACATATAGGGACACATAAACAAGCTGATACAATATATTTTGATTTTAGACATAATGAGTATTTTTCGGTATTCATATGAAAGTTAATCTTATCTGATAAATTTTTACTAGGAATGATAATTGTCGAGCTTATATCATGCAAAAATTAATGAATTCTGCCATCAAGTTAGTGAAAAATCATGCAAAATCAGTTTCATTAAATTTATAAATGGCCATACAAGCTGTGATGAATATTTATTTTTAGATTTATCTTGATATAAGAACAGAATTTTTAGTATTCGTGTTTTCTGCATTTACGGAGTATCCCTTTTGTAAGAAGGTATATATTATTTTACATATTCTTTTTTATTTCGTGCTACCTTCATGTGTATATTTTTATATTTGTAATTATTTTATGCATCTATTTACTCTTTTAAATTTTTATTATTTAAAAATAATGCTGAGATTATAAAGTTTTACTCATCAGGTAAGCAACTCCAAGTGAGTTGTGTAACAATTTATCTAGTCTTGTTATGTAAAATTGCTGTAATTCTGTAGATGTTTTAATTATCTCCTTGTAACACGAAGTAGGCCTAGAAAATGAAGATTGTGAAATATTATCTTTGTAATAGGTATATGTTATCTTTCCCATTCCTTCATAATTTCTTCCTGGCAATTGTAATTGTAATTACCAGTTTCATTGATCAATATTGCTGGCATCTTGAGTTGTGTTTGTTCCTAATAAGTGTTTAATATATATTTAGAAATTTTGAAGTATAAATTTTATTAATAAAAACTAATTGATTTTAACATTTGAATTATATACATGTGAAATTTTTCTTGCGTAATATTTTAAAATCAATATTCCTAACATGAATTCTGAGTGCTCAGACATTCCAAAAATGTAATCTAAAAATGTTTTACTGTGGTGGATTGTGGTGAAATGTAAATGCTTGACAAGGTTACCAATTCATTAGTAAATTAAATTAGGCTTCGTATTAATGGCTACCTCTGTATTATGCAAAAAAGGAAAAATACTTGGTTATTGTTCTTCAAGCATAAAGTTTGAAATTACGTTTGAATTGAAACATTTTTTTGCAACTATTTACATTTTTATTTTGAAACATGTGAACATAATGTCACTAAAAAGGTGTGTAGCTAAAAATAGATGTTTTCAGTCATCAGACAGAAGATAAATGTTTAGCCATTTTTAATGTGATAAAAGAGCCAAAAGTGTTCTTATTGTTGTGTAAATTGTTGTATATTGTTATTTGCATAGTTTAAAAAATAAAAATGATCTAAATGTCATTTTCTGTTTGATTTTCTTACCACTAACCCTTTCACAAATTAGTTCTAATGCAATAAATCCTCTTTCAATAATAACAACTGAGCAGTAATTTTCCTCATTCCTTCATTAATAAATAATTAAAATGGATTCCCCTCTCAACATTTTTTCAGTGTGACTAATAAGGAAAGACATACATGGTGTCCCATAAATTTGTTGACATTCCAATCAGAGTTTGCACGAAAAGGAATCTCAAGATGATTTTTGTGGTGAGGAAAAACTTTATTTCAAACTAGCAGAATAACCCGGCGTTACTCGGTTTGAATTGGTTAATTAATTTAGTTTTCTTTAATAAATTGTAATTCCCATTCATCCCATGTAACAAATACCACACTGTAATAAAGGTACACAATTTTTAAATACCCAATTTCACAAATGTCATATTTTACACTTTTATAGAATTTAAATTTTTAGAAAGAAAGTCTAGAGTGCCAATGTTACCCAGAATGCATAGAATAGTTCAGAGTATGCATATAAATGCCTTGTATATCATTTAAAAATCAACGATTCTCAAAATTATCATACAATGATTAAAAATGTTTTTAAAATTAATTAAACCATTATTTATCTTCATTAGTCATTGAATGAAAAACATCAAAATCCAAAAATACAACTTAAAAAACAGATTTTAAAAAGCTTCGAACGAAAAGTAATGAATGTATGTTTTTTCACTTCAAAATGGATTTTTGGACTATAACGGACACAAATTTAAAAAAGCAAACGATTAAAAAAATACCAAGGTTGCCATATTAGCTACCAGTCCTATTTTAAAACGTTTTGTTCTGCAGCTTTATTCTCTTTATCGTCTCAAAAATATTCAGAATTTTTGTATATTTCGTAAAGAAAAAATAAGGCTCGAAATAAACTTAAAATTTAAATTCCGTAAAAATGGTTTTGGAAAATAATTGATATTTTAGCAGCACTGGTAAAACAATCCAAGTAATTACAATACTCAATATACCTCCCAGCTACTCCAAAACTACCAAATTATGGTTGATTTAACTATAGTTACTCGGATGTTTTAACTTGAAACTTGCCTAAATATATAAGCAAAGAAATTTCAAATAGTTCATTCACTAAACTAAAATGTGTAAAATATAAAACATTAAATTAATGTGTTGAAAAAATCGTATGTGATACTTGTACAAACACAAAATCGAACAGAACGGGAAGACTGACAGACATACGCAACCAAGTTCAGTCACTAAATGAATGTAAGCAAAGTTTCATGAAAATATGTTCACACAGGCACACACATGCAGACAGACACCAAACGCGCAAAAGACGAATTTTGCATCAGAAGGGTCCAAAACTGAAAGAAAACTAAATGGGTCGAAAATATTCAATGTACAAACACTCCATTCTTATTTATATAGATTTTTAAATGATAGAAGGCACTACTACATGCCTCATGTGTAAGGAATATGCAAATGAGAGCAGGGGCGCGGTAGTCCGGTTGGAAGAGTAACGGATTAGCAACCGGAGGGTTGCGAGTTCAAAGACCGTGTACAAAGGGGGTTGGTTCATGTTAAATCTGTCGTGGCCCCAAATGTCCACGTTGGCGTGGTGTGGAAGTTGAGAGTAATGCCAGTTCAGGTGTTGCCTCGTCATTTGACCGTGATTCGAAATTGCCTGTCCTTGGATCATTTTTCCCTTTGGGGGTTCCCGGACCGTCGTCAATAGTTCGTGTTGCTATAGTGCACGTTAATTACCAATGCAAATAAGAACAATTTAAAACAGAAGGTACCCCTCTGGCAGCTCTTTATGAACACATGAATTCCCATCCATGCAGAGACGTCTAAGTTTTTTGCTAACATTGGTGGATAAGGCAATGTCAGTGGAGTTGTTTTATACAAGCGCGGAATCAATAACGGAAGCTATACGAAAGTTTTGGACCGAGAAAAGTTGAGATCCTTTAACTTCTGTTGAACTAGTTTCTAGTGCAGTGAAACTTCGATTAACCGTCACTCTTAACCGTCAGTTTCTGTCAACCGTCGGTCCGTTTTATTAAAAGTTAATTAAATATTAAGTTATTAGTACGTACACACATGCATACATACTGTACTCATACGTACATACTATACTTCTACGTAAAGTACTGAACATTGCCGCTCAGAAAGCACGAGCCTCGAAGAAACGAGAAAATGAGACTATTTTAAAATTGGAATATGGTGTACGTCTAGAGCATAAGTTCATGTAACAATATGTACATATACGTATACTATTTTGTACTTAATATAAATTGTATATTGTTTCTGTAAAATAAAATACACGGTCAGTGTATTTCCAGTTCGTAAACGTGCATTTTTTTATCATTCGTTGATAGCAATGGATGGGGATGGGTTGTTTAAGGTTTTTCTGCTATCCGTCTATTCGATTAACCGTCCCGACCCTGACGGTTAATCGAAGTTTCGCTGTATTAGGCTTTAAGGAAACTGGAAGTTTGTCAGAATGCCCTCGCACCACCACACCAATATTATCAGATGCCTGTACTGTGGCATCGCAAATTAACGACTTATACGTATGAATAAATACCCAGTTCTCAGTACCTCCGAGTTTCCAATTCTTATTCTGACTCATTAACTCAGCTTGATCAGATCCAGCCCTTATCCCATGAAAAAGAACCTGACTACCATCACTGCAGTTACCTTTAGTCAGTAAAAATTTGAACTGAATTTTTCCCTCAGTCTAAAAAAAAATTGCTCTCCTTTATGATTCCTTTTTGCGATTTTTCTGGACTATAGAAATGTTAAAAATTTATGACACCCTGTATACCTGTAGAGACAACATAAAACGTAATGCTCTAGTCCTCTACTCTATTCCTTGAATGCATAAAAATTAAAATTGTCTGGTCTTTTATTAGCAGTAAACCCTGTTCTAAGTTGGAAATTAATGGTGATTGAGATGCAGTTTAATGTGTCCTAATTAAATTAAAGAATTAGTTGCATCCTGTTTTGAAAACTGAAATTCTTAACTTAGTTTTTTAGAGAAAATTAGGTTTCAGTCAAACTCAAAAAGTATGAAGAAAATCTTGGAAAACCACTTGATAAAAGTGCTAAAAACAACGAAATTTTTCTATACTAAACTTATAATAAATGTCAATTAGTAAGTTATATTGCAGTTTGAAAATTAATTTTATTTTATGAGCTTCTGTAGTGCACTAGAATTTCAGGGTTTGCATGAGACCTTGAATTCTTTGATGAGTCCTGGAAATTTCTTTTATTTCTTCCGTTTTTTCCATTTCCAAGGTACTTGGGAAAAAAAGCATCCTTGAAAATTTTCTTAATTCATCAGAATATCGGCCATCTATTTTTCATAAGCCACAAGTCAATACAAAACTATTTTAGACCATATTTTAAATGTTATTCATTTAAATTTTTTAGTTAAATCTAATAATTAGGAAAGAAAATTCTGTGTTAGTTTAATTTTTAAGTAGATGTGACTAATTTATGAATTTCTGTTCTATAACTAGTTATCTACATATGTTTGGGGAGGGGAGATTACTTGACAATTGTATTTTATAGTCCTTGAAAATGGAAAATAGTCCTTCAATTTAATCTCACCAAATGTGTATGAACCTTGATAAGTAAATTACTAGTAAAAGATGTTGCACACATGAAAATGTGTATGAACCATGATAAGTAAATTACTAGTAAGAGATGTAGCACATATTATGAAAATGTGTATTGCATAATTTACTTATTGTAAGCTAAATTACTCTTGATAAGTCCTGAACTATAGTTTGAAAAAGGTTTGGAGAGGTTTATGCTTTTTTTAAGACTTGAATTTTAAGGTTTTTTTTCAAGTTAAGGTTTTGAGAGGCTATGCTTTTTTAATTTTTCTATGCAAAATTGTACTAGGCATTAGCTCCTGTTTTTTAATTCTAAGCATGATAATTCTTAGTACGTTTTCCTCTGAGCTTTAAAATAATCAGACACCAAAAAGAATTTTTTCATAGTCTTTATTGCTACACATGGGATTAGAACTGACTTCTGAGCTAATTCAAAATTGATGAAGTTCAGTACATTCACTTAAATGATCCCAAAGTGAAGGATTTACACCACCAACAAATAAGAATAATCTGGATGAAGAGAGAACTTAATAGAGGTGGGAGGAAAGTGAGGAATTGCTACTGAATCTGCCGTGTTTCAGAAAATAAGTTTTTTAGAGTTTCTCGTGGAAATGAAAGTTTTCAAAAACGCCTTTAATTTGGCGAGAGAATGTCATTAAATGTTTTTTGACAGGTTATCTTGCAGTGCAAGGAAATATTCTATAGAACTACTGAATTAAGATCCCATTGTTTGTTCAAAATAACTGATTTTGTATTAGGTAATTAACGTATTGCAGTGTGACGTCAAATGATTTTTTACTCCTACCTATTCAAATACTGAGAATTGTCAACTTTTATGCTAAGAACTTTGTTGGAATTGTGTAGCTTATATTTCATCACTTTCCTTTGTTTCTATTCATCCTGCGACCTTTTCTTAAAACTTCATTTAATAGCATGAGAATTTCGTAAACTCACCTTGTTTATGTATCAGACATTAAGTTATTAATGTCGCGAAAGTTTTTTACTAGTGAAAAATTTTTGTAATGCACTTTACTGGGAGTTCTCATTCGAAAACCCGTAGCTTTTATTATTGCCTGTAAGTGTAATGAAACCCTTTTACGTTTAAGTCGTAGGAAAAATAGATACTCTATAATATATTGGTATTAAGACATCAAACTATCTATTCAGAACTTGTAAAAACACAACAGTTTGTAAGGATGTTCTTACCAGGTGGATAGCAACGTTTATATAGGACGTGTGGATGGAATTTATCCAAAATAATTCTTAAAAATGGTTTAAATAAACATTTTGGGTTTATGCTATTAGAAAGGTAAACTCGGTTATTTTGACCATTTACCCGAAGAAAAAATTAATTTTCCGAAATTAAGATTTTTGCTCAGATGAATACACATTCATTAAGTGTTATCATTTGGAACCATTATTTTTACCAACCATTACCTTAATAATTTTTATAAAGAAAGTTTTAAAAAATTTGCAAAATATTTTCAAAAAGAAAGTTTGCAAAAGTTAACGAAATATTTTCAAAACTTCAGTTTTCATTTCGTAAATGAGTACTTCTACAACATAGAATGAGACAATTGTAACCTTTTGAAAGTAATTAGTAATTAGCTCTGACAATCTTTAGACTTTATACATGACAGTTAATTCATGTAATTGTTAACTCCTGGAAACCCTACCATCCATTAATAAAGAAACTAGTAAATAGTCAAACTGTCTTGAACAGTTGAAAAATACACAAAAGTCATGGTGCTACCAAAGGGTTAAAATATTAAAATTAAAACATTTTTATAAAGACCTTATCTACGATTTGTTTGTATTTTTCGTACTATATTGTCTGAATGATTTTAAATTAGATTGAATATTCTCATTTCACTAGATTTCCATTGAAACAATTTGCGAGAAACAGACATTTTAGTGACCAGAAATGCTTATAAGCAAAATTTTTCAGATAGTTTTCATTATTTTAGATATTTTTCATCCAGACACAATTTTTCCATCTTAAGACTTGAGGATAAAGCTGTTTATTTTATTTGAATCATACAATTTTTTGCGATTAAATCTTAAACATAGCTTTAACATTGAGATCTGAAATTAAAAGAATATTATGGAGGAAAAAAATTATCACATTTCTTTGGAAAACCAAAGAATTTCCTGCTTATTTATCTCTATTTGACCTAAACTTGCCTGGTTGCTAGTCATCTGCTAAGAACTGTTTTACACATTATTTCTTACCAAATAACATCACCATCAAACAAATAATTTAACCTTATAACAAAACATTTGTTTCTGAAAAATAAAATTTTTCAAAAAATTACGGAACTCAAATAATTTATCCTTAGAATGTGAAAAATTTAATTCTCGTTTCTTCAAATCTAATTAAAATGCATACATTCTTTGAGATATCCTATGAAACGTAACAAACATTGACGAATGATTATTTTTCAAATGAAATTAAAAGGTGATGGTTTTGCAGTTGGTAAGGATTAAAAGTAAAAAACACATTATTTCTTGCATATATTTACATGAAATTAGACAATAGATTACCCACAAAATGAAATACAGAACTTCCCTGCTTTTGTTCTGCACAAATACATTTGAGTAACATTGAAATAGAGATCTTTAAAGTATAAAGCACACCATGTTTACACATTTCAAAAGTATCACATCAATAACATAAGTATCGTGATAAATGCGATCAACACTTATACGAGAATAATGACAAACATTCTGTACATATTAATTATCTACATACAAACAAATTTCTGCAAAACATGCAGCATTTATATATCATAAGGCAGGAAATGCAAATATTAACAAGGTTGATTTTTCATCAGACAAATTAGAAGTGTGCGATTGATCAAATAAACCTATACCTACTTGCATTTCTAATTTATGTATTACAAAAAAAGTTTGGTTTTTATATTTCTAGGAGTTTCAGTTTATAAATTGGGTTAATAAGTTTTCCTGTTCTCTAAACTGAATTTGAGTTGAAAAATAAATTTACCTTTCTTGTTAAAATTCTAGATTTCATGAAGCATTTCTCTGTATGCTTGTCTGGTAATTTTACTTTTACATCCAATAATAAAATTTTTCAAGAATCTTAGTAGAACTTCATTAGGTCATTCTCTAAAGTTTTAGTCCGGCTCTGGCAGGATGGTATTTTAGTCACGTGGTTTTGAACGAGTCTACTCTTTAAATTAGGGGACAGATTAAGCGTATAGAATGCGTTCCCACAATTGAAGAGCTTGGAATGGTTTCTGGCTTCAAGTTGACTAAACAAATAATCACCTAAGATGATTTCCATACATGGTTTTGCGTATGGCAGCCCTCAACCCGTGATAAGGCGTTACCACCTTTCAAAAGTGGACTACCCCAACGTCATCTGCCTTCTAGCCGGAGTCTCCCTTTACACTTCCCATTGAGTTCCATCCATTAGCTGACATGATAACTCCTAATAAAACTAATACATTTAATTTTATATACAGTCAAAGATGTATAATTGAGATTCTGACACTTACCAAACTATTTAATGCAGACTTGTTTGAAAGCTGCAAATGCTTTGTTTATCAAAATAGAAGTATAGTTTTTGCATTACATGTGGTATTGGGTAAACAAATTACAAAACTTTTTTGATAAGGTTTTATGAACTCACAGTGCGGTTCTCGACGTTTTTCATCCAAAACTCATGTCAACTTAGCCCAATCCTCCAACGAAATAAAACAGACTTATATAATGGAAGTTAAATCTATTTTCTCTAATTATTTTCCGAGGCAGCGGCAGCCCAGTTGGTAGAATCGCGTATTAGCAATTGGAGGGTTACGAGTTCAAAACTCGATCTAACCAAAGGCAGTCGTGTAAGTGGGGGCTGGTGCGCGTTAAATCTCGTGGCCTCAAACATCCCCACGTCGGAGTGTAGCGGCAGCTCAGGTGTTGACCTCGTCATCTGACCTTCTTTCAAAGTGACGAGGTGCTGTTATCGGATCTTTCCCTTCGGGATTGATCGCGGACCGCCACCAATAGCCTGTTGTGTTGCTCTTGTGCGACGTAAATTCAACTACCTACCTGTAGTTATCTTCCATCGAATGCAAATGTAAGGAGTTACGAAGTAATCAAGGAAAACATTTGTTAACTTTTTAGTTAAGTTTTTAAGCAGCTAAGATGAGCGCTATCAGGTTTTCGGTCACCACCCATTGTTGAGAACTAATGGTCTCTTGAAAGGCAACAGATGACTCACTAACAAAATGACAATAAATGCAAATTCTTGAGTATCAATTATGCTGTGCGTGTGATTCAAAAACAATTGACACTTTCGGAAAAACAAAGCACCATTCTTGCATATTTTCCACATCACATTTATCACCAGTGAAAATATTAAATATTTATACTCTATCAAATATTACCGCAAACCTAAAATTCCGTACCTGTCTAAAATGATCTCTTAATTTCAAAATAAAACTCAATTGAAGTCATCGCAAACCTGGGGAGAATTCTTAATTTAACTCTTCGAGTTCCAGTTTTTAAACCGATTTTTGAGCTTTTCTTTTTTCATAAGCATTTTCTTTTGCATATATGTTTGAATTGCAGTGAAGCACACTGAAAATAATTAGATTTTTAAGGACTATGAAGTGAGAATATAACTTAGAGCAGTAGCTTATCGTGGTTTTATTTCAGAATGGCTGGGGTTAAATATAGAATTTAATATGCAAAGTTAAGATCTTATCACATTTTAAAAAGTTTTGCGTCACTTGTGGTTATCAGACGACACTTTAAGTGTTACTGTAAGTGCATAAAAAGGACAGATTGCTGTTGATTTAAGTGCACGAGGGCATTAAAAATATTCAACTCTTTTTTTCTGGAAATTCGCTTCTTACTTTTGTGTCATTGTTAGAGGATTGATACGAGAAATTTTTTTATCCAGTCATTGCTTTCATACTTCGTAATGAATATTAAGTCATTAAACTATTATATTATGTAATGCAATTTAATAAAAATAAAAATTATTTATTAAGTATAAAAGTTTTCCCATGCACTTATAATAGTTTATTTGTAGATTTTTCTTTACATTTTTTCGAGGGCTGGATATCCGGAACGCCGCTGCTTATTAAAACTTTTTTAGCGGGTTTACTGTTGTAGTCTTGTTTATAACTGCACGTTTGATATGTATTGGCGAGTTAGCTAGACATATCAAACGTGCAGTTATAAACATGTGTCTTGGCGAGTTAGCTAGACATCTCATTGAAATTCTGCTTTTGTTGTATTCACGATCTGTTAGGGTACGAGTCCCGTCGAGATTCAAAGGTTTAAAAGAATGCTGTTATTCTAGCCAAAACGTGAGCATTGTTGGCCCATGGCCCAGAACAATTGATTTGTAATGCAAGGGAGACGGCAATTTGACCAGATACGGGCAAGAAGTTTGTTCATGCATCATTTAAACTAGTTTTGTTGGACATGGTGTCCAGTGATTTTGAGCCTCTGGGCTTGGCGATACATAAACATAAGGCCGCCAATTCCTTGGAGCCTGAACCCACTGACCCCTTAAATTTTATAAAGGGACTTGGGACCACCTAAACTAGAATTCCAAAGAGTAACCGAATGAATTTCTTCAACACAACACCCTTGAGGATTGACCTCTTTGAGGTTCTTTAATATTTTGATGGTTAAGACTCGGTTCTCCCCAACAAGAATGGGGCCACCGGGGCCTAGTGGGTTTGCCCACTGTGAGTTGTAGATTCAATGCCTGTAACAGTGTACCCTAAGTGTAATTTCTGTGTCAGTAGAACCATCCTTGTAGGTGTATGTCCATTAATTGACGTTGTCTGCCTTGTGTTCGGAGCAGTTTGGCCAAATATTTACCAAAACATGGGGAATGGAATAAATATTTCAACTATTAAAACCACGAGAGAGTATCCAAATATGCAGGGGGAATCAACTTCGCTCATTTGGTCATTTGGCTTCTATATCAGGAGACTGGTGAGAAAAGTTGTTGGAATCCCAATATTTTTATGGTTGATAACCTACCCTTCCAACATGAATAAATATTACAAATAGAGACCCTTTATTTTGCTAACGATCGGAATAAACAAAAAAGTTCTGAAAACATATGAAGAAAATGGAATCTTGCTTAAGCTCCCAATAATTTCTCCAAGTTGGCGCCGCTGCAATTCACTTCCCATATTCTCACATTTACCAAATATAATATATCCTTTCATCCTTGCACAAAATCGACTGGCTGCATAACTACACTTGAGATGTGAAAAGTATGTTGATTTCAATCGAAAGATCAAATGCAATCGAAGAATGGCTGCCAATAAGACGAAGCCAATAATATTATGTCAGCCACTTTACTAAAAAAATTTCCACTTTCCTAATAAAATTTCGAGTAACGTAGGATTTACTAACCTAAAATAGAACCATGGCATCCTCGAAAACTGCACTTGCCTATGTCGGTATCACATTTAAACACAACACACACTCACTGAAACTAAAATACATTTGGCAAATATTGATATGTTGCATATAGGAGAATATACATGTTTATAACAAAGGCACTAGCATTTCAGGCGAAAGAGCATGTTTTTCGAAAACAATTCTGAAAGATTCCAGAGTCGTCGCGGTGCTATCTTGCTGAACTTATGCTCTGAATTTTATATGGCAGCTGAAGAGCTGTATGCAACTTATAAAAATGAATTACAAACACTTTTTGTGAGATATTTTGTGAAAATGAAAAGTCAGAAATAGTCGCACATCATTTCACTGGTTGTCACAAAGGGGATGGAAACTGTTCCCTCTACCAAAAACTACTCAGATCGCTTGATTTATTAAGTTTCAACAAATTTAAGGCTTAGACTTAGAACTGTCGATAGTTAATTTTTCTTTGTATAAATGAGGCTTGTTTTTTTATGTAGGTAGTCGTCCTGAAATATGTATTTTTAAATGTTTTTCTAATTCAAATTCTATTGTAGCGTGTCGAACTAATTTATATGGTGAACAATGATAAGTGGTAGTTAATTTTATAAGTCGCAAAAAACTAATTATAAAGATATTGAAAACAAAAGTAGTCAATGGCCATTTCAGTAGATCAACACGTCCTCCGGCGTCAGGACTAGTTTTGATTGTTGACTAGTTTGAATTCTACACACATGATGTAAACAATAAAAAATAAGAACAAAAATAAATAGTAATAAATTCAAAACCTTCAAAACAACGACTAATAAAAACTTAAAACTTCGAAAAGATCATCAATCGCCATTTCAGTGGAGCAAGATGTCCACCATCATCAGGACAGAAGTGACGTCACCATCATCAGGATGGAAGCGACTTCACTTCATCAGGACAGAAGTGACTTCACCTTATCAGGACAGAAGTGACTTCACCATCATCAGGATGGAAGCGACTTCACTTCATCAGGACAGAAGTGACTTCACCTTATCAGGACAGAAGTGACTTCATCATCAGGATTGAAGTGATATCATCATCAGGACAGAAGTGACTTCATCATCAGGAGAACAATCCTTTCGAAGTTTTTAATCTTTATTAGTCGTTAACTTGAAAGTTTTGAATTTTCTGTACCAATTTGACCAGATTTTCCATCTGTTTATCTTTTCTTTTAAATGTGTTTTATTTCAGTCCTGATGATGGCGGACGTATTGATCCGCCGAAACAGCCATTGACTACGTTGTTTACAATATCTTCATTCATTTTGTATATTTAACTGCTGTTATGGATAAGATATTTTTTTAACTTTCTTCAACACTAAGGAAAATTTAATAAACCATCTCGTTAAATATATTAACTACTATAGATCTGTGAAACCACGAACCATGTTTTTTTAAAGTAAGAGCTTGAACAGTGATGGAATATACAAGAAAAATATCTTTCAGACTGCTGTCCACTTCATCTTAAGCACGATATGTACAAGTACCGTTTTAATAACTTAGTACACTTCAAAAAGTATACACATTCTGTTTTCAAGGGAAAAAATTCTTTAAAAATATTTGCAAATCAGTTTTTCAAGTATATAAATGCGCTAAAACCAATGAAATATTTTTTAAATAATAGATAAATGTTAATTTTCAATTAAAAATATTCCGTAATCAAAACTATAACATCATTCTCGGTTTCAGTACTGAACACTAAGTTTTGAGTAAACGTGAATTATTAAATATATTAAAACAATTTAATTGAATTTTAAAGATGAATTTCACTCTGAAATCTTGTGAAATAAATGGGAATGTAAGCTATTGAGATATTAATTTTTTGTTTTTTAATACTCAACATATATACGTCATTAATTTCTCTCTTAGCTATTCATATAAAATTTTCGCAAAATCTAAATATTTATAAACTCCTCTAGGTCGCGAGCCAAATCTCGACGATAAGAAGCGCGACCTCGGCCATACTTCCCAAGTCGCTCCGTGTGTCACCCCTTTAAAAACTCAAATATAATGGCTCAAAAATAATCATTTTTATTTAAATTACTTGATTCATATTCAAGAACCGTTACGTCCTCTATTCTTGGCAATGGAATATTCACTAATCACACATATTCTATCCATCTAATATCTTTTAAGTACGGACATGCTTAAACACTGAGACGCATGAATATTATGAAAAGAACACATTCACAATGAAGATATACTCAGCTGAAAGAAGTACACTTTCACAAGAGATACATCTAAAAAGTTATATGTAAAAATACCTCGAGAAAGTACCATATATTTTCATTCGCATCGAATAATTTTTAGTGCTTTGAAACGAATTCGAGTCTTAACATCTTTCTTCTAAAAAACGTTCAACTCAGCTTTGTGAGGTACTTCTAAAATAATTTTTCTTCCATCCTAGATTATATAAAATTGTTTGGAAATTATACATCATTCACTGTCTAAAAATCAGATCTGTGATTTATTATCGGGATATAAAATGGGCAGGTTTTGAAAGCAGGGAGTTCCATAAATCTGTTAAAATTTCAATGATTCATAAAATACGAAAAAATTGGTATATTGTAGTAAGGTTTGTATAAAAAGGGAATCGCAAGAGTGAATATTTTTTGGCGGGGAAAAGCTTTAGTTAAAAGTTTCACGGATAGAGGGCACTGTACTACATGTCTCATGTATAAGAGGTATGCAAATGAGAGCCCTATAAAACGGAAAGTGTACCTCTGTCGTTGCGTGCATTTCCAGTAGTTAGTGCAGAAGTTTGTTGCTGTGATGCTGACATCGGTGGAAAAGGAAATGTTTGTGAAGCCATCGACCGTCTAATGAAATAAACAGAACATGTGAGCGGAATTGTTGTCGTTAGATCTCAGAAGTCACCTTACGAATCACCTTGGACCGAATGGCTATTGAAGCGCAAACTAGTATTTTTAATTACGCTGGATAATCACTTTAGCCAATCAATAGTTTGTCTCATATTAGGATTCGAGCTTTTTCCCACAACCAAGCGACAGATCTTCAAACCGAGTGATCACCAGAAATGACATGAAGCTGCTCGCAGATTCTCCGTCTATTTCATTAAAGATCGATGAGTGAATCTGTTTTACGGAAGGAGGAAATCAACAACGGAAGCTATACGAAAATTTCGGACGATGAAAAGAATTTAGGGAGGTTGAGATCCTCATCTGTCTGACTGCAGTATCTAGTACGAGTTTCGAGGAAACTAGAAGTTTGTCAGATCGACATCGGGCCCGCAGACCAGTGTTACCAACGCCTGTGTCAGTGTCCGCCGTAGCTCAGTGGGTTGGTCCACTGCTCTAGCAAACTGTGAGCTGTAGGCGGCGCAGGTTCGAATCCTCCCTGGGTGTAAATTTCTCTCTTCCATGCCGGTAAAACTTTCATTGTGTGTATTTGTCCGTTACTTGACATTGTCTGTCTTGTGTTTGTCGCAGTTTGACCAAATATGATCTTAGCGCTATGGAAAACTGAATGCAACCTCAGCGCTGTGGCATCGCAAATTAACGACTTATTCCTGCATATGAATAAATAGGCAGTTTTTAATGTTATAACTACTGAGCTTATAATACATTATCACTGTGGCTGCCCTCTACCAGTGAAAATTTGTGAACTAAATTTTTTTCTCTGACAAAAAATCTATCTTTAGATTTCTTTTCATCCAATTTTTGAGATTTTTTGAATTATTGAAATGTTAAATTTATGGGATACCCTGTGTAACTAATCGAGTGAAAAGAGACCTGAGTAATTTAACTGCGATATCTTTCAATAATATTGCTAAAGCGGACACAAAAGTCCACATGAACATTTTACGCACTCATTTTTCAATGTTCTAAATGAGTAACGTGTTTAGTTGCAAGAGCTTTCTTTAGTTGCTAAGAGATACTTAAGCTTCCTTTATTAGCTCTCTCTTTCTAAGTCATTTTAATCCAGTGGAATGAATATAAAAGTTTTTACTATAAAAAATTGCTGATATGATACGATCAAAACTAAGAATAATCTGTTCAAAAATTATAGCCAATCTGCATGATAACCACTAAAATCATTCAAAATTGTAAGAAAATTATTTCATTTTTCTTTTCTATGAGAGTTTTTCACCGTAAATATAACCTTCCGGATAGAGGAATAGTATTTTCGGTCAAGAACTAGCTTGATTGATCGCTTTTTCGGCGATGTTTGGCGTTAATTTCCTCCGAGGCTAAATTATTCGTTTAAATTCAGGTTTCATGGAGTAGCCATTTGCAATTGAAGGACTCCAGACAACATAATGATTATCCCCAGAAATATGTTCCGTAATTAAAAAAAAATAAAAACAAAATATTCACGATTAAAAGAATTTCTATTTACTTAAACTAGTACTTTTTCTTGAATGTTTGAGAGCACATGAGTTTAAGAATAATAATGTAAACCATTATAATGCTGGAATGTTAAAAATCGTTCTGAAAATTTTGAGAAATGGTATATCATTAGGTTGCTCGAAGTCTTTAAATTGCTTTGGACACATGTAGTTTGCCTAATTACATCACTTCTGAAATGTCACAAAAATATATAACCACAAAAACACTAGCGCCCTCTATATTTAACTTTACAGGAAAACCCTCTTAGAGAATCGTAAAAATTAGAACGTTGTGTGGTAAACGTTTTGAAACGGTATTTTTTAATCTGGTCATAACATCCATACCTTATAGAAAAATAGAACTTTAAAGGCATGTGATCAATTCTTAAATATTATATTGTTCTTTTTTGAAAATGCAAAATATACTAAGCTCCTTTAAATACAAATGGAACACAAATCTATAGAAAATAGAATATTTGTTTTTAGATCGTATCATATCACCGCAAAGACAATTATCCATTCAATAGTATCTATCTCTAAGTATGAGAATAATTTCTAGTACATTGAACATTTGCATTATCGTAAGATAAAATTCAAACCAATGTTTTCTGAAAGTAAAAATATACAAACAAGCTACAATTCTGTATTCATAAAGTAACATCTAAGGTGAAATGTTGCGATTTATTTGTAATAGTATGGTACATAATTTAATGATTAAAAACTGTTTCGCATTTATCCATTTCCATTATTTTCAGGGTGACTAGTAATTTATTTGCATTCACAATTATTTCTATACCTAACAACCTTTGATATAATTGAACAGTGAATACAGTATAGATCCCAAAGGTTTTATGGTTTCTTTCAAGATCCCAATTCGGTGACTTAGTACACCACATATATATAAGCTACACTTCATACTTCAAAACAACTATTCACGCATAATTTGAAAATATTGATAAGATATCTGTATCTTTGAAAACACTCAGAATACGACTTATGGAAACATAAGTTCATAAGTATGCGGCAGATACTTACAGAACCATACAGCTTTATACGTCTAATCCGTCACCTTTATTTTACTATAAGAACTTATAAATGAAACCCTTCATTTTGGAAAAATTTCAACGTCAAATTTAATGTCCATACTATATAATCGCAGCAAATCCGCATATAAGAACCAGAAATGTAATTTTCCTTCGACGTTTTACATTTAAGGCATTGTATTAAGAACTAGGTTATTTTGTATTACTTTCTGGATGTAATGTAATTGAATTCCAATAAGTAGATGATTATTCTATATAACACCAAATATCACACATTTATAGGCAGTTAATTGCAAGAAGTTGTCTTACGTGCTTAAAGTTTCTTAATTTGCATAGTACAGGTGTAGTGCTGATTGGTGTACTATTTACTTGTATAATAACTTGTATACTGTTTTTAGTCGAAGTATTCATAAATTAATGTTAACCTTGATGAAATAGATTTGGTAAGTTGTTACCCAAAACCCTGCCTACTTTCTTGTTTATTTTCATTAATATTTCGTTTTTCGGTTTATATAATTGTATACGTTATGCGAACTTATAAAGTGTATTCGGTATATTGATTTTTCTCTTGAACGGAACATTGTGAAGCAAATAAACCATACGCATACCTGTCAACTTTCAAGGAAAAAATATCCGGAAGATTTTTATGACATAAAAAGCAATGCGGAATTATCAGGAAAAAATGCATACAAATAATTTTTCAAATAAAAAATATTTAAAAGTACCATGCGCCAAATTGGCTGTGAAAGTAAATCAAAACAGAAAAATTAACCCAGCTCTCTACTGTTATATTCTTGACTGCAGTTCGAACTCGGCTAATTGCTTTCGCGATATTTTACACATAATGGCGCCAAATATACAAAATGAGCAATCAACTTTTTAGAGGTATGTTTGTAGGTTTTCATCATAATCCTTTGATTGCGATGTTTCTTTCATGGTTGCCACGGCTTGGCGACAAACCTTCAAAATTGGCGTTATTTCAAAATTTTCTCTCTAAACAAAACTCTGGAAAATATTTTTTCCGTTCGGAAGACCGGAAATCCAAGCGCTTTTCCAGAAAATCCGGTGAAATTTGCAGGTATGCATACGAATAATGTAATTCAGTTTATATTTATTTAAGAGGAAATTGTTAAGTCATATATTGCTATGGCTTGTCAAAAAGACGATGCCTTCAAATTTGGCGTCTAGGATTAACCTTTGCTAAAATACTGCTTATAAAGGAATCTGATACCTCATAACCTAAACCAACATTTAACAATTGATTCAACAAATCATACTGTTATTCAGTATTAGATACGAATACATGTAACAATCATCAATTCGACAAAATCAAACTAGGAGATACTATCTTTTTGACAGGTAGAACATAAAAGTTTCAACTTATTCCATACAATTTATAAACTAATTGTAACTGGTAACAATTTATAAATTTATAAATTCGGTTTCACGCACGAAAATATTAGAAAAATGTCTTATGCAACTTATTAAAATGACACTTCAAGAAAACGGAATAGGAATTTTCTAATTAAATACATTTACAAATTGATAAAATTGTACATTTTGAGGAATAAGTTTGTTAAACATTTTGATTATTTCTAAATATATTCATTTCCTATGAGGTTTAGCTGAAAGTTGAACCTTCTATTTCTTTTATCAAACAAGAAAATGTTAATTAATGTGTTACTGATATTGAATGCATAATATGAATAATCATTACGTAAATATTGGTTCTACGTGTGTTGATTTTGCGCCTTATTTGATCAACACTAAACCCAACAAAACTCGATTCAAAATGTTCCATTCATATAGGATTAAGTACAGTCCGGCTCGGGTAAGTTGGCACATGAGTCACGTAGTGTTGTACGAGTCTATTCGTTAAATTAAACGACGGCAATTAGTTTAATGAGCTTCCACTATTGGCGTCTTTATCGCATATCCTTTCTCACTTTAGCACAGTTCATCGTTCGGAGCGAAAGCAATAGCAGTGATTTGGCGAAAAAAATAACCAACTATGCTTTTGCGTATGACAGCTCTTAGAGGTGGACTCGACCAAAGTCATCTGCCTTCTCACCTGAGCCGCTCTATACTCCAATATACTTAAAACCTCAGCCATTCCAAAATAATCAGCTGCAATTTTCGAAACCCTTAGCACGTAGCGGGGCCTGAACCCTCCGTTTACACACACAGTACAAATATAGATATCTACATATGCATATTGCGATTCGCAAAATGGCATCATGCCATATCAGTTCCTTGAACAGTTCAATCGATGTATGTTTAGCATAGATTTTTTGTTTTCAAATATCTTTCCTTTTTTCCAAAGATTGGGGCTATGTCCAGATTTTTTGGAGTGTAGAACCAAAAGCGCATCGTGTTTTTCTTATTAAGTACAAAAATCAGGACATGCCCCCAAGCGGAAATACATATCGAATACTAATGGATTACAGCACGTTAAGGAGAGTGGGCCTAGTCGTACTTGGCCCAGGGGTCCTCCGCAAGGGGGTCCGGCTGTGACCAAGCGTTGGCGGCCAGGGGATCCGGTTGCTGGGCGTAGTAGTCTTGCTGGGGAGCTGCGGCGGTATAGGGATCCTCCACCTGTCCGGCCGCCATGTACTGACCGTTGTCCGGTGGACAGAGGTTGTTGACGCGGTCCTGAGGGATTTGCAGTTCCAGTGGTTTTTCCGGCTGTTGCTCAAGAGAGCTGTTCTTGATGCCGTACCAGAAGTACATGAAGAGGCCTGCGGAAAGAAATGGAACTGTGAAGCAAGCAACATGTGTCACGAAAGTATTCGTTCACCTTGATTTTCTAACTACAGAAGAATCTTGATTATCCGACGTAATGTGAACCAAAGTCGCTTCGGATAAACAGAAACTCGGATAATATGAACGTAGTAACACAAAATAGTACTGCAAAGCAAACAGCATGTTAGTGCTGAAATATAGGGGGTCACGAAAGAATTTGTTCATCTGGATTTCTAAGTACAGAAAAACCTTGATTATCGAGGTGATAATACAATAATACAACAAGAATAGATCTAGGATCTATTCTCAGTCAAACTTTAGAGGAGCCTTATCCATTTTTACCTTACTGACAGACTGATAAATGACGCTAATCCTTCTCCACCTTTGCACTTGGCCTCAAAGGACAACTAAAAGTGCGAGTGGTGGCAACTACTGTTGTCACCACTGATATAATATACGCAAATATAACCTGTTCAAATATAAAGTTCATTTATCACATATTTAAACTAGTTTTCCTATTTTGTTTATTCCTGATCTGAAAATGGTGGATGTATTGTTCCACCAAAAAGCCTGTTTATCATCTTTTTAAAATCATTTATAGAATGTTTTGTCACTTGATTACATTTTTTACCTTTTTACCCAACTGTTATTAAGTACCGCCCAGAAATAAAACCCTAATTTTAATTTTAATTTCACTTTTATCACAGTTCTAAACCCTCCAAATGGTTTTGACGAGATATCTCGTCCATCAAGATCTGACCAAATTTGCTAATGACAAGATATGTCGTCATCTCTATCCATCTCGATGACGAGTACCACGTCATCAAGATATTGCCGATTTTTTGATGATGAGATCAAGATCTGGTCAGTTTTTCTAATGACGAGATATCTCGTCCATCAAGTTGTGTTAATGCTTTTGCTAATGACGAGGTACCTAGTCGAGACAACCACCATGGGGGGTTAACTGCAAGTAATTTCACTTCCTTCGGTGTCACATTAAAAACCTTAAACTAAACTTGATTACCAGAATGAAAAAAGATCTCACACTGACCTATACTCATCCACAGAAGAAATCGAACCAAAGTGTAGACAGAAAGCTTGAAAATAAGGTAGATATTAACAGTTATTGCTATTCCGGGAATGAAAGGGACACAAGGAGCTTTGAACTTCAAATCGCATCTGAAAGAACAAGAGAATTTTAGTGACTTTTAGTTTACTGTATGATATTGCTTTGGACATCAGTTCAGTGTTTTATTTTTAGTCTTCTAAGGGACATGTAGATATGGTTTGGTTTATCGATATTCCATTGAATTTTGCTGCACTACGGCTGATTAGATTGAGCAAATGCAGGAATGATTCCATTCTATTTTGTAGTTTTCACTGAATGGGACATTTAACAGTTTTAGTCTTTTTGACTAATAGAATGTTTCCAAGGATTTTTCGAAAAGCTAACTACTGGAATGCGACTTTTTAGACATCTAGTGTGTTGTTGGAAAGGCATAAGTACACTGGAGTGCCAGAAAAAACGGTACAGACAAACATAAGCAGAATATTGGGACGATGCAAAAGTTCGTCCTGTTTTTGGTGCTAGATGGCATTACGTCGCAAAACCGGAGTGTAGCAGTTTTTCTGTCACGTCAGTGTATGTAAAAGTGGGAAGAAAGCACGTCAATCTACCAGAAAGTGCTACAGAATTGAAATGTGTTCTACACGTCATATCGTCGGCTGACAAGTGAAAGACATTAATTGTTAATTCAAAACACATAATTATGAGAAAACGGAGAAAATTTTCTAATTTCCAAGCAAGGCTAAAACTATACTTAACCACTTTAACAATTATGTATTATATATATACACCTTGTGTTTACCTCGTCATCTGACTGTGGTTCTAAATTACGTGGTTTCATCTTCGGATCATTCCCTTGGGGTATGGTATTTTAACTAACGTCGCACTGGAACAAAACAACCCGCTATTGACGACGGTCTGGGATCAACCTCCGAAGGAAAAGATCCGAGGTTCTGTCACCACGTAATTTTGAACCACGGTCAGATGACGAGGTCACACCTGAGCTGGCACCTCTCTCTCCAAACTTCCACACCACACCAACGAAAGGACATTTGAGGCTACGACAGATTTAAATTTCACCAGCCCCCTTTGTTTAAGACGGTCTCTAGTTGGGTTCGAACTCGCAACCCTCCGGTTGCTAATCCGTTACTCTTCGAACCGGGCTACCCCAGCTCCGCGAAACCAATGGATGTGGTTATTTAGTCATATGTGTCGTGGGGTGAAGGCAACGCTACAGTACTCGGAAATCTCGTGAGTATTCAGAGTGTTAAAGCTGAGATGATTGGAGGAATGACTCACTTTGTTTGCGGCTGCCTCGAGATGATGATTAAGCAAAATATAATGCCGAACAGGAAGACGAGCAGGAAGAAGATGGCTGCCCCGCTCCGGTTCTCGAGCGCGGGCATGGCGCACACCACAATCAGGTCCATGATGATAATGAGCAAGTAAAGCACCCCCACCATCTTCATCACGAAGATGCCCGTAGCTCCCGATGCTTCGCCGGGGTTGATCCAGTGGTAGGGGAGGATGCGCATCAGCCGAAGCATGATCCTGAAGAGGAAACAACACTTCAATAACACAAACATACTCATTGCCAAATCAAAGAGCCTGAATGGGTTCAAAATTGCTGAAGGGAGATCGACAGACATTATTTTGCTTGTGTTCCATTTGTAGTAAGTACCATTAGGGGCCGCGGTTCATTGAGTTCGGCTAACTACTATGCTAGCAACCATATAGATATAAAAGTAGAGCGAGTAATAGTAACCTTTTTATGTGCCCGCGACCATGTGACCAAAACTAGTAGTAATGTGACCCTTAGACTACTTTCGTCATTCGGGTGGAAGTAAACATTCAACATCTGATTGGGTCACGGGACCACCCCATCAATTGATTCGTCATCTGATTAGTCCTCGCGACAAGGCAGTAGACTTTGGCGATTTCACCACTTTTGTCGCCGCTCTATAGATACACGTATCCACTCACCATTAACACACCCTGTCATAAGATGTTATATCGCCAAACGAAGCGATAAGACGCCAAACACGCCACCATTTGCAGAGCTGTCACGTGACCTTTAGTGAACATGTTCACACTTTTTGAAGCTCCTGTCAATGGCATTGCACAGTCTACTTATATTTCATGTCTATGCTAGCAATTTGAGAGTTATTTGCGGGACAGGTTCGATTCCTATAACTTACCCAATTTTGTGTATTTTTCTTTTTTGAGGCAGGGAAACTTTCCTTGTGTGTACGTTCATTACTTGATGTTGCCTGTCTAGTGTTTGGCGCAGTTGGCAAAATATGGCTCTTGTACCATAGGTCATAGGCACGAAATATAAGTAGATTGAGTATTGCTTTGAGAGAAGCTCCAAAAGTGTGATGGAGAGTTGGCGTTTAAATCAGTCTTAAACGAGTTAAATCATTATTTCCTATCTCAATCCTTCATTTACTTTTTTTACATTTCTCAGTCATCAAAGTACATGAAAAGTCTTAAAACAATCCAAAAAAAAAGCGTAGCATAATTGTCAGATATGAAATATAAGTAGACTAAGCATTGCTATTGAGAGAAGCTTCAAAAAGTGTGACCAACATGTTGACTAGAAGTCACTTTTCCTCTGCAAAAAATGGACTTGGTTGGCCGATTGGTATCTTATCGTCTCGTTTTATGATCCTATCTTATCTTTAACATCTTATGACTGTATATGTGTGAATGCTCATTTTATTGTGACAAAAATGGTGAAATCTTCAGTTTATGTCGCGAGGACCAGCCTGATGATGAATTAATGGATGGGCGTCTTCTCCCATTCTGTTGACCAATGAGATGATGAGTGTTCATTTTTACCCGGCAGACGGAAGTTGTCTAGGGGTCACATGACCCCGGTCCCATAAAAAGGTTCACTCTACTTTTATATATCCTCTGCGGATAAGAAGTCCGACCTGGGTCACGAGTCATATCGCAACGATAAGATGAAGTCCGACCTGGATCGTGAGCCAAATCGCGACGATAAGACGAAACACGACTCGGGTCGCGCTTTTCAGGTCGCCCCGTGTGTCACCACTCTTTCAATCGGGTATTGTGTGACTTGTATAACAAGTAACTTAGACTCACCGTTGGGGTATCGTGAAAGCGGATGCTAAAGGAGGAGGCTGGGATGCTTGGGGTGGGGGCACCGCCCCGTAACTCGTGTCCGCTCCCCTCATCAACAGGTCGTCGTCCCTCTGGGTCGCGTCCCGGATGATGTCCGGGCGCTGGTGATCCCCGCCGAAGTCCAGGTCCCCCTTGGGACTCTCATCACTGTCCGAGGAGTCGTAGCGGTTGGTCCGCTTCGTATGTATGGTGGTCGTCGTAGCGGCGGGGAACGCGGGGGCAGGCGCGTGCTCTTTGGAGGGGGTGGGGCAGGCTGAGCGAATGGACTCGGGCAGCAGCTGCACGAGGGTCGTCTTGGGGGGTTGGTATCGGAGCAACAGAACGCAGGTGGATACTAGGGTGTAGGCCATTAAGGTACCTATTGGGATAGAGTTAATAGCATTAGCATATAGCAGTACTTGATAAACAGATGAAAACCTTAGTCAGTTTGGTAGTTAAAAAACGCAAAACCTTCAACGGCGATCAATAAAGATTGGAAAAGATCGCCAATGCCCATTTCGTTGAAGCAAGACGTGTACCATCATTAGGACAGAAGTAAATGACAAGAGGAAAATTTAAATATATTGTTCTAGCCTTATCTATTTTTACGTCGTCGAACGCATTAGTGAATGACGCTAGTGGTTCATCGCCTTTATAAGCAGCCCGGAACGGCTTAGTTAAAAAAATGAGTTGTGGCAACACTATTCTAGAACAACACTATATAAACTCGCGTTTTCCTTTTGTGACTTACTTCTGTCCTGATTATGGGGCCATCGTGGCTCATTGGGTATGCCCACTGCACTAGCAGAGTTGTAGGTGACGCATGTTCAATTCCTGCCAGGTGCATTCCTCCCTGGGTGTATTTCTCTCTTCTGTGTCAGTAAAGCTTTTACTGCAAGTGTCAATTATTTGATATTGTATGTCTTGTGTCAATTACTTGATATTGTATGTCTTGTATCAATTGCTTGATATTGTATTGCGTCTGGCCAAATATGGCCCTTGCGCCATAAAACCCCCAAACCAAGTTACCAACCTGTCCTGATAATGAAGGACGTCTTACTCCACCGAAATGGCCATTGGCGATCTTCTACACCTTCCTTCTTAGTCGTTGTTTTGAATGTTTTGCATTTTTTACTATAACAGCACTGTTTAATCACCGAGAGGAAATTCAACTAAATGTAATAAAAGAAAAATGAAATCACAATGCAGGTATATTTATCTGTTTGATATATAAATCTGTAAAACATACCAGTTTTGAACAGATTTTTTAAGTTTTATTCAACTTTCAACTCGTTACCAAGTTTCGTTCGTAACTGTTTCGCGCTGTTTCTTTTATCGCCGAACTTCACGTAAATAGTTTGGGTGGTGAGGATAATTGAATATATAAATTAATCAATCAATTGAATACATAGATTATAACGGCTTTATTCAAGACAGCAAAAAAAAAACGCAACATACATTCATTCGAACAAGGTTAGAAGTAGTCGAAGTACTTTTTACCATTCACATTCAAAAATTTTTTAAATAGTTAAGGTCACAGTTAATAACACAACAAATGTTTTGCATGATATATAACAAGGATTGTAAGTTTAAGGAAAACTGAGTGATGAAATTGAATGTTACAAAAACTATGACATAAAAACAAAACGAACTGGGGTCGCCGTTAAAGTGGCCATTATTAAATGAAAATATCGCCATCATTAATATGGCCATCATTGAATGAGAATATTGCCAACATTAATATGGCTATCATTAAATGAGAAGATCGCCAACATTAATGTGGCCATCATTAAATGAGAAGATCGACAACATTAAATTCAAATGTTATGTTCCCACTGCTTTTCGAGTTATTCATTTCTGATTTAATCATTTTTCAATCGAAAGTCGTTAAAAACATTTTGTAATGCAGTTTGTTTAATATTCTTTCATTCATTGACGATGTTAAGTTGGGCTGACCACCTAGGGGCCCGAACCCCTTGCTCTTATAATGTTTTCATCTTACGAGCCTGACCTCTTCGTACTTGAGCGATAAACTTTACTTGTAATACTATAAGCCAAATATAAAGGATAACTATGACACAATAGGTTGTACGGCAACTATATAATTAGACAGTAAGGCCAACTCTTAGAGATCAATATTTTTATGATTGGAGCCCGGCTCCTGAATGGGAGCAATAAACATCACGAATACACAGGTAAATGTGGGTACTGAAATATAGAAACGAAATAAATTGTTACGAAAACACTCATATATATGAGAAGTCACTCGAGATTTTACTTCCCACAATATTTCTCCCCAGTTGGCGATATGTTAAGAATTAGGATGTACTCAAAATAACCCTGAAAACAGGGAAACAAGGTTCTCAAACATGTTGCTGTCACCAAGCTTATAGTGGATATTGGGAATGGATAAATTGTGGAAATATGCATGAATTTTTGGAATGAGGCTTCAATGTTACTACTGCAGCAACTGTGAATTCCTACTTAACTTCTGATACAACTGAATGTATAGTGTAATTATTATACATAAAATCAGTTATTTAAGTCTTCCATTTAACAGAAACGCAAGCAGACATAAGTGAGTTTTATACAACTCCACTGAAATAGTAATTAAACTAGTACTTATTTTGTCTTCAAAACTTAAGTTCACAGCAAAGTAACAGTTTTTAGCTTTAGTATATTCTCTCACTCGTTAGTTCCGCCATCCCATTGAGTATTGTAGTCAGACTTACAATACTCAATGGGTAGAAAGACAAATAACTTCTCTCTAACAAAAGTATTTCATGTTTAAGTCTTCTTGTGGAACCATAATTGAAAGCTGTTCTCTAGAATTTAGCAGTGGCCGAATTCGACAGATGTTATCAATAGTTGACTGGTTGCCAATAGCGTGAGAGTCGTGTGAAGTTCACGGGTGTACCTCCGAAAGCATTGTCATGCAATAGAGCAATGGTTCTTAACCTTTTTAATTATCGGCACCCCCTTGAATCTAAAAATAAGTTCACACACCCTTTGAAATTTTTTTCTATTTATTTTTATAGGAAATTACATCTATTGCAAGATAATTTATTGATTGAAAAATAAACACATATATTTACATATACATACAAAACAATATCTCAAATTTTAATGACTACGTTGTTTATTCATAATAATACTTTTAAAGTGAGGCTCCTTTTTTGAAAGAGGCAAGCGCAAGTCATCACTTGAATTGAAGCGATTTCTGGCTTTTGTTTTTATGTGCAAAAGTGATGAAAATCCCATTTAATACTGGTAGGTGGTGGCAAATGGTGAAAGCGTCTGCAATGCTGCTTTTGCCAGCTGTGTATAAGGTTCTAACAGTGTACACCAAAATTGTCACGTCCAGTATTCAAATTCCATTGAAATACGTGCACTGACTCATATTTCAATGCGATCGTCTTTTGTTAAATCGCTGTAGTCCATTGAAACTTCTTTCGCACCCCTGGAAATGGTTCCTCGCACCCCCAGGGATGCACACACACCAGGTTAAGAATCACTGCAATAGAGTATTGCGACAGATTGACTCTCCTGTGTTGCCTTTAGCAGCCAAATCTTACTGTATGAAGAGCACAGTCGAGCACACTTATAGCACACTAGAGATTCAACTATTTATCATGGACCTTCCATCGAAGTTCCAGCGAGTGTCCTCTGGCGTCTTGTCAGAAGCGCCATCTAGTGGATTAGAGCGCGGTGCTCATCGCGTCAGCACATAACCAAATGTAGCTAGACGTGGAAAGGCAAAGCAACTTCAGTTTATCAGCTGGTGTGGATTGGCTTCCAAAATTAGTCATGGAGAATTTTTTGAAAGGCCCATATCTCTTAAAATTCACTTAAATGTGTGATTTAATTTCCTATCTGTTTAATGAATAGTTTAATCGACAGATTAATATTTTAATTACGAAGTTTCATTAAAATTTTTAATTAATTATCTTGGTTTTATACACTGATGGTGGTGAGTAATTTATTGAGTTTCAATTTTTATTCATTGAAACAAAAATTGAAGCGAGTAACATTAATTTTAACTGAGTTAATAACGGAAAAAAGCAATAGGTAAGCTGATAAAAACCGATGGAAGGGTTGAATTGGACAAGACAGATCAAGAGAACAGAAAGAGCCCACAGAAAGGAATGTACCGTTCCCTTTCTGGATATGTTTATGCGTAGATTGTGGATTTCGAACATTTTTATATTAGTAGTGTCCTACAATATATTGTATGTTTTAAATGTGATAGAGCAATGGATAAAACGATAGAAATGCTAGATAGAACCAAAAGAAGGGGCAAAATTTTATTTAAAAACGCTTCTGTCATTCCCCAAGTATGCCGGCCCATTCGTCCGTCCAATATATCAGCCCATGTGAGATGTTCCACATAGCCAGTCTCTCTGACTACCAAAAGTAATTCAAGATCCGTTACTCATCTATTTGTACTATTTGCGCCGCGCGTTTCTCCGTGACGGTTGTTGGCTCTACTCGTTAATTGGCGTAACTTTTCATGTACTTGGCGAGCGCCGAGAAAGTTGCCAACTTCTCAGTTAATTAAAATATTAATCTGTCAGCTATAAATCGATATCGTCAGCTTCTTTTGTCTTAGGATAGTACAACTCTTTATGTACTTAGGATAGTACAACTCTCTTTATGTACTTAGAATAGTACAACTCTATGTACTTAGGATAGTACAACTCTTTATGTACTTAGGATATTACAGCAATCAATGTAAATAAACATAATTACAGTCCACTTAAGTTCGTTTATTTGTGTGAATCCCGATAACTACTATATTTAATGTTAGTAATTGTGATTGGTAAGTTCCCATTATATTAATTATTAAATGGCAGTTCAGATCTGTATCCGAAATAGAAGGATATACGAGAGTGACTGCGAATTTGTTATTGAAATGCTACTCTAGGATTACAATGATAATGAAACATCGACCTTCTAATGAAATAAACGGAGCATGTAGGTGGAGTCGTTGTCTTAAGATCTTGGAAGCGTAGGTCACGTGGGTTGGGAATCGACTCTGGACGATTTGCTATCGAAGCGCAAACAAGTGTTTTTAATCAAGTTCGATAATAGCATCAACCAGTCAATCCTACCTCATGATTCATGCTTTCTCCTAATACCACGTAACAGATCTCCAAACCGAATCGACATGAAGCTGGTCACTCATGCCCCACATGTTTCATTAGAAGATAGATGCCATTAAACTGTAGAGGATGCATTAATAATCATTACAATGCTATGTGAGGATGGGATTATTACCTATAGACATCATTTCTACTAGAACATCAAGGCTCACGATGAGAGACACGAAGGCTGTCGCAATGCCTAGCAGGCACGTTGCTTTGGCTGGAGTTCCGGTGAAAGGCCACACTGTTTCTAAGGATCTGAAATTGATGTAGAGCATACCATTTAGACAACTGCATATATTGCTTGACTATATAACAAAATACACAATATGAGCGTTTGTACAGTACTGGACAGGAAAGGTAGGCAGTTGAATGTACGTCGCACTAGAGCAACACAACGGGTTATCGGGGACTGTCCGGGATCAATACCGAAAAGAAAGATCCGAGACCAACAGCTGATCATTTTGAACCACGGTCAGATGAAGAGACCAACACCTGATCATTTTGAACCACGGTCAGATGAAGAGGCCAACATCTGATTATTTTGAACCACGGTCAGATGAAGAGGTCAACATCTGATCATTTTGAACCACGGTAAGATGAAGAAGAGGCCAACACCTGATCATTTTGAATCACGGTCAGATGAAGAGGCCAACACCTGATCATTTTGAACCATGGTCAGATGAAGAGGCCAACACCTGATCTGGCCCCCACACTCCAAACAAAACAGGAAAGAAAAGTTACACCTTTACATTCGTTATTTGTCTTTTTTGTCTTCAGATTTGAAAAAGCTGGTTTAAATCTGAATAGGGAGCCGATCAATCAGTCTGGGGTTAGGGTACTGGCTTCTGGATCGAAAGGTTCCTAGTATGAATCCAGGGTAGGGCATGAATGCTTGTTCGTATGGAAAAAATGTTTGGTCTCGATAAACGGGGCAATGCCTAGAATGTATGAGGTGTAACGTGAATCCCTTCCCAGTGATACACTAGAGTATTGTCAGGTGGTTCACAAATCCATTCTTGTAGTGCCATGACGATTAATGCTCAATTAATCATCATGGCATAATCACCCGGGCATTTAAAAAAGTTTGAATTGGAAAAAGTACATTCAATCTGAGAATGTCAGTGGATCTTTTGATACATCCCGGATATAAATGTGATATTGTTTACTAAACATATTAAGCTATCGCGGTTTCAGTGTTTCCACTTTTACTCGAAGGGAATTCAAATGCTTTTCAAACACATTTAAAAAACTTCAGAAAGCTTTTCAAAGACTTCATTTTTAATTACCATTAAGCTTCAAGAGACTAAATGAAATTGACACAGACAATTAAAATTTAATGTAAAATAATTTTTGATGCATAATTCACTTTTAAAGTAAATAGTAATAATATTTTACTTTCTTATGGAAACATAAACTACCTAACGGAGAAGGAACAAATCAACACCAGCAGCTTTAATATCCAGAAACATTAAAAGTTGTGCATTTTTTATAAGGATTGCAATAGTTTTAGACGAGTTTCAACATTATAATTTATTTACGTGGGATAACAGTAATTTTATTTTGGTTAGCAATTTTCAAATTCTAGATAACTTTAATTTTGATATTAATGTGTGGACCGCTATGTGAATAGAATTCTAATATCGTCGCCTTAAACATAAACTCATTAACTGATGTCTTTTTGTAGACCCTAAATGCTTATTTCCGTGACGATGAGAAATACATTTCCATATTGTAATCTACGCACATTGTCAAAAAGTTACGAATAATGCAATCTGAGATGAATCTAGTGCTAAGTACCTGCAACTAAGTACCTCAAATAACAAATGAATTCCACATGCTATGTAGAATAAAATAAGAACACCCACATGCCTCGAGGTGCTATTGGGAATTAAAGAAATTTGAAAAATTGCTTACGTGAACTCATTGTAGGTTTTAGTTATTGCGAAAAACGTTTTTGCTCTGTCATAAACAATCTCAAAGGAAATGTGCTGGCTTCTAACTGTAATGTCTCACAACGTCCAGACATGCTTTTCACAAGGCTGTCCAAGGGTTCCTGTGGCAAAGTAGGTAGGTAGGTATTTTAATTACCGTCACACTGAAGCAACACAACAGGCTATTGGTGACGGTCCGGGATCATTCCCGAAGGGAAAGATACGAGGACAACAACACGTAATTTTGAATCACGGTCGGATGACAAGGCAACACCTGAGCTGGCACCCCCAACGTGCACCAACCCCCTTTGTACACGACGTCTTTGGTTGGATTCGAACTCCTGTAGCAAGAGTCCCATTCTTGTGCGGTCCTTGGCGGTGGCTGTAATGCGACGCCTAAGAATATCCCAAACGTGCTCTTGCTCTATTGGATTGAGATCAGGTGAGCTTGCTTGATGCGAATTCAGTAATATCCTCAATATTTGAACGATGTATTTAAAAGACATAGCACTACAAAAATTCTTATAATTTTCATAGAAACTTATAGTCTTTAAACAGCTATAAAGTAAAAAAAAAATGTCAGTAATGAATTTTTTTTCCAAGCCGACGATTTATGAGGCTATCAGAGCAAGAATGGCCTAACCCACAAAAACCCAAAATGCCAAAACTATTATCTTTGGTGCAAGTTCAAGTCTTCTAAAATTACAAAATAACTTATTGTTGATAGCTGAACAACCAATTTTTAGAACCTCAAATCATATTGTGGATAAATAAAAATATATAATATATGGTGCCAAGAAAATCGCATTTACCTCCACTGGTTACGTTGGTGGGTTAAGACACTCTTGCTGTGATAGGCCTCATATGAAGATGTGTGTTAGTTCATTTAAATCCTGTTCTTAGCGAATGAGTGAAACGTTATTGAGTGCGATAAACGTTTTGTGAGTAGCCACCCACCTGAATATGAGTCCGTCTTTCGCCATGGCATACACAATCCTGGGCATTGGGAACATGGAGCCGAACATGCTGACGGTGAGGCCAGCCAGCGCCCCGATGGCCACGATGTACTTGGATTTATAAGCTCCCTTCTGAGCAAACATCTCCACGAGTGCTGACTCCGCATCGATTTGCTCGTAAGGGATGATCAGGGTCAGCTGAAAGGGGGCAGAAACAAGGGATCACAAATTCATTCTTTGAAGGTCAGTAAAATAACAGAACCGAACAGCTCCAAAGACTGAAAATGGGGTACAGATGTATCTAGGGCTTCATCTGGCGGCAACGCTCTTGGCACACTTTTAGAAGCGAGTTATGGCAGGTGAAGGTAACCCATCTGTATTAGGGTTATTCCCGTTTTATGGCAACCTCGGCAAGTGGAAAGATTTATAAAGATGTTATATTTATAAAGATAAAAAGATTTTTTCTAAAATTTCTTTCCTTGGTGACATAAAACGTGCGCCAAGAGCGTTGCCATCAGACGAGGCGGTAGATACATCTGTACCGCCAATGGAAGCGGAGTGGAAAATAAATTTATTGTAGCGAACATCAGAAAAAATATAGATGACAAAATCAATTGTGGATATTAAGATATACTCACATCATCCTAAAAGTTAACGCAACTTTTAGAGTTTTGCTTAAACAAATATCACATCATATGGGGCATTTAGAAAATATTTTTCTTGCCATTTTAGGAATTGGTAACCCACTGGTGTCGGAAGCAGTAATGAAATGCAATAACACAAATTTAATTACGAATCAACTTCAATCTTCAAATTATAGGTTTGGATTTTAGAATATATATATATATATATATATATATATATATTGGAAGAAATATACTTTTCCATTTGTTATGTTCTATCGTTGACACAACCACAAACTGATACATATTAAATCGAGGTAATGGCGTTTATTTTATTTTTATGCTGATACTTTTTATGTGTTTAAAAAAACAGTCGTTTAAAAGATATCTTATCTCTATTCTACCTCGCCCAAATCATTATTTTATGATAAATAAGGAATTTGTGTTGCAACGATTTCAGAATAGAATCTGCTATTCATCCTAAAATCGATGCATAAAAATGAAAAGGCGCACATATTTTTATGATTTTTGGTACTAATATTTATGAATTTATGGGGGATTGAATGATTCTGGAAATCTTTTAGTGTAAGCTTTTTCAGTTGATGTGCCTATCTGCAATATTGGTGAAAAATGATGAAAGTATCCAACTTTAAAATAAATTTCTTCAAACCAGAAGACTGTCTTATGCATTGGAATGATTCAGCAGGCCCGTAGAACTCTTAAGGTTTGAATGACTAATGAAATTCATTAAAAATTGCAAAACAAAACGAGAAACTGTCATAAAAACAAAAATGAAAAACGAAGTGTCTCAATTTATACGACTAATGAATTATTTGTTATATTTTCTTGCTTTCTTTCCAGTTGCGGAAGTTGAGCCAGCTTTACCAAAACCTAAGCACCATCCTTCGTCGCGGTCAGTAGGTGGGAGGATGACCTGCTATCTCTTTTGCGGCGGGGCTTATGGTTCTTATTAGCATTTAAGTTTCTTATGCCCCCTAGATCGAAATTTTATTAAATTCACCCACCCTTATGTTACTTGCATTTATTTAATTTTTTCCTTCTATGATGTGGAGATGAGATGCTATGCAGCGAGTGCTCCGAAAGTGATATGTCCTGTTCGATGTAGCCATAAGGCTTATGAAGGACCGTCTTCCCTTCTTCTGTAAGTTTTCAGTTACCTTTCTGTGTCATGGCATCCAGTGCAGTATCACCACTTCAGTTCAAAGACTCCTTTTACTCTTCGCTCCTGTTTTCGTTATAGTTTTGTGTTTACTCATCAGGTCGGTAACTCTCGACGTGCCTTTTGTATCATTTTCGCACATCCAGATCACTTCGCTGCAAAGCAGCAGCTGAAACCGTTCCTCAAGTTTCGCGCATCAGTGTAGTTCGGGAAATTGACTGAACCATGTATCGTTTGAAAAGCATAACGGTCTCTCTATGATCCTAAAGAATCCCGTGTAATGGATCCTTAAAAGCGGCGATGGCCATTACGCCTACAGCTTCGGAGGGGGACTACCGCGGGGTAGGAGCACTCACCATCATGCTGGAAGTGATGTAGGCCGTCAGGACGATAACCAGGCTGAGGATAACGGCCATCGGGATGGACCACTTGGGGTTCTTGGCCTCTTCGCCCGTCGTGGCGATGATGTCGAATCCGATGAAGGCATAAAAGCAAGTGGCGGCGCCCGACAGGACCTGGAAAGACAAAATGGATTACTAAAATTTTCACAAAATGTCAGAAGTAGAAAAGATATGGTGAATCAAATAACGCTTACCAGTTTCTTCCAGTGACCATATTGTAATTAATCTATTAAATGAGATACACACACAATCTCTTTGTTTTGTAATATTGAACTATATATATATATATATATATATATATATATATATATATATATATATATATATATATATATATATATATATATATATATATATATATATATATATATATATATATATAAAGCCGAGTTGATGTCTGGCTGTTCTCTATACAAATCCACACCAAATTTGGAACACTTATTCTTTAGAACCCTGCGGGTGATGTAAGTTACATATTAACCCCCGTTCTTCTCGTCCTGGGCCTGTAGAGGGGCTAAAAAAAATTCAAAATCCTCATAGGTAAGTAGGTAGGTAGGTACTTAAATTAATGTCGCACTGAAGCAACACAACGAGCTATTGGCGACGGTCCGGGATCAATCCCAAAGAGAAAGACCCGCGGACAACACCACGTAATTTCGAACCACGGTCAGATGACGAGGCAGCACCTGAGCTGGCACCCCACTGTCCAAACTTCCACACCACGCCAACGTGATGAAATCCTCATAGGAATAACATTGAGTAATGTTATGATGGATTACAAACAATTCAACCCGAGCAACGCCGGGTAATTTAATTCAGCTAGTATCATATAAAAATATTTATATTTGTGATGATATAGGCTCTGAGATGCACTGGAAATCTGCACAGGAACAGTAATATACAATAAGAAAAAGAGACAGGCCTTGACTCAACCATTCAAATCTGTTTTAACCCTCCTGGTGCTATCGACGAGGTATCTCGTCATTAGAAGAAAACTGACCATTTGGTCATGGATGAGATATCTCGTCTTTAGAAGAAAACTGACCAGATCTTGATCTCGTCATCATAAAAAATTGGCAATTTCTTGATGACGAGATATCTCGTCTTTAGAAGAAAACTGACCAGATCTTGATCTCGTCATCATAAAAAATTGGCAATTTCTTGATGACGAGATATCTCGTCATTGACAAAATTGGTCAGACCTTGGTGGACAAGGTATCTTGTCGAAACCACTTGGAGGATTAAAAGTACATCGAGTGAATAAGTAAACGTGGCGGATCAAATAACGCTTACTAGTTTCTTCAATTTGCCATATTCTAATTAATTTATTAAATAAGGTATATCTTCCGCGTCAGGGCAAAAGGATTAAGTCTGATTTTTGATGGGTTCAAAGAAGTCAAATGCATCATTAATTAAAAAAATAATATGCAATAGTATGCTTAAAATCGAAACGAAATGAATCTACGTATCTGATTACAATGATTTGTATAATAGCATGCTTCTTTTCCTCCTGAGTATTTGTGAGAAAGAGCGAAATATTCAACTTAAGATTGTGAGAAGTAGCCATTTTGACTTAACCCCTTTTGCGATAACACGAAAGATTTGTGATGGTATAAGCACTAAGATGCTCTGGAAATCTGCAGAGAAACAGTAATGTACAATGAGAATAGGAGGCGGGCCTTGATTCAACCAATCAAGTCTGTTTTAACTCTCCTGGTAGTTGTCTCGAAAAGGTATTTGACATTAGAAGAAAAATGACCAAATCTGGATGGACGGGATATCTAATCGAAACCACTAGGAGGGTTAAAAGTGCATCTATTGAAAAATTAGCAAACGTGATGCATCAATTAACGCTTACTAGTTCCTTCCAGTGATCATATTTAATTAATATATTGAATGAGATACATAAGTAAATATAACTTGCATTATGATATTATGCATCTCACTTCATAGATGAATTGAAATATGGTTTCTTTTAAAAGCAAACAATAATAGTTATTAGAATACTGCATAGCCCAGACTCATTGGGGGAGATAGAAATTCTGAGACAGTCTTTGGTTTTAATTAGTGCTCTCTAGGATTAATTAACATCCTCCTCAAGCGTCAACAATACGATATTTCTCCTTAAATAGATTAATTCAATGAAATATTGTAATAAGAAACTTTAGTTCTTAAGATTATGCGATAAATTTGTTAGATAAGATTTTAACAAAATGCAAGAAATGTAACAAAGATAAATTTGAGCTCATAAAAAATTATGTTTTTCTAAATTTATTTATAAATAAACTGTTCTAATTCTTTGAAATATTGTTTGAGAAGTTTCATTGTTAATCAGTATCAATTCGTTATTTTAATTTCCTTTTTCGTAGTTGCGTTTCTCCAGTGGACGTAACATCCTTTTTCGAATAAAACGCTGTACACTGTTGCTTAGATTTCATAAATGAATAGTTGTAATGGTCGAAGATTAGTGTTCTTGTGTAATATCCCATTACAAAGGAGCGGCAAAACAAATGGAGATATCATTACTTTAGTTTTAATTAATTGCTGGAAGTTTACGTCAGTCGTCCTTGACCAATTATCATATTTATTATAGGGATTTTCAGACCAAATAAACAAACCAGACGGCAAACGGAAATTTTACTTCCTGCAACCCATATGTTCTCTCATCATGCATATCGGGGTTGCCTTAAAATGCAGTTTATCCCATGTTGGAAACATTTGGCGTTAATTGAATTGGAGTTGACTAATCAACCTATCACTTATCAATTCGAAATTCATTCTTTGGAATTTCATTGACTAAGTACTGAAATTGAATTCGAAAACAAGCCAACATCACGCTAGGAATACGTTAAGGTAAAACACTGCGTTTATTTTCTAAATTCTGCTGTTGCATTTTCTTGATAAAAGTTCATGTATATTTGTTATTAAAATGAATAAAAGTAGTGGAAATTATAGCAAAATCAAAATGATTAAAATCTTTGGTTAATAGTAATAGGTATACAGCACACAAGCATTAAAATACTAACTATAATAAAACGAACAGGTAACACGTTCTCTGAGAATATAAAAAAATGTAGGTAGGCATTTTAATTAATGTCGCACTGGAGTAACACAACGGGCTATTGGCGACGATCCGGGATCAGACCCGAAAATATCCGAGAACAACACTTCGTAATTTGAACCGCGGTAAGATGACGAGGTCTCACCTGAGTTGGCACCCCACACTCCAAACTTCCACACCACGCGAACGTGAGGACATTTGAATCCACGACAGATTTAACGTGCACCAGACCCCTTTGTACACGACGGTCTTAATAAAAAAACGCGCATACAAACTTTAAAAAAATTATAAAATGATAAAGCATCTATTATTATTAATTCAATTTAAAAGTCCTAAAGTACAAATATTCATTAAAAAATCCATCTTTTTTAAGAGAGTAAAATTTCATGCATTGAATTTTATGTCCATTTTAAATCAATTATGTAGATTACAAGTTCCTCAAAAAGATGCCCCCTAATAGGTTCATAAGCTACGAATCCATTACTTTAATGATCACTGCTATTTAACACTTGGCATTTCAGGCGAGTAAGGGGCCCGTATATTATTAACCGCACCACTCATAAATTCCTAATTGATCATTTGAATAATTACACACCAACGAGATTAAGAAAGTTCCATTAACTAATCACCTTCCTGCGTTTATTTGATTGCACACTACCGATGAAATCCGGAGGGGTTGAAATTACTAGGTATGCTGTTATAGCGTACAGCGGTTTTATTCATAACAATGGACGTAACATAAGTTTGAAGACAGTATATTAGTACTCATAAATAAAAATAGGGGTAATTGACATTTTTCATATTTCATAAAATCTCCTGATTCTGTTTTTAATTATATATATCAGCTAGAAGTGCAATGTTTTGCTCAGAGAAAGAATTCCCAGTCAACAATGCATTAGGAAATTATATGTTGTGTTCATCATGTGATTTACTAATAACTTAACGAACATATATTAAGTATCATAGGAACTATGGCAAGTTGGTAATTTCTCTACTGATTACCGCGCGCGTTCGAAAACTGAGAAAAGGATGAATTTATTTTTGACGAGTTAAGTATGACGAGTATTTTTGACGAGTTATGTATGCTCTTCGTTAAGAATTCTGTAATTTTTCTATCCATATAGTTATACAGCTTCGTTAGAATAATCGAAGAAATCGATATTAAAATGTTTTCTTTTAATGCATTGCCCATACACAAATTCTTATAACATTAAATTCGAATATTTTTTTAATCTAGAGTTTGCGGAATATCTTAATTTAAAAGTTATAATAATGGAAAATAAATTAAAATGACAACGGACAGTTGAAGAAAAAAAATGTGAAAACTTTTTACCTAGTTAAAAATTTTAAAATATTCCGTGATGCATACAATTGTTTATGAAAAATTCAGAAAATAATAATTCTGCAGTAGCATCACTTTAAGCCTTAATAATAAGGCGCAACGTTTGGGCATGTTAATTACAAGCGGCTGCCTTTATTGGCAAGACATATTTATATTGATTTTATACTGAGCACAAGATCCTTTTTGTTTGTTGGTCATTTTTGGAGTCTATTCTTCGTTATTTCCAAACAGTCTCAATTTTAAACAGATACGTATTATGTATTATAAACTATTATTTCGCAATAATTAAGAAAACAGCACTCCAAGTTTGGTCAACGGCTTGATTTGGTAGTTTTTACATGCTGCGTGTATAAAGTCTAAAGGCTCAATTATACTTGTGCGTCTATTTGAATCAGCTCTCTGTATTCGGATCCGTCGAACCAATGAACGACGAGGACGGGAGTGGTTAAACCTGTCAATCATTCCAGTTCTCGCTGGTTCGACGGGTCTGAATACGGAGGATGGATTAGGATAGACGTACAAGTGTAAACGAGCCTATATAATTAATAACGCTAGATAATAGCATGACCTCTTAATGAACTATTTATCAAGTGATCTTGTTTTCTAGCGTTATGAAGTGTCATATATATATATATAGAAATATTTAACCCTACAACCGAACTTGGAGATATTTTAATAAGGTTGCATGAGACGGATTTTCAGTGTAAAAGACAGTAAACAGACGAAAAGATAAGATTTTCCTTCCGCTGTCTACATGCTCCTTTATGATACATATAGGGGTTAGCTTACAATATAGCTAATCACAGTCTATTTTACAATCCGAATTCAGATTTGTAATTTTTGTCGGCGAAGTGCTAAACCCGTGTTCGAAAAACAAGCCTAGCGACATCACGTTCTGAACGAGTACAGGAAACACGTATAGCCGCAGAAACATTGCATCCACCTACATTAAGCTTGACAGAAAAGGCCTCTCATAGTCGTTTAAAGTCAACAAGGGTTATTACGTAAATTCAGTCCTCACCAACGAGTGACAGGACATGCCAAGATTCACAACAGAACACTCACCCCGGACCATCCAAACGGCAGGAATCCCCCGTGGTCACTCCAGTTGGCAGTGTCCACGTAGAATAGTCCGGCGGCCATGATGAACACCCAGACAGACAGGTTGACGGCGTTCAGGATGTTGGTGAAGAGCAGGGACTTCTTCACCCCAGCCACCATCAGGAGGGTCATGAAAAAGGTTATGAGGGTAGCTAGGAAGTCGGGTGTGTGACCTGCAGAAAGATACAAGAGGGGATGACCTTCTAATAGGATGACGATTTATGAAAGCGCGTATTCGTGGAAAGTCATATCCAACTCGGTTTATCTCAAAGAATATAGTAACCTTTTATTGCTATTGTTTCTAGAATGAGTTGGATGCGATATCCAATTTGGGAGAGGAAATATATCGTTCAAATTTGGTTGGTTAATAAAATCATAAGTAACAAAAAGATAATTTATACGCTCATGTCCATGAGTTAAGGAATCTGCTATCTGGAATGGGGTTTTGGCTTATCCAGATGTATTAAACATAGGCCAAAAGGATGAATGCAACATCTAAAGACACAATAAAAGTGAAAACAAACAGAAGTTTGTGTTTACTTGATCCACGGAAAAACAGAAAAAAGGGACACGGAGTTCCAGTGTGACACCGTTTGTGTAATGATGACATCCTGGTGGTCGTTGAAGGATTTTATTCGGTGAATGGTTACCTTGAACGACTATACATGCTGTGTTTCTGTTCAGCATGCAATATAAAGGATTTCCCAGCAGGACACAGCACCTGAACTTTACTCTTCTGAGCCGTTCAATGGAGCGTTGCGGAGGGTTATTTGTTGCGTACTTGAATTCACCAAATGTACACGCGTCGAGAATAACTCTTTAGACTGAAATGGGATTTGCCAAAACAGTAAAATGTCCTATTGTTTTGGGGTACTAGCAAAGCGTAGTACATCATATTCTACAGTTCTCATGTGTCATACAGTCAAGGGAATGCATTCACGCGTATATTCGTTCTGCTGTTTGCAGTTTCCGCTGCATGAGCTTCTTGACCAACAGATATTTTCCTACGATTCTTTCGATGGAGTCATTTAATCATCGGGAGTGTCGTGCGGTAAATGTAATGTAGCATATTCGTAAGTCTTCTGACACTCAGAGGATCAGGTTAACACGTTCTCTACAGCCCACAAGAAATATTCCAAGAGCAAACCACATGTTGTTTACGCTGGCTTGTGCTTAGTATCGACTTTCTAATAAAAATAGACGGAACATGTTGGTGGAGTCGTTGTCGTAAAATCTCAGAAGTACACGTGGACTTTGGAATCGACTTCAGCCGATTGGCTATCGAAGCGCAAACGAGTGTTTTTCATTATTTTAGTCATTTAGTCCTGCATTAAGTTTCTTGCTTTCTTCAATACCATGATGCTGCATGCACATGCTTCGTCTATATCATTAGAAGGACGATGGTATTTGGACAGAAATCATCCTCTAAGCTGCACTGTTATTGGAGACAGTATGCTTCAAGCACAAATTCCGCTTCACCGACCAAATCAAATCCAATTTAACCTTCTGAGGAGCTTACACGTATATATCCTTAAGCAATCTGCAGTCTACCCTGCACAGCATCTATCTATTTTTGCCCTCCTGCCCAATAGAATCTTTCTTGGGATTCTTCCAACTAATATATGTGGTTATTAAGTCATTTGCGGATTAAAAGCAATGCTACACTATTCGCGATCTGCTACAAATCACATGATGCTCGCAGTATTTTCTAAAACTGTTTCACTACCATATCCCCACATATCTAGAACTTATGAGGCAACTACACGGGAAATCTTATAATTTCTTTGAACCGTGATGAAAGAAAACACTACACCGAAAGTTTTTTGCACACTTTCAGAACTCACCTATCAAAGTACCAACTCCATTTCTAATAGCTAAACTGATAGTTCCTCCTGTCATGGCGTCGACGCATGCGCTGATGGCGCACGCGCCCGCAGCCGTGCCGATGAGGTACTCTAGTACCATGTTCCAACCAATCACAAAGGCAATAAATTCTCCCACGGTCACGTAACTGTACATGTACGCAGACCCTGTGGTATGAGGCACACGTACACCGAACTCGGCATAGCAAACTCCTGAAAGAGGAGAAAATAAGTGCATTAGTTTCTATTAACATGAAAATAGCAGTACAATAACAATCTTCTAAATGACACTTATGTTGTCACACAGAAAGTATTGTTGGACATGTATTGTTTATGTAAAGCAGTAAAGATTTTAATAAAACTAGCACACCGGAGCATAGCATCTGCGATACCTGTTGTGATGTCAGTGTCGTTACTTACATTTCATACATCACAATCCACTTACAATGAACATAAGCATTGTTATGAGCATTCACAATGAATATAAGCACTGACATGAGCACTTTCAAGCAGTGATATGAGCGTTTATCTCTTCCGAATGAATCAAAATTAATCACACAAAATAAAGCAGCATTTTTTATAATGCTTACTGATCTTACTTATTCTCACTCCAATGACAAAAAGGAGCACATCTCAATCATTGTCACAATTCGCTTTTGAATGTCCACTTCAATTGCATCTCATTAGCCAAGGCGATTCGATATTTTTAACATCTAAATCTATATAACACAAAACCTATTAATATCTAAACACCTTTTCTTTTGTACACTGATTTCTATCTTCCCGATTTCGCATTGCCTTCTGTATTAGACTGGATAATTTCATCAGAGCGGCGAGTTATTCTGTTGAGTTTGAGCAATACTATTCAGCTCTAGCTCAAATTAAGGGTATTTAAACTTAAGCAGCACAATCCTGTAGTGGTTGATTTTACATTGTTTATATCCGTTCGTTGTCACTCGTCAATATACAAATGCTGTAGATTTCTGTGCCAAGTACATTAGTGAAGAATATTACACAAGATACTGTGTATTCGCAAGCACTTTATTTTCTAACAAAATGCGTAGTTATTAAATAATGACGAGTTTGAGTATGTACACTGGAGTACCATAAAAACTGGTACTCCAGTCTAATACTTGATAGGCCGCCCAGGGTTTCCATCGAATGCTAGACAAACAAATCCCATACCATTATGGAGCCACCAACAGCCTGTAAAATCTCATGTTGATATTCGGGATATATGGCTTCAAGGGGCTTTCTACTCACACGGATCCTTCCATCTACCCAAAACAGTTGGAAATGTGACTGTCAGATCACACTGCTCGTTTCCAGTCATCACGTGTCCAGTGGCAATGTTACCGAGCCCAGGCGAGGCGCATAGCTGTGTGTCGAGTATTCATCAAGGGTACTTGAGTTGGGCGCCGGCTCATAAAGCCCATATCTTTGAGGGAATGTTGCTCAGTTCTCACACTGATGTTTGTTGAGGGCCCAACATTGAATTTTGATGTTATTTGAGACATTGCTGCACCCCATAGTGTGAAATGATTCTTGCCAGCCGACGCTGGTAGTTCACCCGGAGTCTTTCTACGGTTACACTGCTGTCGTAACAGGTTTTGCCAGAATTCTTGTAGTCACGGCACACCCTTGGAATGGTTGTACGTGAAAATTCAAATTTCTACCTCCGAAATACTATGACCTATCTCACGAGATCCAATTTAAACCGTAATAACTTGCGCCATTCTGACAGTGGAAATAGTTATAGATGCTTCCACAGATGTTCATCGCTTTATATATGCACTGGTGGACGCATCCAATACGTGCATTTATGGCGTTGCTATATATTTTGCATGGGCTCATCTGTGCGTGGTTTTTTTGGCGCTTCAGTGTAATAAAACGCAGAAGCCTAAAGAAACAAAAAATATTTATAACTGCAAAAAAAAAAGCTTTGGTTGTTATCTTTAATCTGATTGTAAGAGAAAATGTATTTCTTAGAACAAAGCTAGTTGGGATCGTGTAATAGTTATAATCATTACTAAATATAACAATTTATGTGAGATTTTGTGAACAATTTTTGGTCACGGAAGCTTATGTATAAAAAATATTATTTGAAAAGCTCCGGCAATATAGTGATAAGCTGCAGAAACATAATCCGTAATGAAAACTAAAAGCAAAATATTCACGAGTATCAAAAGAACTTCTGATTGTTTGAATGAGTGCGTAATGCTTGAAAGTTTGAGATAACATGATTTCTTGCATAGTGGATAAACCATTATAATTTTGGAATTTTTTTAAGTGTCGAAAATTGCCAGCCTAAAGATTTTAAAACTAGATTTTGTTTGCCGAAGCCCTTCAAATGAAGTCCCTAGAGGCAATTAAGAGATTATTCCGTCTTAAAAATAAAACAACGTATGTAAATATCTAATCTATACATATAAAGCAGAGTTGGAATCTATCTGTCTTTTTGTTTGTCTGTCTTCTCTATATAAATCTACAAAGTTCGACCAATATACACAAATTTGATACACTTATTCTTTGGAACCCTGCGGGTAACGTAGGCGAAATATTAACTCCCGTTCTATTTGTCTTGGGTGTGCAGAGTGGTGTAACGTCCCGTCATCCTGGACAGAGCACTTGCTAGGGGGCGCTCTCTTCCGGTCTGGCTGTGCAGATGACGTTCAGAGTTAACATCTACAGGAGACGCCTCTCAAGATGACCTTGGAGGTTTTTTAGAATCTTAGAGTATGATGGAATCACAGATGGGTACAGTTGCGCTGAAAATCACTCAGTATCATATCGTTTATGTATCCCGTCTGTAAATTCTTAAACTGTAGCTTTATTATTGGAATATAAATTTTTATGACAAAATAAGATTATTTTCACAGAAAGTGGTATTTTTTTATCGTCGGTATGGTACAGGAGGCTAAAAACAATCCGAAATCCTTATAGGAATAACATTGTGTATTTATACGATCAATGTCAGACCAATTCACACTAAATTTGGTACATTCATCCTATAAAATTCTGCAGGACACATAGGCTTTATATTAACCCCGTTCGATTTGTCCTGGGTCTGCAGGAGGCTAAAAACAATTCGAAATTTTCATAGGAATAATATTGAGCAACATTACGATGAATTATAAACAATTCAACCCGAGCAACGCCGGGTAATTCAGCTAGTCATTTATATTTCGATTGCGAAATTTTATTAAATCGTATACATGTGTATTTATAACTACTGTCTGTATTACAAGAATTTTTATCATGTTTTAAACCTTGTCACATTTCAATTATGACTGACAAGAAATTGTCAGAAAAATGTCACTGAAAAAAACAAAATTTTCCCATAGCTTTTAAAATACCGGGTATTGTTTTATGTAAGGGCGCCATTTTGTTTTAGAATACTTTTTAACCACTTAACGCATTTACCCGTGTCTGACGCGGGCGAAAGTTACCGGCAAATTTGCACAAGCCCGTGTCTCACACGGGCGCTCTTGTATCTCGCGTTATTTTATTTCTAATGCCCCCCACAACTGAAATTGCAAAAAATAACTTACACTATACCTATATATTCATTTTCTGTCAAAAAAAAATTCGATCATTCTTTACCAGTTTTTCCGAAAAAAACTCGTGCTTTAAGTGGTTAAATGACATTTATTATTCTTTCTTTAACATATTGTTTACTCAATAAATGACAAACTAAACAACCACCTCTGCAAATAGACTCATTCAATCACATGATGAAACCAGTCCTTTAGAATTCGCATTGTTGCACGAGATGTATGACATGCTGCTTCCTCTTGTTGAAATCCCATCTGCTGTAAAGCTTTTGTCGATCAATTTCAGACAGAAAGAAATTTTGCAACATCGTACATCGTTCACAATTGAGATTTCATAAGCATCCTAATAAAAATGGTCCAATAATACCTCCACTCCAAATTGCTCACAAAAACAGTTACTCTACGGGGAGAGATAATTCATAAAATCGTTTATATATCAACCTCGGATTGTCAAGTCTTTTTAAGTATCCATTGATATTGAAATGAAGCGCGAAGGAATAGAACAAATAGCGTGGTCAAAGAGCCCGTATTAGAAGAATGAACAAATTGTTTATCATTAAGTGATCAAACAATTTGTATAAAAATTAATTAAAAAATGTTTTATTTAAAAATTATTCCAAAACAAAATGATGCCCTTACATAAAAAACATCCTTTACTTTCCTCATATCAGTTTTATTTTTATAAGCTAGGTAGGTATTTAATTAACGTCGCACTGGAGCAGCACAGCAGGCTATTGGCGATGGTCTGGATCAAACCCAAAGGGAAAGATCCGAGGACAACGCGTAATTTTGAACCACGTCAGATGACTGGATCACATCTGAGCTGGAACTCCACTCTCCAAACTTCCACAACACGCCAAAGTGAGGACATTTAAGGCCACGCCAGATTTAACTTGCGCCAGCCCCCTCTGTACACGACCGTCTTTGGTTGGATTCGAACTCGCAACCCTCCAGTAGCTAGTCCGTTACTCTTCCAACCGGGCTACCAAGGCCCCTTTATTTTTAGCAGAGAGAAATGAGGATATTTGGAAAGAGAAGGGTATGGTATTTTCAATACCTGAAATTCTCGAACCAGTTTTAGGTAGGTAGGTATTTTAATCAACGTCATATTGAAGCAACACATCGGGCTATTGGTGACGGTCCGGGATCAATCTCAAAGGGAAAGATCCGAACCAGTTTTAGGAGTTATCTTAAATTTCCAGACGAAACATGCGACATTAGAAATATACATTTAAATTTCCCCAACAACCAATATCCCCAACATCTCAGAAAAGTTCACATTTAATATCCAGCCGAATACATGCCAAAATAAATTAAACTCTCAAAGAAAAAAAACTAGCAATAACACTACCACCGGGACAAGAACCAGGCAGTAACAATATCAAAAAAGATGTTTACAAAAAAATGCCTTCAATTTTCTGGGAAAGAATAATTTTCCGTCACCTCTGCAACTAAGCCACAAGTTAAATTCCCACATGATTACGGGTGAGTGGGAAGGGAGGATAAACTGAAACGAAGCATGAAATCTAATTGAATCCGAGTTCGAGTTCCCGAAACCCCGCGGCCAGTTGCCACAGCTTTATTAAAAAGATGCATAATGACAGGTTCGCGTGTTCGGTTCACACTGCCACTTGCCTTTTTTTGTCCGATACGACGATAGATGGCGCTGCGGAACCGCTCAGATTTTTCTCCCTTTTATTGGTATGTTAGAGAAGCGATTTTCAACCTGTTTCGTCCCCTTATTGGAAACAGGAAAAAGTAATATCTAAAATTCTCTGCGGCACACCAAAAGATATTTTATACTTTTTGCCGATCTGTCAAAAAAATGGTATAATGTTGCAAGATTTTCAACAAAAAAATGCTTTGAAAAATCTTTTTATTTATGGTAATTTGGAAAAAAAAACACTCAAAATAATAAAAACGAGGATCTTGAAATTATTTGTGAACACACTTGGTCAAAAGTTTAAAACTAAAACTTTGAAATGAAAATCTTATACAATATAAACCGCTTCACCTTCTGTAAGACACACTAATGTGACGTGTAAGCCTGTTCAAAATCGCTATGTTAGAATAATCGTAAAGATACAAAACTGTCATTTTACCAAAAAGTCTCAACGGTTATTGATAAATCGCTATAAACAGTCTTTATTACATGGTGATATTAACAGTTTCGTTGCATATAAAGGCTAATAACTGCGCTAGCAGGTAGTGAATAAATTTAAGTTACCAAATGTAAGAAACTGACGTTAACGGTTAATTTAAACATTTAGTTATTGCCTGAGTAATCAGTAACTTAAACTTACATTCTTACCAAATTTAGTATTTTTCATTTATTTTTATTAATTTTTGTAATAAGTTTAGCAAATTTTGAAAGTTGCTTTGTAACATTTATATTTTTTATCATTATTACTATTATATTTTTAATATTTTTACTTTTTAACATTATTACTCTTATAATTTTTAACATTTTTACTTTTTAATATTATTACTATTATATTTTTTAACATTTTTTTACTTTTTAACATTTATCTTTTTAACATTTTTTACTTTTTAACATTTATCTTTTTAACATTTTATTTATTATATACTATTTAATATTTTTTTTATTACATACTATTTAACATTTAACATTATAAAACTATTAATATTTACGATTAGAGTTGATAACTATTAATTTCTAATAACACTTCTTTTAACTGTTGAAATAACAGCTTGTCTCTACTTGGTTGCTATGGAGTTCGGGTGGTGTGCTGCTTAATGATACGTCCTTTAATGAACATTTCAATAAGTGTGCTGAGAATTTTGATGAGAAGAAATGAAGTTATATAATCGCTATGTTTTTGACGATATTTCTTCCTATCAAAACTATGGAACATAGAATTCTCAGGATTTGGTTTGTTATTTTATGCTTATCTGTGTTACACAAGGGCTAACTAGACTGGGACCTACTTCATTAAGTGGATTCTAAACCACTACGAGCATTCAAATTAAGGGGCTATTTTCATATCAAATTGTGCGCAAACCTTATAATTTCAAATAACAAATTTGGATGCCAAATTTCAAATTTATTCCTAAATTAAATCTCGGGTACCAAGTTCCAAGTTATTTGATCTAGCCCTTTCTGAATTATGAGAATGAAAAATTTGGGTACAGCTGTATCATACGCTTCGTTTGGTGGTAACGCTCTTGGCGCGTTTTTGGTGCACTTTTAGTATCTAGTTATGGTAGGTGAAGGCAACCCCTCTTTTCCCGATTAAAAAACATGCTTTTCAAAGTTTTTTCCGTTAATTACTTTCCGCTGAAGCTTATTATTTTCTGTTTTGAAAAACGATTTATTTTTTTTTCTAAGAATTATTTCCTTGGCGACATAAAAAGTGCGACAGAAAACGCGCCAAGAGCGTTGCCACCAATCGAGGCGTGTAATGCAACTGTACCCAAATTTGGAGTACCTAGTGTGAAATTAGTTCCCAGATTTTTATTCATATCTTCGGAAGCAATTTTTGTGCATTTTTTTAATAAAGAAACCCAAACACTCTATCTAATGTTTCTTCTTTAAGTTAATTTTGTATGTAACATTAATTATGAAATCAATATCCGATAAAAGGACGAATATCAACCTTCATATATTTCAATGGAAATCGATTCAAGACTTCCTCAGTCATAATGAGGAATTTCAGTGCTTTTCTCTTAGAAGTAAGTCATTTCTATATTTTATTTGGGTTCTTCAATAGCATAATAAAAATTTCCAGCGTGATGAAAACTATTTTGAAAAATATGAATGAAAGTCCAAGAAACTAATTTAACGTTAGGCGCCTAATTTTTCAATACTCACGATCCAGAAACGATAAGATCAAATGAGATGAAAATTAGTATTCGAAGTTCAATTTTGATACAGATTCGAAGTTTGGTATCAAAATTACGGGTAGTCATTAAAAATTATAAAGATTGTGCACTGTTTAATATGAAAACGACCCCTTAAGCAAATTTGAAGTATATAGAATACTTTATAAGTACTATATACTTACTATATAGTATTAGTATATACTATACTTACTAGTATATACTATACTTACTAGTATATACTATACTTAGTACTATATACTATACTTACTAGCATATACTATACTTACTACTATATACTATACTTACTATATACTTACTACTATATACTATACTTACTATATACTTACTGTATATACTATACTTACTATATACTTACTACTATATACTATACTTACTATATACTTACTGTATATACTATACTTACTACTTATACTATACTTACTACTTATACTATACTTACTACTTATACTATACTTACTAGTATATACTATACTTACTACTATATACTTACTAGTATATACTATACTTACCATATACTTACTAGTATATACTATACTTACTAGTATATACTATACTTACTACTATATACTTACTACTATATACTTACTAGTATATACTATACTTACTAGTATATACTATACTTACTACTATATACTATACTTACTATATACTTACTACTATATACTATACTTACTATATACTTACTGTATATACTATACTTACTACTTATACTATACTTACTACTTATACTATACTTACTACTATATACTTACTAGTATATACTATACTTACTACTATATACTTACTAGTATATACTATACTTACTACTATATACTTACTAGTATATACTATACTTACCATATACTTACTAGTATATACTATACTTACTAGTATATACTATACTTACCATATACTTACTAGTATATACTATACTTACTAGTATATACTATACTTACCATATACTTACTAGTATATACTATACTTACCATATACTTACTAGTATATACTATACTTACGGGCCGCGGTGGCCCGGTTGGAAGAGTAACGGACTAGCAACCGAAGGGTTGCGAGTTCGAATCCAGCCAAACACCGTCGTGTACAAAGGGGGCTGGTGCACGTTAAATCTGTCGTGGCCTCAAATGTCCTCACGTTGGCGTGGTGTGGAAGTTTGGAGAGTGGGGTGCCAGCTCAGGTGTTGCCTCGTCATCTGACCGCGGTTCAAAATTACGTGGTGTTGTCCTCGGACTTTCCCTCTGGGATTGATCCCGGACCGTCACCAATAGCCCGTTGTGTTGCTCCAGTGTGACGTTAATTGAAAATACCAAATACCAAATACTATACTTACTACTTTTACTATACTTACTACTATATACTTACTAGTATATACTATACTTACTACTATATACTTACTAGTATATACTATACTTACTACTATATACTTACTAGTATATACTATACTTACTACTATATACTTACTAGTATATACTATACTTACTACTATATACTTACTAGTATATACTATACTTACTACTATATACTTACTAGTATATACTATACTTACCATATACTTACTAGTATATACTATACTTACTACTTTTACTATACTTACTACTATATACTTACTAGTATATATACTATACTTACTACTATATACTTACTAGTATATACTATACTTACTAGTATAAACTTTATAATACTTTTTATTATAGGGCCGCGGTGGCCCGGTTGGAAGAGTAACGAACTAGCAACCGAAGGGTTGCGAGTTCGAATCCAGCCAAACACCGTCGTGTACAAAGGGGGCTGGTGCACGTTAAATCTGTCGTGGCCTCAAATGTCCTCACGTTGGCGTGGTGTGGAAGTTTGGAGAGTGGGGTGCCAGCTCAGGTGTTGCCTCGTCATCTGACCGTGGTTCAAAATTACGTGGTGTTGTCCTCGGATCTTTCCCTTTGGGATTGATCCCGGACCGTCACCAATAGCCCATTGTGTTGCTCCAGTGTGACGTTAATTGAAATACTCCTCCTACTCCTACTACTCCTTTTTATTATAAAGTATGATAGAAGCCTATAGAAAAAATACTTTTTCCTATTTGATGGTACCTATGAATTTCTTCTATGAGCGACGCGTGAATAAAGATGGGTGGTTCTATTTTTTGTACATTATACATTTTGTACATGGCAGTACAATGTCACCATATAATTCACAGAACTACATAAAATAGAAGCATACAGCAAAGAAGCGACTCTTAAGTATGGAAGAACATTCTTAAATGTCACACACTATCTAAAATCTATTTATTGAAGTGTTCGTGTAAAATCTATTTTTTGTCATTGTATAAATAGAAAATTATGTCACAAAAATTATCATAAAATAGTAAATAATGTGCTTTGGATTTGTAGAGTATAATCAAGTACAAACAAAACCTCAAATCTTGACACTTGAGACTAATAATAATTTTATAATGAAACAAACTAGAAACGCTTTTTAAAACTGAAAAACAACTTTTTTCATTCAAGAATTTTTAAATCAAACAATGCGTTTCAAATGTTAATTTACTTATAGAAGAAGTTAAATATTTTTAGCATTGGAGATTTGAAAAATAACTCGAAGGCACTCGAAAATCACTCAAAAAAGCAAGTATATTTACTTAACACACAGGTATTTCATACTCAATCTAATTTGAACGTAAGATCGAATAAAAGGAATACAACGAAAGGAAAGAAATAATAAATCAAAACTGCTCTAGTTTTATCGTCTTTGACACGTGTGTGTGTGTGTGTGAGAAGTCTTTGCTTCAAAACACAGTCGAGTACTTTTTGAAGAAATAGGAGATTTATTGACTCAATTGGAATGAATCATGTTTGTAGTTTTTCAGTTGAGGAACAACAAACGAAGACTAAGGAAAACTTTACATGAAATCATTAGATATATGTTCCCAAATGAGGATGAATTCTCATTTTGAACATTACACATGTTTTATTGATGATTTAAAAAAATTATTGAGATATACAGTAATACCCCGATATATCGTACTTCATGGGTCAAAATCTATTATCAGAAAGGAGTAGTATAACATAGACCAAGAAGCTACTATTTTAGAATTGAGGACATGAGACACTTTGGATTGCGGTAGAGTAGTGGATTAGCAACAAGAGGGTTGCAAGTTCAAACCGATGTTATCAAAGATCGGGGGCTGGGGCACGTTAAATCTGTCATGACCTTAAATATCCTCATGTTGGTGTGGTGTTTAAGTTTGAAGAATGGCGCGCTAGCTCAAGTGTTGACCTCGTCTTCTGACCGTCGTTCAAAATGACGAGGTGTCGTCCTCGGATCTTTCCCTTCGGGATTGATCCCGGAAGTCCCCAATAGCCCATTGTGCTGCTCTAGTGCGACGCTGATTCAACTACCCCCAGACAGCTTCTTGTAAAATTAAAAAAAAGACATAACTTTGCAGGGAGTTCCTGAGCATTGCGAGGGCCGCGGTAGCCCGGTTGGAGGAGTAACGGATTAGCAACCGGTGGGTTGCAAGATCGAATCCAACCAAAGACCTTTGTGTACAAAGGGGGCTGGTGCACGTTAAATCCGTCGTTGCCTCAAATATCCTCACGTTGGCGTGTTGTGGAAGTTCGGAGAGTGGGGCGCCAGCACAGGTGTTGTTCTCGTCATCTGACCGTGGTTCAAAATTACGAGGCGTTGTCCTGGGATCTTTCCCTTTGGGATTGACCCCGGACCGTCACCAATAGCCCGTTGCTTTACTCCAGCGTGACGTTAATTAAAATACCTATCCACCTGAAGTTTGAGACAGTAAAATGGATGATAAGTTAGTTAAATCGTCAACCACATTTGTCTCAGTTCCTTTGTCAGCAGCTACCCTCTGTAGGTGTCTGGATAGGATCAGGAGAGACTCCATCACCTTGTTGTACTTTACGCAGGAGCACTGGAATGAATCTCCATATTTATCAATTCCAGAGTCAGCCTAACTTCCATTGCCTCAAAAATAATCCCTAGAGCAGTTGCAACTTTTTTTGCTAAAGACAAAATAGGCCACATTGTTACCCAGGCCTACTTGTATCGTTTTCACCTGGATGACTCAAAAAAATGCTTTATTTGCCTTCATGAGGAAGAGACTTTGGAGCATATTTTGTTCGACTGCACTGAAGAGTACGTTTTCAGAATTCCCTTAAAGAAAATTTGTGATCCACATTCTATTCTTAATGTTTTGCTTATGTTCATTTTATGTATATTGTGGTTTACAGAAAACATCGTGAAATCGGAGTTAATTCTGTACAGACTGATGTATCAAGATGTAAAGTATAGTGACATAGCAAAAGACTGAAAGACTTGTTTAGTATCAAAACGAAAAAGTACGAATTGTCTATAAATATAAAGCAGAGTTGGCGTCTGTATGTCTCTGTTCTCTACACAAATCTATACCGTTTGACCAATCCACACCAAATTTGGTACACTTATTCTTTGGAACCGTGCTTGTAACGTAGGCTAAATATTAACCCTATTTCTATTTGTCTTGGGTGTGCAGAGGAGTGGAACGTCCCGTCTTCCTGGACAGAGCGCTTGCTAGGGGGAGAGATGACGTTCAGATGTCTGCACAGATCTACAGGAGTCGCCTCTCAAGATGACCTTGGAGATTTTTAGAATCTTAGCATGCGCTGAAAATCGCTCAGTACCATATCGTTTATGTATCTCATCTGTAAATTCTTAAACTGTAACTTTATTATTGGAATGTAAATTTTATGTTAATGTAAGATTATTTTTATAGAAAGTGGGTTTTTTTATCGTCGATATGGTACAGGAGGCTAAAAACGATCCGAAATCCTCATAGGAATAACATTACGTATTTATACGATCAATGTCAGACCAATTCACACTAAATTTGGTACATTCATCCTGTAGAATTCTGCGGGACACATAGGCTGTATATTAACCCCATTCTATTTGTCCTTGGCCTGCAGGTGGGCTAAAAACAATTGGAAATTTCCACAGGAATAATATTGAGTAATATTACGATGAATTATAAACAATTAAACCCGAGCAACGCCGGGTAATTCAGCTAGTACATTAATAAAGGAAACAACTGTTATTCAAAGTTATGTAAAGACTTCACTTTAATCACGGAATCGATGATGAGGCTTTTTAAAATAACACTAAATATGGGATATTATTTTTTGAAAGAAATTTCTTCCCATCTACACGTTCGAGATACCTATATAGTTTTTGCCTACTCAATTGAAGAATGCTGCTTGAAACAAGTACCTTTGGAGTCCCAACTCAAAAAACCGATTTTTCTGCTGTTTGAAAACCAGAAATTCGTATAACAAGAAAGATCGATATATCGAGGATTTACTATCTCTAATTTTATGTTGCTCCTTTTTACTTTGAAAGAGCAAGCATCAGATTATTTTAAAACAGTATTGTTCTCATATGGGAAAATTCTATTTCTGACTGGTTATTTGACAGCTAAAAATAGAATGCGAGAACGCAAATTAGAGTTTCAGAGTAATTGTCATAAGATCATTTCAAGATACCAAAATAGCAGATATTTGCTTCTGCCCCTCTAATACAGGAAAAATTCTAAATTTAGAAACTCTGATTATATTTTAGCTTTTTGTTTCGAAACATAAGTTCAAATGTAATACAATTCTTGTTCCAAAAATAAATTGGTATTAAAAATTGGATGAAAGCGATGGTTATATCTAAATAATCAAACAGCTAATGAGAATTTTCAGTAAATATTTTTATTGTATTTTTTCGATTAATCCAGAGGGAAAATGTTTTCAAGGTATATATAAATTTATTTGTTAATTATCCTTCGTGACTTGGGTTGAATTAATTCAATGCAGATTGACGAGTGATTCGAATAATTTCATCGCTTTTTCATAGAAAAACATAACTATCATTAACATGTAAAATAATTTTAATAACTTCATTTTCAGTGTTTTAAATATTACCACAATTTCCTTGGGGCTGACAGTTGTATCAAAAACGCACTAGAGCAACACAATGTGCTATTGTCGACGGTTCAGAATCAATACTGAAGGGAAAGATTCGAGGACATCTCGTATTTTTGAACCACAGTCAGATGACGAGGCAACATCTGAGCTAACACCGCACTCATCGAACTTCCACTCCACGCCAGCGTGAAGACATTTGAGGCTACGACAGATTTAACGTGCACCAGCCCCACGTGCACGACTGTCTGGTTGGATTGAGTTTGAAACTCACAACCCTATGGTTGCCAATCTGCTGCTCTTCCAACCGGGCTTCCCCCTCAAATCCCTTGAATTTCTTGGGATGCAAATATCTCAAATCATATCAAAATATACCAAATGGATTATATCCAAGCATATAATCCATTATACTTGTAATACTGAATTCCACTTGTTTTCAGAAGTGGTTATTAAAATAATTTTGATACGATATTCTTATCATTAACACAAACATATACAGAGGCTGTTCGGACATTTTTTGAACGATTTTGATGAGCCGTAAAAGAATTGTATGCTACGAAAGAATTTTATTTTCACAGCAGTTAAATAGTTAAAGTATAACTTATCGTCTGCTAACTCAGAGTTTTGTTTACTTTCAAAATGGCACTTTAAAATAAGCAATGGATGGAAGGCTGTTTCCTCTCTTTCCGAAGAGAATTATGCTTATTCAGTTATTCAAAAACGCTGTAAAAGTCATGGTTTTTCGATATCTAAAGGTACGATAAGTAATATTATTAATGAGAAAGGAAAAAACGTAAAAGTGGAAAATACTTCCAAAAAAGAAAAAAATGTTGGGAATATTTGTAAGGTAAGATCTTTAATTTTAAAAGAGAATCCGCCAAGTCAAAGGACTATAGCAAAGTGAACGTGAGAACTTTCTCTAAGAGATTTATGATTGCTGCCGGTTTTGCATATAATGGAAAATTAAAAGCAAAAAGGGGAAAAATGTAAAAATCAACTCCCACATATTATCAAGACCCTATTTTATCCCCAATATTCAAAAAAGAAATACCATATCTTTACCCACAGTGCCAACAATCTGCATCAGGGTAAAGCAAGCAGCCACACATCTAAATCGACTATTAAATTCTTGGAAAAAATGGAACAAGAAACTGGTATCAAGTCAATACCCTTTACTGATATTCCTGCTAAATCTCCAGATGTTTCACCCATGGACTTTTGTGCTTTTGGACTTTTAAAAAGGGCATTATCGAAACGTCGACCGAAAACCATTCAAGTACAGTAAAACTGTGGAACAAGAATGAGACAAAATACCACTGTCGATACTACAAAAGTCATTATTATCATGGAAATTAGGGTGCAGAAAGATAGTTAACAAGAAGGGCTATCAAATGGAATATTTAAAACACAAAAATTTCATGTAAAAAATTGAGCTTCAGTCCATTAAAATCGTTCAAAAAATGTCCGAACAGCCTCTGTACAACATATCGCAAAGGTTCGTAAAAACCAATGTACTAAAAGGGGTTTGTACGGAAAGGAAAAGGTGGAGGATTTGAGGAGGGCATTGCACAAAATTTGGTTAAACATTTCACAGAAAAAGGATGTAACGCGTCCTGTACTTCGAGTGTTAGAAAAAAATTGTATTTAAATCAGTAAAAATTCGGGGTACAGATGTATCTAGCGCCTCGTCTGGTGGCAATGCTCGTGGCTCGTTTTGTGGCGAACTTTTAGCAGTGAGTTATGGAAGGTGAAGGTAACCCATCTTTATTAGGGTTATTTCCGTTTTTATGGCAACTTCGGCAAGCAGAAAGATTTAAAGATGTTATATTTATAGATAAAAAAGATTTTTCTAAGATTTCTTTCTTTGGTGACATAAGAATGCGCCAAGAGCGTTGCCACCAGACGAGGCGTTAGATACATCTGTATCGGGAAGACTTCGTATATCAAGTCTTACCAATTCAACTACTAGTTGGGACAAGATTATTTTACTTCTGTTTTCTCTCTTGAATTCTTCAAAATGCATCTATGTTGCGATATCACATGCTAATTGCATAATTAAATTTGGATTCTAAAATAGCATAAAAGAGAAACATTACGTAGATTTCGCTTGTGTTCTTAACTTAATTTGTGTCCGTAACTTAATAAAAATATCAGCTTGATAAGATTATTTCGGAAGGTATGAATAAAAGTAAGGGAAACTAATTTCATATTAGGTGCTCGAAATTTTCCAGGCTCCTAAACAAGAAACGGCTGGAAAGGCTTAATTAAAAAATTGGTAGGCTGTGTCAAGGACACAAAACGTAGTTTTGGCGTGATCAGTCGGGCTTGATGTTGGATTGTGGAATGAATGAATCAGACAGCAAATTTAAAGATTGTTTATCGCGAATATTCAACAATTAATTTACTGTTTGAATGATTAAAATGCAGTTTGATATTAATATCAAAGGATAATTTGATTAAAAGTCTGTGGTTGTAGAGTAGTTAGGTAGCTTTCGTACGAAACCACTTACTCAATCCCAAGTTACACTGGCCCAAAGTTCGCCCAGCCCTGTGAATTTTGACATATTGCGAACCCCCTCCCTGCGCACTCGGTCCAAAGGTCATGTCAGGTACAGACATCCTTTGTCTGCACGACGCCATATATATATATATATATATATATATATATATATATATATATATATATACATATATATGTCAAGACTGAATCGTTTCGCCTTTCCCCATTCGTCTTAGAACACTCAACCATATTCGTATTCCGAAAGCGATGTTCTGATTGGTTGGAGTTCCGTGCGTTCTGGTCGCGATGGAAACACTCAAAGCAGAGCGGGAAAATAATTCATTCTAACGGGAGAACATGGAAATTTTCGGATGGGTCAAGACCTGTGTGGCTGATCGTGCATCTTAAGAACGGGAGACCTTAGTGGCTCATTATTAATCCTCTGTGGATAAAAATTGTTACTTTTTCTGAATGTGGACTTCTGAACATCAATGCTAAATTATATATTTTCGTAATAAATGTTGTGTTAGTAAAAAGTAGAACTGTTCCTGTTCTATCCCACTACTTCTGATAAATTTGGGGGCTCGGCCAAGGATCAACCGGAGTGAAGTGAAATCGGATTACAACATCCTGGAGTCATCATCACAAGGATCAACCGGAGTGAAATGAAATCGGATTACAACATTCTGGAGTCATCATCACAAGGATCAACCGGAGTGAAGTGAAATCGGATTACAACATCCTGGAGTTATCATCACAGGGATCAACCGGAGTGAAGTGAAATTGGATTACAACATCCTGGAGTCATCACAAACTGTGAGTACATTTTGCTCATTTTTCATAAAACGATGTCATATTTTGGTAAAGCAAGAAAGGACGATATTTGCCGTCTAGCAACGGAATTAGATTTAGAAATTCCTTTAAACGCAACAATAACGAAATTAAAGACGATAGTGACGAAACACAAAGATTACGATGAGGAGTATACGAAAACACTTCTGGATACAATAATAAGTGACAGAGTCGAAAAAGAATTGCGTCAATTAGAAAAGGAAAAAGAATTGCGTCAATTAGAAAAAGAAAAAGAATTGCGTCAATTAGAAAAAGAAAGAGAATTGCGTCAATTAGAAAAAGAAAGAGAATTGCGCGAATTCGAATTAGAGAAATTGAAACTGCAAAATGCGACAACAATAGTTCGGGAAAATCGCATGACAGAATCAAACATTGCATGGGATAGAGGAAAGGAACTATCGAAGATAATAAAAAGTTTTGATTCGAATGAATCTAACGATATAAGTACATACTTAGCGCTGTTCGAGAGACAAGCGACGAAGATCAAAATCGAAAAAGAAGAGTTCGTAACACATTTACTGGGTTTATTACCCTTAGAGATAGCACAAATAATAACCCGCGAACCGGAAGAAAAATCGAACGACTACGAATACGTCAAAGAAATTTTACTTAAAAGATTTAAACTAACGTCTGAGCAATTTAAACAAAAATTTCTAAATCATAAAAAGGAAAGTACAGCCACTTGGCGAGATTTTGCGTTCGAGATAAGCCATTATTTTGAGGAATGGATAAGAGGACTCAAAATAACAAATTTTGACGAGCTCAAGGAACTAATCGTATCTGAGCAGATAAAACGTAGAGCGCCGTTCGAAATCAAAACACATTTCATAGATGATTGGCATCAATTAAAAAGCGCAGAAGTCATAGTGAAAAAATTAGAGGAATACGAGAGCGCGAGGTTGCAATTAGGAAAGGGTGAGATGCGGAATGTAAATAAATTCAGAAAAAATGTTTCGCAAGATGGAACCCGAGATAAAGGTGAACCGTCGAACTTTCGTGCTTACCAGAATAGTAGAAATGTTGATAATTATAACAAAACTGTTGGTTATAGTACAAATGTCAATAAGTATGGTAATAAGGTTGATTATGATATATCAAGTAGAGATCCATATAGTAGTAATAAAATTAAATGTTATGCATGTGGAAATTATGGGCATAAGAGCAATGCTTGTACATATAATTTTAAAGGTGAAATGCGAATGTGAGTAAAACTGTAAATCAAATATATGTTGTAACGCCAAAAAAAATTGAAAAGTGTATTTATATTGAAAAATGTTATACTAGTGCTGTAATAGACACTGGATCTGAAGTAACTCTAATTAGTGAAAAATGTTATCATAAAATAGGATCTCCTATATTGAATGGTAGCAAGATATATGTAAATGGAATAAGTCAACACAGAATAAGTACCGATGGGTTTTTCCGTGCAGAAATTATTATTGATAATATTTCTTTATGTGCTGATGTGCATGTCGTTAAAAATTTACAATTTGAAGCAATAGTAGGTATGGATGTATTAACAAGGGTAAAGTTTGCATTTTCTGAGGGAACATTAAACGTTACCGATATGGACATAAAAAGAACCATCTCGATTTGATGCAATTGGCAATAATGGGAACGAAATAAAAAACAAAGCGTCAGCAATTCCAGGCGTTACTATAAATAACGGGGAAAGAGTACGCATGAGTACCCCTCCACTCCCCCACATCAACTTTGAAGTAAAAGAGGCGAAAGAAAATGACTCATCAGCAGATGCCTTTGTATACACTTTAGGCGCCATAGAGTTGGATATGTCTAGCGAAGAGGTAGATCTCTCCCACGTACCTAATCCTCGTTTACGGGAAAGGATTAGTCAAAGTAGTAGTACAAGTAGTCTTCCGTCTGCTTCTGAAACAGATTCTACATATAATTATCCTGCTTCATTTCGTGAGCGTGGTGGAATTCGTCTTAGTCCATCAAACTCATCTTCCAGGATTCTTAATAGTGCTGACGTAGGGGCAAATAATTTTGCTACAATACGGACTACATCTATTGTCACACGGCAAATTAAAGAACATGAGCAAGAAAACCATATGCATGAGCAAATGTCTGGTTATAAGTGTATGCGGCGGTGTCAGCACCAAAAGGCTCTTACCCGGCTTGAAGCTAAATGTAAGCAAGAAATGGAAGGACATAAACAAAAATTAGATAAACAATATGAAAATATACTTCAGCAATCTAGCAAAGAATTAGAAAAATTGCAAATGAGACATCAGCAAGATTTAGAAAGGAAGCTGTTACAATATTACCAAATGGAGCAAAATTTATTGCGCGATGAACTGATTAAAAGGCAGTCCCAATTGGAGCAAGCCCATTCAATGTTGCTTCATCATCATGATACGACACGAGAGTCGGAATATCGTCAACAAAGAACTGTCCACCAGTTGAGGGAAGAACATGTTCGAAAACAACATCAGACTGAGCTTGCAAATCAGCAAGAGTACAATTCTAGAAGAGAGAGCGAGCTTCGAAAGAAACATGTAAAATACAAACTAGGCAGTACAAAGCATGGGAAAATCAGATTTAACTACTACACCTAAGGAAGAATAAAAATTAGTTATTAAGAAATTAAAAGGAAAATAGATACTTTTGGTTTTTTTATTTTTCAGATCTCATGATAGACGCCTGTATGAGAACGGTGATGTTCGGGTCGAACATCGTCAGGATGGACAAGTGTCAAGACTGAATCGTTTCGCCTTTCCCCATTCGTCTTAGAACACTCAACCATATTCGTATTCCGAGAGCGATGTTCTGATTGGTTGGAGTTCCGTGCGTTCTGGTCGCGATGGAAACACTCAAAGCAGAGCGGGAAAATAATTCATTCTAACGGGAGAACATGGAAATTTTCGGATAGGTCAAGACCTGTGTGGCTGATCGTGCATCTTAAGAACGGGAGACCTTAGTGGCTCATTATTAATCCTCTGTGGATAAAAATTGTTACTTTTTCTGAATGTGGACTTCTGAACATCAATGCTAAATTATATATTTTCGTAATAAATGTTGTGTTAGTAAAAAGTAGAACTGTTCCTGTTCTATCCCACTACTTCTGATATATATATACATATATATATATATATATATATATATATATTATATATATATATGTCATAATAACAGAAAATATAAGCCTGAAGTCGTGACGAGAGGGGAAAGTGTGGTGTAAGGTAACAGGAGAGAATGATCTATTTGTATTGAATATAATGTAGGTACCACAAATGGAGAGGCAGAAACTACTCTATAACAATTTTTTATTACTTTAATAGTCAAGTAGTAACATAAGGCGTGGAGGTTGTTGAGGGTTTGGAGTTTTTAACGGCTCTGAGGGTTCCTCAGCCCAAGAGGCTCGTGAAAGAATGAATAGTTTTCGGTGAATGTCAGCATTCACATAGTCGCTTGGTGTCTGACATATTTGCTAAATATCATTATTTCTCACACTTACACCGGTAAATGTCGACATTCAGCATGCACTGATGGTGAATGGTGAATAAAAATATTTTTGTTACGTTAAGACAAATATGCAACTTTTTAAATCATACTTTATTAAAACATATTATGATATATGTCAAAATAGGAGAAAGCTTAAGCAACAGCACATATAAATAAACTGTTGAACCTAAAACGAACAGTACATTCTAAATGAGAAAAGAAAATAATACCAATAATAAACTTACACATAAATTATGTGATTAACGTTATACAATCTTATTTATTGCAACAACGTAAACTGAAGGCGGAAAGGCCTCTCTGGCTGTGGCCTTCTCGGCTTCTCGTTTCAACCCCCCACCAGAGCTTATCTGTGCTTGTCGACATACACCAGCGATGGTCCGAATGTATAAGAATATAACCAAATATTCGGTCTTTCACCGACGTATTTGGTATGTGTCGACATTCACCGGAGAATATTGACATTCTCTAATCTCGGTCTTTCACGGTAACATATGTATGTCAAAAATCGAGTGATGTCAACGCTGTTCGGAGATAGGCTATTTAAACTCGAGTATTATCAATTATTTCGATCCTGGTTATGGTGGACGTTTTGTTTCCCGGTGACTAATATCCTGTCGACTGATTTTATCATCTTGATTTTCATCTTCAAAACTTTTGGAAGTTTCAGACCAGTGTTACCGAAGTGGGTGTTACCGCTCCTCTTAATCTTGGAGGGCAATGCTGGCCCCAGAAAAAATCGGGGAGCTCTGATATGTAAAACGGGGAATACGAAGATGCTAAAAAATTGTCTCCTAAAAATGTTATAAGTAAATCCTTGTCACTTGACCATGCAGGCATCCTAACTACAGTGACGCATTGTAGCAGGAATTATGCGTTGCGAAACGGAAGTCACAATTTATCGATCTGAAAACAAGACGACAGGTCGTGACTAGGGAGTGTTAGAATTTATATGAGTATTTACACGCACTGCCGACTTAAATTTTCGATTTGATTTGCGTCATCCTGTTTTCAAGTTGGCGTGGTGGGGAAGTTTGGAGAGTGGAAGGCCAGCTCAGGTGTTGCATCCTCATCTGACCGTTGTTCAAGATGACGAGGTGTTGTCCTCGGTACTCTTCCGTCGGGACTGATTCTGGACCGTCACAAATAGCCCGTTGTGCATCTCTAGTGCGACGTTAATTCTACTACCTACCTATCTATGCACCCGTCATTCCGCTTAGTTGAACGGAGATTTAATTTAGTAACAAGTCTTTTAACTAAAAAGAGGAATCAACTGCAAATAGTTAACCGTGGAGATTTAAGGATGTTGCTGACGAAAATATAAAACCTAATGTGGACAAATTGGCGCAGTATACCAGGTACTCATCCTTCTCAATAGAGATTATTTTTAATTTTACTGATTGGATTGATGCTAATGAGTAACTATAATGAGAAATTTAGTGTGATTATTTGCAATTTATTTAATTTTAATGTCATTCTAATAAATAGCTGTATAAGTTGAGCTCCAAGTTGTTTTATTTTCATCTAATGAATAGCCCGGACGATAGATCACGTTGGCGTGGTGTGGAAGTTTGGAGAGTGAGCTCAGGTGCGACCTCGTCATCTGACCGTGGTTCAAAATTACGTGGTGTCGTCCTCGGATCTTTCGGATCGATCTTAAACCGTCGCCAATAGCCCGTTGCGTTTCTAAAGTGCAACGTTAATTCAACTACCCCAACTAATGAAATTCTAAAACTGCACACGCTGCTACATAAGTATTTGATTATAAAATTACAGGCGCAGCTACACTCGCATTTTATTATTAGTTTTACAGAGGCGGAGAATCGAAAAGGGAGTGATGAGACGAAAAGTTCGCGAAACTATGGATTACAGCCATATCATTTATTATGTAAAAGGATGAAAATCACAATTGGATGACTCGCAGTTTAGTGTTACAAGATTACAATTCTCTTCTCGTACGAGATAATCCCATTCGTCTCCAAACCACAATCCAATATCCTCAGAACATCTTGTAAAGAAGAAAGACAAACGGAGCATAAGCACTTCCTTTTTTGCGAACATTGATACAAATCCTTTGTTTCATAATCCCCTTACGTTTCATCGCTCTTGTCAGGATGGAAGTGGAGCAGTCTGAGTCGGATAATGTGATCGGCTGGGGAGTCTGACTCTAGGTGGATGAGTCACGTAGGCTTTAATGAGCTCTCATTAAAGAGTTTCCCTTTGAGTTGAGTAATTGCGCCTCTTTGGCTGAGTACGCGGGGTAGATTTATTTAGAAGTTCCCAGAGGATGGGATGTAACGCAGTGTATTTTGAGACTGGACGAGGAAGTATGTGTGCATTTATTTTCAAATACGATACAGAAAACAAGATGATTTGATTTTAAACACTCTTAACCCCGCAAGGGTTTCGCCGAGATATTTCTCTCATCAGCATCTGACCAATTTCGCTAATGACCGGGTAACTGGGCATCAAGATGTTTCCGATTTTTTTGATGACGAGATCAAGATTTGGTCAATTTTCTTCTAATGACGAGATAGTTCTGCTAATGGTTTTGCAAATGAAGAGATAAAGATCTGGTCAATTTTCTTCTAATTACGAGATAGTTCTGCTAATGGTTTTGCAAATGACGAGATAAAGATCTGATCGATTTTCTTGTAATGATGAGATAGTTCTGCTAATGGTTTTGCAAATGACGAGATAAAGATCTGATCAATTTTCTTCTAATGACGAGAGAGTTCTGCTAATGGTTTTGCAAATGAAGAGATAAAGATCTGGTCAATTTTCTTCTAATTACGAGATAGTTCTGCTAATGGTTTTGCAAATGACGAAATAAAGATGTGATCAATTTTCTTCTAATGACGAGATAGTTCTGCTAATGGTTTTGCAAATGAAGAGATAAAGATCTGATCGATTTTCTTGTAATGATGAGATAGTTCTGCTATGGTTTTGCAAATGACGAGATAAAGATCTGATCAATTTTCTTCTAATGACGAGAGAGTTCTGCTAATGGTTTTGCAAGTGACGAGATAAAGATCTGATCAATTTTCTTATAATCACGAGTTGTGTCGTCCATCAAGTTCTGCTAATGGTTTTGTTAATAACGAGATATCTCGTCATTAAGATTTCACCGATTTTTTTATGACTAGATCAAGACCTGGTCAATTTTCTTGTTTTGACGAGATATCTCGTCAATCAAATTTTGCTAACAGTTTTTGTACTGACGAGATATCTATTCATCAAGATGTTGCAAATTTTTTGATAACGAGATCAAGATCTGGTTAATTTTCTTCCAAAGACGAGATATCTCGTCCATCAAGTTTTGCTAATTAGATACCTCGTCGAGACAACCACCAGGAGGATTAAAGTGTGATTTTATTTAGTTTATTCATTAAAATGGAACAAGAGTTGCCAATATTGCATATTGAAATATTCGAAGTATAATTAATAGCCCAAACAGTGGCCGATCTGCTAAGAGCGTCGTTTTGAATACACTAGTAGACTGATTGGATTTGTTAATATTTATTTATTCATACTGTAAAACAGATTACTCCAGTTATATGACAGCGAAAAAGACCGAAAGCGCAGATCATGCAACATGAGAGAAAGAATAGAGCAAGTATGCAGTATGAACTCTACATCATATATATATAAACACAAAACTCAAATTAAATAGAGCGATACTGACGTTTAATAGAAAAAACCCCGATCGAAACTATCACAGAGGGAAAAGTCAAAATCTCAGTTATCAAACGCTATAATAAAATTACTAAAATGAATTAAATCGTCAAAAAACATTAAGGAGGTAAACTGTTAAGCGTTCTGACAAATTGGTAGATTTTTCAAATAATTTTTGCTGGAAAATTTTTTATTGCGAGTATGAATCTTTATCTCATTACTACAATCAAAGATATGTATGTAGGTAGGTATTTCATTAACGTCGCACCGGAGCAACATAACGGGCTATTGGCGACGGTCCGGGATCAAACCAGAAGGGAAAGATCTGAGGAAAACACCACGTAATTTTGAACCACGGTCAGATGGCGACTAAAATCTAATTATCAATCAAATCATTTATAAATAAAACAAAAAGCTGTGGATCCAAAATATTAAAAGTTATTATTAATATTTTAATTTTTATAACATTTATCTAAAATTTCGTTCATACGAAAATGAATTATAATTCAATGTATATAATTTAAAATATTTTCTATTTAAATCAAATATGTCATAAAGTACATAACACTGAAATTGAACTGATTTGTTTTTGACGAACGGCAACGACGGATATATACAATATAGAATCAACCGCTACGGGATTCATTCACTAATTTTGCTGATTCGTTTAAATGCATTTAATTTGAGCTATGGAGCAGCATAATGTTACTAAAACTACACGGAAGAATTCGCCGCTCTAATGGTATACTTCAGTAGTTTGAGGAACAAGGAAATAAGAATAATAAGATGTATAAAACTGCGTAGAAAAGAAAAAAATTGAGCGTATCCCGAAATACGCTTAAGATGTATGTTTATGTTACAGGTAAAGTTTGAAATCCGGCATTCTATAGAATAACTAGGCATTTTATAGAATGCCGAAAACTGGCCGGCAATGTTATGAAACGATTAATATTTCACACATTTCCTAGGCATTCTATGGAATGCCAAATTACAAACCGGCAATGTATGAAATACATCTCCGATTCTTTTCGAATATTACGTGGCAAGGCACGTGACTTTTTATTCTCCGCTCAGGCTCAGAATTTGCCATTTGCATTTTGCACTTTCTTCGGGAGTGTCAAAATACGCGATTTTACTTAAATTTGCTCAACAAAAAATTAGTTTTATACTGTGCTGTATGAAAATGGAAGAGCAAGATACAGTTTTGGAGAAGGAGTCACAGTCAATAGACATGCAACGACGATTCGAAGATGAACTGTCTAACTTCGAGTTAATGCTGCAAAAAACAGGTTGTTCCTAACCGAAACTACTTACCAGAAGTTAATAAATGATGTAAAAAAAGCCATAATGACTAATAAGAAGGAACCACGGGACTATTGGTTGCTGAATCGTTATGAAGTGTTGTTTGTGGAAAACAAAAGTAAATTCATTTATCCTGTTAAAGAAGGCATCAGTACTATACAGTATTACGTCACGGACACTGAGTTATTTCACGTACTTCATGAAACTCATTTGGCTATTGCCACACGGAGGACGTGATAGAATGTTGAAAGAACTTTCAACCAAATACAAAAACGTTACACGTTTTTAAATAATAGCCTTATCATGAGCTTTTTTTCATACTTTGCCTAAATAGCATTTGTCATTCTATAGAATGCCTAGGTATTATATACAATGCCTAGGGAAAGTATATAATAATTCTGGATTTCATACTTTGCTTAAAAATGCCGGACATTCTTTAAAATGCCTAGGTATTCTATACAATGCCGGCGTTTCAAACTTTGCCGGTAGCATATGTACTAGTGGATATGCTGGATGGATATTCTCGTCAAATCACGAAAATTGACGAGAATATCCATTTTGCTTTTAATGCTTCAAAATATTTCCCAATTTCTGAGCTTTTAAGCGATACCAATACCTTGTAAATATTTGGAATACTTTTCTAGTTACAAGGGTTATTCATTAAGTACTGTCACCACTACAAACATATTTCCAAAACTTTAAACTCAATTTCTGACGAACTGTACTTTTGCAATACAATGATTTCTTCAAACAGATAACTCACAACAATGAATTTATCTATTATAATTATTTTTGTATCATTATAATCTATGCAATACAGTGGATGTTCTGAACCTCAATCAGAGTTTTTAGTTAAGAAATGAATTTTTAGTTGATTTTTAAATGTTAAAATTCCTGAAACAATCTTGATTTTTTAGACTTCTTTAGTGAAAACAATTGTATAAAATAACCTATTCCTTCTAGCAACTTGATTGAGGGTAAAAACATGAAGAATAATATTAGGAATAATTTCCAACAGGAATTGTCTTTCTGAACATATTAGAATTTGAGATACACTGTTCAAAAACATGCTAATAAGCTGATTATATCTAAATTAGATAATTAATAAATACACTGCTGGCCACCGTAAATGCAACACCCTGAAGGAAGCATGCAAATAATATGAAATTTACAACATGCATTAGCGGAGGTGAGATATGCAAATGATTAGAATTTCAGCGCAGACGCACATCACGCGCGCCTGTGGCGCCACTTCAAAGCGCTATTTAAGGCTTGGAGATTTCGACGATTTCAAGTACGGCAATTGTGTTTTTCTTGTGGTTTTTTCAAAAAAACGATCAATTATGCCTCGTAGAAAACAGCGATCATCTTTTGATCAAGTATCCGAGTTCGACAGAGGAAGGATAGTGGCCTACCGAGATTGTGGATTATCTTTCAGGGAAATCGGTAGTCGTGTTGGACGAAACCAAACAACTGTAATGCGGATATGTGATCGTTGGATGCAGGAGGGTACGACGGACCGACGTGTTCGATCGTATCCACCTCAGTGCACCACTTCACGTGATGACAGGCATATTGTGCGTATGGCAGTGACGGATCGCTCAGCCACATCACGAACCATAGCACAGCACATTCAGTCTGTACCGCATCATCCAGTGTATGCGCGTACCATTCGACGCCGTTTACAGCAGAGTGGTCTGTCCGCAAGACGTCCATTGCTTCGTCTACCCTTGACGCAGAACCACAGACGTTTCCGCCGCCAATGGTACGATGAAAGAAGGATGTGGACGGCAGAATGGAATGAAATTGTCTTTACTGACGAGTCACGCTTCTGTCTGCAACACCACGATGGTCGGATTCGAGTCTGGAGACACCGTGGAGAGAGGATGCTGAACAGCTGCGTTATACACCGCCACACTGGTCCTGCACCGGGTATTATGGCATGGGGCGGTATTGGATATCACTCTCGCACTCCTCTAGTACGCATTGCCGGTACTTTAAACAGCCAGCGCTACATCTCCGAGGTGTTGGAGCCAGTTGTCCTTCCTTACCTTCAGGGCTTGCCCACAGCCATATTTCAACAGGATAATGGGCGACCACACGTGGCACGCATTGTCCAAGGGTTCTTCGTCAATCGCCAGATTGAATTGCTTCCCTGGCCAGCTTGCTCTCCGGATCTTTCGCCGATAGAAAACATGTGGTCCATGGTTGCTCAACGATTGACCCAGAATACATCCCCAGCTGCCACACCAGATCAACTTTGGCAACGTGTGGAAGCTGCTTGGTCTGCTGTACCCCAAGAACACATCCAAAGTCTCTTTGAATCAATGCCGAGGCGTGTGGCAGCGGTGATCTCCAACAATGGCGGCTACTCTGGCTACTGATTTTGGCAGGAACCACACTTCACAGAAGTCTATAAATTTAATCATTTGATACTTGGTCAACATGTTATCTACAAAATAAATTTTGTTGTGATATCTCTTGTCTTTCTTGGTGTTGCAATTTGGGTGGCCAGCAGTGTAGCTTAATCTTTTTTCTCACTGAAATGATTTTCAGCATTAATGACTTGTTGGAAAAAACTGGATTTTTAAAGTCAAAATTAAAAAAAAAATTCTAGTGTGTACGTACACCTTAAACGTCACCAAATCTCTTTTACAAATTCATGCTATGTAATTGTTCAACAGCTAATTGTGGTACAAGACCTTGGTGTGTTTCTTGTATGCACTATATTGGAAATTAAAATTAACACCATTAAAGTATGAAATGCTACTATTAACATTTTGATCAATTTTATTAATTTGGTGGAACGCATTTCGCTGCTGATTGTGTTACATAAATGGATTTAAATAAGGAATAGAATGAGAGTACTGATACTGTCTTATATAGTAGCAATAAGGAGACATAACCAATTAAAAAGACTTTTAGCGCATATGCTATGTGAGTGTTTGTTAGTTTTCATATAAAATCTAGTGTGTTATAGCAAAAAACGGTACAAGACAAAAAAACAAAATTTCCACTAAACAGTTTTATTGAATGCATCTTTTTACATATCCGTTATAAATCAATTTAATCATTTCAACCAGAATTTATATCTATGCTTTTGTTCGTAGTTGACATACTAATTCGATCCAATGAAAGATAATGTTTTTACGATTACCCGTTTGCTCATCTCAATTTGAACAATTTTTTACTGTTTTGCCCAATCACGCTAGAAATTATTTCAATTGAGATGAAATGAAAAATGAGAGACTATTGAGAAAAAAGGAAACGAAATTAAGGAATAAGATGGAGTGAATAAATATAGGATTCCAGACGACAGGGGGTCAACTGGTGAACCTCCCCCTTACAGTTTTATGAAGCAGTTAAGTTTTTGATGCATAAAACAGACTGCAGAAAAAGTTCGGCGACCTCAATAATCTGACACCAACCAGCACCACTTTTCTCTACCGCCATCACTGCAGACTCGGCGGGCGCGTTTCTCATGTCACGCCCCCCGTACCGGAAACAACAAACGATATTCAAACAAAGCATCCCGTAAGTGGCAACAGAGACGTTGCCGGAAACGGAAGCCCACGAGAGTTCGATACGCCGGACGATCGATACGTTTTCGTTAAACGGAGCACGGACCCCAAAGTCGAGGCAGGACTCTGAACGTGTTTTTCTGGCTCCTTGCCAAGATTCGAGCTCTAGGGGGTTGGAGAAGGGGCCGTTTTATTGCTTAATGACAGGGCAGACTTTTTTTACCCCTCCGGTTATTTATTCCGGGTTACCTTAACGATTCAGGGGAAAATTAAATGTGATAGTAAATAGATTTTTAGTTGGGAAATCGCTTTAAAAATCTCCTGGCTTCAATCGCTTCCTGGTTATCAGTCGCGAAGGGATGTTAAAGATCGAATGGGGTTGTGAAGGAGGATGTCTGTTTTTGTTGTGCCTTGCAGGCCGAGAGCGAATAGGTTGGTTGGTTTTTAGCTTTTATGGCTCAAGAGCCATATTTGATCATGCTGCGCCAGACACAAGACAGACAATATCAAGTAATGGACATATACACGCACACAACGAAAGCTTTTACTTATTCAGAAGAGAGAAATATATCCGCTGAGCCATGACTGCTCCGAGAGCGAGTAGGGATTGTTATAAAATTATTCTTATGAAAGGGATTTATTTCCAGTGCTAACAAACAAACCAGGACAGAACGCGAAGATTTTGCTTCTGCTGTACATATGTTCTTGCATGATACATATCGAAGGTTACCTTAAAATGCAGTTTATCGACGTTTTGGAAACGTTTGGCATTTAATCTAATACTGACCAGTCAACTGTCGTCTGTCGATTTGGCATTCATTTCTTTTTGGAATTCGTATTGTTTTTAGAGTTATGAGTTGTGTCAAATGCTTGTGCGAGAAGGATTTTTAGTACAGTGTAAGCAAAACCAGATAGAAGACGAAGATTTTACTTCGATCGTCCAAATGCTTTTTGCACGACAAACATAGGGATTACCTTGGAATATAGTTTATAGCCGTTTTGATGTTTAATCTAATTGGAATAGACCAATCAACGATCGTGTATCAATTCGGAATTCATTCTATTTAATTTTTAATGGCAAAGTACTGAAATCGTATTGGAAAAACAAGACAAGTGACGTTACGTTCGGAATACGTAACGAAAACACGTTCCACCACGAAAACACTACCAACACCTACATTTAGTTTGACACAAAAACCTATCAGAGAGGGGAGTGTAGTATATGGATGTTACGCGAGTGGAACGTTAAAAATTGTAGCAATGGAGGAGGGTGTGACGTAGCGAAATGAATTTAAGTTTTGGCGACAGGATTTAGGCCTAGAAACAGATTTTAAACAAATAAATAATTAATAAAATTAAATTTATTTACATAGTTTGAACAACTTAAGGCAGAATTCGAGGCTAAATGAAAGTTAAAACTAAATGGTTTCAGTCTCGTGGTTCCATCGGAGCAGACAAGCTCAAAATTTTAAAACTTCAATGGATATACCTGTTGAGGGGTCAGGAATCCTGGTCACAGATCCTCCAGTTACTCGTCAACCCTCTAAGGGCTTCTACGAAATATCTCATCCACGATCTGGTCAGTTTTGCTACTGACGAGATATCTTCTCCTTCTGCCCTATTACTCCTAGGGGAATGAAGATACAAGTAGGAAAAATAAATTGTCCCTTGCCCAGAACGGGTGATAGTTTGGAACAGGTTTCTGTAGCAGAGTTCTTACTACAGCCACAGTCTGCTATTCAAATATATGGGATATGTCGTTAAAAGTGGACTGCAGATTTTATTTAGTTTAATTAATTTATGTATATACATTATTTACAATTTGAATGGTAATTATATATATATATATATATATATATATATATATATATATATATATATATATATATATATATATATATATATATATATATATATATATATATATATATATATATATATATAAACATATGTTACGGTGAAAGACCAAAATCTGGAGGATGTCGACATTCACCATGCACTAATGGTGAATGTTGAACATGTCGGAGATTTATATTTTCTTCTCCGTATTTCAGTCGCGATAAAACGTCACAAGGGTGACGTAACTTTTTAGCCTCTCTTTCTGAGAGGAGTGACCAAGAACTTAAAACAAACAGTACATTCTAAATGAGAAAAGAAAATAATATAAATTAAAAACTTACTTAATTATACAGTACATTCTAAATGAGAAAATAAAATAATAGTATAGAAAACTTACTTAATTATGTGATTCAAATCTTATTTATTGCAACAACTTAAACTATTATGACACTTTGAATTGCACAAGAGTCCCTTGCTTTTACAACTGCATTTATTTGTGGAACACTTCCTTTTGCAATGACAGCGTGTATAGCCTTGTCCCCCGCTTCTCGAATTAGCTGCAGCTGCTTCTCTCAGCGACATTTCTTGAAAAGAAATCTCATCTATGGAAAGTAACTTTTCTTTACAAATTACGAACTGATTACGTGTGTAAAGCTGCTTGAGGGTACCATTTTTATTTGCCAGTTTATAGAAGTCGGAGTCTTCTATTCCAACAACAACCGCTAACACATTTCGGCTATCTGTACGACCACGGTCGACATCAGGGACTTGTATTCGTACAGTATCACCAATTTGACCAGGAGGAAATTGTTTTTGTGAGGTTCGTAACATTTCAGAAAGTATTTTAGAGTACTTTTCTTGAGAAAAATAAAAACAATTGTCTTTTCGTTTACCCACAATCAATGCATTTCACTTTTCAAGAAAAAGATCACGATTCACTGCAGTATCCATTCAGTATAAATTAGGGTATCGGAAAAAAAACCTCGGCTCCTCTCTTTTCGATCTCCACCAGAGCATATCTGTGATTGTCGACATACACCGGTGAGGGTCCGAATGTACAAGAATGTAAGGAAATATTCGATCTTTCACCGACGTATTTGGTATGTGTCGACATTCACCGGTGAAAGTCGACATACTCCTCCAATTTTGGTCTTTCACGGTAACATATATATATATATATTGTCCATCTCTTGTCATCAGAGCTATGGTGCTCATATAGCTCGCATTGCTCAAGATCTCGCATAAAGGGAGAGATGGAACAGACCACCTTCACCCTCGATAAACAATTCTTTTCTAAAACAGAACAAATATAAAAATCACACAACTCCCACACTGTGCCAACATTGGCGCGTTATCACTTGAAGTGGCGACCAGAGGCTCCAACAGCCAATACAGGGCAATTTTTGAAACGAAGACAAACCAACGAACGGGCTTACAAAGAAGGACGGTTACCAAAAATAGGGTTGCTGGACAACCCTCAACTGCATATGGTCGGAAACTGATCAGACACTCCCGCTCGGGAGGATTTATACACAGACGGTCAACTCATCTTGGGGAAAAAATTTAGGCCCCCAAAGAAGGGAAATTATGAGACACTACAAGGGCTTATGAAATGTAGCAAAGGCAAGAACTAAAACATTTGATTATTTGACTCTTCTATACACCAGTGTGACTTAACCAAGGGGGTGGCTAAAAGGCTTCAGCCACTCCAATAGCCACACAAAAATTAAATTTTCACCGACATGATAACATCATCAACTGAAGATTAGATGCGGTAAAAATTCTAGACTAAGCTGTTATGAAAGGTTGAATTCGGGGATAAAGTTAATTTGATACCCCCTGGATTGTGTTCAGGTGGTTTAATTACTTTTATTTAGCTGATTGGGAAATTTGAAAAAGTTTTAAATAGTGATGAGAAAAGTGCAAAGGAACAGAGTGGTAATGCGGTTTTCGAATCCATCCTAGGAAATTAGATTTTCTTAGGATCTTCGTCCAGAAATCCTAGGTTGATCATAAGAAGGAGAATCTACTTGAAACAGTCTATGGTCAGATCTGGAAAAACGAGCATTCTACATATATTTCTGTAAATGTTGTTTTCCCTTAAGAAGACAACTCACGTAAGAAAGCAAAATCACGTTCGAGCTTTACTTGTGTCATCAATGCTTTCTATATAAAATAGTTATTTCATATTATCAATATTATTTAGGATTTTCATATTCATAGATAAGACACCGTCGAGCTCTCCTAAGACTATGGTAGCTCTATAGTGTCTAAGATAACATTATCTGATAAATACCGCCATCGAATTAATATTATAGGTATTATTTGTAGAGCTAACATGGAGAGCTCTACGATTTCTTATCTATAAAATTGAATCATGAATAACTTCAATAAGAATCTATAATAGCTCTACAGTGTCTTAGACAGCACAGATCCAATTATTACCACCATAGAATTAAGATTATATACATTATTTATGGTTCCTATTGATAAGACATAGTGGAGATCTCATAAGATTCTGCGATAGCTCCACAGTATCTAAGACAACACAAGTCAAATTCTCACTGCCATAGAATTGATATTGATATAATTTATGGCCCATTTTTGTAGATAAGGTATCGTGGAGCTCTATGATAGCTCTACAGTGTTTTAGATACGCGGATTTAATATTTAACGCAGTCGAATTAACATTATAGATATTATTTGTAATTCATACTTATAGATAAGACACTGTAGAGCTATCATATACACTTATGTGAACTTTACAATGTCTCATATATCAATTTGAACCATAAATAACTTCCCCTGTAAGCGTCTGTATATATATATATATATATATATATATATATATATATATATATATATATATATATATATATATATATATGTACAGACATATATTTATACATATAAAAGAAACCGTACATCTCTAATAGGACTATATTACAACTCTATACAGTATCTAAAACAACATGGGTCAATTGGTTACTTCAATCAAATTAACATTGAGGTTATTAATGGTTTATATTTATAGATAAGGTATCGTGGATCTATCTATGATTGCTTTCCATTGTACTAAACGCAAGTATTAAATGGTTATTGCCATCGAATTAACATTATCCATATTATTTATGGTTCATATTTATAGAAAGGACACGGGAGCTGTCATGGCGCTATGATAGCTCTGCAGTGTCAGATAACAGGCACCTAACGATTAGCGCCATCGAATTGACATTATAGATATTATATATCGTCGTTATTTATAGATAAGACAGATAAGATGCGAGGTATGAGGAAGAAGTCTGACTGCCTCGAGCCGCGGTAGCCCGGTTGGAAGAGTAACGGATTAGCAATCAGGGGGTTGCCAGTTCGAAACTAGGTCCAACTAAAGACCGTCGTATACAATGGGGCTGGTGCACGTCCAATCTGTCGTGGCCTTAAATGTCCTCACGTTGGTGTGGTGTGGAAGTTTGGAGATTGGAGTGCCAGCTCAGGTGTTAACCTCGTCATCTGACCGTGGTTCAAAATTACGTGGTGTTTTCCCCCTGTGGTTATGTGGTGTCCTCGGATTTTTCCCCTGGGGATTGATCCCGGACAGCAGACAATAGCGCGTTGTGTTGCTCCACTGCGACACTAATTAATTACAATTGCCATTACCACATTGACTTTGTCTTTGTAGCTGTAGGAAATGAAATGGTCTTCACGCCTTGAGTGACGATCTTGCGTGCTAATAGATTTGGTGTAATTTTATTTATGCCAAGTGGGATAAGTAATAACATATAAAATATGGCCAAAGATGCTCCAAAAGATTCAGCTTCACACTTGTTAACAACAGAAACATTTTATTGTGTTACTTTTCACACTTCGTTTAAAGAGAACACAGGAAGACGCATCCTTAACACCTTCACCCACGTCGCATTTCTTATTTGAACCCGCCCCTTTTCCTGGATTTCCGATTTTTCTCTGGTTACAGAGAGCACTTTCCTTTGACACAGCTGCATCGGGATCCATTGATGACTGAAGAGGGAATGTTCCGTGATTCCGCTGTCCCAACGACACTTCACTGTCACTCGTCCCGCCAAAAAGAGCTGAAGTGAAGTGACGATGAAACCTTTCTCAGCAGTCCGCATTGTTAAAGGGAGAGCGCACTCGAGGTATTATTCTTCTTCTCATCACCCCGCAAACGGATCTTTGGGGAGTAGCTGGACGTACTGCCCTGATCCGGCTTAAGGGAATGAACGTGATGAAGACGTAAATATTTAGACTAGCAAAGAACAACTGATTTTTCCGGTTATTATAGTGCGGCTCAGGCGAATTAGTATTGGAATCACGTAGTTTTGTGTGATGTGTGTGATGAACGAGTCTATTAAATTATTACAGGGCCGTGGTAGCCCAATTGGAAGAGCGACGGATTAGCAACCGAATGGTTGCGGTCCAAGCAAAGACCGTCGTGTACAGGGGGATTGGTCAGTCGTGGCCTCAAATGTCCTCACGTTGGCATGATGTGGAAGTTTGGAGAGTGTAGTGCCAGTTTAGATGCTAATGTAGTCACCTGACGGTAACTCAAAATTACTTGTCTCCTCGGATCATTCCCTTCGAGATTGATCCCGGACCGTCGACAATAGTTCATTGTGTTGCTCCAGTGCGATGTTAATTAACTACCTACCTACCTTAAATTATTAATATTTCCTATCTCAATCCTCTATTTACTTTTCAAACTTTTCTCAATTCATATCATAAAAGCCTTAAAATCAGTCTAAAAAGCGGAGAACAATTGCCAGATATCATACATGTGAAAGATGAGCAGATTGAGCATTGTTATTGAGAGGAGCTTCAAAAGTGTGACAAGCATGTCGGCTAGTTTTCAGACTCCGAAAAATTGACTTGGTTGGCGATTTGGCATCTGATCTCCTCGTTTACTGGTATAACATCTTATGACAGGTAGATGTGTGTATGGGCATTTCTATAGATTGGCGACTTAAGTGTTGCAATTGCCAGAATCTACTACCATGGACCAATCAGATGATGAATCAACGAATGGATGTCTTCTACCGTTCCGTGGACCAATCAGATGTTGAATATTTGTTTCCACTCGGCAAATAAAAGTAGTCTAAGGATCACGTTACTACACGTTTGGGTCACTTGGCAGATAAAGAGATTACCATTACATCTTTCTACTCATCTTTCCTCTATGTTAGATATCCTGTTGTGAGCAGATCATTGAATAAACAAAGAACGTAGGAGTGGACCACAGCGCCATCTAGGAAGCACTTTTTTGTTTCCAATGACGACGCCAATGGACAAATGTAAGGTAGAGAGAACATCGATACAAAAAAACAAGTACAAATAATACAAATATGCAAAAAATGAAAATTTCAAGTACAATATACAGATAGCTATTACAACTAGATGTTCGTTTTGGCTTCAGATTTGGTTTTTTGAATAGATTTAAAAACTAATTGAAAATTTAATACATACTTTTTGTATTTATAAATAATGATAATCAAAATTTCTTATGTTTCCATGATTTCCAATTTGCAATAAAGAAGTCCTTCTAAATAGTTAAACAGGTTTCAAAAATAAATTGAAGTCAAAAAGCGTTTCTCAAGCAAAAGAAAAAGATAAACAAATTTAGAAGTTTTATATCTTTAAATATCCCCACAGAAATCTCAACGAACGATACTACGTTCCAACCAAACAATGCTATTTGTTTTTAATTTAATATTTAACAAAATTTATTTGTTTATGGTTTATTGTTTTTGTCGCAATGACCTTTGACCGTATAAATCTATTCTGACGACCGGAAAGACCTGAAGACCATATCCGAACTTCTGTATAAATCTTATGGTTACTCTGGAAGCGTAATTATGAAAAAAATTAACAAGTGTCGAAGAAAAACATTATAACATCCAATTTTAATTGAGACATATCGTCGCTGTTACAGCATAGCTCGTTTGTCAAAAAATTGATGAGGTAGAAAAATATTTCTTCTTTCCACTAAATAGAAGAGCGATTTTCCACAATTCTGCCACAAGCGACAATTAGCAGAAATCCAGATGTGGTTATTTCCAAAAAACTGTTATTCTGTACCGGATTTTCAACAATCGCAGTTCTGAACTGGGCATGCGGAGTTGAACGGATGCATTTAAAAATTTTGTTTGTCCTCCAGTGACCAATGCAGATGTGACAATAGCAGAAACGATGTACTCCATCTGTTCTTTGAATCCATGAACCTGACTGAAAACGAACTCTTTTTAAAAGAGGGATTAGAGAAGATGTTCCATACTATGGCCCACTGTCCCTTCAGACTTGAATGAACAAAAGAGGCATGATTCGCGTTCTGAAACGCATACAATTTATATACGTAACCCTGTTTTGTATTTTTCGTAATACTATAATTACTATTTTGTGTTATTTTAAGGTGTTATTTTGTGGCTAGCTTATGGATCGTATGACCCTTCAAGCATTGGCGTAAATGCGGCAGTCTGCGGGCGCCATGGGAGCTTCTGACACATCGCATCCATTGTGAACTGTGTGGGAGAGATATGCTTTCCTGGAGGTTAAGATATCCCCAATTTACGTGTCGTCTTGAAGAAACCAGGAAACTTCAGAGCCAACCCGACTTGGAAACATTCGGACAAAGAGCTTCAGTCCTCCAGTTGCTTAAGAGAAATGTCTTTAGCCGCTCATCCTCTGGTGGGATACTGTAATTGCAACTTCGCAAAACTATTCTGCCTTCATGCAGTACTCTGGGAGATACGTACGTATTCAATTAACGTCGCTCTGGAGCAACACAACGGGCTATTGGCGACGGTCCAGGATCAATTCCGAAGGAAAAGGTGTGAAGACAACACCTCGTAATTTTGAACCATGGTCAGATGACAAGGTCAACACGAGCTGGCACTCCACTTTCTAAATTTCCACATCCCGCCATCATGAGGACATTTGATGGCACGTCAAATTTAACGTGCACCAGTTCCGTGAACACGACTGTCTTTGGTTGGACCGAGGTCCGAACTCAAAACCCTCCGATTGCTATTGTTATTCCTCCCAATTGGGCTACCTCAATCTAGTACCCTAGGAGGAAACCTTTTGATCACAACTTAAAAAAATGGAGATTTACACCAGAAACTTAACATTTTATATATATATATATAACATCGGCCAATTGAAGTAACAGCGACAAATATAAGGATGGTCAGAGAAGATAACACAAGATATCAGATGTAGGGTGAGGCTTACCTGAAAAGAGAGAGGCTACTGCTGCTACGATGAAGGACATGACTACAGAAGGACCGGCTACTTTGTGCGCTACCATCCCGGCCACCAGGTACATGCCGGTGCCAACACAGCTGCCCACTCCCAGAGAAGTGAGATCCGCGGTGGTCAGCACTTTCTGCAAGAAAACAGGGATAACATATCAACTTCAATTATGCTGACAAGTTTACTTGCGACCCACACCCCTCCAGACTCACCCTAAGGCGTAGAGCCGTACATTGGGGGGGGGTGACAAGTTTACTGTATCCAAAGTTTGTATTGCAATAGGAATTCAAGTATTCGCCCTGAACCACATACCGAAGTTCGAATTCGCTTTATGATCGAGCGCCATCTGGTGTTCTTCAAATTACGTCCGTCGGTCGCCAGTGTGGCAGATTGTGGTAAAATATTAGAAACTTCATTCCGAAAAAAGTATTTAATGGTTGAGATCTGTTACTCTGATGTCAAAACTTCATGTACTAACTTTGATTGATTCAATACGGCATTGCAAGGGTGAAATTGTGAACCACTTGGCGTTACTTTGGCGCCCACGGGAGGCGGCTTCATGTGTTACACCTCATATAAATGCCATACATTCTAACACAATCCGTTTAAGGAGAGACTAACATCCATTCCTTACCCCCGTTATCAAACTATGAACCTTTCGATCCAGAAGCCCTGCCCACTGAATGAATTGTTCGGCATGCTAACATTAATTCATCACATTTTAAACTGACGAATAACCATATTAACTTAGGTAATTACAGTTAGTTTTCTACTGTCATGAAAAACTACAATGAAATGTAATATGCTTTACATAGATATATTTTATTCCTTAAAAAGTAAAATGTAACGGAGCATTAAATTTAAGAAAAAACATAAAAATCCAAGCACCATTGGTCATTAATAAGCCTGTTTAAAAAAGTAATTTTTGAAATGAATGAATCCCACGCGTGATTTCGAATGGCTCCAAAACAATTTTTTTCTTTATTCCGAAGAGACGATCATTAAAAGATATCCAACTTCAAATGCTGGACAAGCAAAATTGAAGATAATTGGTTGGTTATAGAAACTTTTATTGGCTTCAAGTTTCCTTCTCATTAAAGACCAAAAATCGAGAATAAAATAAATCATTAAATGCATTTCTGGAATTAATCCAACGCTATAGCTCTTTTTAAAAAGTAGTCTTAAATAACGACATCATTAAGTGTTCGGGTAGGAACAAAATTTTTTAGTTTTTCGGTGCAAAGAATTGTAAAAAATAGATTTATCTTGTCTGGTTACTCTCAATTCGAAGCTTATACATTTATTAAGTTAGTTAGGTAGGTAGTTGAATTAACGTTGCACAGAAGCAGCATAATGGGATATTGGAGAGGGTCCAGGATCAATCCCGAAATCAATCCGAGGACAATTGATTTCGCAATCTTGAACCACGGTCAGATAATCGAGGTCAACACCTGAGCTGGTGCCCCACTTTCCAAACTTCCACACCACTCCAACGTAAAGGTATTTCAGGCCACGACAGATTTAATGCTCACCAGCCCCCACGAAGACATGATGGTCTTCGGTTGGATCGACCCCCTTGAAACTTGCAGTTTCGAACTCGCAACCCTCCGGTTGTTAATACGCTACTCTTCGACCGGGCTACAGCAGCCCCAAGTTTAGTTAGAATAAACGCTATTATATCAATCTATATATAAGCACTAAAACTATTTCACTAAACTTAAATACAACTATGGTTCTGAGATGTTTTCTCGGTAAAGCTAATTGTAGAGGGCGCTAGTGTTTTTGTGGTAGTTCATATTTCTTGTTTCGTTCCGGAAGTGATGTACTTAGCATGTTACTCGATCCATTTTCAGCATGGGTTTATAGAATTAGTCATTAATTTAATAATCGTTTGAGTGTTTTCTGTTTTGTTTAACTGAGAACTTACATGGGTAGTAAATATCCTGATTCTAATTGTTCCACATGAAAAATTTAATGTTGGAGGGAATTAACACCCTGAGGGGTTCACAAGCATAATTCCACCTAGGATCCTAGTCTCCTCTGCACAACTTCAAACCAATTTTGCCTTTCCTTCCCAATAGAATATTTCCAAAGGATTCTATTCTAAGTAAATTAGCAATAGAATATTTCCAAAAATTGAAAATCTAATGATGCTTTTTTTAACCAATGGATGTGGGTATTTAATCATTGAATATGTTGTAGGGTAAAAGAAGTGTTGTACTTCTCGGAAATCTCGTGATGTTCAGAGTTAAGGTAGGCATTTTAATTCACGTCACACTGCAGCACCATAAGGGGCTGTTGGTGATGGTCCGGGATCAATCCCAAAGGGAAAGATCCGAGGAAATTCTTGGTTTCATAGCGTTTTTATTGGGTTGTTGCAAAAGTTCATCCCGTTTTCGGCGCTAGATGGCAGTGCATCGCAAAAACCGAAGTGTTATCTACTTCACTCGTGTGAAGTTTTGACGTTGTTTGAAAGAAGAAATTTCAGCGATTACTTGGGAAAAAATTGTGTTATTTGGTTGTGCTTTTAAATTTTGTTAAGCATTAAAAATGGCAGAAAATAAGGAGCATTTTCGACACATTATGCTTCTTTATTTCCGAAAAGGCAAGAATGCTTCGCAGACGCAAAAGAAGATATGTGTTGTGTAGGGTGAGGGTGCCGTTGACGATTCCACGTGCCGTAAGTGGTTCAGAAGGTTTCGTTACCTGGATCAGTTCTTTAGCCAAAAACCTCAGAACCATGAGCGCGGGACGAATAGAACAGAACAGCACATATTATATTGATTAAATGTAATTATTAGTAAATAAAATTTTTCTTCAATTTTTGTCAAAAGAAACGGGACGAACTTTTGCATCAACTTAATACATTTGCTTTATCACGTTATTTATATCACCAATTTCCTCGTCGCTTTATTTTGTTTCAGTTTCTCTTTTCGGTAAACAAAATATAATTACAGTTTGTCTCCTACTACAAAGCTGTCGACCATGGATCAGTCTATTTTTGAATAGGTGTGAAGGCTCGTTAGAAGAGGGGCTACCATACCAAAAGCATGAACATGAACGCTGTGGGTGGTTTACATACGGCCAACTCGTTATCACTGCTATGACTTTCGACATTGAACAATAAACGTAGAACCAGAATCCGCGCTAAGGACGCCAATTGTGGAAGTGCTTTGTTTACGCTCTAACCTATCACCTAATTTAAAGAATAGACTCGTTCAAAGTCACATAACTCGACTCCCAACCCACGAGAGCAGGACGATACCTGTATAAGAGGGATTTTTAGAGTAAAAGCAAACAAACCAGATTGTCTGTGAAGGTTTTACTTCTGCTGTCCAAATGCTTTCGTATGATAGTATTGTTGTTACCGTAAATATACTTTATCGACGTTTTGGCAACGTTTGGTATTTAATCTAATTGGTATTGACCAATCAACTATCAAATATCATTTCGAAATTTATTCTTTGGAATTTTTATTGGTGACGTCTCCAAATCGTAATCGAAGAACAAGCCCACTCGCGTCATGTTCAGAATGCGCACAGGAAATACGTATTATCGCAGAAACACTACCGCCACCTATAAGCTTGACAAAATGCCTGCCTCTCATAACAATTTATCGTGAGTTCAAATAATTAAAAAGTAAGTTAAAGTATTCTTTAAAACAGTGAGAATCCCGCAGCAAGTTGTGTCTTTTGTCTGGTAATATGACGAAATTGCTTTATTAATAATGAAAATATTCACATTAATTAAAAATTTATAAATGTAACACCATTAATGAGTTAGCAAATTATAAATAATAACTTATGAACTAAAATACTTTTAATTATCTTTTAAAAGGTCTCATTCAAAAAATTAAGAACAGTTAAGTGTATAAGAAATTTAGGTGTCGTTTTAGAAGATTTTTCATAATTATTCATCGTGAATTTAAATAATCAAAAGAGTAATTTAAATATTCATTAATGCAGTGAATGTTCTTTAGAAAGTCTAGTGGTTTTTGTCTGACGTACCACGATTATGTGTTTTTATTAATAAAGAAACTAATCGCATTCATTTTTAATTTCATAAAGTAGTAGACAAACCGAAAGAGAATAAATTACGAATTAAAGCATTTTATGACTAACCTTTAAGTGTTTCTCATTCAAAATTACGAATAGTCAAATGTTTAACAAATTAAGTACACTTTTTAAAAGGCGTTCCAAAATTATTCCCGTCAAAAAATTTTTCTGGTTCTTACAACTAGCTTACAATATTCTTTTATTTTTCGATCGTCTGATGAAACAATTTGGGTAGATTCCAAAAGGGGGAAACAGGAAAATGTTTTCCTTTCTTCTTCCATCCGGACTGCGCAGTTAACGCCTGACGAGAAGAGTCACCGTTGCCAATTTTCAGTTTCATAAAACATTCAGGAATGGCAGAGCACCAATTAACTCGAAGGAGGAGCGATATGTCGTCACTTATGCATTTTTGATTCGCCCATAGATCCTACATAGTCCTCAAGGATCGCACTGAAGAAAACAAGTCATAACCACGGTTTCTCCGAAAAACTTGAAAAAGAAGCTGGAAACGTTTTTAAAACATAAGGAAAGATCTGAAGGTTTTCATAAAAAGTAAACAAATGGTCTCAGAAGTTTTTCTACTAGGTGCAGTTTGCTGATCTCGAGCTCCTACACTGACTTGAATCAGAAAGGAAACAATACGTATGTGGTAGAAAAGTCATTTATTTTAAAAATCAATTGAAGTTTAATAAAGTAAGGTGAATATTTAACAAGGAAAAGAGCACACATCTGTGTATAAGTAAGAATTGGAAATGACATCAATGGCATAAAATATTTCGAGCATATTAGCATCGGTCATCCTTTCTGGATCATGATTGAGTGGCGATTATATACACCTTTAGACATGCGCAAAAACACTGAATTGTAAACATAAAATGAACTCTTACTGGGAAATGCAAATTTTGATGCAGAAATTAGAATAACTGCTGTTCTAAGGTGTTGTCGCTACAAAGCATAAACTATTGGTGTTATTGATTAGTGTAAGACAAGTTATAAAAGTCTTTTCATATCTCCCATAATGTTATAATACGAAGGGGAGTCAATAATTATCCGCAATGCAGTTGAATTTATGTTTCTCTTTGCAGCACTCTTATTTTCTAGGGCATCTCTAGGTGAGATTTGTGTCTTAATACTGCTGCCCAGATTTGAAGTTGCTAAGTCCATCCATTCTCGCTGCCGGGTCGTTAGCTACGTTTGCACCAATGAAGGGCTGTTTTCAGTGATTTTTTTCTGTGGTCGGAAGGTGTATCCCATTGAGGAAATATAAAAGTAGTGTGAGCAATGGTAACCTTTTTATGTGCCGAGGATCATGAGACTAAAACTAGTAGTAGCGTGATCCTTAGACTACTTTCGTCTGTCGAGTAGAAGCGAACATTGATTGGTTGACAGGAGAGAAGAAGATGCCCATCCATTAATTCATCATCTGATTGGTCAGCGCTACAAAGTCGTAGACTGTATCGACTTCAAAATTTTTGTCGCCACGCTATAGAAATACGCAATCACACATCTACCCTGTCATAAGATCTAATACCGCCAAACGAGGTGATAAGATGCCAAATCGGCTAACCAAGTCAATTTTCCACAGAACAGTCACGTGACTAATAGTCGGCATTTTGGTTACACTTTTTGAAGTTCCTCTCGAAAGCAATGCTCAGTCTACTTATATTTCACGTCTATGGTATTTCCGTGGCCGGGGGGGGGGTATTTCAATTAACGTCACACTGGAGCAACACAACGGGCTATTGGTGACGGTCCGAAATCAATCCCAAAGGGAAAGATCAGAGGACAACACCACGTAATTTTGAACCACGGTCAGATGACGAGGCAACACCTGAGCTGGCACCCCACTCTCCAAACTTCCACACCACGCCAACGTGAGGACATTTGAGGCCACGACAGATTTAATGTGCACCAGCCCCCTTTGTACACGACGGTGTTTGGCTGGATTCGAACTCGCAACCCTTTGGTTGCTAGTCCGTTACTCTTCCAACCGGGCCACCGCGGCCTTTCCGTGTCCGGAATCCATCGAAGACTTGCGGAACAGACATAGTTTTGCCTTCTTGGTCTACAAATGCCTGTCTACAAATGGAGTGAAAATTTTTTAAATGGTCGCACAAGTGTTACGCATGAAGAAGCGAGACGTCCGTCCGTCACTTTGGGCACTCCCCAGGGCTTTCCAAGATCTACACGTATATAGAATCACTCTCTAAACTCGTCAATAAACAGTACCAATAGCCCATTGTCTTGCTCCAGTGCGACATAAATTCATTTATCTACCTAATTACCTACTGAAAGAATGTATGGGTTTAAAAATGAGATTTCTTATTTCGAATGTATTAGTTATAAATTGAAAATTTTCTATTTCTTCCTAGACAGTTGCAGTTTTAGTTACATTTTGATGTTCAAATGTTCTAATAAAGCTAATTCATAAAATATATTCATCAAATTTCAAGAATTAGCATTTAAAAGTAAAATTCTACTGATGTACGGGAAAAAACATTTAACACTTTATTGTCCAACCAATGATGCTATTAAAAATATTATGCCATAAAATGAGCAACAGAATATTTTCATACACCTAAAACATTGAAAATAAAAACAGTTACGAATTTCATTATGTGTATATATATTTTTTCCTTCAATTAAAATTCTTAAAAACGTGCTTTAAATTTAAACAAAGCATTGCAAAAAGTGTTTATAATCTCATATGAAAAAAACTTAGATTCAATTAAAACATTAAAAACGATATTTAAATTCTTTACAAAACAATTTCATCTATTAAATTGCAAGCAGAAAAAATCTTATAATGGAATGCTTCAAAATTGCAGTTCCTAGGGATTTGATTTCATTTTCAAATATTGTAAGATATTATATATTTAAGAATTTGAGGGTGTATTTAAAAACAAAAAATATCAGTGTACCCTTTATAAAAAACATTTTTTTATTCGCAAATTTAATTAGAATTGTTTTCGTTCTTTTTTTTGTTTAGAAAAATGTTTTCTTGCATAGTTGGAGGGAAAAACGTCCCAAAAAGCAAATTGCATTACCCGGTCCTTAATTAAAAAACATTCAAATTACTTTTTGTTTCGCTTAAGAACATTTATTCGACGTTTCATTACAAAATGGTCGAATGTGAGAATATGGATAAGAACGGAATTGGTTTTGAAAATTTAATCAGTTGCTTATCTCTTAGTTGCCTTATAAAAAAGAAAAGCACAATTTTAAACCCTTTTCCATTAATTTTTGAAAACATGAAAAAATTAACTGAATATACGAAGTATTATTTAGGAAAACAGAATACGAGTTTTGGGTTAAATTGTCTGTTACCGTCGGTCTTTATCGATCTTTGTATCTGAAAATCTATCAAAAATTTACTTTTCATATTTCAAGCTATTTCATAGCAACACCATGCTTTCTGTACTTCCACGGAATGCGCATGCATCTATCTGTACCTCATAAGGTAGATGTTGGACAGTTTCTCTTACATTTGGGTGAGTAGTTGAATTAACGTCGAACTGGAGAAACACAATGGGCTGTTGGCGACGGTTCGTTGAGTTTCGAACTCGCAATCCTCTGGTTGCTAACCCGCTTGTCTTCCACAGAGGGCTACGAATTCAAATCCAACCAAAGACCGTCGTGTATAAAGGAGGTTGGTGTACGTTAAATCAGTCGTGGCCTCAAATGCACTCACTTTGGGGTGGTGTGGAAGTTTGGAGAGTGGGGTGCGAGCCTAGGTGTTACCTCGCCATCTGACTATGGTTGAAAATTACTTGGTGTTGTCCTCGGATCATTCCCTTTGGGTTCATCTCCAATAGCACGTTGCGTTGCTCCAGTGCGACGTTAATTAAAATACCTACAGCTAGTCCTCCAATCGGTCTCTACACCGCGGTCCTTCTGACATTTGGAATTTTGGAATAGCGTATTGTTGATAAGTGCATGTTAAATTCTCATGTAAGGTATGGTCGCCAATTTGGCGTCCTATCAAATGCAATCTGAAATTACAATACAGGGTAAGTCTAAACTAATAATACAAACTTCAGGGGTTGATAGAACACAACGAAACAAACACTTTTCCCCATAGAATGTATAGTCGCAAGTGCAGCGGTTGGCCGCTAGAGTGCGCAGTCAAAAGCTTGTATAAAGGCGGAGGTTTTCGCACCCAACGTCAGTCACGACTGGAAATGGCTGAATATTCGAATGCGGTGAAAACAGACATGCATTTTGTTCACGGTCTGGCCGACGGTAATGGCAGGTATGCACAACGCCTTTACCGAGATCGCTTTCCTAACAGGCGGATTCCCCAACACGAGATTTTTGCGCGTTTGCACCGACAACTCTCGGAAAGGGGAAGTTTCCATGCTGACATGCATGAAACCCCCATTAAGGATCATGAATATCTTGTTGCCAGGTTTTCAGTAGCTACGGCAGAAGTCCGCGAAATGCCTGGTATTTTCCAGACCACACGGGAATCCTGACGTCGGCGATGCGAGGCCTGCATCAGGTGTGGTGGTCGACATTTTGAACAGCTTCTGTAATTGTGCATTTGAGTTGTTCTTACCGACTGATGTTTGTACATGTCGTTTCATTTCCATGCGAAAAGTTTCTCATGTTTTGTACATGTCATTTCTTTCTTACCCGTTGTTCCTTGTACTTATCTTTAATTTATGCAGATCTAATTGTATTATTTCCTTTTGTCAAGCAGTTATTGATGTTTATTTGACATTAAAGCCTTGTTTCCATATTTCATGCCTCTTCTCCTTTCCAACTTGCATCGGACCGTGTGTTTGTGTCGAAATGGAAAGCGCTCTCTAGCGGCCAACCGCTGCACTTGCGACCCTACATTCTATGGTGAAAAGTGTTTGTTTCGTTGTGTTCTATCACCCCCTGAACTTTGTATTATAAGTTTAGACTCACCCTGTATCGCATTCTTTTCGATGCGCTTTTGGCCGTGACTTGGCGACGAAATCGGTTGGTTGTGTTGAGTTTTATAGCGCAATCGCCACATTTGGTCATGTTGCGCCAAACACACGACAGACTGTTAGAAGTCAATAACATAAAACTGGGATAAATTCTTGCATTACAATATATCCGGACGTTTATGTTTATTATTGAATCTCGTGTTTTAATCGATGACGTAATCGATATGAAAATCTCATGCATGCTGACTTCAACTTTCGTCATCACAACGTGTCTATATTGATTGGTTGAAATCAGAAGTGTCGAACATATAAATGTATTTGATGACGTCACATCGTAATTATGCAGTCTGTGGCCACAGCACAAATAACGTCTGATATATATGTAAACTGAAATATTTTTTGTTTTTTGTGATCATGTTTATACGCTGCCTGTGCCAGCTACTGCTTTGTGCAGTTTGGGTAGTTCCAAGATGGAACGTTCCAGTTAACATAGTTGTTTATTTAGTTCAAACAAACCTTTTAACTTAAATACTTCAGTCTTCATATTTTTGCGAAGTCTTCGTTCTTCTTTTATTTGGTTTCATCTGCTGCTATTTGATATGGAGCGTATACCTGCTGCACATATTTATTTCTGCTAATCCTGCTTCGTGTGTGCTTCACATGTAGCAGGACAACACAGACAACGTCAGGGAATGGACATACACACACAAAGAAAGTTTTACTGACACAGAAGAGAGGAATACACCTTAGGATGAAAGCGACGAAATCGGGGAAGGGAGGTAACTCGAATTTGAGTGACGTGTATGCGAAGAATTTTTATACATAAATTCTGAATTCATTCTTTAGAATTTTTATTGGCGACGTGCTGAAGTCGTATCCGAAAAACAAGCCAACTGGCGTGATGATCAGCATACGTTCAGAAAACAAGCATCGTAGCAAAAACACAACCTCCACCTACTATATTTACTTGACAGAAAATGCTTTTCATGGCGTTCTTTTGGGTTCGCTTTTGGCCGTGATTTGGCGACGAATTCGAGCCAAATTGTTAAGAATTTGAGGGAAGTACACGTGAGAGGGATTTCCAGTGGGAACGAATAAACCAGACTGAAGAGGGAGATTTTACTTCGGCTCCCAAATTCTCCCGTATGGTACATATCGGGATTAACAAAAAATGTAGTTTATCGACGTTTTGACATTTAATCTAATTGGCGTTGACTAATGAACTATCATACATCACTTCGGTACACATTCTTCGGAATTTTTATTGGAGAAGTGTTTATATTGTATTCAAAAAACAAGTCAAATGACGTCATGTTCGGAATATGTACCGGGGAAAGGTTCATTTGTGAAATAGTAGCATTAGTAGCATAAATCTTTAAAAATAGAAGCAAAAAATGCTCTTCTTAAATCTTATTTTAGTACCTCAGATACACAAAATGAATCGGCTAAAACACAAATTGAGCTAAGTAAGAAACATTGACGTCGAAGTTCACGCCAAGAAAATTGAATTTTACAATTAAAAAACTAAGTATTTTCTGAATGATTTTCATGTCCTTCTAGCAAATACAAATTCCGATGTTTTCTTTCATGGCTGTCACGGCTTGGAAAATTTCTCTAAAAAAATCCTAAAAATATTTTTCAGTCCACTATTATTTAAAAAAAGGTACTAAACTTGCGTTGACCCTTGGTGAATTTCCAAAATCAGTCGCCAAAATTTTGAAAATAGGAGCACTTGCGACGAGTTTGCTTTAAAAGATACCCCTAGTCACCAAGTTTGAAAAAAAAATAGAAAAATGCCGCCTTTTAGTAGCCTACAGCAGCCCTGCACATTCCGCCGTAGAGACATTACCACTACCTACATTTGGCGCCGTCGTGGCTCAGTGGTTATGCCACTGCGCTAGCAACCTTCGAGTTGTAGGCAGCGCATGTTCGATTCCTGACCGGTGCTTTCCTCCCTGGGTGTTCTCTCTTCTATGTCAGTAAAACTTTCATTGTATGTGCGTCTATTGCTTGATGTTGCATGTCTTGTGTCTGGCGCAGCATGTCCAAATATGGCCCTTGCGCCATAAAACCCCGAAACCAACCGCCTACCATTTAGCTTGTCGGAAAAAGCCTCTCATACCTTGAGCTGTGTTTGTGCTTTGGCTTCCGCTGGATCGGCCAGTTCTGCATCTTTGGTACGGATGAGTTTTCCCACCAACACCAGCATCTTCTGCCGGAAGCTCTGAGACCCGATCACGAACATGCTTCCTCACCTTCCCGCAGGCTACCTGAAACAAAGAAACAAAAGATTATAACTATCTCCCTGTCAAAACCTGTTTGTACGCAATAAATAACTTTTTTCATAACTAATCTATAATAATGATGTACCGTTCCTGCTTCTCAATCAAGCAGTATCCATCATTTGGTTATTTAAAGTTGACAGATGTTTCATGCTGTCTTATATATGGATCTATTACTTAACCCACCAATTGGTTTCGACGAGGTATCGTGTACATCTCAATTTAACCAATTTTTTAATGACGAAATACCTCGTCATCGAGACATCGCCGATTTTTTTTACTGTGGCTAGATTGTCCTTTCCCAGCATACTTGTATAGATTTAAAATTAAAACCTCTGATCTTTGTGAATGTGGCAGGGTGGGAGATGCTGACCACTATCTCTTTGAATGACAACACACAAAACCAAACCATATTACTAAATCAAAATCAAGTAGTAAACCTATTTGGTTAAACGCAATTATTAAAAATTATTTATCTAGATATAAAATTAAGGCCTGTGTGTTGGCTGCAAAGGAGATAGTTGGGAGGCTTCCTCCACCTTGAATTCATATGTAAATAATTGAACTCTTTCTATTTAAATTTAACGTTTTTATGTCATACTTTGTATGTTTATATAATCTTACATCTATATTGTTACATTTATTTATAAATAGTTTTATATAAACTAATTTATTACACAATTACTCCCAGGCAATGTTAGCCTGATTTATTCACCAACATTTACTATTTATATTAATTAATATGCTAACATGTTATAATAACTTTATACAGGCACTGTTAGCCTGAACCTTTTACCAACATCTGTTGGAATTTTGTTAAAAAAAATTGTATTCTTTTCTGTAAATACGTAAAATATAAAGATAATAAATGGTTCCCCCTACTACCATTAAATGCTCTAAACCTCACGGTGAGTAGGTAGGAGGTGGGTCTACTACACTACTGTGGCTAGATCAAGATCTGGTCAGTATCTAATTAAGAGCTATCTCGTCCACACAGATATGGTCAGTTTTGCTAATGACAAGATACCTCGTCGAGACAAATACCAGGAGGGTTCACTACAATTAGAAAACAACAATGATCACTCAATAAACAGTTTATTTACTGTTTTAATAGTTATGAGTTGTCAAAGATTTGTATGAGAAGGATTTTGATTTCAGTTTAAAACAAACCATATAGAAGACGGAGATTTTACTTCCGCTGTCCAAATGCTGTCACACAAAAAATATCAGGGATCATCTTAAAATGCAGTTTATAGCCGTTTTGGCGTTAAATCTAATCGGAATTGGCCAATCAATCATTGATATATCAATTCGAAATTTATTCTTTGGAATTTTTACTGGCGAAGTACTGAAATAGTACTAGAAAACAAGCCAAGTGATAATCATAAAAGGGAGATGGAAGTAGACAGAGCATTACTATTGAGAGGAGCTTCAAAAAATGGGTCCGACATGTCAACCAGTAATCACGTGACTGCCCTATGAAAACTTGACATGGTCAGCCAATTTGGCACCTTATCGCCTCGTTTGGCAAAATAACATCTAATGACAGGGTAGGTGTTTTAATGTGCATTTCTAGAGTGGCAACAAAATTGGTGAAATATACTGCGTCGCGCCGACCAATCAGGTAGTTAATTAATGGATGAACTTCTCCTGCTCTGTGGATAAATCATCATGAATGCTCGGTTCCACCCAGCTGACGAAAATAGTCTAAGGGTCACGTTACTACTAGTTTAGGTCATGATCCGGTGCACATAATAAGGTGACCTTTGCTCATTTTACTTTTATATTCCCTCTATGTTGACTTCACCTTTGGAATACGTAGAGGAAACATGTAAAGCCGCAGAAATGCTATTGTCACCTACATTTTGCTCGACAGACACTGCCTCTTACTGTCAAATACATTTTATAACAACAGAAATACTTATCATATAGTATCTATCATAATCTATTGTTTCGTCTCAATCTTTAACACCTATATAAATACACAGATTATATCCTGCTCTCGTTACCAGGATACAGCTAAGTAATCGAACTCAATCATGCAGTGTAACAAATCACGTTTATGTCCATTATAATCAACCGAAAACAATTCCAAAATGATACATAAAAACCAACAAGTAAAGAGAAAAAAATTCCTAGCATTTCAAATGCAAATTACCCAGAGCACAAAAGCCCCGTTCTCAGAGGATGGGACAAATGAGAACCATCTAATACCACGAAATAAAAAAGATAAACGACCCACAAAAGCCATAGAAACAGAACACTCTCTCCAGAAACTGCACCAGAATGCATTCCAGAGAAAACCAGCAAGGGGAAATAAATCACAATCAAATGTGATATTTCCACAGACGAAAGTAAAGAAAGCGAAGAAGGTAAATGAGAATGAATGGCCACCTTTTTGAAGACAAAATCTATTCAAGTACATAAAGAACCAAGCTCTCTCTTTGAATACATCTGAAGTGGGAGCATGTACAGATTGGGAACGTAACTGAAGATTTAACGCTTTTAAGGTACATGCGTTTTAAATTGGTAAATGGGTTAGGTTAGGTAGTTAATTAAGAACTTTCGAAGATTTAAACTATTCAAGTACGTAAAGAATCAAGTTCTATCTTTGTGTACATCAGAAGGGGGAGCGTGCGTGTACAGATTGCGAGTGTAACTGAAGATTGAACGCTTTTAAGGTACACGCGTTTAAATTGGTTAGGTTAGGTAGTTAAATAAGAACTTGTGAAGAATAAAGCTATACAAGTACGTACAGAACCAAGCTCTTTCTTTGTGTACATCCGAAGGGGGAGCGTGAGTGTACAGATTGCGAACGTAACTGAAGCTTGAACGTTTGTAAGGTACACGCGTTTTAAATGGGTTAGGTTAGGTAGTTAATTAAGAACTTTCGAAGATTTAAACTATTCAAGTACGTAAAGAATCAAGTTCTATCTTTGTGTACATCAGAAGGGGGAGCGTGCGTGTGCAGATTGCGAGTTTAACTGAAGACTGAACGCTTTTAAGGTACACGCGTTTAAATTGGTTAGGTTAGGTAGTTAAATAAGAACTTGTGAAGAATAAAGCTATACAAGTACGTACAGAACCAAGCTCTTTTTTTGTGTACATCCGAAGGGGGAGCGTGCGTGTACAGATTGCGAACGTAACTGAAGCTTGAACGTTTGTAAGGTACACGCGTTTTAAATGGGTTAGGTTAGGTAGTTAATTAAGAACTTTCTAAGATTTAAACTATTCAAGTACGTAAAGAATCAATTTCAATCTTTGTGTACATCAGAAGGGGGAGCGTGCGTGTACAGATTGCGAGTGTAACTGAAGATTGAACGCTTTTAAGGTACACGCGTTTTAAATTGGTTAGGTTAGGTAATTAATTAACGCCGCACTGGACAACACCATGTAATTTTGAACCACGGTCAGATGACGAGATATCATCTGAGCTGGCACCCCACTCTCTAAACTTCCACACCACGCCAACATGAGGACATTTGAGGTCACGACGGATTTAACTTGCATCAGCCCCCGTGTGCACGAAGGTCTTTGGTTGGACCGAGTTCCGAACTCGCAACACTCAGGTTGCTAATCCGCTACTTTTCCAACTTGGTTACCGCAGCTCCGTTTTAAATTGAAGTGTTTTCATAAGTGGAACTTAAAATCGGTATTGGGAATTTTCGTCGGTAGTTTTCAAACCATAACCTCAACCTTTTCGTTTTTGGATAAAACCGTCATAGATTCCAACAAAAATCATAATGCTTGTAATCGATTACTTTTTAAACCCTTTAAGGGGCTCACACGCATATATCCGTTCTGTATCCTGCAGTCTCCTATGCGTGACTTCCAACTTGTTTTGACTTTATTGATCAATAGAATATTTACTAGGATTCTCTTTCAACCAATGGATGTGGATGTTTAGTCATTATGTTAGCTGTGGGGGTAAAGCAAAACAACACTGCTCGGAAATATTGTGACGCTCAGAGTGAAATTCACAATTTTAAAAGATGATTACTTAGTTTCTGTCTGCGACTAGGTAAACCTATCCTCAGGGCCATGTCTAGCAGACTTAACTGAAAAATAATCTGACTTAGCTGAAAAGCAATCTTACGAGATACTTGCGCTGTCAGTTTGAGTTTAACTTGAATATCTACCATTTTTATTAAGTTTTAATAAAACTAGGCTCGTGCTACTATCTAACGTGAAATTTCCACTTATATACATTGATAGAGGTTTTTCTCACTTTCATGCCCTACTTAAATCCTATTATAATCGATTTAAGCATTGATGTGTACATTTCATAGTTCTAAATGGAATACAATAATTCAAAAAATATATAACAGCATTTCGTGTACTTCTTATCAAGGGCTAATTCTTATTTCCACTGTCGTCATCTGGCAGTATTCAAAATTGGTGGTGTTCCTTCGGGTCTGATCCCGGACCGTCGCCAATAGCCCGTTGTGTTACTCCAGTGTGACGTTAATTAAATTCCTACCTACCTAACTTATTTCCATTCAAGTGAAGGTCAAAACATTCATACCTCAATTATGTTACTTCCAATTAGCTTCTGAAAATCCATTTCAATTGCATTGAATTTATATGAAAAGCGATTCAGTATATTTAATATCTAAATGTATTTTATCATTCGCTTCCATTTTCTTTTCTGCGCTGATTTCTATCTTCCAGATTCCTCAATGCCTTCTACCATCAGATGGCTGAAGAATTTAAGTGCAGCGCAGAACTCTTCCAGAGTACTTGCTAACAGTATTTAACCCTCCTGGTGGCTGTCTCGGCAAGGTATCTCGTCATTATCAAAACTGACCAGATCTTGATCATTAAAGAGTTAGCTATATCTTGATAACGAGATATCTCGTCATTAGGAAAATTGATTACATCTTTATGGACGAGATATCTCATCGTAACCACTTGGAGGGTTAATGGCTGCATAGCTCGAATCAAGCACATTTAAATGAATCGGCAGAACTAGTAGCGGTTGATTTTAAACGGTTTATATACATTCGTTGCCACACACACACACACACATTTACCAATATATAAATAATATAGATTTCTGTGCCACGTATATAGAGAAACATATACAGAGATTCATCTTAATTTTGAACAAGATAATTTTTTGGTGGATTCAGCAGGCTATAACAAACGCATGCACACGAACAATCAGGAAACCTCAGAACCACAGCTCTTTATTTACCACCATAATTCATATTCCAGCCTTGCCAACGAATCCTATGAACCCCGTCCTACAAAAGTCCTGGGTATGTCGTTTCTTCATAGCGGCGCCGTCCTATTTCAACGACATCTTAGACGACGTCTCAAGCCGTTAAAGACATCGACCCAGAAAGAGTCGTTATTGATCTGACAGACTCGAGGGTCAAAGTTGGAGTTCCCCAGAGCGCCAGACGATTTATGTGGGCCCGCACGAGACAATGGTCGATAAAGGCCCAACGATATGAAAATCAAATGGCTACTTCTGGCTTTCTTCCCGTGGAGCAAGCGGATATATGAATCCGGTAGCATCGTAGTTATTATATTTTCAGTTTCTTCCATTGAAGATTGTCATTATTCGAAGACTTTTTAACCCTACAAGTGGTTTCGACGAGATATCTCGTCAATAAAGATCGGATCAACTTTGCTAAGGCGGAGATATCTCGTAATCAGGATATTGCCGATTTTTTTATGTGATAGCCAGATAAAGATCTGATCAGTTTTTTACTCCAGGAACAAGATATCTCATCCATCAAGATCTGGTCAGTTTTGCTAATGACGAGATAACTCATAGAGACAGCTGCGAGGAGGGTAAAATAATCGAATCATATTACTCGAAAATGATTACTCTACCCTCCAAGTGGTTTCAACGAGATATCTTGCCCATAAAGATCTGACCAATTTTGCTAATGACGAGAAATCTCGTCTGCAAGAATGCTGATTGAATTCTAAATGATGATATTGCATTGTTTTGACGATGACGAGACAAGATCGGGTCAGTTTTTGTAATGAGGAGATATCTCGTCCATGAAGATCTGGTCAGTTTTGCTAATGACGATATATCTCATAGAGACAACCACCAGGGGGTTAATGTTCTGCAGGTTTCTTTATTTATTTAATTGTTGTTCCCCTTCAGAAAAATATCCGTTACAAAGAACAAAAAAATATGATCCAAAAATACAAGAAAAAAGACATGCAAATGCAATTGAAAAAAAGATAAAGAAAGCATTTCATTGAAGCAAATAACTTATGGAATTGAAATCCTTAAAAAATAAATCGACCTCCGTGAAAGAATTATACATTTAAAAATATCTATTTGCAGCAAAATAATTATATTCATTATTTTTAAAATGTTCAACGAAAATAATTTCTGGTTTTTATTGTACACATGGGGACGTTAAAATCTATAAAAGAAACTAAGAAAGGACGAATTAATTTTGTTATTTAGGTGTTTGTAAAAAATTGTGAAAGCAAAATGTCTCTACGAAGGTTCAAAGTAATGAAATTGAGACGATTTTCCAATTTAGAAGAATGTACTCCTGAATATTCATAATTCTTATAATAAATGTACCTCAAAAATGTATTCGGTATTTTCTCTACACCCATGATATAAAATCGTAATAAGAATTCCAAATTTCGAAAACTATTTAATTTATTTTCAGTTTTTCAATTGAAGATTATCATTTTTCGATGACTTTTTACTTGAACATAATTACGTTAAAGTTCTCCTGATATCATGTTTATTATGTAACACTGAGTGTTCATATTTTCGTCTTTGACAGCATACGAATAGGAAAGAGCAAAGAAGTTATTTTTTATTTGCACATCTCTGTATATTTTTTACTAGTGTGCGGGCACAAAAATTGACGTCATTTGTTTATTGTCGAATGGCAACAATGGATATAAACAACATAAAATCGACCGGGGGATATTACGGGATTCCTTTGCCAATTTTGCAGCCTATTGTAAATGTGCTTGGTTTGAGCTAAGGAGCTGTATAATATTGCTAAAACTACACAGAAGCCTCGCCGCTCAAATAAAATTCTTTAGAAGTCTTCTGATGACAGAAAGCAATTGGTAAACTGGAAGACAGAAATCAGAGTAGAATATAAAAGTTTCGCTAATATTTGTAATGTAATTATAACCCATGAAATCAGATACACAAAAGTATTCGGCCACCTACGTTAAAAGTACAAACTTGAAACAAAAACGTTAAAGTCGATGTCAACATTTTTTCTTTGCATTTTGTCTCACTCCTTAGGTTATTTTAAGTCTAAATCATTTTTGTACCAGGCATTTGATCAAACCGGAATCAATTTTATTCTATTTTGCTGGGAGAAATATTTTCAATGAATCACTATTTTATGAGAAAAAATTGCGATTTCTTCAGATTTCCTCATAAAGGTAATGATGGAATACAAATCTTTAAAAGTGAGGTCAGATTTTATGTCGTTTTGGATATTTTATATACGAATCAGATCATTGTATGCAAATAAATACTTTTCAAATTATCGACATAGTAGACCGACATCTTTACTTTAATTCAAATTTACCACCAGAAAGTTTCAAATTTCTTTCAAAAAGATCAATATATAAATATTGAACCTTAGTGCTAGCAGTGAATTCAAGTGTATCTATTCCAAATGCCGATACACCATTTCCAGATCATTTATAGTACTTCCGAATTCTGCGCATGAATGGATATCACACGGATCGAACTCTAATTTGACCTTCTTTCACTCAGTTTTCTTCTTGTTTACATAAATTTCCTAGAGCATTCATTAAGAGTAGAAAATTGATTGTCAATACTTCAATCGATCATTGAATATCACTTTTTTATTTAAAGGAAGTTCAAATCACAAAGCTTGGTCAATGGGCACGGTCAAATGCAGAGCATATTCTGTAATAATCTTGGTTTGAGTATTCATAATACTACTCTAGTAATACTTAGTAATACTCTAGTAATACTCTAGTAATACTTTTGTGACACACTGTATTTTTTAATACACTGCTGGCCACCCAAATTGCAACACCAAGAAAGACAAGAGATATCACAACAAAATTTATTTTGTAGATAACATGTTGACCAAGTATCAAATGATTAAATTTATAGACTTCTGTGAAGTGTGGTTCCTGCCAAAATCAGTAGCCAGAGTAGCCGCCATTGTTGGAGATCACCGCTGCCACACGCCTCGGCATTGATTCAAAGAGACTTTGGATGTGTTCTTGGGGTACAGCAGACCAAGCAGCTTCCACACGTTGCCAAAGTTGATCTGGTGTGGCAGCTGGGGATGTATTCTGGGTCAATCGTTGAGCAACCATGGACCACATGTTTTCTATCGGCGAAAGATCCGGAGAGCGAGCTGGCCAGGGAAACAATTCAATCTGGCGATTGACGAAGAACCCTTGGACAATGCGTGCCACGTGTGGTCGCGCATTATCCTGTTGAAATATGGCTGTGGGCAAGCCCTGAAGGTAAGGAAGGACAACTGGCTCCAACACCTCGGAGATGTAGCGCTGGCTGTTTAAAGTACCGGCAATGCGTACTAGAGGAGTGCGAGAGTGATATCCAATACCGCCCCATACCATAATACCTGGTGCAGGACCAGTGTGGCGGTGCATAACGCAGCTGTTCAGCATACTCTCTTCACGGTGTCTCCAGACTCGAATCCGACCATCGTGGTGTTGCAGATAGAAGCGTGACTCGTCAGTAAAGACAATTTCATTCCATTCTGCCGTCCACATCCTTCTTTCATCGCACCATTGGCGGCGGAAACGTCTGTGGTTCTGCGTCAAGGGTAGACGAAGCAATGGACGTCTTGCGGACAGACCACTCTGCTGTAAACGGCGTCGAATGGTACGCGCAGACACTGGATGATGCGGTACAGATTGAATGTGCTGTGCTATGGTTCGTGATGTGGCTGAGCGATCCGTCACTGCCATACGCACAATATGCCTGTCATCACGTGAAGTGGTGCACTGAGGTGGATGCGATCGAACACGTCGGTCCGTCGTACCCTCCTGCATCCAACGATCACATATCCGCATTACAGTTGTTTGGTTTCGTCCAACACGACTACCGATTTCCCTGAAAGATAATCCACAATCTCGGTAGGCCACTATCCTTCCTCTGTCGAACTCGGATACTTGATCAAAAGATGATCGCTGTTTTCTACGAGGCATAATTGATCGTTTTTTTGAAAAAACCACAAGAAAAACACAATTGCCGTACTTGAAATCGTCGAAATCTCCAAGCCTTAAATAGCGCTTTGAAGTGGCGCCACAGGCGCGCGTGATGTGCGTCTGCGCTGAAATTCTAATCATTTGCATATCTCACCTCCGCTAATGCATGTTGTAAATTTCATATTATTTGCATGCTTCATTCAGGGTGTTGCATTTACGGTGGCCAGCAGTGTATATTGCAATAACTTTTGTCATACCAAAATTGTTTTGGAATATCTATTCATCATTTTTCACTACTCGTGTTGCCACATAGAAAACGAGCAGTCAATAAAAAGAGGTAAATAAATTTAAATCGTAAATTTTGAATTAAATATCTTGGCAGAATAACGTAATATATTTAACTCCTAAATAAATAATTATCATTCGACAATATCAGATTTTATAAAATTTGATATAATCAGATTTATGACTTGTAAATAAATAATTATTTTGACAAAATATAGATAACAATTTTTACTTTTAAATAAATATCATTTGTAAAAATGCATTCGAGATAATTTTATCGTAAAAATTTTAATAAAATTATCAGTTTTAATCAAAGCTATACATGGCTTAATGGAAAATCACTGGCTTAGAGCATTGATTATGGAATATAAAGGCATTTTCAAGTCTCAACAGAAACCAGAGGTAGAAATGTTCGAATGTTTGTTTTTTGGCATTTAGAGTCTACATGTAGCAAAACAACATATACAGAGAGCAAATGTAAAACATCTGATTTACTCATACGGAACATTCTTTTTTAGATTGCAAAATAAAAAAATAAGGGGAAACCTTCACACACACAAATTTCACTTATTACACTATCAATAATTTTAATAAAAATAGTTAAAAAACAAACCAAATTTATACTTTTAAATGAATAATTGTTGTTTGATAAAATATAAATTAGAATTTATACTTTTGAATAAATATCGTTTGGTAAAATATATATACACACCGGGCCACGCGTTGCTATGGCTCATCTGGTTAAATTGAAAAGAAAGAAAAAAGAAAGCACACATTTCCAATATTTTTTATTTCACAATGCTTGTGGGTTCTTTTGACGTCACTAAATTGCAGAAGTTATAAGGCAATGAAATTCGTCCTGAGGTCAGATCAACCGGAACCTTTCCGTCCCAATTTTCAGCAATTGATGTGAGAATATCTCAGCTGATCGGTCGTTTTGCAGCTGAACACGCATATTTGTAGTTAATTTCAACGTCTTTTCGTGTCGCCACAAAGTAGAGTATTTCATGCAAACATTTATTTCGTCTGCTGGTGTCGATAGAGGAATTACAGGCAATGTTTGCCTGAAATCTCCTGCAAGCAATATTAATGCGTTTCCAAATAGTCTGATGTTTCCGCGCAAATCTTGCAAAGATCGATCAAGAGCCTCGAACGACTTTTTGTGTGCCATTGTGCATTCATCCCAAACGATAAGTTTGCATTTTTGCAATACTTTTCCCATGATGGATGCTTTGGAAATGTTACACGTGGGGGATTCAATGAATTGCATGTCAAATGGCAATTTCAAAGCGGAATGAGCAGTTCTTCCACCTGGCATCAAAGTCGCAGCTATTCCGGACGACGCAAGTGCTAAGGCAATGTGATTTTGAGATCTGATTGGCGGCCAGAATCAATTTAATTAGGAACGTTTTACCAGTTCCTCCTGGCGTTACACTTTTATTTATATAGCTAAGTAGACTAAAACATGCGCGTATTCGAATGCAACGTTGTGGCAAAATTTCAAGGCAATCGGTGAAAACTGTTGGGAGATTTTGCGTTAGGAACAAACGAACATTACATTTTTATTTATATAGTCATTTTTTATGCGTGTAGCATTCTCTAACTCATGTTTATTTGACAGTAGACCTTACTACAAAACTGCAGTTCAGATTAAATTTCTGGCGGTATTAGTAGCTGATGTTGTATAAACTGATCCCTGAAATCAGATCTTAAAAACACAAAGGCAAATAAAGATAATTTTAACAAATATCGAGGTAAAGGAAACCGGTGATGATATTTCGGTACCCGAAATTCTCACCAAACTCCAAAAACGGGTTTTTTACGTGAATACGTCTTTAAAATCCGATCAGTAATGGGAAACATGCATGAAAAGTCGAGCGAGTGTTACAAAAAGTGTTACAATTGTTTTGTTTTATGATTTCAGGACTAGAAGAAACAGCCAGAAGATAAATATAACGTCGTGTAGATAAAGGATGTCCTATCTGACATGACCTTCGGACCTAGTTCGCAGGTACACTGAGCGCTGGGAGGGGGTCCGCAGTATGCGAAATTCACGATGCTGGGCGAGGTTTGGGCCAGTGTAACTTTGGATTGCGGTTAGTGAGGACTGAATATGTGGTGTCATTCGAAAGCTACCAAACTAAGCTACAATAATAAACCTTTAATAAATAAAATAATCCTTCAATATTAATATCTAACTGCACTTTAATCGTCCAGACTGTAAATTTATTGCTGAATATTCACAATAAAGAATCGTTCAATTTTCCTGTCTGCTGCATTCATTCCGCAATACAACATCAGGCCCGAGCATTCACTTCAAAACTATGGTTTGTGTCCTTTTACCGGCACTTCAATACCGACTTTTAAACACGAGTACACACCCAACAACGCTTGCTCAAAACATGTCACTGAAGAAAAAGACTAAGACAGGGTGAAGATCAAAATATTCCCCCTCCCTACCGAGTCAAAATGAGGTGAGTGGGGGGGAGAGGGGTGGAAGTCCTTCCGCTCAACATTGATCCATTTCCGTTCCGATCGAACAACGGACCAGTTCCCGGATTAAGCTTCGATCTGACGATGCTTAGGCAGACGATATCGAAGTGGGGGTGACTGCAGGGGTGGGGGAAGGAAATGGAATTAGGTCTATTGAGTGGATCCCTTCTGCGATTCTACAATCTTTTTGTCTTCTAATTTATGGTGGATTGTCGTGGATGGGTTTGATTAGGGATAGCCCGGTTCGGGGATTGTTTGGATGAGAATACAAAGGGGTGTTTTCGAGAAGAGGAGGGGTGTTTTAAGAAGCAAGTACAGCCGTGGGCTTGCGTTGCGCGTTCAGAGACTGGAGTCAAGATGATTCCACTGATATATTTCATATTTTGATATTTGTAAACACATTTGACGATTTGTCAATTATACAGGGTGTAGCGAAAATATCTGGTCAAATTTTAAAGGGTGGTAGAGGGGCCCAAAATAAACTTTTTGTAAAAGAATGTGTGTCCGGAAACGCCGCGTTTAGGGAGTAGAGGACGCTGTTTATGCCATTCAATAGCATCGTCCCTGTGGCGTAAGGCGTTATTCCCCAAGCGTTATTCGGCAAACTCCGAATACATGCAGCGATGCATTCTATTAGAAATCCGAGAGGAGAATGACGCCTTACACTGCAGAAACGATGTTGTTGACTTATTACCAACCTTTACAGTTTGGCTAGAGTTTCGAACTATCCTGTATAAAAGCTTCAACAAAAAACCTGACTGATAACGATGTTAAAACACAACAAAATATTCGATTGCTGTTTCCAAGGACCAACAGTCCTTATTTTAACTTATCCAGGTATATTACCAGAAACTATTGTATATAAATTATTTTTCGTTAAACCTTTAGAAAAGAATGTAAACAATTTTGCTTCAAATAGATTTTTAAAACTGTACCACTCTTTCTCGGAGGATGGTATAGCTTTTAAGGATTTCAATACAATAAGTAATCTGCTTAAATGAAGTGTTTTGTTTTATCTATAATCTAACTGTATTTGTGTATGTCTTTTTCTTGCGTTTCTTGAATGATTTTTTTTGTTTTCTGTAATTGTGTATTTTTCTTTTGAAGAACAAAAGTTAAATAAATAAAAAGCGAACGAGGTAAAAACAAATTTGAATATATTACCCTTTATCAGTGTTACTATAGTGGAGCTCCGACACGAAGGCCTTAAATAGGTATGGATTTTTTAATAAGTGTGAAAGTGCTTCAGGGAAAAGGTTGACGCACACAAAAGCATGAATGGCGATCGCAGAGACTGTTTCTCCCCGTGCCAACTCGTTATCAATGGTATCGCTCTCGGCATGAAATGATAAAATTAAAACCACAACCACGCTAAAGACAATTATGAAAGGAATTCGTTAACGTTACCACCAATCCCCTATTTTAACTAATAGACTCGTCCAAACCACGTGACTTAACTGCCTTCTCCCGGGGCCCGCACTATGCCTACTCACTTTTTCAATTGGTTGGTTGTTTTCAGGTTTTATGGCACTTTTTCAATTAACCATTTGAAAGGTTCTATGCTGAAATAAAGTGGGTGTGGTTTTCAAAGTTTTTCATGAGGTATATACTAATGGTACTTTACATAGGTAAGTAATTACACTAATGTTACTTTACATAGTTTTATACTGATGGCACTTTACATAGTTATATACGAATGGTACCTTACATAGATATGCACTAATGTTACTTTACATAATTGTATACTAATGGTACTTTACATAGATATGTACTAATGTTACTTTACATAATTATATACTAATGGTACTTTACATAGTTATATACGAATGGTACTTTACTATTGGTACTTTACATAGTTATATACGAATGGTATCTTACATAGATATGCACTAATGTTACTTTACATAATTGTATACTAATGGTACCTTACATAGATATGGACTAATGTTACTTTACATAATTGTATACTAATGGTACTTTCCATAGTTATATACTAATGGTACTTCAGATGGATGTATTCTAATGGTTGGTACTTCATGGGTGTTAGCTTGATGTGAGCATATACTAATTCAATTTCTAAAAATCCAAGTGGTTTCTACGAGATATCTGACCAATTTCGCTAATGACGAGATAACTCGTCACCAAGATAGTGCCGATTTTTTTTATGATGACGAAATCAAGATCTTTCGTTTGACTAGGTACCTCGTCCGTCAGGATCTGGTCAGTTCTGCTAATGACGAGGTACCTAGTCAAGACAACCACCAGGAGGGTTAAAACGACCAATAAAAATGTTTTGGGTAAAAACATACCTTTCAAAGCTATCCCTAAACCTATCCCTTTTTATGAAAGTATTTTGCACGTAACAAAAAATTTGTTTTCCCAGTTTTTAGGGAGGATACATTTACACCGCCCTTCTAAAGCATTTCAAGACATCATGGTGTCGAATGAGAGAATATTTGTATAACGCAGCTACCATTACTTAAAATATTTATATACCTAGCTTTAACAATATAAGGATGTGGGACACCAGACTCCCCATTGCCCCTCTAAGTGTTAAGCCCTTCCCTTCTGTTCTGACAAAGACCGTCGTGTACACGGGGGATGGTGCATGTTAAATGTGTCATAGGCTCAAATGTTCTCGCGTTATCGTGGTGTGGAAGTTTGGAGAGGGGGTGTCAGCTCAGGTGTTCTCGTCATCTGAATGACCGTAGCTCAGAATTACGAGGCGTTGTCCTTGGATCTTTCACTTTCGGGGTTGATCCCGAACCGTCGCCAATAGCCCTTTGTGATGCTCCAGTGTGACGTTAATTAACTACCTCCTACCTCTAGGCTACGTGCAAAGGAAGCCATTGACTGTTTTTGTTATTCAGTTCCAATGTGGCTGCCGTTAAGCACATGACTGTTCCAGAGAATAGCAGCGTTTTAGTGTCCATTTTTTGGTGTTATTTTACGTCTTTAAAATCTTAACAGTACTGGTGAGTATGCATGAAAAGTCAAGCGTTACAACTGTTTTGTCTTATGAATTCAGAAGTAGTAGAAACATCCGGAAGATAAATATAGCATCGTGTAGACAAGGGATGTCCGTACCTCACATGACCTTTGGATCGAGTGTGCAGGCCCGCTGAGAGGTGAGGGGTCTGATATATTGAAATCCTACGGTGCTTGGCGAGATTTGGGTCAGTGTAACTTTGGATTGCTTGGAATAAGAACTGCGTAAGCGGTGTCATTCGAGATCAACCGAACTACGCTACAATCACAGGACTTGGATAACTAAAATTATCCTTCAATATTAATACCAAACTGAACTTTAATCGTTCAAACTGTAAATTAATTGATGAATATTCACGATAAGCAATCGTTAAAAATGTCTACTTCATTCATTCCACAATCCAATATCCGTCCCGGGTATTCACGTCAAAACTACTGTTTGTGTCCTCGTCACAACCTACAAATTTTTTCGTGGTCTGAAGGTGCATCAGGGTTCGAAATCCATCAAAGACTTTCAACACAGTTCAAGACTAGTGTTCTCCATCAACTGTGTGTTTACGAATGGATTGAAAAGTTCTAAGTGATGGCATGACGAAGACAAACGACCATCCGCTACTGCAGCAGCGATTTATAATGTGCGTAACATGATTAGATTACACGAGTGACTATTGCTGATAAAGTGGCAATTTAGTCATTCACCGCAGACTAGGAATTGAAGTAGAAGTGCTGCATGCGGGGTTTTCTGCGAAGCCGAAAACACTTTGGGGGCATAAAACAGCCTATGTAACGATGATACAAATGCGCTGAAAAGCAAAGGGACTATATTGAAAAATGGTGTTATTGTATATCGTCTATTTTTCTTGAAATAAAGTGTACAGTTGCATTGCAGATAATTATTGACACGCATTTAATCTCGCCCATATTCATTAAGAAGGTCAATTGTTAATACTGTTCAATTCTCATACAATCTATAAGAAACCGCTAAAAAATTGATGTAACTGAAGTCAAAATATTCAACACTCTTTAAACTCAAAACCGAAATTAAAGTTTTGAAATGATTTTATTTTCATTTTCTGTATTTTGTGTGACTCTTATTTTTTACTATCTTTATAGTTGGAGTATCTGTAAATATATGTGTTTGTTGATGATGCTCAAATGGATTAATTATTGTTGTAAATTTGATTACTAGTCACTCGAAAATTGATGTCGTTGGAACGGGAAGCAAAGCATAAAACCTATACCTAGAACAATAGGGATCACAGATTTAAAAAGTAGGGTTTTAAAAAGATAAGTAGTTTAGAGATAAAAAGTTAAGTAGGTTAGTTAAAGTAGTTTAAAGTTTAGCCTGAATTAGTTAGATGATAAATTTAAGACGTTTAATGTTTAAGTTTAAGCGTTTATGCGAAAACATTATATTGCAAATTCAAGTTGTAGGAACTTATATAAAGCTGTTGCAGCTAAATAAAAATCAAATCAAATCTCAGGACGAGACACAACATTTATTTACGGACAAGAAACGAAAACGGTACACATTTCCAAACGGACTACAGAACGATTGCCCTCTCGCTTTTTAACAGAAACGACGATCTTGCTTTCAAATGAAACAGAAAACAGACGTTAGCACTTTCAAATGGGGCACATGCGCAGAAGAGAGCTCGAACATGCGTCCTTGGAAACCGCTGGTAAACAGTTCCTCGTTCCGATTGGGGAAAAGAGAAGAAAACAATGTTCTGTTATAAAGTGTTTTATTCACTCATTTTCACGATATAGTCGCACATAATATCGGATTTTGACTGAAATACCACCACATCTAACGAACTAATTTCTGGTTCTATGTGTATAAAGACTAAATATACATGTTTCTGCATGCTGAAAAATTGCCTCAACTATAGATTCCAGCAGAGGGCTAGCAGCATGCAGAAATATGTATTTAATATTTCTACTCATAAAACTAGAAATTTAATTTTTTGGGGTTATGACTCTATAATTAATTATTTATTCAGTAAAACTAGGATCCGGTTAGTATAAGTGAGAGTATAACTGATGAACTAAAGATACAGATAGCACATTATAAACATTCAAACATTTATTTTAAATAGTGGTAATGAATTATGAAATATATTAAAATAAATATTGTACAAATATAAAATCCATTAAAAGATTGTTCTTAATATAATTGTAATGACAAATGGAATTATACGTAAAACTTTGGATTTTAAAGTGCGATATGAAGAAGGAAAATGACAAAAGGCTAATTTATTATTGCTTTCATTTTAACTAATAAATATCTATTAATATACAATAAAAATTTTTTGATCCACATAATTTGAATTTCTGTCAAAACGTATTATGTATTAACTCTAATATTAAAACTTATTTTTCCAATAACCGGTACAAAGGTACTATATAAGTAAAATCAGTACACTTAAATAATTTAAAGTATATTAAATTTGAATCCTTATTTTACTACAATTAATAGAACTTCTAGAGACAAATTTCGTTATAGAGGGTATTCTCTAAATTAAAAAGAGATATTTTCCAAATTAAAAAGAAGTTATTTTTAAAAAATATTTAAATCGTATGTAATAATAATCGTGAAACATTTTAAAGTCCAATGAACTTTCTATCGCATTCCATTTAACCAAATATTTGTTTTACGATGTCTTGATATTTTTACAACTTTTTTGCATAATCTTTCGTACGAATGAACAAACACATATACCTTATTTAAGTGATTTACATTTATTGATCGAATTCCCTTCTGTGAATAGATGTGTAAAGATTGAACCTTTTCATAGGTAAATATTGAACTCTATTACAAGATTTCAAATCACACACTTTCAGCAGAATAATAGTAACATTTACATGCTACGTTTAACAAAGAATAATGGGTTTATTTATTTTCTGTTTGGTCAATATTTTATTCCCTGAAAAACTTAATCACACAAAAAATAAAACCAAGCTAATGTTTTTAAAACAAATTTTTACCTCAAGCTCATGACATAAATAAAAACACCTTAAACATTCAGAAATTTAAAGTAAATAACGTAATAGTGGTAAACTGGAGTATAATATTCTTTAAAAACTAGAGTACACAACTGAGAGGGATTTTCAATGTTTAAAACAAACCATACTAAACAAACATGCATTTTACATGTTTCTTTAGTTCAAAGCATTTTTCAAAATAATATTAATTTTCGTTAAACGTTTGCAAAGTATGTACGTTTTCGTCTTATTCATTCTTTACTTATTCTCACTCTTTAAATATGTTCTATGAAAGGTATTTTCAGTGTACACCAACAAATCAGACAGTTATCAAAGATTTTATTTCTGCAGTGAAAATGCTCTCGCAAGATACATATCGGGGTTACCTTAAAATGTAGCTTATCACCGTTTCGGTCACGTTTAGCATTTTATCTAGTTGATGTTGAGAAATCAAACATCATATATATCAATTCAGAATTCATTCTTTGAAATTTTTATTGGCGAAGTTCTAAAATCGTGTTCGAAAAACATGACAAGGGATGCAACGTTCGGGATACGTACAAGAAACACGTTCCACCGCAGAAACACTACCACAACCTACATTTAACTTAAAACGACTTTCAGAACAAACAGAAATGACTTTCATACGAAAAATTAAATCGCAAGTTGTCGAAATAAATATGCATTTTACACGTTTTTCTTCAACGTATTTTTCAAAATGATACCAATTTTCGTTAAATATAAAATCAGTAATACATTACTATTTTATAACTAGAGAAGAATGATTATATACTAAAATATCGGACCTTTTATCACTGAGTTTACATACTCATTGATATTGATAAGTGATGTCAACGTTTGACCAATAATTAAGTTTATCGATTAATATAATTGAATTTATTTCTTAATTGATGCATTGAAAACTGAATCTACTTACTCATTGATAAACACTGATTTTACTGATAATGTCACTGAATTTGGTACTCGATTTCACAAAAAATGAAAATTCGGAATCGTCTCTCCGTTTTTAAAAATCCGCATCTAGATAAAATCAAATTTGTTTGAACAGCAATGATTTTATTAAGTGGCGGATTATAAATTGTCAAGCAGAAATGATCAAGTTTCGGAGAATATTTAGAGATGTTAATTTTTAAAAGACAAACACAAATACTGAAGTAAAACAAAATCACTGGAATGAATGATTAATATCGTTCAGGACAAAATCGGTTAATTCTGGAAAGTTCCATGATGCCATTCCCCTAAATATGTTTTAATAAAACAATAATTATAGGAAAATATCGTCTGAAAGCAAAAGTCCAACAACTATTTTGAACTTGGAATTCATTTTCCGTTAAATTACTTATCGTTGCACAGTGGATCGTTGTATTTTATCGTTTGCACAATCAGGCATCTGGCAGTATAGTATGAGTAAATTTGGAGCACTTAAATGGCACACGCAAGTGAATTAATATTTTTTGTTTTAAGTTCATAAAATCTTTTTATGATGAAAAAATGAATAATATTGTATATAACAAATATAATTGATTCTGGAAAATTATATGATGCCATTCCCCAAAATATAAGTTTTAATAAAACAATAATTTTGAGAAAATATCGTCTGGAAGCAAAAGTTCAGCTGATGTTTTGAACCTGGAATTCATTTCCCTCTTAAATAACTTATCGTTGCACCGTGGATGGTTGTATTTTATCGTTTGCACAATTAGGCATCTGGCAATATATGAGTAAAGTTGTAGCCCTTAAATGACATACACAAGCGAAGTAATATTCTTTTGCTTTAAGTTCATAAAATCTTCGCTCATTGTTTAAAAAATCGCCAAGCACATTGCTTTTCGAAGGCCTTTTACTCAAAAGTGTAGCATTGATTGTGACAAACTGATATTAAATTTTATTGATTTCGAGTCACATTGCCCCAAGCCGGATGGAAAGATATAAAAATGGAGAAAATATAACGTTGCCCCGGTTTTGAAGGAGTAGAGTGCTTACGGCATTCGAAAATGCATTAAACTAGAGGAGGAAGCCCAAATTCGGCAATTTCCGCTATCTTCGAAACCACTTAAACATCTAGGGACAGCAGTTCTTTAAAACCCAATTCCCTTAAGACGTGGTTAAAAATTCATCTTTTCCCATTTCTGTGGCACAGTGTGTCTTCTTGAAATGTTGCTAAAGTAGGAATGTTTACTTGTTTTGAAACAAAATGGTTAAGAATAATGCATTTCTAGTGGTATAAAAGTATGGAAACGATATAAATGAATTTTTGTAATCATTTGTGGCTTATTTTGATTTCACCTTTGTTTATAGCTTGATAAATTAATGATCGATAGGCATAAGAATGGTGAAATGATACACTTCATTGTTATGTATCTCTCTATATAGGCTAGAGGCACGTAATATGGAACATGCGATTTTAAAAGATTGCCAAAACCAAGGAAATCTATTTTTCCGATGAAAATGTATCAAATTAATTTGTTTGGTTGTACCATAAAACGTAAAAAGTTCAAAATCATGTATTTGAAAAAGTAGTACCTAATATGGAACACCAAAGGAATTTGTCACAAACATGCAAAAAACTTAATTTTTTTTGCACATTGGAAAAGGTTTGGAATAATTTCGATGCTCCACACATGTACCATATTGCTATATGGTCCATGTGTGGTCCATAACACTAGATTATACCGATGTCTTAACTTGGTCCCTATTGGGATTCACCAGTCTTCATTTGATACCAGCCTACGCTTCGATACCTGATTCCTATTGAGATTTACCAGTCTTCAACTAACACCAGATTATACCTCAGTACTTAGGTCGTATTTTGATTTACCACTCTTCAACTAACACCAGATAAATATAATTATTCATCGTGAATTCAGCAAATCTTTAACATAAATTCAACTATTGGTTCTTTTATTGCCTCCAAAACCTGTGTAATGTAATGATTTTTTCAACCCCGATGGAGACTGACCTCTTAAGACTTTGACACTACAAGGGGTGACTAGCGGATATTTGTAAGGGTAGGGAGAAGTCACTGGGATTCGCCCAGGGTGTAGTCCCTGCTACTCCTAAAATGGACAATCACTAATATCCATGCGCTTACAAACCGTGATTTGAACCCAGGATTATGAAAGAGAATTTCAGATAACAAACCAGACGGGATGCGAAGAATTTATTTCCGCAATCGAAATCCCCTCGCACGATACATAACGAGGTTACTTAAAAATATAGTTTATCTACGCGTTGGATACATTTGGTGTTTTATTTAATTGACGTCGACCAATCAACTATCAGATATAAATTCAGAATTCACTCCCAAGAATTTTTATTGGTTATGTGCTAAAATCGCACAGATTTATATTTTGATTCTTCCTTGGATGAACTCCTCATTTAAAAATTAAAAACATCTTCCACATTCACGGAGCAGTGGTATCCCAGTTGGAAGAGTAACGGATTAGCAACCGGAAGTTTGAGAGTTCGAAACTCCAACCAAAGACAGTCGTGTACTAAGAAGCTGGTACACGCTAAATATTTCGTAACCTCAAATGTACTCATGGTGGCGTGGTGTGGAAGTTTGGAGAGTGGGGTGCCAGCCAATGTGTTGACCTTGTCTTCTGTCCTGGTTCAAAATTGCAAAGCCAATTGTCCTCGGATTGATTTTGGGATTGATCCTGGATCCTCTCCAATATCCCATTATGCTGCTTCTGTGCTGCAACGTTAATTCAACTACCTACCTAACTAAATTTAATAAATGTATAAGCTTCGAATTGCGAGTAACCAGACAGAAGATAAATCTATTTTTTACAATTCTTTGCACCGAAAAACTAAAAAATTTTGTTCCTACCCGAACACTTAATGATGTCGGTATTTAAGACAGCTTTTTAAAAAGAGCTATAGCGCAAATTGACTAAAACACAATTGACTAAACAACCACATCGAGGTTGAAGGAATCCTTGGAAAGATTCTATTGGTCTAGATCAAAACTGGTAGATATCTACAGATTGCAAAACGGAATTATGCGTGTGAACCAATATCCCGTTGTTGTGCTCCAGTGCGAAGTTAATTAATCTACCTACCTATCTTCCATATTCACTTCCTACCAGATTTTGAAATTAGCCTTAAGTGGTTTATCTTTCTTTTTAGTCCCGCAAATAAATTCTCCAAGCACGAAAAAATGACATTCTCTCCTCTATCAAACCATCACCTGCCAACGAGAGTGATTAAAAGGCAATCACACGCCCTGGAAAGTACACACCGAAATTGAAAAAGTTACTCTCCTAACAAAATCAGATGTCTAGGATATCGTCTGATGACGGTGTTATTAGGTGCGAGGATCTGGCGACGGTGTCTCGCTCTTTTTCATTTGTTTATCCAAGCGCGTCCTTAGCTGCGTAATGTCCATCAAATCCCGCTTTCAATTAGTATGCATCGGAGGCAAGGTTGTAAGGTAATTGCTGGCTCCTCTGAAAGGAAAATTATTATAGGAGTTAATTCTTTCGCTTGTGTTACGGATAGGACAGTAGGTAGGTGGTTGAGTTAACGTCGTACTGGAGAAACGCAAGGGGCTATTGTCGACGGTTCTGGTAGGTAGATATTTAATTGACGTCGCACTGAAGCAGCACATCGGGCTATGGCGACGGTCCGGTATCCAACCCAAATGGAAAGATCCGAGGAAAATACCACGTAATTTTGAATCACGGTCAGGTGACGAGGTCACATCTGAACTGGCACCCCTCTCTCCAAACCTCCACATTACGCCAGCGTGAGGATATTTGAGGCCATGATAGATCTTACGGGCACCAGCCTCCATGTACACGATTATCTTTGGTTGGATTCGGACCCTCCGGTTGCTGATCCGATAGTCAGGTCTTGATGGACAAGATATCTTGTCGAAACCACCAGGAAGGTTAGGATTTACTTGTGTGTGTAGTATGACTAATGCTTTACGTTGCCTAGCTTTAGTTTGGCGCATCTTGACTAAATATGGTAGGTAGATAGTTAATTAACGTCACACTGGATCAACATAACGGGCATTTGGCGACGGTCCGGGATCAATCCCCAAAGGAAAGTTACAAGGATAATAACTCGCAATTTGGACCATGGTGAAATAACGAGATCAACACCTGAGCTGGTACCGCACTCTCCAAACTTCCACACCACGGCAAAGTGAAGACATTTGAGGCCAGTACAAATTTAAAGTGCCTCACCCCCATGTACACGACGGTCTTTGGTTGGATTCGAACTCGCAAATCTCTGGTTTCTAATCTGTTACTCTTCCAACCGGGATCCCGCGGTGGTTCGGGGTCAATGCCGAGAGGAAAGTTGACTGGTTAGTTCTGGGTTTTATGGCGCAAGGGCCACATTTGGCCAAGCTGTGACAAACACAAGGTAGACAATGTGAAGTACTTGAGAACAGGAAGGATGGAGAGAAGAAAGAGACAGATCGCTTGGACATCTTGGGGTCGCGATCCATGTTCACCAGAGGCAGTAAACCCCAAAGGAAAAGAATAGATCACTAGGGTACCTCGGGCTCGTGAAGCCCGAACACACCTAAAGAAGATGTGCCCCGGTGGCCCCGAAAGGAAAGATCCGAGGACAACCTCTCTTAATTTTGAACCAAGGACAAATGATAAGGTCAACACCTGAGCTTACATCCCATTCTCCAAACTTCCACACTATGCCAACCTGAGGACTTCATCTGAGGACATCTTTGACAGTCTTTGGTTGAGTTGAGTTTTGAACTCGCAAAATTCCGCTTGGTAATCCGCTACTTTATCAACAGGTTACCCCTGCTTCTTAAGGAATGCAGGAAAAAGGTTATTTGAAAATCCGCCTTTGCTTACAAGGGGTTTTGTTTACAATTATGTCGCAGTAGATGTGACGAAGGGAATGTTGATTTTGTTGAATTATATTTCTGTTTGGTTACGAATTTTTGTGTTCTCTTTTTGCTGTTACAATTTTATGGCTTTTTTACTGGAATAATACGATTTTAAAAGTCAATCTACGAAAGGAATTTTCAGTCAAGCTAAGTGGCGGTAGTGTTTCTGCTGTGGAACGAGTTTTTCTACGCATTCCCCGATCATGACATCACTTGACTTGTTTTCCGAATACGATTTCGGCACTTACCCAATGAAAACACCAACGAATGAATTCAGGGGGGGGGGGTATTTCAATTAACGTCACACTGGAGCAACACAACGGGCTATTGGTGACGGTCCGGGATCAATCCCAAAGGGAAAGATCCGAGGACAACACCACGTAATTTTGAACCACGGTCAGATGACGACGAATGAATTCAGAATTCTATGATAGTTGGTCAATGCCAAATAGATCGAACTCCGAATTCCCGCATCAACGGCGATAAAGTACACTTTAAGTTTACCCCGATATGTATCATTCAGTATCTTCCAATGAAAAATGTCCAAAAGTTGTTTCGGATCATCATGGATATCCTCCCATGATATTGGCGGGGTGTGGGAGTTTGGTGAGTGTTGTGCCGAAGTCGTATTCGGAAAACAAGCTCAGGTGTTGCAGTTTAAACGTTGTTTAAAATTACGAGGCTTCTTGGATATTTCTCTTAAGGATTGATCGCGGACCGTCGCCAATAACCCGTTGTGTTGCACCAGTGGGGCATTAATTAACTACCTACCTACCTTCCATGATTTGTAGAAAGAGTGCATCTGATTAGGACTAGCCATGCTGTTTCCATGACAGTGTGACAGTCAGGGTAAATATTTTTTCGTGTCACGTATTTCATTGATTTGGTGTGATCAGTTTGTAGCGAAATAGTTGCCTTCGATTTATGAGGATTTAAGAAAATCTTGTTTTCAACATATCAATTACTCCTAAATTGTCATTTAGGTACCTCTCAGCCTGTTCAAGATTTCTATGGCTGCTCCAGACAATGACGTTATTCGCATCAAGTGTAGATTTTGAATTTTCTCTTGCTCAGTTTGTAAGTCCATGAAGGAAAAGTGCAAATAACATCAGATTCCAGCAAAGAACGTCCTATTACACACACGGCTGAATGATATCATGACTCAATCTCTATCTATAGATTGATGAACTATAACAAAATTTCCAAATATTTAACCGACAATCGTATAATTCTAACGGTTATATATATATGTTTATGTATCTTACATTATTATGCTTACGTTTGCCATCGTCTGATTTCCATGCTCACTTTGTAAATTATGGAATTACTAATCTCTAAGCAGTTAAGTTGTCCTACGGGATGCAGCGTCTATGAAGCATTACTTTTGTTCACTTCAATCATTTAATACATTGTTTTTTTATGTATTCTTATTTCGTCTACAAGATATTGACGGCGTTTGTAGTTAGGAATGGTCTTTGGGATCCTGCTTATTTTTGCAACTTATTTTTCCATGTAAATCAATTGTATTTTGACTGTCCGTCTGGGTTAAGGGCCCTGAGGACCTTATGGGGTTTGACAAAGATCCTCCCGACCACCTCTCCTGTAGCTGCATACCCTCTGGGTAGGCTGTACAGTCAGGGTGTTAAAATAAATTGCGTCGGACTCAGAACCGAATCCTGACAAACACTATCAAATTATCCAGATCTTTTAAGTTAGTTCATTATACCTCACTCTAAAAATTAACTAATTAAGAGGGAAATCCAAATCAGGGCCCTACCATCACCGAAAGGAGTTAAATCAATAATAAAAATTGTCGAAAAACATCTACAGAAATTTTCTTTAATAAGTACATAATTCAAATCCGTCACTTACATCCCCTCATCAGATATTCCTCCACTACATTGGGCCTATAAGTAACAAACTACATCGATGTTCAATCAATCCACCACAAAAGCTCTCCAACAACGGATATTTCCCCCACAAGGGTGAAAGGAAGACAGGAATATAAACTCAGGAAAATAGAAAAAAGCATTCCACACAAAAGATCTCCCACGATACCACAAAAGCCCACAGCCAAGATCACGGAATGAACCCATCCTCAGCGCTGCCATCCAGGCTCTGCGGGTGACAAGGCCAATCTTCTAATATTCTCCACGGGAAGGCACTTTCTTCTCCCTGCCCCTCGAATCTTTTTATACCAGTTTGGAGAAAGTTCTGAGCTTTGTGTGGGTGGAAATCAAGCGCGATTGTCGGGTCTTTGTATGGATGGAACGGCTTCTGATATGGAAAGGTCTCTTTCAACGTGCCTTGTGATCTTTGTTAGATGGATTTGTTTCTGATAACTGTTTGTAATGGATTGCGCTTAGAGTTGGTTTTGCATGTGCACTGTAAAGATTCTTTTGGCTTTTATTTAGCACATTATTCAGTTGAGGAAAATGAACTATCAACCACTTCTATGTATGTATTTTCATACATAGAAGAACATATTTAAAGATACGTTTTGGTTGATAGTATCGTCATCCATGAATTCGCATGCATAGAATTTGCAAACATCAAATTACTCACAATTTTATGAATTTCCAATAGCAAAGTTTGATGCTAAATCAAGGCCATTCTACAATCTTCTAATGTTCTCCATGGGACAGGTATTTCTTCCGACTCCTCGAATATTTTTATACCAGTTTGGAGAGAGTTTTTAGCTTTGAGTTGACGGAAATAAAGCGCTATTGTTGGGTCTTATTATGGATGGTACGGCTTCTGATATGGAAAGGACTCTTTGTGTGTGGGTCGTGTGATCTCTGTAAGATGGGTTTGTTTCTGATAACGGTCGCGGGAACCGATTGCGCTTAAAGTTGGGTTCGCATGTGCACTGTTAAGATTCTGTCGGGTTTTATTTAGAGCATTATTCAGATGAGGGGTATGAACCAGCTACTCCCTCTATGTATGGATTTTTCATACATAGTAGTACATATTTAAAGATACCATTTGGTTGAGAATATCGTTGTGGCGAACTTAGCTTCCACTACAAAAATTAACTTATGATACAATAGTATACATAGCAGTGTAATCCAACTGTACCAAGAAGTACTTTTTGGTAGATAAAGTTGTACCGTTTCATACGACTTTATTAAATTGGTAACCGAAGGACGTAGTTTCTGAACATTCAAACTTTATAAACTTCGATGGATGGTCCACAATGAGTGGCTGAATTGCAAATGCGATGCTAATCACTTTCAAAAACCGTCTGAGGCTCTGTGATATGAGACACTGCTAAATTTCCTATCACGGCTTCACTCCATATTCGTTGCTGCTCACCCTTATCTTCACAAGGTGCCCATTGCTATCGTAATTGTCCTGTGTTGCCTTTTACATTCATACTCGGCTGAAAAAGGCAACACAGGACAATTACGATAGCAATCATAAAACTGCTTGACCACTCATGCGAAAGTACACCCGTGATCTTAATACATCATTGTCCCACGCAAATGGCAATTACTCAACTATTGGTGGTATCTATCGAATTCGGCTACAGCTAAATTCGGGTGGGGAGTATTGTTGTGAACTTAGCTACCACTACAAAAATTAACTTATGATACAATAGTATATATAACAGTGTAACCCAACTCTACCATGGAGTACTTTTTAGTAGACAAAGTTTCACTGTTTCACTCGAACTTGCCAAATCGTCATCCATAAATTCGCATGCATAGAATTATTTGCAAATATCAAATTACTCACAATTTTCCAATGCCGAATCAAAAACAATCTACAATCTCCTAATGTCTTCATGGGAAAGAAGTCATGAAGGGAAGACTGCAGAACAGATGTATACACATGAAACCCCTCAGAGAATTAAAGAATCTTATGAAAGATTCTATTGGTCATGAAGGTTAAAACTGGTTAGAAATCATACAGGGAAGACTGCAAGTTGCTCAACGAATACAGTATGCATGTGAACCTCTCTCAAAGAGTCAAAGAATCCTAGGAAAGATTCTATTGGTGAAGACGGTCAAAACTGGTTAGAAGTCAAGCAGGAAAGGCTGCAGTTTGCTGATAGGATATATACATGTGAGCTCCTCCTCTTAGCGAGTTAAAAAATCCTATGAAAGATTGGTTATTAAGGTCAAAACTGGTTAGAACTCATACAGAGAAGATTCCAGGTTGCAGAATGGATATGGACGTGCGAACCCCTCAGAGGATTAAATAATCCTGGAATAGATAATATTGATCAAGATCAAAACCGGTCAAAAGTCATTTAGTAAAGATTACATGTTACTGAACGGATAGGTCCGTGTGAACCCTTCAAAGGGTAAATAGGAGAAAATTGATATACGACATTATCTTATAACCAAATCAATTATCATCGATGTTCTTCACCATAAAGTGGAGTTTGATTCACTTTAATCTTCATAACAATCGAATAATCGGGACAAAATCAGTTCAGCTCCAGACGGCATAGAGACAGCGTCAGACATCAAATGCTCCCGTCTATCTGACAGTCCTCTACACACGCAAAACTGATGAATGAATGTCCGCTAGACGCTGATATGCGAAACGATCAATTTACTATTCCCCCGCAGTGCGTCTGAAGAGCGCAACATCGTATCGCGAACAGTTAATCTCATTGGAGGAATAATGCAATACCATCGATTCGATTCGTCCAATGACCTATTTGCATGGAAGGGAATTCATCATCGTAGCGAAACACAGAGGAAACGCCATTGACGACCTGTGGCCCTTTTAAAACAGCGGCCATGAATAGAAGCGGTCGGGCTTTTCAAAACTTTTGGACCATTGCCAGTTTTGGAAAGGGTAATCGTGTTGTCGGACGATGGGGAAACGATCTTAAATATGTATGACGCTCGAGTAAATACTTTCTTGAAGATTCTGGAGTTTGTGTTCTGAATTTCTGATGCCTGATTTTTGAATCTCTTTGAATTGAGATCGCAGGGCTTGCTATGGCAGTTTTGGCTGCTGTCTGTCTGAGATGTGGATCTGTCAATTTGGTTTTCCTCAGCAAAGTTTTCTTAGAGTCTTTGCTAATGAGACGAAACGTTCCGTGCTGTTATTTATGAATCACAATATTTTTGTTGCTGTGTGCGAGTCAGAACTCATCTGAATCCTCTGAGCGTCACGATATTTTCGAATAGTGTAATGTTGATTTTCTACCCCCACAGTACGCATAACGATGACACACTGTATGGATTGGTTGAAAGGATCAAAGACAAAATTCTATTGATCAAGAATTCTAGAACTGCTTAGAAGTTGTGTAGTTGAAAGTTCTCTTAAAAACATCTTAACCCTCAGCGCGTTCCCCTGAAGGTTACAGTAGAACCTTTTTAGGAAGCCTTTCTCCTATGGCAAACCTGTGGTAGTGCCCCAGTCAGTACTTCCCAGGGAAGTCCCACGGACTACTTCCTTGAGAGGTTACGACGAAGGACTTCTTTGGGAGATATCTACAGAGGATTTCTATGGAAGGTTTCCATGAAGGATTTTCTTGGGAGGCTTCTATGGAGGACTTTCTTGGAAAGTTCCCAAGTAGGACTTCTTTGGGAGATTCCCACGGAAGAACTGCCTTAGAGGTTCACATGTACTTCCTTGGGAGGTTCACATGGAGGACCTCTTTGGAAGATGTCCACGGAGGATTTCTATGGAAGATTTCCACGAAGGATTTTCTTGGGAGGTTTCTATGGATGACTTTCTTGGAAAGTTCCCAAGTAGGACTTCTTTGGGAGATTCCCACGGAAGAACTGCCTTAGAGGTTCACATGTACTTCCTTGGGAGGTTCACATGGAGGACTTCTTTGGAAGATGTCCACGGAGGATTTCTATGGAAGATTTCCACGAAGGATTTCCTTGGGAGGCTCCTAAGGAGGATTTTCTTTTGAGATTCCCAAGAAGGACTTGCTTAGGAGGTCTCAAGTAGGATTTTTTGGAAGGTTCCCAAGGAGGAACTGTCGTTGGTTCCTATGAAAGACTTCCTTGGAGTTCTCACGGAGGACTTCTTTGGGAGATTTCCACGGTGGATTTCCATGGAAGGTTCTCATGGAGGATTTCCTTGGAAGGTTCCCATGAAAGATTTCCTTGGAAGGTTCCCGCGGAGGACTTTCTTGGGTGGTTCTCTTAGAGGTCTCCCCGGGAACTCCAAGTACTTGAATGGAGCAGCACCCTCTCATGTTGGAATGTGACTCTAGGACATTAATTCCCACGCCATCGGTTGATGTAAGATGATGTTATCTTGCATCATATACTGTGTCGAATGTAGGTTTGTGTTTTAACAAGATGGATATCCCATTTACAATGAAAGATAAGTTACATATAATAAATAAGATAGATAAGTAGTGTTAGATATCGTTATTTTACTATCAAAATCTCAAAAGTCTATTGGAGGGTTGAAGTTTTAACGTTACTTGGTTACAAATATACTAAACTTATTTCGAAAGCTTGCAAGTCTAAATTACTCATAGAGCCCTTATCGCAGAATTTTTAAACCTTGTATATCACAATTGGTCTACAGTTTGGCATCTAGTTTTTCATCGATCCTGAAAAAAATTTTGTTTTCAAGAGTTACGAGGCTTTGAAAGTAAAACGACGATACATAAATCATCTGTAACTAGAAAACGTATTTGTTACCAACTTGCCAATTGTTACGATGTTATCCTATATAATACTATAATTGCACTTCAGTACGAATGTGTTATTAAAACCACGATTTCACATTTCTGATATTAAATATCTGACGTAAAATTTCATTTCTGGTTGCATATTTGAATTCTGTATATATGTATATGGAAATGAAGGTGTATCATATTAGATGCAAAATTATTATTAGGTAGCGTAATGGTTTATGGAATAGTGAAGAGAAAGAATAGAAAGAGGTAGAGAAGGAAATAAAGAGAATGAGAAAACATAGAGATTCACATTGGAATAGTAAAATAATGATTTTTTTGTGAGACTAAAGATACTCAGATTGGAGCGAAAGAACAATCCCGAGGCGGGAGAATGGCTGAAAGATAGCCTAGAAAAGTCGAGAAGAGAAAAGTTAGAAAGGTCCACAGAGATGGGATAGCAAAATAAGAAAAGTAAGGAGAAAAAGATAGATGAATAAGGGAAGAAGATACGCTGAGAAGGTGAGCGAAAGAACTGAAATGAATAAAATATAAAAGAGGGCAGCAAAAGAGTGAAAGGAAATTGGTGATGAAAGAAGATGAAAGAAAAAAAGAGATAGGAAATGTGATAAACAAGAATGGGTTTATAAAGAGAGAGGACATCTTCTAGTTGTGACGTAGTCAGTGAAAACAGCAAGTAATGTCCAAATTCTTTTTAAGACATCACATAAAAAGGACATACGACACAAAACATCATGACCTTAATTCAAACTCTTCAGTCTGTTCTTTTCAGAACCAAAAATGCGATACCACATATCACTTCTCAAAATCGTTCTTTTCATTTATTCGTCACCATCCCCTCTCATGAATCTTACCCCTTTGCTTATATTCAACCAAAAAAGTGAGGAGTTCAAGGAGATGACATCATGCACACGTCACTGTGGTGGGAATCTTGAAATTAGGGGTGATCTTTGGAACTCTTTAAAGTCTTTCAGTTGCCCTGGACAGAAGCAATCTTAAAAGGATAGTGAACTTTGCGGTTGTAATCCGATTGTTATTAAATTTGCAGACTGATTGGCTTCTACTAAAAAGCTTAGATATAGAACTTGGTCCCAAAATATTAAGTCCTTCGGTAGTTGTTATATAAAACGTGGTCAAAAGTTTTCGTTTCCAAAAATTGATAGGTCTCATGCGTATGAATTTTCCATGTATTGCCAAAATTTTAATTCACATAATAGTTTGTCTATTTATAAATACAATTAACTCCATTTGGTAAGTGTAAACTTCAATTGTAAAGCAAAAGAAATTTTTGTTCTAAAACACATAGCATTTTGAAAAAAAAGCACTGGTTGAGCAACATTTAAATTCGAAATTTTAAAATTTCGAAGCATAGTGAAGTTCATATTTGCACTTAGATATATATAACAGATTACAGGGATAGCCAAAAATAATTTTAAATAAATCTATAAAAACCAGATGCCCATTAAAAATTTTGAAATTAGAACTTCAAAAATCTAAACAGGAGAAAAACGTGTTTATACGCGTTTTGTTTTGACTTATTACACTTATCTACAATACGTATCTTTGATGTTCCAGTATATATAACTCCGTCGAAAATGATCGCAATTGAAAAAATTCCTTTGCTATCTACAGAAGCGGATATCAATTAATTCTAACGTTAAAATTGAGAAATCGATTTTGATTATTTCGAAAGCCAACTTTCCCCTTAACCCCAAGTGCTTTCGACGAGATATCTCGTCCATCAAGATCTAGCCAATTTTGCTATCGACGAGATACCTCGTCGAAACAAAACTGCCCTAGTACTCCAAGTATCTCATTAGCAAAACCGACCAGATATACATGAGCGAGATATCTCGTCGTTAGAAGAAACAGATCTTGATCTCGTCATCACAAAAAAATCGGCGATACCTTGTTGACGAAATATCTCGTCATCAGAAAAGTTGACCAGATCTTGATGGACGAGATATCTCGTCGAAACCACTTTTAGGGGGCTGTCATGCATCCCTTGATACTCCAAGTGCTTTCAACGAGATATTTCGTCCATCATGATCTGATCAATTTTACTATCGACGAGAAACCTCGTCAAAACAAAACTGCCAAGAGGAATGAAGATACAAGTTGGAAAAATAAATTGCCCCTTGCCCACAATTGGCGACCATTTCGAACAGGAGTTTGTATCAGACTGGCCACTATAGGGCAGTTTTGGACACTAAGATGAACCACCAGGAGGACTGTTCAGAGGAAGATGGCAGAAGGTCACTCGAACGAGCAGTCTAGATCACTGACCAATTTGTTGCATCAAATGATGTTATAAAACATCTGTTTCTAAAGATTTTTCTCTAAATTAGTTCTATTTCTCTATTTTCAACCCCTAGGGGGTACATATCTTGGTGTATACGGGCTTCACGAACTCGACGTACACTAGTGATATATTCTTTTCCCATGGGGTTTAATACCTCTGTTAAACATGGGGGTCGCGATCTCAAGATGCCCAAGCGATCTATCGCTTTCTCCTATCCATCCTTTCTTTTCACAATTACGTGACATTTTCTGTCTGTTTGGCGCAGCTTGTCCAAATATGTCCCTAGCGCCATAAAACCCAAAATCAACCAACCGCATTTTCTACATTTCCATTTCCCCGTGACTTTTTACACTCTGTTTTACACATTTTGTTCTCAAAAACACCTTTCTTTGGTCTCAGATCTGTGCAAAAGTAAGAGAAAAGAGCAAACTGAAAAAATAAACCAGAAAGAATCGCATTTAGATAGTTTGTACACCTTCATTATCTTAAATGACTCCTTTTTCAGTTGTGCGGACTCAAATACCATAACGAGAAACTCAATCCAGGCCACAATATCCATTATCAAGTGATAGAAAATCTATCTACACTATTGATTTAGTGACGTTGGCAAATCCAATATGAAGTTATCTCTCCCGTTAATGTCCAGACGAAATTATTGGGAATCAATACAGATAGTGAGTTTTAATTATACTTAACTCCTCACTGAAGAACAGTGTTGACTGCTAAATAAACCAATCATTAAACCTTTATCGATATAAAATGGCTAGAATGAATTTAATTGCATAGTCAATAGCTTCAAACATTGGCCATGCACAAATTAGGCAGTGAACTCTATGGACTGTATCAGTATAGTATAGGAAAATCTAATTTTCTCTCTATATATCATAACAATTGTTTACATTCTTTGATTTACAAATAATAATTAAAAACAGACATATCTATGTCTTCTCCTTATCAGATAAAGAGAATCATTATAAAAAAGTTAAAATACAAAGGCAAAATAGCAAACAAGCCCTCAGGGTCACATCTCCTTTAGGTGTGCACGAGTTTCACCACGGATCCGAGGTACCCCAGTGTTCTTTTCTTTTCCCATTGGGGTTTACTGTCCTTAAGTAAACACGGGGGTCACTCTCCTGGGATACCCCAGTTATCTTTTTTGTACTTTCATGCCACTACTCTATTCCTCAATTCCTCTTTGCCAAAGACCGTCGTGTGCACGACGGCTGGTGCACGTTCATAAGCAACATTTGCATAACGTATATGCGTTTTACAATTATACTGAGTGTCCTAAAAGTTCCCGTACTGACGATTCGTGAATTTATTATACAAAAACAACAAACTTTAAAACAATTATTTTTATGCTAATGGTGAAAAGCACTTTTAACATAACGTAGGAAAAAAATTTGAACTCACGTTTGTAATAAATATTCGAAATGTTCGCCCCTTTCTTGGAGGCAAAGCTGAAGTCGTTTGCGCATATTTTTAGAAACGCGTTTCAAGATGCTGGGAGTGACTTCTTGTATCCTTTGAGTAATGGCAATTTTCAGATCATCTATTGTTTGGGGATTATCTTCATAAACTTTGTTCTTTAAATATCCCCACTGAAAAAAGTCAGGGATGCTCAGATCAGGGGAACGAGGTGGCCAAAGATTTCTTGAGATGAGTCGACGACAAAAAGTCTTGAAGCATACCCATGGTTTCATAACTTGTATGGCAGGTTTCACCGTCTTGTTGGAACCAAGAATCTCGCTCATTCACTTCTAATAATGCAACAAATTGTTGGATAAGTTCTATGTATACAGTGCCATCAACAGTTGACTCGAAAAACAGAAGCCCAACAATCCTTTTGCGTGATACGGCAAACCAAACGCCAATTTTTGAGAATGTAAAGGTTTTTGCGTTAATGAATGGGGATTTGTCGTCGCCCAAATGCGGGAGTTTTGCGCGTTCACATAACCGCTTAAATGAAACCATGCCTCTTCGGAGAAAAATGTTTTGTTCAAAATGTTGATGTTGTTGCGAATAAATCTCCGGAACCATCGGCAATAATAAAGCCGCTTCTCATTGTCCGGTGGCTTTAGCTCCTGTAACATTTTTACACAATAAGCACCAAAATGCAAAGCTCTTAAAGCCTTATGTGTCGATCCACGTGATGTGCCCATTTGTTGCGACAAACGCCTCACGGATTGATGAGGAGATTGCAATATCCTTCGTTGAGTTTCTTGCACAAAGTCTGGTGTAACGACTTTCGGTCTTTCACTCTTGTGTTTGTCTTCCACCAAAACTGTCTCAAGAAATCGCCGAATGAGTTGATATAGCGTATATTTACTCGGTATTGCATCATCTGGATATTTATGTCGTCAAAATTCTTTACATCTTTCATATGATTTACATTCAAAATAAGCCTCAAGCAGCGCAATTGTCTGAATGCGTGATAAACTCATTTTCCAACGAAGAACAAAGTGACATGGAACTTTATTATAGCACAACTTGAGCGAGAAGGAAACCAAAGGATAAAAGAGAATCCATAAAATTATAAACAGACGATAAAATACAATAATTAAAAAAAATCACGGTCAAATGATTTTTTAAAGCTGGAGTACGGGAACTTTTAGGACACTGTATTATCTATCTCCAAATCTTTAAAATATTATTTTGAGACAAAAATTACTTTGTAAAATTTTTTTTAATCAAACAAACTCGTTTCTCCTTAAATGAAATGTTGCAAACGCAAAAGACTGATAGGGGAAGATGGACGAAATATGCACGTTTTAAAGGTTCATTTTAGTATCAATAGAACATAATTTTAAACAAATTATAATTCAAAGTCTCATACAACTACTAGTTTGCTCGTAGCACAGTAACAAAAGACGTATTGATAATCCACAGCCGCTACGAGAAGATTTGTGTCAATCCAGTAGCCGTGATTAAACATAGGTTTAACAAATTTTTCTTTGTCTGACAGTAATGAATGATAGGGACAGGGTAGCCCGGTTGGAAGAGTAGCGGTTTGCAACCGGAGGGTAGCGAGTAATTAATTCGCAACCCAAATTTACGATTCGTTGTCCTTGGGTCTTTCTCCTCGGGATTGATCCCGGACTTCCTACTTTCACACCACGCGGAAATAGGCATAAGGGTGCAGATTTAGGGTGCTTGCATGTCACGTACTGAATAAGAATGTGTGCAAAGCATCCAGAACCAGCAGTTATGGTTTTCGAAACGTATGTGGGTTTATATATAAAAGATACTCTCAGCACCTGATGCATAAAGGATAATCCAATTAGATTAACTGAAACTAGAAGGTAGGTAGTTGAATTAACGTCACGCTGAAGCAGCGCAACGGGCCATTGGCGACGGTCCGGGATAAGTTTCCAAGGGAAAGATCCGAGGACAACAGCTAGTAATATTGAATCACATGTCAAATGACGAGTTCACTATCTGAGCTGGCACCCCACTCTCCAAACTTCCGCACCAAGCCAACGTGATGAAACTAGTTGGTGTTCTAGTAATTGCCTCTCGGTTCAATAAAATGATTACTCAACATTCAAACAGGTGATAAAACAGAATATTCTAATTAAAAAATTTAACATTGCGATATTGAGGATAGTTATTTTAATTAGTTTATTTGTTATTAAAGATATCCTTCTCATTTTTATATTTGTACAATAAGAATTATCTTAATTTATACACGTACACGTTCCTCTGAGAGTCATTCGATTTCCGAGTCATATAGTGTAGCTTTTCCCCATAAACACATAGTGACCAAATAGCCACTCGATTGGTTTTAAGAATCCTAAGAACGATTCTCTTGGTCAAGGTGGTCAAAAAGTGTTAAAGTAATACAAGGAAGGCTGCAGGGTTCAGAACGCATATATGAGTGTGAGCCCCCTTAAATGGTCAGAAAAGATTTCTAACATAACAAGTTTGATACATATGGCACTTTGCAATACACAAACTATCTTTTCATTTAAATATTTGCACTAGAAAATGATTAAAATAAAAAATATTATTCATCCACTTTTAAAACAATTCTTTTTATATTTATTTCACAGTTCTATTTTACACAGAATCATTCATGACTTTTCACCGTAGCGAAAATGCTTTAGATTTACGTGAAATATATTTATACAACTTCTGCATGTGCAATGTCTCGTGAAGGTGTTAATGTATAAAAGGGACAAAGGGAAGGTCTCATTCGAAGCACACATTAAAATAGTTTCCATGGTTACGGGGTAAGTAGATAGGAATTGTCTAGTGATTTTTAATGGAACGAGGCTTTCAATTTACCGACTGAGCGCTACGAAGTTTTAGCTCTCTTTGTGATCAAAAGAGGGCAGTATGCAGTGAATCATAATGAAAAGTTTCGCTCACCACATATAACCCGTTCCTCGACATTAGGTGTCTCTAAACTACGCCCGATGAACAAGATGGCAAAATAAATAAAATATGACATTTTAAGACATTAAATTAAAATTAAATCAGTCAACAAAGCACATAGTCTATTCTATTCATCCATAGGTAGTTGTCGAGTTTATTGCTTGTATGAGAGGTATTTTCTGTCAAGCTAAATGTAGGTTGCTGTATGTTTCTGTACGTATTCCAAACTCAACGTCACTTGGCTTGTTTTTCGAATACGATTCCAGCACTTCGCCAATAAAAATTCCAAAGAATGAATTGATGTATAACAATTGATTCATCTACACCAATTAGATTAAACGCGAAAACAGTGATAAACTACATTTTAAGGTAACCACGATATGTATAACACGAGAGCATTTGGGTAGAGAATGTAACAGCCCATCGTTAAATTGGCGATTGAAATGTTCATCACCAAACGGCTATTTGGATAGGCCACGACAAAAATTATAAGTGATTGGGGATGGGAAGTGCCGCCAATTGGCGATGGCGCCATGTTCTTGAGTCCAACTGTTAGCCGCTACATAAAATAAGGTATTTTATTTGGGTATATTTTTAATTGAATGGAACATTAAAATTGGGATTGGATTTAATCAACACTGGAGCAACACAACTGGCTATTGGCGACTGTCCGGGATCAAACCCTAAGGGAAAGATCCGAGAACACCACGTAATTTTGAACCCCGGTCAGATGACGAAGCCATACCTGAGCTGGCACCCCACTCTACAAACTTCCACACTACGCCAATATGAGGACATTTGAGGTCACGGCAGATTTAAAGTGCACCAGCCCCCTTTGTACACGACGGTCTTTGGTTGGATTCGAACTCGCAACCCTCTGGTTGCTAGTCCGTTACTCTTCCAACTGGGCTACCGCAAATAAAATAAGATATTTTAAAATATGAGAATATTACAATTAGCTGAGAGCCTAGTGCAGATCTTGAAATTTCAAAGCTAGTCTATGACAGACTGCTCATGATTAATTAATTAAGCTTTAGAATCTGATATAGAAAAAAGATAATCTTTCCTTGACTCTAACAGACTTAGAACTCTAAACCATGTGGAAAATGAATACTTCTTAAAACCTAAAAAGATTTTCTGGATCATAGGGCATCAAGTTGTCATACTGTCTGAGCAGACTAAATAACATTACTGAGATACGATGTGATTTACTTTCCCCCTCTCTTCGACGATGCACAAAGAGATTGGAAAATAATTCGATAGAGCTTTATTTACTACAGTAGGAAATCCACTTCATGTCAGAAAAGGGGAAAACGTCAGTTGTATCTTCGCGAAATGGGTCGGTTACAGAAAAAACAGATGGATATGTTTCTGAAAAAGCTAAATGTCATTTGTAGTTTTTCTAAAACTAATAAACCCAAGCATAGCATATGCGCTAGTTTCTGTCTATTGAGGGCAACATGCGACTCATTTCTACCGTATTTAAATCCGTTTGTAATGACTATAAGCAATATCCATTTCGTACCTCTTATAAAATAATATTAATCGAAAATATAAAGCAACATTTAATACTTCTGACAAGTGTTAAGTCATAATTTTTATAACTGTATTGAGAAATGTGCTCACCTTTCTCGTATTACCACAATTAGTTTCTGAATATTCTCTTCAATTGCATCCCATTCAATTTTTCAAAGGTGATTTTATATTTTTTTATGTCTAGACCTATTTAAGGCGTACGCTGACATTTTCTTTTCAGCGATGATTTCTTTCTTACAGGTTTTCCACTGCCTTCTGTAATCAGACTGCTGAATAGTTTCATTAGAGTAGCGAGCTCTGTGTAGTTTTGGCATTACACAGCTCCAGTTGCTAATATGCTTGGGCTACCGCTGCTCTTGTTGGATCAGAAAATCCAAGGCTAATTCACGAACTATCTCTTCACCTATAACGTTTTCCTGCTGCATTATTACCTGCAGTATGTCACATAGCTCGTGCAAAACTGTTTATTCTAAAGGACGCATTTCCTGAACGAAACCAAACCTAGTGATGTAGAATAACTCATCTCCCCCTATTCCCATGATTTGACTGCGCCCGATACATTTTTTCTTTCGGGCAACTCAAAGGAACAAGTATAACAAGCCGACAAGGATTCAACAGCTTAAGATGAACTTTCGCGAAGAAATTGAACAAATAACCTTGGAAATGTTGCTCAAACCTCTTTGAAAACGTGATCGAAGGCCCATATTTGAAACGCGGTGTCATTCAGTAAAAACGCGAAAAAAGTCAATAAAAATATTTTATTTAAAAGTTATTCCAGAACAAAATGGTACCCTTACATAAAAAACACCCTGTATGCAGTGAATATTTTCGTCTATTTCATTATTTATCCACGTTAAGTACCCTTTCGACAAGATATCTCGTCCAAAATCTTGTCAATTTTGGCAAGGACAGGATATCTCTTCAAAACAAAACTGCCCTTTTACTGCAAGAGGAATGAAGATCCAAGTAGAAAAACAAATAAATTTTCCCTTGTCCAGAATTAGGAACAGGCTTTTGAACCAAAGGCTGGGTACTACAGGGCAGTTTTGGACGCGGAGATGAACTTCCAAGAGGGTTAATTCAAAATCAGTGGTTTACACGTTATGTGTCTGTGATGAAATTTGGAAGTATCTCGCATCCCTGGTGGTTCGGCATTTTTTCAATTTGACCTATGATAATTTTACAGCAAACAAACTTAGGGAGGGACGATCATAATCACTCCAAAACACAAAATCGAAATTTTTTAGTAATCATCGTAACACCACTATTTGTAGTTTGGTGTCTTCCACCGGGATTGTAAATGAATTATACGGATGAATATAGAACTAGGCATGTCAAAGCTGCTTTAAAAATTATTTTCGGACACGTAAATTATACTTGCATTTTCTATAGAAGAGGAAATGGATTATTCTAATCCCCATTTTTTACTTAACTAATTCAACCCGAGTAGCGCAAGAAAATTTGCTAGTTACTAATAAATATGAAAATATCAGAAAGGTTTGTAGCTATTTCGATAGAACAAAACGTCCACCATCATTTGGAGTAAAGTAACTTTTACTTTGTTGAACAACTTTGTTTGTTTACTTTTTGTTTACTTTGTTTACAAGGTGAACAGGTCATGTTCACCTTGGCGTCAGTCGAGTAACTTAGCTAAAAATCTTGCAGAGTTAATAAAATAAAGCACTCTATAATAATAATTTTAAATTCTGTTAAATCGTGTGTAGTATACATGTGTAGAGAGAGTGCAATACTTATTTGTTCAAAAGATACGAAAGCTGAATGTGTAGTTCTTGTTAAAACAGTGATAATTTTGTTCAGTTTATGAAAGTTCACAGCTGCGTCATTTATAACCAAACGTGATTTACAAGAGAAAAGTTTAGCTTTAAATAATCTAAAGTGCCAAATGTAAGTGTTTCAGTTCTTAATCTTCCAAGTGGTCTCGACGAGATATGTCGTCCATCAAGATTTGGTCAATTTTTCTAACGACGAGATATTTCGTCATCAAGATATTGCCAATTTTTGATGATGACGAGATCGTTTCAGTTATTAATGTTGCCCAGATCAACGACCAATTCTCCTCTAGTGACGAGGTATCTCGTCCATCAAGATCTGGTCAAGTTTTCTAATAACGAGATAACTCGTAGAGATAACACCAAGAGGGTTAATCATTTGAAAACCTCATATTATCTGTGAAACTTCACCACAACACGCCAGTTCAAAAGCTGCTTCAACAGTTCATTTGTTGTCGAAATACGATGTGGACGACTATCAAAACGAGTCCCCCGCTAATGGAAGAAGCTACGGAGAAGTATCTTATTAATTCTCTCCGAAACACATTCGAGTATACCGAGAAAGACATCAAAAACAAAGACGGCAGTTTCTCTTTCTTGCGTTTGTTTTGCCTGATCAATAAAAGGCCTACCAAAACGCACGCCTGAAGTTACGGGTGTTGTTCCTCCCTCCCGTTCTGTATTGATCTTCTCAAGTCTTGGAAACAATACCGTACTTTTGCACTTTTTTCGTACCTGATGGCTGCTTTGTTGTTCTTAGATATACGGCTCCCATGTTTGAATTTCTTCGGCAAACATCGGAGGGTAATGGGTTGGAGTACAAAGGTAAAAAAAGAATGGAGCGCAGTATCTTTTTTGACTACCTGTTCATGTTTTTGTTCGATGTCTTTATAAGAGTTTGGTTCGAAATCCACCAATTCCATTCACGAGCTTTAACCCTCCGAGTAGTTTCGACTAGTTATCTCCGTCCATCAAGATCTGAACTCTTTTGCTAATCGCGAGATATCTCGTCATCAAAATAATTCCAATTTTTTGATGATGTCGAGATCAAGATCTGGTCAGTTTTCTTCTAATCACGAGATATCTCGTCCACCAAGATGTGGTTACTTTTGACCTATATAATGAATGAGTAGATACGTTGCCAAGACAACCACCTGGATAGTTAATGCATATTATGACGTAGTAATCGTGGGTGGTTTTAGTAATTACAATTAAACAACCCTAAACAAAATTTACTGTACTTTGACTCTCAGAGATTTTGAGATCTCCTGAGAACTATACTTTGACTCTCATGAGATTTTCGAGTCGTATCGTATTGCTTTTACTCCACAATACACACGACAAAATAGCCGCCTAAGAAAATATAGATGCATAAAAGGAAGAAAGTTTTGTAACTTTCTTCATTCTGTTAGTCACGAGATTTTCAAGTAATGAACTATTACTTTTACCCTACAACACATTTAGTGACTAAATAGTCGCATCTATTGGTCGAAAGACTCATAGAAAGGATTATGTAGGTGAAGTCTAAAACTGGTCATAAATCGTGTTGTGAAGATTGCAGGTTACAGTACGGATATTTTTGTGTGAACCCCTCAGAAGGTCAAGTGGTGCGAAAAACCTCTTAACCCTCTAAACGGTGGTGCACAATTGTACCCACATAATGATGAAAGATATCGCATCTATTGGTTGGAAGAATCCAGGAAAGGAATTCTATAGGTCAGGAAGTATAAAACTAATTAGAAATCGTATAGTGAAAACTACAGGTTACAAGGTTGAATAATGCATACATGACCCTCAGAAAGTTAAGTTGTGTAAAGCCCTCTTAACTCTCTGAGCTTCACGAGATTTTCGAGTAGTGTACAATTGCTTTTACCCCCACAACACACATAATGAAGACAGACACTGCATCGATTGGTTGAAAGAATCCTAGAAAGAATTCTGCAGGTCAAGAAATCTGAAACTGGTTGAAAGTCATGCAGGAGCAACTGCAGATTACATGCGGAGTAATGCGTGTATGACCTTCGAAGGGTTTATAAGCAATGTTACCATTTGGACGGTTAATCATATTAATCCATCGGGCTTAGATTCAATGCTTTAATCATGGTTACATACAGAATGTTTCAAAACTTCAAATAATGGGGAGTAGGGAAAACAAAATTAACAGATAATTGTTAACCTGAAACGTCACCCGGATGTTTAAAGGGTTCACAAAGAAATGAAAGTCAGCAAGAATGTGAAGACGTTTTTACTAGCCCTATCTTTAATTCGTCAGTAGTTGCGTTCTTACAGGTGTACAGCAGGTGCTCAAAGTTGCGACACCAACAGTAGGGTACGCCATCGACCTACTAATGGAATAGACGGAGCACGTTGGCAGTATTCGCTGTTATGTATTCTCAGAAGTGAAGGTGACGTGGACTTAGGAGTCGACTTCGATGTATTGACTATCGAAGGGCAGATTAGCATTGATCATAAGGTTCTTCATTTCATCCCACATTAGGATTCGTGCTTTTTTTCAGTATCATGCAACATTCACCCGAAGGTCTTCAAACCGTGCGATCGGGAGAGAAGTATCATGAAGGTGCGAGCACAGCGCCGTCTATTTCATTAGAAGGTCGATGGCGTACTTTCGATAGCGTTAAAGAAGCAATGAAGTTGTGAATAGTAACTGACATCATGCCTATTTCCGTGGAATGTTCATGGAAAGTTTGGTGCAAACGTGCATTCGTCTTGTAATTCGGTCCACATTTATAGGAGTACTTTACCGGATGAGATGGAGTGATGAAAGTTACAAATGGTAGCGTAAAATAACTAGAAACTTATATTCACCACTACAACATTTATTCCTACATCCTACAGCTATTATATACAAATTTACAGATATTTTGTGACAGAAGGGTTCGGCTGAAGTTAGGAACGAGCGTTCGCTCGCTTCTCGGTCTGGATCGCAACTTCCTGAGTTTCCCAGAGTTTCTTCGGCAACATCTAAGGAAAAATCCACTTGAAGTGGAATTTTGAATGTAGTTAAGAGGCTTGATATTTATGAGATCATGAATGTCAGTATAACGCCAGATGAAGATGCTTTATGTGAGTGCTTGGAACCTTACAACCGATGTAATGTCAGATGAAGTGCTGTAAGAGTATTTCCCGGGTAAGTTATGGACAGATGGTTACTTGCGAAGAATTTTGTGATCTCCGATTTAAACAATTACGTAACATGACGTTTTGATCAGAGAAACCGCCTTATTAGAGAGGATCAAATGGGAAGTGTTACAGTATCAATCAAGATTAAATCTCACAGAGCCTTTACCGTTTTCGTTAAGCGCCCCAAATGCTAAATACGTGTTACATTATGGTATCCAGGGCAACGAAATAGCCGACTTCTTGGCGAAAAGGGGAACCCCCTGTCATCCAAAAGCCGTCTAGGCCTTTGATCTTTCATTTAGTTAAACTACCAAATGAACCAAGAGTTTCAACCAATGACCACCAAGAGTTTCAACCTATGGACGAAACCTAGACTTTCTCAAGTTCTCATATGGCAAGAGATGAAGGCCATTCGGCGACAAGAGGAATCTAGTCCCGAACTCCCCAAGATTTTCTACATTTACCCGTTCGACTTTGAACAGGTCAAGGCTGTTTTATCATCTCTTTCGGATTGACTTGACCGACTCTCCCTTCTGTTTCTTGCGCGACTACAGATCAGTTGTTTCCAAAGCTGATCATTTGGACGCGTTCCAAGAATTTAAAGACTAACGGATTTGTGCTAAAATACTGGAGAGCCCGTTAGCTAATGCATAGACGAACCTTGGCTTTTGCCAAAAGCAATTTATGCCATTTAACTCTTCGATAGTCACGAGATTTCCGAGTATTGCTGTGCTGCTTTCACCCATAACACACACAATGATGTAATGAAACAAATGCCAAGCACTTGATTTTACGTCATTTGTCCAATACATCTGTAAGTATACATCTGTCCCAATACATCTGTACTCTATTACTAAAATTTCTCAGGTGCAGTGCAAGTGCCTAAATGTTGAGCAGTCGTAGGTTGTCTGCTATTACATAAGATACAATTAGGAGAGTCAGCAATATTACAATAAAATAAGTGTACACGCAGATACTTATTTTATGATATCAGGCCCAGTCAGGAAATGATAGTCAGTAACTGAAGCCTTCCTTAGTATTAGGAAGCAGCAAGAACCGTGGTAGATTTAACATAATCCCGAGATCAGTGCACTACGAGGAGGCCCTACCACGTTACACTCCCACACAAAGATTAACCACATCTATTGGTTGAAAGATTCTTTTGGTCAAGATGGTCGAAACTGGTTAGGCGGTTGGTTTGGTTTTATGGTGCAAGGGCCATATTCGGTCAAGTACTGTCAACATCAAGAAAATATGTACACACACAAACAGGAAAACTTTTACTGACACAGAAGAGAGAGAGGGAAGTATTTTAATTAACGTCGCACTGAAGCAACATAACGGGCTATTGGCGACGAACCGGGATCAATCCCAAAGTGATCCACCTCGTAATTTTGAACCACGGTCAGATGATGAGGTCACACATGAGCTTTCACCCCACTCTCCTAACTTCCAAACCACTCCAACGTGAGGACATTTCAGGCCACGATAGATTTAACGTGCAGCAGCCCTCGCGTACACGACGGTCTATGGTTGGGGGCCGTGGTAGCCCGGTTGGAAGAGCAACGGATTAGTAACCGGAGGGTTGCGAGTTCGAATCCACCAAAGACCGTTGGGTACAAAGGGGACTGGAGCACGTTAAGTCTGTCGTTGCCTCAGATGTCTTCACGTAGGCGTGGTGTGGAAGTTTAGAGAATGGGGTGCCAGCTCAGGTGTTGCCTCGTCATCTGAGCGTGGTTCAAAATTACGTGGTGTTGTCGGATTTTTCCCTTTGGGATTGATCCCGGACCATCACCAATAGCCCGTTGTGTTGCTCAGTATGACGTTAATTAAAATACCTACCTATCTACCGGTCTTTGGTTGGATATAGATGGTCTATGGTCGAGAATAGCTCAAAAGAGTTCAGAGAGAGAAACAGCACTGGCAATGTTGCCATCTTTAAAAATTAAATTTGTGAAAGAATTTTCTTTGCGTCAGAAGTACGATACATCACCTGCGATGAGTTTGCAGCATGGAAAGAATGCCAAGGAAGAGTAATTTAATGTGGAGAACAGGGTTGCAAAAAGGAAGCTTTTCCTCTAGAGAAAGTGAAACGCATGATAAATCTCCAAGATTTTACGCCTAACAGTTTTGTGTCGGAGAAAAGGGAACGTATTTTATCAAATGTCACGGAAAAGAATTCATTTTATTCCTCAAAATAAGGCGAATGAATAACTGAACGGCGCTTAAGTTAATTCACGTTGCGATGACGATAGGAAAGTTTTTCGGCTTGAACTAAATCATTGTCGATGTCAGACTTTCAATCGTTAACGATGTTAGATTTGTCATTTGCTTTGGGTTTTTCGTTTTTCTTGACATACGTTTGCAGGCATGGATTAAAAAACATTTAGCGGTTCCCCAATCATCTATTGCGGATTCTAAACGAATTGCCATGAGGAATTGCCTGTGCCATTCTTATATATAACTGATTATTTAATTTTTACTACTGTTTTCAGACATGTTTATATTTTTTACACGCATCATAAAAGAAACTTAACAATTCAAGCTGATTAATTTAACTTTAGAACTTCTTTTTATAATTTTTTTATCACAAAAACGTTTTGAGTGGTCTCATGAACCCACCATCTATGTAACTCCTTATGTGTTTAATTTGTACCACTACGATCGCCATGAGGGCTAATCAGACAGGATTTACGACTTAAAATAGATTCCAAACCAATAGGAATTCGTGTAACGATGAAAATCCGAGCTGGGAATGACGACGTAAGCCACAGAAACGATGTTATCGACTGACCTTAATAGCGCTCTCTATCACCTAAGCGCACATTCTTTGACGAAAAACGCTCATTTTTGGTCCCTCTACCACCCTTACAATTTGATCAGATATTTTCGAAAAACACCCTGTATATAAAATATAATTAGTCAACTTTTATAAAGAGTGTTTCATTCACAAGGTACATGATTTGTTATTTTCATAGACGACCCTGGTCCACAAATTTCAACCGGGACTTTGAGTATGCAAAGTAGATGGTCCACAATTGTGCACCATCTACTTTGCATACTCAAAGTCCCGGTTGAGATTTTCCCACAGAATTTATATTATAAGCACATTAAAGTAAAAAACATTAAATCACCCGAAATAGTCTGGATTCCTTATTAGATTAGCCTCAATTTTATTCAAATGGTTTGTGGAACCGAAATGCTGAAAGTCCAACCGCAAATACCGCCTGAGTCTCTTATTAACGCCAAAAGCTTCGATTAATTAATGCGAAGGGAAATCTTGTCTAACGAATTCCGGAATCCTGGAACTTTCCCACCACAAATGCATTTCGAGGCCTCATTAAGAATTTTCAATTTTGCTCTTCGGAAAACAGAAGAATGACGTCGAGTAATTTGACCGAGTGATTAGAGGAGGGATTTTTGGACCGCTAAATTGACGAAAGTATGTGCGTTGATGATTAATGTTTTCATTTTATTTCTGGATATTTTGTGTGATTAAAGTTTCTTTATTTAGATTCGTTAATTCGTTGTACTATTTAGAATTGATTGCTGAAATAAATTCAGTGTCTATCGTCGGCTTACAAGTGAAACACACTAAACTGACGACCGCTAAATCGACGAAAAAATGTGGGATGACGATTAGTGTTTTCATTTTATTTTTCTGGATATTTTGATTAAAACTTTATTCAGATTCGGTAATTCGTTGTATTATTTCAGTACTGAATGCTGAAATAAATTCAATGTCTCTAAAGTTCTACGTCATCGGCTTACAGGTGAAACACACTTAGACAAAATGTCGAGAAATGAGTTGTTCAGATTTTCTCGAACAGAATGTGGTGATTTTTAGATTGGTCAAGTCCACTAAGTCATTTATCTTTGATTGAAGATGCGAGTTGTAGGTGGTGTAGTTTCGATTCCTCTTAGGGTGTATTTCTCTCTTTTGTGTCAGTAAAACTTTCCTTGTGTGTGTCTATTATTTGATATTGTATGTCGTGTGTCTGGCGTAGCATAATCAAATAAAGCCATTGCTGCACAAGAACCTAACCAACCATCTTTGGTTGGATTCAAGCTCGCAACCCCCCAGTTGCTGATCCGCTACTTTTCCAGCAGAACTACCGTTTCCCTTCAAGTAAATGGAAAGTTTAACTGACTCAAGAAAAGAGAGAAAAATAAACCTAGGTATGAATCGAACCTGTGTCACCGCTGGTTGCTAGAGCAGTGGGCGAACCCACTGAGCCACACATACGGGATAATGAGGTGTTTGCCCCATTTCAGCTGGCGATTATGGATTTCACGGAACACCGCTCAATCCTCAACTAAACTTCGTTGCCCACCACAAGTTCTTCGATCCTATCGAGCGCCTCCGGAGGTTTCACTCACAAAACGGAACTGCTACATCTCAACCCAAGCAGCTCTCGGCGACCGCTGATTGGATCTTAAATATCCCACCAGGACGCCCTCGTATTGGACACGCAACGTGCTGACGGACGCCGGTCCCCCCCCCCCACGCGGCTGGCAGGCAACATCGATACAAGTCGGCACGCGCGAAGAATCGATATCATGTCTAGAAAACGCGCTAGAGTACTTTCTCATTATTAAAGTTTTGACATGCATCTCTGGAATCGGAATGGAGTGGAATCGAGTGTTTTAATGCGGGCTTTAAGCACGTGTTGTGGACGGCTTCCGTTTATCGATTGAACTGGTTTTATTATTTCCACCTCAATTAAGCGGCTGTCTTGTTAACAACATGAGAGTTCAACAGGGTCGTATTATACAAGGAGGTCGTGTTACACGAAAAGTAAGAAGACTGCTTTCATCTGGGCAGAAACATAATACCGAATATTTTATTTACGTACTCTTTCTCGCCGCTTTTGATCGTAGGTAAATCGAGCTCTATCTTGAAGTACCTAGCTATGTAATATGAAACAAGATATATTGAACCTTGAACTTTAGACACCTAGTCTTCTTCAAAGTAGGAATTCTTGGGACCTCACACACTTATATCAGTGTCTCTTCCCTTAAAGAAACACTCTGTAAAGTCCATTTTAGAATCGTCATAGCTGCCTCGTCGCATTCTCCTGAATTGCATCCAGTCTGAAATCTCCTACTTTGAAGAGGTGATTTTAGATTTAGGAAAATCCAGAAGTAGCAGGGTGCCAAATCTGGGCTGCTAGAGGGTCGAGTCATCTGGGTGATTTGCTGTTTTGTTAAAAAAAACCTGTGCGAGACGGGATGAATGGGCAGGCGATTTGTCAACAACCAGTTGCCTACAGGCCGTTTCATTTTCTTCTGCATCTCTCAGTCGGAAAAGAACACCAAAATAGTACTACAAATTAAATGATAGGCCAAAAGGAGAGTACTTATGATGGATAAAACCTTCACAATAAAAAGTCATAGTTAGCATGGTTTCTGAGAATTTGTCGCGTCTTCTTTAGATGAGGAGAACAAGGTGTCTTTCATTGGAAAGACCCCTTAATCATATGAATAGTTTCCTAGGACGAATTATCTACAAAAAATATGCAAATTTGCTGCTTTACTCGCTCGGTCCTTGTGAATGCGTTAGTTTCACAGAACATACACTCACTCAAGGGCTTATACGTCCCAACTGATTAATCCAGTGGGTTTCCAAGCATGTGCATCAATGTCCCCCTCGATAGCTACCAAATTGCATTGATGCCGTACAAACCAATCTCATTATATTAGCAATGGCTGGATATTCTTTACAAGTGCAATTGTGCAAACCGAAATGCTTCTCAACACACAGCTCGTCTTTCATGACAATGTCTTGAAAATGAGACCATGGTTAGTATGGATTGGTCAGCATACTCTCCTTACCTGAATCCCTTTGAGCATATATGGAACGCTCTTGGGAGACGCGTTGTTGCTCTCTTCTCAACACCGCGAACACTGCAAGGATATCGAAATGCCTAGCAGGAACAATGAGTAAATAAGTATGTAGTTGAATTTTGTGTCGCACTGGAGAAGCACAATGGGCTATTGGTGACGGTCCGGAATGGAAAACCCCAAGGAAAACACCTCGTATTTTTGAACCATGATCAGATAACGAGGTCAATATCTGAGCTGGCACTCCAAACTTCCAAACAACGCCAATGTGAGGGTAGTTGAGGCCACGATAGATCGAGTTTTGAACTCGTAGCCCTCTGGTTGTTCACCTGAGACTCTACCAACTGGACCACCGCGATCCTCCAGGAATACAGGTGTTACGAACCTCATAGACAACCTCCTAAAGAGCTTGAAACATCGTTGTCTGTCATGTATTTCAATTCAAGGGAAACTACAGCCTTTATTGCTATTTTGTCCCATTTAACTTTCATATGCGTATTTATTATTTTTGTTATTTGTATGTCTCAGACAAAATGCATGCATACGAGTTATCCCGTATGCATCTTTTTGTGTAGCATGAGACATGATAAATATTTGCAAGAAATTTCATTCAAATCGGCTGAATAAGTCTTGAGTTATATTGATTTTTCCATTTGTTCCTTAACTTGAGGAAATCAGCATATAAAGATTTGTGTACCAATTTGTACTAGATTAAAACCATTAAAATATAGTAAGCCCAACAAGGTTCTTTATTGTTCAGAAACAAGATTGTGCCCGTTGTGTTGCTACATTTCGACGTTAATTCAACTACCTATCTACTTGCCCAAATAAGATAAATGTCAAAAACTTTCGGAAGCAATTTCGAATTATTAACCCTCCTGGTGGTTATCTCGATTAGGTATATCGTCATCAGCAAAATTGATCAGATCTTGGACGAAATATCTCATTGAAACCACTTGGAGAGTTAAGGTAAATGAGCAATAATTTCCGAACAATAATATATATTCACTAGCGTGCCCGTACGAAAATTCTCGCATCCGTTGTAAGGGTGAAAGATGTAAGTGAATTATTTTATATCCAAAATATCAAAAAAGTTTACTCAATCACTATTTACAACACTTCCTCCTTGAGATCACTGTTAGCGTTGTTCCAACCATTTGTGCAAAGCACGTAATTCTTCCGTCAAAAGGCCTAATAAGGTTATGTTAACTCTCTAGAATACACAAAAATTGTTAAGTTGTATATTTTCAATTTTTTTCTTCAAATCTTCACCTCGCGTTTAACATGCGTCGTTTAATTATCCTTATATCATCAAATCACATATTCATAAATTATTGATAGTATGGAAAGAAATGAAAAACCAGTTCAATACATGAATAAATAATTCGTTGCGTGTAAGAGGCGGAAAAGAAATAATATAGATGAGGAAAAAAATTGTTTTCCGTGTAATACTGGTAAAACAATTTTATTGGAAAAGTTGTTTTTCCATCAATACTGGTAAAACAGAGTTGCGTACCACAATCGTTTTACACTCAATGTTATTCTTTTGGGGATTTCGAATTGTTTTTAGCCCCCTCTGCACACCTTGGAGAAATAGAACGCATTCGTTAGTGCTCCGGGAAATTATCTCTTTTGATACCTCACTTGTTAAGATTCGTCGCGTGTAAGAAGCGTAAAAGGGATCTATACTACAGAAATAATATAGATTATAGTAGATACAAAAGTTTCATCCCAGGCTTCTAATATAAGACCTACTTTCTGAAAAAGGCCCTCCATAGTTGTAAAAATCGTCGCATCTTGTCGACCGATATGTTACACCTTAAGGGTACGGGAAATGCTCAAAGAAAGAGCAAATTGCAGGACGAAATTCTGAACGACAAGGATAGCTTCTTCCAGGCTCAATTCAGCGGAGGATAATCAATCCTGAAACTGAAGGTCAAAGCGATATGAAATAGTATCTTCAGAGATCAGTTCTTTTGTAGGAAATATCGATTCACTCATTGATGAGAATACATGCTCAGACCGACTGAAAGTTTTCCGGTTGCTCAAGTTCCCGAATGAATGTTTGGTGTTTAATAGGAAATAGAAGTCTAAGTAGATATAAATATAGCTTATCTAAATTTGACAAGCCAGTTCCAATGTAGGAATCCAAACTAGTGTTTGCAAATTTCCAACATCCTCAGTACCAGTATAATTACAGACGTAAATTCATGGGCAGTAGTAGAGTAAGCAGGTAGTTGAATGGTAGTTTAAGGGAGATGAGAAAATACTTCAGACCATTTATTTTCGAAAATGTGTTTTTACTTTACTGCATTGTTAGATATGAGTACATTAAGGTTTTACAATCCTATTCAGAACTGAGACTATAAATGTCATCAATTTTGTTCCGTAATGACGGTAGATGGCACTCTTGCCTCAATCAGTTGAACTGTAATAATGGAAGCGTAATGACTCTTATAATCTTGGCCGCGAAATGAAGCGGAATTGTATTGTAATTTTAAATGTCACCTTATTAAATTTTGTTAAGTTTTATTCTCAGTGAATTGAAACTGGATTCATAAATCTTGACTCTGGACAAGAAAATTTGCACTTGAGACAGATATCGACTCTTGGAATCATTAGCTCTCCCACATTTAAATTTTATTCGACCAGATAGGTAGGTAGTTGAATTTACGTCGCACTGGAGCAACACATCCAGCTGTTTGCGACGATCTGGGACCAATCCCAAAGGGAAAGATCCGAGGATAACATCTCGTAATTTTGAACCACGGTCAGATGACGAAGTCACACCTGAGCTGACACCTCACTCTCAAAACTTCCACACCACGCCAACGTGAGGACATTTGAGGCCACGACAGATTTAACGTGCACCAGCACCCTTTATACGCGACGGTCTTTGGTTAGATTTAGATCTATATGTTAACTGATGTACAGAAGGTGCTATCAGCACCACTGTTTTAGAGTAAAGATGCAGAATCCGGTACGCACTTTGGTCTGACGCCAATTCCGGTAACCGTGTTGCAGTTTCTTCGGAGGTACTTGTAGTTTGGATAAAATTTATTGGTTCCCCTAATACATGCACTCCCCACCCCACTATCATGTTACCTACCTACCACAGAGATCTAATACTTTTCTAGGTAAAACATCGTTTCAATATTTTCCGAAGAGATGAAAAGGTACAAGCTGAAAGGATTAGCCGATAGTAGATTCTAGCATGTCAATTTTTATATAGATTTTCGAATATATTTTAAAAGATAGAAAGCAATTTGTCACACACACAACGTTTCCAAAAAATATTTTCCTCCAGTAGGCAATAATGAAAACTTTATCTTGGCTTTTAAGAATTGGATTGATATTGTAACATTTAGCGAATGAACTAATGATCTCTTCCATTGACAGCTTGTGAATCGTATGGTCATTCACGCATTAACTCTGCAGTCTCTACGTTACACCAGGTCACCATAGTACAGCGGTATATCATTGGTGGACATAGATAGTGGGTGTTATCACATTGCACCCACCGTGGATTGTGGAGAGTACATGCCTTCCTGGAGGAAGCTATTGATTGAAGCTTTGGAATTTATTGAGCTATTGAAGCTTTGGAAGCTATTGATATAATCTTCAGATACAAATCACGAGAATCGTCACAGAACATGATATAATCTTTAAGAAACAAACTATGGCAATCTGAGATATCATTCTTTTCCTTCTTTGAAAACTTATTTGTGTGTTCCATTACTATTATTTTCCACTATGCATCAGAGCGAATGATTGCAAGATTATGCAATAGTACCTGATATTCAATTTTAATTTCTTGTTTCTAAATTCTTTCATTCGTAATATCGAGGTTCAATTTCCTTCATTTTTATTTCGAACATTTTTTAACGGCAACATATTTTAAAAACTGCCTATGAACTCTACGTTTAATATAATTAACGGAACGGGATGATTCAAACTATTCAAATTATTCCATCATTCGACGTGGACTATTCAAATTATTCGATCATTCGACGTGGACTATTCAAATCATTCGATTGGTCACTTAGAAACTCAAGTGACACTTGCATAAATTTCTGTGTAACGATACTAGGCTATAATATGAGAAGCTGTATAGAACTGGACAATGAGTAATGGTAATATGGACAATATATGTACCCATGTGGATAGGTGAACATTAAATCTATACTCATTCACACACACACCAACAATGAACAGAGTAGGTATATATTTTAAGAGACACTGCCCTGTGTAAATGATAATCGATTAATTGGTTTACTCGTATGGATGTCGCTCCATTTATAGAATACTCTAAAAATGTCAGAGGAAGTAGTATTTTAGAGGGCTATTAGCTAATCGAAAAATTTGAAAACTGTCATAAAACTTATCTGCATTGTATCAAATAATATAACGCCGTGATGACTTTTATCTCTCTGGTTTTTTCCTGGAATTTTACCATACCTATTTCTAGATACGTAGTCAGTATCTTGAAATTCTAAATGTTCAATGGATTAGTTTCTTTCTAAACACTATGGTTTTTATTGAGCAGCATATTTGTCAGACGTTGTGATTGTTATTGAGCATGGAGTTCAAGTAAAGCTAACCAATAAAGATTGCTTAGGGCTTCCTTCACACCAACAAAATCCGTGTCAATCTGCTTCAATCTGAATCCAACTGATTGAAGAAGATTCGGAAGAGTCGCTTCTATATGAGATAGCTTATAGTCTTATATCCGTCAGAAACCTTTCACATTGCTTGAATCCGGAGCATTCCGCTTCAATACACCAGAATATGCATTAGTCATTTTCTACTGGATTCGGATTGTTTCAGATTGACCCGAATTCTGTTGGCGTGAAACTTCGAAGGCTGGCAAAAAGGAGCGAGCAAAGGACAGAGCTCTCTAGTGCTTAAAAAAGCGTTACATTTTTCCAGATAACAACCAGAAAAGCTCAAAAAGGGAAATGTATCTATGGTAAATGGAAAGATAGGAATTTGTGGAAGCTGTGAAGGATTGTGTTGGAGTTATTCATTCTTCCAAGAGGTGCAACACACTAAACATTACACTGAAGAGAAGCTAATCCGAGCAACAGCATCTAAAGGCATGTCAACTGTTTTTATTGGTTCAGATATTGCTACATCATCTGTCATCGATCAGTTTGATTGTCTGTAGGGGTAGGAGGTGGTCTAAGATACACGAAGTTCCCTTTAAATTATGTCACTTAAAATCGCGATTCACAAACTCAAGAGGACTTTCAAGAGTGGGTGCCTATAATTGTCCAGACGCAAGAGTGTGGCAGTACTTAATCTTCCTGGTGGTTTATCTTTGAGTCGAAGTCTGCTCTGTAATGGCCAGCCTCTAATGTAAAAACCTTTTCCAAACAGTCTAGTTCTAGTTCTAGGCAATGGACAATTTGTTTTTCCTTTTTGGGTCTTCATTCCCCTTGGAATAATAGAGAAGTTTTGTCTAGACGAGATATCTCGTCATTAGCAAAATTGAACAGATCTTGAACGAGAACCACCAACTGAAGAGGCAAAAACCAGACCACAACTTCTGAAGTAAGCAACTCCAGATCAAGCGTTAAACTGCCTTTTCAATTCAACCACTTACTGAATAGGACTTCGATCCACAGAAAAAAACACACAGCTAATTAAATAAACAAACACATCATCCATTTTAATATCCAGTACAAGCGGTAAACTATCTTTCCAATTTCACTAACCACTGAAGAGAACTTCGATCCACAGCAAAAAAACACACAGCTAATTAAACAAGCAAGTCATCCATTTTTAATATCCAGTACAAGCCGTAAACTATCTTTCCAATTTCACCACCCACTGAAGAGGACTTCGATCACAGGAAGAAAGCTCACGGATAATTAAATAAACAAACACATCATTCATTTTAATATCCAGTACAAGCGGTAAACTATCTTTCCAATTTCACTACCCACTGAAGAGGACTTCGATCACAGGAAAAAAGCCTCACGGATAATTAAATAAACAAACACATCATCCATTTTAATATCCAGTACAAGCGGTAAACTATCTTTCCAATTTCACTACCCACTGAAGAGGACTTCGATCCACAGCAAAAAAAGACACACAGCTAATTAAACAAGCAAGTCATCCATTTTTAATATCCGGTACAAGTGGTAAACTATCTTTCCAATTTCACCACTCATTGAAGAGGACTTCGATCACAGGAAAAAAGCACACGGATAATTAAATAAACAAACGCATCATCCATTTTAATATCCAGTACAAGCGGTAAACTATCTTTCCAATTTCACTACCCACTGAAGAGGACTTCGATCACAGGAAAAAAAGCACACGGATAATTAAATAAACAAACACATCATCCATTTTAATATCCAGTACAAGCGGTAAACTATCTTTCCAATTTCACTACCCACTGAAGAGGACTTCGATCACAGGAAAAAAGCACACGAATAATCAAATAAACAAACAAATCATCCATTTTAATATCCAGTACAAGCGGTAAACTATTAGTCCCATCTTTCCAATTTAACCACCAACGGAGGAGGGCGTAAACACACTTCCATCCATGCGAAAGGCATGAGAGTAAATTCCAGAAGCGAGTCCTCCGCCAACTAATTCCTGTGTCGAGTTCACTCCCCCAACAGGATATAAAACCACCCAGTCTCTCTCTCAATTATATTTTCACTCTAATTTCCATTAGCTTGCATGCGGGATCTGGGAATAACGTCATCCGTTTGCGAAAGCGATCAAACTCCACTTCAGCGTTCGTTAAGCTCCTGCTTTAATTAAAATGGGCTTGTTTCCCCGAGATAGTATTTTTAAAAACCATTCCTTATCAAGGGGAGGTTTAGTGGGTGTGATATTTTGCGTGGAGTTTGTTGACAGAAGCAGTGCTATCTTATTAAACGCATAAATACGCTCCCTCTCCCTAACTAGGCACTTACTAATTCCCTTGGATATTTTCCCCCTTTTTCATTCATATGAAACGCGTCTAATAAAGCCGGGCAATTTAACTTGATTATTGATGAGATATTACGCAAAAATCCCAAAATGCCAAAATAATTATTTTTGGCACTTACAGCATTTAATGCGTCTGCAATATAGATTTTAACCTTCCTCAAGTCATGTTATGGATATTTAAAAAATGGTGCTAAGAAAATCGCATTTATCTCCATTGGGTGTGTTGGTGGATTAGGCCACTCTTCCTGTGATAGCCTCAATTTTAAACGACGGTTAGATGACGAGGTCACACTTGAGCTGGCACCCCACTCTCCAAACTTCCATACCATGCCAACGTAAGGACATTCGAGACCACAACAGATTTCACGTGCACCATCCTGCATGTACACGACGGTCTTTGGTTGGATCGAGTTTCGAATTCGCAACCCCCTCCGTTGCAATTCGGAACTTTCAACCGGGGTACCGCGTCCCCTAAAATGTTTAATCTTTAAAACTTTAACAAAATCGATTTTTCAATTTAATTTCGATAAATTTAGTAAGCTTGAAATGTTGATGTCAAGTCTGAAAATCTGAAATGTTCAACTGATTGTGATAAAAAACGCATAAAAATCGCATTAGTTCGTCCGTAATTTAGATTTTTCTGACGCCCTGATTTCAATTTTAACCCTTTCAGCTTAATTTGAATCGCATTTTTCTCAGAATGCGAATTTTCAACACTGCTCACAGTTAGACGCATGATATTGGGAATGAAGCTGGATTATTTGAGCTTCAAAGTTAAGACAACATTTTTTACAAAAGAGCTTTATTCAAACATTTGAATATAATAATGAGATAAATTTTGCTAAAAAATCAATTAAGTGAAACGTTAATTGATTATTTCATATTTTTGTGTTGCTGGAGTTAGATTTTAGAGTTTTAATTTAAGATATAAGTACTCTCTGTTATACTCATTTCAGTCATTATTTTAGTAGAAAATGTATTGGTTGGCTCGGAAATTTGCAAACAAATTGTCCTTGTAAGTACTTGTAGATTGAGTTTCTGTTAATTCGAATAAAATATTACTTAATTATTAAAAATTTAACCTAATTTTTCTGTGTACTGTGCAGTATAGAGTGCACATAAACATTGTTTAAGTTTCGCTGTAATACCAAGCAAACTTTAAGAGATACAGTTTATCGAAATTAGGCTGTTTTCCCTCCTGATTGGAATGCTTAAGATGTGCCCCCTTAAGAAACATTGGAATAATGAATCAAAATTAATAAACTACACTCTAATGTCACCCACACCTTCATTACTAGACCCTAAAGTCATATGTCCTAAAATTTCAAACGAAATCTATATAAATAAGAATGGAGTGTTTGTACATTGAATATTTACGACCCATTTCAAGTTTTCTATCCGTTTTGGGTCTTCTGATGCAAAATCCGTCTCTTGCGTGTTCATCTGTCTGTCTATGTGTGTGCCCGTTCTACGTCCAAACGGTTGAATATATTTTCATGAAACTTTGCACATTGTGAGCCCTTACATTCATTTAGTGACTGAACTTGGTTGCGCTAGTCTGTCTGTCCGTCTTCCCTTTTCTATGTTTTGTGTTTGTGTGTTTGTACAAGTATCACATAAAATCTGTTAAACATTTTTTAATGAAATGTTCTACATTTCATACATCATATTTTAGTTGTTTAGTGAATACAGCATTTGAAATTTCTTTGCTTACATATTTAGGTAAGTTTAACAATTTAAGTTTAACAATATTTAGGTAAGTTAAAACAATTGAGTAACTATACTTAAATCAACCCTAATTGGGTAGTTTTGTAGTAGCTGGAAGGTATATTGAGCATTTCAATTGCTTGGATTGTTTTATCAGTGCTGTGAAAAATCAATTATTTTCATAAAACTACTTTTTACGGAATTGAAATTCTAAGACTATTTATTTTGAGCCTCATTTTTATTTACGAAATAAAATTTTTTTTTGAATATTTGGGACAGACGATAAAGAGAATAACACATTATAAATAAAATATACAGAATAAGACCGTTTAAATTATTACTGGTAGCTAATGTGGCAACCACAGAGTGATGGCAACCTTGGTACTTTTTAATCCTTTGCTTTTTCACATTTGTGTCCGTTATATTCCAATAATCTATTTTGTAGTGAAAAAGCAGATACATTCATTATTTTTCGCGTTCGAACCTTTTTTAAAATCTGTTTTTAGATGTATTTCTGCATTTTCAATTTTATGTTTTTCGTTCAATAACTGTAATCAATGTAAGTTATGGTTTAATTAGTTTTAAAACATTTAAAATTATTTTTTGACAATTTGGGAAAACGCTTTTGTTTTTAAATGACGTACGAATCATTTAAATGCATTCTGGGTAACATTGGCATACTAGAGACTTTTCTGTCTTACTAAAAATTTTAATAATTGAAAATTGTAAAATGTTAAATATAACATTTATTTACGTTTGTGAAATTGCGTATTTAACAATTGTGTACCTTTATTAGAGTGTGGTATGTGGTAGTTGTTACATGTGATTAATAGGAATTACAATTTATATTAACGAAAGCGGAAGTTAACCCGAGTAACGCCGGGTAATTCTACTAGTAAAAAATAAATAAAAATATATAAAGCAGCATTTGTGCTTACTGGTGTTAAATCTTATTTCCAATACAATGCATGGAAAAAAGTGCACATGTTGTCACGCTTATTTTAACGTCTATTTTAATTGCATCCATTCAGTGCTCAAATGTAAATCGGTATTCGGTTAAACTTCTAGTTGACGGTACGGCCTTGAACTTGGCGTTACTTTGGTAATTGTATGAATAACCTCTTCATTCTGGTAATCGAACCAGTAAGCCGGAAGAAGAGGCAAGACTTGGCGACCGCCACTTTCCATCGAGGCGACGAAAACATAATACCACTTTTAAGACCATCCGTTGTACCGTGACTAGAGTTTTACTTTGTATTTTTTGACGGGAAAACCTATTTTCACACATTTTGTTATGTGTTGATTTTTATCTTCCAGATTTTTCATCGCCATATGTAGTCAAACTGCTACAGAATTTCATTAAAGTGGCGAGTTCTAACGTGTATTTTTACAATATTATGCAATTCCATTGTTCGAATTAAGCATACCTAAACAATGCTGCATAGTTGGCGAATATATTTCGTAGCGGTTGATCTTATATGGTTTGTTGCCCAATAGCCATTATACAAATAATGTCGATCTTTCTATTACATGCGTTTGTGAAACGTATATATATATATATAGAGAGAGAGAGATGTTAGAAATATTGCAATAACAAAGTAATCAAATGAATGAATTAGCATACAGTGCTATTACTTATGTGAAATACGTCAATGTATATTTGTGTAGATAAAATACCCTTTAAAATAGTCAAATAGTTGCACAAATGAATGATGAAAATTTTACAAATGTTTATAATTGTAAATAGAATGCTTTATAAATTTAAAATGCATTTCTTTGTTCGAATGTTCCGCAGTAATGAATACAATATAAAAAGCAAACGCATAATACAATGTACTCTAATGTAATAAAACCAATACAATACTTTTGGTTGATAAATTAAGACATAAATTAATAATACAATATTTGTATCATACTCTTCATGGTTTAAATTACATTACAGTAGATCTGGAAGACTTCAACAAAGATTGTTTAGCCTTTGTAACTAAAACTTAATATCCCATGGGTAGAAAATATATCTTCCAATTTACATATAAAAACTTAAATTTACATACTAATATTTGAGGAAGCAGTGGAGGAAAAATTATGTAAATAGAAATTAAATCATTTTATTCAAAGCAAATTCTATTAAAATACAACTCATGCATGAAATAAATTTTCATAAATGTAAAAGTTATAAAGTTGTTGTTTAATATATAATTTTCCATAAAATGTCTTCTCATCTGTTGCTTCTAAGTTTCTCGTTTACTTTGGTATGTATAACTGAAATCGAATCTACGATTGTATTTCAAACAAAAAAAACAATAGGGAACAGTAATTTTTCTGCATACCAAAATTTTTTTTACATTTTAAGTATTCAGAGGATAAATATTAAATCACATATCGTTGGTTTGCAAGTCAAACATGCTCAGTCGGAAAAAACAAAGTACTGAAAAAAACGAAGGGAACCAAATTATACTTATACTAAATGCGTTTCTCAAGAAAAAAATCTAACCTTAATACAAAGAAAAAAGGACTTCATCAGTCTAAGGATCTTCAATGAAATAAGGTTCCGCATTCTGGCGTTGAAAAGTAAAAAAACTTTTATCTTGAAAATTTTGTGTGTGTATGTATCCCTTGTAAACTAATGATATATTGCATTTAATTCACTTTTTTCCGGATTTTAAAGGTAATCTGGAAATCGTATAGAAACGTAAGATAATTTTTGCAAATACAATTTTAATTCTAATTAAGTATAAAAATACAGTTAAGAAAAAGATTTAATGATGTCCAATCACTTTTACTTGCTTTTCCATGTTCAGGATTACCTTATACGTATTTTTTATATGCGAAAAACCCTAAAAATAGAACGTTCTTTTGAGCTTTGTTAAATATTTCTCAATTGATCTATTTACGCGTAAACCGAAGAGTATTATAATTTAAAATTATAACTTTCAGAATCCATAGTATTTTTCACTAACATTCATAGCACTGAAGTTGGTATTATTTGTATATTGGAGCAAACCTTATAAACAAACAAAATCAACCGTTACAAGATACATTGTCAATTTTGCTGCTTCGTTCGAACGTGGCTTGGTTTATGTTGTATGCAAAATAAAAATATACTTGAATCTATTAAATAGTTAGGTGCTTAGAATACAGGTTGTAACAACTTGTTTGTGTTTAATTTTTTAATTTTCAATTAAATTTTTAATTTTTTCCTCTGATCTCTGACCTCTGATCTTATCTGTTACTTTGTTTTAGTGCTTGGCTTGTCATCTTTCATAAGATTTACTACTGACAATCCTAATCTATCCACTCCTGATAGTTCCCGCTCATCAACGCCCGAAGATTGTTAAACAATCTTCATTGGTTCGACTGCGTAATCTATGCTCGCTTCGTTGTCTAAAAATTGAGACGTAATGCTTCCTAGGATCAAAACATTCCACAGCTATTTTGTTAAATAAAGTCTCAAATTGAGAAACAGTTTAAAAAATTTAAAAAGAAACATGCAAATTTTAGACTTCTAGGTTCCCTTTTGGGCTTGTAGTGGATGACCTCTGACCAAAGGCCTCATCCTAGGAGAATCTGTATATGAAGTGTAGGCTGAATATAGGTTCGCAAATTTTTCGAAAATGAGATTTTAATGGAATAATGGTCTATGTACGACGGTTGTTTGATAATTTGGTAAATTTCTGAGATGACGACACAATTTGGTGACGTCACGGCTGTCAAGTATCACTCTTCGAACTAGCTCAGGCCGAAATTCAACCAGATGCGACGCTTTGTTTGCGTTTTACACGAAAATAAAAAAATTAGTTCTTTGCAGTGATGAAACATTTTTATTTAAAGAAGTGTGGGGATATGCTATTCTCCAGATTTGTCCCCATGCGACTTCTTGTTTCCATATCTAGAAATTTGGTTCAGTGGGAAGAAATTCAGGAATTCAGATTCCATTGTCACCGTCAATCCGTTTGTTGCAGCCCTTGAAATTGTACTTTTCCGACGGGATGAAAAAATGAGAAATTCTCTAGACTAGCGTGCATCGCCTTCAGGGTCACATCTCCTATAGGTGCGTACAGGCTTCACGCAAACCAGATGTACTCTACTGATGTTTTCTTTTCCCATAGGGTTTACTGTCTCTAGTAAACACGGAGGTCGAGCTCCAGAGATATCCAAGCGATCTTTATCTCCTTTCATCCCCTTATTCCGTACCACAATCCCTTTTTTCTTCCCCTTTCACGACACTGAGTCGTCTGTCTTGTGTTTGGCGCAGCGTGGTCAAATATGGCCCTTGAGCCATAAGATACCAAAACAACCAACCAAGTATGCAGCTCTCAATGGTGTCTATGTTCAGGTACAAAATCGAATTTTTCCAAAAAAACAATTTAACTTACTGTTTCGTTATGGTTTTGAAGGCAGGCATTTAATTAGCGTCGTACTGGAGCAACACAACGGGCTATTGACGACGGATCAACCCCCGAAGGATAGATCCGAGGACAATAACACGTAATTTTGAACCACGGTTAGATGACGAGGATACACCTGAGCTGGAACCTCACTCTCCAAACTTCCACACCACGCCAACGTGAGGACATTTGGGACCCCGACAGATTTAACATGCACTAGCCCCCTTTGTACACGACGGTCTTTGGTTGGATTCGAACTCGCAACCCTCCGGTTGCTAGTCCGTTACTCTTCCAACCGGGCTACTGCGGCCTTATTGTACTTATCAAACAACCCTCGTAGTATTAGACATCGATTCCTACGCTTAATTCCCCAAGGTAAGCACTATAGATGGTGTTTTGGGTGGTCAGCGTATATTATCATGAAATCATTTCAGCTGAACTCAACATTCAACTTTATTTTAATAGGCGGATGGAGTCTAATTTAAAATTCAATGCTCGGCCAGTCGCGTTGCAGTTAATGAACACTAGCTGTCACGAGTGACAAGCGCCTTGGCACGTTGTCAATCCGTGTTATTATCCGCACCGTATATTTCCCGATTACGCACCTGAAAGGAATAACGATCACCGGAATAGTCGACTGAGTGCTTAACCACTTGGATGGAGACTAACAGACAGGGGATAAGATGATTGGAGGTTTTACCGGTTTGCAATGTCCAGGTGCGGAATAAGTTCTAAAAGTCGAGACCACTCCCTTGTGCTTTTGCCCTCCTAGAGTTTTCGTAGACCCCCTTTGCCGGATCGAATTCAACCCTCCTGGTGGTTGTTTGGACAAGGTACCTCGTCATTAGCAAAACTGACCAGATCTTGATGGAAGAGATGTCTCGTCGTTGAGAGAAAACGGATCCTTGGTCTCGTCATCATCAAAAACTGAAGCTAACTAGTCATCATAAAAAAATCGGCGATATCTTGATGAGGACTTATTTCGTCATTAGCTGAATTTATCAGATCGTGATGGGGGGGGGTTTCAATTAACGTCACACTAGAGCAACACAACGGGCTATTGGTGACGGTCCGGGATCAATCCCAAAGGGAAAGATCCGAGGACAACACCACGTAATTTTGAACCACGGTCAGATGACGAGGCAACACCTGAGCTGGCACCCCACTCTCCAAACTTCCACACCACGCCAACGTGAGGACATTTGAGGCCACGACAGATTTAACGTGCACCAGCCCCCTTTGTACACGACGGTGTTTGGCTGGATTCGAACTCGCAACCCTTCGGTTGCTAGTCCGTTACTCTTCCAACCGGGCCACCGCGGCCCCAGATCGTGATGGAGATATCTCGTCCATTAAGGGTCAGTTTTCTTTCAAGTTATCTCGTCCATCAAGATCTGGTCAGCTTTGCTAATGACGAGATACCTAATCATCAAGAGATATTCCCAATTTTCGATGATGACGAGATCGTATCAGTTTTTGATGGTGACGAGATCAAGGGTCAGTTTTTGATGGTGACGAGATCAAGGGTCAGTTTTTGATGGTGACGAGATCAAGGGTCAGTTTTCTTTTGATGACGAAATGTCTCATCCATCAAGATCTGGTCAGTTTTGCTATTGACGAGATACCATCAGGATAGTTGAATTCCCAATTTTCGATGATGACGAGATCGTATCAGTTTTTGATGGTGACGAGATCAAGGGTCAGTTTTTGATGGTGACGAGATCAAGGGTCAGTTTTCTTTTGATGACGAAATGTCTCATCCATCAAGATCTGGTCAGTTTTGCTATTGACGAGATACCATCAGGATAGTTGAATTCCCAATTTTCGATGATGACGAGATCGTATCAGTTTTTGATGGTGACGAGATCAAGGGTCAGTTTTCTTTTGATGACGAAATGTCTCATCCATCAAGATCTGATCAGTTTTGCTATTGACGAGATACCATCAGGATAGTTGAATTCCCAATTTTCGATGATGACGAGATCGTATCAGTTTTTGATGGTGACGAGATCAAGGGTCAGTTTTCTTTTGATGACGAAATGTCTCATCCATCAAGATCTGGTCAGTTTTGCTATTGACGAGATACCATCAGGAGGGTTGAATTTGATCCGGTATAGGGGAGTCCGTGAAAAGTCTAGCGACCGAAAAATATCAAGATTTGTCTGGTTGGTTGGGTATTTATTATGATCCTATTTGGCTAAGCTGTGCCAAACACAAGACAGACAACATCAAGTAAGGGACATAAACACGCACAAAGGAAGTTTTATTAATACAGAAGAGAGATAAATACACCCAGGGAGGAATAAAACCTGCGCTACTTACAACTCCCAAACTCACAGGTTGCTAAAGGAGTGGGCGAACCCACTGAGCCCCTACGCCCCCGCCCCTAACATTTGTCTGATTATATCCCGTAAATTATAAATAACAATGTAATTATTTAAATTTTGTTGGATATAGAGGGTTTAAGTCTGTATCTAAAGTCGTGGCGACGTACCATGTAGTTTGGCCAGTGTAATTTTGGATTGCGAAGAGATAGTCGGCGTTGAAATGGATGTCGATTTGCATAGGAAAACAGGATTTACAACATTATTTAGAAATTCCAACCGATAAATTAAGATTGCAAATATTTAATTCGATAAATGTGCCGAGTGAAGAAAATTTTCATAATGTTGAAAAAATTGCATAGGAAATATTAACAGAAATGCAAGAAATTGTAAAGTAGGAATTCCAAATTGACTAATGACGAACGATGCCGATTGTGTAAGAGAGCGTGAAAAAGCCGAGCGAATCAACGCTGGCGTGAGTACTTCGAGTGCGCCGATTAATATTTACTTGGAATAAACCGATTAATATTTACTTGGAATGTGATAACTCTGAAAGATTCTGTCAGAGGAAAATTGTATCCAGTATGATTCCGGATACCAATGTACAGATTATGCTTATAGATGATTTCAACGTCAATGTTACTCAAAACAAATAGCTTACATCGCATACAGCTTAAGCGTGAGTTCAACGTGAAGTATATTTCTACATCGCCACTACTCTGGGCAACATTTATATTGATTTAACCTTCGTAAAAATAGTAAATACAGAGGCTGTTCGGACTTCGGACATTTTTTGAACGATTTTGATGAGCTGTTAAAAATTGTATTCTATGAAAGAATTTTATTTTCACAGCAGTTAAATAGTTAAAGTATAACTTATCGTCTGCTAACTCAGAGTTTTGTTTACTTTCAAAATGGCGCTTTTAAATAAGCAATGGATGGAAGGTTATATTTCCTCTCTTTCCGAAGAGAATTATTCTTATTCAATTATTCAAAAACGCTGTAAAAGTCATGGTTTTTCTATATTTAAAGGTACGATAAGTAATATTATTAATGAGAAAGGGAAAAAACGTAAAAGTAGAAAAATACTTCTAAAAAAGTATCCAAAAAAGAAAAAAATTCTGAGAATATTTCTAAGGTAAGATCTTTAATTTTAAAAGAGAATCCGCCAAGTCAAAGGATTATAGCAAAGTGAACGTGAGAACTTTCTCTAAGAGGTTATGATTGTTGCCGGTTTTTCATATAATGGAAAATTAAAATTAAAAGAGGAAAAAATTTAAAAATCAACTCCCACATATTATCAAGACCCTATTTTATCCCCAATATTCAAAAAAGAAATACCATATCTTTACCCACAGTGCCAACAATCAGTAGAACTGCATCAGGGGAAAGCAAGCAGCCACACATCTAAATCGACTATTAAATTCTTGGAAAAAATGGAACAAGAAACTGGTATCAAGTCAATACCCTTTACTGATATTCCTGCTAAATCTTCAGATGATTTTACCCATGGACTTTTGTGCTTTTGGACTTTTAAAAAGGGCATTATCGAAACGTCGACCGAAAACCATTCAAGGACTGGAAAACTGGAACAAGAGTGGGACAAAATACCACTGTCGATACTACAAAAGTCATTATCATGGAAATTAAGGTGTAGAAAGATAGTTAACAATAAGGGCTATCGAATGAAACATTTAAAACACAAAAATTTCATGTAAAAAATTGAGCACAGTCCATTAAAATCGTTCAAAAAATGTCCTAACAGCCTCTGTACTGTGCCATATGTAACTACTCTTATCAACGGCCTTTGACAAATAAAATTATTCTTCACTTATAACCACCAATACTTTATTCATTTGCATCTTGCCCTTCCTCCGATAACACAAAAACGGATTCGTGCCTTAAATGATTGTGGATGTGTCCCAGTACACAACCCAGTTTTTAATTTATAAAAAACGTGATATTTAACACCCTTAGCGTCATGTGAGTACCGAGCATAGTGTTGGTTTTACCCCACAACACAATGACGAAACAATCACACCTATTGTTGGAAAGAATCCATGGATTTAATGGAGAAATCGAGATTAAGGCTCAAGAATCAAACCTGCGCCTCCTCCCAGATTGCTAGCGTAGTGGACAAACCCATTAACTCATCTGGTGTCTATCTTCGTGTCGAAAACTGCCCTGTAGTGATCAGCCTCTGATGCAAAACTTGTTTCAATTGTCACCAGTTCTGCTGCATGTGACACTTTGTTTTTGCCACTTTGATCTTCATTCCTTTGGAGCAATAGGACAATTTTATCTCGACGAGGTATCTCGTCATTATAAAAACGTCAGAACTTGATGGACGAGATATCTCGTCGAAATCTCTTAGAGAGTTAAACCACGACGGCTCCTAACCAAATTTAGATACAGCGCCTTCTTGACTAGAACAGTAGATTTAGGAGTATTATAGTCAATCTTAACCTTTTTAAACTACTACTTTTGTATGTACGTCAGTGGAGACTTTCTCTTTTTACACAGAAGACAGATAAATGTTATACATTAAGTTTGAATAAAACCTAAAGCACTATCACACGTAAAAGCTATCCCTTCACACATGAACTTGATAAAATAGCGTAGGTTGACTTTTAAATTGCATGTTGCAATTGACAATTGCATAAACAAGATGGCACTTCAGTGAAAATTGAGAACCGAATCCTCCAACATTACAAAACTAAATACTGCATTTTAAATTACTAAACAAAAGAATCTCGGAAAATTCAATATAAAAGGGGAAAAGTAGACTTCTAATTTCTTCAAATAAACCGAAATGAAATTGCTGCTATGTCCAACCTATATACCAACGAAAGACACAATTTGAGTTACACCACATATCCCCATGTTCCATAATGAGACGGGGACTCTGAAAGTCTTCGAAATTAATTTACTTAAGTCAATTGAGCAATTTCAAAATTGGGTTATTGGTAAATGTTGAAGGATCATGGTGCTAGGCATGGTACCCGAGGTCTAACTTAAGATATTGAAAAATAACATAATTACAAAGTAGGAAAAGAATAGGGGTGGTATAAAAATTTAGAAATTTCAAAACTGAATTACATAAATCACATTTTTTAGTTTAATAACTTTCACAGTGATTGAATAGCTAATCATATTTACATTTGATTTTGCAAATGGGAAAAATTCAAAAGTTCTTGAACAGTTGTAATCCTTTAAATTTCTTTATTATTGTATTACTTAGCTCACAAACCAAGAGGGATAGTAGTAAATTTTATTTATATATCGGGAGGCAATATGCTGAAACTATTTCCAAATGATATTGTATTCAAATAAACTGTTGAAATGGAAATATCCATGACCTTTCGTTCATATATTTGACTTTTGGAGATTTTATAGAATCACTTTTTTAAACGAAAACCTTTTAAACTGTGAAATCAAGTGAAGGAACCATAATCAAATCACGTATCTATGAGTAATCAGATTGGATCTAATTGGATCAGTTGTCAGATTGGCAAATTTTAAAATAAAATTATCGTATTTAGAATGTTCAAAATTTACAGAAGTGTTATACAATAGTTATTAAATAATTTGTGAATAGATGTAAACTGTTCTATTTCTAGTTTGATTCCATTTTAGAATGATGGAAAAGACAAGGGTAAGGGGTCACAATACAAAAATTCTTATTTCCATTAGAGGTTTTTGGTCAAGTTAAATGGACTTTTTCTGGTGAAAAGTACTTCCTACATGTATTCCGAACGTGAGGCCACTTGGCTTTCCTTTCGGATACGATTTCAGCATGCGCCAAAACAAATTCCCAAGAATGAATTCCGAATTCATATGATAGCAGATTGGTCAACGCCAATTACATCAAAGTGATTAGATAGTGGGCCAAAGTGTTATCCTAATGGACAATGTTACTCCTATGCCTCTTTTTAGAGAGAAATAGAGTAGAGGACCTTGAGACGCCTAATTTTGAAGTAATAAACTATAATAATGTTGTGTGTTATTCAAAAAGGCAAGTTTTGTGTGCTTTTGTAGACGGTTGTTACATTGGGTATATAGCAGTAAACACTGAATACCACAAAAGTAGATAACAGATGAAAACCTTAGTCAAGTTGGCAGTAAAAAAGGCAAAACCTTCAAAGCAATGATTAATAAAGATTTAAAACTTGAAAATAGCACAAGAGGAAAACACGAGTTTAAATACTTTTTGTGACTTTTCTGTCCTGATTATGCCTGATTATGGTGAAAGTCTTTGCACCACCGAAATGGCCATTGCCGATCTCAAAGTTTTTAATCTTTATTAGTCGTTGTATTGAAGATTTTGTATTTTTTACTAACACTCTATCAATTGTTGGTGTGCTTTAAACGCATCCATTAGCACGTATACAACCTGTTAATCCTAAAACCAAACATTAAGTACCAAGTCCCTGTCTCATTAGCCCTCGTGTAGCAAACAATGGCCAACCCAAATCTAAAAACAAATTCAAAGATATTACTTTCTTAACTAATATGGCAGATTATATGTCACTAATTTATGATAAAAGCTCAAACCTAATCCCCTTTGGATAATAATGAATTCGCACACCATAATATTTAGAATAAATTAACATCGTTTATTAAGAAAAAGCAATCATTCCCGAGAAAAACAAGACCATTAATAAACAATATCAACAACCAAAACATAGAAGCAGATACATATTGATTGTAAACCATATCACTCGATTATATTAGGCACCATCGGCTTAGTATTCTCATTTACTTTAAACGCAACAAAAGCGAACATTAGCTAAGTCCAATTTAATGACATTTCTTATCTAAGGAACAAAGGTGAAAAATACACATGAGGACAAAAGGCGAGACAAAATCTATTCACTTTGCAACATTACAGCTTAAAACAAAAGGCATTCATTTTCACAGGGAATCTAGAACTCATTCAAAACACAGAACGTGCACAAGTGTCGTTTGTTCTTATTCCATTCTGTGACGGAAGAATGGAGTTTTTCAGCGAGAATAATAAAAGACCCAGGAAAGAACTGAATGTCTAAACAGTAGTATCTGGAGAGGAGATAAAGAACGTTTCTTTTTCCCATGCCGAAAATGGATGAAAAGCACAAATTTATTTCAGTACTCCTTGCAGTTGTTTCTTGTCGCCATATTTGTTCTGAAAGAATTTTAGGATTCTGTGTGCATTTCCACACAACTTGACTGCTTTCGAAATTAAAATAGAATTTATTTAGAAAGAACAGAACATTATTTCTTTATAATGAACACACACAACACACCTACAAGAATTGCATATCAAGTAGCAGACTTAAGTCTTTAGTACTTATTTTACGTTTTAATAATTGGTGTATCACGTGGATTAACTTATTTGTGGAACTTGTAAGGATAAGAAATCAAAAACAAATTAAAACTGAAATGTATTTTAGGTAGTAGATAATTTTCTGTGGTTTCTTGTGGTTTAATTTTCTGTGTAGTTTTGTGGTTTTCATACATATTTTTTAATAATTTCCAGCAAAAATTCCTTGTTATAAGGTGTCCAATTTGTATTTTGATTCACTATATAAAATACTTTTTATGTCAAGTTAAATGTAGGTGGCGGTAGTGCTTTGTAGCGGAATGTACGCTTTCAGCATATCGGCATTAAAAATTCTAGAGAATTTATTCCGAATTGATCTATTTTAATTAATTGGTCAACGACGACTATACTAAACGCTAAACGTCACCCCAAAGGGTGATAAACTATATTTTAAGGTAACCCCGATATATATTACGTAAGGCATTTGGATAACAGGAAGTAAAATCCCCATTTGCTGTCTGATTTTGCACTGAATATCCCTCTCATACAGTACTGATAAACACAAAACAATTGTGCAACAAGCTTTTTTCTCAAGTATTTATTCTTAAATTAATAGTTTTTTGAACCTTTCAGAAAATAACTGTCAAAGGTTTGTAAATCATTGATAAGCAAAGCCAGAAACTAAAACAATCGTTTGCAAATACCTTAGTTGCGTGTCCGAATTATTTTTCAGCCTAATCATTCGTTTTATTTTCACATTTGTTTCACTTCATCCAAGAATTAATTAATATTTTAATAATTAAAGTTTTTAATATTGAAAAAATAGTTTTTCAAACTATTTCCGTAGTAAAAACTGAAACTAAAGGTTGTTTCCAATTACAATCATTTGGGACAACTTTGCTCCGCTTTCAATTAATCAATTTGGAAATGTTTCGCACTAAGATAAATAATCGTTTGCGTTTTTTAAATAGCTGTGAATTGTGTGTGTGTTAGCGAAAATTCCATGATTCTTATTGGTAGTAGAAGGAAATAGATACAGATCATTACTTTTAGTGCAGCTTTTTTCTTAACGCTACTTTTTTAGCTTATAGATCACTGAATTTCAGTTTGACGTTTTGACTAAAAAGTCTACAATAAGAAGGTAAGTAACCGTTTCATTTCCATAAAAACTATGTTTTAAAGATAATGTGATAATTTTGGAAAATACATTTGTTTAACGATGGAACACTAGTATTAACATTACCAAAAAGAACATAACATGCAAATTTTGTGTACGCTAGTGTTTTAGGGTTAAATACATGTCATTTAGTATATTCACTCTCAATTACTCCTTGCATTCTGTGTAATGCATCGAATACTTGATGCATGCCTGATGAGTGATGCACTACACAGGATACTTAATGTGTTACACAGAATATATGACGAATTACACAGAATAGGGTGCTAGCCCACCGTAAGTTTTTTAATTTCTTACTAAAATTAATTTAAGCTATTCAAAAATGTATAATGTAATTATTTAATTGTTATTCATCATTATTAGATTTTAATGTGCCATTTTAAGTTATGGGAAATAGCAGAAATGGTTAAACGTCCCTACTAAGCTCTAACACATCAAATCATTGGCAATATGGTATGGTAAAAATGGAAAACCCGTTTATGTATCGCCGAGTTTCTTTTAAATTTTGCAATCCTGCTTTATGAAAAAATAATGTTTTTTTAATTTAAAATATAATATTTAAATTATTTATATTTTAAATATATTAAATTGAATTTTAGGGTTTATTTTTAAAGTTATCAAGTGCAATGATGTTTTGCATAATTTTCTGTTAATGATTTTTATCTTTGTAAAAAATTTTTAAGCTATACTGATTCATAGCCTTCCATAGGATAAAATACATCAATAAAAAATGGTACAGCTTTGTTATAAAGACTTTTTTGTGGCCACACTTTTGGCGCGTTTCTTGCTGTGCTTTCTGTAGCGAATTGTGGCAGGCAAAAGCAACCCCGCTTTATTAAGATTATGGCATTTTTGTAAATGATTCTTTTTTATGTATTTTACCCTGCCTGAATAATTCTAGTTTGCTAGAATTAATGCGATCTTTTATAACATTCATAAAATATTGCCCGTTCCGTTAAAAATGATTTAACTTGGACACACTTTTATAACAATGTTTAAGAAAAAGTATAGATTTTTTTTCATTAAAATAAATACTTACCACACACACACACACACACACACACACACAAGTAGTAGTAAGATAGGGAGGTAGTTAATTAACGTCGTACTGGAGCAACACAATGGTCTATTGGCAACAGTTCGGAGAAGTAGTAAGAATAATCGTAGTGTGGATTTTTTTTCTGTTTTCAAAATTCTTTTCGCGTTAGTTTTTTAATTATTTTCTGCTTAGCCGAAAACGGTGCTTTTCCTAAGAAATTTTTCCTTTGCCGCATAAAAAGCATGCCAAAAGCGTTGCCGCAAAAAGTATATAAGAGCTGTACCAAAAAAATTATAACTTCCATATTTACTGAATATTAAAAATTAAAGGAGTGGGACAATGTTACCCATAGTCTGGGTGTAACTTTACTGCTCTGGGCGTAACTGGGTGTAACTTTGGCTCACCTTATATTTTATATTTTTTGGATAAAAAACAATTTTATGAAATATAACTGCTACACCTTATTGTATTGTATCACATCCACCAATTTAGATTCACAATAACATTAATTAGAATACATATAGTTCCATAAGATAAAAAAACAAAATTCTGAAAGTTGGCCAAAATCAGCTCAAAGGATTCTAGCTATAAAATCAGTTTATATATAAAACCAGAGAGAAGCCTTTTCTTTCTCACTAACCCTCCTTTTCCAATATATCTAAAAATTCAAAACGGTTGTACATGTGCCCATTCCGTTAATTGAAACTACGCGTAACTAATTTGAATTCCAAACGCAAATTTATTAGATTATTGTGTTTATTAGATATTTATATTCGTAAGTTCACTGTATTTCTCTATAAATCCGAAAAAAAGGTGGTTGAAATGTAAGTAAATTGACTTAAGGAAATTCTCTTACTGTATTTGAAATCATTGGAAGTTTCAAAAAGGAATAATAAAATTGATAGACGAAAGAAAACAAATGCAATTTATTTCAATGATGTATTTGAAAGTTGGATCCCAAAAATAATAAAAAAAAGATATTGTGTTCTAAAACTTGCTGGTTACGTTTTAAATTCTTTTAGGAGAAAGCTAACCTAGAAACAATCGGAAAATGAGGTTTGAAATACAATAATGAAAAAGTGTGAACCAAACATCAGTAATGTCGACAAGAAAAAAAGCTGACATTTAGCAAAATTGTCTAAAAAACATTTTTTATTCTTTAGCAGTTTTCTTCGTCATCTTGATTAAATTTAAATTGTTTAGATCTGACAGAAAACAAGACGGATTACAGACTGCAGAAAGATCAGCTAAGAGCTGGATTCTCAGAACTTGAAATCCACTGTGAAATGAGGACGTTTCTATAATGATCTGAATGTATGTATCACAATCCATTGAGCAAAGGCAAGCCTCATTTTATCGAAATAAATATGAATCATTAAGTGTATATTAACATTCTGAAAGGAAATGTTACAGAAGGTGAAAGGAAAGTCGAGATTGAAAACGACATTTATTTTATAAAGACCATTTTTAGCATAAACCTTGGATTGTGAGATGTTTCTGGCAATATAACTTCTTACTTGTCCGAAATGCCTCCTCAGTCCTTAGATTAATGTTATTGAAAATTTATTGAATCATTTGTAACAAATTCGAGAGTACCAGTTCCAAAGAAAACAATTTACAAATAGTTCCAATGAAATGTTTGGCCTAATTAATTCCAGCTTACAGAAATTAATTGATTGAATTAGTGCCACAACAACTTCAATTAAACAAGTAACAAAAGAACAAAAGAATACATACTCAATAAAAAATTTTAACTTTTTTTTATATCTTTGTACTTAAAAATGCCTTGAATTTCGCTGAATCCGTATTTCATTTTGAGATAAAAATGTATATAGTCTCAACTTTTACTTTTCATTTATCATTAATATCCATTGTGAATGCTAGAATTAAAAAGTGCAACAAATTCCCTATAATTTAGTGCGTAAATAATTATCTCAGTTTCTCTGAATTTACAAATGTTTAATTTTTTCACTCTGGTGTCCGGTATTCAACTTGACTCAGTATAATTGCGCATAAAAGTAAATCAAGATTTGTATAAATAAAAACTTTATATTTAAGAAAGAAAAATAAGAAAGTTGGAAAATGAATACCGTATTGCTAATTGCTGAAGAATGTTAACCTACGAAACTTTACTTAACTTAAACTTTAAAATCTACACACATGACTTATTTTCCTTTAGAAATTAAAATCATCTAATTTTCTTACAGAATTTAAATACTTCAATGAGACACCAATTTTTGGAGTACGGCTTAACATTTAAGTAATTCGTTGTATCGTGTATTAAAGAAATTGCATTTTTATAAGAAAATATATATAAGATATTTAATTGTTTGAGTAGAATGTAATGTATATTATTCAGTTAAAATTAGTATTCAGTATATAACAGTTTAATAGTGTTTTAATTTAGTAAAATTTAAAAATAATCCGCAATAAATTTCATGGGGAAAATAATATAATTTCAATGCAAATGTGTTTGATCAAACCCAAGAAATATTTATCCGTATGCACATTCGCACATCTACCCTGTCATAAGATGTTATGTGACCAAAAGGGGCGATAAAATGCCAAACGGCCAATTAAGTTACTTTTCATAGTTACGTGACTACTAGTCGACATAATGGTCACACTTTAGGAAGCTCATCTCAATAACAATGCTCAGTCTACTTATATTAACTTGGGAAAAACTTCCTAACATCAACTTAACAAAAAATTTTACTTAAATATAATTAGAAATGATATTTTAGCATTCTTTTAATTGAGCTATTTTATTTAGTAAGAAAACTGGAACACTTGAACATCTGTTTAACGCTTAATGTTCTTTCATTTAAATTAAGTTAGGTAAGTTCAACTGAATTAAATATTTCGTATTATAATTAATAGTTAATTTTAAAATGTTTAGTTTTACAAGTTCTTTATTTTATACATGCATTGTTAAATTAATAATTCAAAACTTTAATTTGTCCTACAAGCCCCACGAGCTTTGAAATTTAATTTGAATCTAAGAATTCCAAATTCCGTCTGTTCAAGGCTTTATAATGATGTTTTAAAAACTAACCTTTATATGAAATAAAATTTGTAACAAAAAGGATTTAAAAAACTTTATAAAAAGAAGACATTCAATGCAATTATCTCAGATAACACGTAGGCATGTAAAAAAAGTATTGTATAACGCTGAATAAATAGCTCATAAAGAGAAGCATAATTTAAAACGTGTTTCTTTTAATATTCTGTTCTGCCTGAAATTTATTATTTAAGATACTTATTACTACGATACATGTAATTAATTTTTATAGAATTTATTATCTACAAACTCAATCTTGTTAATATTTAAATAATATAAAAGTAGTAAAATTGGTTAGAATTTTGTGAAGACCTGGATTTTACATTTTAATTGATCTATTAACTAGTTCTAAAAATAGTTAAATTCTAGACTTTTTAATTGTATCTTAAGCAATAAAACATTTTGCATTTTATCGCTTTTTATTAAGAAAATGATACTGGAACAATCGATTAACAGTCCCTACAATACACACTCAACATTTGGTGTGTCTAAACATATATTGGAATAATGTTTAACAAATAGTTTTCCACCAAATATTGAAAACCATTCTGTGAAATCAACCATTCTGTAAATGCCTATTTCACTGAAAATGTATGCAGATAAGATTCAATTCCAAGAATTACATAATCATTTTTTCGAGAAAATGATATTTTTTCGATCAATGAAGAATTCTACAATCTTCGAACAAATCATGGATATCAAATAATGGAACAAACCAATGTTTTTTATAATGATATGACTAAATTATAGAAATTTCATATCAAGAAGAAAAATAGGATTAAAGAGTTTTCGATCTTTTTTTGGCTGTCCAAGGAAATTTACTTTTAGAGTTTTTCACTTTTCTCGAAAAAGCGTTATATATTCCATGCGTGCGAAAGACATTTCACGTGATGAAAAAATTTTCATTTACCAAACATTTCATCGCATTTTACACGAAATATAATTAGACTAACATTATAGTTTACGGTACATTTCAATTGCAGAGATGTGTACTTTTAATTCTTACCTTATACTTAAATTGCCTACAGTTTAAACATAAAAACTTACAAAAGCATTTTGTAGAAGTCCGTTTTATACAGAAATAAGTAGAAACAGAGAAAAATCCCATTTGGCCCATATCCATCATTTGTACTACAAAGAATAACCAATAAAACAATTATTGGATAATCTACATAACCTATAATAAAAATTTTAAATCTTATCATTTTTAAAGGTCTATTCCTTTTTAAATAACTCTAGCACATACTTCTCATAAGATTAAACTATTATTTAAATTGTTTTAAGTCCTGAACGAAACAATTTTGTTTAATATCAAGAAAATTCATCCGTGTAACCAGGTAGAAATAACTTAAAATTGATCATTTCAGTACCAATTACAATCGATTTCCACTCACATTAAAATAGTATTTTAAATCCAATCGAATAGCCTTATACATTATCCAATTCGAATAATAATTGCTTATCCTCTACCCAATTTATCAGTATAATCACACGATAAAAAAAACGAAAACTTACGAAAGAACTGAAATCACCAAGAGCAACGGGACAGTTCAGATACGAGGATTCGCTCATTCATAATTATCCTACCGCACACCCTAGCTTCTCTGCAATACACAGCTATACCGGGGCGAAAACGTAAAAAAGGAATTTTGACAGAATCGATTTTTTTACAAACTCGTACAGAACTGTGCGAGAAATTTAGATTTTGTGCCCAAAAATAGAAAAATTGAATAGAAATTTTAAGATGAACACTTACCCCAGAGAAGGAATTTTATTGAAATGAAAGAAGGCTTTTTGAAATGAAGGTGAATGAGAATTTCTCGCAGCACGATGCACGCACGGAAACCTCGAAACCGGGGAATATACGCAGAATGGGAAATTGACCGCTGCTGCCCTCTTGCGGCCACTCTGGGAAAGATCAATGAATAAAGGCGCTGGCTGCCATGGGATGGTCGGAATTTGGGTTGGTCGTCTGCGACTATACCAGGGAAGGCCCCTCATTCTCACTTCAGGCCCCAGAACTAGATTATTTGGCGAACCACCCCACACGGGGGTAATGTATTTCCAAGTCATCCTTTGAAGATGGATTTAAGACGCACTGGAGCAAAGCACCGGGCTATTAGCTACGGTCCTGAATCAATCCCGAAGGAAAGGATCTGAGGATAACACCTCGTAATTTTAAACCGCGGTCAAATGACGAGGTCAAAGATTGAGCTGACACCCTACTCTCCAAACTTCCACAACAAGCCAATGAGAGGACATTTGAGAGCACGGCAGATTTAACTCCCCCCATTCACGAAGATCTTTGGGTGGATCGAGTTTAGAATTCGAAACCCTTCGGTTCTTAATCCACTACTCTACCAACTGGGCTTCCGTGGTCCCATCCGTTGAAGACCACAATGCTACAAAGAGTTTTTTGGAAGAAAATTTTAAGGTGGACAAATTAACGTATATATCAGTATATTTTACATAGAACAAACTTTAGTAGTTTATTTTTCTTTAGTGTTCAAGGAGTGGGGTGGACCTCAATAGAACACACCATCAGAACAACAAATTAGCAAATATTTACGTACTGCTTCGAGAAACAAAATCGATCTTTACCCGCTTCATTCTCGCTTCGTTCATAGTAGACAAAATTCAAATCTTCCATTTTATAGGGAATGACGCCTTCCATAAATTCATATACATAAAGTTTCCATGATGAACCCATCTGATGCCTGTTGCAAATGCAAGTTAATAAGAAAACGAGACAGTCTTCATATAGAATTGCGCATAAGCTTCATCATTTCCCACAAGAGCATCCATTTTTGATGCCCAAATTTCCAATCTATATCAAAACGTATCCTCGGCTACAAGTTTCAAGTTATTTGATCTTGGTGTTTCTGGATTACGAATATAAAAAAATTTGAAGAACCTAAATTTAAGTTGGTCCAGAGGCTGGATCAAATGCCTTAAAACTTAGTCACAGGTTCATACGGGTCATAGGTTCGCCTTCCCTGGACTGAGGCAGCGTATTGGTGCACAAACATATACAAATATACTTTGAATTTCTATAAAATTCATAATTGAAGATTCTGCTGTCGTAGAACAATTAAAGGTACACAAGTGCTCAACTTGTTAATTAGATTATCAACTCTAAATTAGATATTTATGATTGGATACACAAATAAATTAGACATTTATGATTGAATACACAAATAAATTAGACATTTATGATTGAATACACAAATAAATTAGACATTTATGATGAGCCGAGTGGTATTCAGGAACGCCAATTTTTTGAATTTCTCAGTATCGTTTGGTTGATGCCCATTAGGGTGGGCCGAAAAAATCGAATTTCGCCGGAACAATTTCTAACAGGGAAAAAATTTGTTACTCATCAGATGAACAAATCTGTTGATTTTTAAATTAAAAAATATCTTAATGAAGAGACCGGTAGTTGAAGTTATCGAATTCTGGTGTTTTGGCAGACCCGCAAGACGCCACCGGAAATCACTCCATCGAAGGGTTTTATCACATGGGCAGTATTATATAAAACAATGGTTTTCAGTATCAGAAACTCGTAAAACGTTTTAGGATGTTCAATTCGTGTCAAACATGAAAACAAATAGTCCACTTTCCATTGATATGACCCCATACTTTGGTTTACCTTATAACTAATACGCGTCACTGCCAGTTTCTACCTGGGTTTTCTTTCAGATAATGAACTATTTAGTGTGTAAATGCCAAGAGGGATTCCTGAGAATTCAAGGAATGGGTAAACAGCATCTTCTATATAATGGAACGAATGAGGAATTTACAAATGCGAGAAACAATAGGCAGTTAGAAGAAAACTTGAATAGCACGTGTGCCGACACTTGCAAAGGTTTCCGTGTCACTTACACGCACTCGAGTTGCCTTTAATCCCCTGTTTATGAATCGTGATGAAATAAGGCCCTGATCGAATTGGGGGTATTTAAGTCCTATCGGGAAAGCATCTATAATCGTAAAACTTATCGTCATGAAATTCAAAGGCATCTCGATAACAACCTTCTCAAAATTCCTTCAGATTTCAGTATAGATCAACATTATCTGGAGCAGATTTGCCTCATCATTAAAAACAGCCTTTGATGTAATGATGTGGTGAAATATGACCCCAAAACCCATACGCCGAGCGGCTCACAACAGCAAATAAGCTCTTGGAATTGTATAAATCAAACAAAAACTATCCAAGAAATTTGTAAAATTGTAACATACATGTTTAAGGCTTATGTTGTGGTATGGTTTAATTTTAAGACCCATGTGGCATGTAATGATAGTTCAGAATACTAGTGTTTGGTGAAATGGGTTTCTACCTGTCTCCTTGAGCACTATCGTTGACTCTTTGATTTGAAGAAACTCCTTTTGGAAACTAGCAAAGAACATCTTCCTCAGAACGATATCGCAAATGATGATGCGGCTGTACGTATTAGGTAGTATGTGTAAGCGTGATCGCCTAACCAAATTTAAAATGTCACTAGAACCTGCTGTAGCACAAACTGCTGAACTTGCGATCTTCTAAAGAGATATGGTCTTGGGATACTACTTGAGCAAACAATTTTTAAGCGTAATTGGTGGTCTGGGTATTCCGAATTTCGGTCTAATAATTACCTGTTTTGATCCAACAAGTTCTTCTAATTTGGCACGCCGCTGATGGCATTAGTTCCATCTTTCTTTTTTTAATGCTGAATTTTGTATATCTCAATGAAAGAATAAATAATTGAAAATTTACTATTTCTTTCCATATTGAATCTCAAACTTTGAAACACTTTTCTTCAGTTGTGAGACTTACTAATGCATTTTTACACTCAAAGTAATAACATATAGCGACTAGAGTTATATAATATATAACCCTGATCAATATTTATGTGTTTGTAAATACAATTCAAACATAAATATGTTGTACAAGTTTATAGAAGTAATGTTTATGCCACTTTCAATTTCTTTGCAAATCGAATCAGACATTTTCATCTTTCAATGTGTGATTGGGTTACATTATTTTTAAGAAAAATGTCACATCATTGATAGAGAAATATTGTTTTTATTATGATGGCGTCTTTAAAGTGGTAAATTGTAATTAATTAAAGTTGCATTGGAGCAACCCAACGGGCTATTCGCGAAGGTCCGGGATCAATCCACAAGGGAAACATCCGAGGACAACAACCCGTAATTTTGAACCCTGGTCAGATGACCAGGTCAACACCTGAGCTGCACCCCACTCTCTAAACTTCCATACCCCGGCGTCTTAAGGAAAAATTATTTGTAGAACTTTTATCTCTTTTAGTTAGCTTTTATAAGGGTGTAATTAGTGAAACAAATTTTATTCTGTTATTGTTTCAGACGTTTATTGAGCTAAATTATATCGAACAAGTTTAAAAAGTTCCTTTAATGTGTTACTATTCCGTTGAACACCATTTAACTTTACATTATTTATTTTGTTTTAGTTTAAAGTTTACATACTTCAAATTAAATAACTAGCTAGTATTTGGGAAAAATGTATCATTCTTTGAGTGACAAATTAAAGGAGTATGCTGAGTAAATAATAGATGTACTTCATTACTTGGTTCTTAATTACGGCCCCTCCACGTCAAATATAATCAAAATCATTTTGTTATGCAAATTCTGGCAGAAAGTATTTGGTACGAACCTTCACATCGTTAACAATCATATACACTCACTGCTAAAAGTTAAGCACGGAGAGGAAAATGTTAATTTCCGGAAGCCAATCTGAATTTGAGAGGCTGCATTTCGCTGCAGAGGTAGATGTAAGTATGCAAATATGTTTTGTAACAGCCAATTACGGTTTCGTGTCGAGAAATATGCAAAAAAAGCAGTCGTATAAGAAGCCATCCTTGTTAAGGGTTAGAGGAGTTTCATGTAAGTGCTGATAAAAAGTGTTTAGAATTTTCGTACGATTAGTTTTCAAGACAGACGTGTTTTTATGGCTTCCAGAAGACGAATGGCAGATAGTGTGGGACACCTTGAAGCAGGACAATCAATCACAGATGTTGCTCTTTCCTTCGGCGTTCATCATTTCGTCATTTCACGATTATGGAAACAATTCCAAACAAGCCAAACAGTTATCCGAAAACCTGTGGCCGATCTCCCAAGGGTTACGACCCCCGCGGAAGATCGATATATTGCTGTTTTAGCCAAGCGGAATCGAAGAGCGACCTCCACACATGTGATATCTATGGTTGCAGCGTCTATTGGTAAGACGATATCTGCCACTACTGTTTGCCGAAGGCTACACATGAATGTACTGTACGCCCGGGTACCACCAGTTTGTATTCCTCTATCCGCCCAATCCAGAGGGGCACGATTAAAGTGGTGTCGGCAACATGTGAATTGGACTGTGTCTGATTGGACCAACGTTATGTTCACGGATGAGTCGAGATTTGCCCTGGAGCCAGATGACAAGTGTGTAAGGGTCTGGAGAGAACAAGGCACACGTAATCAGCCCCAGAACATCATCGAGTATCACGCATTCCGAGGTGGAAGCATCATGGTGTGGGCAGGGATTTCGTTGGGATATCGCACCGACCTGCATATCTCTAGACGGGGTTCTGAGACGGCTGTCCGATATCGGGATGAAGTCCTAGAACCCACTGTGAGATTGTACGCTGCAGCAGTTTGTCCTGCTTTCGTTTTAATGGATGATAATGCGCGTCCCCATCGAGCCAACATCGTCGACGACTATCTGGAGAGTGAGGGGATTACGCGTATGGATTGGCCGGCGTACTTGCCCGACCTTAATCTCATTGAAAATCTTCGGGATGCCCTCGGCCGTGCTGTGTCTGCACGTTTCCCACCCCAGTTACTCTCATAGAGTTGCAAACTGCTCTACAGGAGGAATGGCGATTACTTGACTCTGGGGTGGTTGATCACCTCATGGAAAGCATGGTCACACGCTGTAAACTTTGTATGAGAATGAGGGGTGGTCACATACCCTATTAATGTCGGTGGTTTTGTTTGTTTGTTTTGGATTTAAACAGCATTTTGTTAATGACTCCAATATGACTTCATCTTAATTTATGAAAATTCAATATTGTTTTCATCTTTGTATGTAATTATTTGTTTTGTTTCATGCATAAACATGTTTGCTACTTTCCTGCCGCATTTCGTGTCATTCAAAGCTGTACTTGTCGTTTTTTCTCATTTTACCGCTTCGTGCTTAACTTTTGGCAGTGAGTGTAGTAAAGGTTAATTTAGAACAATGTTTGATTCGAACATTTGAAATGCTAGTTCATTTCTATCCAGGTCAATTTTTCTCGCGTGTTATTAGCAATTAATTAATGTTAACTCTTGCCTGTTTCGTCCATATTAAACAGTTATGAAAATTTCTTCATATTGTAACTGATGGTTAAAACCTTTCGCACACAGCAAATTTGTCAAAGTATTCTTTTACAATTCCTATTGCAGTTAAGCTTTTAGTGTTTGTTTTTGAACAAAAAATATTACTAAATTAAAAGAAGAGAAAACTACATCGTGTACAAACATAATTGGAAATACGGGGACTGACATTAATTTATGAACGTATCCTAACTCAATTATATTGCAGTAAGAATTCAATACAAACTGATTTTTTCCAATCAAATCTCTAGCATATACTCTTCCTTCTTCCAGGTAATGAACCAAAAAGCAACAATCGACATACAAAAGCCCACTCGGTTGAATTTTGTATTTTATTTCTCAATTTTATAAATCCTCTCTTCTAGAAATTTCAGAATCCTCCTCTTTTCCGTGAATCTATTCGAGAAACATATTTCCTCTGTTCCATAATGGAAAAAAAACACCGTACAAATATGGCGGTGCTATTTTTATAGGTGCACTTCAATTTATTTGTTTCTACCATTGCCGAAGCAAAGCAAAAAGCCGAGCGAGCTTTTAGTAGATTTTTCCTGGCCGCCTACGAGTGATTCCTTTATTTGTGTATCTCCCACGATTTTGAGTGGAGCGAGACGACGCTATCGATTTTAATCCCTCTCGTGATAGGACGGGGACTAACCGAATTAAGTTTCAATTGGACGATGCGTTATTGGAGTGGGTGCGATGTTTATACACTCAGGAGTTCATTGAGATTTTTCTGGGCAAGATAGCGTGGGTGAATGGAGATATTATGCGAGGAGGAGGTGGGATTTCTTTTTTTTTGAGGCGATAAAATTGTTTCCTTTCTTGTGGGGGTTAATTTAAAATTAAGTACGAGTCTATGGATGAGAAAAGATTAATACGATGTAAATCACGATCGTTTAAACTTTTATATCAATGTGACAAATAAACCAAAAAATAGACGATAAATGGGGCTCTTTAGTGACGAGTTGTCCTATGTACTTAGGCCTAGAGTATTTTTTTATGAAGGACTACATAGCAAAAAATATTGTTGAAAAATAAGTATCTTTTTCATAAAAAGTTTCCAGCAAAGTAGAAACGTTTTTATTTAAAAATCTATTTTGGCTTTAAATTACTTGGTTAAATATCTGCGAGATTTTTTTTGAGTTAAATGTTGGTTGCGGCAGTGTTTGCGTGGTGAAACATGCTTTCTGTGCGTTTCCGGACTTGACGCTACTTGACTTGATTTTCGAATGCGATTTCAGAACATCGACAATAAAACAATAAAAGTTCTAAGGAATGGTAGGTAGGTAGGTATTTACTTAACGTCACACTGGAGCAATACAGCGGGCTATTGGTGACGGTCCGGCATCAAACCCGAAGGGAAAGATCCGAGGACAACACCACGTAATTTTGAACCACGGTCAGATGACGAGGTTACACCTGAGCTGGCACCCCACTCTCCAAACTTCCACACGACGCCAACGTGAGGACATTTGAGGAGGTATTTTGCTGGATTAGAACTCCCAACCCTCTGATTTCTAATCCGCTACTCTTCCAACCGGACTACAGCGGCCCGCTAAGGAATGAATTCTGAATTGATATATGGTAGTTAATTGGTCAATGCTAATTAGATAAAACGTCAAACGTAGCCAAACGGCAAAATAAAAGCATTTTTAGGAAACCTCGATATGCATCATTTGAGAACCGTTTGGATATCAGGAAATTAAATATCCGTCTTCCGTCTGCTTTATTTGCTTGCACTACGGCTAATTGGAGTGGCCGTAAACTGCAAGTAGCGAATATCCGGATTTGGAAATTCCTTGTTCGAGTTGTGAGCCGCCGTACCCCGTTTGAAAGAGTAACGGATTAGCAACCGGAGGGTTGCGAGTTCGAATTCAACCAAAGACCGTCGTGTATAAAGGGGGCTGGTGCACGTTAAATTCGTCGTGGCCTCAAATGTCCTCAAGTGGCGTGGTGTGGAAGTTGGGAGAGTGGAATGCCAGAACAGGTGTTATTTCGTCATCTGACCGTGGTTCAAAATTACATGGTGTTGTCCTCGCATCTTTTCCTTGGGGATTGATTCCCGATCGTCGGCAATAGCCCGTTGTTTCTCCTCAGCGACGTTAATTAAAATACCTACCAACCATCCTTGCCCGAGTTTCACTTTTCTTCCATGAAACGCTGAATGCTAATCCTATTTCCTTATTGCCCACTCATAGAAAAGTTGAGTGCGAAAACATTTTAATCGCACAAATGCGTTGTAACATTATTTTCGAATTCTCCGAATCTTTAAAATATTACTTCATTTTGAATAAAATCTATAAAAGTAAAAATGGAGTGTTTGTACATTAAATATTTTCGCCCCATTTCAAGTTATAAAGATGTTAGCTTGGGGGTCATTCTAATGCAAAATTAGTTATTTATGAGTTTAGTTTCTGCCTGTTTGTCTATACGCGTGTGCTTGCACTACATCCAAACGGCTATATATGTTCTCATGAAATTTTGCATTCTTTGAGTACTTACATTCATTTAGTGACTGAACTTAACAACGTGTCTATCTGTCTGTCTATCTTCCCTTTTTATTTCTGTTTGTGTGTTTATGCAAAAATCGCATAAAATTCATTCAATATTATTTCACAAATGATAGATATTTTATAAGACGAATAGAAGTTAGAGAAAACATTATTAATTAAATTAACCTTAATTCTTAATTTGGCAGTTTTGGAGAGGATGTGATGTGAATTGAGGATTGCGATTACTCGAATTGTTTCACAAGTACAGCTATAAAAGCAATTATTTTTCCAATAATTATTTTTGCGGAATTTAAACTCTTACACTTTATTTATTTTGAGCCTTGTTTTTCCTTTGCGAAATATAACAAATTTCCGAATATTTGGGACAGACAATATAAAGAGGATAAAAAATTCAATTTTGAACTAGAGGACGATAGAAATTAGTTATTTTATGTCCAATATTTCTAACGACGTGTGTTCATTTACGATACTAGCAGAATTACCCGTCGATGCTCGGGTTGAATTGGTTAAATGTTAATTCTATTTCATAGAGAAATGCAAGCATCAAAGTGCACAGAAAATATTTTAAAACATCGTTTTAACTTTTTCATAGCTTCTACAATTTATTTCGTATGCAAATATGTATACATAATATATCCATTCATATAATCCATTTCATATTCATCACACTCTTGCTGCAAGACAAACTACGAAAACTTTTTCTGAGATGAGTTCAGAAGTCGATTATGAGTTTTGGAATGATTACGAATGCCAATTAAGTTCATTTTCAGTAAAAAGGAGGAACTTTCAGCGTGTAGTCTGACACTTAGTTTTCCAATCAATATTTATTATTTGTGGTACCCTTGCACCATGGATTCGGTGTTTTCGAGTTACATTATTATTGTTAGAGGATGGCAAATTAAACTGTTACGGCATTCATGGTTAATTTATTTTGAAGCACACATTTTTTTCATGAAAATTCTATTCAGCCGCACATGGAATAACGGAGCTTGTTTAAAACAAATGTCATCAGTGTAGACAAAGCAAACTCAACCGATTACACTTTTTACAAAATCACTGCTTTCAATTAATATTTCACAGATACCTAAGTTGTATACGAACAGTTTCAACTTCAAGTAAGCAACCTCGACCTTCTACTTAAGACCAAAAAAAATTCTGTGTTTCAACAGTCCTATTTACATACTTCCTAACTATGATATTCCAAGATCAGCAAAGTCGTTTTTAAAATTCGCTTTCCCTCCAACAGAAAAATTTAGTTCTAAATCGAATCCTTAAGGTACTTTTTTCAATTGAGAGACTCAGTTTTTATATGTAAACCACGTACCTATTTAGAATGATAGATGTAGTTACGTGACAGCTGTGTATGTACAGCTTTCAATAATACCCATGAAACATGAAAAACAAATGTAAATTAAATTGATTTTAATCGTCTTGTAATGAAAATGTATCACAATTTAGAAATATCTTTGAATTACAACGTATGGCCACTCGTTTTGATTTAACGTAACATATTTTATTTTTAGAATAACTTTATTTTAACTTCACCATTGATTTTCAAATAAGAAGTTATGCACCTTACTTAAAAAGGTGTCCATTCATTTTTATGAAACAGAATTCTACAAACTATAATGTATTAACCAGACTTAAGGAAAGTTTGTCGAAATGTACATATACCACCAAGAAATTACCCATGTCTAGTGGTATTTGGCAGAAAATAAAAATAAGTCATTTCAATTTAACTCCTAAATAATATATCTAATATGGAAAGTAATGGAACACATAAATACAAACAGAAACGAAATTCTGGTCTTTTAAAAATATCGAATTCTGAAAAACGAAACTGAGCAAGTGTGTCGAATTTCGACGTCATGAGAATATTCTGAAATAGAGAAATTCGAAAAAGACGCTTGAAAAATATTGATAGACAATAATGAATTATTTACAAAAGTACTATACAGAAATTTACAAAACTTAGAAATGCTCAAACATGATCGCAATTTTTTTGTCTTAACTCAAATACACAAACACGGAATTCTAAATTTAATTTATAAAATAAAACATCAATTCTGGCGTTGCCAGATACCGAATCGCAAAGTTACGCTTTTATGATCAGTGAGTTTTTGTTTTAGCTTTTCGTGTTCCATTACAAAATGTAAGTTGTGTAAAATTAAGTATTTTAAATATCCATTTTTCATCATTCAAATATTCCTAAATTATTTATATTGTGGAAAGAAATAAAAAATCAGTTCAAACATAATTAGAGTTTTAAATTGTTTAAATATAATGTTTCGGAAAAAATTGTTTTTCGAGCAATACTGTTAAAACAATTTTATTAGAAAATTTGATTTTCGATCAATACTGGTAAAACAAACTGAGTTGCGTTCCGCAATCGTTTTTTGCTCAATGTTTTTCCTATGGCAATTTCGAATTGATATAGTCCCCTCTGCAAACCTAAGTTAAAGAGAACGGGGTTAATATGTAGCTTGCGTTACTCGCAGGGTTCCAAAGTATAAGCGTACCAAATTTTGGTGTGGATTGGTCAAACGGTGTAGATTTGTATAGAGAACAGACAGACAGACACCAACTGTGCTTTATATGTATAAGATGTGTACATTTCGAACAACTGTCCTCAAGTCCTTGGTTTAACACACCCGTAGTTTTAGAATTTCTTTTATAAAGAGTAAAATACAGAGCACAAAATCTTTTGAACCAAGACTTGTAGCTAATCAAAATTTATTCGAAATAATTTAAAAATTGAGAAAGGTTTCCTTTAAAAAACAATTAAGCTCCTTAAAACTTTTATTTCTTTCGCCTATTTCAAATAAAATTACTTGAAATGGTTTTATTGTAAGCTGCAGTCTATTGGGAAATAACACCATCATTCTCATACTAAATAAGTGTACGTGGTTTCAATTCAAAACTAAATATCTGAATTAAAACAAACGCTTGAAAATGTAGCACGTCATCAACGAAAAAGAAACTCATGTTTGTTGACCACGTGCAGTAATATTATTTTCCGTTTTTTTCGCTCGGAATCAATTTGGAATTTTTAATTTTGTTCTATATTTCGTTTAAAGTTGCGGCAACTATGCGACAGGGGTGCAATGTATGTAAAACACATTGTATGGATAGATATGCATGTATACGATTTTCGTAGAAATTATAAAAATGTCGAAAAGGTGTAAAAAGTTATTTTCCTGGCACTAAAATGATGTTGGCGTTTTTCTAGGAAGAGAAAAGTGATTGTCCTGGTCACTTTTTCAATCTACATTTAATCAATTCAACCCGCTAGTGACTTTATAAAATTAGTTTTTTTTAATTAAACAAAGACTAGATTCCTCTCATTAAACGAAATGTTGCAAAACACGAAGGACTTTTATGGTATGGTATTTTAATTAACGTCACACTGGAGCAACTCAACGGGCTATTGACGACGGTCCGGGATCGATCCCAAAGGGAAAGATCCGAGGACAACACCACGTAATTTTGAACCACGGTCAAATGACGAAGCAACACCTGAGCTGGCACCCCACTCTCCAAATTTCCACACCACGCCAACGTGAGGACATTTGAGGCCACGACAGATTTAACATGCGCCAGCCCCCTTTGCACACGACGGTGTTTGGTTTATTCGAACTCGCAGCCCTCCGATTGCTAATCCGCTACTCTTGCAACCGGGCCACCGAGGCCCCAAAGGACTTTTAGGATGGTCGAAATGTATGCGTTTTAAAATCTCGTTTTCTGTGTCAATATAATGCAATTTTCGAAATATAATGCAGCGACAGCAGTTTACATCTGCTAGTTTGCTTTCAACGATTGATAGCGTACAGCGCTCGAAACAACCATTTCATTAACTACATCTGTAACACGGGACTCATATAGGCACATTGACAATCTGGACAACCGATTACTAGAAGTTTTTGTCAATCCAGTTAGCCGTGGTTTGCACTGTAGATCCTTCTAGTTATACTCAGCCTGTGTAAGATGAATTTTTTGTTGTGAAGTTCGATAAAGATAAAGAAGCAATTCTTGGGCCTGTGACTAGCAGTCCTGTTGGAGTTAGAGCTGTCTTGTCTCATCCAACTACTGATTTGGGATCATTCAACAGCGTTTGCTTCACGTTCTCTTTCTAAAACAGCGAAAATACAGCCACATAGAAAAAAAACCTGAACTTACGTTCATATAAATTGAATTTACCTTTTGACCGTCATCTCGAATGTTTGTGTACGATCTGTATTCCTTATATATTAAATTAAAGAATAGAGCTCCTTTGCAAAATGAGTTTTTAATTCACGAAAACATAACACTTTTAAAATTCAAATTTAAAATTTCTCGTTGCATTTGTTTCGATAAAAATCAGCTAAAAAAGTTTACTTTCTTCTCAGCAGATTTAATTAGCCAAAGGAGACTCGTAATGCTTGATTTTGAAGTCTTTTCCAAAAGACAAATACAAATGGGTCCTTTTCTGCAGCCGAAATACGAGAGTAATGAATATAAGTACACTTGTTGATAGCTGATAGTCTACACTTAAGGTGTATATATATATACACTAGAACATTTTTTTAAATTTTGACTTTAAAAATCCAGTTTTTTCGCAATAGGTCATTGGTTTGTGCTTAAGCTTATTTTAGTGTGAAAAATTCTGATTAAGCTACTCATATTAATTATCTGATTTAGATATAATTAGCTAATTAGCATGTTTTTTGAACAGTGATATCTCAAATTCTAATGTGTTCAGAAAGACAATTCCTGTTGGAAATTATTCCTAATATTATTCTTCATGTTTTGACCCTCCATCAAGTTGCTAGAGGGAATACGTTCTTTTTTACAATTTTTTTAACGAAGGAAGTCTAAAAAAAATCAAGATTTTTTTCAGGAATTTCAACATTTAAAAATCAATTAAAAATTCATTTCTAAACCAATAACTTCGACTGAGGGTCAAAACATCCACTGTATTATATAGATTATAATGGCACATAAGTAATTATAAAAGATCAATTCATTGTTGAGTTATCACTGTTCAAAAGAAGCATCCTATAGCAAGAACATAGTTCTTCAGAAATCGAGTTTAGTTTTGGAAGCGTGTTTGTCTAAGGTGACAGTACATACCCCAAACCCTTGTAACTTGAAAACTATTTCGAATATTTACAAGAGCTTGGTATCGTTTGAAAGCTAAGGGGTTGGACAATATTTTAAATTATTAAAAAAATGTATCGATATTTTGGTCAATTTTCGTGATTTCTAGTGTATACATGCACCTTAAACAAATCCAAGCAATAGTACGGGCGAAAGGGGCAAGCACAATATACAGATACATTACTATAGTTAAAGGAATCACGTCATTTCAGTACTAATAAGGTATTAACTGTACTGTCAAGAAGGGGTACTTCGATTAGCCGATTTAGTTATTAAAATGTTGTTTTACTGGGCTCTCACTTAAATCTGGGTTATATTCTAGAACGGTCGTCAAATATCGCAACGGTGCCTAATTTGTAGTGTTCTGGAAAGGAGTTTTTTCAGTCCCACCATTATGATATTGCATTCTTATATATCCTCCATAATGTGAAAATAACTGGAACAAAAGTAAAAAGGGCAAATATATTCACAACTTCATTAGCACGAAAAGTAGATAAAAGATTTTTATAAGCCAAATTATCACAAGCTTGGAACATATCAAGTTGGATTTCATAATCTATATAGTGTATATGAAATAGGATGTGTGTATGTATATATGTATATTTTCTATACAAATCTATATATACCGTTTGACCAATCCACACCAAATTTGGTACACTTATACTTTAGAACACTGCGGTCAGCATAGGCTAACTCTTAACCCCCGTTCTATTGGCTCTAGGGGGCTAAAAACTATTCGAAATCGCCATAGAAATAACATTGAGCATAGATTGATTGTTTTAGGCAGCTATGGTTGCTTTACCAGTGTTGATCGAAAAACAATTTTTTCCAAAAGAAATTAAATTACAATATTTATGTTTGAACTGACTTTTTAGTTCTTCCATGATGTAAATAAATTATAGATATTTTATTGAAGAAGAAAGAATATTTTAAAATATTTATTTTTGCAAGGAAATTCAAGGAAAGGTTTTCAGTTCAAGGATAATTTTCAAGGAAAGTTGTATATTTCGACCAACTTCCCTTAAATAATTTATTGAATACGTAATGATTTGTAGAATTCTGTTTCATAAGCTTTTTAGGTAAGGATTACTTTTTAGGTAACTTATCTTAAAATGTCCGGAATAGATACATGTGAATCCTCCGTTGAAAGCAGTGATTTTCTTTCTGAAAAATTCTGTAAAATCGACCTTCTGCTTTTTGAAAAAAATTTATCTATTCAGTTTAATTTGTCTACACCGATTACATTTATTTCTAACCCAAGCACCGTTATTCCAAAAAGCACAAACGAAAAACTCATTGATCATAAAAGGGTAATTTTGCTACTCTATTTGACAGGTGTAATATGCATTTTGTTATTCTTGCTTCTGGAGGTGAAACTAAAAATATTGTGTATAAATATGTTTTGTGTTACATTTATATTGCAGTGAATTTGTAAAATATTTTACTTTATAATGCGTGTACTGTACTTATACTTTTAAAAACCTGTTAATATAATTACTTTGATTTTACACTATAGATTGATTTGATTCATTTTTCTGTCTAATAGATGATTGAGATAAATACCCGGGCAAAGCTATGTTTCGGTCATGTTTGAGCATTACTAAATCTATCTTTTAATTGATTGTATAAGTATTTCCTACTTTATTTGACAGGTGTAATGTGCATTATTGAATTAAAGTTTATTATTATTGTATTTCTATGATGAGTTTTTTTATTTTTATATGAATATTATGAATATTTGATTGATGAAAAAAGGATATTTAAAATATTTGATTTTTCATAATTTACATTTTGTAATGAACACGAAAAACTTCAACTCAATCATAAAAGCGTAATTTTGTTATTTTAGATTTGGCAAACCAGAATTAATGTTTTATTATTTTATAAATTTGATTTAGAATCCCGTGTTTGTGTATTTGAGTTACCACAGCGAAATGTTGCAGTCATATTTGAGCATTACTAAATTTCATAAATCATCGTCTTTATTAATATTTTTCAAACGTCTTTTTTCGAATTGCTCTATTTCAGAATACACTCAGGCAGTCGAAATTCGACACTTTGCGCATCTTTCGTTTTTTAGAATTCTGCCTTTTTTCGTCGGAATTTCGTTTCTGTTTGTATTTATGTCTTAATCTTTTACATATTGTAATATATTCAGGAACTAAATGTATATATTTGCGTCCGAAGTATATTGTAGAAGCTATGAAAAAGTTAAAACGTATTTTCCGTACAACTTAAATGATTGCATTTTTCTGTGAAAGAAAAGTGATTATTCTAATTCACTTTTCAAGCAACATTTAACCATTTCAACCCGAGCAACGCCGGGTAATTCAGCCAGTAAAAGATATATTTGCAGTTGCGTAGAGAGCACTTGGGAAATAGTTGACTACAGAATATAATTTTGTAAACTTTGGAAAAATGTTAGGACAGAGGACTTCACAAATTTAATAGACAGGGAAAGTTAATAGTTTTTGAAAATAGTGTGTCGATCTGTAAATTTTGTTTTCTCTCATTTTTGTATTTGTGTATAATTTTATGAATTCGGTAAAAACATGACCATTGTTGGTGGCTGTAATTTGGCGGTTTTATAACTCACGCGACATGGAGGGTGGTAAAGTTCCATGGAAAAATTGGCAATAGAAATTGACGTTGCCAAACGGCTATTTAGATAGTTTACGACGGGTTACCATATCCCAAAATTATCACCATTATTATCGGTGGTAATTATCGCCAATTGGCGACGGTACCATGTTCTTGAGCCTAACCCAAAAGGTAAAACTCAATAACACAGTCTAACCAAGAACCCTGAGTGTGTCTTTTGTTGGACAGAAGTTTTAAATTTTGTAAAATTCACCATTATCTTTTAGCCACTGCCAACAAAAGCTTGACAGTAAAAAGTTTAATCGTGCCAATATGGTTAACTAAGATGTTTCACAAATATGCAACCACCAAAAGGGATTGACCGGTTAAAATCTAATTAACGGTAAGACTAGATTGTCGTTAGATTTTCGTCGTTGAGGTCGCCAACCTCATTCTGATAACCCGTCTAGTAAGCGAAGAGAAGACTTAAAAACTGACACAATCGCCAAACTAACGCCAAGCTCAAGGCCGTACCATCATCTAGATTTTAATCGATTAATCAGAAATGCCACAGTAACACCATGTACCATCCTAAATTCTTTATTTTTTATCACTTTTAGATAACCAAGATTCCCAGGCCGATTTGTAATGGGATAAGATTGAGCACAGATATTCGGACAAAGGCAAATCCGCTGCAACAGATCTCGTCATGACGGTGCGAGGCAAACTGCCGTACTTTCCCTTCATCTTCACCAAGACGTGAGCCTTATCCGGAATTTGGTGTCGCTTACCATCCGAGAAGAAGTCCATATCCGAGTCCGAGTTCTTGATTCGAGTAAATGCCGTCTGGGAGCGAGTGAGTATGCGCTTACAAGAAGGCTTTGTCTTGTATGAGTCGTGTTGTTGCCATATGTCACGTTGCATGAAATTGCTTAGAGACGATCTTCTTCTAGTGAGTTCCATTTTCTGTGTATAAACTATAATAGGTTGCTTTCTTACTATATAGAGGGTTAGTTTTTCTAATACTTCATATTCAATTTTGCTTAAGCTTTCCTAAATAACTACGAACTATCCACTGAAATTGGTTTGATATGGATATTACATTCTGTGTTTCAGCTCTCTGGCATAGAAATTTTGGCTTTCATCAGTCTTGCTCTTCAAAAGCATAATTTTTTGTTTTGCTATTAGTTAAATAGGTTAATCTCAAAAACACAGTACGATCGCCAACTAACAATATTTAAAATCAATCGGTGATAATTTTGGGAAATATGGTTACCCATAGTAGATTTGTTACCTTTAGATCAAAGTGGAAAGTATTCAAACGGTGGACTATCCAAATAGCCTTTTGGCGACGAAAATTTTAGTCAAATTAGACGTTTAAAATCTAGTTGACAGTAACAGCTTTGGCTTTAGTTTTTTCGTCACCAAGAACATAAAGATGCGGTTGCCAATCTTCATTCTTATTTCCTGCCTAGTAAGCGGTAAGAAAAGCGGGGCTATCAAAATTGAGAGTGCATCTCCCTTACAATCACCAAATTAATATTAAGCTCAAGGCCGAAGCGCCAACTCGATTTTAACCCATAGGACGAATGTTAGAGATGACCTGTTTTCCAAAAGTACTTTTAGAAGTTGGTCCATATCTGTAAATAAATACCATGCAAGTAGTCCGACGCTATTAATATTTAACTAGTGCTCTTGCCTACCAGTATTCAACAAACAGTTTACGTTTCACCATTCATCATTTAAGTATTAAAGTCTTTAATTGATATATATGGATTGTACTCCATCTAAACGTGTGTTTATAAGCTTACATTAGCCAACGCTTCTTTGATTTCTTGTAGATGAAGGTGATATACACTACTGTTTGTGAAAATTACAATACCATGAAGGAATCATGCAAATTAAACGAAACTTTTCAGGAAATGCAAAACAGGTTAGGATATACAAATGATTAGAATTACAAAGCGATCACGCATGTGGGGGCCAAGAAACACCCTCTAAACTTCCAAGTGAGCCGTGTATAAAAAGCACTGTAAAGGTGCGTTAAAATGTGTGTATCGTCGTTTGACTGTAATGATTGATTAGAAGTCAATATGAATCGCCTAAAACGCAGAGTGCCATAAGGCAAGTAACGGAGTTCGAACGGGGCCGCATGATCGGCCTCCTTGAGGGTGGACTTTCGTGTCGTGAAATCGCCACTCGCACGGGGCGTAATGCCGCAGTGATGCGTGTGTGGAAGAGATGGACCATGGAGAACCGGAAAAGTCGAAACCCCGGAAATGGGCCACGCAATATGACGTCACCACTGGACGACAGACACCTCATCCGCATGGCGGTGACGGACCGTACAGCGTCCTCTCGTGCGCTGGCACAACATTGGAGCACGTCTACAGGTGTGTCATTGTCTGCCCCCACGGTTCGTCAACGTCTGTCCGCCATGGGCTACATGCAAGGATTCCCCTGCGCAGGATTCCCTTGACGCTGAACCACCGACGCCTCCGGCTACAATGGGCTCACCAACACAGCCAATGGCGTGTCGATTGGCAACAAGTCGTCTTCTCAGATGAGTCCCGCTACGATCTGGACTATAACGATGGACACGTACTCGCCAGACGCTGCAGAAGTGAACGCCTTCTCCTGGAGTGTCTTATTCAGCGTCATACTGGACGAACGCCTAGCATTATGGTCTGGGGAGCTATTGGATATCATGGGCGATCCCACCTACTCCAAATTGTGGGGACCCTGAACAACGAGCGCTACATCAGGGAAGTTGTGGAGCCCGAAGTCCTACCCTTCCATGGCCTGCACGTTCCTCGGATATGTTGCCCATTGAGCATGTCTGGGATTACATTTGACGGCGACTCGCTCGTACCGCTCGTCGGGCAGAGGGTACGGCTGAACTTTGGGATCTGATAGAGGCCATCTGGAATGCCATTCCTCAGCATGACATTCAGAATCTGCATGATTCGATGCCACGACGTGTACAGGCTCTCATCGCTGCGCGTGGCGGCTGCACAAGATATTGATTTTCGGCATTATTTTGTTTTATTGCTCTGTAAATTTGGTCGTTTATTTAAACCACTATAAGTAATACGTGGAATAAATTTAATTTATTTCTAATGATTCTTTCATAGTGTTGCAATTTCAGACAGTAGTGTACTTATTGCAAATCAGAAAAATAGAGAAATTCGTTGATAGTAAATGAATCAAAAGCAGCGCAATACTATAACCATAGACATGAAATACAGCCTGGCCTACGAGATATTATTTTCAGTGCAAACAAACAAATCACCTGAATACGAGGCTTTTACTTTCGGTTACCCGATACTGAATAAATACTGGAATCACATTATACCACGAAAGGCTAGCGCCATCTACAATCGGCTTTATAGAAATAGCCTCTAATATGGCAATAACTAAGTATTGTTAAACCTACTAGTTCAGAAAAGCAGAGCTCAAACACTGCCACCTATAGAGCTGGTGATTTATCACCTTGTGTCCCGTTACAATAAAGTCAAATGAAAATACCGTCGGCTCACAAGTAAAGCATCTGTCAAAAAACATAGTTTTGAAAAAATGTCGGAGGAAAATTCTAAGTGTGGGGCCGTGGTAAGTTGGAAGAGTAACGAATTAGCAACAGAAGGGTTGTTGCGAGTTCGAAAATCGATCCAACCAAAGACTATTTTACGTGGCGGCTGATACACGTTAAATCTGTCAAGACCTCAAATGTCCTCACGTTGGCATGATGTGGAAGTTTTAGGAATTAGCTCAGGTCTTAAAGAAGCTAAAAACGCATACCTCGAAGATTTCGACTTAGTATATTTTACTTGCAAGCCGACGATATAACGATATGAAAATTTGACTTTAAACAGTTCCTCAATATTAAAAGAACTGTTTCTTTCCGCTCTGGAAACTCCTATTCGCTCCTACCATCAGCGGTGAAAAATACAAAGATAAACGATTCGTTCCAACAATTCAAGAGTGAAACACTAGTTCTGTTCACTAGAAGAAATTAAGTTTATCGAATCTCTGAGTACGTAAGGTTCAGGAAATATCCCCATTTCCCATGGGTCTCAACCGAACACGGAGAAGAGAAGATTAATTTTTATCGACTTCTGGCTCTTGAAAGAAGCGAGCTCTTCCTATGATAAAGGATGTTCTAGACTCAGCAAAATGGAATATACCGTCGATTGCCTATGTAATCATGGGGTTTTTACCATCAGGATTCGACTCATTTAATCCCATAAAATTATGGTAGCGGAGTATATGCAGTTTTGAGACTAAGAAATCTAAAATTCTTCGATGTCTGTTTTTATTTGGATTTAACTCCAATAAAACTTGCTCACTTATGACATGAAAAACAATCAAGCTATGTGTCTATATCGTCGTCTTACAGTCGAAACACACTAAGTCCCTCAGTGGACCTTTGCCCACTGCGCGAACAATCTGTGAGTTGCAGATAACGCAGGTTCGATTTTTGTGACTTACCGTGGGTATATTTCTCTCTTCTGCATTAGTAAAAGTTTCCTTGAATGTATGTCCATTACTTGAGGTTGTCTTGTGTTTGGCGAAGCTTGGCCAAATATGGCTCCTTGCGCTATAAAACCCAACCAACCACTAAGTCAATTTTCAAGATATGAGGGGTTTTTCATTTTTTCTAGATCAGAATGTAGTGATGTTTAGACTGGTGAAGTCCCCTAGATTATTTTTCTTTCCATGAAATTTAGATTTCTTCTTGAGAAGCATACTTAGTTTCCCCTTCGTTTTCTCGGAACTGTTTTTTTACTAGGGTGTTTTATTTGTAAGACGACGATATATGAGACAGACATTCTGTAAAGCTAAATGTAGGTGGCACTACTGTTTTCTGGTAAATCGTATTCCTTACTACAGTATTTCTTACTACCTCGCATTCAGATTCAGGTGATTTACTTGTTTACATTGAAGATCCCTCTCATATCTCACTAATGTTCATAGCACACAAATCGACATTATTTGTATATTGGCAAATGGCAACAAACGTCATATCAACAATAAAAAAATCAACTACTGCGCGATTACACTTAGTTTAAATACGCTTGATTCGAGCTATAGGAGCGGCATTATATTGCTAAAGTTCCAATGAAATTCTACAGCAGTCTGATTGTAGAAAGCAATGAGAAATCTGTAAAAAGAAATCGGCATGAAAAAGAAAATGTGGAGGAATGCGAAAATAGGGTTAAACGTTAAAAAATTCCTAATTGCCTTGAGGGAATGTAATGCAATTGAAGTGGTTGTTCAGAAACTAATTGTATTAACATGACTGAGGTGTGTACCTTTTTTTGCCACACACTTTATTATAAAGAAGAATTAACACCAGTAAAGCACAAACCATCACTTTATATTTTTGATTAAGTTCATTTCACTTAGAGGAATGATTCAAACCCAGCTAAAAGCCAAATCTGACTATAAAGGTAGGATAGACATATAGGGAAAAGGCCATGTCGATCCCCAGTTTAAAGACAACAATTAGGATTCCGGATGACCGGTACAGTTGTATCATACGCCTCATTCGGCGGCAACGCTCTTGGCGCGTTTTTTGGCGCGCATTTTATGTCGCCAAGGAAAGAATTGTTAGAAAAATCGTTTTTTTAAAACGGAAAATAATAAGCTTTAGAGGAAAGAAATTAACGGGAAAAAATACAAAACTCTGAAAAAAAAAACATATTTTTCTTATCGGACAATATAACGGTTGGTTGGTTTTAGGGTTTTATGGCGCAGGGGCCATATTTGGCCATGCTGGCCAGACACAACATACAATATCAAGTACTAGACACACACACAATGAAAGTTTTATCGACACAGAAGAGAGAAATGCACCCAGGGAGGAATGCACCTGACAGGAATCGAACCTGCGCAGCCAACCTACAACTCGGAGGTTGCTAGCGCAGTGGGCATACCCACTGAGCCACGACGGCCCCGGCAATTTATCGAAAATGAAAAGAACATTTCAGAATATTCGAAATGAAAATTTAAACTTTCCGCTTGCCGAGGTTGCCATAAAAACGGGAATAAACCAGGAGTTACAGATGGGTTGCCTTCGCCTGCCATAACTAGCTACTAAAAGTGAGCCAGAAAACGCGCCATGAAAAGAACATTCTAGAATATTCGAAATGAAAATTTAAACTTTCCGCTTGCCGAGGTTGCCATAAAAACGGGAATAAACCAGGAGTTACAGATGGGTTACCTTCGCCTGCCATAACTAGCTACTAAAAGTGAGCCAGAAAACGCGCCATGAAAAGAACATTCTAGAATATTCGAAATGAAAATTTAAACTTTCCGCTTGCCGAGATTGCCATAAAAACGGGAATAAACCAGGAGTTACAGATGGGTTGCCTTCGCCTGCCATAACTCGCTACTAAAAGTGAGCCGGAAAACGCGCCATGAAAAGAATATTCTAGAATATTCGAAATGAAAATTTAAACTTTCCGCTTGCCGAAGTTGCTATAAAAACGGGAATAAACCAGGAGTTACAGATGGGTTGCCTTCGCCTGCCATAACTCGCTACTAAAAGTGAGCCAAAAAACGCGCCAAGAGCGTTGCCACCAAACGAGGCGTATAGTACAGCTTTACCGGATGACCTGAAGAACATCTCCGGCTACATGTGTATCCTGCGGTTTGTAAGCGATGCCTTTATTTTGTTTTCACAACTACCAAGTGAAAAGAAAATCTCTCAAGTTACTGAAGAGACCATTAGCCGAAACCTCTTGGGGCCCTTCCCTATATCCGTAATGACTTCAACTGGTCGAAGCGGAGAGGCTGCGCTCCCAACTAAGAAATGTATATATAGTAGTTAAGACTAATTCAACTACTCTATAACCATTTTTAGCAACTTCTGGAATAAAAGTATGTACTTGAATTCTAAATTGCTGGTTTAAAATATAGAAAAAACAAGTATAGAATGTCTTCAAAACCGCAAACTGAAATATGTTCACTTATAGTTAACATATTTCAGTTTGCTTAACTTATAGTTAACATATTTCACTTATAGTTAACATAAAAAGTTTCTCGAATACTCCCACGCAATCTTCATCTCCGTTGAAATAAAAAATACTCAAAGCAGTTACGTTTTTACATCTATAGCATAATATTGATTTTCACTGTTACTTTATTGACATGGAAACTGATTAGTAGAGTTCCTTTAACTATCAATTGTAGGATGCTTTAAGTCCTAAAATATGTTATGAGTAAAACACCAGAAATTTATTTGGCCAGATGGTATCTATTCAAAAATTAAAATTCTAAAATATATTTTATCAGACGATAATTCTTCATTTAAAAGTAGAAATTTGATTTATGTTTTACAAACTATTTTTATTAATGTTTTAATTTCCTTAGTTTCATAAATTTTTGTTTTTATCTTTATTGATATTCTTTTGGAGATAAAACAATGAATCTCTCTCAAGTTGACGTTCCACTAAAATGTCCGAAGCAAAAGATTCTTAGAATTAGTTAATGGGATATTAATGATGTTTGTATAAATACTTGAAACTTTTATACGCTTTCCTGTTCCTCTATTGCCAAAGAGAATATACGCACTCAAGAAAATGTATGTACACTGCTGGCCACCCAAATGCAACACCAAGAAAGACAAGAGATATCACAACAAAATTTATTTTGTAGATAACATGTTGACCAAGTATCAAATGATTAAATTTATAGACTTCTGTGAAGTGTGGTTCCTGCCAAAATCAGTAGCCAGAGTAGCCGCCATTGTTGGAGATCACCGCTGCCACACGCCTCGGCATTGATTCAAAGAGACTTTGGATGTGTTCTTGGGGTACAGCAGACCAAGCAGCTTCCACACGTTGCCAAAGTTGATCTGGTGTGGCAGCTGGGGATGTATTCTGGGTCAATCGTTGAGCAACCATGGACCACATGTTTTCTATCGGCGAAAGATCCGGAGAGCGAGCTGGCCAGGGAAGCAATTCAATCTGGCGATTGACGAAGAACCCTTGGACAATGCGTGCCACGTGTGGTCGCGCATTATCCTGTTGAAATATGGCTGTGTGCAAGCCCTGAAAGTAAGGAAGGACAACTGGCTCCAACACCTCGGAGATGTAGCGCTGGCTGTTTAAAGTACCGGCAATCCGTACTAGAGGAGTTCGAGAGTGATATCCAATACCACCCCATACCATAATACCCGGTGCAGGACCAGTGTGGCGGTGCATAACGCAGCTGTTCAGCATCCTCTCTCCACGGTGTCTCCAGACTCGAATCCGACCATCGTGGTGTTGCAGACAGAAGCGTGACTCGTCAGTAAAGACAATTTCATTCCATTCTGCCGTCCACATCCTTCTTTCATCGCACCATTGGCGGCGGAAACGTCTGTGGTTCTGCGTCAAGGGTAGACGAAGCAATGGACGTCTTGCGGACAGACCACTCTGCTGTAAACGGCGTCGAATGGTACGCGCAGACACTGGATGATGCGGTACAGACTGAATGTGCTGTGCTATGGTTCGTGATGTGGCTGAGCGATCCGTCACTGCCATACGCACAATATGCCTGTCATCCCGTGAAGTGGTGCACTGAGGTGGATGCGATCGAACACGTCGGTCCGTCGTACCCTCCTGCATCCAACGATCACATATCCGCATTACAGTTGTTTGGTTTCGTCCAACACGACTACCGATTTCCCTGAAAGATAATCCACAATCTCGGTAGGCCACTATCCTTCCTCTGTCGAACTCGGATACTTGATCAAAAGATGATCGCTTTTTCTACGAGGCATAATTGATCGGTTTTTTTTTAAAAAACCACAAGAAAACCACAATTGCCGTACTTGAAATCGTCGAAATCTCCAAGCCTTAAATAGCGCTTTGAAGTGGCGCCACAGGCGCGCGTGATGTGCGTCTGCGCTGAAATTCTAATGATTTGCATATCTCACCTCCGCTAATGCATGTTGTAAATTTCATATTATTTGCATGCTTCCTTCAGGGTTACGGTGGCCAGCAGTGTAGATTCGTATGTATGTACAAATGTATGAACACATTTTCCTCTTTGTAGTGTATCACGTGTGAATAGAGTCCAAAAATTCTTCAAAGTGCCTGCAGGCTTGAACGTTACCTCGACCCACGGTCCTATTTCTTGCGATTATTTGGTAAACGTATTCATTGAGAATTCTAAATATATGGGTGAGACTCAATCATGTATTCTCCATCATTTTATTTTTCAACTTTTATATTAAATTAATAACAAATACTGGTGTTTCATAACTGATGTTTATGTAGAACTAGAAGGATCACCCTGTGTTGCTCGGTTTGAATTGGTTAAACGTTGATTGAAAGTGATCCGAAAAATCACTTTTCTCTATCATAGAAAATGCAGATATAGAGGAAAAGAATTAGTGAGCGGTATATAATTTTTTGAACTCCATTGTGATAGCTTGTACAATTTACTTTGGACTAAATACGTATGCTTGCTTTATCCATCCATATAATCCATTTTACAGCGTCGCAGTAAGACAAATACGAAAGGTAATTATAGAAGTCGATTTTGAGTTCTGGAGTTATTGCGAATGCCTTTGATTTCATTTCCTGCAAAAATGACGAACATACAGCGTAGTACTGCACTGTTTTACCGTAAATAGTTTTTTATTTGTAGCACTCTTGCACCAGGGATGCGATATTTCCGAATTCCTCCATCGTTATGAAAGGGTGACAAATCATATTAATACAATATTCATGACTAGTTTTTTTTCAAGCAAATACATTTTTACTCGAAAATTCCATTCAACATGTGAAATAACAACTTGTTTTAAAATTAAATTTCTTCTGTACAGGAGGGACAAAATGAATCGATTACAATTTTTCAAAAAACGGAAGGTAAATTTCACAGCTTCTTTAATAAAGAAAATCAATGCTTTCACAGAATGTTTCAGATAGCACAGTCACATAAGAATAGTTTCAACTCGTAAAGTAAACAACCTCGATCTTTTGTTACTTAAAAGACAAAAACTTTTCAAACATCCTAGTTAGAATATTTTATAACCGTGATACTATTCCAAGATCAGCAGTATTATTTTAAACTAGCATAATTACCCGACTTTACTCAGTTTGAATTGGTTAACCATAGATTGGAAAAGTGACCAGGAATAATTACTTTTCTTTTGTCGAAAAATGCCAACATCATTTAAGTGTCAGGAAAATAATTTTTAACTGCTTTTCACCATTTCTTATACTTTCTTCATTTTACTTTGGACTTAAATCATATACCTCTGTATATTCATCCTTGTATTACATTTCACATGCATCGCACATGCATGTTGTATGACGAAAGTGACTACTACAAATGGTTAGGAATGCCCCTTCTTTAGTTCGTTTCCTGCAAAATTGCAGTAACTCAATTCGTAAAAATAGCGAATATACGGCGAACACTCTAGCCCCCCCCCCATTCAGGTTTTTTACAAATATTTTTTGACTTGTGATACTATTGTAGTAGGAATGCGATACTTCCGAATATCGCCATCTGTTAGGAAAGATGACAAAATAATTTGATAAGACATTCATCACTAATTAAAAAACCGAATATATTTTTTCTTGGAAATTCATTTGATGGCACATGCAATCATAAAAAAACTTGTTTTAAAATTGAATGTCTTCAGTACACGCAAAACAAAGTTAATCGATTACAATTTTTCAAAAAACTGAAGGTCAATTTTACAGCATTTTTAAAAAGGAAAATCAATGTTCACAAAACATGTTTGCGATATCAAAGTTGTATAAGAATATTTTCAACTCGTAAAATAAGTCAGAATGGCAAAGAATTTTTAATACTTCAAAAGTCCTAGTTAGTAGTTTTTTAATATTAATATTCTTTCAATAATGGCAAAATTCTACTTAAAATTTGCTTTATTCAAACTTACATGCGGCTGTAAATCAAATAATTTGTGGTGTTTGTGTGATGGAAAGGTAATACAATTTATTGCAATAATAAATATTTAAAACAGAAAACAGCAAAATAAAATAAAAGTTGGCATAGAAAAAGTTCTAAAGCTATTAATTCGTGATCCTTTTTTATCTCTTGATCTCGCACAGGTACCACAATTTACAACTAAAAATTAAAAAACGAATAAATTCGAAATAAATTTCGAGTGAAAAAAATTAGAAAATATCACTGCACTTGGCAAACGAACCCGAGTATCCGTTTCGCTGCAAAATATAGTCTGTCCCAAACATTCGGAAATAATTTATACTTCGGTAAGAAAATAAATAAGGCTCAAAATAAAAAAGTATTAGAATTTAAATTCCGTAAAAACGGTTTTTAGAAAAATCATTGATTTTCCTGCAGTACTGGTAAGATAATCCAAGTAATTGCAATGCTCAATATACAATACTTTCCAGCCACTTTAACACTACCAAATTATGGTTGATTTAAGTGTAGTTACTCAGATGTTTTAGCATAAAACTTGTCTAAATATGTAAACAAAGGAATATAAAATAACCTATTCACTAAACTAAACTACAGTTTATAAAATATAGAATATTGCATTACAACATGTTGAATAAATTTTATGATACTTGTACAAACTTACATTCACAAAATCAGACATAGAACGGTAAGACGGACAGACAGACTAACGCAACCAAGTTCAGTCACTAAATCTAAGTACTCACAGTATTCAAAGTTTCATGAAAATATATTCAACCGTTTGGACGTAGCACGGGCACACACATACATACATACAGACAGATACCAAACGCATAACAGACGGATTTTGCATCAGATTTTGCCCAAAACGGATAGAAAACTTGAAATTGGTCGAAAATATTCAATGTATAAACAAACACTCCATTCTTATTTATATAGATTCGCTTTACTCCAACTGGCATGCAGTTTTAAATTGATTCTTTGGTATTTTTTCAATTCAGAGATCCGGTATCTAAATGAAAACTACGTGCCTGTTTAGAATGATTGACATTGTTTCTTGACGATTTACAGTTTTCAATCCAATCCAATAAAATAATAAGAAACAAATTAAGTTTAATTGATTTAATTGTCCTACAATTGAATCCTACGTCAAAATTTAAACAAAGTTTACATGTCTTATTTTAACGTTATCTGTCTTATTTAAAAATAGCTTTATTTTAGCATTCCATCTTTTCTACATTACCGTCTTATTTCAAAAGGTTTTATTTCATATTTGATTTATTTTTTATGAAACAGAATTCTACAAATCATTACGTATCTATGACTTGTGGAAAATTGGTCGAAATATGCACATACCGCCAAGAAATAAACCCATGTCTTTAGCAATATTTTGCAAAAGTTAAAAATATATAAAGCAGAGTTGGGGCGTCTGTCTGTTCTCTATACAAATCTACCCAATTTGACACGAAATATCCACGCGAAATTTGGAACACGCATACTTCATAATCTTGCGTGTAATGCAGGCTACATATTAACCCTCGTTCTATTTGTCCTTGGTATGCAGAGGGGTCTAAAAACAATTTTAAAATCACATAGGAATTACATTGAGTATAAAACGATTGCGGTACTCAACTCAGTTTGTTTTATCAGTATTAATGGATAAAAACTTTTCCAACATAATTGTTTTACCAGCATTGCTCGAGAAAAAACATTTTTTTCCAAAACAAGTTAAATTCTAATATTTACGTTCGACCTGATTTTTTATTTTCATAATGCAAATAATTTATAAATATTTGATTGATAAAAATGGATATTTAAAATATTTAATTTTACCTAGCTTTCATTTTGTAATGGAACACGAAAAGCCCAAACGAAAAACTCATTGATCATAAAAGCTTAATTTGCTATTCGGTATCAATTTTCCTTAAGTCTTTGGATGAATACGCAATGGTTCGTAGAGTTCTGTTCATAAAAATAAATAAAATATACGAAAGAAAAACATTTTTAGGTAAGGTGTGTAACTTCTTTTTTTAAATGACCGGTAATTTAAAATAAAATTATTTTAAAATGAGATAGGTTAATGTTAAATTAAAACGGGTAGCCATACGCTGCAGTTCAAAGATATTTCTAAATCGACTTCTGGAGTAGTCACCTTAGAGAAAACTTTTGAAGTTTGTCTTACGGCAGAAGTGCGATGAATATACTGATGGATTTATCATGAATATATATTTGCGTCCGAAATAAATTGCAGAAGATATGAAGAAGCTAAAACGATGTAAAAAAAATTATTTTCCCGTACACTTAAATGATGTTTGCATTTTCTATGAAAGAAGTTATTAGTCTTTTTCTTTCAACTTCTTCAACAAGTCACTTTTTAATCAACATTTAACCAATTCAAACCGAGCAATGACGGGTAATTCTGCTAGTTCGTTATAAAATTAGAAAATGAAACATCGATTTTGGCGTTTCCAGATACCAAATAGCAAAATAACACTTTTATTATCAGTGGTTTTTCGCTTGTGCTTTGCTCCATTAGACTCGTTTCCGTACAAAATGTAAGTTATACAAAATTTAATGTCTTTAATCATTTCATATCACTAGTAAAATATTTGTAAATTATTGATATTTTGGAAATAAATAAAATTTAAGTTCATGCATAAGTATTCGAATTTGAATTTTCTTCGAAAATATAATCCTTTAGAAAAACTGTTTTCCAGGAATACTGGTAAAACAATCTGAGTTGCATACCGTAATCGTAATAATACTCAATGCTATTCCTATAGTGATTTCAAATTGTTTTTACCCCCTCTGCACATCTAGGACAAATAGAACGGGGGTTAATATGTAGCCTATGCTACCCGAAGGATTTGAAGGAATAAGTATACCAAATTTGGTGTGGATTGGTCAAAAGGTGTAGATTTGCATAGAGAACAGACAGACAATAACTCCTACTTGATATATATAGATAAATAGATTTTGTGAATATGAAGAATAACTTCTTAGGAATTTATAGCTCTGGCTTCAACCCAATTCAAAGTCTAGAATGTGGGATGTAACGAAGATTTATACATCGTTACCAAAAAGTTTCAGTCAAGTCTTTTTCTTCAGTTACTTCTTCGACATCAATAACATTTTTTGTGAATTTCATCGTGAAGTTTATTCTGTTCTATCCAAGTAAATTGTCCTACAAAAAATTATCCTAAAGCAGTTCGAAACTGAACTCTTATGCATGTTTGTCGAAACCATATCACTGTGATATACGAATTGTTATCGGAACTAAAGGTAGGTATTTCAATTAACGTAACACTGGAGAAACACAACGGGCTATTGGCGACGGTCTGGGATCAATCCCCAAGAGAAAAACCGAGGACAACACCACGTAATTTTGAACCACGGTCAAATGACGAGGTCACACCTGATCTGGCACCCTACTCTCCAAACTTCCACACCACACCAACGTGAGGACATTTGAGGCTACGACAGATTTAAAGTCCACCAGCCCCTTTGGACATTCCAGTGGAGGCACATTCCCTAGGAGATGACCACCTTGGTCATAATCTCATAAATTTTTCCAGCCAGCTAGCATTATTATGCAAGATAGTTAAAAAGTAGGTGCATATTTGTATGCCCTCCCAGTACCCATGGTACCAATGTATGTCGATACGTTGGGCGACCACTGCGTGCAGCCAACAAGTTGTACTCCTACAGTTCTGAATTGGGAGGAGGAGAAGGACAAGAGCCCACTCTACCCTCGACAAGGTTCTGAAGTTGAGATGCGACTAAAACTCCTGCCTATCAAGGAGTACCGTCGAATGTCTTTAAGACCACAGCCTTGAGTCTCGCTCTTGCTCGGAGAGATCGCACTATGCATACAAATGGGGCCTCCCCCGCTATTCTGCTGTGGCATTATGTCGGGCGCGGAGGGGGCTGCGCCCCCAACTAAGTGTAAGTGTAAGCCACTTTGGACACGACGGTCCTTGGTTGGATTCCAATTCGCAACTCTCCGGTTGCTAATCCGTTACTCTTCCAACCGGGCTACCGCGGCCCCGAAACTAAAGGCAGAAAGCCAAACTGAAAAATGAAATGTTTAAAATTTTTTGGACCGAAAAACTGAACTTTGTATGCTTATGGAATCTACGTCACAGCGACAAACGACATGTAATCAAAGTTAAATTCAAAAAGTCAAACTGAGAAATTAAGTGTTCGGCACTTTTGACGTGAAAACGTCTAAAAGGTCAGACCAGTATTAAGTGACCCTTAGGTAAAGTTGAACGCAACAAAAAATGGGCATGAAGTTTAGTCCAATGTAAAAAAAATCAACTCAAATCCAACCAACCTAGTGTCATTCGAAAGCCGAGGGAACAAAGACGTGTTCGTGACCTCGAGTTCACGGGCCGCGATATGTGGGAAGGGGCTGCGTTTTGGGGACTTTCTGCTGAGTAAACTTCAAATCAGTGTAACTCAGGACTGCGAAATGGTACGACGTCTAAATTAGTTATGGCACACCATCATCATCACACACATCAAATGGTAGTTATAATCACCCTCTCATTGCTTTGATTTGTGTAAAATGATCCGTGATACGATCAAAGACAATTTCTTCGCCCAGCAAAGAAAGTTCACATAAGTTCTTCCTAAATCCTTTCCGAAACTTCTTGAGATTAATATTACAAGTAAGCAGATAATATGAATAGCCAAATGTTCCTGGCACCATATTTTATATGACCGTTATATCGTCTGATAGGGGCCGCCTCCTAGGGGCCCGAACTTCTCCCAATAGGTTTATGATTGCCTCTCCTCCAAACATGAGAGATGAATATTGCAATATATAGATAAGTTTAGAAATGGTATGTACTCGTACAAACAAAATTAACTCTTCCGAAAACACAGCCATGTATTTGAGGTCCCAACTGGAGTATTACTAATCCTCTCAATTTCTCCAATTCTGAACTAATGCAATGTTATGTTATGGACACCCTTAGGAATTATTGGATGGGTCCATGTTTTAGACCCTTTCATATATGTTTTTTCAGACCTCTATTTTTTCTACGATCATACTAATATCGTTGGCAACTTTGTAATACTCTCTCCCATTGTAGGAAGGATAACCATACAATCTTGGAATACTAGGTATTCGGGATGACAGGACTTTTGTGCCTTTTCTCCTGATACAGAAGCCAATCGATCTGAGTGAAGTTGAATCTTCCTGTATTTTTACCAACTTGTATTATCTGTAAATTTGTAAGACTTATCAATCATGTACGGGGACCGGACCCAACCATAAAACTAGTAAGGTATCTCCAACGGGTCTCTCAGTACTCATTGCCCCTGGTGTGAGTGTTTTGTTGAAACAATTCATTGGTAACAGTTTAATATTTACCCCTTCTGTTTGGCTGCCCCAGTTCTCTATAAAATTAGTTAAGGGATCCATGAGGATCGGGACCCTAATATTTGATGCTCCTGATGTTTTTGGTTGAAACTTATTGGGGGTCACTCAATGGTAATATTTAAGAATTTATCACTTTACTTCAGCATAGGGCTCTTTCGATTTTATTATTAAAGGGCCCCAAGGCGATTGGACCCCAATCAGATGGCGCCTAATGTTTAATCTGACCGTCTAAGTTTTTGAGTATCTAATACCAATATATTCAATTTACGTAAGGTATTCTATGGTAAAACTAGATGGCACCACTGTATTGTAATTCTTTCGGTTCGGTAGGAGAAACTTTCAAATGGCAGAAAAAAATGAGTGAGGAAGTCTGTTAAAAACGGTACGTCGATTGAATTATAATTCGGCAAATTAATTTAATAGAGGACCATGAATGTTCATGAAGCTCTTTGCAGGCTTAAAATATCGATGGTAGAGCTAACTAAAGGGAACGTTCCAAAAAAATATTAGGTCTAGCTAGTGTTAATAGAATTATGCAAAGACGCTCAATCTATCTGAACATAGATGTCTATGGAACTGAAGTTACTGCTTTTTCTCGTTTCATTAAACTTCAATACAATTTTAAACAGAATTTCGATTTTTTTTTTCATTTTAACATGTTTTTTAATTCTTGTTTCATTGATTCAGTCTAGGTTTAAGAATATAATTATATTTTTATAGAGAAATTCTTGGGGCTAATCTTAACACAAGTAGAATGTAATGACTAACTATAGCTTATAAGGGAAGAATTATTTAAGGAATTAGATCTACGAAAAATGACAATAACTTTTAAGCATAAAATAAATCAGCTTGATAAATTGAAAATTAATCTGATAACTAGATCTTCAACTAGAAATTCGTCCAATTAATCTATTTTTCTATTTTGTGCCCCCTAACTTCCACCCATTATAATTCTAAAATGTATCTCATTGGGTTTTCAATAAATGAAACTTCGATAGATTAATGATTTATTTGGAAGTCACCCGACTTTCTCCAAGTGACAACTAAAGATAAGTCGTCAGATTTATATGGTCTACATGGACTTCAACTTATAGTAAATACTCCCCTATAAGATAATGTTTATTCGGAATGAGAATTGATTTTAATAACAAATAGACAAGACGCTAACAACTTAACTAACAGACAATCATCATTGTTCAAAAAAGGCAAATAATTAGAACAAAAAAGAAAGCAAAAATTAGTAAATAAACTGACAATTTAACCCTCGTAAATTCGTACGAGGTATCTTATCCATCAAGACCTAACCAATTTTGCTAATGACGAGATATCTCGTCATCAAGAAATTGCCGAACTTTTGGTGATGACGAGAGCAAGATCTAATCAGTTTTCTTCTAATGACAAGAGAGATCTTGATGGATGAGATATCTCGTTCATCAAGATCTGGTAAATTTTGCTAATGTCGAGATACCTCCTCGAGACAACCACGAGGAGGTTAATCAGCTAATGAATGCTACCCCAAAAATGTTCATTTATTATGAAAATTGTTCTAGAAAGCAAATATTTAGAACAAAAAGAAAAAGCAAAGAATTAGAACCCGAAAAAAATAGCTATTTCTAGATAAATCCACACATGGAATGCAGGTCTGTTATTACAATGCTTTCATCACTGAAAGATGAGATTTTTTTGTCACGTTTCACTCTAGAAATTGTTTAATAAAATTTGCTTATAAACTTTTTCAAGCATTGCTTTACCTGAACGGGAATCCGTTACCTTTGTATGTAATCTAAATAGGCGAACAATTCTGGGACATATTGATTTTGTATATGCATCCACGCCTCGGCATGCAGAGCAGAGCAAGTCGAGTACATTGACTTTACAATGCTTCCAACACAATAGATTTTTATCGAAATTGCTAATGAATAGAATTTTAGCTCAATAATCCAACCCTGAATATTGACATGTGCATCGAACTTTTATTTCATACCTTGAGTTACAATACATAAGAAAAAATGGATTACAATTAATGAAAATATTACTTTCACAAATTTTTGTATGAAATTTGCCCTCTGAGCATCGCTGGATTTCTGATTAGTGTAGTGTTGCTTTTTACCCCATACCACACATAATGACTAATAACCATAATAAAATAACTACTGGTAAGAAAATAATATAACCACATCTTTCTAAAGAATCCATGGATTCTTTCAACCTTTAAAAATATTCAATTGGTCCTTTCCTGAGAATAGAATCTTTTGGAACGATTCTATTGGCCCATTCAATAGAATATAATCCTTTGAAGAGATTCTATTGGTTCTTTTCTTAGATTACAATTTTCTTAAACGATACTATTGCTCATTGCCTTAGAATAGAATCCTTTGAAAATATTCTAGAGGTCCTCTCTTTAGAATAAAACAATATTGGTAATGGAATCCTTTGAAAAAATTCTATTGCTCACCATTTCTTTAGAATAGAATCCTTAGGAAATATTCTGTTGGCCAAGAAGGTCAAAATTGGTTAGAAGTCGTACAAAGACTGCAGGTTGTAAGGTGGAATTATGCTAGTGAAGCCTTCAGAGGGTGAAAGATAAGGTATGTCAAAGATAAAAATACTAAAAAAGTTGTGTACCTGAATCGTATTATTTATTAGCAGGAGAGTCGAAATTGAAGATAAGAGGACAGAAATCAATTTTTGCTAGTCAAAGAAAATTAATTTAAAAACTCTGATAATTCTAATTGTCTTGATGAAAAATCATTAGAAAGATTAATGATTCTGTCGACTGATAACTTATGAATTGATTTTTCCAGCCCCCTGAAACAGGTTTTGCTTGATTTAACCCTCCACTTTTTTTTAATTGTATTGGCAAAAATTAAATGTTTTTACAGTGTAATTTCTCAATTAGTAACAACATTATTTCTAAAAAGTAAAGAATTAAAAAATTAAAAACTTGTCCAGTTCTATTTCTTGTAATGTTTAGCAAACGTCAGTTAATAAAAAACTAAATTGTGATAATTTATGTTTTCATGTATTGGTTAAATTTACAAGCTATCCTGCATAGTATTAACTGTACCAGAACCTTTATAATTTGTGCAAAATTTATTTTATATTCAAAAAGAAGTTCTCTCTTCTTATTTTAAGGATAGAGGACAGCCTGTAATAACAAAAATAGAAATTCAAATTATCTGAGTTTCTTTATAATTTGTGCGCACTTTATTATGTATTTCAAAAGCAGTTTATGTATTCTTTCTACTTGTTTCTGGGGATAAAAGACAACCTGCAAAAATAATTAAAATTCTTATAATTGTAAGGATTGCCTTTCCAATTTGTGCACAGTTTTATCTATATTCAAAAAGTAATTTATCTTTCGTCTATTTGCTTTTAAGGATAGAAGACAACCTATAAAAAATAATTAAAATTATTATTAAAACTGTCGGAGTTTCTTTCTAATTTGTGCGCACTTTATAATGTATTTGAAAAGCAGTTTATGTATTCCCTCTGCTTGTTTTGGGGATAGAAAACAACTTGCAAAAATAAATAAAATTGTTATTCAAGTTTTAGGGGTTGCCTTTCGAATTTGTGCACTTTATTCCATATTCAAGAAACAGTTTATTTGTTCCCTGAATTTATATTCGTATACGATAAAGCCTGAAAAAAAATCAAAATTATTCAAAAATTTTGATGTTTTCGAAGCAATGCAAATTATTTTTTAACATCAAACAAAACAAAACTTTTGAAAGGGCAAGTAGTCCATTTATACTTCCCTACACCAGCTGTTTGCTTATCAGATAGGTAGTAAAAGAACAACGTTTTCCTCAAAACCTTCTCAGCGGAATTTTGCATCTGTATTTACCGATTTCGCCACGACTACTTCCCATTGGTCCAGGAAAAGGAAACGTCACCGAAAGCGATCTTTCGTTCTTTTGCCAGTAATCTCAACAACAAACCCAGTCTCACATGCCGGGAGTTCGGAAATGAGAATTTATAATTTGTCAAAGTCCTTTCAAGACATGACTGATATCTCTGATTAGTGTTTGTTTCTTCAAAAGTCTGCCTTTCGTGAGAACAGCTGCCTCTATTCCCGTTGCGATTGAGGAGTGCATGAAACAACCCGTGTCTCCGTCGCGACTTGACATCGAATGCAATCTTTCTTTTGTGTGTCAGTGGAAACACCTGCGGGTTCCAGAAGACTTCATTCGCTGGGATTAAATGCTAGTGATTAGATAATCAGAATTTTTCACTCAGAAGACTGAGGATGTCGCAGTTGGAACTATGATGGCAGAAATCATAAAAATCTACCGGTTGGTTAAATTTAATTTTTTGAATCAAGACTAGTTGAAGAGTTACCATAAGTTTCTCCAATTAATCAAACGGGTACATTATTTGTCTTCTATTCTAAACTTCCCTTCGAATGCGTAATTGTTCAACTCTCAATGGAACTTGTTCGGCCATACAAAGGTTCTCAAAGTTCTGCTTCAAACAGAATGAGCTCAGGCGTCTGAATGGATAATCCAATTTCCCATTATTTTATTCTTCATGTGTTCTACGGTTATTTCTTTCTATGAACTCGCTCCATTAGCAATGGTGCTTGGTGTAATTTGTCACCTCAACTTCGAATAAATATGGCTTAGACTAAGTGCATTGTGAACTGGTGTTGCGATCGTCATATTTCTGTTCGACAATCAGTAATTTAGAATAAAATAATCAGCCATGGGCCTGACTAGCTGGCTCCAGGACTGTTGGATCATGATGATGAGAACAAAGCCCCAGTACATATCGGTCTTGGGGCGAAAGCGCAGCAGTATTAGAAGTCCACAAAAACTGAACCTTGATGAAGAGAAGAGTTGTAGGACAAGGTTGAGATCGTGTGTTTGCCTTGTTGTTATGTGCTGCAGTATTTCCTACGGTGTGGTGCTGCTTTTATTCCAAGATACTTCCTCGCTCACAGCGTCGAATTTAATGGTTCCTCTTATTGTAGCTGGCGTGGCTTCCATCTCAGGAGGTATGTACTTATGTTTTAGAATGTTTGGATTGTATTCTTCTGTTGTCTTGTTTGTAAAAATGTTATGAGAAAAATAATCAACTGTCCTATTTCGGGAGATTACCTTTTATGAAATATAAATCAGATGATGTTACATATATAATAACTTCAAAAAAATTTAATTACATTGTAATAATAAACACACACACCAGAGTCAGAAATAAAGGATTTTGTTAAAAGGGGTTTGAAAAGTTGTGCTGTGAAAAGTTCTACGACCTGTTATGAAAAATTGAAAAGCTGATATATTTTCATTGTAATTATAACGGTTCAGTTATACAACAAATGCACAAAAGCAAAATTTATACCCTTGTGCAAATTAAACGTTAAAGTACTTTGAATATAATCTGTATTTGATTAGAGATGCGTCGTTTAATATGGCGCTTGGAGGCTGAGTGGAAATATGGCGGCCTGATAAATTTTATAATTAGTAGCTATTAATTGCTCTAAGTGTTGAAACGATATTTTTCCTTTCCAATGCATTGACGAAAGAGCAAGTACGAAAACTCTGTCTCAATAAGTCGTGTCACTGCACCAGGCAGCAATATAAATTGGATTCTTAATCGACGCCCTTTTATAATTAACGTTGTTACAGTTATTACGTAGTACAGTACAGTGACATAGCCAAGATTTCGTTTTGGGGGAGCAAAATTAGAAATACAATTTTTAAGACCAATGAAGACATGCTTATCAGAATATTTAAAAATTTACTACAGTCTGTAATCTTATAATTCGTCATTTGTTAAGAATTATGTAAGCATAAAAAGCAACGTATCTCTGTTAATCCGAATACAGAAAACTTTTCAAATGGCTGTGTTCGCCAAACAACGTTGATGACCAGTTAAATAACAATAAATTTTAAAATTTTTTCTCGAAATTAACATTTTATATATGTCACTTTTGGAGCTTTTATACGATAGATAGATAAGAATATGTGAAAGCTTCATACTGATCTAATTCATATATATTATATAAGAATACTTTTAGATGAATTAGATCAGTATGAAGCTTTCTCTGCAAAGCTAAATTTAGTTCGCGCTAGTGTTTTAGTGGTAGTACGTGCCTCTTGTATGTGTGAATTCCGTATTGGGTAATAAGAATAAAATCCTTTTCTTCCTGTGATTTGTTTGTTAACATAGAAAATCCATCTCAGATAAAACGTTGATAATCTTCAAGTTATATTTTTTATAGTAAATGTTTAACTTAATTAGTTTAATACTGCTAATTTCTTATACCATCACAAAAGTATTTCATGCATTTTTATTATTTAATTTTTGTAAAGTTTTATTTAAAATAATAAAGCAACACTTCCGATATGGCAGACCCCTGGATACGCCACTGCCAGCAAGTGTTTTTTGTGGTGTACTGAAGCCCTGTTCAGAAAAGTGTTAAAATTAAACTCGTTTCATCGATATTTTGGCTACATAAAACTTGGCTATTTCATTTTCTTAAACATCGGTTGCCTGATGGTGCAAAAGGCAGCAGCTATGTTGATAATGGAAAAGAATGTGTCTTATCTCTCTCGTAAATTGAGTAGTAAAACCTTCACTTTTTGTACTGTGTACGCACCATTTCAGAAAAGTATTAAAACGAATGGCTGAGCCCTAAAATTACATCTTTATTGAAGTTACTTATTCCTCGTTATCATTAAAAAGGGTACTTATGATATGAAACAAACTATTTCTGTGTTCATTTCAGAAGCTGGGCAAAATCCTAGTTAATTGTGAAGTTGTTCGAGGAGCAAGTTCAATTCCTTCCTACGAGTATCTTTCTTCTGTCAGTAGAATTTGTCTTGTGAGTGTATGTCCATTTACTTTCAGTTTTTCGGCGCAGTTTGACCGAATTTGACCCATGTGCTACAACCAACCAACAGTGGGTGATCAAATTATTACTCACCAATGTGAAGAAGTATTTTCTGAGTTTTGGATAAATATGGATGGCTATTGTATCTTAGGTTGTGAAACCAATAATGTTGCCAACTATTTACATTAAAATCGGTTAACATAAGTACTTCATATCAATAAAAAGAATTCAATGTAACCAGATTTTCTTTTTAATAATAACTGGTTGAAAAAAACTGTTCATTTATAAAGGTGATCCTATAATATTACCACCCTCTCTAGTTAAGGGGTGGCCTTGGTGTGTTTTAATTTTTTGTCGCCAAACCAATGCCAAACGGTAATAGTTAGCAGATATGGACAAAATAGTTTTTTGTTATAGTAGTCTTAGGGGTTACTGTAAATTTGTGATAAAAGGTCTTATTAACTTGCCGATATTTAATAGCCTCGGTAAAATTTCATAACTAACACTAACGATTATCTAATAAATTTAACAGTTTTAAATTAACTTGAATGGAAAACTTAAACAGTTAATAAGTGTTTAAATGTTCAGTAATTTCAACTCTTGTTAATCTTTGTCGTAACTTTAGTTAAATGTAATTTAGTTTAGAATAGAATGAGAGAGAGAATAATTTTTTGTTGATAAATGAAAGAAACAGCCCCCTTTTTACATTTTAAATTACTCTCTTTTCTATTATTTTAAAATACATATTTATTAAATGTACTTTGTTTTCTATAAAAGTATTTTGTTGCTGGAAATGCTTTTAATTTTATGCTGATTCATTTTTTTTATATGCTTGTCAATCGTATCGATGCATCGTAAATGTGAAATCTCGGTTCAATTTTCCTTTGTAACCATGACTATTTCAATTATTTTAAGTAAAAATCGAATTTTCATTATTTTAAGTATACTACATAACCCTAAAAGCCCCGGTACCAAAATGGAACATTCCGAAACGTATGGAACGATGATGTATGTTGTTTAATATTAGTTTTAGAATCGTGACTCACTTTTCCGTATCGATTTCCTGGGCTAAAATGTATGAAAAGTGCATCAAATCAAACAGGAATTGCGTGACGAGCTATTTTAAAGCGTTGACATTTTGCGAACATTCACATGAATAACCGCACGAATGCTACAACAACACTAGTGTAATGATTTATATATTTGAAAAACAACAGTTGGAAGCAACACATAGGTAATGTTTACCAAACCGAGAGACTATCTTCGTGAGATGCTTTGCATCTCTGTGAGACAAAAATGTAAAAGGGAGTAGTTACGATCCTGCTACGACAGTGGTTTCCTTTATGGACCTAATCCCAGTAGCTTGACCAAAATTTCATTTCTTAAGGGGGCCAAAATTTGGTAAAACTTTTATGCCAAATGAAAATACTGAATTAGCATTTTTAAAAGTTTCACTGGGTGTTTACATACTTTAGCCACCACTACAAAAATAAATTTATATTATAGTAGTATATATATTACAATTTCCACCGTGAAATACTTTTTATACACTAAGCTGCACTTATCATTCATCATCTGATTTGTTCACGGGTTGGGAGAAAACGACCATCCATCGATTCATCATCCGATTGGTTGTAGATTTCCGCAATTTCACAAATTTTGTGGACACTCTATAGAAAACTCATTTATACATCTACCCTGTCATGCGATGTTATATTGCCAAACGAGGCTATAAGATGCTAATTCGGTCAAAGAAGTAAATTTTTCGCAAAACAATCACATGACTACTAGTTAACATGTTTGTCACACTTTTTGAAGCTCATTTTACTTCTATTTCACGTCTATGGTTGCACTGTCTTTCTACACGTTGCCACAATTGGTGACTGGCAGACATGATGAACATGAGCACTTTTAAAACAAGCCATGTGCCGCTTGTCACAATAGATGGATGGTTCACTATGAATAGTTTAAGTGTCCACGTGTTGTCAATGACTTCCAACGACTGTCTGAAGATTTGTCATAATAAAAACTGCTTCTACTTCCATCACCTCTTCTCTGTACCTCAGCCACATTTCCAAATTGCCGGCATGCATTCACACAGTACGGGAGTCAAATAGAACAGGGGATAAATCCCGATCCAGAATCGATCACCAAAACCCAAGCGGCCAATAGTTGGGAGGGTGACCTCTAGACTACTTTGCGATCGATGAGTTCGTTTTAGTTTTGTAGTAACTGATATTTTTATGCTTACTACGCCACTATTTCTATATTTTTAATTTAAATTTCTCCCTCCCTTATGTAAACTTCTTTGATTAAAAATTCATGAGAAGGTGGGCTGTTTTGCAGAGGGTACTCCGAAGTGATATGTCCTTTTCTATTCTATCCTAGTATACGAGAGCAACTTCATGCTATTTCTTCTTGTCGATCGGTTTTGTCATGGTTGTGAGAAGCATGAATCCTAATGTTTATTTAAATTATTGATTGGTCAAACGTGTTTAAAAATACTTGTCTGAGCTCCGATAGACAATCGGTTCAAGACGATTCGTAAGCACACGTGACTTACCCATCTGAGATCTTACGACAACGACTCCGTCCACATGCTTTGTATATTGGATTAGAAGACCGATGGCTTAGAAGGTCGATGGCATAGCTTGTAACCAACGAGTTTTGATGGAATGGGTTTGAAAACAAAAGATTTACCTCGGATTTCTTGGAAGAGGAATGAAAAAGATATGGCCCAGGCACTTAAATTGGAATGCAGTACCGTCCTGTGATAATTAATGTGAATTCAGATTAAATAAATTTTCTCATAACAATGAATTTGGAGTGAATGTGCGGTCTCGTTATAAAAGGGTTGTTTCTAGAATGTATGTCATGAATGTGAGGGGTTACGTGAACCCGTGGTGCACCATGGTCACACAAAGTGGTTAACAATTCTGCCCATAAATGAAAGGTGCTGTTTACCTAGATTATTTCACCTCCTAAATTTTGATGTAGAACGTTGAACCTTTCCCCTAATTTAACGAATAGACTCTTTTAAATTACGACTCAATTGCCAACTTGTCTGAGCCGGATTATACCAGGTTAGACAACAGGATTCAATAATAAGCTACACAATGATCTAATGAAAAACAAATATGCATTTCAAGTGTGTACTCGGTGTTTAACTTACACAAGTGTACAAACCGAAAACGGTGGAAATAATTTAGAAAACGAACTGCACATTACAGTAGAAAATCTTATCGGACTTCTCGGGCCCTGGTACCGTTGCATCGTCGATCATTCTATATAGAGGGATGAGGCATTCACTATTGACTGGATTCCACGAGATAGCAACCGAATCAAGTGGTTTTGAACGAGTCTAGTCTTCACATTAGGTGATAGATTGAGACGTAAACAAAGCGCTTCTACAACAGGCATCCTAAATGCAGATTCTGGTCTCCAAGTCTATCGTTTGGTACCGAAAGCGATAACAGTGATGACGAGTAACAAGGAAAACCATTCAAGACGATCGCCATTCATGCTTCTGCGTATAGCGGCCTTTTCTCTCCTTACGAGCTTTTACACCTTTTTAAAAATCAACTTTTCCAAGGTCGACTACCTTCTCGACGGAGCAGTACTCTACTTCCCATAGCAGTGCTTTACCAAAATTGGTATTATCAAAAACATTTTTTATGAATTGTTGGATTCTCCCTGTTGGAAATCAAGCTCAACGATATTATAATCTGGTTGGTTGGGTTTTATGGTGCAGGGGCCATGTTTGACCAAGCTGCGCCAAACAACTTCAAGGAAATGGCGTACACACACAAGAAAAGCTATACTGACACAGACGAGTGAAATACACCCAGGGGGAATCAACTCGCAGGTTGCTAGCGCGACGGACGAACCGATTGAGCTACTAAATATAATCTGAAACGCCAAAATCCCAGTGTCACAGCATAGCAACAATGGCTACGTGCCACTTGAAACGTCGCTTTAATGAGCGAAGACAGCAGAAATTGTTGTGACTAACATCCCTGGCAGCTGGGAATGCGGCAGGTGTTCGCTGTCTTGTCGCCCCACACGTGTCGGCCGAGGATTATTTGTCTGATGAGATCACCTGTCGCAATTCAACCGAAGGTGCTCCTCTCTTGATCCAAGCGCCATCTTGTCTGAGTCATCCAATTGTTTATCGGTTGAAGCACGCGTCGATGCTTCCATTCACATGCAACGTGGGTTGGGATTTTATAGCTATCTTAAATAGCTTATCTTATAGCTTTTATAGGAATCTTAATCCTTCAAAACAAAATTCACTTTACAAAAGTAGAACTCTTTTTACATTTCCCTAGGTGACCAGGATATGGGGATTTCCCAAAAATCCCTATTCAAATCTATGCATTTTTACATACAATTGGCTTTTTAAATGTTATCCTTTTTTATAAATTCGCCGTGACTCAAAAATCTTCTAAATTCACAATTTTGAACCCTAAATTATGCGTCTTAAATATCTATTTTTTATTCATTCAACGTTATTCATAAGTCTAATTTTTCAAAAATCTTCAAAATCCAATTTTTCTAAAATCTTCTAAATTCACAATTTTGAACCCCTAAATTATGCGTCTTAAATATCTGTTTTTTATTCATTCAACGTTATTCATAAGTCTAATTTTTCAAAAAATCTTCAAAATCCAATTTTTCTAAATTCTTATGTATATAAATTAAGTTTCTCTCTGCATCTGACTCAGTTCTTCATTCCTTATTTTTAGCGTTTAGCTTAGCGCTTCTTTCAACAGTTTAATTTTTACAATATAGCACAGCTTGTCCGGACCTTGCGTCACAAAACCCCAAATCCGATTCCTATTTAGGGGCCTCGGTAGCCCAATTGGTAGAGTTTCAGATTGGCAATAGGAGAATTGCGAGTTCAAAACTCAATCCAGCCAAAGACTGTTATGTACACGGGGATTGTTCACGTTAAATCTGCTGAGGCCTCCTCGCAATAGCGTGATGTGGAAGTTTGGAGAGTGGGTTGCCAGCTCAGGTGTTGACCTTGTCATCTAACAGTGGCTCAAAATGACGAGGTATTGGCCTCTGACCTCTCCCTTCGGTATTAATCCCAGACCAATATCCCCTTGAGTTGCTCCAGTGCGACGTAAATTCAATCATCTATATCTACCTACAGAATCCGTCACTTTCCTAACTCCAGTTCCGTTACAACCCGTAGTCTAGGTAGACCAGGGATGCACAGACTGCGGCCCATCGTTGAGTTGCTGGCGGCCCCCCTCATCATGGTGTTATTTTAACTTCAGCAAGTCACACGAAGGTAATTTTTCAAAATTGCACATGCGCACAACAAAACGGCTGTGGTACCAGGCGCTGCACATACAAACTTTTTCAGTTATAAGTATTAACAAATCGAAAAACAGGAAGCACTTCACTAACAAAAATTTAGAATCAATTTTGCGCTCGGCTACTACAAAATCGATCCAAATATTAAAACAATCGTTAAGTCAATGAAATGTCACGCATCAAATTAATTTGTTTATTTATTTTCTATTACCTTTCTTTGTAACAATATACACTGCTGGCCACCGTAAATGCAACACCCTGAAGGAAGCATGCAAATAATATGAAATTTACAACATGCATTAGCGGAGGTGAGATATGCAAATTATTAGAATTTCAACGCAGACGCACATCACGCGCGCCTGTGGCGCCACTTCAAAGCGCTATTTAAGGCTTGGAGATTTCGACGATTTCAAGTACGGCAATTGTGTTTTTCTTGTGGTTTTTTCAAAAAAACGATCAATTATGCCTCGTAGAAAACAGCGATCATCTTTTGATCAAGTATCCGAGTTCGACAGAGGAAGGATAGTGGCCTACCGAGATTGTGGATTATCTTTCAGGGAAATCGGTAGTCGTGTTGGACGAAACCAAATAACTGTAATGCGGATATGTGATCGTTGGATGCAGGAGGGTACGACGGACCGACGTGTTCGATCGCATCCACCTCAGTGCACCACTTCACGTGATGACAGGCATATTGTGCGTATGGCAGTGACGGATCGCTCAGCTACATCACGAACCATAGCACAGCACATTCAGTCTGTACCGCATCATCCAGTGTCTGCGCGTACCATTCGACGCCGTTTACAGCAGAGTGGTCTGTCCGCAAGACGTCCATTGCTTCGTCTACCCTTGACGCAGAACCACAGACGTTTCCGCCGCCAATGGTGCGATGAAAGAAGGATGTGGACGGCAGAATGGAATGAAATTGTCTTTACTGACGAGTCACGCTTCTGTCTGCAACACCACGATGGTCGGATTCGAGTCTGGAGACACCGTGGAGAGAGGATGCTGAACAGCTGCGTTATGCACCGCCACACTGGTCCTGCACCGGGTATTATGGTATGGGGTGGTATTGGATATCACTCTCGAACTCCTCTAGTACGGATTGCCGGTACTTTAAACAGCCAGCGCTACATCTCCGAGGTGTTGGAGCCAGTTGTCCTTCCTTACTTTCAGAGCTTGCACACAGCCATATTTCAACAGGATAATGCGCGACCACACGTGGCACGCATTGTCCAAGGGTTCTTCGTCAATCGCCAGATTGAATTGCTTCCCTGGCCAGCTCGCTCTCCGGATCTTTCGCCGATAGAAAACATGTGGTCCATGGTTGCTCAACGATTGACCCAGAATACATCCCCAGCTGCCACACCAGATCAACTTTGGCAACGTGTGGAAGCTGCTTGGTCTGCTGTACCCCAAGAACACATCCAAAGTCTCTTTGAATCAATGCCGAGGCGTGTGGCAGCGGTGATCTCCAACAATGGCGGCTACTCTGGCTACTGATTTTGGCAGGAACCACACTTCACAGAAGTCTATAAATTTAATCATTTGATACTTGGTCAACATGTTATCTACAAAATAAATTTTGTTGTGATATCTCTTGTCTTTCTTGGTGTTGCAATTTGGGTGGCCAGCAGTGTATATGAAAAAAAATAATATATGATAGATGTCTTCTTTCTTATCCCAGTGTAAAAAAAAACAGATTACACTAAGTCATTGAGTCTGCAAAAATAGTTTTTGGGCAATGGCAGATGGGTCCTTAAAAATGTTTTCGTGTATGGCTCCAATACAATTCAGGATGTGTGAAGGAGAGGCTGGTAATAAGCCGCACTTTATACAACTGGGAAAACATTTCCTGGCCATCAATGAATATCATCTTTTTCAAATGGCCAGATTGGAGCCCGGCAAGCATAGAGAAAGTTTTCCGGGACAAATTTAATGCAAGCAGCTCTCCTGGTGTTCCATTAAGGTACCAGTGATGGAGATGATCTGCGCAATTTCTTTTTGAGTACGGACAGGTGATCGTTCTCTGAGAGTAGAACGATACTTCCTCTTGTGCTGGGTTGTTTATTTGCTCCAGCTTTTGGCCAATAAGTCAGCTCTCTCATTCCCCGGAATGTCAACATGTGAGATCCATTGAAAATTTATTTTAGAATTTTTACTGAAACTTGATATTAGAAGGGCTATTTTTTTCAAAAGATGATCAAAACCGGTGAAGCATTTTCAACATGTAACTTTCATGGTTTTTGGCGATCCTCCCATAAGTCACAGTGAATCTATGTGATCTTTTGTCTTAACAAGTCTGTATCTATGAGGTAGACCAAGGAAAGTATTTACTGCAGCGAAAAAGGTCATTATGCGTGAATTTTTCATCCCAAAACGTATTACGCCGTCTATTACCAGATGACAAGACCAGGAAGTGCCATAAATAGAGCTTCCGGCAGCGGCTGAAGCGGAAATAACATTTATAAGATTTCGGAAAGGACAAAAAGAGTTGACTCAGCTAGACTACTTGCGACTGTCAAATATTGCAACATTCTCGGGCGTAGTAGTTAAGGGTGGTCGGCACTGGCCCTTCTCTAGAGGGGAGGAATTAAAAAATATTTTTTTTCTTGGAAAAAGTACGTTTCTTTATCGCTTGGAAGTAAATCTGAATCATTCATAGTACTGATTTGAGGTATCGGGTGAATCAACATTAACGCACTTGATGAAAATTGACCCGAGTACAGCTGTTTTTAAAGTTGTGTGAAGGTTATTTCGCGTGTATTGTAAACGTTATTTACATGTAATTATAAATTATTAGGTTGATGCAAAAGTTCGTCCAGTTTTTTTGACAAAAATTGAAGAAGAATTTTATTTACTGAAATTTGCATTTAATCAATATAGTATGTGCAGTTCTGTTCGGTGACCTATCTCTATCTCTCTCCGGTAGCTGCACAATCCCGCGCTCATAGAAGTTCTGAGGTTTCTGGCTAAAGAACTGATCCAGGTGACGAAACTTTCTGAACCACTTACGGCTCGTGGAATCGTCAACGGCACCTTCACCCTACACAACACATATCTTCTTTTGGGTCTGCGAAGCATTCTTGCCTTTTCGGAAATAAAGAAGCATAATATGTCGAAAATGCTCCTTATTTTCTGCCATTTTTAATGCTTAACAAAATTTAAAAAACACAACCAATTACACAATTTTTTTCCCAATTACTCGCTCTCTCTCTGAAATTCGTTCTTTCAAACAACATCAAACTTTACCCGTATGAGGTAGATAGCACTTCGCTTTTGCGATGCAATGCCATCTAGTGCCAAAAACGGAACGAACTTTCGCATCAACCCAATAAATAGAAATAATTATTTATTTAACTCTCTGAACGGGGTCACGAGCATCACAACTATTGATAAAAAGGTATGGTAGTTAGTAACACAACGGGTTATTGGCAACGATCCGGAATCAATCCCCGAAGGGAAAGATCCTAGGACACCTAGGCATTTTGAATCGTGGTCAGATGACGAGATCAACACCTGAGCTGGCACCCCACTCTCCAAATTTCAACATCACGTCAACGTGAGGACATCTGAGGCCACGACAGATTCAACTTGCACCAGTCCTATCGCACACGACGGTCTTCGCTGGGACCTAGTTTCGAACTCGCAACCCTCTAGTCACTAATCCGTTACTCTTCCAACTGGGTCCATTGATTAAATAACCACATTTGCTTTTGTGGTTTGAATTCCCATGACCATTTTGAGAATCTTTATGTTTTTGGACTTTTTAAAGTGGTTTTATGAACTTGGTCTAGAAAGTGCTGGCTGGACCAAGAGGAATTAGAAACTACAACATAACCACACCTATATTGGTTGAAAGAAACTTAGGAAGAATTCTATTGATTAAAAATTGGTTAGATTTAAAAGATTGGTTAAATAATTGGTTAGATTTAACATATATCTACTAGCCGGGATCCATTACGTTTAGATAGAAATTAGATGGCAGAGCCCCACCATGAAATGATAAAGTGTATTCCAAACACTACCTAGCACAAATGTATAAATCGTTCTCTGTCCCCTGTATAAATTCCTGCACACCTTTTATAAACACAGTGACAAGATTTATAACTTTTTTAACTTGGAAAAGAGATTGCTTAGTGCAGTGTAAAAATTTACTCCATACGCCTCGGGCCCGGTTCCATGGTACAGACGACCTCCCCTCCATGAGGGATACCAGAAATAGATAGTTCAGCTATTGCCAAATTTAGTCTAATAAGTATAATAAGTAGTAAGAGATAAAATATTACTCTAGTCTATATCTAAAACCTTCAAAAAAGAAATAGAATAAGATGATAAAAAGGGTTCATAGCTGTTTCGGTGAAAGAAAACGTTCACCATCATCAGAAACAAACCAAAAGAAAGGAAAAACTCAAGTTGTAAATGCTATTTTTGAATAATATTCCCACTTTATTTTCCTTATCTGACACACTAATGAATTAAAATAGTGCTTCTCCGCCCTTATACACAGCCCAGAATAGCCTAATTAAGAAAACTATTTGGCAACACTATTCAAAGATAACATATACCTCTGAGGGTCCCAAATTTCCGAGTCGTGTATGATTGTTTTTACCCAACAACCCACAATGTGACTAAATAGCCATATCTATTGGTTGAAAGAATCCTAGAAAGGATTCCATCGGTCGAGAAGTCTAGAACTGGTTAGAAGTCATGCAGGGAAAATTACAGAGCGCATGGTGGAATAATGCGTTCGTGACACTTAGAGGGTTCAACTCCAGCAATGTTTAATCGGTCCACCCACAAAAAACCGTAAAATAGGTTGGTTGGGGTTTTATGGAGCCAGGTTCAAGTAAAATAAAGGACGGTACGCGTAAGATATATCAGCTGCAGTGAATAGATTGATCTCAGACCCGGAGACCAGATATAGCCCTCCGAATAGGTTTAGCCGACGCGCAAACCAGATACGGTCCTCCGGACAGCTTATCAGGACCACAAACCAGATACGGTCCTCCAGAATACTTATCTGACCCTTAGACCAAATACAGCACTCCGGACAGGCTTACCCTGCCGTATACCATATACAGCCATATGAACAGATTTAAACGTGGTCAGATACAGGCCGTCAAACAAGTTTACCAGCCCCACAGACTAGATATCAGATATTTCTAGAGGAGACCTCGTTCATAAAATATAAGTATTTTTAAAGTAGCACATCGGAGCCTAGTCGTATTTGGCAAATAGCTACGTTGAAATTCGCAAGAGCAGATTTTTGTGTTTACCCTTACGAAAACATTCTATAGAATATGGTCTATAGAATCATATAGAATTTTGTCCCGTTTTTCTATAAGCGCTATAAAGTATCCCCTATAGAAAGTCTATAGGTAGGTATTTAATTAACGTCGCACTGAAGAACACAATGGGCTATTGGCGACGTCCGGGATCCATCCCTCAGGGAAAAATTCGAGGATATTACCATGTAATTTTGAACCACGGTCAGATGACGACGTCACCCTGAACTGGCAGTCCACTCTCCAAACTTCCACACTACGCCGTGAGGACATTTGAGGCCACGACAGATTCAACGTGCACCAGCCCCTCATGTACACCACGGTCTTTGTTTGGATTCGAAGAAAGTCTATAGAATGTCTAGAAACTTCTATGAAATTCTATAGAGGCTTATTTATTTTTGTTTAGCGACTTTACTTTTCCATAGAACTTCTCCAAAGAATTGTGAAATTCGTATATAGCTGGTTTTCTCTGGAAATCTCTATAGAATTCTGTAAAAAAATGATGTCTGTAGAAACGAAATTTCTTTCCTCTATAGAATTCTATGGAACTCTAAATTTTTTATGGGTATTCTATCATCTTGTTTTCATCTTTATTAATCATAGTTTTTGAAGGTTTTAGATTTCGAGTTATATCCCTTCTTTTCAATGTGATCCTTTCTTTTAGGTCTGTGCTTGTCCGAATATATCTCATCCAAGTCTCAAGAAGTTCCATCCGTCTACAGCTGCTGCTACCAGTACTCGAGCGAAGTGCTCGCATTTTTCATCGGATGGTCATGGCTGTTCTCCCAAGTTGCCATGGCGGCCGCCATTTGCAAAATTTCGGCCATGGTGATAAACCACTGGACTGACAACGTGTTACAGAACGCTCTAGAACGTTGTTTTTTTACTTACGCAGACGGGATATTGCCCATAGCGTTTGCTCTGGCATTTGTATTCTTCGTGTCAACTGGTCTCAATGAAACTTCAGTGTGGTACGTCTGCTCTGTGCCTCTCGTCTTTGTCCTCATTGTGTCGTCATTCGTCCTAACCCGTGCTTCGAACAAAGAGCTGCTTTTATACAATGGAAGTTGGTTCGATATCCAAAGTGTCGATCAAGTAAGTGTATCTGTAAGCTTATTTTCCAAAACTAGCAGACCAACGCATAGCATCTCCGCTAGTTTAATTGTTCACATCTATTGATAGTAGTTCACATCTATTGATCAGATCCGTGTATAACACATACCCTACAGTTCCTTAAGTGTTTGCATCTGTTGGTGGCAATTCACATCTATTCATCAGACCCGCTCGTAGCATGTCCGCTACAATTTCTTAATTGTTCCCATCTATTGATGGTAATTCACATAAATTCATTAGATCAACGCATAGCATCTCCGCTGCGGATTTTTAATTGTTCACATCTGTTGATGGCAGTTCACATACATTGATCAGATCCATACATACCCTCTCCGCAACAGTTTTTTAATTATTCCCATCTGTTGATATTCATATTTCACGCCTTATTTAAATCCATTTACAATGAATATATCCATTAATATGGGCATTTCATACCATCAAAGGAAATAAAATTAATCAAAGATATAAAGTAGTATTTCTTGTACTTACTGATCCGGCATATTCTTACTTCCAATTAAGTACATAGAAAAAGTGCATACCTCAGTCATGTCACAACAATTAGCTTCTGAACGACTTCAATTGCATCCCATTAACCAAAGCGATTCAGTAAATTTAACGAAAATGTGAATTTCGAAGTAGGAAAAACCGATTTCACATCAATCGACAATTTTACTCTGTATTTACACAGACAGAAATACTCAAATAGCACATCAAACAGATTACTATTAGATAAAGTTCTAGTGGTTCCAAGACCTAGTATGTATAAAGGTACATTAGAATAATGAATGTTCAATCAATATTTATAAGTCGTTGAAGGCTCCATCGATCAAGTGACAACAGCTTCTTATGAATAAACCATTTACTTACGATAGTAATTCTTATTCATCATTTATGAGATTCCCCATTCATAACCAAAGATGTAACACAATCAAAAATTGCTAGGGATTATTTGACATTGTATATTCAGACCAAGTCCATCCATCTTAAGGGAATGAAAGGCCCTGAACGAAAAATCTCACTGGGGTTTCAACTCCTCCATTCGCAGAAAATAATGTCTTTAAATGAAACAGAAATTAAACGTTGTAAAATCATTAAGACAATAAAATCATCAATTCCTTTAAATATAACAAATGTAATATGTATGCATATCGCACGCCCAGGGTGCAATACCGCCATAACTAAGAAAAAATTAATTTCTAGTTTTGCATGTGGCTGGTAGGCTGGTTGGTTTTGGGTTTTATGGCTCAAGTGCCAAGCTGCGCCAAACATAATACGAGGGAGGTAAACAAAGTAAAGAGCAGAAGGGTAGGCGAGGGTAAAACAGAACAACTCGGGTACATCTAGGTTGTGATGCCCGTATATACCTAAGGAAGATGCGCCCATGAGGCCAGTTTTGTTTGTGGAAAGACTGAAATTAGATTGCTTCTGCATGCTGCAAATCTTCCACAACTGCTCTCTCCTGGAGCCTGAACTTCCCTCTATCGAAATCTAGTTATGGCCGGTTTGTAGCATGTAAAAGCATGTATTTACAGTGTTTCTACACATAAAACTAGAAATCCATTTATTTTGAGTTATGGCAATATTGCTGCCGGGGTGCGACTACATCTCCAATCAGATCTGGTACTGACCTTGCAAGCATGGTTGAAGGTTACAGGACCCCAGATCGGAACTCCCGTCCCCAATACCAGGTTAGATGATTGGTCCTGGTATCAGTGAGATCACTGACCTCTCATGTAAAAGCATATGTGCATTCCAAGATCATGCATTCCTCAGTAACTTGCACAAATGTGTAAGATGTTCTCTACTTTCCTTTGCACACTTGTGCAGCCTTATTTCCATAACTATAATCATAATATTCATACGAAGGCTTTGAGGGAAACTATATATTACAATACGATGCTTTCCATATTTCCCGGGATCCTATTCGTCCTCAGATCTCGGTACCACTAGCGTAGCCAATATTTCATTTCAGAGGAGCCTAAAGTGTGTTTTTGAAAGACTATTTCTAAATTAGGTTGCTGTATCCATTTTTGTATGCATTTTGTTGTCGCTAATCTCCACGTCTAGCTCTAGCTAGACCAAATCCACAAGTCCATTCACCCGCACAAAATCATACACCAAAAGAGGTTCAGAAAACAGGTCGTCTCGGGACAACTCTAGGCACTCGAGAATGTGAGCTGGTGAGGCCTGGTCAGATTGGCATTTAAGGCAAAGAGGATGAATCTTGCGATCACAGCAAAATGTGAGACTCCTCAGATGGCCACTAAAAAAGCGGAAGAGCGCTGTCTGAATATGTCTGTCGCAATTGAGAGCAAGAGATCTTCCGGAACGATCCCCACGATACCAAGAGTGTACCGGGGAAACGATCCATGCCTTCTTATCAAGATTTTTTCTAATAGAGTAAAGTTCAAGAAACGTCAATGAGTGGGTATCGGACAATGGTTCTCATCGACACCCGACTCTGCCAAATTATCCGCCACTTCGTTTCCCCTGAGGTCCACGTGTGAAGGGATCCACTGTAGGTGCATCTCACTGAAGGATGAGCCATGCATTTTGTACAGCTTTGGTGATGTCAATTGTTTTCTCGCTGTGCTTCAGGATGTTAATCGATGGTTTTAAAAGCAGTTATTGCAGGGCAGGTGAATATATGATTTGAGTTCAACGCCCAGCAATTGTTACAATGTTTATACATTCTGGTTCCATCACTGCTAATTTTTATGCCTTCAAATGTCCTGTTCCTGAGTTGAGTTGATCTGCCTTGCGTTATCCTCGTCCCATTTGGCTGAGTTCTATGGGGTCCTCTGTTCAATGCGAATATCGTCACCGCAAGTGCCGACACTTAACTGATCAAGAGGGGTTTATTCCTCCTGTTTCAATGCATTTCAACAAATGTACACGTGCCAATATATTTACCTAAACATTTCTGTTTCCTTTAGATACTGAAAGCCTCGTCCCTGTGCATGCTGTTCTTCACTGGACCTCAGGGCTTACTTCGCATTTCCCAGAAACAAGTGAAACAGAAAACTGCGGCAGTACTGGGACCCCTGAACGCCATATGCCTCGTTCTCGTCTTCGCCCTCCTGTTCACGGCATCCCAGTCCGGGGTACTCTTCGACCCGAAGACCCCATCTAGTACCGTGTCCCTCATCAACAACATCCTCTCCATGGTGTGCCTCTGTGTTCTGGGAATCGAGGCGTTCTACCCTCTGCACTTTGTGATCGAAGACATGGCTTCGGATGGCCTCCTCCTCAGGACGTTCTCGAAGAAGGTCAAGCCCTTCTGTGTCCCCGTTGCTTCTCCTGTGGTTCAGATGCTGTCTGTGGTCGCTGTGTGTCTCCTTGTAGCGTTCCTGCCGCCCTTGAAGCTGTTGCATTTGTCAGTGATATTTCCATTGACAGTGAATAGTGTAATTCCTTATCTAGTCCTCATTCAAAGGTAATTTATGGCACCACTTTGAAGGCTTGAAGCTTTTAGCATGGTATTTTTTTGCGTATAAAAGTGTATAAAATATATTGATTGAATTTAAATAGTTTTATTGTCTATAAACCTATCCCTGAAGAAAAAATTCCAAAAATAATCTTCCTAATATCTATATAGTAGTAGCGTTGGTATGTCACCTAGTAGTTGCCGGATTCGATCTCGGTGCATGGATGTTGGTGATTGTCCTAGAGGAAATATAAAAGTAGAGTGAGTGATGGTAACCTTTTTATTTCATATGCCCAAGATCCTGTGACCAAAATTAGTGCCAACGTGATGCATAGACAACTTTCGTTAGCTGGGAGGAAACAAACATTCCCCGGGGACCAATCAGATGAATGGTATACGGGGATGGGAGAAAATTCATCCTTTGATTCATCACCTGATTGGACTGTGCCGCATAATAGTAGATTGGCGATTTCACCATTTTTGTCTCCACGCTACGGAAATGCACATTCACACATCTACCACGATGTTATATCGCCAAACGAGGCGATGAAATGCCAAATCGGCCATCCAAGCCAATTTTTCATAGAGAAGTCACGTGACTGCTAGTCGAGATGTTGCTCGCACTTTCTGAAATACCTCACAATAGAAATGCCCTGTCTACTTATATTTCAGTCAATGGTGATTGTCCCTCTTAGATCTGTTGGGTTGAGTTTTATGGCGCAAGGACCATATTTGGCCAAACAACGTCAAGTAAATGGACATACACATGTACAAATGCCGCCTATAATATCCCGCCATGAATAGAAGTCACCTAAACTATTCGGTGGTTTATATCCATGACATTTTCATGTATGTATAAAAGTGGTATTTCCATGTGTGTATGGACGGATAGAAGCCACCGCCTAGGCTAGGTGATTTCAGTCCGTCCCCATGTCAAGACGCCTATTAGGGTCCATGTAAGATTGATCTGAAGGAGACACCTACCTCCCGCTACATATGATCGCCGTGAGAATATTGCCAACCTGCAGTCGGCAAGCTATGTCTGATTTTTGTTTTGACGACCATGTGACAAACGATTCTAGCCAGTAATTTGTCGAGACCTTTGCCAGATTTTCCTCGGGGCATTCCTTACGTCCGTAGTGATCAGCTAGTCGGAGCGGAAGGGCTGCGCCCCTAACTAAGAAGATGGTCCCCTTCCCGTCCAGATGGTCTTTAAGGGGTGCACGAGGGCCCCTGGGATTCAACTGTCCCTCAGGGAACTGATGAGAGAGAAGATTCAAACTGAAGAAATGTGTTTCTTTTTTGTTTTGTTTTTTGGAACTCTGTTGAAGGCCACTTTTGAGTCCGTCCCTATTCCTCTTTGCAGTGCCCAGAATCAAAGGACACAAATCCCTGATTAATTCTGTAAGTAATGCAAATTCCATTATTTTAATTGTATTTTGGCTTGCCGTCTTTTTTCTCTGTGCCACCACTTGCCCCACTGCGTTACACCCCTTTCCAATAACATATCCGAATGTCCAGAGTCATTGCACCAATTCATTCTCTTTCCAATTCTAAACTTGAGTGCATTGGCCTAGGTACCGAGACAACACCTCATGGCAGTACGAACCGATGTTCCACACCACGGCCAAGTCCCTCCGCGACCGCTCCAGGAGGAAGAGCGAGGAATCCCAGTACACCAACGGGGTCGGGTTCGACCACTCGGACGCCCTCGAGTTGTCCACCACCACCTGCATCGAGGAGGACTCCTCAGAGGACAGCTCCGACACGGACATCGACTCCATGGTTCAGCAGTACAAGGACCAGGCCCGGATCGCCAACATGGCCACCTTGGACGAGCACGACGCGTCGGACCAGGTCCCGGAACCGACCCCGTCCAGCTCGTTCCGCGCCAAACTCGCCATAGGCGCTCTGTTCGCCATCTCGGCCATGAACTCTGCCGCGCTGAACTTCTCCGTGACGGACGACCAGGTGCTGCTGGTCGCCGTGAGTCTGCTGTGTCTGCTGGTTTCCACCGTGGTGCAGGGACTGCTGCTGTGCTTCCCGCAGAACCGAAGTTCCTCCGGCGAGTGTTGCGCCAAGATACCCCGCATGCCCTGGATGCCGGGGATGTCGTCGTTCGCCAATACGTGCCTTTTCGTGAATTGCGTGATGCTGGTGTGGAAGATGTATCTCGTCTGGTTTACCTTTGGTAAGTTAAGTCATTGAGTATTTTCCTACGAGATGGCGCACGGACAACCCGACCACTCGGGGATGTCACCGCGTTTGCAAGTTTACGTTCAATGGGGCTGCTTAGCCACCCCCCTGTTTTCTTTTATCTGTCACTTGCGAGGGGACTGCCTGCCGAGAACCAACCTCGCATCTTCGCTCTCCGTTGTTACTTGTTAATAAATCTGTTATTTGTTAATCCTGAGTTCTATTCTGTTAACTCACAAGGCACAGAACGGGATCGATTGACGTGTCTAAACAAAGTATTCGTGCACATTTCGTACCTTAACCCTCCAAGTGGTGGTGTTGAAGCTTGGAAAGTGGGGTTCCAGCTCAGGTATCGTCATCCGACCATGGTTCAAAATTACATGATGTTGTCCTCGGAACTTTTCCTTAGGGTTTGATCCCGGACCGCCCCCAATAGCCCTTTGTGTTGCTCCAGTGCGACGTTAATTAAATACATGTCTACCTACCTTCCAAGTGGTTTTGATGAGATATCTCGTCCATCAAGATCTGACCAATTTTGCTTGAGTCGAGATCTCTCGTCAAGATATTGCCGATGTTTTGATGATGACGAGATCAAGATCTGGTTACTTGTTTTTCTAATGACAAGATACCTCATCCATATAGTCAGTTTTGTTATTGACAAGATACTACGTCGAGTCAACCCCCAGGAGGGTGAAAGTGATTTATCGTGTCGTGTTCATGTCAGGTAAATTAAGTATTCGGGTACATTTCGTGTATTAACCGTCTGGTAGGTTTCACACGCATATATCCGCTGGACTATCTGAGGCTTCCCTGCGTGACCAACTTCTTGACCAATAGATTTTTCAACTAGTATATAGAAGTGGTTATTTAGTCATTAACTGTGTGATGTGGGGTATTAAACTCTACTCTCTAAATGTAGGTGGTTTTGAAATTTATTGCAAAATTCTACAGAATCTTTTCGAATGAGAATAGAAGTTTATGAAGGTTGGTACGTCGAATACTTGAATGTTTGATTGTAATAACAGGTTCATTAAAGACGTTGAGAAGAAAACAGAGAAATTGATAATCGATTTGGCACATGACAGGTTGGTTGATTAACTTTTATGGCGCAAAGGCCATATTTATGCAAGGTGCGACAAACACAAGACAGACAATATCATCCCAAAGGTAAAGATCCAAGAACAACATCTCGTAATTTTAAACCGTGGTCAGATGATGAGGTCAACACCTGAGCTGGCATTCTACTCTCCAAACTTTCACAACACGCCAACGTAAGGACATTTGAGTCATCGACAGATTTACCATGCACCAACCCCCCCACTTATACGTCGTTATTTGTTTAATCCTAGTCTCGAACACGCAACTCTCCGGTTGCCAATCAGCTACTTCTTCCGACCGAGCTACCGGGTTTTAGCAAATAAGGGCTGGTTTCCCGCTTGTTCTCATCAACTTTTGGACAGAGGCTGATGTGGGATTTGGATCTTTACTTGACGTTGTCTTGCGTTTCGAGCAGCTTGACCAAATAGGGTCCTTAGCACCCAAACCTAATCTCGGATGGATCAGGTAGCAGTTGCAAGTTGGAAGAGCAACGGATTAGCAACCGGAGGGTTGCGAGTTCGAATCTTGGTCCAACCCAAGACCGTCGTGTACACGGGGGATGTTGCACGTTAAATCTGTCGTAACCCCAAATGTCCTCACGTTGGTGTGCTGTGGAAGTTAGGAGAGTGGAGTGTCAGCTCAGGTGTTGTTCTCGTCATCAGACCGTGGTTCAAAATTACGAGGCGTTGTTCTTGGATCTTTCCCTTCGAGATTGATCCTGGATCATTGCCAATAGTCCGTTGTGTTGCTCCAGTGCGAATTTAATTACCTATCTTCCTTCTAATGAGCATGTGTGCGCAGCTTCATGTTATTTCTCCCTATATCGCTCGGTTTGAAGATTTGTCACCTGGGGTGTTGGCTGAAAGTACGAATCACGTGACTAATCATTGACTGGTTAATACGATTATATAGCGTGATTAAAAACACTCGTTTTCGCTTCGATAGCCTATCGACCCAGTCGATTTCCAACCCCGCGTGACGTGCACTTCCGAGATCTTACGATAGCTAGCCCGTCCATAAGCTCCGTCCATTTCATCAGAAGGCATTTTTAGGATGCCCTTCTACAAGTGACTCGCGTGCAATACCTGTTTGATTGAAACAGCTGAAATATGGAAGTTGAGTTAAACAGAAACCAAGGTCAGTAACCCAAGATTCCTGCTTGAGTCATGGGACTGTCATTCACCGTGCAGGCGCTGCACCGTTGTTTTATTGTCGCACCTTGCATCAGACTAAACTGAAGCATCCTTCAACAAACACAAACCCGAGAATAAAAATAAGCATAAGTAAACATATTTCCACAGGTCCCGAATAGGATACAACCTCAACTCACGTTTTCTTTGAGAGGGGCCGAGGTAGCCGGTTGGTAGAGAAAATTAGCAATCGGAGTGTTGAGAGTTCGAAACTAGCTCCAACCTAAGACCGTCGTGTACGTGGGGGCTGGTGCATGTTAAGTCTATCTTAACCCCCCAAAACATCGTCATGTTAGTGTGGACGTATGAAGAGTGGAGTGCCAACTCAGGTGTGACCTCTTCATCTAACCGTTGTTGAAAGGATGAGGAGTTTTCTCGTCGGATCTTTCTCTTCGGGATTGATCCCGGCCCGTTGGCAATAGCCCGTCGTGTTGTTCAAGTGCGAGGTTAATTCAACAACCAACTTGGGAGGGGGTTATGGGACAGGGAATCCTTTAACCTGATAGGCTCAAAAGAAAATTTCTAAACATTTTTGGTTAAGAGAAGGAAATGGGGTATACATATAGAAATACATTTTTAGTTTGCTTCTGTTTAACTAAATTGTTTGACCAAGAATTTATTACACAAAAACTTCGAATATTCAATCATTTAGATGGGTCCTGTTTACAGATGAAGGGTTATAATGATCTAAGTCACAGCTTCCCAAATTAGACGCTTGGATTGCCGTGGTTTATCCACTGCGCTAACCTCGAATTGTAGGCTGTTCATGTTCAATACCTGGATATATTTTCTCCCTAGTCAGAAAAACTTTCCTTGTGTGAAACGTCCATTACTTAACGTTGACTAGTGTTTGGCGCAGCTTGGTCAGATTGCGCCATGAAACTCAAAACCAAGCAAAAGTGGGCGCTATTACCTCTGTAGGCTCTGAAGGAATGAGGGCAATGCTGGCCCCAGAAGAAATAGCAGGATGTTGAGGAGCGAAATTGGGCATTAAAATGTTGCTAAAAACATGTCGCCTAAAATGTTTTAAGCAAACATTTACACACGTGATCATGTACACTCACTAATGATGCATCATAGCAAGAATTATCAGTTGTAAAATGCAAGTTATAGCGTAGAATTCTTCAAGATCGGTCTGAATGCAAGACGACAGTTCGTAACAAGCGAGTGTTAGCCTGTATATATTTGGTCATTTTCTTATTAGTGATTATTTTTAATTTTACTGATTTGATTGATATAACTACAAATAGTGACCAAACTAGTGGTTTAAGAGCCAATTTATTTGTCATTTCATTTTAATAAATAGCTTTATATAATTTAAGTTCCAAATTGTTTTATTTCCAAAACTACCTTTTTGTAGATTTAAAATTAAACAGTCACAAATATATTTTGATGAAATTCAAAGTTAAAGGGTATGGCTAAACTTGAAATTTATTATAAGTTGAGTTTTCCAGAGGCGACAAAATTGTTTTGAAAAGGAGGCATTAAGCCAAAAAAGTGGGAAATTACGATCGAGGAAAAGGAGCTGCTTTCAGGAAATTTTAGCTATGCTTCTACCTGGTTAAGATTATCAAGTTGATTCGAGAATTAAAACTGAAGTAAAATACCCACTATAAAATAAACTTGAGGATCTTGAGAAAATTTGACCCAGGAAAAAAAATACAGGATTGAGCATATAGATAGTGTAATGACTGATTTCTAATGCTACGTTTATTTATTAGGTCTTCTAATCTACTTTGCTTATGGAATCAGAAGCTCTACAGCAGCAAATTCCTTCTACAATCTCCGGCCAGCTCACATCTCCTTGTGCCCTCTCCCGAGCTATAGAAATAAGTGTGTTACACAAGTAGTTCCTTCCCAACGCAAGAAATTAAAATCCAGACTCCTGAAGAATGGCAGAAGAAAACCAATCATGGCATAGTTGTACTTTCTAAATATTCATTAAAATGTTTTTACTGATTAGATTTTCAATAATTTGGTTCACAAAACCATTCAGTCCATGCATATTAATGTTACAAATTTATGTATAAGTAAAAACATTTTAAAAATAATGACAGCTTATAAAATTGGTAATAACCGATTGTGAGCATATAATTGATAATAGACCCACCCCCTTGTAAAGTTTAAAATCAGTGTTTAAATTATCAGATATACAATAGGATTAAAATACTGACTTGAGAATATTAGCTATTACATTGAGTTGCTAACAAATGTTTACTGTGAAATTCACATATTGACTGTCAAACTAGCGCATCTTGCAGACAAAAAGTTTAGTAGCTTCTCTTATAAATTCTAATTAAAATGGATTTTATATACCGTGCATTGCATTGGGTAACGGTTTTTGAGAAATTCTACATTGTAAACTATATCATCAGCTTATAAAGCACATGGTTTTGAGAAAACGAAGGGGGAAAATTCTCTTTTCTCACTGTTTCTCAAGAAAGAAACCTTGATACAAAGTAAAATAATTAAAAACACTTCACCAGTCTTAAGATCACATTCTGGTCTACCAAAGCTAAAAACTCATATTTGAAAAATTTGACTTGGTATGCTTCACCTGTAAGCTGACAATATATTTTATTATTTTCAATTCTTAGAAACAGTTTCAGGTTATTTTTTAGTTATATACCATTAAATTACCTATCAAATATTTTCATAGGCATTTCTAATGAGCAATAAAAGCTGCCTTCCTAGATTTGACCCAAAAAATCTTGCCACCTCAGATGGCTTCTGGAGTGTTTGCTACAAAAAATATTTGTTTTAACATTCTGTTATATTGTTATCTCAAATGAAGTAAATAAATTTAGAGTCTATTAGCCCACAAGACTATAGACCCTCAAGAACTAGCTCAGTATATCGATAAACTGACCAGAGGAGCAGCCGAGATAGATGACGTGCTTGGCAAAGCTTGAGTTGAATTGTATTTAGATCACAAAGGAAAATGCTTGCAACCCAATTCAATTTTCATTGGCTTCAAGTGTCAGCTGAGAAGCATAGAGAAAACAGTCTGGTCTTTTCTGTCTGCCCATTTTAACCAGAAGCACCGGACTGACTGGGTGTACCAGTCATGAGTTGGGATGGGGTAGTTGAATTAAGGTCATACTTTAGAAACACAACGCGCTATTGGCAACTGTTTGGGATCAATCCCAAAGGGTAAGATCTGATGACAAAGTAATTTTGAACCAGTCAGATGAAGAGGGCGACACCTGAGCTGACACCCCAATCCACTCTCCAATCTTCCACACCAATCCAACATGAGGACATTTGAGATCACGGCAGATTTAACATGTACCAGCCCCCACATACACAATGGTATGGTTGGATAGAGCTTCAAATTCGCAACTATTTGGTTGCTAATCTGCTACTTTTCCAACCGGGCTTCCACAGCCCCAGTCATGAGTTGGAGAAGTACTCCCCAAATTCTGTTCTTACTTTAATTTTGGAAACGATTTCTTTGTCTTTCGTAAGATGTTGCTAAAATGTTGAACTATTTCCTGAATTTCTCTCAAGTATCGACACTGAGAAGTAGTAATATTTTCTGAAGCACCAATTTTTCTCTGGACAGAGGTAAACAGATGAACCAGTTTACTAATATAGCAATTTTAGCAAAATATGAAAAATTGAAATTGAGTTATTTTGTATCCTTATCCATATTTTTGTATCATTATATTTTAAAATTGTGTCTGGAATTAGATTTATTATTAAATATATAGTACAATATTTCTTTCTAATAGATTATATAATCAATAGAAACAATACATGAACCAAATCTAGTAAACAAAATTAACTTTATTCCAATCCTCTCAAATAAAGTTTTCAGTGTAGTCACCATGACTTTACAGACATGAATACTTACACACAAATCATGAAGGCAAGTACTTTGTATGATAAAGAAATTTATTACAGATCGTTTACACATTCGTTTAGAAAGAGATAACATAAATATGTTCCAATCAAATAACAAATTTATCACTGGGAAAAAAAGAACAAGATGCCGTAACGAAGATCGAAAAAAGAAACATTTACAACAAAATAGACCACTCCTGTTATTAACACATGCTTAGCACTGTTTTATAGAGATGAGTTGCATTTGCACTGCACTTTAGAAGCAAAATGTCATACATAGCACCATGTCAATGTGACAAACACAGACAACACAACTTGTGTCAACGATAAAAAAAAAAAGAAATATTATGGCAGTGACGAATGATTGAATACAAACAAAATATAACAATAATACTTCAAACACAACTTGTGCAGTTACGTTAAAAAAAACTGTACTTGAGATTAAAAGTACACATTTGTACCAAAAACTTAATGAGCATGGTTTTAATTTATAGAAGTTAACCAGATTTTTTTTTTCAAAAAGTACAAGCAGCAAGTGTGATTATCGCTTTAAGTCAGTGGTTCTTAATAAGGCAGTGAGATGGCGTCCCATTGAGAAATCCCTTTTCTCAAGAGGAATAAAAATAGGTAAATTTATTGCATTTAATTTGCAAAGAAAACTAAAGAGTATTTAATAGCTGAAACTCAATTCATGCACTTTTGATTATTTTTCTGGTTTCTCAATAGTTAGTGGACAGAAAAAGATCGATCTTCATTGGTCACTAAACAAAAAAATTTCTTCACGAAATCTATTTAGTTCACAACATTGGAAGATAGTCTCAACTGATTTTCACATCCATAATCCATACCTTTAAGATGATTTTCTAGAAGAAAATGGGTTTAGAGCATGCAAGGGCTGCCAGCCACTGCATCGATTGAGAACCACGGCTTGAAGTAAATAACAATAGAAATTTGCTATGATTTGAAAAATCGAAAAGGTGAAGCATGAGTGTTTTTCACATAGCGTACTCTGGTCCTTGGCACTGCAGCTTTTGAGTATGCGAAGCGATTTGGGAGTTGTTGCTTCTGACATGAAGATAGTTTTATTGAACGACTAGCCACTAAATGTTGTCTATACAAAAAAGTCCTTTCAGGAGATAGTTCATAAGAATCTGTCCATTTTCTTTAACATTTAGATGGCTAGATAGTTTTTGTCTAGTTATTTCTGTATGAATTTATCGTCTAAATCTTCCATAAATTCACCGCTGGCTTCGTGGCTGAAAGAAAATGTAACTTTCATAAGAATTATGGCAAATTTTTAATTATAATCTGCTTTACTTATTATAACTATATTAATGACTATAAAATTTCAGTTAAAAAGCTACTAATGATGAACTTAATGCATTGAAAAAAATTTAAATTTCAAAAGTACCATGGAAAGCAAATTAAACAATTATTTGATAGATTCAACAAGAGGATAGAATCAGAAATTCTCTATACTGCACAAATCTATTCTACAATTTTGCATTTAATTCAAAGATTAGATTTCAGCTCTTAATATGAAATACAATTTCTTGAGTTTCACACAAAAATTTCACTATGTACAGGAGGATGCTTATGATTAATTCATCCAATAAAATAAGCAATAAAAAAACTTTGCAAAACAGAAATTACAGCTTGCTTTCATTGCAATACAATTGACTGAGGCATTGAAATCGGATGACAAAAATCTATTCGAAATCGCAAATCTGATAAATATGTGCATTATTTTACCTAATTCTCAATAATGCAAGGAATTCTGGATAATCCTTTACCGATTTTTCGAATAAAGCAACAGAAAAGTAGTGGTACACTCAACCTCACCATTCAAAGTTATGTAAATTGATGTGAGTAATTTCTATCATAATATACAAAATTTATGTCACTTGATAGGTAGCTAAAACCTAAGGAAACAATGTCCCAGTTCGAAAGACACATCCCAGGATCCTAACCAGTTAATCATTATGTCCAAGTCAGAAGTCATTAAGGCAACAAACATGTAATGTACCAGCCATTGCTTCCCACTTTGAGTTAATTTGCTCCTTTTGATGCGGTAATGTCAACAGAGCTTTTGTAAGTACTGCAAGAAATTTCCATTTCTCTTGCAGAAATTTCCCTCTCAACCCAAACTGCTGAAGAGCCTTTTAGTCCCAATACCAGTGATAGTTTGAAATAAGTTGTATTATTCAGCCCAAAATATCAGCACAAAAGATTTCATGAAGCCAATGGTAATTTTTGCAAAACTTGGATGAACTGCTTGAAGTCGGCCAAAAATTTCGGTCTTCAAACAGTAGTACAAAAATTTCTAAAGCACTATTTTTTATCAATTAAGGTCCTGTTGAAAGAGTGCTTTTAGTGGTTGGTTTTATAGTGCAAGGGCCATATTTGGCCAAGCTCCGTCAAACACATGGCAGACAATGCAAAGTAATGGACATACACACATGGCAAGGTTTGCTGACACAAGAGAGAAATATACCCAAGGTAAGTTACAGGAATGGAATCTGCACTGCCTAAAACTCGCAGCTTGTCAGTGTTTTCGGTGATGAACAATGTTTTTGTCTGGTTGGTTGTTTTGGAGTTTTAAAGAGCATTTGGACAAGCTGCACCAAACACAAAACATCAAGTAAAAAATGTCGTGAAAGGAACGTGAGATTGGGGAACAGAGTAGTGAAATGAAAGCAGAAAGAGGGATTTGGGAGCAAAGTAGTGGGATGAAAGCACAAAAAGATCGCTTGAGTATCCCAGGAGCACGACTTCCATGTCTACTAAAGACAGTAAACCCTATGGAAAAACCAAATATAACTCAGGTAGCTCAGGACTGTGAAGTCTGAGCACACCTAAAGGAGATGCGTCCCTGAGGGCTGTTTTTATCTGAAGAAAGGTAGAAGGTGTGCTTGAATCAACAGTAAGGAAAGTTTAACGTATTGCAAAAAATGAAATAAGTTTAACCCTGAGGGGATACACATAATTTTACCTTGCATGACATCCAACCAGTTTTAATTTCTTTGATAAATACAATCTTTCAAATAGATTCTGGGCCACAGTAGCCCAGTTGGAAGAGAAATGGATTAGCAACCAGAGAGTTGCAAGTTCGAAACTCGGACCAGCCATATACCGTCGTGTACACTGGGCTGGCGCATGTTCCATCTGTCGTGGCATCAAATGCCCTCACGTTGGCTTGGTGTGGAAGTTCAGAGTGGGGTGCCAGCTCAGGTGTTGCCTTATCATCTGGCCGTAATTCAAAATTATGTGTTGTCCTCAATCTTTCCCTTCGGGATTGTTCCCGGACAGTCACCAATAGCCTGTTGCGTTGCTCCGAGTGCGACGTTAATTAACCACCTACCTACCTTCAAAAAGATTTTATTCTAAGGAAGGACCAATAGAATCTTTCCAAAGAATTCTATTATATGAAAAGGACCAAGTCTTTTTAAAGATTGAAAGAATCAACAGATTGCTTCAACCATTAGATGTAGTTATTTAGTCATTGTGTGTTGTGGGGTAAAAGCAATATTACACTACTTGGAAATCTTGTAATGTCAGAGGGTTAAAGGTTATTTAAAAGAACATCTCAAGAGAAAGGGTATTTAATCAGTCCCAGAACTAGAACTTGAAGAACTCATTGAGTACTATATAGATATCAGTTTTGAACAAAAAATAATGAGGTAACCCTTAAATCACATTTTTTGTCAAAAACCAGGCACACTAAAAATAAAAAATATGGTCGCTTACTCATCACAATCTTGAACATTTGCACCATCTTTAGCACTATCATATAAGTTCATAGGCCCCGAGTCGTCAATTTGTAAATCCCACAGGCAGCCAGTCAGGCCCATGGGATATTTACCAGCTGTCATGAGTTGGTGGTTTGGCACTCCTCCTGAAAACAACATACGTAATTTGTGCTTTATTTCTTTACTGGATCAATTACTAAACAACGTTATAAATTCTTTTAATTTCCCAACTCACCTATAAAGATGTCACCATCTGTATTTAACATTTGCAATATTCCTTTGGATTCACCAAATTGCTGATGGACCCTATCCAGTTCTAAACTGCCATGACGACCAGTTCTGGAAAGAGAAAATTTATATACAGTAACTCTAAATATATCGCACTTCTTGATGTACAAGAAAAAGAGTAATATATCAAGATAAGCTTTGAAAAAAAGAACAATTTATACATTAAATTGCATTCAAAATAAGGTACAACACTAAAATATTACTATTGGGTCGGTGCGAATGAAATGTTCGATGAGAAATAGCTTTGGGAATGACCCCATACAGCTAAAAGTAATTACCTACAAGCTTCCGGTGTATTTTACATCACAGAGCTTCTATAAATAGTTATCACGCATGTGAAATACAAGTTCCAGATTTAATTTGTTTGGGCGTAAGGTGATTCCAAATTTGACATGGAAAACTTAGATTTGAGAGTCATCTTTACAAATTTAAACTAAGATATTCTGCTGTAGTTGCGACTCGAAACATTAACACAGCATTCGGGGAGAATACAGCCAATGAACGAATGATGGTTTTCGAAGTGGAGATGTGGACCTGAGAAATGAACCACGTGGTCACCAAGAAGTTGCAGTTTCTGACGATGTTCTGCAAAGTTTGGTTGCAGCTGAACCGCGGAAAACATGTCATAAGATAGCAGCCGAGCTAGGTGTCCACCACACTACAATTGTTCGCAGTCTGGCTGCACTGCTAAGGTCAAAAAGATGGATTCTTGGGTGTCTCATGAATTGACAATTGCCAACAAGATGAGATGCTTGGAAGTCTGCATTGCACCTTTCTAGGAATGAAAGATAACTTCTACAGCAGCGAATCATTATCTGCGACAAGAAATGGGTCCTTTATGACATATGGAAACGATTTGTACAATGGTTGAGCAAAGCAACCTCCTGGACGCCCATCCCAAGTCACCCTTACATCCCAGGAAGGTTATGCTTCTTGTATGGTGGTCTACAGCTGGAATAATTCATCGTAGTTTCCTGCCAACTGGCCAAACCATCGCTTCAGAACGATATTGTGATGAATTACTACAGATGCACCAGAAATTGATGGTGAAACAACTGGCTTTGGTATACAGGCAGAGTGTTCTTCTCTTGCAAGATAATGCCCATCCTCATGTCGCGTAATGGACGATGCTGACACTATGCGAGTTGGGCGATGAAGCAATGCCTCATACCCCTATTCCCCTGAATTGTCACCTACAGATTTTCATCTGTTTCATCACCTGGATAGCTTTCTGTCTGGCAGATGGTTCACCCAAGATACAGAAGTTCACTGTGAAGTTGATGACTTCTTCGCATCACAGCCACAAGATTTTTTTCGTTCCGGGATCATGTCCTTGTCACACAAGTAGCAACAGTGTCAATTCAGAGGGAGATTATTTCAAGTAGGCCAGGTACTGTATTTTTCAGTTATCGCCATCGAAGTATGATGGTCATTTTCTAGACATTTCATTCGCACCGATCCAATAATTAATTAACACAGTAAAATAATACTATACTGCTGAACAATACTATTTAGTCCGGTTTTATGGCATAAAGGCCATATTTGGCAAAACTAGGTCAAACACAAGACAAAGTCCAGTATGAGCATACACACAAGCAAAGTTTACTGACACAGAAGAGAGAAATATTCACAGGTTAAGTTAAAGGAATTGAACTTGCACTGCCTACGACTCGCAGATTGCTAGAGCAGTGGGAAAATCAATTGAACCACCTATGAATAGAGTGCTTTTGGCAAAAATATTCCTTTTGTTCATGGTTTAGTCACCGAAATATTATTAAAAAATTTCGTATTCCAAAATTGCTTACGAATGCTGAATGTAATAAAAAGGAGGGTTTGCTATATTTTGTTTTCATAGGAACAGATTGTAGTGGCTTGATTTTAAGCAATAACTCTAACTAACCCAGCAATAACTATTTTATACTCTAAATCTGTTTGACTAAAGTAAAACAGAAACAATCTAAATATCATTAGACAAATTTCAATGCTGAAAAACTACAATATAAAAAATTATCAAATGTTTAATTTTATACTAGCTTATTACATATCAATGCTTCTTTTCTTTGACACTATGCTTGATAATGGATAATTAGGATATGCAATATGGAAAATTTAATTTTAACAATTCCAAGAAATTTTGTAACAATTCTTCTTTTGACTAGTTTGAACTTTTCCTTTGAAAGATTACTGTTTTGGAACTAAATCACACAAATTTTGTACAGGAATGATGCATATACTTTAGTCCTCTTTGTACAGCAGTTACATGTGAATAACAAATTTTTTTTTTCAAATTTTAGAATTTCTACAGTAAAAGGTAAGAAAAGAGAAAATTCATATTTGTTTCTAGGAACTTAAAAATGTCTGCTTAGATTTTCTTCAATTTATTAATTGTGTTTAATTATGCCTTATACTAATTTTATAGAATATTTGTTATTTCAAGTTCATTATAAGAAAAGGGAATGTTAATATGAATATCAATGCAATAATAATAAACTTAGAACCTACTAACTTACACAAGACAAATTTTAAAATGAATTATCTTAAACTTTTGATAGATGTGACTTATCAGCACTAGAGTAGACTGCATATGTGTGTAAGTCCCTCCTTTAAAATAACAACTTTTATTACATTTATTTTTATACAAGCAATTTAAAAAAGTGAGGTATAAAGAAAACAATTTCTGAAAAATTAATTAAATTAACAAATAGGTATAGTTAAACGAGGTTGCCATATTTGTGTCGATGGTGCAATTTACTTTATTACTTATTATCTTATTCAATTTCACATTAATCAAAAGAAAAGACAGTAAAAGTATTCTATGAATTTTAGAACTAAATCACTAAAAACCCACCTCTTCAAAATCACAGAATGAGTTTTTCCATCATTTACTTTCACAGGAGATTTTATTTGAGCAGGACCACTACCAAGTTCATAGCTGAAAACATTAAAGCATACAAGTGAATTCAAAGGAAGAAATAAACAATTTCAATAAGACACATGTTTTAAGTATTCTGACTATTTACAAAATTATCATTAAAAATAATGTTAATGACTTTTAGTTTTTATATCAATATATCTGTAAACATTTGTTACACTTATGTTCTAAAACTTTTATCTGTTACAATTATGTTATGTATCAACAAATAGAAATTCATTTTGGAGAGATTAGTATTCAGTACTTAAACAAAAAAAACTTTTTTCGACAACTTGTAGTGAACAAAACTAAAATGGTTTAAGAAGCAAACAGTTTCAAATTGTGAAACTTGATAAAAACAAAGTTTACAATTCTTTTTAGACACAATCTAAAACATAAATTTTAAATAGTAAGTGATCTATTGAAATGAGAAATAAAAGAATTGGAAAAAATTAAGTGTTTAATCTTTCGAATCAAGTTTTACCGACAGTTCTCAAAATTTCATCCATGGAGTGTTGGTAATTATAGAATATTTTGCAGCACATTGTAAATCGTTCCTTCTGTTCCCTCAAAAAAATAAAGCATACTGATAGAATAAATATAAGTAAATATAAGCTTACTGATAGAACAAAATGTTTAAGGCAGCAAGAAATTTAGCATGAAATACCTACCTACCCAAAGGTAGGCAGTTAATGTTGCACTGCAGTAATACAACGGGCTATTGGCGACGATCCTGGGTCAATCACGAAGGGAAAGATACAAGGACAATGCCTCGCAATTTTGAATCATGGTCAGATGATAACACCTGAGATGGCACTCCACTCTCCAAACTTCCACCAACATGAGGACATTTGAGGCCACGACAGATTTAATGTGCACCAGCCCCAGTGTACACAATGGGTCTTTGGATGGACCTGAGTTTTGAACTCGCAACCCTGCAGTTGCTAATTCGTTGCTATGCCAACTGGGTTACAGCAATCTCTAATTTCCCAAAGAATGCATGTTAAATAATGATTAAAGCTCTTTACACTAAGCATAATTGAAAAATTGGGAAACTCACCTGAATTCCAAGTAACCATCAACCACAGCAGCAGCCAAATAATCCTGACCTTTACCATCAGTTTCTGGCTTCTGGCCGTGGAATAACAGGAGTCCTTCTAGACTTGTAGTGGTAAAACTGAAGCTGACCACTTCATCTTTCGTGGTGGCAGTATGAGGTAGAAGTTCGTTGTCCAACGAAATGTAGCCATTACCACGGAAAGATACTTTGTCTTCAAAATTAGATGCTGAAAAGAAAAGGATCATCAATTCCATACAATTCAAGGAGGCAGCCCACAAATTTTTTTTCACTGCCAATAAAATCAACACTGACACTTAAGGCTTGATATTAATAGTACAATTCTCATGTCTTGTAATTCCTCTGAAATTTAGCTTAGATATTATATTACATCTTGATATGAGTTCAGGATATTAATGCCCTTTACATGTCTTCTATAAACCAGTGAAAATGAACATTAGAAAAAACAATAGAAGATAAATCACAAATTTTCTTTATGACAATTCTAAAACTGTTCCCTATAGTGCAGTCGAACAAGATGTGTTCCAAAGTATCTTCCTTGTCAAAGCAAGTACGGAACTTGGAGTCAGCCAGGTGAAAACAATTCACGTAGGTCTGAGTTACAATGGGGCCTATTCTGGCTTTAAAACTTTAGAAGTGGCATCTACAGGGATTTTTTTGTAGTGGTCATTAGGCTCAAAATATTTAGCTAAAAGTAATTATTTTAGAAGAGGTCAGAAAAGTGATGAGTTGTCTTGGGATGCAGATGATGCAACTGACATCAATGAGCTACACATTCTCAGAACTCTTGAATATACGAGGTAACACAACATTAACCAATTTTATTCTTTTATGAACACTACTGGAAGACTGATTTCAGACAAAATCAAACCACATCAGAACACAGTTTTCAGAAAGCTAGCTTGATTCATGTACATGAAATTCAAGTTGTAATTAATGAACTTGAATCAATCTTTAATATAATTATATAATTTCCTAACAAGCAGAGAATGATCATCTAATTTGATACTAAACACATTTAATCATTTTAACTTTACTCATGGCATTGTGCGTGTTACTAATTTTACTGAAAGGAATCATTGAAAGTAGTGAAAGTGTACTTAGTATTTAATTTTATAACATGTTGAAACTTTGAATTGCTAGCTACAGTAATCAGCATCTTGATCGATCGATAAAACGAAATATATTTGAACAGAAGTGATTTTTTAGTGGCAAGCACTGTAAATAGAATAGTTATGTTCCTAGAAAACATAAGGTCATGCTAGTGCATGGCATAAGTAATGACGTGACTGGTGAGGAAGAACGTTGAAATTTTCTTTGAATTAAACACTAATTCATGATTTCGTTCTCAGCTGATTAACCTTTATCTATTTTTGACAATAATCAAAATCAATAACATATTCAGAAAATTTCAATGGGGAATAATCTTTTTTTCTATTCCTAAACCAGTCTGAGATGCTAAATGAATATTAAATTTAACGATTTTTTGACTGTTTCAAGAGTCCATTATTTCACCAGTGGTGATAACCAAAATTTGATTTATGATTCAATTAGCCACCATATTTTTCTTTGTTTAACACTGCTTAAACTTGCCAGAGGGCATTTTCCCTTGATTTATGCCGATTAAATTAGCAACAGTGTGTATTTTTCTTTGATTTACACTGATTAAATCAGCCAGTGAGTATTTCTCATTGTTATTAACATTTAAAATATTTTGGGGAGGGCCCAAGCCCTGTGAGTCCTTCCTCTAAATATCCAGTCACTCATATCTAGCAAACAGACGAGATTTTTAGTCTTCTCCAATCCCTTCCCATTCAGTCGCCTAGTACACAGATGGATTCTTCACTTGTGTTAGCAACCAATAAAATTGCCTTAATATTAAATATATTTGAATATTTTCAGACTTGTCCACGGATTTTCTATTTATGGGCTTGACAAAATAGTTGACGATTTAAAATCGATTTTGGTAACTTCCAGCATTTATTTTTGAAAACCGCCTGAGCTCCTCTGAATACACCCCTTGATCAATAATACATCAAGATAAGTTACTCTCATTGATGGTTCACACTAGTCACAGATCTGAATTCTTCCAGAAATTATAACCATCAAGCAGTCTACTACAAAATCTAAGCCTAAAATCTACTTATTTTACTTTTGCATTCAACATTTCAAACAAAACAACTTATTAGAAATAACAAAATAATTGATATTTGAATAACTGAATTATTAGAATTAAAATAGTTGAATCATCAGGGAAACAAGACAACATTCAGAGATTTAAATGAAGGGAAAAAGTTTTAATAGAACTTGGCTTACTTTCTTCACAGTTGGTGCCCTTGAATTTTAGTGGGCAGCTACATTCATAGGAATTACCAGATCCTATGCAGCTACCTCCATTTTTACAAGGATCTATCAAACTGCAAAGATCTGTCTCAATTTCACAGATTGTGCCTGTAACAAAAGTTTAAATATTTCTATTAGGGATTATGTAAACTGATTTGTAATTGCACATGACTAAAGTACAATTGTGTAACTAAACCAATTTGAATTCTAAGAAATTAGAAACCAGTAGAGGGATTATTCATTCAAACAAACTGAACAATTAAGAAACTTATTTTGATTAAAAGTTGATTTGAGATATTTAAAAATAAATTATTATAACACATTTTTAGCTATGCCTGGAAGAATATTTTTATTTTTCAGTCCTTTTCAAAATTGCAGAACACTAAAAATTGTACTAACGTATTTATCATTCAGCAAATACGTTTCTTTTTCAGGGATGTAGCTGGAAGTTTATGGTATAGAATTCGAAATTGTCTAGTGATTGTTAAAATGTCAAAAATAAAATATACCATTTAAAGCAGTATGATGTATTCAATCAGGCAACAGTTATTCCAGGAAGTGGTATAATTTTAGTTCTCATGTCACAAGAATTTTCACTTTTTATAAGATTTATTCCATAATTCATGTTCATTTCATAATAGAAAAATATATTCATTTATTTTATAGCAGCAACCATTGTCAAAAAATTATTGTGATTTTTCCTTGTCCCCTAGAAGCATATCGAATGGTGTTACTATATTATAAAAAGTAAACACTAACTTACCGCTAAAGCCTTCTTGACATTCACAGACGAAACCTTTCGGAGAACCGTCATCTTCAACGCAAAATCCTTCGTTTAGGCATGGGTTCTTATCACAAGGAGTTCTTACTCCACAATCTTCAACATTTGATGCATCAATTGCAGAGTTTACAAGATCAAGATCCACTCCATTGACTTCCACCTAAAAATTAATTTTCATCAATACTAAATTTTGCATAGGCTAATATGTTAGAAAATTTGTTTCGTTCCATCAAGTAAATGGACACATACACAAGGAAAAGGTTTACTGACACAGAAGATAGTGGATAATATTTTACTTGGAAAATATTTTTTGACAAAAACTGTGAATGTGAGGATTTTTTTTAATGGTGCAAGGGCCAAGATGTGCCAAACACAAGATAGACAATATCAAGTAATTGACATACATACACAAGAAAGTCTTACTAACAGATAAGAGAGGAAATACAACCAGGGAGGAATCAAACCTGCACTGCCTAAAACTTGCAGGTTTCTGGCACAGTGGGTATAACCTCTGAGCTACGACAGCCCTATCAAATAATGGATATAAACAAAAGAAAAGTTTCACTGACAGAAATTCAAGAGACCAGAAGTTCCATCTGCACACTTGAAAGATTATTCAAATTTTTAAATTCAAAAATTGAGTTTTTAAGAGATAATTACATAGATTATCAAGAAATGATTCTATATGTATAATCTCATGACATATCTGCATTAATGACAATATATATAGGATGCTTTGTCATTTTTAACCCAGATTTTACTTACATGAGCTATACATCCATCAAAACCATGTTGGACTTCCACAGATGGAGACAGTGACACTCGGTGTTTATCAATAGATCCAATATAAAATGGTGTATGCAGATTCAAACCTCTTGTGACACCAGGTGACATTCCTTTTGATGCTATGCCATCATTTACAATAAGAGAGCCTTCTCGCATATCTCGTTCAGCAACAATACTCAACCACTCATCCTGTAAGACTGGTTCCTGACTGCGGATAACAGCCGTACCTAAGAATCATCAAGAGAATGGTTGAAAGATTGACCAAATAATCACTGATAACTATTATGAGCTCTAACAGAAACATCAAATACTTTGGCATTGTTTGTCTTAACTTTAATAATCTAGCTAATATTAGCATGTAAGAATTAGTAAAATATCTATCTATATTCAAAAGTTTCAATTTTTTCATGCGTTTTGTCATATTAATAAATCATATTTTTCATTTTATTATTTTCTCTACATTAACTTCTTCAATATGCTTTCTTTTATTATAATTGATGGTGCTTGTTTTTCTGTTTTACAATAATTTTCTAAACCCTCCTGGTGGTTACCTCGACAAGTTATCCAGTCATTAACAAAACTAACTAGATCATGAGACAAGATATCTCATCATTAGGAGAAAACGGACCAGGTCTTGATTACGTCATCATCAAAAAACAGCAATATCTTGATGACAAGGGGGCCACTGTTGCCCAGTTGGAAGAGCAACAGATTGGCAACCAGATGGTTGTGAGTTCGAAACCAAACAATCCAAGCAAAGATCACCATGTTCAGGGGGTTGGTGTACGTTAATCTGTCATAGCCTCATATTGGCGTGGTGTGGAAGTTTGGAGAGTGGGGTGCAAGCTCAGGTGTTGTTCTTGTCATCTGACAGTGGTTCAAAATTACGAGGCATTTTCCTCGATCTTTCCCTTCGGGATTGATCCCAGGCAGTAGCAGGCAGTAGACAATAGCCAGTTGTGTTGTTGATTAACTACCTATCTTGATGATGAGATATCTCAAAAAGATAAAAATAAATTGGTCAGATTTTCATGGACAAGATATCTCATGGATATCACTTGGAGGGTTAAGACACCAATTTTCAACCTTTTTCATCTGAACTACACATCACCTAATTACTAATATTTGTGGCAAACCAAAAATTTTTTTGCCAATCAGACAAAAAGATTATAGTTTTGATTGAGTTCCAAAAAAATAACAGTAATTACTTACCAATTTCAATCCAAAATTGTTTTTTTAATCCTTTTGAAATAAAGTTATTTGTGATACTTTGTAATAAAAATAATACTCAAAATTATTTAAACAAATATTGCAAATATGAGTATTGAATGTATTTGTGAACACCTTGTCAAAAGTTCGAAACTAAATGGTTGAGATAAAATAAATCTTTCACAACTTAAATCATTTGACCAACCATAAGGTACACACATGCCATTCTTGCAGCACTCTCAGGATTGCCACAGCCTAAGCACTTGTGAAGTAGCAGCTTTACTACTAATTCTTAAAAATAGTACAAAATTAGTCAAGTATAATTTAGTAGCAGTTTTAGTTGCCCAGATTCAAAATGAATAAGCCACAACACAAAATGTGTTAAATGAGCATGAAAAAAACGTTAAATTAGAAGAAATTTCATTTAAAAATAGAATAAATATTTTCTTAATATGAAATCTGAACTTCTAATACAGTCTTAGTAGGAAGAAGCACTTCTATTCATTACACTTGGATTGTTCATAAAGCGTCAACTTGGTGACCTTTTGTGAAAGACTTTAGATCACCATCTTGGCAAGCGCATCGCTTTACCTAAAGTGAGATTTTTCACTATCTGGCCATAATGCTGTAGTGTGAAAGATGCAATTCTGAGATGGAAACAATGATTCATACTATTGTTTAAAAACAAGGAAACTTAATTTTAGCCTTTGTTAAATTAAAAAAGGACAAAATTTTCAGTCTCCAAAACTTTGAAAATGGAAGCTTTTGAAACGATTTTGGTTAAAAAGATACCCTAGCCACCAAAGTAGCAAAAAGTCACCTTTAGTCGCCTGCGGTAGCTTTGTACATTGGTTCAAAATCTCTGTCTTAAGATGTTTGCTTGTTATGAAGTGTTAAAAAATCTAAACAATTCCATTTCTTGTTTATACCCTCCAAACATTTTGTAAACTTTGAAGTAACAGTGCTCCAGTTTCATTACATTATATTTGACAAACAATTACCTGATCCCATGTCAAATCTAAACTCTACACTCTTGTTCCGGATAGCGATGGATGTAAAATCGCCAGTTCCATCTTCATGTTGAGCACAGTAGGCAATCAAGCAATCATCTGCGGAACGAGGTTTCACCCTCATATTCAGTTTCAGAGTTGTTAATGCATTCGGGGTAGGGTAGGCAATATATGCATCGTCTGAGAAGGCAGGTTCAATGATGATAATGTCTGAAATGAACAGATGGCCATGTTATTTTTAAAATATAACTAAGTTACCTTTTTACATAAACATTAACATATAATTGCATAAACACATAATTACTCACACATGTCTTAGCATGCTTAAAACACGTAAGTAATTACGTGTTTTAAGAATGCTAATCTCAAACCAAAAGTGAAGTACTAAATTAGATATTTATTATCAGGACATGTGTAAGAATTGTTGTAAAAGTATAATTGTGACTTAAATGTAAGAACTTTCAGTGAAGTGTCAGCAAACTAAAACTATTAGCATCTTCAATTTAAATGAACTTTTAATACACTGATCAACATATCATGATTATTGTACAAAATAGAATACCTTTTTGTCTTGATTTGCACATAAAACAAACACTCAATTTGTCGATTCCAAAAATGAAAATTTAAAATATATATATATATAATTTTCTAAACTTAATGTCATTTTTGATAGGCCGAGAAATTTTATTCATTATTTATTCACATGGAAATAAACATTTCAAATCATAAAACAATTAAAATATAAAAAGTAAAACGAAAGAGAAATTGAAATTAAATTTGCATTAAGTCAACTTAATCTCATGTGTTTCACCTACCCACTTATAATACGTTCTCATTTAGGAAATCCCTCTTAAATAACAAAAACCAACATTGGGTAGCAATTTTAGGCTCCTAATAAAATCTTACTAAAACCAATTGAGAGTAAGTTACCTTTTTCACAACGGACTCCAGTTCTTTGGAGTGGACAATAGCAGTCAAAACCACCACCAGGTTTGTTGATACAATGGCCTTCACCACACACTCCGGGATAGCAAGCTTCACCAACTTTCTCACAATCTCTTCCAGAGAAGCCAGGAGGACAAATGCAGTTGTACCCGACCATAGTTAGGGATTCTTGGCACACTCCTCCATGAAGGCATGGATTTGACGAGCACGTTTCACACGTTGAAATACCATAAGATTCGGCTTCTCGCAGAAGGTTGTGTACGACTTTTCCGGTTTTGTAGTGGCTGATACAACCTAACAACAGATAAAGAAAACAAATCATAAACAATAGTATTGCATTACTGTAGCTTTGGAAAGAATCAATCTTTTCCCTTCCCGATTATTCAAGAAATGTGGTAGTGGTAGGATTCAGACTTCTCCCAAATCATGATTGCCTTCATTCCCATCTACAGAAGTTTGGTATAGCTAGTAGCCACTTGTGCATATGGTGCACTAATGGAGGCAGCACATTTACTAACTGGTGCAGTTAATTCTAACCGAAACTCTCAGTTGACATTAACGGGCTGGTGAGGGACCTTTTGGCTACCCAGCAGCTTCTCTATGTATTTTTATTTGCTATATTTTACCCTTGAATGTATTTTATTTTTCAATTCTTGCTTTTATTTATGTACTTTTGGCTGGAGAATTTGTCTGTAATGGCCTGCAGCATTAGGAAAAAGCATTACTCTAGGATTCATATCATAATCTTAAATCGATGTTTTCTGGAAAAGTATCTAATAAAATGGTATTACCTCATTGCTTAGTACTTGGTTGCATTCTTCATCCAAGTATTTGTTTGAGTCATACGTATGCTATGTCAGACTTAACCACTTTTGCTGATTATTCTGACAAAGCTCAATTTTGCTAATCCCCAAAATTCTGCCTGCCATTAAAATAACAGCTTGAGACAGCTTTTCATTGATATAAAACCTAGAGATATTTATAGTATTCTGGGTGATTAACCCCCTAATTTTGCTTTCCACAAATATAAGTGCTTTAAAAACAACTTTTCATTAGGTATCAGACCTAGGTTGAAATTTAAAGTACACTTCATGATCTTCACACTGTATTATTGTGCATAACATTATAATCAATTTTATAAATTGTCATAACATCTAAAAAGAAATTATTATAAATTAGCATACATACCAATAAAACCTCTTGTAGCCCCAGCATTTGACTCAATTAGACCAAAATCTGGTACCGAACCAATGTACATAGGCTGCACCAAATCAAGACCTAAAAATTTGCCTTGTGCTGATCCAGTTACTTCTGGCTGATCATTAACAGTCAAAAATCCTGCAAAAATTTGATATCATTTAAGTAAAACAATAAGCAGTTCTACATGCTTTACAATCATACCAAAATATACAAACAAAAAAATTTCAAAAATTGATTGCCTAGCATGTTTTACAATAGTGATGTCTCAAATTTAGTATTTCTTAAATATTATTTCCTGGAAATCTAGAGGGTTTAAATGGAACTCTAATACAAATACATATTGCTGCTGAAAAATTATTGATTTTTTGCATTGTAGTTTTGTTTATAAAGTTGTACGATTTTGTACGTGTAAATTTTACAAAAAAATACTAAATTCACAAGGGGACTGTACAATTCAAATAAATGCAATTAAATTTCGTTACTTTTGAATAATTTTTTAATTGCGATTAAATTATAAAAATAAAGTTTAGAGAAAAGGTATTATTATAGTATATTATAAAGATAGGTATTTTAGACAAGAACCAGTTTTAAATAGAATACCAATGAAAATTACTTTTACACCTCAATTTCTTTTTTTAGATAGTCAGACATAAATTTATCAATGAAATTATGGAAATATCTTACTTTGATACTTGCAAGAAAATAAATTCATCTTTAAATCTCAATATATTAATTATTAACAATCTTAATGGCCTTACAAATATGTTCTTAATAACAGATAGTACCTCCAGGTATAACACCCTTAGTAGTGAATATACTAAAGGTGTTATACCTGGTATTTCAGAACCTCTAGGTATTTCAATCAACACCTTTAGTATACTGAAGGTGTTAATTGAAAGCAAAATAATTTACAAAAAATAATTATCTGGGCAAACTGAAAGAATACAAAATATAATAGAATATTTTTCTACATGCAAAGGAAAAATTAAAAATAATATTAATATCATCCAATTAACAGATCTCTTTAGTGTTTAACTTTCTAAAATGTTGCAAGACATACATCCAATAAAACTCACAAATACTGTCACTGTACATTTAAACCATTTGATGTATTGTTTAAAAAATAAGATTTTTGTATATACACAATTATTTTCTTCACTCACCATCCTTCCTTTCCCGTCTTATCTGAACAGTGTGCCATTTTCCCATCTGAACAGGTTCAGTGCTACGAATGATGGCAAGCCCAGAACCCAGTTCGAACCTGAACTCAACGTAACCATTGTTCAAAATAAGAGCAATGAAATCACCTTGCTCCTGTTTTTGGCCATTATACAGCAGCAAACCTAAACAAAATTGTCAATATTGTAGGAATAACAAAAATATCTCGATGCAAAACAAAGTCATTTGTACATCATCAAACAATATGAACATATAGGTAGGTATATTTTGTACTTTGCAGCATAATATAAACAGAATAAAAATTTTCAGTTAATTCTTTGGGGCAGATTGATTAGAATATTTACTAGCAAATGAAGTAATACCTCTCAATAATCATACCAGGGTTTGAAATTATTAATGATTAGTTTTATTTTATAGTAACATTTTGTTGAAGACCAAGATAAGAATGTTTACTTTGAGATCGGTTGAATAATAAATTCTTTAGTAATCTAATGTATACAAATGTGGAGATTTCTCCATATGCACCAGACTTCAGTCACATTGGAAAAGAAAATAAACTTTCTGCGAGTGAACACGAATGCCTCATTTGTTAATTCAATAATGCCACCATTTAAGGTATGGCAGTTATGTACTAATGAGCACATGTGCTTAAATAGGTTGGTTTGAGGGTTTTATGGCGCAAGGGCCATATTTAACCATGCTGCACCAGACACAAGACATACGTCAAGTAATAGACACACACAATGAAAGTTTTACTGACACAGAAGAGAGAAATACACACAGGGAGGAATTGTGCTTAAATTGGAAGTCTGCATATAAAAAATTAGGAGATACAAAATTTAGACAAAACGTTTGTTCATTTTTTACAGTTTGGAAGCCTTAATGTATGAATAAATTTCAGGTGTGTGATCTGACTTATAACCACCATTGAATCCCACATAAATAGTAACATAAGTAGTACATACACAAGTAATGTAGTATAACAAGGTGAACGAAGTCTTAATAATTAGAGTAGTTTATTTTTTAGATTTCAAGACTATACTATACTTTTCTTGAATAAAAAAAAATTAAAAATATCATTTCAATAGGTCAATGTGCATTAATACTATATACAAGATAATAATCTAAAATATTATAAAACTCTCATAACCAATTCTCTTTTCAATCAAGAGAATAATCAAAGAGAAAAAAGTAGCATGCAATTAAAAAATGTATTTTTAGAGAAAATAAGAAGCACACATACCATTCATGCTCTCAGGTTTGAAAGCAATTTCAACTTCAAAAGTCAAATAGGCATCAGACAGCGTAGGCATTCTCATATACGAAAGAGGCGTTTGTGAAAAGTATGGAACAACCCCTGAAAAATCATTACATGTTATGAATCACATAAAAACAAGCTTAAGTATTATTTGTTTAAACAACCTGTTATCTAAAATGAAGCACACCACTTTTGTATATATTGCAAACTTCTCACAAGAAATTGTGCAAATTACTCAAAAATTAAAAATCTATGATTGAAAAATCTAGTTATTCAACAATGGGAACTAAAAAAGTTAAAGGTGGTTCAAGTCAAAGGTCTAGGACAACTTGAAAATTAAAATTTTTTTAAACTTAATCTCCAGCTGTTGAGTAGAAAATGCAAAAAAAAAATGAAATTTAAATTAATATTTAAACACTTCTGGATAAAATAAAAGATAAGAAACCATTTTGAAATGTATTTTAAAAAATAAAAAATTATAATGTAAAATTTCTAGAACAAATAATTATGATTCTAATTCTAACCTTAGATTTTGATGTATAATTCAAATTGAAAAAGGATTAATATAATAGAACTTATTTAAAAGTCAAATGAAAGTTATTTAGAAGAAACTTCAACATACATTTTAAATCATCTGAGGACTTAAACGTCGCCTTTTAAATTATTACAATGTCACATCATGACAGCCATGAAAGATTAGTAGTTTTTATGAATTATAGAAATTTGATTACCAAAACAAGAAATTAATATTATTATAACCAAACTAAATCATTCCTGTTACTTTCATAATGAAGTTGTAATTTAATGACAGTTTAGGGGGAAAAATAAAATAGAATTTCTATCAGACAAAATCTATAACAAGCATTAGCATGGAATCTCATTGTTGGTTGTGTTTGGGTTTTATGGCACAAGGACCATATTTGGTCAAGCAGAATTTCATTGTAAGGAAAGCAGTAATAAAATAAATACTAAACTGTTTTTTTATTTTAATCAAATTATTTTAAGATATGTTTAGCAGCATCTTGTTAATGCTCCAGTTTCACTGATCACAGCACAAATGTTTCGTAAGTTTTTTCAGGTTTCAAGCTTAAAACCTGTGTTTGCAATATTTTTCTTTAAGTACCTTATAATTCTTAACTTTGAGAATTTAAGTATAACAAATAATCTTTAAATACTTTTATGTCAATAGCAAAATGTTCATAGAAATAGCAAACATGAAACCATACCAGTAACAATCAGTATTGTTGGCACATCAATAGTTCCAACATGGCTCTTTGCAGTACAAATATATGTCCCAGCATCATCGCCTTTCACATCTGGAATAGTCAACTGACCACCATTAACTGTGGCATCCACTGGCAACACTCCACCTTGCTTGTACCAAGTATAGGCGACAGGTGGATCCAGGGATGTCTTACAGTCCATGACGACAGTTGATCCAAAGGGTGCAGTTCGAGTTTCAACTAAATCAGGTGTTAATGTTGGAGGTACTGAAAGTTGGGAACACAAAAATAAACTTGAGTTAAAGGAAGAATTTCACTTGGACAACGTCATACAAAGGAGAAGTTATACTTACATCCATATAATCACATCAGTGAAAAGCATGTAAATAACAAAATCCTTTTTAGAGCATGAAAAATTATTTTACTCTACAAAGCTCATAATTCTGAATGAAACTGTCAGAAAAAGTGAATTAAATACACCTGAATGATCCTGTCATTAGTGTTGCTCAAACAATTAAAATTTTATGGTTGTTATACAATAGATGTTTTATAGTAGCCTTATCAAGAATCACAAATTTTAAAAAAAATTTCTAAACTCTATATAAAGCAGATCATAAATAAGGAATAAGTGTTTACTTTAAAACTCCTGTTTCACTAAACTAATCATAATTTCTCAGGAAAATAAGCTTCCACAAAAGTTTAGAAAATAATTTATGACATTTTACATTAAGTATAAACATGTTTTTGCAATGAAAAGCCGCCTTAATGAAATACTGAAATCAAATTTCAAATTTTAAAGTTGGTTCCAGAACTTGCAGATAATTAACATCCTCGATTATTTACTGATAATTTTCATTCGCATAAAATAAACATGTTTATAAAGGTTTAATAAAGGGTATCATGTATCCAATAGCATGCATGTGATTTAAATTACACTATTAATTATACTAAATTACTGCTCTTATATGGATGGATATATCATGTATATATATATATATATTTACGTCTGAAGTAAATTGTAGAAACTATGAAAAAGTTAAAACGATGTTTAAAAAAATATTTTCCGTGCTCTTAAATGATGTTTGCATTTTTCTATGAAAGAGAAGTGATTAGTCTGATCACTTTTCAATCAAAATTTAACCAATTCAACCCAAGCCGGGTAATTCTGCTATAAACTAGATTTTAAATAAACATTTTTCCTACATCAGAAAAACACCAGGGGCCATAATTTCTTATGTACAAATCAGCCCAGCTAAAAAGGTCATCAACCAAGATGTGATGGTCAAATAAAAAAGTGCAAGATAAAAGATGACTAAAATCCATAAAGCTCCCCATCGAAAAAAGGGGCAGTCAGGAGAAGCATGCACACCAATGCGGTGTAAGTGTCCTCTTGAAAAGTCGCGTCCAGTTAAAATTCGAAAATTTGCTGTAGCAATATGTCGTGGCAAAATAGGTGGAACAGGGTCAGACAAAACCTTGCTCCATGTTTTGTCCATGGCTTTAAGTTTTTGATAGTCGCAGACTAACTCATTTATTTTTCGCTCTACCAACCTACAAGAATGGAGGTAAGGAGGAGTTGGATGGCTGGGGTAGAAGAGTCATTTTTAGCTAGCTTGTCTACGTGCTCATTGCCTGGTATATCACAATGGCTTGGTATCCATTGGAAGGCAATGATCCAACCATTTTAAATAAACTGTTGTAGTACAGTTAAGTTAATCGAAATTGTGAAGCTGCAAAGGTATCAATATGCAAAATGATCACAAGATAAACTTTATTATAAACCCGGTAACTCAATAGATCTACAGCTTCCTTTCACTGTTCTCAATGCATCATATTTGTTCTGTTATATTTGTAATACGTATTAAATGTCAAGTTTCGTATAGCCCCATTAATTTTCTTTAAACTGACACAAAACTGTTAAAATTAACTAGTGATTTAAAAAATTTTAAAAATGCAGCTTCACCAAATATAATTTCAATTCCAATAAGTTTACACAGGACAAACCCCACAATAAACTCTAAAAATCCTATAAACACTATTTACCTTGCATAGCAAGCACATAATCATCAGTGAATGTTCCAGCATAACTTTCTACACTACACCTATAAACACCTCCATTCTCTGGCATCACTCCATTGATGACAAGTATTGCTCCTCGAATTCGTACATTTTCTGGTAGAGGTCCTTCTTGAGCAACTTTGTACCATGATACTCGAGCGGATGCATCACCAGTCACCTTGCATCGTAAATCAAGAGTATCCCCCATGTTTACAATCTCTTTGTTGGATTCAATTTTCACTTCGAGTGTGGGCACAGCTATAAAACAAGAATGGTAAAATATAGTATGATAATAATGTTTTAAAATATTGAAATTCATTTTTAAAAACATCATTTCTAAATCTAGATTATATGTAAAGACACAAAAGCAAAGCTACTTGATCATCTTCCATGCCGCACATTCATTACCATGAAAGATTAAAATTATCAGCAAGTATCAACCAAATTTCTTGGTTCTTAAAAAAGCAGAATTCTTGAAAATTTGATGCAGCAGCAAGATATAAATGCCAAAATGCTGTTTTTGAATATCATCCTACCTTCTGGACCTGAGCCAGTATAGAAAACTGAAAAGTTAAATAACATTATAGTAAAGTTTTGAAGAGGAAAAACAAATTGTAACATTTAAAGAAAACTTTGTAAGAAATGTACAATTTATGATAGACAAAGCAAAAATATTCAAACTTATAATAACACAACTATTAAATTTAATATAATAAATCTTTCAGAGTATAGAGGGTAAAATAATATTTACCTCTGACATTCAAAATTACGTAGTCTCTAGTTCGTCCAGCACTGTTTGAGGCAGTACAAACATATCGACCAGCATTTTCCATGCGAACATCTCTTAGCCTGTAAAAAGAGAAATATTACACTCTGATGTATGAATACATTATACGGTAGAATCTTGATTATTCTAGCTCCTATTAATCATATTGCGAGACCTTTACAAAAATATTTTATTATTGTATGATATATATTTATTAATAACTTACAAAATACTATCCATTTCCATTGGAATCAAATTGTTTTGTTTGTAATCATTTTTAAGTCTATGTGTATCTGAAACAGTTTGGCACCAATTTATTTTTCCAGACTGAGTAAGAAGATTTTCGCGCTGAGAAGGGAATGGAAGGTGTTTTTTCACTCAGTTGGAGCGAGACTGTTTCCTTGATACCAACAGGATGGTACGATATTTGTAAACAGTACCCTGTACCATATAATCATAAATCATTTTATGACGAGATTGCGTTCCTGTTTTCACCAAGTAAACACCTAGGGTGCATGTTATCTAAGTAGTATCACACATGTTATCTAAGTCGAATTCGATACATTTTTGCAGGTAGGTAGGTATTTTAATTAACGCCGTATTGGAGCAACACAACGGACTATTGGCCACAGTCCGGGATTAACCCCCGAAAGGAAAGATCTGAGGACAACACCACGTAATTTTGAACCATGGTCAGACGATGAGGATCACATCTGAGCTAGCACCTGACTCTAGATTTTTAAAGCTTTAAATAGCTTTGAGCACAAGTGTGCTTTGTAAACCAGCAACTTACTAATCACAGAAGGCTCCCAGAATAGTTCTTAAAACACAGAATTCTCTTCACAACATGCTAGACTGAGTTTACAACGCACCTTAAAGGACTTGAATTTACCAGAGATCAACCCAGTAGCATTAACCATCACCCAAAGTGTCCGAGTGATAAGCAGCTTAGTAAATTTGTATGGCAAACTCTTAGCCCACCTCCAAGGGTTCACGCATCATAATCATGACAAGGCATGTAGGTTCACATGTTGAATTTATAATGATCACTGAAATAGGACAGATGCTCATATGGAAATTTCAAACCAAGCCCTGCAAGCTTAAGCCCAAGCCAGGCTATAAATGGTAGGATGAATAAATAGGGATAAGGTTCAGTTTAAAGACACCAATTAGGGCCATATTAGGTTGACTTGAAAGACACCTACTTCCAGTCACATATGAACATGTGAAAAAACTTACCAGCCTGCAATCGGTGAGCGATGTGTACATTTTCGTTTTCACACCCTGTGAATAACAATTATTACAAGAATTGCCAAGACCTCTGCCATATTTTCCTTGAGTCTTTCCCTACCTTTGTAATGACTTCAGCTAGTCGAAGCGAAGGGGCTGAGCCCCCAAGTAAGAGCAACAAGTGTCCACTTGTGAGCATTTTGTCCAAAGAGGCAAGAGTGCTGTGAAACAGACCATTAAGGTATTTTTCCAAGAGAGTTCAAAAGGTATATAACTCATGTCCAGATTTATTGTAAAATTATCACAATAAATACACTGTGGCACAAATCTGAAAATAGATTATTCTTATTTGAATATAGATTATCTCTTGTTTTATGACTCTTTCAATAGTAGTAGTTACATGTTGCACAGTAAATTCTTTTTGCATATCATTTAGGCTGTTTATGTTACTACGCCCGTATTATCCAGATTTCTTGTTAGGTGAGCAGCCTCAGTCCATGTTATCTTGGACAATCAAGATTCTATTGTATTCGATTTTACAGTTAACTGAAAACTGTTTTCTCTGATAAACAAAACTCAAAACTATTTTCAAACTACAACATAAAGGATTGCAGTTTAAAAGTTATCAATAATGTTAGTACTTTTATAAGTTAGAGTTCACTTTGACAAACTCACATCTACGCTATTACCAGTCACAAAGATATAAGTTAATTTACAATTCTAATGTAAATCAACAATCAATAAGTTAATTACATACAATGCTTTAAATAGCAATGCAAATCATGACATTCTTACCACAACTCATTATTTATGACTCGTGCATTGTCGGGTAATGGTCCGCCATCTTTGCTCCAGTCCAGTTGAGGTGCAGGAGAGCCAGAAACCGCACATTTCAGCTGAATATTGGAGCCGACAAATGCAGTTTCTTCCTTCCGAACATAATCAACTGGAGTTTCTTCTGAAAATGTCAAATATTGATCTTTCATTATAATAGAGTAAAACAATGCAGCAGACAAACTTAGTTCATTAATATTTTATTCCAAGTGTATTAAAATTGGTCACTGATGCTAAAGTTTAAGGCTCTTGGTAATTCTAATTCTATCATTTAAATTATTTTTCAAACATATCATACACAAGGGTACAAAATTAGTTAATTTAAAATGTGTCACTTCCATCAATTCATATTTCGTAAACTACCACATTTGAATGGCACTTTGACCCTCCTGATGGTTGTCTCAATAAGGTATCTAATCATTAGCAAAACTGACCAGATCTTGATAGACGAGATCTCGTCATTAGAAAAACTGATCAAACTTTTGGTCATAAAAAAAAATCACAATATTTTGATGATGAAATATCTCATCATTAGCTAAATTGGTCAGATCTTGATGGACAAGATACCTCGTCGAAACCACTAGTAGGTTAACATAGTTAATGTTTGTTTTTCACAGAAAGCACACATACAATAATCTTAGTTAAGCCTAATTCGTTTCCGACTATGGTAAAAAATTTAAATGTGGGCATGTCAGGATTGGATATTTTAAATATCTGGGACACTCTACATCAAGAACTTTTCCAAAGGACTGCAGTGCAGTATGGTTGGCATTTGCAAACATGGCATCACTGGGCAAGAAAGTGCAATTTGTCTTCTATTAGGCTTGTCTGAGAGATGAAGACTGATCCCTCTCAATCCCTGATAATTGTTGAATCGTTACATTTTGTATGTGGGAGTATATGAAGGACAGTCTATGCAACTAAATTTGATAGTTTATAAGTCCTGAACATAACAGTTCGCAAGTCTTGAATGTAATTCTTCGCAGGATAGAAGATGTGTAAAACTCATCATAAAAATCTACCAAATTTTCATCGGACATAAAAATATCTCACTCATGATAAAATTACAACACTAACAAAGCATTCGCTAAATAGGATACAATGAATAAAAGAATATTATCTGCGACTCGACAACAAACTATGCAATAAATGTGCATGGATTTCATTTTAAGTTCCAGACACAGAAGACTGCATTGAAGCTGAAGTCTGAGAGATCATGTCGACTGTGTATATCAATTGGACAAAGGCAAGCTTCAATAAAAGAGAAGGTTAGGGGTGGTATTAGGGATAGCTATTGAGCATGACAAACATCACAAACCAATCAAATCTATCAATCACTGAACGCTAGGTGATCGAGTCTCAGATTCAGTGACAAAAAGAAAGCCGCATAGAGCTGCAACAAGAGTGCTGGAGAAAGTGCACATTTCGAATCAAAACTGATATCTGCTGAGAACTGCATCAAAAAATAAACTTTGTTTAGAACTTCACATTTTCTTGACTCAGTTGAGGATTTGCAATTTTTTTAACAGAGGATACTGGGTTAGGGGCTTCAGTGATTGGTTGGTTTGGGTTTTTTTATAGCGCAAGGGCCATATTTGGCCATGCTGTGCCAGATACAAGATATACAACATCAGGTAATAGACAGACAGATTGAAAGTTTCACTGACAGAAGAGAGAAATACACCCAGGGAGGAATGCACCTGACGGGAATCAAACCTGCGCCACCCACAACTCGAAGGTTGCTAGAGCAGTGGGCATACCCACTGAGCCACGAAGCCCCTGGGGCTTCAGTAGATGCTCAGCCACTGAAAGTTACACAAGATAGAAAGCTCCTTTACCATTCACAACTACTTCAGCAACTCCCTCTGCTTTGCCAGCAGCATTCACAGCAGTGCAAAGATATCGTCCAGCATCATTTGCTGTGATCCCTTGGAATGTCAGGACTCCTCCAGATTGAACCATAGAGGGGGACAAATATCCTCCAATTCGGCTCCAGTCGATGGAAATGGGTTGATCTCCGATGGCGGAGCACTGGATGCGCACAATATCGCCAGGTCTGGCTGTCTGCCTTGGTGGATTCAACTGAATTCTGGGCGGTGCTGTAAAAAGTATTTTCATCTAATGACACTTGAATACATTTCAAATATGTATGCATTTTTACAAGATATCTTACCTCTAGCCCATACTCCTATGGTAGCAAAAATCACAAAATTCAAAATTAGATTTCTCATTGGGTTATTTAATGAAACAAGAAAAATATATTCAGTGTCATAATTTAACAGAACAAGGAATTTTATACAGGTTTATTTTTCAATGGTTACCTCCTTAAAACATTATACACATATTTGTTTTACTTTTTATCAGTACAAATCTTGATCTTTGCACTTTTAACGATCTTTTCAATAGTAAACAAACAATAAACCTTTTTTTTATCCAATTTCTTCTTTTTTGTGTATAATAATAACGGTAAGAACATGTCAGAGATATAGAATAAAATATTTCCGAAAAAGTTCTTTAAATGTGCTACAAATCAGCATAGGTACAAGCAATTTTGATACGTATTTGCAACTATTTTATGTAATTAAATTCAAAAAAGTTAAAAATTCCAAAAAAGGGTTTTGATATTTTCAGCAAAATTTTATTTTTCTCATTCTATCTTGATAATAAAATTTAATATTAACTATTAAATTACAGGGTTAATTATATTATAGTAATAAGAGAGAAAGAATGAATTTCATAAATAACCCTAAAGCATAAAAGTTGCGCTTCTATCGAGTTTCCTCCCATGTGTAGTACGGGTATTTTAAATTCATATTCACGTGAATACTTTTATTTTGAATTGTATAAGACAAACTATTCACTAACAGTGCTAGCCAATAGTTAATAATTTGTGAACACCATTATGATTGATAAATATTTAAACAATTCAATCAGTTTATAAACAAAATCAGTTTATCTTCAACAAGAATGATAAAACTCAGTGAAAAAAATGAAGAAATCGTTGCCTTCTTACCAACAACTGCTAGTCTAGCTCTTGCTGTAAATAGGATGACATCTCCCTCAACAATTCCAAGACAAGAATATTCCCCAGCATCTTCAGGTTGCACCCTGGAAATGTAAAGAACTCCATCTTGCAACCTGTGATTTGCATTCAGTGGTTTGCCATCAGATCTGGTCCATTTCAAGTACATGTCTCTATCCGTACCTGCATGTAATAACGTCAAAGCATTGGTTACCAATATGATTTTCTTATGAAATAAAAATGAAATTTGAAAAATATGTACCTCTCACAAAACATCTCATTTCGACAGTGCTGTTAATGGAAGCAGTTGTTACTCTATCTTCAACCATAACTTCTGGAACAACTGAATCAGTTTCTTCGACTGAAATAATTTAATAAAATCTTAAATAAATGATAAAACAAATTATCTATACTATGCATAGCAAAAAGTAAACTAATGTTTGATCATATAAAGTAACACTATCAAAACCCAGTCAGGAAACTTTAGAAACATGCCAACTTTATTACCAGGCTTCAGGTTGTTGGACAGAAGGAATTATTTTCATACACAGTACCATAAAGTTTTCAATTAGTAGCATTAATCCAAAACTAAATAATTTAATAAATTGATTATTTAGTTAAATGTTTATATAGAGTGCATTTTACAGCTTAGTTATGTTATATATATACTACATTACATAAATGTTAGATGTATCTATGGGTTTGATTTAAGTTTCAAAGCAAATTTACACATATTTAAAAAAGATCAAAACCTCACTGAAAAGATTTAAATAGAATTTCAATTGAAATAGAATTACAAATTATTCTAACTAATCAATAAATCTGTAAAGTAACATTTTAAAATAATAAAGTGAATGAAATTAGGGAAATCAACTCTTTTACCCATTAAGTGAATGTGATTGTTAAATATTTTAAATTCTTAAGAACAAGAATTTAAACATTTAAGAACTTTAAAAATACAATTTAGAAAACCTAAGACCTTTTAAATTATCCTTTATACACCAAATACAGTAAAAGACAGTAGCAAATCGGGATCATTTGATAGTGAAGTTGGTGGGGAAAAGAAATATCCAAAATAATTATATCAAAACTACGATTACAAGGCTGCTACAGCACTGTGAAGAAGTAGCATCAGAAGCATAATTTTTTTTAAATAGTAGAAAAAGTCTCCTCTTAAACCCTATTTTAACAGCAATTTTAGTTGCTCTGAAGATCTAACCCACCAAGAAATTTAATTTTAAAAATTAAAAAACTAATAACTTTCTTAATAAGATTTTCATGACAATCTAGCAACCAGATTCCGACATTTTTATTTCATGGTTGCAATGGCTTGGCACCAAAATTTCGAAATTGTACCCTTGCTATTAGTTGCAAACAAAAGTCTAAATTTTCAAAATGCTCACCAAAACGTTCAATAAATTTGAGAAGGTTTTGCTTTAAAAATATGTCCAGTCTAGGTTGAAAAATAGCAAAAAGTCATCTTTTAGTTGCCTGTGATTATAAACCTTCAATTATGACCAAACCCTCAAGGACAATTCTATGTTAGTCTTGCAACAGGCATATATTTAATTCACTATCAAATTTGATTTAAAACTAGGCTTTGAAACAAATAAAAGTAACCTACCTATCAGTTGTATTCGCTGTTCTGTCACACCGGCAGAGTTGCCAGCTGAGCAGATGTAAACACCAGAGTCACTCTGAGAAACTCTACGGATCTCCAAAAGAGCCTTTCCATCCTCAGATTCTTCTGCAGCAGCATAAGAAACTAGAGGATGGCGAAGTTTCCTCCAGGAAACGTTAGGTCTCGGGTCACCTTCGGATAAGCACTCAAACCTCACTGTCTCGCCTGGTCTCACACGGTAGGGATTAGCTTGAATTATCCTCACAGTTGGGGCTCCTGTTTATACAAGTATATTAATGACAAAATACTTATTTCTTTAAATTTAGTGATTTTTAATATGCTTTAAAATTAAATTATACATAAATAATTATTAAAGACAGTTGATGTAGATTTTTACCACTGGAACTAGGGGTGGGTGTCAAACAATTGGTTCTGTGTCCCAGTTTTTGCCCCTTATAGTTCTCGATCTTAAATTTTTAAAACAATACGACCTACGATTTTACTATGTAAATGAGTTGTGTTTAAAACAATGATAAATAATGAAAAATCATTTAATTTTCAAGAGAAATCTTTATTTGTTGTCTGCAGATATTTGTCTTCATTACTACCCGTGAACAGTATTTTAAAGAAAATTCTACTTTTTATGGTTGAGAAAGTGTCTGGCATAGGATTGGAAAAAATGTGTTTACAGTGTCCAGTAGTTTAACCATTATGAAATACATGCATTGATAATTCACTTGAGGCTGCTTTTACAGAATAAGTTGGTGTTATAAGTTATGACAACCCAACTTATATGGCTCTATTTGAACCACTACTTGATGCCAAACTATCTAAACACTATTTTAGGAATCATTAAGAAAAAAAATCCCAGGCAGCTGGGTTTTTTCCATAAAATTATAACTTGAAAGATTAGGAGTTGAAAAGACTCCTGTTTTAATTTCAGTGAACATATTTCTAAAAAGGACAAAATTCTTGAGGAAAGCATATCTACCCATTTTAGGAAATCACACAAATCAGTGTTGAAAGATTATTTGAAAAGGATCAAAAATGATCCTTTGGTGGTTCAGGTGTTAGGAAAAATAAATTCTATGAAAGATTTCAATAGAAGCAACCTTGAATTTGGAGAACAGCTTGAGCTGTTGTACGGCCTCCTGAGTTTTCAGCTGTGCAAATGTACGTGCCCTCTTCATCTCCAGTTACTCTATTGAACCTATTGGAAAATAAAGCATTACATATATTCAGAGACCAGTAAACTCAAGAAAATTCAAAACAAACTTGAAGACCTAATATTTTTCACATCACTTTATATAACAATACATAAATTTAGAAACTATACATTTAAGCACCCTCTAAACCTAATAATTTCATTTGCCAGTTCAATTTCTGAAGTCAGATCCATAAGCACCTCTGAAAAGTCTTACATAAGTTTCCAAGACCTCATCCCGATATCTCTGGCTGGTCAGATTCGCTGTTGAAAACTTGTAAGGGCGTACGTCCATCGATCCTCCCATACCATCACACCTGCACAACTGAAACGGTCACGTTCCATAATGTTCGAAGGAAGATTTCGCGTTCCTGACTCCCTCCAGATGTAAACACGTTTAGAATCAGATGTTAAACTAAACCTCGACTCATCAGTAAAGAGAACATGGATTCATTGGTGTTCACTCCAGTTATGATCTTCTTTGCATCAATTAAAGTGATCCCTCTTTTGTTGTGAAGGCAGTGAAACACATACCCTTGGCTTTTTGTCATAAAGGCCTTTTTCATTAAGCCTTCTGTATACAATTTGCCGTGATACAAGAGTTCCACTGGCGGTTACAACCTCTGAACTTAACTGCCGAGCAGTAGACTTCCTGTTACGACGTGCAGTTATTGCCAGATATCAATATTGAGAAGCAGTTGTTTTTCGTTTATGACCTTGTCCAGGCCTCCTTATAACAGTTCCAGAGTTAAGTGGACATGAGTGTATTTAGTTAAACATGAGTTAACGCAGTAACAAGTCATGAGTAAAATGTAACCGACTGTAAATAGTTGACCATGGAATTGGTTGCTGATGAAAATAGAGCCCTTATATAGACAAAGCGGTAGCACAACACCAGGCTCATCCTTCTCACACACACACACACACACATTCCTGATTATTTTTAATTTTACTGATTGATATTAATTACTAATACTGATATGCAATCTAGTGTTTATGGGCATTCTATTTTTGTTATTTCATTAATACAAAACTTAATATATTTCAGTTCCAAGTTGTATTATTTCCAAAGTAGCTTTATCACATTCTAAAATTATACACAGCCACATAAATAGTTTTGTGAAATTCAAGTTATAGGTACACTTATAATTTATTATTAGTTAAGATAATTTTCTCAGAGAAGGGGTGCTAAAATTATTGTTGGAAAGGGGGAAGTTGAGACAAAAATGTTTGGGAAACTGCGCTAAATAATTGAAGATACAGAGAAAGTTATAACTCTCACATACCTAATAACGCCTCCATTTAATATTTCTGTGCTGCTAGTGAAAGGACTACCATCAGCCCTCACCCATTCCACAGTGGGGGTGGGAATACCGGCAGTTACCCGACACTGGAACAGAGAGCTACCTCCTCGAATGACAGTCTGAGTAGCCTCTGGATAGAGCTCAATTGCTGGAACCTCTCGTCCTGGTCACATTGAAAAATAAAACAGATGAGCAAAAGACAAACACATCATATAATATCAAGTTCACCACACATCACAAAATATTCACATTCATGTGATGTGTGGTGAACTTCGCCACCACTAAAATAAATAATTTAAATTACAGCAGCAGATATAGAAGTGCAACAAATCTCAACCATGAAGTATGTTTGATATGTTGCACAATTTTTACTTGTTCTCCTACATCGGTGACAAGTAGATATGAACATGCACTTACAAATAAGCAAGATGGTATTTACAAATTCTAGAAGATGGTGTTTGCCACAATTGGCATGCACTTCTACGTATGTTTTATGATAGAGTGTAATGAGTTAAAAATGTAATGAGTTGCAAAAGTGATGCCAATAGCTTCCAATTGTCTTAAGCCATGTGATGACTGACAATGATTCTACTCCTATCACAACTTCACTCTTTATAGCCATTCAGCCTTCTCTTCACAGTGCCTCACACTCGGCTGCTTAAGGCAACACAGGAAAGTCAAACAGTCGCAATCGTCCATTGCATGACCATACATACAGTACACCAGTGATTTTACCTCAGTGTACCTCAGTTTTACCAATTGGTAATCAGCAACTAGTGGTAGTATCTTTCGAATTTAGCTACAGAATTTAATTTAACTACCACTACAAAAATGAATGTATAATAAAGTAGTATGTATAGCAGTGCAATGAATCTGAATCATGAATTACTTCTCGGTAGATTTTAGCTGCACTCCTTGCCACAAATGAATAAAATCCTAATTATTTTCTTAACTTAATGCAAAAAAAAACATGCTTACTTTCTACTTCAACTATGGCAGAAGCTTGTGCAGAACCATCCCTGTTTTCAGCACGGCAGACATACAAGCCCCTGTCTTCGACAGTCACATCAGATATAAATAAGTTATCCTCTATGATCTGCAATACACAACAGATCTCAGAAACTAAAAATATGGCTAAATTTGTAATTCTTTCATACACAATAAGGAAAAAGTGAAATTTCCTCCAAATAACATTTTAGATAGCCTGCCAGAACCATGGAATCATTTGCTATTTTTAATTTAAATATTTAAATCCCAAGTACAAATATCAAAATTTTCTTTTCAAATACAACTGATTTTTTAAAGAAAATACCAAAATTATCTTTCAATCTCAAGTTTCTAAGGTGAGACGATCAGTTATATTACAAAGTTTAGGTTGAGGAAAAGAACTAGTGAATAAGCTGTTTTAATACATTAATAAAAATAAGCAGAGTAAATATGATTGTAATTAAATTAAGATTCTAACACTCATCTAGAACGGTATCTCAAGATACTCAGATATCTCAGACCTAATATTTATCATATTCTTGATTTGACTGCTTAAAAAGTAGATTTAAACAATGTGAATATGACCAAAATCTTACAAAATATTTATTTTATAGACCATTAATTTAATAGACCACATATTTTACTTTCCCTCACAAAAAGCATGTGTACCCTAAGATGAACACCCCCAAAAGGCTTTAGAAGTCCACTGAATATGTAATAGCAGAGACAGGTTTTCCCAATAACAGGAAAATATGCATGTATTATCAAGACATAGATGTGATTTACCTTGTGACGATTGGATAGATCAGCACCAACTTTACTCCAATTAACGGTGGGCCTTGGAATTCCACCAACAATGCATCTCAATTCACCTGATGATCCTTGCATAATGGTCTGTCGCTCTGGTTCCACTCGTGCTGTAGGAGGACTGCGGCCTGAAGAATCAAATTACATTGTTTTTACAAATTCATTATTCATAAGTTTACAATTAAAAACATTGCGAGTCTTAAAGGTAGGTAGGTATTTAATTAACATCGCACTGGAGCAACACAATGGGCTATTGGCGACGGTCCAGGATCAACTCCTGAAGGGAAAGATCCAAGGACACAACACCTCGTAATTTTGAACCAGTAGACAAGGTCACATCTGAGCTGGCACCCCACTCTCCAAACTTCCACACATGCCAATGTGAGGACATTTGAGGCCATGACAGATTTAACATGCCCCAGCCCCCTCTGTACACGATGGTCTTTGATTGGATTTAAACTCACAACCCTCCGGTTGCTAGTCTGTTACTCTTCCAACCGGGCTACCCTGAGTCTTAAAAGACTTTTCTAGAACTGTTACCATAGTTTAAGTATTAGAAATTACATTAAAGTGTGCACATATGAAATACACCAGTACCCTTATGAATATTGCACAAACTTACGTGATCCAATGAGCAAACGTGCTTGTGCCTGAGCTGTTCCGTGAACATTGCTGGCAGTGCACACATAAACACCTTGATGTGTTTCTGTAACTCTTGGCAAAGTCAGGATACCTCCAACCTGACTGCTGTCCTCAGGCAGCTGGCCACCAGAGAAAGACCATGTGATCGAAGGTGTGGGTGTTGCAGTCACACGACACTGGAATTTAACTGTTTCTAACCTCTGCGCTTCATATGTTGAAGGTGATATAGTGAGTTGTGGTTCTTCCCCCTTTCCTGTGTCTTCTAAAAAGGATTTGGAAAAATTATATACATTTTTTGGTTTATTAAAGAACGGAAGCTATTAATAGTAATCTTGTATTGACATATATGAAGAAAATTGAAAGCAAAAGCTATTAGTAGGCTGACAATATGCATAATTTTGAATAGAACAGTACCGTTTTCTTTCTCATACTTCCCAGATGTCCCATCGTTTTAACAAGTGTTAATTTTGTTTCCCACGTTTATATAAAACTATAAATATACTGGTAACTAAACTATAATTATGTTGGTCAATCATAAATTGTTATTCAATACCTATAATCATATAGCAATATCATAGATAGTATTGCATAAATATGGAGTGGCATTGTTCAATACTATGTATTGTGAATAAAAATGATTTATTTAGAGAAAATACAAAAGATGATTCTTATTTTTTAAAGTTTTGTCTACCCTTGCAATGTCAGAGGCGAAACTAATTTTAATGACGCGATCTCCAGAAAGAATTTATCGTCTTACTTTTTCATTGCATGAATACAGAATATTAAGTAATCGATGTCCCGTTTATACCATTCTAATCTCCTGTTTTTATCTTTTGGGAACATGGTCAGCATACAAATAAAACCACTTGTATTTTAGAAATTAAGACTATTAACAATAGCTAGTGTTCAGGTACTTCAAAGATCAACAAGATATCAGCATTTTAAAGAACAAAACTAGATATTGCTTCTGAGAAATTTATTAACTCTCAATTGAATATTCTTTAAATCAGTTTAATACAGGTTGTTTTTAATTAGTAAGTATTTTAGAGTTGATGTAATAAAATATTGTTGTGGCTATCAATAAATTTCTTTTAATTTTAAATAAAAAAAATGAAGCAAAATTTCACACTAATGCTATTTAATATTAAATTCATTGATATGACCAGACATTTTCAATACATCAAAGGAAACTGATAACTTTAATTCCATTAGTCAGAGCAACTTTTACATTGACATTACTGATTTAATTTTTTTTAGGGATGTAATAACAGTTAAGCCATCAACATAACATAAGAACATGTAACTTTTAAATTCCACCAATGCATAAGCAGTAACAATTTTTTTAAAGCTTGGTTTGTCGCTCTATGACCATTGTTTGCTACATAAGGACTATTTAGACTGAGACCTACTCCTATCCAAAGGAGAGTATTATGTTGACTTTTTCAGTAAAATATGTTAATCTGTGATAAAATTCGCAACAAATTCAACACAATGAATATTTTGGATCTCCAATAGTGGCAACTCTAAATAGTTTTAACAGCAGGACAAAAATTTAACAAAAATCAAGAATGTTCTATTGATTTAACTTATTAAACAAACCCAAAGTCAAGGCGACCCTTATTTTTACTTAAAAGTGCAAGAAAAACGTTTTCTTACTTCTTCATTTGACAAATTTTTTAATAGCAACATTCGAAGAATTCAAACTTTAAATTGAAACTCACGAAACTCAGACACATTTAGAAATATAGGAATGAAAGTAATCTATATCAAACCTCCTCGAACAAGTAAAACAGTCCTCATTGATTCAGAACCAGCAGCATTGGTTGCTGAGCAGAAGTATTCAGCCTCGTCGCTTTTTCTTGCAGATGGAATGCGGAAAAATCCACCGACAAATGTCGCCTGGGGATTTATCTGGTTGTTACGACCACCAGTCCACCGAAGTTGGGGCTCGGGGAAACCTTCAGCAATGCAGCGGAATTCCACAGGATCACCCACTTTCACTTCTTGGTAGTGAGGCTCAATAGTAATTCTAGGAGGAGTAGGTCTTCCAGTACCTATTCAAAAATTAGAAGGTGAAAAGAAATGATAGAATCAGATAATGAAATTGAATGTAGTGAAAAATGCTAATGATTGTTTGGTAGAGAGTTACAAGAGATTGTGTTTAAACTTTTAAGAGATATCAAGCTGCCATTTAAAATTAATCACTACATAAATAAATGTTCATAATTTATTCTGGTTCTGATTATTTATATTGAACCCTTTCATGCATGCATGCATTATTCCACCAAGCAACCTGAAGTTTTCCCTTTGACTTGTAATCAGTTTTAGACTTCTTTATCAATAGAATCATTTCTAGGATTCTTTCACACAATAGATGTGGCTATTTCGTTATCATGTGTTGTAGGGTAGTTAGATACGAGAATACCACGTAATTTTGAACCAAGGTCAGATGACGAGGTCACACCTGAGCAGGTACTACACCTTCTCCAAGCTTCCACACCACGCCAATGTGAGGACAATGAAGGACAACAGATTTAACATGCACCAGCCCCCTTTGTAATGACGGTCTTTGGTTGGGTTTGAACTCGCAATAAGTGTTGTAGGGAAAAAGCAATAGTATACACTACTCAGAATCCTTTAACTACTTAAAACATAACATAAGGGCAAATAATAAAAATGTTTGAATCTGCTTTTCAACCAAACACAAGTTTCAAAAACTCTTTATGGACTGATAACTATTTCAAAATTATATCATTTCTCAACATCAAGAAACTATTTACAAACCTTCAACTAACAATGTTGCTCTATCCTGTGCAACACTAGTAAGGTCAGACCCTGTGCAGATATAAGTACCGGTATCTTCAGGCCTCACGCTGGGTATGGCTAATACCCCACTGGCCTCTGTTGCTTGAGCAGGCATATTAGCACCTTCCTTTGTCCAAACTAGAGTATAAGTCACCTAAAAGTTTCAAGTAAGAGACAAATTAATGTACAATGAGAATGTTTTTTTGTTTGAATCATTTCGTAAAAAACTCAAAAATATACTTACATCACTAACTTGGCTAACTCCAGTACATCTAAATGTCACTGTTGCACCAACTGGGACACGTTGAGTCCTAGGTTCTTCGACTCTCACACGAATAGTTGGACTTACACCTTATCATAAAGACAAAAGGAACATCGTTATAGTAACTTAAAATTTAGTTAAAGTTAACTGAATTTGCAAAAGTCCAAAAGCATGAACTGAAAGTAAAAATAAATAATAATTATAAATTTATTAGCTTGCAAAAACGAATTTATCATCATTTTCTAACCAAAACTTCGCAAATCCAATTTGGTTCATGATATTTTAATATTATTTTATTACAAACATGCTCCCAAGTCTATAAGTTATAAATATCTCTTATCAGCGAACTTTCAAACCTCATATCTTATAACTGGTCTACAATTTGGTATCTAGTTTTTATTGCTCTTGAAAAATTGATTTAAAAGCTTACGAGGTTTTGATAGTAAAACAATGTTATGCTCATTATACAGGCCAAATTGAGAATAAACAATTTTAATAACTTTTAAAATGCTTTTGCATTGCAATTAGTCTTTCATAGTTAAAATATGAACAATGGAAAAATAAACAATTCATAACAATTTGGAAATTTAATTTTTGTAATCCTTTGCAATAGATGAATAACAAACATCGTAAGACAGACAAAAAATTATAAATTTCATTAGGTAGAAATAAAAAAATGGCTCAAATACAAAAAATATCACTTAAAAGCTTAATCTTTAAGTTTAAAAAAGTTTAACTAATCAGTCAATATCATTTTCGTCAATATAAAATGGCAATTTAGAAGTATCGAACTTTTCACAAATCAATTAGAATGATAAACGAGTTATCACAACAAATGCAATATTTCAAAATACATCAACTAAAAATACTTTGGCACACAATAATAGCATTGAGAACACAAGTTTGTTAATTAAAAAGAACGTTTTTATGGTTTCACAATAGGAAAGTTATGTTAACTACACAAAGCATTCAAAAGCTATCTAACACAAGTAAGCACAATTAAGCCATATTCAAAACTATTAGTAGTTTTAAAAATACAAAAAAAATTGTTTAAGATACAAATTTATAACAAAATACAAATTATTACTAATCAACTGAATTTTAAGACTTGAGCAAACAAATGTAATGCTCAACCCAAATTACGTTAGTATAAATGCGAGTTCCATGCATTCTTCAAATGAAACGTTATTCTTGTTTAATAATTTAAATAAGTGTACAATTAAAATTATTAGTAAAATGAATTTTAAAATTATAGCACAAAACTTTATCTTTAAATAAGTGCCTCAATTTTTTAATGGTCGGTTGGGTTTTATCATGCAAGGGCCATATTTGGCTAAGCTATGCCAAACAACATCAAATTTTGTTCCGCTTCGATGAGAAGGCAGCCAATCTTGGATCAGTCAATTTTTGAATAGGCATGAAAAAGCTTTAGAAGGCTATGATATGCAAAAGCTGAATGGGGGTTACCGTGGATACTTTCCCACCTAACTCATTTTCAATGTCAGTGATTTTGGCACCGATTGATAAACAGAACAAGAATTTGTTAAAGATGCCAGTTGTTGAAGCATTTTGTTTACATTACCACCAGTCTCTTAATTTAACTAATAGACTCATTTAAAACTATGACATGACCACCAATTCGTGGGAGGCAAGTTATAAATAGACACACACAAGAAAAGTTTTACTGACACAGAAGAGAAATATGCTAGGGGAGGAATCAAACCTGATCATTTTTAATTATCAACTTTCATGATGAATCAACATTTAAAAAAATGATTCAATAAAAATTGCATGCAAGATTGAATTCTAGTAATTAAAATTGTTAGTTTTCATAACCAAATATAAAATTTTAAAACTTTAATGGGAGTGCCAGCTAAGATAAAATCTTCCCAACAAAGCTACAACATATAAAATGCAGATAATGTGCACTAATCTGCATGATGTAGAATCTACGCACATACAACAAAGAAAATCACACTGAAACACTGAAAAGAAACTTGGGTCAGTTTCAGACCATTCATTTCAAGAGTGAAGAAAACTACAAGAGCCACAAGAGATTCAGGAAATACAACTGCACCGCAGATGCAACCAAATAACCCATCTAAAACAAATACTTCGATAGAAGACACGGGCAGAGGTATGTTAAGAAGCAATACGATTTCTACAAGGAGCACTAGATAAAAAGTGCCAAAGTCCATCATTTAATTTCCAGTGAGCTTTTACCCAAAACGGAGAGCTTGGCAACTTTCTGGACGCTCCTGTTTTTTGAAATGGCTCGACATGTGTACAGTCCCTGATGATGCTTAGTGATGTTCAACACGGTCAAAACGCTTCCTTTGTCGGTATATTTGATACTAGCTCCGGATCGTGATGCAAACACGGTGTCGTTGTTGTGGAGCCACACGACCCGAAATGGCGAAGTGCTAGCGATATGGCAATGAATCACTGCCTGCTCTCCAATGTTTTTTATGAGATTTGTTGGTTCGACAATTACGCTGAGAGAAAGGCCTGAAATGCTACTCTGTTATTATGAAAAATAATTGAGGAATATAAACAAAATTAGCATAAAATCAAGTTCACAGCAAATCAAAATCCATGCAATAAATGAAAAGTTTCAGAAGAATGTTTTACTAGACCCATTCATAAAAATTTAATAAGGAATAGGACATTTATTATATTATTAAATGACAAAAGCTTTCGTTTTGAAAGTAAGAAAATATAATAAATATTTAAATTTGTATAAGATGGTTGGCTCGCTTTTTATGGCACAAGGGCCACTTTTGACCAAACTGTGCTAAATTTGTATAAGGTAAACTTTGAAAAATAGAGCCGATAATCTATTCTAAAAAATTAATTCACTTATGTTGGGCCCACACATGGTACCATAGGGAGTTGCTGGTACTACAGTATAATGAATGCCCCAAAGGCCAACTGAAGCTTTGAAAAATTTTAAACATTTTTTTTCTAAGTTTAAAACTAAAATACTTTTCATCGTATTTATAATGTAGCAAAAGAGAAATCTTTTTCGGGAGAAAAATTTACATTTTTGTTAAACATTGAGTACTTGAAATAATTATTTTTATTTTAATGAGACCAGATATCATGTGGTACTGGAGCAGTGACTAAATTTATACTAGGGCTTAAAGTACTAATGTGAGTGGGCTACACTTATGTTCTTTACTAGCTAGTACAGAATAAATTCAGATTTTAAAGTTTACAGGGAATGAGAATGTGATCAAGTTTTACAAAGTATTACCTCCTACTGGTTCACATCGTCCGCCTGGCTGAACGGGTGTGCCTCTGTAATTAGCTGCACACCTAAAATGTTAAAAAAAAGCAATTATACTATGCATGATAAAATATATGCTTAGCTGAAAAATTTAGCAAAATATTTTGTTGTCAAATTTGAAACAAATTCCTACTTTTCACAGTTTCGTCCTATGTATCCCGGTGGGCAAGCATTGCAAGTTGGCTGTCCATCATTGTCAAGGAAGCAAGTAGGTGAGAACCTTAATAAGTAAAACACAATTTAACATTAACATCTGACACCCTAAAGGCTATATATACACACAAGTACAAGTTAAACATGGATGAGTGACAATACCCGATTATCAGAGGAACCCTATTCACAATGCCTGATACGAGGTTTAAACTAACATTTCAGAGCTAAATTTTGATCCTCTGAAATACAAGGTTTAATATTTGGTTGAGGGTTAACATATGTGCAGTACCAGCTTCTCAGTAAGGAAAGAGAAGCAAGTCATCAACAAACTGGATGACACTTCATTCTGTGCTCAACTACAATATTCTATAACGAAGAATTCTTAAATATTAGATATAGTTGCCTAGATTGGTACAGAATTCATAAAATTTATTTGTGATGAAATATTGCTGATGTTATCAACTTTTGAAATCGCTAGGAATAGTGTTCATTTGTAAATGTGAAGTTCCATTGACCACAGCACAAGTTCCGTCTCAGAATTGGAAGTACTGTATTATGCTATTTCAACATTCAACATGAGTAATCTCTGAAACTAAGCTTGAACTTCATTTTCATTTAAGGTATTAACAGTAACAATGCTTTATTTAGTATTTTAAGATTAATTCAAACTTACTCAAAGTTGTCAATGACAACTATTTAGTCGTTAAAACTGGAATTTAGATTCTTTGTTCTCCAACTTCATGAATAAATGCTTTAGCTTAACTTTTAGTTGACTTATGTGTAAAAGAAAAATGACAATATGTATTACTCCACTTTGCACCAATATACTAATACTAATTAGCATAAAAGTAATCGAATTGCATTGATTTGTCAAGGGAATGAGTACAAGTCTTTCTTAGTTTAAATTTCTATAAAAATCCAATTTGGAATAAATACCATTACATAACACAATGTTCAATTTCCAAACACAAATTAAATGTTTTGATAAAACTATCCTGTATGCATTTTATTAAAATCATAATTTGCTTGGTTGATTTGGGTTTTATGGTGCAAGATCTCAAAATTTGGAATAAACTCTGCCGTCATCACTTGGAAAGTTTGGCATCGTAAGAAATGTAAATATCATGTGATCAAGAGATAGCAGCAAATCACAACAAGCTTATTGCTTTAATTGCTGGATCACTTAATTTGTGGCTTGTTAAAGCAGTTCATGCAAAATCTGTGGTTTAACCCTTACACAGGGATTTACTGATCAGTAGATTAACTCAAGACTGATGAATATGGCAGTAACTGTTTCAAATGGTTATGATAATCATGAGTTTAAAGCAGAAATATTTGTGAATAAAGCATTGACTCCAATGCAACTTAAGAACTATTTACGAATACTTGAACTGTGTAGATTTGTATGATAAAAGTTCCGACTCACTGGTTTGGTGCAGTGGTCAGTGGACACGGGCAGGGTTTGCAATCTTCTGGTGTTCCTCGAGTCGCATCCCCATAGAAACCATCTCCACATCTTTCACAACTGTCACCAACAGTGTTATGACGACAACGCTAAAACAAATTACTGAGTTAAGAATAGACATGAAAAAAATTTCAAGGAGTCATGACAGAACAGTGACAATTCATCCAACTTAAATTTATCATATTCTCATGTAGAATAAGTATGACCCAATTCTATAACAATCACAATATAGTTCAGAAAGTAAGAGATTTAGCCCAAGAATATATATATTCCAACTGAATCAGGCACTTATTCAGAAAACAATTTTAGAGTTGTCCCAAAGGGTTATCATGTTTTACTTGTATTATTAAAATATCTGCATGTTTACACAAAACTTCGATATGCACTGATTAAACTGTATTCAGAATGTATCTCTTAATTGTTTTTAATAAAGGATATATTTCAGGGAGGGCTCAATCTCTATGGGTCTTGAACAAGTCCTTGTGTGATACTTCTTGAACAAGTCCATGTATCTAGGTGAATGGACAAGCCAAGAATGATGGAATGTTTCTTGTCTTGTTCCACCCCTTCCCATTCAGTCACCCAGAACACTTGTACATGGGTTCTTTGTTGTTTCAGCAATTTATTGAATTGCTATAATGCTAAATGAGAATTTTGTTTGCAGACATTTTCAACTACTTTCAAGCCTGTTTATGTTTTTCCAACTTTTGGGTTCAACAAAACTTCAGTCTATAGATCGATTTAACTTCTACGTTAATTTTTGTTGATCTGGGGTTTATGGGGCAAAGGAAATATTTGGACAAGCTGCACCAAATGCAAGACAGATAGTGTCAAGTAATTGTGAAAAGAAAGGATCAAGAGAAGAAAGAGAAATATCGCTTGGGCATCCTGGGTTCATGATCCCATGTTTACCAGACAATAAAACCCAACGGAAAAAGAATAGATCACTGGTACCTTAAGGTTGTGAAGCCCATATATAAGAATGTGCCCATGAGGGGCTTTCACTTTTGCAAAACAGAACATTTCATGGATTGTTTAAGCCTTTTGCCCCCTTTGAATATGCCCTTGATTGCACGATTAAACGAAAATTCAATGAAGATTTTATTTTCTAGATGAATTCTGACTGTGAAAACATTAGTAAAATTAAAATGTCTAAGATTACAATATGATTTTAATCCCTTCCTGTCAATTTTTCATTTTAGTAGCACCTTGAAATTTTCAAAAGTAGCACCTTTATACTTTCCTTACAAATCTTACATTAAAAGTTATCAAAATAGGTAAGAATAAAATATCAGATTTTATGCAGTGAAATAGTGAAAGATTCAAAAATAGCATTCAGGAAGCACATTATTGATACGACTTAAGCTTGCTTAAAGGCACTCTAAATATGAATTTAATTTATAAATAAAATGGGAAAAGTTATACCACACAGCTTCCTGTAGTAGCATCACAAGATTCTGAATGTCCATTACAATTGCATCTAGTACAGCGTCCTAGTCCTGGTCCACTAGCATCTCTTATATAGCCAGGGGCACATTCCTATCAGAAAAGCAATGCAATGATTTTAATGTAATTCTAAAATTTAGAAGTCAATATACTTCCGAGAGTAAATTTAAATATTTTTCATAAAACCAAGAACCAATATTCTGTTCAATGAAACAGCCATGAAAACATTAACAATCCAAGCAATTTTAGCACCATGTAGCTCTTACTTCACAAGACAAACCGATGTATCCAGGTGGACAGACACATTGTTCCACTTCAGTTGCTAAGCCCTGACCAGTACTCTGTGGCACCGATGTATCCATTTTCACATCCTTCAAAAGAGTCTGGTGCATTCGATTGTGGAAGGAAGCACGAATCAACAGAGCTTCCACGTTAGCTAAAACCTTCATGAAATCTTCTCGTGTAGCTGAAGTTGGACCTCTGGAGTCCACTCTCTGCCAGTTTGTCTGAAAACACAAATCATTACATTCAAAACCCATAATTTACATTTAATAAGGAATAAAGTCAGTTTTACGTGCATAGCAATAAAATTGAAAATTCTAAACATACAATTATTTCTAAGGACTGAAAGGATTTTCGTATTAAGCCAAGAAATGACACATAATTAATAAAGCTTTAAACCTACCTCTCGCAATTCAATTTCAAAAGTACGAATTTCTTGAGGGTTGAGTGTTGGAATATTTACAAAAAATACAGATATACCATTTCCCTGAAAAATAAAACAATCATTAAAAGGAAAATTTAAAAAGGATACTTAAAGTTTAAAAGCTTTGGAAGATTAATAAAATTACAAAAAACTAGCAGACATTTACGATAAAGTTTCTTAACTGCTAATATCTTTTGATGGCAGTGTCATTACTCACCTTTCATGCCTTATTTAAATCCATTTATGAATATAAGCATCCATATACTCATTTCATACATCCAAATGGAATAAAATTAATCAAAAATGCAAAACAGCATTTTTAGATTTTTAAATGCATTTTTACTGATGTTAACTCTCACTTCCAATAAAGTACATGGTAAAATGCTCATATCTCAATCATGTTACCATATTAAGCTTCTGAACATCCACTTTGATCCGTTTTATTCACTTGTTCTACCTCTACATCTATTTTAGAAGGTAGACTCAAATTTTCTTTTCTAAACTAATTTCTATCTCCCAGATTACCCATTGTCTTCTGTAATCAGATTGCTGAAGAATTTTACTATAGCAATGAGAGTTCTTAAGTGCAGCTCCTAGCTTAAATTAAGCATATTTAAACTTAGCTGCTTTTTGAATTAATCTTGTAGTGGTTGGTTTCACCTTGTTTATTTCCATTTGTTACTTCCCAATACACAAATAATGTCAATTTCTGTGCCATATATGTTAGTGAAATATATATAGCATAAAATATTGTTGGTATACATACAGTCATTTCAACATCTGCATCAGCATAGAGGTCGCCACCATCTCCAGCTAAGTATTGCTGAGTATACCGTAGTTTGCCGCCATAAGAAGCAAGCTAGAAAGACAAAACATTGGCCTTAACTCACAATAATAAGACAAAAATCCTTCAAAATTAAATTATCCTTATTCTGCAAGTGTAGATTTTCAAAGACAACAACATTTGTATTGGTGATCCTTACATCTAAAATGGGTATACAAATTTATTAGAATTAAGAAATTGTTCTAAAATAAATTGGTAAATCAGTTTTAGTAAACACCTTAAATAAAGTGATAGAGTTCCGACTTCAAAAAAATTACCTTGTTTCCTAAGAATTGCGCTGGCAAAGACCAGAACAATGTCTCTGTTTGCTCTGGTTCACGTGGGAAAGATGTAAAACTGACTTCATTCTGACTTGGATTGACAATAATTCCCTCTGTAATTGTACGCGTTCTAAATCTGGATGTTAGCTGGAAGTTGTGGTTGTAAGGATCTGCAAGGTCTTCTAATCTCATTGAGATCTATAACAAAAAATTGATTAATTTTAAACACCTGAAACATTAAAAACTGTGCTTTAGATTTTCTAAAATTTTCAACTAATCTAGTTAACACATTTTGTATTTTTGCGTATATTTTAATGATTAGAACAAATTAATTTTTTACAACTAAGTAAAGTACACTACAAAAAGTCTGGAAGCACAGCAATATTCTCTACCATTGTCTTCTAATTCAATGTTTTTCTGTAAAGCACCTTGATTATCTTAAATTATTAATATAATCAAAAATAAGAACTAACTGTATTTATTATTACTATTTTCTTATTGAATTGAGTGAAGCTTTATTGAACTATTTTTATTGTTGAATTCACAATCTATACACATAAAGCAGAGTTGGCATCTGTTCTCTATACAAATCTACAAGGTTTGACCAATCTACACCAAATTTGGTAGTTATTCTTTGGAGTCCTGTCGGTAACGTAGGCTACATATTAACCCCCATTCTATTTGTCTTGGGTGTGCAGAGGGGTGTAACGTCCCGTCATCCTGGACAGATGGAGAGGGCACTTGCTAGATGCACTCTCTCCCGGTGTGTCTGTGCTGATGACGTCAGAGTTAACATCAACAGAAGTTAGACTCTCAAGATGACCTTGGAGGTTTTTAGAATCTTAGAGTATGATGCAATCGCAGAAGGGTGCAGTTGCACTGAAAATCGCTCAGTATCATATCGTTTATGTATCCCATCTGTAAATTCTTAAAAACTGTAGCTTTATTATTGGAATGTAAATTTTTATGATAATATAAGATTATTTTCACAGAAAGTGGTCTTTTTTATCGTCAATAAGGTACAGGGTCCTAAAGACAATTCGAAATCCTCATAGCAATAACACTGCGCATGATCAATGTCAGACCAATTCACACAAAATTTGGCACATTCATCCTGTAGAATTCTGCAGGACACATAGGCTATATATTAACCCCGTTTGATTTGTCCTGGGTCTGCAGGGGACAAAAACAATTTGAAATTTCCATAGGAATAATATTGAGTAATATTACCCGACGAATTATAAACAATTCAACCCGAACAACGCCTGGTAATTCAGCTAGAAAAATAAAAGTAAATTAGAATACCAAAAATTCTTACCTGACTTCTATAATAAGAGCTGCTACTACATTGTTGAGTCACTCCAAAACAGAAACAAGGTGCACAGCCTTCAGGGTTGCGGGATTCCAGGTTGAAAAAGCCTTCTTTGCATCGATTGCAATTTCGACCTTGAACATTGGGCTGAAAATACACATACAAACAACATTTAATGATAACTGATTTGATGATACAAATATGAAAAGCTTAGGCTATATATCAGAAGCACAATAGCATACCTTGCAGGGACAATTGTTGCGATAGTCACATTCCAAGCCTAGGCTTCCTCTGGAATCGCACTGGCAAGAGGGCTCTAAAAATAGTAAGAATTTACAATTTAATTCTCTGCAACTGATGCTAAATATCAACATTATTTCAACTTTTGCATTTTATAACAAATTATTTTTAAGGAATTTAATCTGAAAATACATCAAGTTTTTTCTTTGTATTTGGTCTTAATAGATATTACAAAATACATTCGATTTGAATAATCTAAAACGAATAAATCTATTTCGGTTTCTTTGACATGAAATATGTGTGCAATGAAATTATTAAATATTAACTGACTTTTATTAAATCGAAGGAATGAAGAAATAAGTTATTGCAGTATATTGTCTGTTTGCAAGTGAAAACACCAGGTCGAAATTTCACGATGGGAGCCAGCTTTTCTAGACCACGACATGGTGATTGTTAGACTGGTGAAGTCTGTTAAGTCATTTTTTCTATGACTTTGTCTTGAGAAACATACTTAGTGAGTGAAGCTGGAAGAATTTTCCCTCCTGTTTTCTCAGAACTGTTTTTTGACTTAGTATTTCATTTGTAAGCCAATAATATATCAAATTTTTTATTTCACTAACATTTTTATATAGTTTAATAAATATATCCAGTTTTTAACCCCAAAATGAAATATGATGAGAATTAAACATATTTATGTAAATACTTTTCATCAATTCAGTAACCAAGATGTTCTTAGATAGCAATATGTTCAAATAGGTTGTGCAAAATAATCACATTTTCTTACCAATTGCTGGCTGACAGTCATTGGGTGTTCCTCCACTAGCATCGCCAACATAGCTTGATAAACATTCTTCACAGAAATCTCCACCAGTATTATGCTGACAATTCTAGAACATTCAATATTTTCAAAGAACCATTAGCTACATTAATTTCAAGACTCTTATTAAATAACAAATTTCAAAATTACTTAAAATTAAACCTAAATTATATTTCATTGCAATATTTGATGCTATATATATTCAGTAGTGACAAAATACTTATAATGAAATAAAAAATAATTTCTAAACTAAATATATATACATAAAGGATAAGTTAGTACTAATATTTGGGACAAAAACTTATTCATTTAAAATGTTCAATTATAAATATAATTGAAGGTTTATTTGTGTATGATATTTTATATTAGAAAATTGATATTTCATTTCAAATTAAAATAGAATTTAAAATCATCAATACCTGCTGTTATTGGAATAGCTAAATTAATGGATACCCATAAATCTCACTGCATCAAAAACTGCAATTTTTCAATAAATAAAGTCTTTTATAAAGAAAAATAACATCTAATTTTTCTCAATATAAGTGAAACATTTTTCTTATTTTTAATTTGATTTAAATTTTCTATCGAAATTTAACCCTGTGGAATCATAAGCTAATACTATACAATGCTAAGTTAGTTTATTGCAAGGGAAATTTGCATTCAATATAGATAGTTAAGCCTCTTAAGGAAATAAATTATTTAAAAAGTAACATGATTTTAAAGTTTTATAGTGAACTTCTGTTTTTTATTTATAAAGTAATTGATACAAGAACGTAAAAGGTCATACTGCATAGTACAACAGATTAATAACCATACATATTGGAATACGAATGAACAATTAAAGTCAAAACCTTAACACAAGTTGCTTTTTCTGGGACTAAGAAATAATTTACAATAAAGTTACAAGAGTTGGATGTTTTAATGGAACAATGCTAAAACAATAAACTAGCAACATTTAAATTTATGTAAGATATATTAAATTTTTTCTTTGAGTAAAATCATTGCTAAGAACATGTTTAAGAATAACGTTTGTAGAGGTAGAATATAGATGGTGTTTAAATACAGCCTATGTTCAAAAAGTTCAGTGAATGACCTTCACACGCTGGTAAAAGTTGATAAAAAATAATATGTAAAAAGAATAAGTAAGTTGATAAGTAAAAAGGCAGAGCATCGAGTGGCAGGGTGTGGGCTTGCAGAAGTTGAGAAAAGTCTGAAGCGAAAAATCTCGCATAAAGACAATGCTCATTTGTTTTTTTGATGCTGCAGGCATAATTTGTAAGGAATTTTTGCCCTAAGGAAGCACATTGAATGGGCCTAAGTACATTGAAATTTTGGATCGCCTTGTGAAACGGATATAGCGAGTGAGGCCGCAGTATGCAGCAAAGGGCTCATGATTCCTACTCCACGATAAAGAGCGACCACATACGACCATCATTGTACACCAGTTTCTAGCCAAAAAGGAGATTGTGTCACTTGCTCACCCCCTACTCTCCTGATCTGGCGCCAACGGATTACTTCCTGTTTCCATTACTGAAGAGAGCCTTGAAAGGACAAAGATTTTTGATGATTGAGGAGATTCAACAAAACATGATCGCCGAACTGAAGTGCATCCCAAAAGACGCCTTCTCGCGTACTTTCAGTGCCTTGTACACACATTGTCAAATGTGTATAACATCGGATGGTAATTACTTTGAAGGACAGTGAACCTTGTTTGCTGATATGTGTAAATACCTTTCACGAAATATATGTTTCACCGAACTTTTATACAAAAAGACAATTAAAATGGGTAATGCAGATAAAATACAATTACATGAATTACATAGGATGTGGATTACGAGTATGTATTGATTAATGCGAGTTAATGTATATCAAATGAGTATGTCTTGTATTCAGGAACAGTTCTTTTCTACATGAGTATGAACAAAGCCAGTCAGGAATTTGGGGCTTTATGATGTAACTTGTTAGCATTTTAGATTTATTTATTGATAGATTACTAAACTCAGTACTAGTACTACTAAGGATAGCTAGCAAAATTAGGTGTCTGTAAGAGTAACATGAAATGTGTTGGTCCACAAGGAAACTAAATCACCCTTTTGGCCAAGGAGGGAAATCTAGATGGCTTACCATCTTATGGCAGACTTAAATACTTATCCAAAACTAAAGTGAGTATAAGCAGGAATCAGGACTCCAACTCACGACTGGTATGCCTTCGGTCAGTTCAGTGCCTCCCTGGGTAAAATAAGCAGAAAAACCAAACTGCTCACTTTAGGCTTTGCAATGGACACTTGAAGCCAGTGATGGTCAAATTAGGTTACAAACATTTTCCTGTGCTCTGTGTGCAGCTCAGGCTTCCTGTGTGCAGCTCAGGCTTCACCTAAGCATATCATCTGTCTTGGTTGTCCCTCAAACCTGCTTACTCAACAATATGATCTGGTTATTGAGAGCTTCAAACCTCACAGATGAGTTGGTGTAAGTTATTTATGCGACAAGAGATAAGTAACACCAACCCTAATGATAGTATTGTTAAGTTATTAATAATAGCATTTACTCATAATCTATAATAGTTCTTACCCTGCAAATTCCTGTTTCAGGATCACAATCGCTTGAATGGCTGTTGCAGAAGCAGGGTTCACACAAGCCAAGGTACAGACCTGCACCTGATCGTGTATATCCAGCATCACAATCTTCACAAGACAGTCCAGTGTACCCAATGGGGCATCGGCATTGCTCCACTGCTAAAGCTCGGCCAAGATCAGTGGGTCGGTCAACGGCAATGGTGAAGGACACATCAGCCAGACTGTGCAAAAAGAGGTTCATATTTTACTATTCATGATTGATAACATAGAAATTCATTTTTTATTTGAACCCAAAAATGCTGGATGTATATAAATTGTATTGTGAAATATTTATTCTTAAAATTATATTTTTTATATCTTATACTATAATTTAGGATTTCAAAATTTGTTTCTTGTGTGTAATCATTAAATATCTAGAATTTTAAAATTTGCAATTGAGTATAATTTTGAAAGTTTGTAATCTTGCATACAAGCAAAATTCATTATAATATATATGAAAAAATTCATCATAAATAGAATTGCTATTTTATTGCAAAGAAATCATAATGTGGTCTAACTGATGGATTCAATTTACAAATTTATATATTTTATAAATTTGAGACAGTTATAGATCTAATTAATATTTTTAGTGAAATAGAAAATATAAAGGTTATAAATTCAAATACTATTTATTAATGTTTCAGAAATTTTTAAATGCCACAAGTTGATCACGGCAAGCCCCTTTTCAGAAGTGGTCTTAGAAGAGTTTAACCAAATCTACATATCTTTTTTAAGTTACTTACCTGGCAGAACTTGTTCCCCCAGTATAAGTAGCCTTGATTAAAATTGCATCCAAATCTGCTAAAGTCATTAGAAGATGTTCCCTAGTAGCAGGTTGACCATCAGAACGTAGCCATGAAGTCTAAAATTATTTCAATTTATATATCAAATGATGAAAAAATGTTTCAATGTCAAATGTTTTCTACAATAGACCTACAAAAGTTAGTTTACTTACACAAGTCAACAATTAAATAAAAGTGGAAGGAAACAATAACTACAATGCAAAAACTGGCTTTAGAAAAATGCAATTATTTTATATTAAATTATAAATACTAAATCAACAATAAAGGAGGAAATTAAGTCATCATAAACTACACCTGAAATAAAGCATAACTTATAATGCAAGAATGTGTTTTAAATTAATGTTAAAATTTTCTTACCTCATACATTGGAATAGAAATAGCATGCAAAGAAGATGGACGGCTCAGTTCTGGGTGTCTGTATATCAATACAATGCCATTGCCCTACAAATAAAATGCTTAATTTCATAAAAGTGAAATTCGTAATATTTCGATCAAAAAGAACGAAAAATATTTAAGACAGTGTATATAAAAACAAAGTCACAAAAAGTAATAATTTATGTCAAATAAGAAGTTCAATTACCATTATCTGGACATCTGGATCAAGATTGGGATCAGCACGACTTCCAGGTACATACATAACTGTATAATTTAGTTTTCCACCATACGCTGTAACCTGTAAGTATCACGAAAATATTATACTTCGGCAAAATAAGAGAACACAAAGGAGCTAGTTTAAAATAGAGATTTCATATTCTATGAAAGTAAAAGCTACATATCTGAATAAATAAAAGCATTTACTTACTTTATCTCCCAAGAAAGTTGGTGGCATCTTCCAGTAGTATGTCTGAGCAGGTTGAGTGGCAAAATTCCTGAATACTAGCTCCCTATTTCGCGAGTCCACTTGCAAGTTCTGATTGATGTTATAGCTTCTTAGTATATTAGTCAAAGTCACACCTTGAGAGCTGGTGGTAAAGCTCAATACGATCTGAAAAGTGAATAAAGTCAATGATTTTGTTTTTATTTCTGTGGGAAGTACTTGCATGATCCGATGTCACTATTAAAATATAATTTCACTTGCATGGATGAGACTGATCCAGCTTTCTTCTTTTAAAATTAAAAAACCAGGAAATAGTTTTAAAATTAAAGTAAATATGAACTGTTAATTCCCTACAAACTAATCTAGAATGTTTATTATCAGAGATTTTTAAACGCTCTTCCAATACTAAATGTCCATCCCACACAATTTCTTTTATATTAATTATGTATCAATCATAAAACTTTGCAGAAGTTAAACATAATTTCAAATATGCATGCATAATGCTAATAGGTTTTCTCTATAACCCCTGAAATTAATAAATACCTAAAGTCAACATTTAAAAAACATTTTTTAATTATACATTCCAACTATTTTAAGAAAAATTAGATTAAATGATCAATTTGAATTTTCATGAATCTAAAACCCCCAACTGCCCCCATTTGTAATTACTCTCATTCAAACCTTCTGTAAATTGTGTTTACAGTAATAGCATTAAATTTTTTATAATCCATAAGGTTTGTAAAAAAGCATTAAAGGTAGTATTACTTTTCCTTCATACACACAAAGATTAAATAACTACATCATTGTGGCTGAAAGGATCCTAGTAAAGATTCTATTAGTCAAGAGAAAAGGTAAAAACTAGTTAGAAGTCATGCAAGGAATACAAGTTACAGAACGAATAAATGCATGCGAAACCCTTAAAAGATTAATCAAAAGCAGGTAAATATAAAATTTTCTTAATACACAGTACACAATAAAACTGAATTACCAATTGCTGTAACAATAATATTAAAAATGTCAATATGAATTACCTCTTCTCTATGCCAGCTACTGCTTGAACACGTTTCAGTGATACCCATACAGAAACAATCAATGCACCCAAGAGGTGATTCTGAATTCAGATGGTATGTGTGAGGTTTGCACTGGTCACAACGAGCTCCAGTGACATAAGACTGGAAAAGAATAATTCAAAGATTTAGTTGAGATCCAATTGTTGCTTATTTTTGGAAACCTATGAGATAAATAAATTTACATTATGTTCATTATCTATCTAATAGATAACTTACTTTACACTGACATAGTCCTGTTGTTCGACTGGGATCAGGAGTTAAACTTCCAACAGGGTCGCATTGCAATCCTCCTGATGAATATTTCATTGTGTATTAGTTAAATACAAAAAGTGTAAAATGATATAAAGTAAAATATATTACACACACAGAAGTACATTAATTTCACTTTAACATACTTAACCCCTTTGGGTACAGATTTATTTGAAAAAATTCTTGCGTTTCGAAAGGATTTAATTTGCTGATGCGCAGAATAGTATATAAAGGCAGTAGTATATCCCAGTTTTAACTAAACGAATTAGACTCGTGATCCGTAACTTAGGCATGACAAGTCTCAGTTGTCAAATGTACCCAAGGGGTTAAGTATTTAGAATTTAATACCCACTGAAGGAAAATATATAAAAGAAATTGATAACAATAATTAATTTAATAAATGGAAGAAATTTTCGTTTAAAGTGAATAAGCACTGATCAATTAGATTTCTAAATAAAATAGAGTTAATTTGAATACTAATACATTAGAAGCTTGTTTACTTAATTATCCAGTATGACTCATATTTTACAGAATATAATTATTTTGTAACTATAAAAGATCTGTGCATAACATCTGCGCTGAAATTTCTACTCATATCAATAGACGGCAGTGTTGCTACTGACTTTTCATGCTATATTTAAATCTGTTTATAATAGATATAAGCAGTGATATGATATCTCATACCTCCAAATGGAATAAAATTTAAATAAAAAATATAAAACAGCATTTTATGTACTTTGGTTAATTCTTATAACTAATACAATGAATGGCAAAATGTTCCTATCTGTCAGGTTATCACACAATTAGCTTCAGGACGTCCACTCCATTGCATCCCATTTATTTAAAAGATGATTAGGTATATTTTAACATTAAAACCTATTTTCTCATTTGATCATAATTTTATCTTCCAGATTCCTCATTGCCTTCTGTCATCAGACAGCTGAAGAATTTTATTAGAGCAATGAGCTCTTCCTAGAATTTTTAACAGTATTTAAAGCTCCATAGCTCAAATCAAGTGATTTAAATGAATCAGTAAATTTTTAGCAGCTGATTTTATATGGTTGATATCAGTTTGTTGTGTGCCAAATGCCAATATACAAATAATGTTAATTTCTCTTCCATATACATTAGAGAAATATATATGGATTTAAATACTAATACATTAGAAGCTTATTTACTTGATTATCAAGTAAGACTCGTGTTTTCACAAGAACATATTTATTTTGTAATACTTATTAAATATTTCAAGTGATAAACACTAGATATTATTTATTTTGATAGTATTGAATTTTCCATTGACGCATCTTAGGGTAATAATTAAAATAGCTATAATTTTTTAACTCGTGATTTCTACACTCATCAATTCAACTGAACAAGTCCAAACATTTTGGAAACTGAATTCATTCCATAAATAAACTTGTCTAGGCTTGGCACTTAATGTATGAAGAAATTACATTAGTCCATGGCTTCAGATATTAAATATAGGACCATAAAATGCATTTAATGCAGAAACCACTAGTCTGATCCACTCTGGTTTCTGCACCCAGTTTTCAAAAATTTGAAAAACGGCTCTCGCTTGGTTTTGCACTCACCGATTCATTTAATCAATCCCTTTTGAATATTAATATTTCAAAAAACTTTCTGATGCTGATAATCTAATTGTGTTTGTCAAAATATTAAAGCACTTTTAGCACATATATTTCAATTCCTCAGACACAGGCAGTCTTTTAATTTTTCTAAATTATACAGGTTTGATCTAAAATTATTTCACTTTTGATCAAGATGGAAAATGCAACAGACAAAATATACCTTACAATCCCTTTATAATGAATGGCTAAATAACGAGAAAAGAAAATTATTGAAAAATAAGAAAAAGATGATTTTTGTTCTCCCGATTCAATTTCAATCAGTAGCAAGTATAAGCTTCACATTGCATGTAGTGGTTACTACAGTGATCAGAAATGATTGATGAATATAGTATTTAACTAACCATGTACTCGGCAGCTGCCCCCGGGAACATTGGGATTGCCATCATACCCTGGTCCACATCGTTCACAGCGTCTTCCTTCATAGCCTATTGGGCAAGCATCACAAGTCACTTGTCCGTCAGTGTCCAGGATACATGTTGGGGAGAACCTAGATAAGAGCACAAAACAAGTTACTACAACTAGATTAATATTAAGAAATCGGATTCAAAGAAACCACAGGGAAAAAGGAACATGTCAAGTCTGTTATGAAGACTATTCACTGATCTCATAACTGATGAAACACCTGTGTAACAGCTATATATAAACAGAAACAAAGTGCTTCATAATACAACATCTCTAATTTTAATTAAATCATTTTAGTTGGTCTGAACAGTACAGGACACTCTAATTTCAATGAACATTTTTTGTTTGATAGTAGAAATATGTAATTTTCTATAGCAGCAATATTTGATATTGACCTAAATTCATATAACAAATAACCAATTTGATTAAAGTAACTGTTATAAAAGACAGAAAACAAGCTTGATTAATATAGCAGAAAACATTCCAAAGTCCACTTTTAATTTACAATAGCTAACAGTTATATTTAAATAGTGATATGTAAAACATTTTTTCATCATTGGTCAGTTGCAATGCAATCATATTTAATATTTAACATGCAAAATTTTATTTAAAAATAATTAATATTTAAATTCTTTTCACCTTGGGATCTCTACTCTGTACATAGAACAGAACTTTTAATTTCAAGAAAAAATTATTACAAATTAACAAAATGGCTGTAAACAGTTTCCGAGTCCTGTACTTATTTCATAGGTATGAAAAGTTTAACCACTTCTATAAAATTTAGACATTCAAACATTCAGAAATGAATGATGTTAGCGAAAAATGTTATAATGACTTTGACATAGTTTTACAGCTAGATGATACACAATATACACCATATCAACATCACTTATGAAATACAAAAGTATTTAAACTGTACTAATAGTAAAGACATAAAAATGAAACAAAATTGTTATGATAAAACTATTTTCTAGTAAATAAAGAACTCAAAAATCCTGGTTTGTATCTGATCTTCTACCTGAACTTGTTAACAGGTCTCAGTGCATAAGATACTTTAAATTTTCTAATTTATATTAACTGGTTACTTTGAACATTGAGTACAATCAGTTACTTTATTTTTCAGGTTATAAATTTGAATGCACATCTTCCATGTATCGATTTTCTTGGTACTGACTAAGCTCATAACATTTCAATAACCATAACAGAATAGCAATTTTATTACGTAGAATCCCTAAACCCTCACAGAATCTTAGGCATTGAGAAACATTGTTAAAAATACAAAAAAGAGAAAAAGAAAGTCAACTTAATACCACATCATAAGTCATTTTAAATACAACAGGGTTCCCACTTTTGAAGCAAAAGAAAATTTAGGGCCTTTTAAGGCTTTTTCTTCATTTTTAAAGCTACATTTTACAGATTGTAATAGATTAACCCGTGAGTGCACATGAAGAAATTTTTACAAGTGCTAGGTTTGGGTCTTGCAGATCCTGTTTTAAAACATCAGTTTTTAGTTAACCTATAAATATTAAGTCATCGATTTTTAAATGTAGTTGAAACAAAATGTACCATGTTCTTGTAAAAACTATGGCTTTTTAAGATATTTTAAGGACTTTCAGGAAATATTATGGCCATTAAGGCCTGTGGGAACCCTAAATAATCACTAAAGTGATTTTAGTTGCTACAAAACTATGCTAAAATACTGTAATAAAAAGTACATTTCTAATTATAGGGTGAATATAATACCAAAATGCTTGAAAGGATAAGATTAAGAAACCATGCAATGATTTTTAACTATTCATATAATGCATAACATGCATTGTCATGGTAATAGTATTTTTTTAAATGAGAAAAGTAAAAACCACAATATTAACATTGAGTATTTAGGTGAAGGAAATATCAATTAAATCTAAATATTATGGTAGGGATGGTTAAAGTATTGGTCAGTGGGAGCCTGGGAATACACAACCATGCTGGATGTCACATTCTGTGAATACCATGCAGTAAAAAACACCTATCTATATATTAGTGTGTTACCATTCTGAAAGCAAGGCATGACTTCTGGTATCCAAGAGACTGACATAATATGGAGAAGAAGAAATTTATTTACGAATTACAATGCAACAAACATTTACTGAAAACTTTTTGCTACAGATTCAAACATAAAAATGATTTACCATTTATAACTAAAAATACAAAAAGCTTCACGTTTGTACTATATTGGAATATGTTTTGAAAAGAAATTAACGCACTCAAGTTAGAAAGATTATTTATACTTTAATATAACAGCCAACCTCTTAGGAAAATACAGAAGAGTTTTATGATATTTAAAGCAATGCAAAATTGTCAAGAAATAATGGCTAAAAATAATTCTTTAAATAAAAAATAATTCTTTAAATAAGAAATCATTCAAAGTGCCAATAAATGGCAACTTGCACCAATGGGTTTTATGTAAATAATTCAAAACATAAAAAGTAACCTTGCTCCCAACTACTGTTATGTGCTGGGCAGTTCGAACTCAGTGCAACCAATTTGTCGACATTTTACAAAATAGTGTCAAATATATGCAAAAATGAGAAATAACCCTTTTTTGAGTACTTTAGAGTATTGTAAGTTATTCTTAAAAATTAGTGTCAAAGAATGCTTTTATGATAATCTAGCAATCACTGATTCTGATGTTTTCTTTCGCTAAAACTTTGAAATTGCTCTACCCTGAAAATGTTCTACCAATATCCTTCCAGAAAACCAAGTGTTTCTGAAAGACTTCCAGAAAAGTGGGCAGTATGTTTTAAGGTGTTTTACAACGAACAGTGACAAAGTTAAATATCACCCAAATAGAACCTTCTAGGTTTAAAGTCATAATTGCAGATTTAACTAATGCTTAAAAAGAAGTCAATTTATTCAAACATTTACAACATTGGACTTCCTGTTGCATGGATTTATACTTTAAAATTTAGAATTAGATACATATTTGCATATTGGTACAAAAACTCAGGTATAATATATTTTATTCGAAATATAAGACCCTGCTGTCAATAAGAGATTACTTTCAGAAATTCTAGGTTATACCAGCACACTATTTGAAAACAGAAAGAAAATAGTGCATTTCAAAAAGTATTTATGCTGACCAAAAAAGATTAAACATTGGTATAATAAAAGAGCAAGACAATTTCCATTTGTACATTTTTTATGACAAATATATTTTTACATATTTCAGAATTGTTTGAATAATTAAATTTTAATATCTTATCCAAAACAAAATAAAAGATTTAAATTAAATAAAGTACTTGCAATCAACTACTAAACATTTTTATAAGGGAAATTATTAGTATCAATCTATCAAGAAAGGTGATTTTCTGTATACCTTTTAAAATCAACATGACTAAGATATTTTTTCAGATTTTCCCGATGGTTAAAAATAATTTTTACTAATATTTCTAGCTTTTCTACTTCCCTGACTTTATTTGCATTGAATTTATAAAAGTCGAAAGTCAACTTATATGAAAGTGAAAGTTAGTAAAAATGTTTTAGCATATCAGATACTGACTTAAAATATCCATCTTGCAGATACAGTAAAACCTCATTAAGTCGTCACTCAAGGGACCAAGAAATTTTGATGATATAAGTAGAGTGACTACAGATTGCACTCAATATGTATTACTGTAACTATCATGTCAATTTTAAATTTATCACAGTATTTTCATAACTTTTTGCCTTGTAAATTCAGTACCTTGAATATAAGGTAATTTTATTTGTTTCTAAGGCTTCAAGAAAACTTGTGTTTTATTAGGGGGTAAAAAAATTTACTTATTTTTACTTTCATTGCTCATGCTGTCAGGCTTTTCTTGTAAACTTCTGTACTTAAACTTTTTATGGTCACTCAAGAACATAATACAACGTTGTTATCCATATTTTTGTAGTGATTTACGTCATAAACAGTAGTACATCCACTTTCATTTATGATTTCAAATATATTTAATGTAGTACATCCACTTTCATTTATGATTTCAAATAAATTTAATAAATAATCAGGGTGTCTATTTTCGACTCCATTTTGTTTGCAATCAGACACAACCCTTGCATGTTTAAAGACCTTTCCAGTGACGAGTTATCCTGGATAAAATTTGAATTTGCAATGAGTAAAAGAGGGTTTAATTTTATTGCTGTCTAGAAAGTTAGATGGGACAGAAGAAAATTGACCACTTATTCGAAGCGACGAGTTATCTATGTGATGACTTGTGGAGGTTTCATTGTATTTCATAAAAAATTAATTAACCATTTATTCCTTAAACTTATTCTAAATGCAGCATTGATTAAAGTAGAACTTACTGGTTAGGAGTGGTAATAAGTGGACACGGACAAGGTTGACAATCATCAGGAGTACCTCGTCTGCCATCGCCAAAATATCCTCTCTTACACCTTTCGCATTGTCTGCCTTCTGAATTGTGTCGACAATTCTAAAAATGCAAACGAGTTATTAAACAGCACCAAATATGAATCCATTATCAAATAAATTATCTTGGAATTATGAAGGAAAGCTTAATATAGTAGACATGTCCAAAAATAAAGAATGAATTCATATCATGCAAGGTCACATGATTTTAATCCAATAGAGTATGCTTGGGATGCACTCGTAAGTCGCACTGAAGCCTAAACAGCACCACACAAGAGCTAAATTGCTTAGGATCAGTGGCTAACACATTCTGTATAAAGTTGCTTTCTAACAGAGTAAAAAATTGTTTTATTTTTGCCAATAGAATTTAATCATTATGGTACTACAAGGGCAGAATTGTTAACCACTTAGCTTTATCTGGTGTACCATGGGGGCTACGCCTCAAACATTTTCGCATATTCTAGACACAAGCTGTTGGGCATACATTGATTCTAGATGACAAACATCTATGACTTAACCCGATTCAAACCAGAAACCTTTCAATCCAGAAGCCAGCACTTTGATCACTAAACTGATTGGTCGATAAAGTAAAAAATGCTTTTTTTTTCAAACACTAAAACACACTGTGTTCACCTAAGCATTTAAAAAAATTTCTTTAGTTCCTAGTAGCACCACAAGGCATAAGGCATTCTTATTGTATTCCACATAGCTGGTGAAAAAACCATTTGTCATTTTAGGTACTTTGGTGCAGTTACTTGGCATGAGATTCATCTTGGATTGCATTATCGTTAATTTTTTTGGATGTGTGTACTTTCAGTACAAACTTTAATCCAAGTGGGACAGTCGGAATAATTAAATAAAGTGTAAACTTTAATAAACTATGCAGCTTTCCAATAAATTACTTAAAATGTAAAGAATATCAGTTTCTTCATAGTAAAAACATTAAAGGTGCTATACCAAGCATTCTCCAGAAACTGGATCACACAGGCTGGAGTGGCCATGGCAGTTGCAAGGAACCCTTGATGGCACACAATCTCCAAGTCCAGATCCAGTTCGTCTTCTGGAATATCCTTCAGCACACTCCTGTAATGGTAATTATTTTCTAAGTAATACAAACTACAACAAAACATCCCTTTGTAATAAAAATGCAATTTGATCAGAAAACACTGTAATTCTGCTTAAGAGAACATAAATGTAATTTAGTTGTGGTACACATCAGTGTAGAGGTTAGTTCATTGTTTGGGTTGCGTTTCATGGCATAAGGGCTATATTTGGTCAAGCTGCATTAAACACAAGACAATATTAAGGAATGGCATACAAAGAGTCAGCCTTAAGAATTGCAGGGCCCAATTCAGTCAATATCTGAGGGACCCCACAAAATATTAAATAAAAATATAATTTTATTGAATGTTTTTTTAAATGAAGTGAATTGCATTAGGGGATAGGTTGGTTGGTTGGTTGGTTGGTTTTTTATGGCACAAGGGCCAGATTTGGCCATGCTGCGCCAAACAATAGCTAGTTCATAACTGGTATTTATTTAGAGCGAGTCAGAAAGCCACGTAATAAAATTCAGTACAGTTGTGTATGTTGCAGTCGATTATAAAATCTAAATAGAGTTTACGAAACCAATGTCAGTAAGGAATAAAAATAAGTTTTTATGATGTGGTTCCATCAACAAGTCTGTTAAGGTAATAGGGGAGATACCAAATCGGTTTAGTCTATGAGGATTAAAATTCCGGCATTCCGTCAATATGTGCTTTATGGAATAAATACTATTGCATGATGAGCATAAAGGAGCTGGTTCTCCCAGCAGTAAATGTCTGTGGGTAAAAAAGGAATGTCCGATTCGGAGCCTTGTCAGTTTTACATGATGACTTCTATTTAAGTTTGTTTTGCTGAATCCCTTTATATATGGTTGAATATCATGAAGTTTGTTATGGTTTTCCAAATCCCAAGCGGATTGCCAGGATGAATTTATGGCTTGGGTTAAAACACTATTAATGTCGTGAATCGGGACATTGGAGTTTATAATCAATGTTGCGTTTTTGGCTGCCAAATCCGCTTTCTCATTGCCCCGGATTCCCACATGCCCAGGAATCCAACAAAAGAATATCCGAAAATCATTTTCTGTTAATGTTAGGAGCAAATTAATTGCTTTTAAAACCAAGGAATGACTTTTATGTGTACAGTTTAATAGGGATTCGATACTGCTTTTAGAGTCGGTATACAAGATCCAGTTTTTATTAGTGTGTGTAGAAATCGTTTTTAAGGCTAAAATTATTGCGTAGATCTCTGAAGTGAAGACACTGCAGCACCCATGCAATTTTCTAGCAATGGTTGTATTATCAAAAACGGCCGCGGCTCCAACATTTGTCCCGTTCTTAGATCCGTCAGTAAAAACTGTTTTAAAAGATGAATATTTGTTTCTATGGGAATGGAATAATTGTAAATAAATGGTATCGGGGGTTGATGATTTGTTAAAATGTGAAAAGTCATTGATGGTAAGTAGATTTTTATCATTCCAAGGTGGAGGTTCGTTTTCTCTAGGAAATATTCCCAGATTGTCAACATTTAATGAATTCATTATGGTACGGACTCTAAAACCAAGTGACGGTATGAATGAAGGTTTTAATGAGTAATGACTTCCAAATTTAGGGTTAGTTACACTATTATGCAATGGGTGAGAAGGGTTGGCTTTAATCTTAAAATAGTATTTTAGGGTAAGTTTCTCACGTCGATGTCTTAAATCCGGCTCGCCTGTCATTATATATAAACTCTGGACTGGCGAAGTGCGGAAAGCTCCGAGGGATAATCGGAGGCCTTGGTGATGAATAGTATCCAGGGCTTGAAGAACAGACTTAGCAGAAGATCCATATATTACACTCCCATAATCGAGTTTCGATCGGACAAGAGCTTTGTAAATTTTTAAAATTGAAATAAAATCAGCTCCCCAAGTTGTGTTACATAAAACCTTTAAAATATTCAATGATTGGTTGCATTTTCGTTTCAATACCTTGATATGAGGTCGAAAAGATAACTTCGAGTCAAAAATAATACCCAAAAATTTTATTTCTGGAACTACTGGAATAAGAGTTCCGTCGAGTAAAAGTTCTGGATCAGGAAAAAGTCCGCGTCTTCTAGTAAAATGTACACATACAGTCTTTTGCGAAGAAAAAACAAAACCATTTTCGTTTGCCCACTTACTTACAATTCTAATAGCCGTTTGGAGTTGTCTTTCAATAAAAGGTACATTGATTCCAGAACAGAATATTTGGAAATCGTCTACAAAAAGCGTTCCGTGCACATATGGAGGAAGTTGTTTAATAATACCGTTGATTTTAATTATAAAAAGTATCACGCTTAGAACGCTTCCTTGGGGAACACCCTCGTCCTGTGAAAAGTCATCTGATAAAATATTATTAATGCGAACGCTAAAGGTCCTTGTCAATAAAAAGTTTTGAATAAATAGTGGGAGATTTCCCAGAAAGCCCATCTCGTATAAGTCTCGCATTATGCCATATCGCCATGTCCTATCGTAAGCTTTCTCCATATCGAAGAAGACAGCTACCAAATGCTTCTTTGTGACGAATGTATCTCTGATAGAGGATTCCAGCATTAAGGCATTGTCGTAGGTGCTTCGTCCAAAACGGAATCCGCTTTGAAACTCCGATAGATGTTTTTCAGACTCAAGGACATGTATCAACCGAGCATTCACCATTCTTTCCATGACTTTGCAGATACAGCTTGTCAAGGCAATGGGTCGATAGTTATTAGGGTCTTGAGGATCCTTCCCAGGTTTCGGTATTGGAATAATAATAGCTCTGTGCCAGGATGTCGGAAAATCTTGCTCTGTCCAAATTCTATTATAGAGAAGTAAAACATTTTGTAATGAGTCTTCATTGAGATGGGTCAACATGTCTAGATGAATATGATCGGGGCCCGGTGAAGTCGGGTGTGATTTTCTTAATGCATTTTTCAGTTCGAATATGGTAAAATTACGATTGTAAGTTTTATGAGCGGATGGTTGAAAGTTTAACGTCTTGCGTTCTTCACGTCGCTTATAATTAATAAAATCTTGGGGGTAAGAGCTCTCATGAGATACCTTAGAAAAAGATTCTCCCAAGGTATCAGCAATTGTCTTAACGTCTGAAACGACTTGTCCATTTTGAAGTAAAAATGATATATTTGGATTACGATATTTGCCGGTAATTTTTCGAATTTTTCCCCATAGCTGTTTTGATGATATTCGACATTCGATTGTATTTACGTATTCTAGCCAGGATTCTTTTTGTCGCTGTCTCCTTAATTTTCGAGCTTCTGCTTTAGCCCGCTTGAAAACTATCAAATTCGAAGTGGTGGGATAACGTCTGAAGGTGTTCCATGCTTTTTTTTGGAATTTATGGGCTTGAGAGCATGCTTCATTCCACCAAGGCTTCCATAATTTAGGCATTTTACCCGATGTTTTGGGGATAGCCACATCTGCCGCCTTAATCAAGGTGTTCGTTATCATTTCAACGGCATCATTTATGCTAGGCATCATAACCATGTTGTCGAAAATGTTTGATTCCACCTGATATCGAGTCCAATCCGCTTTCTCAAATATATATCGCACAGGTCGTCTGGGTAGTAAAACGTCATTGCAGTTATATGTTAAAATGATTGGAAAGTGATCGCTATTGTGCAGATCATTGTCAATTTTAAAGTCCCAAAATGAAAGCAAAGTAGGGGAGCATATTGCAAGGTCCAGGGTGTGAAAGGTTTGGGTCGGAGTATGGAAGTATGTATGACTGGAATCATTTAAAAGGCAGAGACAATGGTCATCCATCAATTTTTCAATTTGTTGTCCTTTTGTGTTAAAATCATTACTTCCCCAAAGAGGGTTGTGTCCGTTAAAATCCCCTATGATGAAGTATGGAGACGGAAGTTGAGTTATTAAATCATTTAGTTCCTGCTGACTAACGCTTTCATTTGGGGGTAGATATATGCAGCAGATTGTTATTAAAAATTTAATATGAAGTTGAATGGCTATTGCTTGAATGCTCGTATTTAATGAAATTCTTCTGGATGGGAAATTCTGCAAGGTCATTATAGCCACGCCGCCCGAAGCGCGTGCACCGTGGATGTAATCATTTCTTATTAAATTATAATTTTTAACATTAATTGAGTTATTAGGCGTGAAGTATGTTTCTTGAAGGGCTAGGCAAACAGGGTTAAAATTATTTATTAGAGATTTGATATCGTCGATATGTGTACGAAAACCATGACAGTTCCAAGTTAAGAGATTAATAGTCATTTATTCTTTAAAAATTTAGAGCCCTTTTCAATCTCTTCTGAAATAAAGGTTGGGTGGTTTTATTTGGAAGGTTTTTTGTAAAATCTAGAACCTTTTCTAAAAAATGCAGCGTTCTCATCAATACCGTCCTCTCCAAACTCCATGTCTGAGTCTGTGGAAGGGTGTAAATCTATTTCGGTATCCGGTAATTTTGAGGTGTCTTTAGAGTTCCGGGGAGGTTTGTCTTTCTTACTTTACTTTTTTTTATTTTGTTCTATTGACGTTGTTGGGTTCGGCTTGAAGATTTTTGTTGCTGGTGTGGTTCTCTGTTGCGGCAGGTTTGAGGGTTTACTTGTAACTTTGTCAATTGATTTTGGGCTTAAGCTATGGGATTGATGGTTTGATTTGGTTGGTTGATATTTATAAAGAGTAGATTTTAATTGCGTTTCTGCATTTACTTTATTAGGTGTAAAGTCTGAATTATATGTTTGGGTGCTTATTGTTTTGCTGGTTTTAATGACGGATGCATATGAGGTGTTAGGACGAGGTGTACGGGATTCTATCAATTTTCTAGCTTCGGGAAAGGATAGGTTTTTGGTGACTCTTAATGTTTGGATTTCTTTTTCTTGAATCCAGCGTGGACAAGTCTTGGAATATGCAGCGTGATCACCCTGGCAATTGATGCAATGTTCGGTTTCAGAGCATGAGGAACTGTCGTGACCGGGCTTTGCGCAACGTGCACAGATGGTTGCTGATGCTCGACATGCTGTTTTAGCATGTCCAAATCTCTGGCATAAAAAGCATCGCAGTGGGCTTGGAATGAAAGGCCTCACGTCGCAGCACAAGTAACCGGCTTTTATTTTTGTTGGCATAACAGGAGAATCGAAGGTTAGAACAACATTTCTTGATGGAATGAAATTAGAATCTCGCCTCATCATGATTCTTTTGGCTGCTATAACTTTTTGATCTTTTAATTCAGCGACAAATTCTTCGTCGGACACCATTGAGAGTTCTTGGGATGAGATTACTCCTCGGGTATAGTTTAAAGTTTTGTGTGGAAAGACTTGAATTTCGACGTCCCCAAAGTTTTTAATGTTTAATAATTTTCCTGATTGAACTTCTGATTTTGATTCAATTAAAAGGTCTCCTGATTTCAATTTTTTAACAATATTTACTTCTCCAGCTGCATTTTTAATGTATTTTTCGATTAGAAATGGTGACATTTTTGTTAATTTACCGGATTCGTTGTGTATAATAAGAAATTTAGGAACAGATTTTTTTGGTTCAGGAATTGCGGAAATGACAGGTGTAACCGTTACTATACATGATTCACTATTATAATTTTCATTTTCTTTGTTAGTGGTGTTTGACGGATCAAAGCCTCCGTCAGGGCAAGAAGTTTTAGTTTCCATGAATAATAGAAAAAAAGTTCATCCTGGTGTGCCCCCGCCCACCATGGAGCCCAACCAGGGGAAGCAGTATCCGGCAGTTGTCCAGCAACAGATCTCGGAACCGCTTCAGGAGTCACAAACAGAATATAGTGCCGTAGTGTCGGAATGTGGATCCGCCAGTTCGCCCAGGGCATCCCTAGCTACAGCACTAACCCTAAATACCCAATATCATTGGAGTCCAACACGACAGAGGGACCAAGCGCTCTGACGTGGTGAACCCCAGAGAAATTAGGTGAGCCGATTGACCAGAGCGGGCTCACTCCAGCCACCAGTCTACGCAGAAGCATGGACCAAAGGGCACGCATCAGGTACCCCAGGACTCCACTTTCCCCCGATACGGGACGCCGCACACGGCAAACATGCGGGTCAGAAAAACGTACTGACGTCTTTTAAAAGAATCATAAAAAGGGAATAAATGATAATTTAGAAGTAAATAGAACTTAATACAACTAAAAAGGTATTCTATGATACGTAATAACATAGGTGATTAACATAGTTTTTAAATAACAAAAGAGTGAATTTAAGGTGTTTTTCAATGTAAAGAAATTTTAATGGTTTCCGAATCGCAAGACGTGAAATGGAGAAAAAGGAGGGGAGGGGAATAGAGTAGTGGGATGAAGGTAGAGAAAGATCGCTTAGGTATCCCGGGAGCGCGACCCCCGTGTTCACCAAAGACAGCAAACCCCTGGGAAAGAAAAAGATCACTCAGGTACCCCGGGGTTGTGAAGCCCGTACAAACCTAAAGAAGGATTGCCCCTGGGGGCGCATTAGGGGATAAAATTATTTAATAAATGTATCTTTTTCAATCCCATTCATGGTGCGGTCCCTTGGAGATTGTGGGGACTGCATTTGGGACAATCAATGGAAGCCTGTACAGCCAAAACCAGCCCTGTACACACAAGGAAAAATTTACTTGACGCAGAAGAAAGTACACCCAGAGTAAGTTACAGGAATTAAACATATGCTGCCTACAACTCACAGGTTGCTAGAGCAGTGGACCAATCCTATCGAGTCACTAAGGTTCAGCAGAGTGTCAAGGAAACTAAAGTTTCAATATTTAAAACTAACTGAATCTATGCAAATATTCATGCAGAAAACATTTTTTAAATTTTTATTTAGTTTTCAAAGATTTAAAATATGTAGAATTAGTGTATTATCTGAAACTGATTAGCATTTGCAAACATAAACTTGAAATAGCTAAAATAACAGCTTGAATGACTGAATAATTAAAGATAATCATACATTCTTCTTCAAATTACAATCACAATTTATGTCTGCTTAAGGTATTTTGTATATAAAGTTACCCAGGGATCTTTTCTGTTGTGCTCATATGTAGATTAATTAAAGAATGTCTATATACACAAAGCTAAAAGTAATAGTTTAGAGTTGTTTTTGGCTTTTGACTAACGAAGCTATTACATTTTATAGTGAACTCTTAACACGGCGACGTACAGTTGAACATATGCAAATACTGGAAGTGGCTAGAAATTCATTACTCATTTCATCATTAGGTAGTTAGAGTTTGCTGCAGCAAATGCACGTTTATATACCCATTCTGAAATTTCCAGAATATTTTACAAAGTTTTATCATGAAATTTCCAGTGTAATCTAGAAATTTAATGTCCTGGAAAGTTCCAAACGATAGTATTTTCTGGAATATTCCAGAACATTCTACAAATTTCTAGTATTTTCTGCAATTTGGTAGTGTGATCGTACTTAATTCAAAAATTGATTCTTTAATAAATTAATTATTTTTAAATTTTCAATTCGCCAAATTTGCACCACTTTAACTACGATTCATTAAACTGTTTATGAGAAAGAGAAACAAATGTGATCTTACAAAAATATATACGATTAGATATTAAAAGATTAGATTACCTCGCAAGAGTTTCCAGTATAACCTTGAGGACAAGAACACTTTTCTATATACACTGCTTGAGCTGCAGATGGATCAGCAAGAGAAGCAGAATCCATTTGGAAATTGAGAATGCTACAGAAACAAATTGCAGTTACTTATACTGAACATATGCTTTTCATAAAAAGTTAGAAAAAGTACTAAACTGGTACCTTGAATGAATCATGTCATCATCGTAGCTAGCTCGTACATAAAACGCTTCAATATTTTGGAGAACTGTCATAATTTCTTGACGTGTGGTTGCGTCTGTAACAGGAACATCACCGCGACCATGGGCTTCACTTTTATGCCATTCACCCTGGAATTCAAAAGCTCAAACTTGAATTCTATTTCCAAAATTTCTTGGTTTTCCAAAGAAAAATTTAGCACACAAAAATCATAAAAAAAGACAGATGTACTTCAACTATGCAATATACATTCTTCACAAAAGAATGAGAATAAAAATGCTGTTTCAATTTAGAAATATTAAATAAAAATATTAAAGATTAAACACAAATTTATCCAATTAATCACACTAAGTATTTTAACATTGAATTGTATAATTAAGTAGTCCAAAAATACAATTGATTACAAATGTCGCTTATAACCACAAGCACTTCTAAAATCAAAGACAAAAGTTATTTTAAAATACTTTGAATACTGTTATATGTAACAAAGTTCAACCTTTTAAATTAAAAAAAATTACCAGATCCCCAGAGAATCTTTGCAAACTATACAGAGAAAGCTAATACATAAATTATTAAAATGAAAATGAACTACATTTAAAAGGTAGGCATTAATAAGAGTTCATTGTCAAAGAAATATCAGAATTCTTCCATAATGTAGTTTTCCGAATCAGTGATTTTTAAACTAATTGCATTCAAATATAATCCTAGAATTACTCAATTTTCCATTACTCAGATTCTGTGTGAAAGTTAAAAATTCCTTTAGTTAATATTTTAGTTCTTTAAAAGTAAATGATTTCTGCCAATATGCAAGCAAACATTTGAATTATTTAACAAATATTAGTTCTTGTTCAGCTCAAGAAAATTTCACTCAAAGAAATAAGGTAGGTAGTTAATTAACGTCACACTGAAGCAACACAATGGGCTATTGACGATGGTTAAGGATCGATGCGGAAGGTAAAGATTCGAGGACACCTCGTAACGTGTAACATCGCGTCCTCGTAATGTAATACCTCAAATGTCCTCATGCCAATGTGAGGACATTTGAGGCCATGACAGATTTAACATACACTAGCCCCCATGTACACAACGGTCTTTAGTTGAGCCAAGTTTCAAACTTGCAACCCTTCAGTTGCTAATACTTTATTCTTCCAACTCAATGAAATGAAATAATAAAGATAGAAATGAGAGGAATAATTTTTACCTCCCAGAAACGAACTTCCACATTATTATCTCTTTGAGGTCCATAGGGTTGTTTTACGACATGGTACAGAGCGATTCCGTTTCCTTTCAATATGAAATCAGCTATTCGTGGTGGATTTGGTATAAATGGAGCAGAGTATCTGAACATGTAGCGGATGTAGCCTCCATAGCTATTTAACTTCACAAAAGTGAAAGAGAATATTAGTTTATGCAAATAAAACAATTAAAATCATTTTGGATAAATCAAATGCAAACAAAACACTGAAAAGAAAACAGCATAAAATTTAAATAAGTTCTGTAGAATTAAAAATAAAGTTCAAGAGAACTTTAAAATTAAAAATATTCATTTGCTTGATTTACTAAGCAATATTTGTTTAACTTCATACAGAAAAATGTTGAAATTCATCAGAATAAAATAAAGATTAAAGAAATATAAAAATTAAGATATAAAAAGATTTGAGATATAGATTAAGAAAACAAAATTAAAATATAGAAACTAGCAAATTTCAAATTTTTTTTTAAAAAGTTATGTATTTTTTGGTACATTTCTTCAATACCTGATTTCCAAGAAACTCTGGTGGCAAGCTCCAATAGAAATAAACATCTTGAGGTGCATCACCACGAATGTGTCCTTCAACTTTATATTCTCTGTTGGCAGAATTATATTGAATTGCATTTTGATTGGGTGGATATCTCTGACCAACATCCTCATAATTGCCTCTGCCGTCCTTTTGCAAAGCAACAATGGCGATTTCGGTTTGAAGAGGTATCTAAACGAAAACCCAATCTTTTAAAACTGAACTGTTCTGAACATAAAAGTAAAAATTAAACACTTTAAAATACTAATAAGTAAAAAAGATATATTAATAAAGTTTTAATAAATCAAAAATTGGATATTAAATTAAAGTTTTATGAAGATTTTACAATGTCAAACAGAGAAGAAAAATTCAAATTATAATTCCTTTTTATCCTTTTTAACATTCTACACTAACAGTTTTAGAATTTTGAGTAACATCTACCATTTTAACACTGAGTTGTCAAAAGAAAAATATTATTGTCTGAATTAATGAAGTGCCTTGCAGAAAAGAAAGCAAATTTTTGTATGTCGTTACTCTTTTATTTGATGCATGTTTATTTTTACGTCACAAAACCATATTCATTGCTCAAAAGAAAGCATGTTATAACAAGATCCAATTTCATATACATCTGTCTAAATTATAATTTCAAGATTACAAACTAAAAATTGTACAATGAAATTTTTCAAATACGATCCTAAATCTGCTTCTGATTTGAAAATGTAAAATTGACAAAGGTGAAAAGATAAAAGTCTAGTTACTGATTTGTTAAATTCACAAAATTCCAATAGTTTAATCCATGGAATATACTCAAAAAATAAAACGGTATCTTGATAAAACTTACATGGACAACATGTAAACTACTACTGTAACAAGTTTCTGTAACTCCAAAGCAGTAGCATCGTAAGCAATCCGATGATACAGTAGCTTTTTCATTGAACAAGGGTGGTCTACAAACTCCTGCTTTAGCTATGAAAGGGAAATAAATACATAATCGAAGTTTTACATAAAAGAGGTTAGAATCTCAAAATCATTAGTTTTATAAAAAACTTCTCCATTGCATCTAATACAATTGATCTAAAAAGCTAGCAGTTTTTAGAGTTTTGTTGGATACCACTATCTAAAGTAAACAAAAAAATTAAATTGATAACAGTATGAATTTGTAATAATTGAGTTATTCTTATATATAACGTGCTTATAACCGCTATAATTTTATCTTTCACCATTCTGAACGTTTTACTGTTCTTCCGAAAAAAGCTTTAGATATAAGTGTTTCATTTTGGTCACTTGAAAACCAGTCATTAAAATGTTAAAATTAATTAGGAATGGAATTTTAATTTTATTGAGAAAGCTCTAGGCTTTAAAAATACTCATGCCACATTTACAATGAAATAAGTGAACCAATAAGTGATCTGATCAACCTTTACTATAAGGTGGCCAAATTTCGTTAACGCCTCGTAGAACTGCATATTTCGCTTAACTTCCTTCCCTTACAGAACTTGGGCGAAAGTCTTGAATGGCTTTTACAACTGACTACCTAGTGAGTTTTCCTTTCATAGCGTTGTCCCAATGCTGCTCAATGGAAATTGGGGGAATGGTTGTTTGAAAAACTCTCGGGTTCCCACTTTTCACTATAAGCGCTCTTTTCTACACCACTTCGCACTAGGAACTGTATAAGGTTTGAATTAAAAATCGTTTAAGGAAGTTAGGACAGTAGCAAATGCATACTGTTTTACTTATATTAGTATTTCAATGACTGATTTTGATAAGCACAAGTCATTTTTTCAAATTAAATACAAGATTTTGATCGTTCATTTTTAAAATGGCCGTTTATCTTCTTAATTATCGTTCATAATATTCATATTTTGAGAGAAAATAGAGTGTAGTGTTCACATTACAAAAAAAATAAGATACTTTCTATTTGAATAATTAATACACAAACAAGCACATAAAGAGTACACTTATGTTTCGTTCTCTTTAGGAGTATTATTTTATTGCACATGATTAAAATTTTATTATTTTACGAGTTTGTTAAAAATGATTAAATAATAAAATGAATGTTTGCTTGACCGATGGTATTCAATAGGCTCAATACCCCTTATGAGAAAAAACTTACTACTGTGCTTTCAACAAACTTTTTTAACTGAATGTGGAACTCCCATCAATCCTTTTTTTTTTAAACTTATTGAAAATTGTACATGTAGGGAAGTAATTTATTGTTATTTTAACAGATGTTGTAAAGGTTTTAATTAACTTTAAAATCAGTTTTAGAATTCAGTCAGACAAGAGAAGATATATAAAATGACTAAATTTCCTTATCAAGTGAGTATCATATGCACACCAGTCCTCCAACATTTTGATCTAATTTTAATATTCTTAGAGCTCAAGTTTCCATTGGATTTAAGAAAATCACTTCTTTTGCGACAAAGATTTTGTCACAAAAAGAGATATACTACAAACTTTATGAATACTGACCGAGTTTCATCGGTTATTTTTGCATATGGTTTTAATGATTGAAAAATCGTCTTTAAATTTAAAAATTTTGAAGATCATGGTTAAACCTAAAATATTGAATGTTTAGGTACAATTAAAACATTGTAAAAATAAATTATTGGAACAGTTCAAATAATTTTTGGCTAATAAAAAACATGGTCACATTCTACCATTATGTTAAGGTCATGAAAAGTGGATGCTTCTTTTACATTAAAATAACGCCCTCACGCCCACATCTTATTTAGGTGTGTACAGGCATCACGACCCCAAGATACCAAGTGATCTTTCCTCCCTTTCATTTTTACCCTAGTCTACCCTTCTGCTCTTCCTTCATTCCTCATTGTATTGTCTGTCTTCTGTTTCGTGCAGTTTGACCAAATATGGCCCTTGTGCAATAAGACCCGAAACCAACCAACATTAAAATAACATAAATGTGGCAATTTTGATGCTTGGTAAATTTGTAAACTTAGAAATTTAAAATTTTCCAATTCTTCAACACTCTTATGCACATCAGGCAAAAATCAACCAATTTAAAATTGGCAATTTGTAAAATAAAATATTTAAAGTTAGTGGAAAATTTCCTTCTCTATTTCTTAAAATGAAGCACTAAATAAAATTGATGGACCCTTCATATTTTAAACATTCAAAATGAATTCAAATGAAATTTTTTACTGAACCATTCAAAAGAATGGTTCAGTAAAACAAATGAAAAGTACGATATTATTTTATCATTTGACAAGGATATGAAATGAAATTCGATTAATTCAAAACTGATTATTACTTAGATAACTAGTAAATAAACGAAAATTATGTTATAATTTGACCACGAAAATAAATTATCACAAATTGATATTTTATAGTGCACATATATTCAATAAATTTGTAACTATTATTAACATTTTTTTCTGATAAGTTTGGATTGACAATATAAACTTAAGATGTGCTTTGACACTACCTTGATAAATAACTCATATTAAACACCAACTTATAGTACATGATTGAAAAATAATCTTTTATGAATCTGACTTGGTCAAATAACATTACATCTTTTCAATGGGTAAAAAACAAATACCTTATCATAGGATTAATCAAAAGCTTAAATTACATTTAACTGTCATAAAAATAAATTAGTATGAGGTATATGAAAAACTTAAATTATGTTTGATCTAATGTTAAATTACATTTACACACATGCACGATTGATCTAATTTCCCAATTTCTAAAAAAGCCAGTTAAGAAAAATAAATTGAAGAAATTGGAAATACTTAATACAAGCAATTTAGAAAGGTATGTGCAAAGTGCTTAAATACACATAACACAGCAATTCTATTATTTCAAATATCTGAAAAATAGAAAAGGTCTTTCAGAAATCAAAAGACATACGTTTGACTACTAGTACAGTATCTGGTATTGCAAGCACACTGTCTTTGCTATTGATGGCTTCACAACTCCATGCACCCTGGTCATTCTGCCTGGCGTCTCTTATTGTCACTGTTCCTCGTCCATTTTCACTGGTCACAGAGACGCGCGGTCCAGGGGGAATGTTGCCCCAGTTCAATCGCCAACTAATTATAGGTGTGGGGTTACCCACAGCAGTGCACACAATAGTAACAGTCTCTCCTTCTTCAACGGTCAGAGTTTCTGGTGGAGGTTGTGTAATTGTGGGAGATGCTGTAAAAGACATGATTTACTATTAAATGCTTGATAGAATTAAATTTCAAAGATTTGATGTGAATGTGTTTGTAAGTTACAAAAATTAAGGGTGGAAAAAAGATTGGCTGAGATTTGGCTTTTATAGCACGAAATTCAATAACGAACAAGCTGTGGCAAATGCAAGAAAAAAACCAACAGTAAAAAGTAGATTTTAAAAATTTAGACGCAACATAAAAACACTTTAACCTAAAAAAGTGGAAGATTAAAATATATCAACATCAAAAAATAGTAAAATGGCTATTATACTTTGAGATAAAATAATTATTTTATAATCAAAGGTTTTTTATATTTAAATATTCAAACCTTGCCCACCAACCTATCAAGAGTAATTTGCCATGAAGAGATAAAAATAATAAAATTAGTAGTCCTGATAACTCATATCTGGTATCATACACAGTGCGTCAAATAAGTTTTAAGACTGGGTCTGTAAAAAGAAATGGAAACAAGAAATTAATACCTGTTTTGGTTTTTTATTCAAAATAGGACCCTCCGGCTTCAATGCACTTTTTACAGCGATTTATTAATAAATCGAACGCCTGTTGTAAATCACTTTGTGGAATGGCCTGCAAAGCACGCGTCGAAGCTTCTTGTATGGTCGAAATATCCTCAAAATAACACCCTTTTAACTTCATTTTAAGTTTTGGGAATAAGGAGTAGTCACAGGGTGCTAAATCAGGTGAATGGTTCAACACACAGACATTATTTTTTGCCAAAAATCGACGAACAATAAGGGAGGTGTGACTGGGTGCATTGTCGTGTAACAAACACCAACTGCTTTCAATCCTATAGTCTGGACGAATGCGACGAATTCTGGCCATCAAACGCTTTAAACAGCTAAGTAGTTTTGACCTGTAATTGTTTGTCCAGTTGGAACAAATTCTTTGTGGATAATACCTTTACTATCGAAGAATGTAATGAGCATTGTTTTGATTTTGGATGGAACTTTTCTTGGTTTTTTGGCTTGCGGTGAATTTGGTGACTTCCATTCCGCACTTTGTCGCTTTGTTTCAGGATCATATTGGAAACACCAGGTTTCATCACCTGTAACAATGGACTTCAAGAAGTTTGGATCGTTTTCAGCGGCTGAAATGATGTCTCTGCAATGTGCACTTCTCATTGCTTTTTGTTCAGGGGTTAAAGTGTGTGGAACAAATTCAGCACACACTTTTGTTTTGCCCAAATCTTCAATCAGGATGGTTCGAATTGTTTCTTTGTTGATATTTAAAGAGTCTTCCATCATTCTCAGTGACGCACAGCGATCGTTTGTTACGAAATTTCGTACTTTTTCAAGAACTTCAGGTGTTCTAGATGAAAATGGTCTTCCACTATGCTGATGATCTTCTTCCGTATCTCTTCCGTCCAAAAAAGTTTTGTGCCACACAAAAACATTTGATCTACTTAAACAACAGTCACTGTAAACTTGTTTCATGAGTTGGTATGTTTCCGAAGCACTTTTACCAAGTTTTGCGTTAAATTTAATTACAGCTCTTTGCTCTATCTTAAAAAATCAACATGAAAAAAATTCCCTTCTGCAATGAACGCTCGCCTTCTCTCAGATACTTAACGAAATGCGCACAACTTGTTGGCAGTGTGTCACCAGACGAAGGATGTTATGACGCATGAGCATTTACACTCACAGCGCCATTACAACCAGCGCTCTGGGACGAGTCTTAAAACTTATTTGACACACTGTGTATATACTCTGGAGCCTAGCTCAAATATATGGGTAACAGAAAATGTCGGACTGTCCTTTCTAGACTTGTGATCGGGCACATCCAATCTCTATCCTTTGTTCAAGGCCATAACACTGAACAAGCCTCTCGAAGTCAACTTCTGGCCTGTGTTGGTCTGGCAGGAAAGAGTCTATCGAAGTCCTGATCCAGTGTTGGATTTTTTTTTACTTAGATGGATTTGGTCTAGCTGAACAGCTAGTAAGGAATAAGTAACAAATCTGGCTTACCACAGCCAATTTCATCTGATTTATCTTGACAGTCGAATTCGCCATCACACTGGAAGCTTTTTGGAATACACTGGTCTCCAGACAAACAACGATATTCATCATAACGACAGGGAGACCCAGCTGGATTTGGACCTGAAAGATAAATCATTCAAAAATTATTTTTGGATAAAATAATTCAAACTTCTCAAATTTTAATGTTGAGTAAAGTGAAAGTCATAGAATTTACGTGACAATAACAACGGTTAAATAATAGTCTGTTCAATATTTGACATAAGAAATATGCTGAAGAAAAGTGAAATCAAGTTATTGGGTCACAAAATGAGCAGAAAAAGGAAAAGCCCCACATAAATAAAATTTTAGAACACAAGTACTTAAAAGCAGATTCCTGATTTTAAATACCAGAAATGAAAATAGAAACAGAAAAGAACATTGAGTTTCTTTAAAAAGAAATTTAAAAGAGCCATGTTAAAAACAAACCAACATTTTAAGGTTATAAATATCATTTTAAACTTAAAATTTCATTTTACATAATTTATCCAACACCATATTTTAAGTACTTTTTAAATTTCCATTAGTTTAATGAGAACGTCTTTTTTGTACATTTTTTTTAAACGGACACTTAGTATGTTGTCTCAAGAGAACATTTCATTTCACACGACGAGCAATAAAAATGTCAATACCAGGAAAACTAATTGAATAAAAACAAATATAATAAGCAAAGTTCTTTCACATGCATGATTAATATATACAGAACTAGATCAATTGAAACTTTTTCCAACAAAAGCATTTAATAACAAAAGAATAAAAAATTATAGGCTCTCATCTCATTTAACAAGTGAAAACTTTTCACAAACAATAACTGAATGAAAACTTACTACAACTCTTCTCATCACTGTTATCTCCACAATCATTATCACCATCACAACGCCAAACTTTGAGAACACATTTCTTATTGTCACATTGAAACTCATTCGGTTGACAGTGGTGTTGGTATTCTAGGAGACAAAAATATGCTTGTACTTGTTTCATATTTATGATTAATGTAATTATAAAACAATTTTATGGAGAAAACACACACATACACATATATATATATCAGTTAAAACTGCTTTTAAACACAAAATTCAACATTTCATTTAATCAAGACCACAAAAAGCTTAAAATTATTATCTTCGGTTCATATACCATAAAAACAAGCACTAAAGCATCAAATAGTGCATAGTGTCAGGTTGACAGATAAGCACAAGCTGTGCTGTTTAAACTACAAGACAAAAACTACAGCTATCTACAGAAAACCAAACATCCATGGTAACTTGATACTAATGAGCAACTGACCCTAATATTGTAAAAATTAAAAAATCTTAGTATATGAAGTATTAAACCAAAAGAGATAAATTTTGATATCAAACATTCATTCAATAGATGCTGACAATGAAAAATATATCCTCAAGTACATGGTGCAGATGCCTAAGTTCAAAGCATTGCCATTTTATCAGCAATGCTAAGCATTACCATTTGGAATTGAAGTAGTGATAAAAAAATTGTGACCATGTCAATTAACCATAGAATTTTACTTTATCTTTGATATTTATGATGCATATTTATTGCATGCTTCTAAGTCACATCTGAAGACACATTACAAACACAAATACTATCAAAGACTGCATTATTTAGCAGAGCCTTTTCTGATTTGCTTCCCTTATGTAGGCATTTTGTCTTAGGTATTTCAAGATTGCAGTTAAGACCTATTTATCTCATTGATATTGGGTCATCCGGAAAGTTCTGCGTTTTTTTATGATAAATAACAACAAAGCAGTACAAAAACTTAAAATGTAATTAAATCACATAAGTGCCATTTTGTTCTATGACTTTTTGCCATCTTTCCGGCAGCTGGAAAATTCCTTTGTTAAAAGTCATTAGGCTTATTTGTAAAGAAGTTATCGAGGTGCTGTTTGAGTCTCCAAAGAACTGAACTTCAGGCCGTTCAGAGAATTTTGAAGTGACCTGAAGAGTTAGAAATCTGAGGGGCAAGGTCTGGTGTACATGGGGGGGTGACACAAAACATCTCAGCCATACTCAATAAGTCTTTGACATTCATTGTCATGCTGGAAGACAACACCTCGATGATTGGTCAGTTCTGGCTGCTTTGCTTCGATTTTTGCTTTTAATACTGCCATTTGAGAACAGTATTTTTCCGAATTTATCGTCTGATTTTGTGGCAACAATTCATAATGAACAATTCCTTTGTAATCCCACCATACATAAAGCATTACTTTTTTGGGATGCAGCCCCCTCTCGATGTTAGTTGGGGAGGTTCATTTGGCTTATCCCATGATCTTTTTCTTGTAATATTATTGTATAGTATCCACTTCTCATCTCCAGTAATGAGCCACTTCAAAAAAGGAGCTTCTGCATTTCGTTTCAGCAAAGAATCACATGCCAAAATTTGAGCAAGCATATTCTGTTGTGTTAAAGTATGGGGTACCCATACATCGTAGTGGCTTACATACCCATTCTTCTTCAGATGATTATGAACTACTTCTGGGAATATTTAGTCTGTATGATAGTTCCTGAACTGTGTAACATGGATTTTCAGCGATGGCATCTTTTATTAGGTCCTCGTTTACAGAGGGTGATTGTCCAGAGCAGGTATCATCTTCGAGGCTGAAATTGCCGCGCTTAAATTTATCAAACCACCTTCGAACAGCACAAATTTTACGAGCAGTCTGACTAGCATTTTTCTTTTCTTAAAATAAAGAGCATAATATGATGAAAATTAACTTCTTGGTTCTCCATTCTTAGCACTGCAGTGAAACAAAAATTGCGCCACAACACAAGCTAGAATTATTCAGTGAAAGCAGAAAAGACCGAATTTACACATCTGCTTCAATCAAGGTCACTCCTTATCAGTGGTAGCAAAATAGTAATAAGAAAGAGCGCTTCGATTTGAAAAACCGCAGTACTTTCCGGATACAGAATGAGAGTACTTGTATTTCTGTTAATCAAAAACAAAATTGCACTTCTTATGATTGCTAAGCCCATTCATGTGTTTCTGCAAGGTTGAATACAAATCAATAGAAGATTCGATTGAAAGAATACCAACCACAGTTCAATTCATCAGATCGATCAGTACAATCAAAATCCCCGTCACATGCATATTCCCATGGGATACATTCTCCATTTTGACAAGTAGCTTCCAATCTAGCACAAGATCCTGGTGGTCGTGTTGGAAGTGATGTTGGAGGTACGTCTGAAATAATTCAATCAAAAATTAAGACTTACAAATACAATCCAAAAATAATAAAAGGAAATGTGCAAACTCAACAGTATTTCATATAGTAAGTACTTTATTTAAACACCCAATTGCACACAAAGCATTACAAACATTCATAATTTCATTAGTTTTCAAACTGTGTATTAAGTATACAATTAGCTTTGTAAAATAAGACTAAAACATTAACACCAAAAATAACAAATCAAATACAACTCCAATTATAATTTCGTCAGCTTACAAGTGAAACACTGTCAAAAAAACAAAGTTCTAAGGAAATGAAGAGGATTAGCTAAAATTTTAATTTAACCACTAAGAAAAAATGACTTGGTCTTCACCAGTCGAAAGATCACCATATTCTGGTTTTAAAAAGTTAAAATAACCCGTATATTGAAAATTTTGACTTCGCATGTTTCACTCTTAAGCCGACAACTTGAAAAACAAACAATAGTGTTCCAGAGACTCCTTGAATGTTTCATAACTTCTTAATTGCACCAATATTTCACAACAGGAAGAAGCAAACAAACATAATTGAAGTTAATTGAAAACAAGATCTGCAAAACTTATTGGAGCAATCAGACATTTTTACAAAAACAAAGTTCTTTATTAATCATAGCCTGTTCCTTTAATTGTAATTGTTGAATTTGGCAAATATGAAATGCTTGCACCAAAATTCTCCTTGAAAACAAATTAGACCTTTTATCTAGATGATGGGCAGTCAACTCGATGAATTAAACACAATATCTTTGTCCTTCATATCAATTGCTGTTTTATAATCCCAAACCTCTTTATTCTTTGCTGAATTTAGCTTGCACAGTACTTTGCAGGCTGAAGAAGGAAGAATGCTTTTCTCCATTTCTCATCATAACTTTCTGATGTCTTAAATTTCAAAATAGCTGATCCCAGGATTCAGTCTTTGATGAACCAACTTGTTATGACAGGTTAATTTTTTTATGTGTGTTAACTTTTACAATTGCAGTTGAATTTGAAGTTCACAAAAAATTTAAGTCAATTTCTTTCAAATTAAAAACTTTGATTAAATCTGTTCAATACAATAAACAAATTCTCGCCATATAAAATAACTTCAAACTAGAACTTCTTAAAATTAACAGTCAATGCACCACGATTTCCCAATGTTACTATTATCATCACCCTTACACTTGTTTTAGCTGGAAGAAATTGAAATAAACCGCTTATGTGTACAATCTTGCTATAAAATTAAAAACGAGTTTGACAAGTAACTTTTAACTTGGTACTGATGTTATTAATAACATTGACTTAAGATTCATAAATTAGGATCACTTTGCTATGTATATCCCCTTGTCAAATACTTAAGTAAAAATTAGTATCTCAAGTGCTTTGACTTAGGAAGAATCAAATATCTTTTATTTTATATAAAAATAACCAGCAGTATAAATTGAATTAGTGAATACATATTATCAATGTACTTGACTCAATGAAAATGCATTCAAAAGATACAAGTGTGCTAGCCAAATGGACATGAAAACTAGATTCAATAGGCTTGCTTTTAATAGTTGAATTTACTTATTTTTTAAAATGTCTAAAACAGGTTGAATCCCTAAATAACAGAAAAAACCTTGATTCAAAACCTCACTGAAAACAAATATTTAAACTTAAGTTATATATAATACCTAAACTTGAGCATTTTGTGTATTCTTAAATGGATTGTTGGTTGGGTTTTATGGTGCAAGGGCCATTTTTAGCCAAACATGAGGAATAAAAAGCAAAAGGGTAGGTGAGGGTAAAAGAGAATGGAGGATAGATCATTCTGGTACCTCAGGGTTTGTGATGCTTGTACTCACGTAAAGATGTGGTCCTGAGGGCAATTTTCTTAATCGAGATAAAAAAATGAATGCGAATCTTGAGACATTTTATTTGATAAACTTATTTTTTGAGGAATTTCAAAATTTAGAAATAAGATTCAAAGTGTTGTCAAACTTTCCAATGATTTAATAAAATGTGCACTGTAATAAGGTATTAAAAATTCGTGAATAAAACGAGTCATGTTATTCAACTTCATTGTCAAATCCGTTAAAAAACGAATATTTCTTTTATACTCATTAATTTTAACTGAAATAGCTTGAGTAATGAATCGATTAAATGTCTTGAATTCTAAAATTATTTATTTTAAAATTATTCCATTGAAAGAAAGGAAATGTGTAGTGCAACTGAAAAATTTGAAACATGTTATAAAAACCTTACAAAGCCATATCAACAGATGAATGTGTGATACAAATTTTAGTTTCATTAAAAAGTTTGTGTGGAAAAATTATATTTGCTATTTTTTAAAAGACATGGAACCATGATAGAATTAAGAAAGTTGAATATCTGGAAAATGATCAAACAAGTTTCAACAAAACTGTCTCTTTATTAATATTTTCAGATAATTCAGTCATTTTCCATGTACAATTTGTAATCCACAGCACTAATAAACAGACAGTTGAAAATAAAGAATAAAAATAACATTTTAATACTACAATGCTAGGTACTTGAGTAAGCTTTTTGATCGGTAATTTTAAAGGAAAAACTTATAAACCAGATATCTGTTAATATATACTAAATGTTACATTTTCTCCCATGCATTTTATTATTTATAGAATATAATTGTTGTTAAACTTAATTGCAATTAATTTTATACTATCAATATTGTATATCAGATATTTACTATTTTATTTCAAATTTATTTACTCCAAACTTAAACGTCTACTCGAAACATAACATGAATCTTATGAACAAAATAAACTGTACTGAAGTAACAAATGCTATTAGAAACGCTATTTAAATCGCAAATTGCAGTTATTATTTCTATTTCAAAGATTTGTAGTGTCGTAAGAAATTTTATGGATATAAAATTGATTAATAAGCTCATTACATTATAAATTGGATTTTCAGAATATATTGTTTAAATTAGTACATATTCAGTTGTATTTTTTTAATCTAAACCTTGGAACATCAGTAAAACCACACTTTGTAAAAAGGTTCATTTGTTTTTGCTCCCTTTTAAAATTTTATCTATCAGGTTATTGAGATGGAAAAGGGTAATCATTAATTATTTTAATAAAATGAATGTTTTTGAAAAAGTAGATATTTTTGGTACACCCTAATAGTTAAAGAGCTCTTGGACTTTGTTTCTCAACACATTTTCAAATTTATTTTTATTTTTTCATCAATTAGAAGTTTAATACTACCTTAAAACCAAAGGTAATTTCTATAAACTATTTTAATATCAGTACAAATTCCAGGGATCAGGTTAAAATACTTCATGATTAATTATAAATTTTAAGAATTATCATGAAATTGGATTATAAATAGTTTTCTTTTTATTTCATTTATAAAAGCTCTCTTAAATATAATTTCTTGTCTAGAAACTAAAATTGACAGTGAGAAAGCATCTCACCTAATAATGTTAGCTATATATTGTTTCTGAAATTAGTGACCCCAAATAGGAAATAAATTTACTTAAATAAACAGTAATTAGCTTTATAATAGCTTACCATTCAGCCAAACAGGATCGCAGCAGGAAAAGAAAATATTCAAGTTATGATTTCTTTTATGCTTATCTCAAAACAGTATTTTATAGAAAAATAGCAAAAACTTTTGCTAGAAATTTAAAATTAATTTATCGCACTGCAACCAGTGAATGTTTTTTAAAGCTCATAAAAAATCTTTTCTAAAATTAAGCTAGGAACAAGACACTTGCTTATATTTAGCAAGAAACACTACTTTGAAATATATTTTACATACACGTGAAATATAGAGAATACTTTATTTACAGTACATATTCAACATTTTTTACAGGATACTTACAAATTCAACAAAGAGCAGCTACAAGATATATTTACCAGAAATAATGAAATATTTTCTGGGTTTAGACTAACAAGTTTAGACATCACTGTCTTCATCGATATTCAATGCTTTAAATTTTATAAATAATCTCAAGATAAAAAAATCACCAAGTTTCTTTCCTATTTAGAGAAAATCAAATTTTAGTCCATTTTAAGTGAAAAGCTACAAAAATGAAAACCTATTCGACGAAAATATTGAAATTCAATCTGAATGAAAGGTTTCAATTAGATCCTATTTAAAGTCACAATTGATTTTTAAAATGCATGCTTATAACTAAAGAAAATTTAATCGTTCTATCATTACGATGCAAAATGGAAACACATGCTGTTCCTCGATCAAAATAGACAATGAATACAGCAGGGACATTTTTAAAACACGCTTCACATTGGCAACATGCATGTTAACTAAAAAATTAGCACCTTAACTTCAAAAACAGAGTGAATGAAGTCAAATCAATGACAAAGAAACTAAATTATAAAAAAATACTTTATTTCATATGGCACCATTTCAAGCATCTATTACAACTACAACACACAGTGCATGCAAGATACAAATAATTAATATAGCATGCTTGCAAGAGACATGCTTACTTCCAGAAATAGAGTCATACCTCCAACATTAGTGGTTTCTTCGCCAGGAAAGGATGTTCCATAGAACGGAACAGCTACAGAGCAAGTTCAGTTATGTAAATACATTCAAACTAGCAAAAAGCTGAATTTCAGACAATTCTCAGACACAAATTCAGTCGACAATCGATAAACCTTCACAAATACATTAGTTTGGAAATATAATTCTTAGCAAAGAGTCAGTTAAATAGTGTATGTTAACAGTTATTTCAGGTTTGTCCCTTGTTAATAATCAAAATGCACGCTAATGCAGAAAGCAGGTGTTAATTGATTAATAGTGAAGTCATTCTCAAAATGTTATTGTGTAAGTAACTGATTTGACTAGTGTGTTATATCACGGATATTTATTCATATCGCAAATCTTTGAATGCAGCGTTTAAAATTTGTTTCATATTTTTAGTTTTTTAATAGAAATAAATTAAGTGCATGCTTTAAGGCTATGTTTTGAGAAGCTGAGTTTGTCACCATTTTACTTTAAAGTTCAATTACTAAGAAAAATAAATTTTCTTACACAGAATTGTGATTTTTGTCATTTTTAGACTTCAAAATATAAAAGCTAACATTTGTTTTGAAGTTCAGTATTCATTGAAATATATCAATGAATTTAACTGAAAATCATAAGATAATACACACAATATTTTTCTTTACATCGTAAGAAAATTTATTGAATAAATACATTCGTCTTAATATTCCATTGAACTAAATTTCCTACATTTGGATTACTAAAAAGTTTAGCAAATTAGTAGTTACAGCCTATTGTTATGAAAGATATAACACAATTACATTAATACCAATTTAACCCTCTGAGGGATTCACACGCACTACCAGGAAATCGTGTGACTTTCAGATTTAGAGAATTTTTTAGAGAATGTAATTTTTAAGAAAAATTGTTATTAAAGTTTCAAACTTCAAAATTACCAAGGCTGATGGTTGAAACTTTGATACCAATTCAAATATTAAAGCTTGCAACCAAATTTAAATTAAATCAACATTTTTACTAAAAGTGTGCAAAAAGCAATTTCATTAAACTATTGTAAAAAGAAAAGTACTATGAACTTGTGTTATCTTTATCTACTTATTGAAACAGATAACACTTAATCAATGAATCCGGATTTTAGGACCTGCATTTTCCAGTTTCTAAGCATAGTAAAAATTTTAGCTGTTGTCAGGCATATATGCCAGATGTCCGAATGGAAATGCATAAAATTTTTAATTTATGTAAAATGATACTTTACAGTCCAGATGCAAAAAAGTATGAATACGTATATATATTTGATGTAAAATATCACAGATGACAGTTGTCAGTAAAGGTTGGAATACACAGCAGGAACAATGTTGGGTAAATATTAATATCTCAGAATACGGCAGTTGCAGCAACACTAACTATAAATAAATTCAATAAACAGTCCTTCAAAAAATTCAAGTCTCGGTTCATAACTAAAAACTCTTCATTTCACAAAATAACGAATTGTCTGTCTTATTTGCCCTGAACATAGATTAAGATTTCAATATATTAAAATTAAAAATACTGTCATTGACAAGCTTGAGTCAACATAATAAAACTTACTGAATAAATGAATAAAATTGAAAACCCAAGTTTTTAATACTTATAGGGCTTTTATACTTAATATAAGCTCACAGAAAAAAATGTAAGATAAAAAATATGTATGTTATTCTAAATTCTTTACAAACTTTGCAACCTAAAACAAGCAATAAAAATGGATATATTTTGCATATATAGTGAGCAGATTATGTGTTTATAGTGACTATTTGTTTACTAAAAATATAAAAGCATCTTCCCAGATTTCGCTATTATCTCTATATCTAAATGTAAAATAAATGAGGATGTGAAAATATGAGGAAACCTTATACTAAATAGCTACTTGTATTAGTCAATTCCTTTCCCAGTTCTAAAAGCAAACTAATCACGATACAAGTTCCTGCAGCTTATCTGAACCTGCGTCGGAGCCCCCAAATTTTAGCAAGATCACAATAATCAGCATATTTACATGGCTGAACAGTGAGGAAAGCTGCTTTCTGAGCACTCGATGTGCTCTGCGATGCACTTGCTGAGGTGCAAATATAAACACCGCTGTGCTCTGGCTGGATGTTGGGCATCGTGAGTCTTCCACCCCGGTCGGTGCTCCCGGACGGCATGGCACGGTTGTCGGCTCGAATCCATTTGACAGGAGATCGCCTGGTTCCTTCATCTCGGCATCGGAAGACGACTTCCCGGCCTGAAAAAATAGTTGAATGTAATACAAGATATTCAATTATTGTATAACAAGAAGTTCATTTGCTATTATATAAGCATGTTAACCACTTAAAGCACAAGTTTTTTCGGAAAAACTGGTAAAAAATTATCGAGTTTTTTTTTTTGACAGAAAATGAATATATATATATAGGTACAGTGTAAGTTATTTTTTGCAATTTCAGTTGCAGGGGGATGGGGTAAAAGTTATAAAAAAAATTATTATACAAAGTATAAACGATTTGATTACATGTTTATTTTGAATTTCAAAATATTAATAATAAAATATTAACTTCAGATTCACTTCCATCACTCAAGAGATCATCACTTTCATCGCTGAAACTTTCTGATAAATTGGCATTTTCAAAATCGTCAGAGTCGCTCATTATCAGATAACTTTTTCTAAACAAGTTACAAAAACACTTAGTAAAAATTAATTTATGGCTAACTGTTTACTTTTATGATATTTAACGTAGTAAAAATGGATATATTACCTTTTCCACACCAAACAACTGCTTTATAACAAAGAATTCCTAACAAACTTATAGCTAATCATCAAAATGCACCACTTGGTTTACACAAGAAAAATGGTTCATAGTGGTGCCATCTACGGTAAATAAGTTTAATATCCATCTATAAATAAGTGGTAAATCATCTATGATAAATAAGTTTATGCCATCTATGGTATAAGTTTAATCTAGCCTATCTATTTTTACTAGAACGGATCTCCGACGGGCATTAGAAATAAAATAACGCAAGATACAAGAGCGCCCGTGTGAGACACGGGCATGTGCAAATTTGCCAGTAACTTTCGCCCGTGTCAAACACGGGTAAATGCGTTAAGTGGTTAAAACATCTACCGATTTCCTGAATTTTTGGGCCTTCTTTTCAAAGACAATTGTTTTCATGCTCACCCTCTGGAAAACTATCTCAACTAATAAATTGCAAGTGCAGCTGTACCTCTACTTTTTGAATTCCTCCAAACTATTAACTAAGCAGCTGTGTGTAATTTTAGAACTTCGAAAAACTATTTTCAAAATTAAACTTGGAACTGAAATTATAAAGCTATTTATTAAAATAAAAAATAACAAAAATAAACTGCATATAAATCATTAGATTTCTCACTTTTATTAGTAATCAATATCAATCAAATCAGTAAAGGTACAAATAATCATTAACGAGAAGAATAAGTCTGGTATTGTGCTACTAATTTATCTATTAGGTTATTTTGGTCAACAACATCGTTAAATATTCAGTCACCCATTTGCAGTCAGTTCCTCTTTTTAGTTAAGACTTGTTTTTTACCACACTAAATACACATTTAACTAAATACAATGACAGTTAGTCGTTTGGTTTTTATGGACAAAGGCCATATTCAGCCAAGGAAATATTTTTTCATACGTCAGGAAACGTCCAGGGACCATAATTTCCTATGGGCAGCCCAGTACAAATTAGCCTGGCTAAAAAGGTCGTAAACTAAGATGTGATCGTCATATAAAAAAATACAAGATAAAAGATGACTAAAATCCATAAAGCTCCCCATCAAACAAAAGGGACAGTCAGGAGAAGCATGCACACCAATGCAGTGCAAGTGTCCTCTTAAAAAGTCATGTCCAGTTAAAATTCAAAAATTTGCTGTAGCAATGTTGTGGCACATTGAGTGGAACAGGGTCAGACAAAAGTTTGCTCTGTGTTTCGTTCGTGGCCTTAAGATTTTGATGGTCGCAGACGGACTTATTTATCTTTTGCTCTACCAACCTACAAGCATGAAGGTAAGGGAGAGGGCTGGATGGCTGGGGTAGAAGACAACCATTTTTAGCTAGCTTGTTTGCAAGCTCATTGCCTAGGACCCAGGAAATGTATAGCATGAAGCTGGCCTGCTTTTACGTATCGAAGTACGAAAATCCAGGCAGCAGCGCATATAATCATGTGCTGTAATCTACTGGTCTCAGATTGAATCTACTGAACAAATTGGTGACTATAACATGTATGATGGAAGTTTGGTAATTGAATTTACATAGCACTGAAGCAACATAACAGGCTTTTGGTGAAGGTCCCAAATGAAGGAAAATATTTGAGGATACCTTGTAATTTTGAGCACCTAAGCTGGCACCCCACTTTCTAAACTTCCATACCATGTCAACATGAGGATATTTAGGGCCATGACAGATTCGACATGCACCAGTTCCCCATGTACATAACTACTTTGGTCAGTTATATGTACAAATCGCAGAGGCTCTGTAACTGGTTTATCGAAGACTCCAAGTTTAAGGTTACATGCAGCATGACCAATTGTATGCCAAATTTAACTTTTGTAACTAATGAAATCATTAATGTTGTTTCTTAATTATGTGAGAAAATAAAAATAAGTCAGTATCAATAAATTATAGTTAACAGACTATCGTTACAATACATACTTAGAGTCTGAATTATTGGATGACATGAGCACATTAATGCCAAGGGCATTTTTGAATTTGTATTGGGTTTTACAGTGCAAGGGTAATATTTAACCAAGCTGCACCAAACCCAAGACAACACCAAGCAATGGGCATCACACACAAGGAAAGTTTTGACACAGGAGAAATATAGTTAAATTACAGGAATCAAACCTGTGCAATATACAACTCACAGGGCGCCAGCGAAGTGGACAAACCCCGGGTCATGGCAGCTGCGATTTTTGAATAATCTAAAACCAGCTTTTAATTCATCAGAAATTTTAAAGTCATAAGCAAGGATCGATTTTGAGACCTAAGACAAAATGTCAGTCAATTGCTCACAATACTTTTGTACAAAATTAGCGTAAAAACTTTGATTAAATTATACATTTCTGATATTTTGCCTTCAAGTTTTAAGTTTGCAGCAAAGAATGAACACTCAACCCTTATTCTAATTGATAAAAAAGAACTTCCAACTGAATGAGAAGCAAAAGAAATTAAATGAGCTGATACTGCCAAGGACTAAACACTGTTTTCAATTAAAATGTTATAGCCCAGTATGTATGATTTAGTTATAATGACAAACTTAATGTCATACCTTGCCGGATACTTTGTCTCTCAGGATAAACTTTAATATTGACACCACCTTCAGGAGCTGGAAATAAGATTCAAGTTAGAAAACATATTAATAAGAATAAACATTTAAATATTATAACACTATTAATAGAACTGGTTAATATCCAGATGCAGTTTTAGGTGCCTAACAAATTATTTTAGATATTGATCAAATAGGTAATGCTCAAATTACTTTTTTACTTTTAAAATGTATCCATGAAATAACTTGATAAATAAAAAAATGACAAAAAAATTAACTTTAAAACTTACCACAATCTGATTCATCAGAATAATCACTGCAGTCGAAAGTGCCGTCACATCGCTGAGAACGTTCGATGCATTGTCCATTTGCACATACGTATTGCCCAGGTTGACAAGCCCCTATATTTTAACAAAAGCAAAATGTAAGATATGATCTTTCAAGGCAATATAGAACTTCACATTTTCATTCCTTAACACTAAATGTATATACTTTTCAATGTTCTATTTTACCTTTCCTAAATCCATAAAAGATGAAACTTTTACAATCACATATACATTGTTTATTTTTTATTGATTTTATTATTTACTTTTTATTGTTCTAATATTAATAATTAGCAGGGCAGCACTGACAAAATCTATTAGAAAACATTGTTTGAATGCTAATTATTTTATGGAAGATTCCGTTCATATACCCTTTCCCATCTTTTGTTTTCATTTACATCTCCGTGAAAATCTGACAGAAAAAAGACATCAGAAAATCTTTAAATTTTTCAGTTGAAAAGGCTAAAATAAGGTTCAGATGTACTATCGAGGAAAAATTGTCAATACTAAATTTTCAGACAAAACAGTGCCAGCAAACTTCCAGAACTTTAACATTCCGAAAGTCAATTCATGAATGGCTGAAGGTAAACCTCAACCCACATGAATGGATGATGGTTGGGTTGATTTTAAGGTGCAAGGTTAATATTTGGTCGAGCTGCACCATACAATGTCAAGTAAATGGACATACACACAAATCCAACCTGCACTGACACAACTCGCAGGTTGCAAGTGCAGAGGTCAAACACACTGAGCCAGAGCACACTCCCCAATGTTCAATGGCAGTAATATCACAGGGTTGTTTTTATGGTACAAGGACAAGATTTGACCAAGCTGCGCAAGGCAATGTTTTTTTCCAATTATCACATGGATTTTATACTTAGCTGCAATCATCTACTCAGTAGCTTCAAGTTGATCCCTTGACTTCATGCTGATTTGCAGAAATGGGAGCGTATAAGTATCAACATTTGTGAAATAAGAAACCACCTGATCACCTCAAAAGTACCACTGATTTCAATGCAGAAAAATCTCATAGCAAGTACACACTAGGTTCATTGTAAATATCCATTTGCTATGTAGAAATAAATTTATTAATAGAACCTGGAGTGATTTACTTAAATTTATCCCAGGATCACCAAACATGCCACAACTGGTGACCAGGGCATGATTCAAACATGCAACCTTCTGATTACCTAAAAGGTGAATACTGAACACCAGTTGAGTCATTTGTTTCTAATTTGTACTATTCTTAAAACTAAAACTGACTATAAAACTAACTGCGAAAAATATAAGGGATTGGTTTTAACATACCACCTTGGTTTGAAAATGACTACTCAACATGTTTACTGCAGTAGAATGATGATTTGTTATAACTTTTCCAACTTTTTTGGAATTAAATTACTTTTAAAATATCCCAAGTTTACAAAATGAATTTCAAACAGAATTTACAAATGGCAAAATAATAAATATATCACTTAGGTAATTTTTATTCAAGTTTATAAACATGTAACAAATTTACATTTGTGCTTACAATTTAAAGGAAAAACTATTTCTTTTAAAGCTCTAACTTAAGTGACTCCAAACATTAAACTTTTAACTTTCCTTTTTACATCAAAGGGATTAAATGGAAAAGAAATAAGTGAAACATAAGCCACCACCTGAACAAGATCTTACAGATTGGAAATGGACGAGCAAACAGAATTTAATTACATTGCCGTCTATGAGAGCTAGAGGGGGTGAAGAAAATTGGCTTATTTGGAGTAATGAGTTATCCAGATGACGACTTAACATTATTTTACTGTATTTTAAACCAGAGGACAGCTTTGTACTCTAATGATGACTATTAAATTAAAGAGTTTGTCTACCTATAAATGTTAGTAAAGAGTAAAAATTTGAGTATAAAAAATGTTTTTAACTTTATACTACCTTTAAAGAACTGATCAATCAAATAAATTTTCTAAACAGCATTAAAACACTGATTATTATTTTTCTTCATACTACAAGCTTATGAATGTTTTCCCTTAGAAAAAGCACTGAACTATATGTATCTTTCCAATACAAATGCTAAGTCTATAAAAAAATTGTAAAATAAACTACAAATTTCAGCAACCTAATATTAAATAACCTATTTGGTCAAGAACTATTTGATTTCAAGTAAAAATAATCACCTTGAAAAACAATCACAAGGTCTCCATCAAAAGACTAATTATAAATATTAGTAATAATCTAAAAACCATTTAAGCTACACTACATTATACACTTCAAATTGCAGAATTCTTTCAATAAGTCACAAGTAACGTGAAAATGAAGAAAATCATTTTTGAAACTCACATTTTCAAGGAATCTGAAAACATTTGAATCATATTTACTTCTGTAAGATTTTGAAAGATGCATTCTGGTGGATACATGACAAGTTATCAAAGGATTAAAACACAATTAATATAAGGTAACAAGTGTGTGAATCAACTATATATATAATTTATTACATACAACAATCCAATTCATCAGACCGGTCAGGACAATCTGGAAGTCCATCACAATATTTTGCCCGGTCAATGCACAAACCAGTAACACAGCGAAACTGAGATGGACGGCAAAGTCTGGTCTCTGATAGTAAGAAGAAAGAGTAAGAAACAAGAAGAGTGTTAAGAAAAATTAGTTAAGAACATGCAGAATAATGAAAAATGAGAAAGAATTCATTCAAGATGGAAAATTAGTATGTAAGACATAAGATGGCGAAAGATTCATCAAGGGATTTTTTCAAAAGAAAATTCTGTAAGTCAATGTCAAAGTTAGGTATTTAAAGAAAAATGTTTAATAGCTGTTCTCAGTGGTTTTTTATTCAATTAAATGAATTTTTGAAACAGATCAAGTTGATAGTTGAAAGTAATTGAGATTATGTCTGTTAAAAAGTAATTTTCAGATAGAAGAAATTTAATTTAAAAAATTTTGTTTACTTAAATTAATACGGAGGTATAGTGGGAGGAATTTCCAAATGCTTTCCTTCATAAATGATAATCTCATTTTGGTTTACAAATACTTCAGAAGCTTTTAGGGAGCAATTATTTTTAGCAGCCCAATGTCATTAAGTAAAGAAAAGGCAAGAGAATCAAAGTACAGCAAAGCCAATCAAGAATCCCTCACAATGACTATTTCTGCAATGTTTTGGGTTGTGATTATTTCTTGCAATTAGTTTTGTAATGCAATTTTAAGCCTAAACACTAATTTTGTGTTGTCAATCACAATTCACTCTTATAATCATTTCAAAGTAACCAAACAATTCAAGTCCCATGTTCTAAAATGACACTTAGGAGAAAAATGTGATAAAATCCGATTCTAATAAAAATCAAATTTCAGTCCAGACAGATATTTTGTGGATCATATGCTATTAATGTATACCCTGATGCAGAATTTTTGTTTTCCTTTAAAAACTTTTTATGTGATTTCAGTCAATGTCAAACTCTAGCTGTGGTAATCAAAATGACTAGAGGGCAGATTTTACCCATTAGACCCAGATTATTTTCTTCTCGAGTTTAGAAGAATGAGAGCTAAAATAGAATGGATGGGCGGAAGTAGAATGCTACAGTTAGCAGCCATTTTGATTGGAATCCATTTCTATCACTGTTCTATTCATTTTTTATTTCGGAGAACCACACTTGAACTGGTAAAATATAACAAAACGAAATGTAGCATGTCTAATTGTCTGATGAAATGTTTTTATTTTATCAAATTATAAATGATGTATTACAATATTTTTCCTGGTAATTGGTAACATATATTGGTATAAACTCTATTTAGTGACTAGAATTGGAAGTGGTAGTTTTCCAAGATTTTATTGAACTGGTTCTTAACAGTGATCAAGTTCTGGCTTTACCTCAGTCTTTCCAAATAAAAATTAAGGTGATGATAATGTTTAACAAATCTTTATTATTAGACTTCAATTGAAGTATGACTAAAATTGCTAATTCATTCAGATACATTTTTGCTTATTCTGATAATTAGATTTAGTTTTATCAAAGACTTCTATTCTGTGTTCGAGTAATACTAAAAAATACAAGTTGGATAGCCAAGATTTGTTCTTAAATTCATTATATTTGTGGACTGAAAATCTGGTTGCGTATCTATTAACAAACATTGGATAAGTTAATTGTGGTAATTAGGTCCTAATTTAAAGCTAGAATTGATACAGAAATTTAAGATGTGGAAATGCACTCAATGTTCCTTAAATTGGGGTCTTCGTTTTTGTATCGACTTAACTCAAATTATTAAAGAAAACAGAAATTAACTAATTATCAAACTAGTGAAGCAAATTTACCACAATCTTGCTCATCAGAATAATCAGCACAATCATACAAGCCATCGCAACGAAATGTGTCATCAATGCATTTTCCATCACCACACCTAAATTCCTCAGTATCGCAGTCTTCTGTTTAGGGAATGGCATAAAGATGGGTTAGTAGCATAAAAGGTTAATCACACAGGAGTTACCAGATTCGCTAGTAAGATGCATGAAGTTATTATGAAAGTTAGGGAGAGAACATTAGTCATAAAGGCATGAAATACGAGAAAGCATGGAATATAAAATTGTCTTTGCTTACGACAATCCCGCTCGTCCGACCCATCGTCACAATCTGGAATGCTGTCACATCGGGATCTGCTGTCCAGACACTCGCCACTATTGCATTGGAACTGAGTAGGAGTACAACCTAAAATTTAAAAAGGTTTTATTTAAAACATTAAAACTAAGGCGAGCCTGAGTTAAAGAATGAAAATGGTTCAATGTGTGACTGTTAACTGCGAGGTAAACCCATGTTGTGCTTTCACTCCAGTCCACTAGATAGATCAAGTGCCTTGTACTTTCTTGTGTTCGTAAAATAAATGTGTTTAAATATTTTTGTTACGAAGCCTTTCATATTTCAAGAGAAAATTGAAGTGAACTGCAATTTTTCAATTTTTATAATCCTGACAGCTTTTATTTTCTTGCCTGCTTGTACGTAAACAATATTCAAACCAAGACAAATTCCCTTATTTATTTCTCAATTTCATGAAATTTCTGCAACACCTCCAAACTATTCTCCAAGTGCCCTTATTGTAATGAAATTATTTTCATTTAACAGACAAAACATTTTCATTACTTTAACTAAAAAATTGAATGAACAAAAGTAAAATCTGTTGCTGAATGTTGAACCTAGCAAATTGAATGTAATAAAATCAAATATGTAATCAAATGAAATCAAAGAAAGAATTGAAATTAAAAAAAATCAAAGAATGTTATATGTAATAAAATCAAAATTATTCACTTTTACCCTTCAGAAAAGTTTTAAACAGAATGCTTAATTTACTTTCTTTGAACACAAGTTTCAGTAACAAATAATATTGCCTTCCGTTCTAAAAATTTGTAAGTCAACTGTACACAAAAAAAATGTAGAGAAATTCTCTAACTAACCACAGTCCTTTTCATCTGAACGGTCAGGACAATCATTGCGGCCATCACAACGAACTTGAGAATCCACACAAGATCCATCTCCACATTGGAAATCGGTAGGTTGGCATCGAGCTTCAAAAAACATTTCAAAACGAGTTAATGCTATCACAAAAACACAGCATTTTAAATGCAAAAGGACTTGTAAGTATATTTAATAATAAAGTGTAATAAATTTAAAAGTTGGTTTCAGAAGAAAGTTGATATTACATTCGTTTCGGAATCTGAAAACCAAAAAGCATTAATCGAATTAAAAATATGTATATAAAATTATCAGGAAAATTTTTGAATTCAAAATCTTTTCAAGATCATAATAAAACACATGATGAAGTGCAGATTTTAATACCTTCCTTTTCAAAATATATTACTAATTACTTTAAATTAGTAATAACAGGATCAGAAAGCCAAGGTGACATGGTTTTGTATATTAAAGTAAATAAACAATGGTGGGACGAGCACAACGAATACCATACATTAAAAAATTATAATAAAGACTAAAAAATAAAACAAGACACACCACAGCTAGTTTCATCTGACCCATCTGTACAATCATATTTTCTATCACATTTCAAACTTGAATCAATGCATTGCCCATTAGTACAACGGAACTGATTTGCATTGCAAACTTCGGGTGCTAAAATAAAATCAAAGGTGAGCAAAAGAAAAATAAAATAAAAAAGCAAAATAAATAATCTAACTCTGCCAAAAAAAGTCATACCACAATCGGTCTCATCAGAGCCATCTCTACAATCATATTTCCTGTCACATTTCACAGTATTGTCAACACACTCTCCACTATTACAGCGGAACTGATTAGACTGGCATGAAGTAGCTGCTGCAGATAAAAGAAAGCATGCGGGATTCAATTTAAAAATAAAAAATTGCAAATGCTTAATCAAATGATAAAGCTACTTTATAAAAATGAGACGGATTCAATTCTTTTAAAACTGAATATTTCCGCGATATTCATAATTCAAACGAATAGGAAAAACTATATTGGATTTTTTATCATATGAATAACTTTGCAATTCAAACAATTCCTTTAATTTCTTATTTACAAAACTATCCTAATAGAGGGTCTACCTCCATCCAAAAATTTTACATAGTATATAAACAATGCATATAAATGGCAATTTTCTTTATTTTTAGGGTCTCAAGAACATGTGTGCCAAATTTCAAATCGAAATTTGCATAATTGTTCAAACTAAGCCATTAACAGACATGTGCAGATGTAGACTCAATGCAGATGAAGAATTTAAACAAGTTTTTTCTCAAAACAGCTTTTTCACGAGTGGTTGGCATGATATCTATAAAACAATTAGATTAATCAACTTGAAATTTTTACAGTGCATCAAACAAACATCTTTTTATTGTTTGATGAACCCAAAAAGTAATGCTACCTTTTTATATTTTTATTGCAAAACTCTGTCAATTGTTTTTAATGAAATCGATGATTTTCGATTTGATGTCACCACTTTCTTGAATATAATATAAAAAATTTTCTGATTCATCAATAGCAGCTACATGTGTATGGAGTAACACAGTTCAATTTTTTAAGCTAAGATAATTTGGAGTTGAGAAATCATGCCAACCAGCAACCACGGAACTAAGAGCTGCATCAAGGTTAAAAGTTAGCAGATTTTCATGATCATTTTTCAAAAATTTTTCAATGCCTGTACAAAATTTAGAATTTTTGATTGCATAGTTTCGTCGATAAAAAAATCCCAAAGTCAGTACTTTTAACGAAGAAAAGAAAATCCCCTTAGAGATAACTAAAAAACGTTTGGATAAGTAATTTGAAAATAAATCAGATATGGATGAATATCAAATATGTGGACAAGCCTGAAACATACCGCAATCCTGCTCATCTGATCCATCCCTACAATCATATCTGCGATTACATCGCAAGTTGCTCTCGATACATTGACCATCCTTACATGTGAATTCATCTGGCTGACAAGCTTCTGGTACTAGAGTGCAATAAGTCATGCAAAAGCAAAGTTTTAAAACAAAATAAATATGCAAAATTAAAAAGCAAAAATTTCAAATAAAACTTCAAAGGCTTTAAAAAATAAAGATAAAAAGCTTCTAGAATACACTACCACAGCTAAGTTCATCGGATCCATCCCTGCAATCATAATTTCGATCACATTTAAGAGAAAGTTCTATACATTGACCATCATTACACCTAAATTCACTGGGGCTGCATGTTTTTGATTCTGTATAAATTCAAAAATATTCAAATTATTTGAAATTATAAAGTAATAAAAATAACTTGTTAAGACATTTTAATCAATGGCACTTAAATTTATTTAACTGCTTGTGTGTGTTAAGATTTTACATATAAAAACACAAAGCATTTTTCTAATTGGAAGTTTAGATTAATTATAATTACTAGAGATGGGCAGAATCGAGCACTTTTTAGAATCAAATACTTGGTATTTAGGAATTTTCAACTTTGGAATACATATTCAAAAAATGACTACTCTAAAGTAAAAATCCTCCAACTGCTACATAAGCCTTTTTATAAAAATAAATAGGATGAATACTTTGGTATTCGAATGCTTTGGATGAAAGGTATTCGAATACTCCCATCTTTGATAATTATACTAGAATCATATTCAAGTTTTCAATTTACACAAGTAAAAAGTAACATTTCTCACACAATTATTCAGAGACTCAATTTCTAAATAAAATCATTCTGTAACTACATAAATGTGTCATGTTTCACACAAGCACTTACCACAATTCTCTTCATCGGAATTGTCAAAACAGTCTCGCCTGCTATCACAGCGTCTTCTTACATCAATGCAAGTACCGTCAGTGCATCTGAACATGTTTTCTGCACATCTCTCTGGTAAAATACAAGTTTTCCCATAAACAAAATCATTCTGATCAAATGAAAAAACATGGACATATGCATAAATAATTATTGTTTGCTTTAATATAAATATCATAGGAATTTGATTTGATTAGTTATTTAACTACACTATGGACTAATTAGACCGGGATCTATAGCTTAAAGTGGATTACAAACTACTGTAAACATCCACGTCCATAGAATGCTCAGTCTAGGGCCAGAATGCTTGATTTCCCAGCTGGTAAATATAGAAGGGAAATTACTATAGCATGCATCACTTTAAGAGAGAGAGTAGAATTTTGACAATAAAAACAACTAAATGACTACAAGGCAAGGATAGTATGATTGAGCAATTTCTTGGCAGTCTACAGGTAATGCATGTCTATCTTTGTATCTTGAAATACCTCAAGTAATAGACAAGATTATGTTACACAAATATTTTCTATGCATCTAGCTTTACTATTCTAACAAGTTACTATAATTTAAGTTCACTTTCATGGAAATATGTTATACTAGCAAAATTACCCAACCTCACTCGGGTTGAATTGGTTAACTATAGATATAAAGTGACCAGAAAATAATCCTTTCCTCTTTTGTAGAAAAATGACAAATCATTTAAGTGAGTAAAATAATTTTTTAACACCTTTTTGACATTTTTATAATTTGTACAACCAACTTTGGAGACAAATCCTATACATGCATATCCATAAATGTAATACATTTCACATATATTGTACCTCTGCTTAGGACCGGTGCACACATCCAATTTTTAAACATATGACACAGCTGCGTTGCTGCCATTTATGTACCCACAACAGTGAAATGACGCCTATACTCATTTGACCGTCAGTTGCGATGGATGTCTATCGAAGGAAACGTGATTGTTTTGCTTACTTGGTGAGCAAAAAATATTTTTTGAAGCAAAATAGACATTACTGGATACATCCATTTATTGATTTAAGACTTACAAGAGGTGGATTTTATACATCTTTTGTGGTTTTACGAGAAAACCCAGATAAGTTTTTTAATTACTTCCGAATGAGTGTTTGTTTATTTGACGAACTTGCAGGAAAAATTACTGACAAGATTATGTCAGTAATTTTTACATACCCCAAATACAGTAATACCACGAAGTTACATGATAGGTGGGTCCGACGAAAATCGCTTAAGTCTAACTCGCGTAAGTCGGGGTACAACTTTGCATATAAATACATATAAATTTTGTTTAATTGGGACCAAGGACTAACAAAAACACTAGTTTAGGAGAAAATATTTAATAAAATTGCAGTTCTTTATACATATTAATACAATATTAAAAAAATTAGTTACGTCAAAAAGTTATTTCGATGTCGATGGTTTCATAAAATCTAACAAATTCATCTGACGACACAATGCCTTTTTTCACGCAGAATTTCTTCGTAGCAAGTTAATATTTTTTTTTATTTTCACCGCATCGAGAATTCCTTTATCTCTTATGATTGTTCTTACTGTGGATTCCAGTAGCTTAAACGTCTTTGCCAATTCAAAAATTTTCATTCTGCTATCAAAATCCTTGATAATGTTAAGTTTACATCCCAAAGATATCGTTTTCCTTTTCTTACTAGGTGAAGGAGAATCAGATTTACTTCGTTTGGACAACAGTTTTTAAGGGTTTAGAAAACATATAACAAAACAATCTTAACTTTCGTCGAGTGTAGAATCGGAATAATCGTGCATGTAGAGTTCGATCGAATCGTGTCTAATGAGTATCACAGCAAGAGAAACACTGAAGATATCGGGCGGCAGTGTAGCCAAACAAAAAAATCAAGAACAGCGTAACTACGAGTTAATAAGTCGAGTAACTCATAAGTCGTGGTAGCGTAAGTCGGGGTATTACTGTACCTGCATGACTCTCCATATCTCCATTGGAAATAAAACACCTGACAAACACCAACCCACACTCCTTTTTTCTTTGTTCAGTCATGATAGTTTTCTGCAGCGAAGTTCCATATTTCACACAGGATGCCTTTTTACTTCGCCAATAAACATTTCTATATCCAAATCATCAAAATTTACCGCCATTACTACAAAAATATTAATAATTTATGTAAAATAATACGCCACATTTACTTTAAAATAACGGATGTGTGCACTGCTCAATAGTGAACAAGGCACTGAAAGACTGGAGGAGCGTGCGCTTCCAGCTCCTCCAAAACTACCAAATTATGGTTGATTTAAGTAGTTACTCAGATGTTTTAGTATGAAACTTGCTTATATATATAAGCAAAGAAATTTCAAATAATGTATTCACTAAACTAAAATATGGTTTATTAAATACAGGACACATTGTATAAAAATATATTTAATAAAATCTATGTGATACTTGTAGACACAAATGCAAAATCGAACATAGAAAGGGAAAACAGGCAGACTTAGGAAATTAAGTTCAGTCACTAAATAAATGCAAGTACTCACAATATACAAAGTTTCATGAAAATATATTCAACAGTTTGGCCGTAGTACGAGCACACACATGCAGACAGATGGACAGACACCAAACACGCAAGAGACGGATTTTGCATCAGAAGGGCCCAAAACAAAAAAATTTTAAATGGGTCGAAAATATTCAATGTACAAACACTCCATTTTTATTTATATAGAATAAGGATAATTGTATCCATATTTCAGAAGTAAAATTAAGTTCTTTTGGACTAGCATTTAATCAATTTCTACTGTACTACTTTTTTGAAACTGCTCTGGAGAAACTTATGAAGGTTAGATGGGTTTTATGGAGCAAGGGCCATGTTTGGTCAAGCTTTGCCAAACAGAGAAAGAGCATCAATTGATGGACATAAATATACAAGGAAATTTTTGTAAGATTTAATAAAGAGAGAAGTATACCCATGTTAAGTTACAGGAATAGAACCTGTGAAACTTGCAATTTGCTAGTACAGTGGGCAAACCCACCGAGTCATGGGAGCCCTACTTAATGTGAAGTCAAGTGAGGCTTATTAAAATTTGCATTACATTAGTAATAGGCTAAATAAACGAATTAAAGAAAATAAATATCACTAACCACAATTTGCTTCATCCGACCTATCTCTGCAATCAGGATAGCCATCACAACGTCTTCTTTCACTGATACAAGATCCATCGCCACATCTGAATTCAGAAGGCTGGCATTCTGAAGAAAAACAATGCAGATTATTACAATTTTTCCAGACTTTGGATTGAGTTCATTATAAGTTCGATGAAAAATTGATACCTTACGTTAAAGTTGGTTGGGATTTTATGGTGAAAAGGCATTACTTTTAAGACATCAAAATAAATCTTGAGAAATTAAATTCTTAGGATTTTATGATGTGAAATAAATCAATATTCGAAATATACAGCAATAAAGCATTTAATTTAAGAACATTTTATAATATGGTTGTCAAATGTTGAATAAAATAACCATGAAAAAAATAAATTTTAGTTACAAATCATAAAAATGCAGCTTTTCCTACCAAGTCAACAAATATACTCTGGATACTGATAGAAAATATTTACCACAATTAACTTCGTCAATTCCTTCAGGACAATCATTATGTCCATCACATCGCTTACTGCTGTCAACGCAGCTGCCGTCCCTACAAAGAACATCTCCAGGTTTGCAAGCACCTTTTAGAAAAGAAATTTAAACAATTTTGAGCTGCAACCAAGGCTAGATGGTTGTATATCCAACTAAACAAAATTATTTGATATTCAAAGTAACAAATTAACAAAAATGATTCATCTCAGATAGATAATCTTTATTTCTATGTGTAGCAGTAGTGTAACATTAATAAGGAGCTTGACTTTAGACAACCTTATAAGCTAACTAGATTTTTCATTGTTTCTTTTCCTCAAAAACTTTCTACTACAAATTATTTTTAGTCGTAAGTTAAAAAAAAGAGAACAAACGGCTAACACCTTGCTAAGAGCTAAAGGCTTTCCTTTGCAAAGGCAGGAATATAACAGCGAGAGAATGGTAGACCATGTGCAAGGTAGGTAGTTGAATTAATGTCACACTGGAGCAACACAACAGGTTATTCATGACGGTCCAGGATCAATACAGAAGGGAAAGATAATAATCATAATTTTGAACCAGTCAGATGATGACAACACCTGAGCTGGCACTCCACTCTCCAAACTTCCACTCCACACCAATGTGAGGGTATCTGGGGCCATAATAGATTTAACATGCACCAGCCCACACCAGCACGATGGTATATGGTTGGATTGAATTTCAAACTTGCAACCTTCCAGTTGCTAATCCGCTACTCTTCCAAATGGATTACTGCGGGCCCCTGTGCAAGAACACTGCACTTACAAACTGGATGTAAACCAGCGACCTACTGGGTGACAAAGAAGTGCTATGACCACTATAACAGTAACTAACATCTCACTTATATTACACTTAAAACATGTGTCGTTTTTGTATGTGCTTATGGTTTCATTGATTATTTTTGCTACCAAATTTTTATATTTTTTTATCAAGGCCTTCTGGGGCTTCCATGGATGCTATTCCACTGATGTATGGTAGGTATTTTGATTAACGTCGCACTGGAGCAACAAAAATGGGCTCTTGGTGATGGTCCAGGATCAATCCTGAATGGATAGATGCAAGACAACGTCTTGTAATTTTGAACCACTGTCAGATGACAAGGCAACACCTGAACTGGCACCACTCTCCAAACTTCCACACCACGTCAATGTGAGGACATTTGAAGCCATGACAGATTTAACGTGCACCAGCCCCATTTGTACACAACGGTCTTTGGTTGGACTCAAACTCGCAACCCTCCGGTTGCTAATCCATTACTCTTCCAACCGGGCTACCATGGCCCCCACTGATGTGTGGATAAAATGTATAAATCATCAACATTTAAATTCAAAAAACAGTTTCAAATTTCAGTGGATTCTGCATTCAAATGAAGTGTATTCCAAACCAGAAATGCACTTCAAAGTGGTGAAGGTTTGCTGAACATTGTTTTAAGAAACTTACCACAATCCAATTCATCAGAGCTGTCTGCACAATCAGGTCTGTTATCGCATTTCTTTCTTTCACTAATACATTGTCCATTTCTGCATCGGAACTGACCAGCTTGGCATTCCACTAGAATTGTATTAATGGAAAAGAATACAACTATTATGGTAAGCAAAATTGCAAACTTTTCAAAGTATTAGCAAAAAATTCACTTCCAAGTAATAATGCATACATCACATTTAAAAGAACTTTTCAAAATCATTAGTCAACTGTTTATTATAAGAACTATATTTAATTCTTATAAATTTAATTATAAGCAAATTTAAAAAATATCACCTTATCAAAAACTGAAAACCTTTGAATGAACTAAACCTCCTGGAGCAAACATCTCCAATGTAAAGTTGGAAAGTAGAGTTTGCTCTGTTCAAAAATCAATAAATGTGTAGACAATTTATTTAAAAGCTTGCAAACAGTGATTTTAAATCCCATTCAATGATTATGAAAATAATGATTAATCAAACTTTTATAATTATTTAGAGTGCTGGCACAAGTATGCAATCCCATGTAAAAAAATGTTTGTTATAATCCTAAGTCCTAAAAGCATACTTACATGGACAATCTGCTTCATCTTCTCCATTAGGGCAATGACTTCGACCATCACATCTTTGCCTGGACTCTATGCACTGGCCATTGTTGCACACATATTCTCCAACTCCACAACGATCTGAAAAATAGCATAAAAATATTCTTAATAGCTCAAATCTCACAACAAGGTCTAATGATACAAACTGAAATTAAAAGGATTAAAAGGATTTGACAAAAGGATTTCAATAGTGAGGACAATTGACACAGAAAACAAAATAGCAAAAAATTATTTTTCATCAATTTACCTTATCTTGTAAAATGTCATGGGAGAACCATCATAAATTCGTTTAAAACTTTTATCCAATAAAAATGGTTTAAATAATTTAATAAACCATAATGCTTTACACATGTATTACAAACTGAATCCACAATAGGATGTAACTCATGAGAGAGCTTCAAGTGCCAATAGAAAATCAATTTAAAGCAGTATTAACTTTAGTAGTTTTTGATTTATACAAGTCTTTACTAATGCTCCATAATCAGTCTTCTATATACTGAACAGTGCTGAGGAAAATCCAGTTTTCATTAAAATGACTGTTAACTGAATTAAAAATTCTCAAGGAAAACAAATCAGTATACATCTGTACTTACTACATATGCTTTCGTCATCTCCATCTTGGCAGTGGACGACACCATCACATTTTATAGTCTGATTCACACAAGTACCATCTGAACAAGTGAAGTCGGTGATTCTGCAGGCTGGTTTAATTTCTAAATACAATCAAATGCATTATAAGTGAGCAAAGAAAATAACTTAAAAAGAAGGGGAAAAAAAAAATCAAAATAATTTTCGTACCACAGTTGTTTTCATCTGATCCATCTCTACAATCAAATTCTCCATTGCATCTTAGCTTAATATTGATGCAGGATCCATCACTACATCGGAATTGATTTTCTGGACATGTACCTGTATATGAAAGATGTTAATTTTAATTTTAAAATGTTAGTCAATTGGAATTGCATAGTTATAATCATTTTTGAAAGATTTAGAATAGAAAATTATGAACTAGTAATCTGTAATAATCAACTAGTAACAAAGTAATCTGAAATAAAAAGTATAAAATAACTTCATATTTTTCAGAATTATCATTTCAGTTTGAGTACTAATATTTATCTAATTTAAAATGTATTTCACTTTCTAATTCATTCAGTAAATATACTTAGTATTGGATAAACGATACAATGTAAAAGAAAAACTTCCTCAAAAGTTGTCAGGAATTTAAAATGTAATGCATAAACATAAATTAAATTAAAAAGTAGCTCAAAATTTAGAATAAGTTTTGAAAAATAACAAGTTCTAAAATAATGAGTTTTGAACACTGATTACTAAAATCAGGAAAAATCTATATATAAAACAGAATACATTATTAAAAAGTTAACATATCGACTATTTTGCCTTTATAAAACTTGATCATGAAACTTTTCAGTTATATTTTATAAAAATTCTCATCAAAAAATTAACTTGATAAGGCAAGATTCAAGAATGTTTTTAAAAATGACACTCCTTAGATGCTCATAATGATAAGCACATTAAACCTGAGCAGTGCGCAATATATAAAAGCATTATTAATAAAACGTTCAATGTTTTAGGATGAATTTTTAAGAGCATTTAAGTTAAATTAAGGCATTTAAAAAAATTAATCTAAAATACACTAAAGCTAAAGATACATTAATAAAAGGCAGTTTCATCTGAATAGTGAACTTACCACATCCAGATTCATCCTCACCACCAGAACAATCAACGTTACCATCACATCGCTGGGCGATATTCAAGCACATGCCATCACTACATCTGTATTGATCGAAGCGACACAGCTGAGTAGGCCTACCTGTACAGGAAAAATTATTAATATAAATTATGATTTGAACTGTAATCCAAAAGTTGTTAATTTCTTGGAATAATTTATCCTTCAAAGAAAATTCATAAGTTAAATTTTAAAAGCACTTGTAGACAGCAGCGGCAAAGTTTACCAACAGTAAGCTTAACTTGTACCAAATAGCATGGTTTAGTTTTATTTTGTGGCAGTACTAATAAAACTTGTATAAATCAATTTAGACTTCAATGTTTATCTTTGAAAAATCCATGTAAAAAATTAAGTATTCTAAAAACCATATTGTCTTTCCTACCCCATCAGAAAATGGCTAATCTTACAAAGATTTTCAGTATGAGCAAATTAAATATTTAAGCATTACACAACGTTTAAATAGTACAATTGTCCCAAGAAAAATAACCCTTCAACAAATCAAATATTTTCAAATTTTTAAAACCTCAGAAAAATTATTTCTTTCTAACAGAAAAACGTAACTTACGACAATCCACTTCATCAGAACCATCCAAACAATCATATTTCCTGTCACAGTGTGACGATGATGGTATACAAGTTTTGCCATCGGCACATCGGAACTGACCAGCCTCGCATTCTCCAGCTATGTAACATGCATTTGAATTTAAATTAGATACAGTTTGCAGACTCACAACATAAATTCAATTTAAAATGCAACAGATAACAAACTCACGGCAATCTTTCTCGTCAGAGCTATCTTGACAGTCATTGTACCCATCACACCTTCTGCGCAGATCAATGCAGAATCGGTTTTCACACATAAATTTGTCCGAGGGACAAGCTAATAGAAAAGAAATTCCAATATTTGAAATGTGTTTGATAAAATAGCTAAATGATATATTAGTATTCAATTTGGAACTTACGTCTGTGCTTCTTTCCTTTGAGCAGCAATTTTTAAAATTTACAATTAGTTTTGATGGTATAAATGAAAATAGGATGATGCACATGAGATCTGATACTTAGAACACATCAAATAGTTTTATTATACATCAAACATTTCTACAATAATAAACAACACATTTTTTCAGGCATTACTTTTTTCAAAGTGGTCTAAATCATTCAGGAAATTCACAATATAAAATTTAGTGTTCAATTTGAATGACTGAATCATGATTGAATGATATTTTATATTATCAAACACCTACAGTACAGCTTTATTGTACTACTCTTCATTTTTAAATACAATTTTGATTTGTCAGCTTTAATTCTATTAAAATTTACTTTTTTACTTTTGCTGAAGTCATAACAGTTTTGAGATAATGAAATAGAACAGAACGATTAACATAGTTTACAGATATAATTCTACCTTAAGTCTCAAATACTTTCTGAACAATTTTTACTACTTCAACTGCAAAATAAAACAAATGAAATAAAACTAAAAATAGACTACAAGATTAACATACTGAAGAATGACAAAAACTCACCTGGTTTCCTATTGCCTTTAGCATTGAAAATGAATATACAATAGTATAAGTGTATTCAAATTATAAGTTGAAGCAAATTTTCAGACACTTGTAACAATCATTTAAAAAATCAAAGTAGCTAAAAATCTAATTCTTTCATGTAAAAAACTGTAACAATTAATATTTTATTAATTTAAATTATTATTAAAAATATTTTATTAATTTAGAAACCACAACAAAATCGCCAAACTAGTTGCAAATTGAAATAAAATAAAATTCACTCCAGTATCTGTTAAATATATAAATAAGCATTTAATTTTTTAAATTCATATATTACATAGTATATTATGAAACACATGAATACATCAAGTATATATTTTAATATACTTGTATAAAAAATTATTCTTGTCAGTTAACTTTTCAACAATTATAAAATTTGAAAGTAAAATGGCTTTCTTCTAAATTGGTAGTTGCTTTAATTTTTTAATCTTATTTAGCCCTTCAATGTCACAGGTTGTTTTTAACAAACGAAATTGCGGTGCATATGTGAGAAGCTAAGTTTTCTTTCCTAATTACATGTTAATTTTTTTAATACGTAATGTGCATTGGGACTAAAAAAGAAACTAAGAAATATTTTTAATTTATAAATAATACATTTTTACAGCTATTATTTTCATTATGCAAAATTGAAAGTCACTATGTACATGTCAGGACCAGTGACCAACAGTGGGTTGAAAAGAAAGATTATTTATAGAATAAAATGTAGATAGTATTGCATTGCCAAGGGAAGATGAAGATAATTTATTGTTGGAATTATAATGTTTTGTATAAATAATCAAAGTTACATACGGCAATTCCTCTCATCAGATCCATCTCTACATTCCCGACGACCATTACACTTATTACTTGCAGGAATGCAAGTGCCATCACTGCAACGGAATTTGTCAGCTGAACAGCCAGGTATAGCTAGAAAAAAAAATCGAAACACTTGAGTGACTGTAGGAAGATTTCTTTTTATGAACGTCTTCAGAATATTTAATGAAATTTTTTATGGAAATTTAACTGTCAAATATGCCAGTATTACATTATGATAAACAATGTCGAGACTAGTATTGACCTTTTCCAAAATGTAAATTGTAACTATTTTCAAAGATAAATTAATTCTAAGCAAAGAATCATACATATCTTACAGGAACAGAGTTGACCAAAGGTTAAGTAAATTCCAAAATTATTTTTAATTATGAGCAGATATCATTAACATTGTGAATGATTACGATTTACAAAATTACTGTAAACATAAAGTTTTATTACTAATTTTATCCTACAAATCTCCAGATGTGTTAAGATAAATATTTTCATTGACAAAAAAGAAATTTCGAATGGTTTTTGGTAGGTAGATATTTTAAGCAACACAATGGGCTATTAGCAATAATCAGGGATCAAACCCAAAGGGAAAGATCGAGAACACAACATAATTTTGAACCACGGTCAGATGACAAGGTCACACCTGAGCTGGCACCCCACTCCAAACTTCCACCACGTCATTTGAGGGCCACGACAGATTTAACATGCACCAGCCCCCTTTGTACACGACGGTCTTTGGTTGGATTCGAACTCAACCCTCCGGTTGCTAATCCGTTACTCTTCCGATCAGGCTATCGCATTCCCGAATGGCTTTTGGAAACAAAGCAATGCAATGTGCAGTCTGCTTTTTGTAAAAACTTTAAACACAATAACAGCATATATATGCCTTGTTAAGAAGAACACTTACCACAGTCCCTTTCATCAGAATTGTCATCAGGACAATCTACAGTACCATCACACAATTTGCTTCGGTCCAAACACTGTCCAAAATCGCACTGCCACTGAGAAGATCTGCATGCTGCAAAGACAATGCTCAATCATTAAGACATTGAAAACAATTCAAATTTGAACAAAATCACAATAGAATTAACATTCAAGTTGTGTGTGGTGCAATATAATCATTGAGCATTGTCATTTGCATTTAAAGAAATCTTACCGCATCCTCTTTCATCAGCACCTGACCGATCGGGGCAGTCGCTGCGACCGTCACATCGAAGATTGATTTCAATGCAGCTTCCATTGTCACAGCGGAACTGCTGAGATGGACACACCACGCCAGCTTTAAAATATTATATTAAGGATTAGATTTCATTCTAGAATTATTGCAAGCTAAATTAAATGTTTTTTCGAATCTTGTAATGCAAAAACCTTGATATTAAATCTCAATGGTGAAATTATTACAGCAGCTTTAAATACATAACTGATTTAATCAGCCCTTTTTGTGAAGATCATACACACATGAATCCGTTCGGCAACTTCAGTTTTTCCTGTAAGACTTCCGACAAGTTTTAACCTTCCTCAGGGTATTGGTATTTTTTTCAAAAATAGATATGGCTATTCAGTCATTAAATGTGTTGCAGGGTGAAAGCAATACCACACTTCTCAGAATTATTGTAATATTCAAAGGGTTAAGCATTAATATAACTCTTTCTAAAGGGAAACTACTGGCAATATGCAATTAACCTTTCAAGTGGTTTCGACGAGATCTCGCCCATCAAGATCTTTCCAATTTTGCCAATGACAAGATACCTCATCATCAAGATATTGCCGATTATTTTATGACGACGAGATCTGATTAGTTTTCTTCTGATGATGAGATGTCCATCTGGATCTGTGATCAGTTTTCTTTTAAGGGCAAGATAATTTCTTCAAGGGCATTGAGACAACCACCAGGAGGGTTAACAACAAAGTTCAATTGTACGACTAGGTTATTAAGCGAATTGGTCGATAAGCGAAGAGCTTAATTGTTTCTATTTATTCTGAATAAAGAAAAGGTCTAAAGGAATGGGTGCAGATAACTAGTTTGTTTTAGGGAACTATCCAGAACTTTGCCAACGCTGAATAATCAACAGGAAATTACAGGCAGAGTAAGCAAGGCACATGGATCAACAGAACATATAAGGAGAACATTCTGACATTTGATTTCTCAAGTTAATGCATTTTCCAGTGTTTCCTCAGCCAGCCAGGAAATGTGAAATCCTTCATTTGACTGCACTGCATCTGGCATTGGTACCAGTTCCAGTTTTTCTGGTGTGTGAAATCACCTGTGACTAAGAAATGGCTTAGTCACATGTGAATGGCACAAGACACACATTTTAATGGCACAAGAGCCATATTTGGACAAGCTGCACCAAACACAAATGATTTGACTTCATTTAAACTACATTAAGTTGCATAATACAGTATTATACTTACAAAAGGGAGAAATATCACTCTAGATTTTCTAAAATTATATTCATAAACATAATTAACTGGAAATATGTTGGAATGTGCACAGGACCCATGCAAATTTACATGCAGTTTAATAATGGAATGAATGATATTTCATTCAAAATTGTGATTCCAAACATGAGATTTCTAAACTAACAGCACTTTATATATTTCAAATTTAAGGTAATAAAAAATATAGGAAAGTATTCAGCTCTAAACTGACCAGGATTTAATTATAAATACATGTACTCTGCATGCAATTTATATCACTTAAGACAGCAATAAAAACTTTGACTAGAATGTAACTAGTCAAGTTAACTTTCAAATAGAAAAAAATTACAAGCCCTAACAATACATTGATTATTACATTCGAGCATATAATCATTCGATCCATATTTTTACATACCATCCCAGAGCTGCAATATTGAAAAATTAACTTCCCTTATATTAGAAAGCATTATTAAAAAGTACTTGGAAATATATTTAATTTATTAGTTCAGAATATCAAGTTACATTAAATGGAGTCCATTTTTTTAAACATTTATTTGCAAATTGGTCATGAAGACATGTTTAACAAATTATAATTGAAAAATTATTCTTAAAATTTAGCTTATACTTAACAATTTGTAAATGTTATTGAATAATCTTTCCTTCTGAACTGTTGGTAAAATTACATGCTGAAATCTAAACAAATGTGTTTTACATTTTAAACACAACTTTCCAAACATTTAAATTTACCCCCCATGACCAATGCAAAGTATATAAGAATTTATGTGCACTATATCAATACGAAAAAATACAAATAAGTTATACTTCTAGGAAAACTAAACATTTAGAAGGTTAAAAAGTAGTTGAAATATCTCATTTCAGTATGGTGTCCAAGTCCCCAGAATATTACATCACACTAAAATATTTTTAAGATAACAATTATACACATCTTTATGCAGTAAGGTAGAAACAATGCAGTGATTTGTACAAAATGCATGAGGAACAATTGATGCTACATTAATGCATGCTGTGGAAAAAGTAAATATGATATGGGTGATTACCTCATTTAAGGGTCAGATCACTAGAATAATACTACAATACTAATAAATTTGTTTTTAGAAACAAAAAGTGATGTTAGGTAGACAATGCAGTGGTTTCAGCAAAATGCATGAGGAACAACTAGTGCTATATTTAATGCATGCTGTGGGTGAGATAAATATGATGTTGGTGAGGAAATTTTCAAACTCTAAACTTACTGCAATTCTGTTCGTCAGAGTAATCAGGGCAATCATATTTTCCATCACAGTGTTGATTACGCTCGATACATGTCTTATCTTTACAACGAAATTCATCAGGTGAACAATGCATATCCTCTAAATCAATTTGTGTGATAAAAATTGAAATCATAAGCCAATCAAAATTTAAAACTGCACAAATAAAAAAAACAGAAAAAAGCAAATAATAATTTCAACAGAAAATAAATTATATAGCTTTAAAATTTGTTTGGCATGTCTTTTTAAGAGATACCAAAGATGGATGACACCATTAAACAGAAAATAAATTTGATATCGAAACATAACTTTATAACAAAATAATTTTAAAGAGCATTTTCTCAAAGCTAAAAAGCAGAACATAATTCAATGCTTTGAAATCCTAAACAAAACATACACTTATGACTGCAAAGACAGTTTTAAAAATGAACTAATTTTTGATGAAGTTATCTTCTACTTATACTTTGGCGGGAAATGAATATATTTTCTAAAATAAAGGTTTTGTTAAAAAACATCAAATTCTGTGTGAATCTTTAATACTTAAAAATGAGCCCAAAAGTAATTTTTAGCAGTCAAAAGTTTCATAGAAATCTAAAAGGTCTTCATTTCAAAAAATTTATGCAATACTCAACCTTATAAATAAAATACTTTCATGGAATGGAGTCTCAACTCTGCCTCAAAAATAAAGGCACTTGCATTTTTTGACAAGATAAATCTTATACATTCATTTTCATTTGTGTAAAATTTACAAAGAGAAAACCATCAACCTTGCTGAATCACAACTATCTGGGGTTTTTTTTTCAAATACATTTTAAAGATTTCCTATTTTACAATTATTATAAAAGTTAAGTAGATTGTGTTCAAGAAGTGCAAGCCTGATATACATTATGAGGATAAACTTAAAACAAAGTTCTAGCCAAAACATTAAAAAATGTCCTAAATCATTAGTTTCCAATTACTTTGAAAAATCTCAGGATTTGTAATAACTTACAAATGCGTTTACCTTAAATATTCTGTAATTGCCTTTTTATATAATATTAACTAGGGGTAGTTTAATATCAAACGCACCGACAATTATTTCTGAAAGGACACTTCTCAAAGCATTTTATTTATTGAAATAATTTGGAGAGCAAAACACTAGATCATGAAATATTTGCAATTGAGAAATGGTTCCTTTAGATTTATTTCCAAATTACTAAACAGCTTGAGAATCAGTAAACTAATTAAATTAATGATGGGACTAAAAGTTATATTTTATAAGATAATTTTTTAACTTGATACGTATTTTTAAACAAAAATAATAATTATTACATAAATTATTTCCAAATAAATATACAGTGCTCTTTTAATAAGAAATACTCAAAGCTGTAACACTTTTTAAAGTTTTTAAGAGTTCATAGAGTTGGCATTAGACCATCAACACATCCAATGTTACTTCGCTTCTACATAATTAACAAACATACCATCTTAAAAATGTATAGTAAGCAGAACTTTTTTAAGAGTGGTTTTTAAAAGCATTTCAAACCACCTTTAGTGAAAAAGTGACCACCTGACCTATGGATTAGCAGAAGTCAATAGCGTGATGTGCAAAATGTGAATAAAAACTTTCAGTTGAAGATACATTTAAAACAGGAAAACAAATATTCAGTTTATAATGGAAGAAAAAGAATGGGTGATGTAATTAATACATCACAAAAACATCAAATAACTTACGGCAAAAACTTTCATCCTCTCCATTCGGACAGTCAACAACCATATCACATCTTTGAAAGAATTTAATGCATTCACCAGAGCTACATTGAAATTCATCTCCTTTGCATTGTGGAACGACAGGCTCTAAAAATTTCAAAAACAAATGAAGTGAGGATATTAGTTTAGGATTGAAAACACTTCCTACAAGGAAAAATATTCAAATACAAAATTAAAACCCCATTGGCAAATAATAAATACATACCACATCAGATTCAGACATACATCAGAATAGATGCAATTAACACTGAATAACTGATAGCTATTGCATCTAATTTATACCTAATAGGGCATATACATACATTTTTAAATATCTGAACGGATTTAAAATTAAAGGGGCCACGATGATATTCAAATGCAGGAAACTTTCAAAGCCATGTTGAAATTTCATTTCATAAAATAGCAGTATCCTTAAAACAAGTGTCATACATATAAGTCTCTAATTCCAGTACCATATCAGTACACACAATACTTAATATTAAAATCATGAATTACAATTCAACAATTTTTTAAATGCATTTAATAAAACTGTTCATTTTAAGCACAATATAAGTAAAAAAGAAAGTAATAAGTTATTTTCCTCTTTGTGAAGAGCTAGTTCATTTCTCATACTAAAATACATAGGGTTTGAAGGGAGTTAACATTTCTCTCAATGAAACACATTACAATTTGCCCAACATTTGCATTACATGATAATCAGTTCAAATTCTAACTACAGCTTCTAGAAAAATACTTAAAAGGAAAGCTATTTTTTTATATCTTAAAATTTATTGTTCCAAAGAAATTAAATTTATCAGAGTAAATCCTCTCTTGTCAAAGTATATGGCAAATTCAACAATACATACTTCTAAACCAATCACATGCTGAAATCATTTGAATCTCATGCAGGTAGCACACACAAGGTTATTGAAACATTTTACAATAAACCTTTTGAGATCCTGAATTGTCTTTGCTCACTATAAATCACTTTATAATAACAAACAAAAATGACAGATCCATGAAGCAATTAATTTTTATACAAATCCAAATTTGGTCAAAAGCTATGGAAAAACATAGTGGATACAATATCCTATACGTTTGATATGTGTATACTGTGAGGATTCATTGATGGACCCCTCAATTATCCCTCCCAAAGGCAAACTCGCCGACAGGTCGTAAAAGAGAGAGACAATACATGTCCATCTCTCTGGCGCCAGACGGTCGGGACTTGGATCGAAGAGGACAAAAGGGGATTCGTTCCGAAAAGAGCCCAGGTGTTTAGGAGTGCACCTGCCAGGTGATTAAGTCCACCTGCTAGGTAATCAAGCCACCTGCGCTAAGTAGCTGATCCCATTTTACGTCAGAGAGTCTCTACCGAATCAGCAACCTCAAAAATGAGCAAAGTAAAAACGAACCAATTAAAAGTAAGAACCAATCAAGAACGAACGAATCGAGAACCACCAGCGAACAAAGGCTGGGAGGTTTCAAAAGGAAAAGCAGGGAGTCGAATCGTCAGTTCTTGCTTGTGATCTCGATCGATCAGCTTAACTCAGCGACCCTTTGAGCGGTCACTCCTTAGGGAGAAAATATATTTTTTGAAGACGGTTCTCTCAACCTGAGAGGACGCGTTCTTGTAGCCGGCGTAGGCTGCCCATCTCGAGTCTTGTTTGTTTCCCGAGCTAGCGTCTTAGCTCAGTGACCCTTTGAGCGGTCAACCCCATTAAGGAGCTCTTAATAATTTGGAAGACGGTTCTCTCACCCTGAGAGGACGCGTTCTTGTAGCCTGGCGTAGGCTGCCTATCTCGAGTTCCTGCTTATTTCTCGTTCGAGACTTGAACCAGCGACCCCAGCGGAGCCGTGCCTGTCTTGTGCCGATCCGATGACCCCAGCGGAGCCGTGCCTGTCTTGTGCCGATCCGACGACCCCAGCGGAGCCGTGCTGTCTTGTACTGACCCGACGACCCCAGTGGAGCCGATCCCTGATTGTGCCGAACCGACGACCTGCGGAGAGTTCGGTACCGACTTCTCGTCCGGCAGTGAACCTGCCTTGTCCCGTCGTCCAGTGAGGATCCAGTGCTGATCTTGTGAAATCGTCACCCGACGAGTAGAGTTTCATCTAGAGACTGTTGAGATACCTTTCTCCAACTCAGAGACTTTCGTACGTCCTGAGATTTCGACACCCTGTCGCATCCAGTTAGCAGAGGCATAGAAATTCGTGAAAGTGTCGTGTAAATAGATTCTAATATAGTCAAGAAATTGTTTTAAATAAAATTATCGTTTGTTATTTAAGCCAGACTGTTCTCTGTAGATTTGAATCTACCACGCTACCCAGAGAATCACTACAATACTTACACACGAATATTTCAAGTGAACATTTGGTTGGCTGATTTTTTATGGCACAAAGGCCATATTTGGTTATGCAGGGCCAAACACAAGGCAGACAACATCAAGTAATGGACATAGAGTTTTTCTGACACAGAGAAATACACGCAGGGAATAATCGAACCTGTGCCACTTATAACCACAGGTTGTTAGAGCTTTCAGATATGTAATTCTAATGTAACATCCTGGTTCAGCAGTCCAATCGAGACACTGAGAGCAAGAACAGTCTAAAAATTTGATGAGTCATTTGGCAGTACAATGTCAATAAAATGAAGTTAGTCCCAAATCATTGAGAACAGGAATAGCCTGCTATGTTTTGATGAGATATCTCGTCCATTAACATCTGACCAATTTTGCTGTGACACGATCAAGAAATTGGCGATTTTTCGATGAGATCAAAATCTGGTCAGTTTGCTTCTAATGACGAGACATCTCGACATTAGAAGCAAACCAGTCAGTATTTTTCGACCAGTCAGTATTTTTCTAATGGCAAGACACCTAGTCGAGACAATCATCAGGAGGGTTAATATAACTTTAGATATGAAGGTTAATTCACATTCGAATAAAGAGTTCACACTTATTCCATGAAAAATGGTTTGATAATCCACATTTGGTGAGGCTTAAGGGAGTTACAACTCATGTGACATTTATAGAGATAGAATTTAATGGTTAAAAAAATCAATGTTCATACCACATGAAAGTTCATCAGATCCATCACGGCAATCATATTTTCTATCACATTTGAGAGAGCTTTTAATACACTCCCCGTCTGAACAACGAAATTCATCACTCTGACATGTCTTGGGCTCTATGCAAAATTACAAATAATAAACGAAAAGAGAACTCAAATCTAAATCAAATAAAAAACACTAATGACAGAAAAGATGCAACATAAACCTTAATAAATAAAATTTGAAAACTAAAATAAACATTTTGCAAAACTAAAGTATTTCACAAGATTCCAAAAGACATATTTGAAATTATTCATATTTTAGGTACTTTTTAATTAACATAACACTGGAGCAACACAACGGGCCATTTATTTTTATATATTTGTAGTCAATTGCAGCTAGTTATCTTAAGGATCAAAGTTCATGTGGCCCCAATAGATACATACCCATCAATCCTAAGGGGAAAAAATTGGGAAGATTCTTAGCGATATAAATAACTAAGTTCAAAAAGAACACAAGTTGAAGTAATCACAGAAATACCTCACTAACAATTAAGAAATTCCTTTGCAATTCTTCCATTTCCCCAAAGTCAACTTGCCCAAAGAAAGTTTTTTGGAAACTCGCCAACCTGATTCCAATATTATTCATTGCTTTATGGATTGCCATGACATGTCAGATGCTCAATTTGACATCATTTGAAAATTTCGCACATTTAAAAGAAAACCAGGAAGAAAATTTCTCCATTGAGAAGACCAGAAAGTGTTTTTCAGATTTCCGAAAAATCCAGAAAAGTTGGCAGATGCACAGATGTCATTTACTTTGAGTTATATTTCTCTACTTATGATCATAGCAAATAAACTTTATTGCATCAAAATAATAAAATTTCAGAGTTTAAGTAAAATTTTCCGAGAGCTTAAAAATTTCAATAACAAGTCAATTTATAAAGACATCAAATCAATAAGCCAGATAATCAAGTTTCCCATACCACATGATAGTTCATCAGATCCGTCTCGGCAATCATATTTTCTATCACATTTAAGGTTACTCTGAATGCATTCACCAGAAGAACAACGAAACTCATCCCTTTGACAAGCTGTGGGTTCTAAGCAAATAAATTATAATAAAATAAAACAGAAATCATAAACTTAATAAGACACATAAATTAACAAAAAGAATGCAGAGGCGAAACTACTAATATCAATTGCGAATTACTATTTAATTCAAAATCATAAATGTGTTTCCAATTGTATTTAATTTTGACGATTATTTTATCTTGCCACTGGTTTTTGATTTACTCTATCTGATTTTCAGATAGAAATTAAATTTTATCACAGATGAGGATAGAATACTGTATCATTGGTTTCAGTGTACCAGAACACGTTTCAGTTATTTCAGTTGAGTCAGGAGAGTGTCAAGCTAAATATAAGTAGTGTTCTGTGGCAATGCATATTTCCTGCACATTTTCTGGACATGTCAATTGGCATGTTTTTCTAATACGATTTTAGCATTTCAACAATAAAAATTCCAAAGAATAAAATCTGATGATATATATGATAGTTGATTGACCAACACTAATTAGATTGAACGCCAAAGCAAAATCTTCGCAGACAGTCCTGATTTGTTCACTCTGAAAATCCCTCAAGGGGTAAATTCATCTGGGAGTGAATATTTCTGAAGATATTAAAATTGATTACCTGTTGCATCAGACCTTCGATATTTATAATAAAAATAGAAGTACTAACATCAACATGAACTTTTATGATTCTTTAAAATCCATATAAAGACAAGTTTAGTAAAATGCCCATTTTCCTTAAAATAATATCAAAGTTATACATTAACCCTTCAAGTGGCATGTACAAACAATCCATGACAGTTGACAAGCCTGCTAAAAGAAATGGTGGTAATATTTAGCACTAGAAATACTTTTAATTTTCCCTTCAAGCAATTATTTCAGAAAAAGTCGAGTCACGTTTATCCAAGCTAGATACAATATACTTTTGAAGCCCTATATTTAATATATTTTCATAGGAAAATTATTCCAATTCTTTGGGTAACAAACTTTTCTATTTCCAAAATAAAGGAACTTATCTGAAGTAATTATATAAAAGGTTAAATACAAAATTTGTACTTCACAAATAATTTACCCATATTAGTAATTTTGAATATTATTTTTTATTACAAAGTATCATAAATTGATTCAAGATAAAAAAAAAATACTTTAGGCAAAAAGGATAATAGTATTTTTTGGAAATCAAAATTGTATCTCGAGTCAGATCAGCAAAAAATATACTTTTGATGTGCTGTAGAATTTTAGTAATTAGTTTATGTATGCCACCAGACGAAAAAGGTTGAAAATCGCTTCCTTGGACTTCCACCTATTTTACTATCATTGGCAACTAACAGATTTTATAATTACTCAGTCTTTAGACTTCAGGTTGATTACCAAGTCAACAATAAAATTTCTAATATTTTTACCACAAACTATACAGATAGACAGGAAATATTTGTTTTAAAAGCCATATGTTTATTAGTTTATAACGTTTAAATATTATTGTTTCTTAAATCCAATGCTTAAATATTAGCCAGATTAATGCTCAAACCTACCACATGACAATTCATCCGTGCCATCTCGACAGTCATATTTCCTATCGCACTTGAGATCATTATCGATACATTGCCCATTTGCACAGCGGAATTGATCTGGTTGACATGGTTTAGGTACTGAATAAATAAAATGACAAATTTAAAAACTGAAAATAAGGAGATTAAAAATAAAACAAAATATGAAAATCAAATTAAAATTAAAAGTTAACGAATAAAGGGAAAATGATTCAGCAAAGAAAATAATTTTAAATGTCTTGCAAAGATTGTTCAAAAGGTAAATGATTTAAATAACGAAAATAAATTATTTATAAAAAATCATTATAAACTACTTAGAAATCAATAAAAATTTCAATCTACTTAGTATATTAAATTTATCTGTTATTATTTAATAACCAGATTTCCACCTATTAAATTTTCACTGATAGAAATAACTTCAAAGGAACTGTACATTTAAATCTGCAGTATATTAAGGTTAATTGCAGTTAAGCATTAACTGTAATACGATCTTTTGACGACAAAAGTTGAATTTGAGTTTTTCTGTTTGATTCGGATGTTGGGAATTAAAAAAAGATAAAACCTACCACATGACAACTCATCAGTACCGTCTTGGCAATCATACTTCCGATCACATTTAAGACTATTGTCAATGCATTGCCCGTCCCCGCATCGAAATTGATCTGGCTGGCACGCACGAGGCTCTAAGCATATGAAAAATAAAACTGTAAAGCTAGCAGCAGAAAACAGCAAACGTCTTTTTTTAAAAAACAAAGGGAAATTTTAAAAAAATTAAGTAGATTTTTCAATGCTTGATTCAGGTGTTGGAAATTGTAGATAAAACCTACCACAAGACAATTCATCAGTACCATCTCGGCAATCGTACTTCCGGTCGCATTTAAGATTATTGTCAATGCATTGCCCGTCTCCACATCGAAATTGTTCTGGCTGGCACTCACGAGGCTCTAAGCATATAAAAAATAAAACTGTCAAGCAAGAAGAAAACAGCAAACGTATTTTTAGAAAGAAACAAAGGGAAATTTTTAAAAATTAAGTAGATTTTTCAATGCTTGATTCAGGTGTTGGAAGTTGTAGATAAAACCTACCACAAGACAATTCATCAGTACCATCTCGGCAATCGTACTTCCGGTTGCATTTAAGATTATTGTCAATGCATTGCCCGTCTCCGCATCGAAATTGATCTGGCTGGCACGCACGAGGCTCTAAGCACATAAAAAGTAAAGCTATGTATCAAGCAAGCAGCAGAAAATAGCAAAATATTTTTTAAATAAAAAATATAAAGGGAAATTGAAATAAATGCAGGTAACTTTTGACTATTCGTACACATTTTGGAAAAGCGAATTCCAGATGTCCTTTTAAGGTTTTCCAGAAGTAATCATAATTTCATGCAAACAGCATAAAATTATCCGTTCTAGGTGCTTTCATGTTTAACAAAAATTAAGCTATGATAAAATATTAATTATCACCACTGAAACTGTCTTTTGTCAATTCAGCTTCTAACATCTCATCAAAGGTGTAATGACATAGTGAAGTCAATCTAAGAGAGGTTAGAAAAATAGGGCCAGCCTTCCTGCTTCTGACCAATTTATAAAAAAAAGGAATGTGGAAATGAAACTAAATAAAATATTAGAAGTATACTGTATTCACAACTTCTACACTTATCCTAACTGTAGGGACACAAAGCAATTCAAAGGAATCAGTAAAGAAGTCTTCCAGGAGTCTTAAGTTTTCAAGGGCTCTTGAAAAATAATTTATTTCCAGATTTCTAGGATACAAATCCTGTTTCAAGTTTAGGTATCAGAAGTTTAAGCAGCTAGTCTACTACACAATAATTCATTGGTACATCTGGACAATCTTACTTCTGCTCATATTTCAATTTACTGTTAATGCAGTGCCCCTTATTACATTGAAATGTATCTGGTTGACATGCAGGAGGCACCGAGTATATAAAAATAAAGCTAAGCATCTAGTAAGCAACTAAAAGTACCAATTAGTTCTAATCAAATTGTTAAACTTATAGCTAAGTAAAGCTTATTGGTACTAATTAAAAGTTCATAAATAGATGACAAATTAAAGTTGATGGTTCATACTCTAATTCATACCATCAAACTGAGGACTTTCAAGGACTTCAGAGTACACAAGACTAGCAAAATATAATTATTGATTTTCAACGAAACAATTAGATGAAATTACTTGTTAATAATTTTATGAAAGATTGCAAATTCTTGGTTTTTACGAAACTGAAAACTTCTCAGGATTTGGATGGAGTTTTTGGTCACAACTAAAAAGCTCAACTTTCTACGATTTCTCATTTTCTGATAATTATATTCTCCAGCTTCTTCAGGTAGCATGCAAATGCTGTTACTTGAGTTTTAATAATGCGAAAATATGTTACAAAACTTTTATTCAATCTTGCCAACCCATGTATGCCATCTACGCTAACACTTAATTGCAAAAATCTATTGTGATGGCAGTGTCATTACTCTCACTTCATACCTTCCTTTTATAAATCCATTTATTACGAATATGTGAGCACCAATATGCATATAAAATGTCTAAATTAAATTAATTTATTAATTTAGTCAAAAGTATAAAATGGACTTGGTGTTAACCCTCCAAGTGGTAAAGAGATATCTCGTAGATCTAGATTTGACCAATTTTGAAATGACATCTCGTCATCAAGGTATTAATTTTTTTGATGACAAGATCAAAATCTGGTCAGGTTTTTTTTTCTAAAGACAAGATATCTCATCCATTAGGATCTATTAGTTTTCTTCAAATAATGAGATCACCGTCCTGGTGGTTGTTTTGCGGGGTAATTCTTATTTCTAATAAAGCGTATGGTAAAAAGTTCACATCTAAGTCATGTTACCACAATTAGCTTCTGATTGTACTCCAATTGCATATCATTCACTTGTTCAAAGGTGATTATTTTACATTAAAATTTGGGTTTGCTCAGATTTTATTTTCTGTAATAATTTCTATCTTCCAAATTTCTTATTGCCTTCTTGCTGAAGAATTTCATTAGAACAAGAGCTCTACCATGCAGCTCTAGCAATATTAAGCAGCTTCTACCTAAAAAATATTAAGCATATTTAAACTTTCTAGAAAAATTGGCAAATTAATCCCATAGTGGTTGGCTTTATTGTTTTTATCCCATTCGCCAATACATAAATAATGCTGATTTCTGTGTCATGTACATTACTGAAATGTATAGATATCTTTCGTTGAATTGGCTTTTGTGAGATCGACTTTCTTATAGTAAAGACTGACGATAATATGAATATCATGATTTAAATGCAGTCCCTCATTCAGACATACCACAAGATTGTTCATCAGATCCATCTTGGCAATCATATTTGCGATCACATTTAAGATTGTTCTTTATACATTGTCCATCTCCACATCGAAATTCATCGGGTTGACAAACTCTTTGATCTGAGTCAGCAAAAGAAATCAAAATGTGTAAAATATTAACAAATCAAAATCCAGAATAATTGCATGCAAAACAAAATAAAATTAATTTTTTTAAAAAATTTAATTCCATGAGCAATATATGAAACTTTGCTCTTAAATACAAAAAAAATTTAAGTGAAAAAATATTCAATTTTAAATCTTAAAAGTTTATATTATTTTAGAATTTGAAATTTAAACTTTAAAAAGTTGCGACTGACTCACAAAATAAAATTGGATAATTAAAAAGCAAATAAAAATGCATATGAACATAAAATTTTAGAAAAGGTTCAAGTAAATAATATTAGTTAGCCAATATCATTTGCAAGCAGTGTGCCTTTCATGTCAATGATTACTTATTTTGTTAGTTATAGGTACTATAATCAAAACACTGATGATGTGGAAACCTACCACAGCCCTGCAGTTCATCTGACCCATCATTGCAGTCATATTTTCTATCACACTTAGCACTAAGAGGCACACATTGTCCACTTTCACATTTGAATTCATCGGAACGACATTCTTTGGGTTCTATTCGGTGGAGCAAAATTGAAATGAACAGAATTATAATTAAAACAAAAATAAAAATTAAATCAAATGAAAAAATGAAAAGGCTTTAATAAATTAATATAAAATCAGAGATGTCCACACTGGAGAAAACTTTGTTTCAAAATGTATTTACCAGTACAAAATTTTCAAAAAGTTAATTGCAATCACAAACCAATGATGGAGAAGTGTATTAAAGGACATGTTTATGGAGTAAACAGAAACTGAGGCAAAAAGGAAAATGTGAACTTTAAACTACGGTTCATTGAGAAGCCTATAAATTTTAAGGGCAAACTTTAAAACTAATCCTTGCATAAAGCTTTTTGTTTAAGAAAACATCTTTAATACACTTTGCATTACAAATCAGTTTCTTTACTATTTTAGAAGTAACATAAATTTCAAGAAAGGTTTATAAAATCTATGCTATTTTAGATAATTTAGATGTAATTTTATAATTTAGTTTATCTTTATTACTTTAGCAAAACATAGAATACGGTAGGATGAAGCAAAATAGATGAAACTCAACTTCTGACTTGCCCATCTACTACAATAACTCTTCAAATTTTCATTTCACAATTTATCATATATTTCTCCGTCTATTATACTTTATGTAATTTATAAAATGCACTAATTTTCACTTGATCTTTAGAAGTAAATTGTGACTGCCTTGATCAGTATCTAAACCCTTTTTAGATGGTTTTAGAATCCATTTTACACCATGCAAAAGAGTGCTTAATTTTAAATCTAACTCTTAACTTCACCAAATAAAAATTTAAAGATATCATTCAAAGGGTCACTTAAAATTAAAAGTGATGATTAACAAATTTTGAATGTCAGGGTCCTTCTTTATAGCAATTTCATCAATTATTTTAAAGTATTGTATGCAACAATGTAAGAATACAAATATTTTTAAATCCTTTAGTATTTTTTCTTTGACAATGCAAAATTAATATGCACACTAAGAATAAAACAGTATGGTTTTCAACAGTAAGGAAGGAGTTGAATTTTTTGTTAGAATATATTTACTTCAACACTTAAGACATTCAAATCTCAGCCAAGATTTTTTTCCAGCTTGACATCTCTGATAGTTAAATTATAAGAAACAAAAGTAATCAAAACATAGTTCTAATCTACCTGGACAATCAGTTTCATCGGTCCTATCTGAACAATCAGGTCTACGATCACATCGACTCCTTGCATCAATGCATCTAGAACCATCACACTGAAACTGACCAGGAGGACACACGGTAATACCTTTAAACAGTGAGGACATTCATTTTTATCAGACATAAACAAGGATGTGATTGACTAATGACATATTTCGTAACATTGTATGGGAAGTTTTAATTATACTATTTCCCCAAACATAAAATCACGATCCATTTTCAGAAAGAACGCAGAGTACACTATTCATAAACATTTTTCAATGTAACAATGCCAATAATACCAAAACCAGAAAAAGATTTGCCTAAAGAACATCTAAATTTCCATTTCTGCAAAGGATAAGATACATGTACCATGCTTTACCACCTATAGAAGAGCCTACCACACAAATGAAACAAGGCTTTCTCCAAGTCTATTTGTTCATCATCCTATTTGGTCATTTCCTGGTATTTAGTTCAACTTTAAACACAAAAGGCTTGGCTTTGGCTACTTGTTGTTACTTTAGCAAAAGTAACAGCAACTTGCTACTAATAGCTACTTGCTCTTACTTTAGCAAAGTAGCAAGTAGCTGAACTTGTTCCGAGCTATTCAAAGCTGGTTTTGTTGAAATCAAGTTCTTTCAATATACTTTAGTTTTTAGGAGTTCAGTTCTTCAGAGATTTTGAAAGAATGAATTTATGTACAATACATTTGACATGGTAAGTTACTTTCTGGAAAGTGTAAGGCTTATGCTTATCTTTTAGAGGGTTTTAAGCAAGTGCCAATCACCTGCATACTTCATGTAAATCTTTTAATATTTCAATTCCTTGCTTTAGCATATGGCTATAGTATATAGGATAGTACCATAGATGTAGTATATTACATAATTTTAAACTATCCACTTTCAAAGAACTTACTACAAGTATTTATAATCAAATATAGCCTTAACTTTTATCTAACTTCATAGTTATGAATACTTGGAGTTCATTTTCTTTAATGATAAATACTTTTAATCAAAAACAAATAGCGAAGTAATATGAAGATGTACTTTATTTCTAGTATTTTATTTTGCAATATTTCTTTGTCTTGAAAAGCATAACAAGGCATTTGAACAATCATTATCTACTTGATAAGGTTTACTTCAAGCAAATCTTAACATAAATAGTTTGCTACGATTTAATTTTCGCTTTGGACTGAGAATTTCATTTCAAACTATTTTCATCGAGCATTAAATTATAAGTCATTCCAAATAGATGAAAATCTTAACACACGATATCATGTTTATTTTATTTCAAATTTTGTAAAGCACATCATTCATTGCATTCACTGAAAAATAATCCCATTATTATATTTCAATATTGCGAAAACTTTTCAAACATATTTTTCAATCTCTGAAATGCGCGATTATAGTATTACATCTTTTATCTTAGAATGCTTTAAATATGAAATATGGCATTAGAAGATATAAGCCTATTCACTGTAATCCAAATGTTTGCATCACTTCAAGGATCATGTCAATCTTTATAACTGTGTTCAAGAATCAAATTTTAATTATTTTTTTAACCAAACATGTGATATTTTCAAAATAAAAATATAAAACATCAAGAACATTCTGCAATTTTTTAGAATAGTTTTGTGGTAACGGTGCACAGAATACAGCCAAATAGGTCTAGATAAACTGCTACACTAGCCCCAAATTAAAACCTAATTTTCCAATGATCTCCTTCATAACAAATAAAAACGTACCACAATTCATTTCATCTTCTCCCAAAGAACAGTCCTGCACACCATCACACACACGTACAGAATCAATACATGTTCCATCCTTACAAATCATTTGGCTATCACTGCGGCAGCCTTGAGAATCGTGACCAATATTTGCGGTTTGAATTCGGTCTGAAATATTAAAGATTTTCAAAACATTGCAGCTGGTAGAATTTTTTGTATGCTGCAGGGTAAAGGGACCAAAACTTCACGATGCTTAACAGGCAGACTCCACAACAAACGATGGTTTTGAAACAAAGCAGGGATAATCCAGTTCAAACAAGACAAAGTCGAAACAAGCAATCGGTGGTGTTAGGTTAGTTTCTTGCACTTCATTTTTTCCAAGGACAAAGCATACGACTAGACAAACATGACAGAGGAATGGATACATAACAGTAATTAGGACTTTTTGAACAAGTCAACATACAGCTCCAAAACAAAATTTAACAAAAACGTATTCATCAAAAACAGGATGCTGAAAAGAAATTGAATTAAAAACCATTTCAAATGTTCTAGTGTGTTATTAAACATCATGCATTAGGTTATTGCAAAACATGACCTGAAAAAGAGGCAAGCATTGGTGTATGCACAAAATTGAACATTTTCTGAAACATGCTCAGTTCAATTTCAGTTCAGATAAATCGATAGAAATTTGATCGAACATTTTAATTTTCAGAGGTAAATTAGATTTTCCATGGTGAACATATCACAAGAAGGATGAGTATTAACATGCTGTTGATCAAATGTAAATAACAATTTAATATATAAACATTAATACAAAGGCATTATTTACTGCTGCTTTTTTTACTTAAGGCAAGTTATACGGTATAGGTTTCATTACACTGTTAACCAAACATTTTGAACAAAACAGATTATTCTAAATGTGATAATTTTACTGCTACTCAAGAAGGAAAATTAGTTATTTAGAATGAATCTCCAAAATAAACATGTCCAACAGGGTTCTAAAAAATTACAATTTCTTAGCATTTTGTAATAATTGTGAATCAATCTAGCAGAGTTATGTCAATAAACATGCAAATAATCCAAAATGCATAATATTTATCAAGCACAAAGCAATGCAACCATTTCGTAAGTAGTAAAAAATGTCTACACATACACATTTTATGAAATATTTTCTGTGTCATTTTTTAAAATAGGATATAATTATATTAGTGCCATAAAAGATTTGAGAACAAATGCAAATTTCATTTTCAAACATTAAAATAAATTATATTTTTTAAACATTGTAAATACAATTCATAAACATATGAAGCAATATTTTTAATTATAATGTATACTTAAATTAAAAAACAGTTAAAATAATAGTGTGTGAAAAGTTTGAGACCCCAATAGGAATTTAAAAAATATGAGATAACGGTATAGCACTAGGCGAAAATTCTCAAGTGAAAGAATGAAAATGTTTTAGTGCATGGTTAGCAAACATAAGCACTCAATTTCAAAAGAATGCCAAGTTGCATTGTCTTAAAAGATAGAAAACAATTATTTGTAATTTTCATCAAGACCTTAACGTTCTTAGATGGAAAAAAAGAGCATGAGTGAAACGAAAATAATTTTTTAAGAGTTTTTTGTTATAACCTTTTAAACGTTTATTTATGGAAGAAATACGAAATTTTATGAAAGAACTTGTATGTTCTTAAATAAGAGCTTGGTTATGCTTGTTGCTTGTAGGGATGCCAAAGGAAACAGAAGAGTTGATTGGTTTGGGTTTATATGGGGGCCATATATATTTGGCCAAGCCACACCAAACACAAGACAACATCAAGAAATAGACGCACATCAAGGAAAGTTTTACTGACAAAAGAGAAATAAACCCAAGGAAGAATCAAACCTGTGCAGCCTACAACTCGCAAGTTGTTAGCAGTGGAGTAATTCACTGGGGAACGGTGGCCCCACTAAACAGAAGAGCTGCTCAAAATTGTACTGTGAATGCTTCCCCAACAGTCAAGGAATGAATCATTAAACATTGAGCATTTGCACTGCCAGTTGTGTAACAGGAACATTTGACATCAGCAGGCATGATGTGGGTCAGCCAAGAAGTTCGAGCACTCCAGAAATGGAAGACATCCTATGCAAAGTTGGGATAAATCCAGGCACAAGCACACAAGCTATTGCACTTAGCCTAGATGTAGGTCAATCCATGGGTAGCCCCATAGATTAGATGCCTATCAGCCATCTTGAAAATTGTATAATGCTCCATCATATATGCAAACTCGATATTGTGAGAAGTTTTAAAAGAACAATTTTAAAAACAAAGGAAAAAGTAGTCTTGTAGCACTTACACACAACCGTTGTAGACATTCTTTGACAATTTTTTTTTCTGCATACTACTACCCTTTAAAGAGTTTGGAGAGAATTTTAATCACTATGTAAAATATTTGTAGACGTTTATGGCAGATCTCTAAACAGATCAGCTTAAAGCTGAACCTCAAATAACAAAATTTGAATTCAGAGTTCAGAAAATCTTAATGAAAATATATCAAAATCTTACATTTTAAGGAACCTCATTTTTTTTAATCAGGATGATCCTTCAGGGTTTTAAAAAAATCAACTCGATTTCAAAAATAGTGAGCAGGGTTACAAATTAGGAGCAGAAAGTCAGATATTGATGGAACAAAACATTTTTCTTTGGTTGCTAAAATGTTCTACTTGAGTGCAATTTCAATGTAAGCATTGTTTATATGGATGAGTATAAACAGTATTTTATGACTAGGGCAGGGACTTGAATATTTGCTTTAAGGGTCTTTTATTTTTAAGGACTTCTGATTTAGGTCATCGTATTGTATTTATAGCAGGTTGTTGTATTTACTGGTAATTTGAAGTTGAGAAGAAAACGGTTGGTTGATCAGTATTTGCATAATATTGGGTCATCAGGAAAGTTCTGCGGTTTTTTTATGATAAATACCAACAAAGCAGTACAAAAACTTAAGAAAATGTGTTATTGAATCACATAAGTACCATTTTGTTCTATGACTTTTGCAATCTTTCCGGCAGCTGGAAAATTCCTTGTATAAAAAGTCTCTAGGCTTATTTGTAAAGTTATCAAGGTGCTGTTTGACTCCAAAGAATTGAACTCCAGGCCGTTCAGATAATTTTGAAGTGACCTGAAGAGGTAAAAATCTGAGGGGCAAGGTCTGGTGAATATGGGGGTGGCACAAAACATCCCAGCCATACTCAATAAGTCTTTGTCTGACATTCATTGTCATGCTGGAAGACAACATCTCGACGATTGGTCAGTTCTGGCTGCTTTGCTTCGATTTTTGCTTTTAAATACTGCCATTTGAGAACAGTATTTTTCTGAATTTATTGTCTGATTTGTGGCAACAATTCATAATGAACAATTCCTTTGTAGTCCCACCATACACAAAGCATTACTTTTTAGGAATGCAGCCCCCCTCTCGATGTTAGTTGGAGAGGTTCATTTGGCTTACCCCATGATCTTTTTTGTAACATTATTGTATAGTATCCACTTCTCATCTCCAGTAATGAGCCGTTTCAAAAAAGGAGCTCCTGCATTTCGTTTCAGCAAAGAATCACATGCCGAAATTCGAGCAAGCATATTCTGTTGTGTTAGAAGTATGGGGTACCCATACATCGTAGTGGCTTACATACCCAATCTTCAGATGATCATGAACTGTACTTTTTTGAATATTTAGTCTGTGTGATGGTTCCTGAATTGTGTAACGTGGATTTTCAGCGATGGCATCTTTTAATAGGTCCTCGTTTAGAGGTCATCCAGAGCGTACATCATCTTAGAGGCTGAAATTGCCGCGCTTAAATTTATCAAACCACTTTCGAACTGTGTCATCAGAAACAGCACTTTGTCCATATACAGCAAAATTTTACGAGCAGTCTGAGTAGCACTTTTTCCTTTCTTAAAATAAAAGAGCATAATATGATGAAAATGAACTTTTTGGTTTTCCATTCTTAGCACTGCAGTGAAACAAAAATTGTGCCACAACACAAGCTAGAATTATGAAGTGAAAGCAGGAAAGACCAAATTTACACATCTGCTTCAATCAAGGTCACTCCTTATCAGCGGTAGCAAAATAGTAATAAGAAAGCGCGCTTCGATTTGAAAAATAGCAGTACTTTCCGGATGACCCAATACAAGCAATATTTAGCAATATTAGTCACCAAAAAGGACGTCTAGGTATAAAAATTGTAGTCATGGAAACAAAATTAAAAGGTGCAAAATATGACTAATGATCACTAATTTTGAACCTTTGTCGTAGGCTTTTAAACAGTAGTATTTTCATTATATGAATTTGTGAAATGCATCCATTAAGTAAAAAGAAAAACGTAAAGCAACAGTTACTCACGGCAGCCATGTTCATCAGACCCATCTCTGCAATCTTCATTACCATCGCACCGCTTCTGAATACTGACACATTCACCCGATGAACAACTCAATTGGTCTTGGGGACATGATTGTGGTTGAGGTATTGGTTGAGGTGGAGCTAAGGATTTAAAAATGCACTTGTATAATAAGAACAGAAAATAATATTCATTGAAGAACAAATTTCAATGTTTATTTGTGTTTTCATTAAATTAAAAGAAACAGCATTAACAATGAAAAGGATTAATACAAAAATAAATAAAATGATAAAATGTTTCCTAGGTTTTAAAAATAATCAAACTATATTAAACAGGAGGGAGACAAAATATATACTGAAGATAGGTATATTTTATATATTATAAAAGAAAAAATATTTATTATATAAGAAATAGAAGAATAATAATAGAAATAATAAATTATACGATAGATATATAGATGGTTGATTGTTTTGGGTTTTATGGTGCAAGATCCAAAAATGCATAAGCGATAGATATATAGAAGATAATACTAAAGAAAAATAGGAAAGTTCAAATTGAAGATTCAAGTTGATAATTTCTCTCAAACCTTTTTGAAAACACAATTAACAAACTCTGATATACACACAATACATATAAGTTAGTCAGAAATTGAAAAGTTATGAAAAATAACTCTTAATAAAATATTTTCTATGGATAAAGGTCCCACTAAGACAAAGAAAATTCGTTTAAAAAATATAAATATTGTATCTTTTTCAAGGAAGTTACACGACTCAAAAAATGAATTTCACAGAATGAAAATAAGCTTAATCATTGATGATCCATAAGGGCAATAAAAATATTTTTCATATTTAAGTTCTTGGAAGTTTTAAAGGATCATTCAAATCCCACAAAGGAATGGGTTTCAGTTATCAGTCTTATTGAATGGTGTCATTTACAAGGATCACCAGAAACAAGAGCGCATGCTTACAGCACAGGTAAATTTTACTATTGACTTTGCTCATATTACAACTCAAATTAGGTAAAAAAAATAAATGTATATAAAATACCTGAGAAAGCTCTTATAGAGAAACCTTCAGCTGATACATCATAGTTTCCAACATTACCCGAGAGAATAGCCTCCTTTATCACTTTTTCTATACTCGCCCTGTCATTATTGCCTAAGGATCCAACATCTAATGTGACTAGAACAGGTGAAGATCTTGTGGAATGTAGTGGCCTGAAATGTTAATATATAAACAATGCAGTATGCATATTATTCTAAGAAATTAATGAATATACTAATTTTATTTTTAAAAACAGAAACTCAACATTCCTAAGCATTCATGTGCAGGTTTAGCCACAAAACAAGTTCATTTCAAAAATCCATAACATAAATTTTACTACCGTTGATCCATAAACACATAACAAGGTTGCTGAAAATACTCTTTACAATTCAAATTTCCTAAGTCTGGATATGCATAATAAAGGGAAACGAAGTTGAATTATTGATCTGTTTCTTTATCAAAGGAAAACCATGCTGAACATTAGGAATAGACATCTTGTTCAGAATTAACATTAGAAAATAGTAGTTAGATGCTAGTTATTGGTAAGAAGGTGTCTAATAGAATAGTCAAAATGTGCCTCTTGGCTTATATGTTAAAAATTTTAAATCAATATTTAAATGTTTTGAGGTGCTCCAGATCACTGAATTTGAAAACTTTAGCTCACTTTTAAGTACTTTGTGGAATATCAAGTGTAATGTGTTAAATGCCAAATTTGTTAAATATTTTTGATGAAATGGTGACAACTTGCTTTTTAAGCTCTATTTCAAAGTATTTTGAAAATTATTTCCCAACCAAAGTTTACAGAACCTAAAAGTCCTAACTTATAATTTCACTGAAAATTTAATGAAACTTCATTAAATCTGTGGTGCATCATGGGAAGCATTGCGTGTTTAGTCAAGTGAGATCACTACCCCTTAACTGCAACTGAAAGGTTCAGTGGGAAGAAAAGCAGAGGATAGAAGACTTCCTGTTTATGCTCGAGGTAGGGTGGATGTACTGTCCCGATCCATTATGTTATTCAAACATGTTTGTTGTAAAAAAAATCAGCAATTCGTCATGTCCTCGTCTACTGAAAATAAATGTGTTCAACCTTAGAAAGCTTTTTGAAATGACATCAATGCATCAAATATCAAACCAAAAATAATCCAACAGTCAAGGCTCAGAACAATTTGCATGCATTGCATGTAATTGATCTATAGGTATGTGAGGATGATAATTCTCAAATCCTACATGAACTCTAATTAGTAATCAGCAGAGTGAAGACATAACAGCTCGATCTAACACTCAATCTTTTTTTGCTGCAAGCAAATTATATGCTCATGTGCAGCACAACTGAAAGGAAATGCCAATTTAAATTTAGTCTATTGCCAGAGCCATATGCTTCATTTTTTTTCATGGACTGATTGGATTGCGTGAACTCATGCCATCACAGATCTGTATTATCTCATGTGCACGACAAAACAAATCTAGTGCAGAAAGGGTAAATGCCAGCATAATGGCAACATACAAAACAGCTTTTACCAGCATCTATAACCTCACTGCTGATCTCATTTTGTTTGTCTCTAAATCCAACACTTAATTGGACAGCTTCAAGTATTACAGGTTTTTGGATGGCACTTCACACTAGCAAACTAACAGTACAATAGTTACATTACATATTCAATTTGTTTACAAATACACAGCTTCAAGAAACTCACAGAATAGGTCTACTCACCGGAATGATAGAACAGTGACAGCTTGTTGACCATTTATCGTCCTATACAGTGCTTCTAAATCTAAAATAATCTGTTCAGATACTCTCTTGAATTCTACTGATGTCTTTTGAGCTAGTCCAGGATGGTATGGTAAATTTGTAATTGTAAAGCTGATCCTAAAATAGACTAAAAAGAAAGAACAATCTCAGCTATTTCAAATTATACACAAAAAGTATTGGTTAATGTTAGACAGAGTATTTGAATACAAAAGTACTTGTGTACTCGATACTTAAAAGTATTCATTGTACCTGATTCTTTCTTGTATTCAAATACAGTAGTGTTCATAAAAATTATTTGAATACCAAAGTATTCAGATACCAAACGCCAAAGTAATCGGATACCAAAGTATTCAAATACGAAAGTATTTTAATACTAAAGTACTCAGATACTAAGGTATTTATCCCAAGTTTTTTAATACCAAAGTACTCGCATATCAAGTATTCGAATACTAGAGTATTCAGTATTCTTTCATTTTATAAAATTAATTTTTTATAAAAAAAATTTTATTGGCAGCTGGCTGATTCTTACTACCGCTTAGTCATTTTTTGAATATTTATTCGAATACCTATTCGATACTTGAAAGTACTCGAATACCAAAGATTTGATTCTTAGAAGTACTCGATTCAGCCCATCTCTATTGGTTGTTTGGGGTTTTATGGCACAAGGACCAAATTTAGCCAAGCTGTGCCAAACATCAGACAACGTCAAGTAATCAACGTAGTAAAACAGGCAAAAAAGTAGGAGGGCAGGCGATAGCGAAACAAAGAGGACAGATCACTAGGGAACCTCAAGATTGTGATGCCCTTGTTTACTTAATAAATCCTTAGGGGGGAAATATTAAAAGCTCAAAAAAACTTAAGCAGAACGTGTTGTCAAACTCACTAAACGTAAGTGGATGCAATATCAACTGAACAAGCTAAAATTCTTTCATAAGAGAAACATGAATGTCATTTGTTGTAGTTTTTGACGGAGATCTAAAAGTAAGAAAAAGTTGTTAAAATTCTACGAAATAGAATTTACCAAACAAAATTAGGATAAATTAATGAGAAGCTTTTCTTTGGAGTATTTTCAAGGCCCATGAGTAAAACAAAAGCAGTTTAATTTATTCTAAAATTTTAAAAAATAACCGTATTTAAAAAATAACAATCGTACAACCGTAACACACGTTAAATGCGCTTATTAAATTTACAAAAAATTAAAAACAAAAATTTAAATACCGAAATAGTTAGAATATTTTAATCGTCAAAAGAAAATTTTAATTCTCAAACTTAGCGCGAAACTGTTTTGTTTTCGTCTAACGAAACACGTTGCCATTCTAGGCAACACAAGTTTCATTATACTAAATTCCGTTTTATTTCGATTACCGAGACCTAAAATTCGAATTAAAAAGTATTTGAAACATCAAAACGCAATGAAATTGTTCAATTTGAATTCTAAAAAAATTCACGCTTAGCAAGACATCAATTAGAACATTTGACGATGTCTTGGGTCGTACAAGCAGAATCAACCTGAGTAAAATTAAATTTTAAAATCAATATGCAAAGAAAACGAACTTGTAGATGTATGTTTCATTTTGTAGCATATTCTCCGGATTCACGAGGTGAGGTATGAGGAATTAATGTAGCAAACCAACGAGAAACGAAGATTTGGCTTCCTGTTACCAAATATGGAAAGTGAAACTCATTTTGTAAAAAACTAAATGTAGATGCCATAAAAGAAAAATGTAGATAACGCCAGTGTTAAGTGATAGAATGGCCTTCCAATAGTGTTCTATATTGGGTAACCAGTCCTCGTCTTTCGGTGATTTGAAATCTCTAATATAAGCAGGAAACAGGTTCTACCACAAAACACTAGCGCCATCAACATTTAGCCTTAATAGAGAAGTTTTATTTATCAAACTCGTAGTAAAGAGAAGAGAGCTAGTATTTCCTTGGGAGAAATTGGTAGGGATGACTCCTTCGTTTCATTCCGAAAGTGACATTTTTTGTACCTCAAATGCAATTCTGCACGTCATGCCCAGAAGATATCCATAAATCAAATGTTATTGTATATAAGCCCTTTGAAAATAATCGTCAGATGGAAAGGAATAGTATACAATTCTTTAGTTTGCTTATGTTAAACTGAAAAACTTTCATAGTGAATTTTCGCTATTTCAAAATCAAGACAACCGGAGTGTGGCAAAAGTTAATTCCAATATCGTTAAAAATATAGATCTCGTGGTCACTCCTTTTCCCTAATAAATTTCCTAAGTTGGCGCCCCTATAACACACACTGATTTTAAGAGCTTCCCAGGGAGAGAATAATTAGAAGCACCCAGTTTAATTCGGAAGGTGCCTGATATGTATCCCATTTTGAATGTACAGGTTTAACGGACACATATTCTACGTGTACATCGGGCAGCTAAGAGGATGTGCTTTCGAGATGCGCAAATTTTCAGTATGGTAGGTGACAGACGAGGCGATCTGAGCACACGGCCCGGTGCATAAATATGGGTAAATAGATTTTTATTGCTCCTCTAACACAGGATAGCTTTATTCATCAAATCATGCGCAACGATCATCTGTGACTTATAAGTTGCGCCACCTCGTCAACTTGTTGCTTCTTAAGGTTGGTGTCATACGGGGCGATCCGGGTTCGCGAATTCTTCCTAACCAAAAAGAAGGGTGATCGATTGAACCGCTCGGATCGTGCCACCCGAGTCGCGATACAAGTCGTAACGAAAAGTCGAGCTTCCAAGAAGCTTCCGACAGACGGGGCGTCTGTCACTGGCCTAAATCTTGCGCCTTTTTCCTCATGACTAGGCTTATGGTTTAGTTTAGCTTATCTAACCAAGGGCAACTTTTGCTACATGATGGATAATTAGACCACGGCTGTGGGTGAAACAAAAGTCAACATACGAAAATGAAGCAATGATAGTTTAACGTAATTAAGGGCAGGGCGATATCAAAAACCAACCACTGTTCGGCCAGTAAACAAAACACTCGTATGTCACCATCTGTCTGTCAACTTCTCCACACCTCACCGCTATCGTCTCGGGACATTAGAAGAGACAACTTTAAAAGAGCCTAGGAAAATTAGCTTTCCCGTAGCGATAAAGACGTTTATCTCTAAGAGGTCAAAGAAATGAAAACTCAAATCAAAGCCTTATCAAATAATCCGATTTTTTTACTACGATCTTAATCTCCAGCAGTTACTATTTCATTGTTGATAACATTCACCCACCCACATGCGCTCCAAGCTCTCGAAAATACCACATGCACGGTCTCTTCGGAGGAAGGTATTTTCGGACATTAATATCGCCGCAGAGTGCGGCCACTTCAATCGAGGTGGAAGGCAGACAAAGAGATCGGTTGTGCTGTTTTTAACACACGTTCTGGGTAGTATTTATTCATATCCGAACATTCGTCTTTATTTTCGTTTTTGTTGGGTGGCCTCCAGAATAGGTGGAATTAATGAATCATAAATCAGTATATTTAGTAAAAGTAACGGAATGACGTAAGTTTTAAACTATGCAAGACTGGATTCGTTTGCTCAACAAGATTGAAACCGCATCATTTTATTCTGTCTTTTATCCATTTTAAGCACATGAATTTCAATGGTAAAATTTGGCAATTAAACTCGAATACCAAAATCAGGGGTGTATCCTGAATATAAATCAAGAATCTATTTCAATTTACATTGATACCTTAAGCTCTTTGGGGGGCGTAGTAATTTGAGATGATTAAAACTCAGAGCCAAGCACACCAAGAATATTGGGTGTCAACATTTTGAAATTAATTTTTAGTAGAGATGGCCTTGGTAGAACAGCTTTAGAGCATGCTACCGTTTTTTTAATTATTCTACTCTTTAGATAGAAACTGTATCGAAAAAAAGGTGTCCTACTTTGTTATAAAGATAAAATGTTTAATTTTTCCGACTCCTGTAAATAAGCTATGGGACAATTCTGTAGATGTGATAAAACAATGGTTGTTGGATTTTGTGGTGCAAGGGCCATATTTGGTCAAGCTGCGCCAAGCACAAGACAAGCAACGTCAAGTAATCACACAAGGAAAGTTTTACTGACAGAGAAGAGAGAAATACACTCAGTGGTTAAGTTACAGGAATCGAACCTGCGCCGCCTACAGCCCTCAGGTTGCTAGCTCAGTGGGCAAACCTTTAAATATCGAGGAGAAACTGAAGTTCTAATATTTAAAACTAACTGAACCCATTCCGTTTACGACTCAGATTGGATAAAATAATGGTAAAATATTCGTTGACTGAAATAAGGGAAAAAATGTTAAAAGCGTCTTTAAGCACAGTTTTTAAAGAACAAATCAATTAAATAAGAATAGTTTTACTTTTTGAGGTCTGGGTTATTTAGAGTTAGGCCTTCAATAGCCCCCTCCATCGATGCATGACCAAAAAATTCCAATTTCAGAGCCGAATTTCCAAAAGTATCTTCGTTTTTGGAATTATGGTATAATAAACGAATCCCCAACAAATAATCTGTTACGTGGATAGTAAAAAACTCGTTAAAGCACTTTTATCTCATTTCAGAACATTTAACTGATGAATTTTCTCGGTATTTTATCTCAAAAGTATTCGTATTAAAAGTATTACTTTTTGCTTCACGATGAGTTATAAGGTAGGTAAAAGGTAGGTAAGTATTTGAATTAACATCGCACTGGAGCAAAAACGGTGACGAAAGTGCGGAATGAATCCCAAATGGAAATACCCGAGGACAACATCACGTAATTTTGAACCACGGTCAAATGACGAGAACACTTGAGCTGGCACCCCACTCTCCAAACTTCCACACCCCGCCAACGTGAGGACATTTGAGGTCACGACAGATTTAACGCGCACCAGCCCCCACGTGCACGACGGTCTTTGGTTGGATCGAGTTCGAATTCACAACCCTCCGGTTGCTAATATGAGACTATCAATGGGCTACAGCGTCCCAGGCTTAAAAAGGATCCTGAACCACTACGAACATCCTTACTGGGATTCAAACCCAGAGCCAGTTGAACCGAGCGCCAGAGCGCTAACAAATCGCCTACCAGTCCGGACCCCATCTAGAGGAAATTCCCTTCCGCCACCCAATGTAAGGGATAATAAAAGTAAATATTAATAGCATATCTTCTGATCTTTTTATCAGTAAAACTGCATTAAATGAAATGCAAAATGTAGACACCAACTTTCAAACCTTTTCGCACAAAAATAAGTTTTTATTACCTGAAAAAATTCACAAGAAATAATCTCGGGGAATTTAACGAATATAAATATTGTGGATGCATTTTAGAAGTCACAATAAGCGTACAATTTGACTTCTAAGTATTTCATGTTATTTTCATGTTAAAAAAATCTCAATTATCTGCGTAAACTTCCGGCGATAGTTTCAACTTGAAGCACAGGAAATCTAGAAGAAATGATAAGTCGTCAAAAACATAGTGATCTTCTTAACTTAAAAATGTAAAAATTAGATCCGATCAAGTGATCTGTGTGACGACAAAAATTTCAATTCAGATCCTAAAAATAGTACGACGGTAATAAGTAAAGTATTTTGTTTGACAATCCTATTAACAGGAGTTTGTTTGGCACTTTGTCGTCGCTTTTTGTGTTCCAAATAGAAGACAAAAAATATTGTAATTTAATGGTCAATTTAAATTATAAAAAAGTAGAAAATCTTACTTTAAAAAAAAATCATAAAAAAACTATTTCATTTTTTCAAACTTCATTATTTCAGACATTTCGTTCAAACCTAAATACTTACAAAATTGATTTATGATTACGGATACGAAAAAAACATGTATTGGCAATTCCTGCATATTTCTACAGGTCGTATCCTTTTTGCAGGAGTCAACCATGCGCTGGTAAGCTCTCAATTTAAAAAAAAAATCATTTTTTTACCTTTAAACGTAAAGAAAACTAAAGTAAAGCATTAATGTTTTATCTCTAGTTTTACATGGGTGTTGAGAAGAGCCGAAAAGGGTTAGTAAAAATAGGTCGTACGAAAGCAACCATCCAGATTAAACAGCTATAAAATCTTCAACACTGCACATGTTTTAACAAATTTATCTTAATAACGTTTTAATATATGCTAAGATATTAAAATATTTTAGATAGTGGAGAACAGGACCCCGATTCAAAAGAACAAAATAGTCGGACGAAACTGCGGAAGACCAACAATCCTTATTCTACGTGATAGCAAAAAGTTAATATTATCTAGATAAGATTGCATCGCCATGATTTGCGAGCCACGGAAAGTTCCCCATAAATGAGTATCAGTGAACACTGAATAGGCAGAGCAGACGATAGTTTCGGCACTTTTGACATGCATTGCCAGATAACAAAGTCATAATAACAAGCTACATCAAAAAATTCTCAACTGACTTGTTTCGAGAACATCTCGTCAAACGTGAAGTGCATATTAAAAATAAATTTATTGGGTACAAAGTTTACTTTTAAAATATTTTTCTTCTAAAATAATAAAAAGTCCGGCATCTCTCTCGAAGATCTATAGCCAACTTTGCACGAGGAACATCAGAAATTCTTTTGACACGAATGAAAAATCATATAAGTATAAAAGTAAAGATCGGTGCGATAAAAAATAAGCATAATAAACAAGAAAAGTTCTTAAATATGAGCATAGAATCATTGAGATTCCTAAAATCCCACGAGAATTTTACAAATGTATGTCTAAAACTAACAGGTCAGAGATAAATAACTCACTAATTGCAGGTGAGTTTGCTGCTGCCACTTCCATGATTTAACTTCAGCCCGATGTTCTGATCCCAATAAACTTTAAAGTTTATTTTCCCGCACTTCGAACATAAGATCGCTATCAACATTAAAAAATGACAAACAACGCGATCCGATTGGCTCGCGGAAAATCAAGTAGGCGTTACGTCAAGTGTCGGAATTCATTGAGAACTTAGCATCATACCCTTATTTAAAAAGCAGACGATATTTTCTTTCTTATTTTTTCGTTCCATTAAAGAAGTTTAGCAAACACGAGTGAAAATGGATTTGTCACACTTATTTCGTTTTCCACATTTTGAAGTGACGCAATGCTTTTAAGCTTAGCACATCGCATTTTCCGGTTTTGTCTGTCTTTTCCAAACAGTTTAAGAATCGCCCCAGAATTTTTGTTCTTTCACAGCATTTGAGCTTCGACGAGTATATTTCCGGTGGTAACGAGCTTCAGGAAGCAATTGTTCTCCAAACTGTACAACTAATTCATTTAGCTTCATATTTGAAAAAATAGCGGATGACAGTTGGAACCTATTGCCACTTGTATTTTTCCACATCTGACATTCACAATAAAGTAATGGAGAATCTATCTTAGCCCTATCAGCTATTTGAAATCGCACTTCTCATTTTTTTTTTAAAGATGAAACTCATCTTACAATTCTAATTTATCCTAATGTTAAACTCAAACAAGAAAACTCGTCCTAAGGCAATTTTAAAAACTGATGGTAATTTTATTCTTTTTCTTTTACTTATTAATATTAGGATTCTATTAGTAAAGATACGGTGGGGCAGAACCACGTAAGTTTGCACTTGCGATCGTTCTATACATATAAGGTTTGAAATTCTTTGAAACATTTAAAACTGGTGGTGATGTTCAAAATTCCCTGTATGTTAACAAGTGGGAGGAAATAATTTAGAAGAGCGAATAATACAAAATAATAGTTTCAATCAGAACAGTTCCAGTGGCGAAGCATTTATGGAAGCCCAGAAAATCAGCATTCCGTTATTAACAAAATTGAAATTAGGGGCAAAAATATAAATCTATAAAACCTGAAGCAAAATCGACAACTTTTTAACGTAAATATAAGTGAGTTCCTCTTGACATCTTTGATTATTCCCGCAAAAAACAGTCAAGGAATGCGGATGCCCGATCATTTCGGCCTCAAATGATTGCAAACAATGAATGGTTAATATCATTTGTAATGAGCAATGAATACCCTCAGCGGACTCTTTCTCCCCTACTCTATGCTTCCTACTGAGGCTAGCATCCAGTTCAAATAATATACACAGTTGGCCCTTGCGTTTGATCTATCATTCTCTTTTTCCTGCATTTGTAAGACATCCTCAAGCTGAGACAGCGTTTGTATCAGTTGCCAGGATTGGGGAGCGCTTGCGCCTTTTGGGCTCCATTTTTAACTTATGGCAAAAATTACCTGTATTTTATCGTCTTGGAGGAAAAGAAACAATGGCGAATGATAGCTGTCTAAGGTTAAGATCTTTTTTTGCTTTCGATATTCTTTAGCGCGGAACTGGTTCTTAGAAAATCCTTCGGTGACGAAAGCAACAACAGTGAAAACGTATCATCGGGGGAAAACATGCACGAAACATGGTTGATTCCTGCAGCTTACTCTGAATGTGGTCCGGTTCCCGGGAGTTGGGAGCCGTCACGAGGTTTTGACGAGTCTGATAGTTAAAATAGGGGACTGATGGTAATGTAAACAAATCACTTCCGCAGAACTTCTTTGGATACTGGTTCTAAGTTTAACATTCGGTGCCGAAAGCGACAGCAGTAATAACGCGTTGTCGGGGAAAACATGCACGGCGATCGACACTCGTGCTTTTTGTGTATGGTGGCCTTCTAACGTTTCACATCTTTTCAAAATCGAGTCGCCCAACGACGACTGCCTTCCGTCGGAGCTGTTCTTTCTCCTGTGTCTGTTAATCCTCCTAGTGGTTGTCTCGACGAGGTATCTTGTCATTAGCAAAACTAACTAGATCTTGATGGACGAGATATCTCGCCATTAGAAGAAAACTGCTCGCTATTGGCGACAGTCCGGGATCAATCCCCAAGGGAGAGATCCAATGACACACACCTGAGCTGGCACCCCATTCTCCAAACTTCCATACCACGCCAACGTGAGAACATCTGAGGCTACGACAGATTTAACCCGTGTACAAGACGTCTTGAACCTAGTTTCGAACTCGCAACCCTCCGGTTTCTAATTCGTTACTCTTCCAAGTTGGTTACAGTGGCGCCTGGCCTTCTAACGTTTCACATTTTCAAAATAGACTCATCCAACGTCGACTTACCTTCTCACACAACACTTCTCTTGTGCCAGTAAAGATTTACTTGTGCGTGTAGTATGTCCATTACTTGACGTTATCTTGCGTTTGGCGCAGCTTGGCCAAATATGGCCCTCGCGCTTTAAAACTCAACCAATCCACCAAAAAAGTGCCACTTGCCAAACAAATTCGATCCCCAAAAGAGCCCCCTAATGGAATTCCTTCCCCACTCTTAAACGTTCTGCAGCATGTAATGAAAGGGACGAATTTAATTCACAACCAGACGTGCTTGTGTATGGTGGCCTTCTGACAACGTTTCACATCTTTTTAAAAATCGACTCACTCAAAGTCGACTGCCTTCTCGTCGGAGCTGTTCTTTCTCCTGTGTCTGTTAATCCTCCTAGTGGTTGTCTCGACGAGGTATCTTGTCATTAGCAAAACTAACTAGATCTTGATGGACGAGATATCTCGCCATTAGAAGAAAACTGCTCGCTATTGGCGACAGTCCGGGATCAATCCCCAAGGGAGAGATCCAATGACACACACCTGAGCTGGCACCCCATTCTCCAAACTTCCATACCACGCCAACGTGAGAACATCTGAGGCTACGACAGATTTAACCCGTGTACAAGACGTCTTGAACCTAGTTTCGAACTCGCAACCCTCCGGTTTCTAATTCGTTACTCTTCTAAGTTGGCTACAGTGGCGCCTGGCCTTCTAACGTTTCACATTTTCAAAATAGACTCATCCAACGTCGACTTACCTTCTCACACAACACTTCTCTTGTGCCAGTAAAGATTTACTTGTGCGTGTAGTATGTCCATTACTTGACGTTATCTTGCGTTTGGCGCAGCTTGGCCAAATATGGCCCTCGCGCTTTAAAACTCAACCAATCCACCAAAAAAGTGCCACTTGCCAAACAAATTCGATCCCCAAAAGAGCCCCCTAATGGAATTCCTTCCCCACTCTTAAACGTTCTGCAGCATGTAATGAAAGGGACGAATTTAATTCACAACCAGACGTGCTTGTGTATGGTGGCCTTCTGACAACGTTTCACATATATTTAAAAATCGACTCACTCAAAGTCGACTGCCTTCTCGTCGGAACCTCATGTCTCTCTTCTGCGTCAGTAAAGATTTACTTATGCGTGTCCATTACTTGACGTTGCCTGTAGACTTTGGCACAGCTTTAGCAAATATGGCCCTCACCCTATAGAACCTAACCAACCCAAAGCCCCACTTGCCATCGAAATTCGATCCCCAAAAGAGCCCCCTAACAGACATTCCTTCTCCACTCGAAACGTTCTGCAGCATGTAATGAAACGAATGAATTTAATTCACAACCAGACGTGCTGCTTCCAAAGCAAGAACCTCAACAAGAAAAATTTGCTGCATGGCCAATTGAAAGAGAACATAATGATTCACACAGTGCACGCGGACAAGTCAAAGACCAGAATCGGCCAATTTGTAGCCGAAGGGGGGAGACGAAAGGAAGACGGGCTCAAGTAGATAATGACGTTAAAACGACGCTCTTAGTAGTTCCTTCGGCTAATTGGCGAAGACAAAGCACGAGGCCATAAATCATATTCCCAGTCATCGGTGACAGAAACACAGGCACCTCTTTCAACACTTCTGCATTCTCCCCTCACAACATGCTTGACTTCTTGCAAGAGGTCGTGTACTAAAGGTCTCGTCAAGACATTTGGCTCCGATTATGAAAGCTCGAATTAACACAAATTACTTTTAATTGTGCCTTGTTACATTGAACCCCAATCATGGTATTGAACAGATTAAGTTTTCCAACGGATACGCTTACACGTTAAGCATTTTTAAATGAGTCCTCACGCATAAATCCGTTTTGCAACCTGTAGTCACTGCATGGCATCTACCAGTTTTGATCTTGACCAATGCAATCTGTCCAAGGATTCTTTCAACCAATAGATGTGGCTGTTGAGTCAAACGTGTTGTTGGTAGGTAGGACGGCAGTTAATTAACGTCGAACTGGAGCAACACAATGAGCTATTGGCGACTGTCAGGGATCAAAAACCCGAAGATCAGATGACAAGGTCAAAACCTGAGCTGGCACCCGCACTCTCCAAACTTCCACACCCCACCTACGTGAGGACATTAGACCACTACAGATTTAATGTGCACCAGCCCCCGTGTACACGACGGTCTTCGGTTGGACTATCTCGAACTAGCAACCCACCGATTGTTAATCCCTTACTCTTCCAACGTGGTTACCGCGGCCCCAGTGTGTTGTGGGGGAAAAGCAATTCTACACTATTTCGGAAATCTCATTACGCTCAGGTTAATATAAATGAAAACTAAAAAATTGTGCTTGGAAATAATCATCCCATGTGTGTAACTCTCCTTTTACAAATTATCTGAGACAGCTATTTTAAAACTATGCATCTTTTACGACTGTTGTACATTTAAAATATCCTGGCCGACATGGTAGCTCTAGCTCACCTTACTCTACTCAGAATCTAAGGTAATTTATTTGAGGCTACATTCCTATTGAGGGATAAAGTGGGTTGGATTTCATGGCGGAAGGGCCATATTTGGATAAGCTACGCCTAACACAAGACAACGTCAAGTAATGGATATACACAATAGTTTTACTGACATGGAAAACAGAAATAAACCCAGGGTAAGTTACAGTAATCAAACACGCTAGCAGCCTGCAACTCGCAGGCTGCTACCCCAGAGGGCACACCCAAAGTCATACCGGTCACAAAGACTAAGGTGGGTTTCAAACACAAAACTGAAGAAAAGTGAACTTAGCATTTGGACAGCCGATGCAACTAACGTAAAAACGAAAGATAGGAGAGGACGTGATTGGTTGCGTTGGTTGGACTTTATGGCGCAAAGAGGCCATACTCGGCCAATCTGTGCCAAACACAAGGCAGAAGACTTCAAGGACGTGACCTGGAGACTCCCATTAAAAAATTATGAACTTAACCGTCCTGGTGGTTGTCTTGACGAGGCATTTCGTCATTAGCAACTGCATTTAGCGATCTTGATGGACGAAATACCTCATTAGAAGAAAATTGACCAGATCTTGGATCTCATCACCAAAAAAGTTCGGCAATTTGGATCTCATCACCAAAAGTTCGGCAATTTGGATCTCATCACCAAAAGTTCGGCAATATCTTGATGACGATACATCTCGCCATTAGCAAATTTGGTCAGATCTTGCTGGACGATATCGCATCGAAACCATTTGGAGGGTTAATCGGTCTTGCGGCTCCCAGAAATAAAAAATTTTAAATGTAGTAACAGTTAAATTGAAATCCACCAAATACACTATTGTTATTGTTGGCTAAAAATTATCGTTGCTCCTATGTGGGCATGAGAAATTTGTTATACTCGGTGGGTGGCATTGTAGACAGTAAACACTTCAGCGTGCTAACTGATATAGGAAACAGAGCGGGCGATAAAAAGCAAATGAGCTCAAAGCTCTAAAAAACAATTACGAATAAAAAATAATGAAAACACTATTTACAAAATATTCCGTCATTCGAAAACTTTTTGGGGCAGATTAAGATGACAAAACGCCCAAGACAAACAAAACGTTTATTTGGAAATCGTCTGCCTGCTGTACTTATCGCGAAAGGTGCGGCTTCATCAACACAAGGTGAATGAAAGTAGGGCTTCAGATTTAAGAAAATCTGCCAGAAAAAGTAACAAATATTATCCCAGATTACTAAAGGTTCAGAAATAGGGTTTAAGATTTGACATCGTTCTAGTCTTTTTCTGCATTCGAAGAGAACTGTTCCTTTGTTCTACTTACATATTCTCTTGAAAGATAACCGTAACAATGATTCAATATATATTTTATATTTTAAGTATCAGAATTTTTTTCAATTATCCAGTTTCAGAAGTTTAGTTCTACAAATAGAGATGGATAAAATTGTGATAACCGACTTACGATAATAGTACAATTTTTTACTAGCTGTTAGTTATTAAGTTATATTAACCGTTAGAAATTGACGTTCACGAAAAATTTAAATTAGTAATTGTTTTAATTCGCGTAATTTCACTTTTTATTCTTACCAAGGTAGTTGAATTAACGTCTCACTGAAGCAACACAACGGGCTATTGGCGACGGTCCGGGATCAATCCCTAAGAGAAAGGTAGGTAGTTGAATTAACGTCGCACTGGAGCAACACAACGAGCTATCCTTAAGAGAAAGATCTCAGAACAATGCCTCGTAATTTTGAGCGTCAGATGACTAGAACACCTGAGCCGGCATCCCACTCTCCAAACTTCCACACCACTCCAACGTGAGGACATTTGAGACCACGACAGATTTAACGTGTATCAATCCCGGTGTACACGACGGTCTTTGGTTAGACCAAGTGTCGAACTCGCAACATTCCAATCGGGCTACCACGGCCTCCCTATAGTGAGAATTCTGCGATTAGAATCAGAAGCTACAAAATAATGTGTACTGTGTCTAACCCGAGAACTTTTTCAGACAAAGTATGATGCTCTGTTGCCATAGAAACGGACATTATCTTATTTTCCATAGAGGATGCTTGAAGAAATGTGTTCACGTCGTCCCATTGACACACTTGATGCTAATTTGAAATATATTTAAGATATTTACTTGTTGCAAAAGATCTTTACCAGTTAACTCTCTTCCCCCGCCAACATTTGCGAAAAGCAAAATAAAAGTACTTCATACGTTTTTTTATAAATTATTTTTTATTAAACCATGCTTTAATTATAAAATTCGCCTAACAATCACCAGGATGCTGTCTTTGCAAAATTTAGTCTCTCGCTAACAAAATTGGTTCCAAAGATTTAACTACTTTTATACTCTCTTCATAGTCCCATGCACCCGCCAATATTTATGTCGGTATTCGCCATCACATACCCACTTCCAAAAAACAAATCACCCACATTCATTGAAATTTACTTATTTCTATTTCTTTGCTGCGAATTTACGGATGCAATCTTACTCTTTTATTTTTCTATTACTTTCAATCTTGATTTGAATAAAAGTAAAAAACGACTCATTTCTAAAAGTTAAATTATGCTTTTTAACGCAATTGGAAGTAGTTGAATTTATGTTGCACTAGAACACAACGGGCAATTGGCGACGGTCCGGTATCCATCCGAGGCCAACACCTCGTAATTTTGAATCAGACAGATGACGAGGCCAGCAACTCGTAATTTTGAATCAGACAGATGACGAGGTTAACACCTCAGCTGGCACCCACACTCCAAACTTCCACACAACGCCAACGTGAGGTCACGACATATTTAACGTGTACCAGACCCCACGTATACGACGGTCTTTGGTTAGATCGTTTTGAACTTTTGACCTTCCGGTTGCTAATACGTGACTACCATCTGGGCTAACGCGGCCCCTTATAACGCAATTGAAAGACAATATCTGGAATAATAGAGATGAATAAGAAAAGAAACTTGTGGGGGAAAAAAGACGCCAACAGATAAATTCTAGAATGCTCTTTGCTCATCACGGTTTCAAAAAGCTTCCATATCATTAAAAGGTTATTATAGCATTGTGCATGATAATTTGAGTTTATAAAAAGATTTCAAAACGGTGACTTATCTTTCAACTGATAAGTTTCTAAAGAATTTTTGAAAACCAGGATATGCAAATAAAACCTTGTGAATCTTATCTCATGATTCTTTAATCCTTTGAGTAGCGCGTCTCAAGGTACTTTTAAATTTCAAGAGGCAGTAGTAAAGAATTGTTTTTTCTTTCGACTTTGTTACGGAATTGGAGATTATGATATAAAAAAATCCCCTCGCTCAATAAATTCTAAACTGAAAAAAAAAAACCTTTATACTTTTTCAAATGGACTGTTACTCCGATAATAGTTAAAATAATAGTGTCATTACAAATCAACAGTTGGCAACTGTTATCGAAAACATTAACATTTATTTATAAAACGTTAACATTTTTTTTTCATTTTAAAAGGTAACTTTAAAAATTACTATATTTGTAAGAAAAATTAATAAAATAAAAAACAATCAAAGATGTGGTAAGAAAAATCGAAATTACTAACAATTCAAGCAATTGATGTAATTTTATCAAAACTTCAATTTTATTCACTTAGTTATTAACTGCTGAAAAAGCAGTTAATGATTGTAATCACAAATTAACACTACCCGTTAAGACTATTATTGCAAAATGATAGTTTTGCTCATCTCTATATTTGCTTTCATTGTTCTCAGCAGAATTTATACTATGGTCACCCTAAATTTGTCTGTCACATGTCCCTCCTGTCTTCCCTTCCATACCTAACTGCAGAATTTTTCAATATAAATTTAAGAGCAATGAATTATTCCATATTATTCTTGAATTATGAATTATTAATAATGATTAAACTATCTCAACACGAGATTTATGATTTTTCTGGACTTCATGTAACGGAATACCTAATACAATTTCGCGGAATACAAGCTATTTGAGGAGTCCGCTGCCCCATTGCTTTGTTGTTGTTTTTTATGGCGCAAGGTCCATATTTGGTCATGCTGTGCCAAACACAAGACAGACATCAAGTAATAGACATACACACACAAAGAAAGTTTTACTGACACAGAAGAGAGAAATACACCTAGGGAGGAATCGAACCTGCGCTGCCTACAACTCGAAGGTTGCTAGCGTAGTAAGCATACCCACTGAGTCACGACCTTCTCAAGCAATAGAATTTTTCCTATAATTCTTTCAACCAATAGATGGGGTTATTTAGTCATGTGTTTTGTGCGTTGCCCTCCTGGTGGCGAAAATTGCCCTATAATGACAAGCCTCTGATGCAGAAACTTATTCCAAACTGTCACCAGTTCTGGACAAGGGACAATATGTTTATCCTATTTGGAGTAATAGAGCAGTTGTCCCAACGAGGTATCTCGTCATTAGCAAAATCGGTCAGATCTTGATGGACGAGATATCTCGCCGGACCCACTTAGAAGGTTAAAAGCAATACTACCCTACTCAGAAATCCTGTCACGCTCAGAGGGTTCAAGTGGATTGCTAATCACTGCCGAACATCCGTTCCTAGATCGATATTCGAACTCGGATCCTGAAGAACCGAGGTTCAGAAAACTAACCACTCAGCTACCAAGGCAGGCAGGATCGTCTTACAAATGTATGGAACGTGGGGAGGTACATTACACATAGAAATCAGTTGAAATCGTTTTTATAAATTTTCGAGTTGTAATTTGACTTCGCTAGTCATTGTAGTACGATATTGGGTTGGAACTGATGAACAACGACTGCGAAAGAATGTTAAGGCGAAAGAAACGAATTCAGATCAATTTCTCGGTAAATTTTGGGTGCAATGAGCTATTAAACACGGGTATCAAGCAAAGTTACATGCCTCTAGTGCTTCATAAAGAGTAGACAAACTGGAATATAAAGTCTATTACAATTCCTTTCAAATAATTTTCCCAACAGATGGCAGCAGCAGGCAAATTAGGAACAAATATTAAAAATCTGTATTTTAGAAGATAGATGGCAGCACGAAAATGAGAGGGCATCTCGTCTGAAATTTCATTTTTGTTGCGGAACACGAAATTCCACTAGTGGTTGACTGAAAAAAACTTTTTCTCTATAAATCCAGATGAATTAAAAAAAGGGGAGCAAATGCTGCACACGATTTCCAGAGAAATTGACTAGTTGGTAAAAAAAAACGATAAATAATTATCTCAAGTCACAACCTCAAAATTTAGCGTTAATTTTTCGTTATAGTCTCTAAAAATATAAAATTAATGCAATAAAAATTTTGAAGTCCAAAAAGTAATTCCTCTCCAAAAATTAGCCGATATACTTTTTTCTAGTGATGGAAAACAGTTGATACATTCTATAAAGGTTTATAAGGGTCCAATATTAATTTTACTTTTAAGCTGATTTTTAAACTCAATAAAGTGACACTTCTTGGGGTTCAATTTTTTTTAAAACATCTAATTTTTAGTTCATAGTGAGATATACTTAGGCTACCACAGCCAAGACACTCATGAAATAGTAGCATTAGCAGCAAATACGTAATAGTAACAAAGTCACTCTTGAATATTATTTATGCAGCAATTTTAGTTGCTGATACAAAACGACGATTGAAAATCTCGCCAAGAAATTTAAATTACAAAAAATACTATTTAGTTTTTTTTTATACGATTTTCATGAAAATCTAACCGAGATTCCGAAATTTTTCTTTCATATTGGCCACGGCTTGGCGCCAAAATTGGCTTGGAAAATTTTCTCCCAACAGAATAATCCGACAAATATTTTATTCCATCGGCTATTAATTTCAAAAAGGAACTAAATTTTCTATGATCTTTTGGTGAATTTTCAAAATATGTCGCCAAAATTTGGAAACTAGTAGCTTTTGAGACGATTTGGCTTAAAAAGATACCCCGAGTCGCCAAGGTTTGAAAATAGTAGCAAAAGTCGACTTTGAGACGCCTGATGACAGCCCTGCGTACTGGGAATACTGAGACTAATCGATAATTTATCCCATTTTTAAACGAAAAAATAGGGAATCATTTTTGAAATTTAAAAACATTTCAATTTTTGACAAGTATCATATTTTAGCTGTTATTTTATTTCATATAATTTACAGATCCACTTATAAGTATAAAACCAAAGCAATATTTCGTAGCTTTTTGGAGAGCTTTCTATATCGCTAACGAGTAAATTTTCACTGAAATTAGTCCTTGCAGTAAGAAAAACGTTAAAATCGAGATAAAAATTTCAGAAAGCAATTCATCTTGGATTTGAAAAATACACAATCTAAAAAATAAGCATTATCAGCTGATGATTTAAAGTGTAACAGCTTCCAAACCTACGCTAACTCAAATTAAGGGTAATGATAGCAATAGAAATAACCTAACTATCAGACACTTCATAACACTTCAAACGTGAGCTACCGACATCAAGTCGCATTACGCCTCAAAAACAAAACGCACTGAATTTCTAACGTCACCAATCAGAATAAAATATTAGCAATGAATACGTCTCCATTATAATATCAATGTCAGAATTCATTAGGATTATTCGCAATGAAAGTCAGTGACCTTCCTTCCCAATTGTGCGCAATGAAACATCCCACGCTGTCTGGGAATACGAAGAGCTAAAAGTTCGGTGAAATTTTTATTTCATTGATGTGAACGAAATGAGGCTGATAGATGAAATGTACTAAAAAGGAGAGGTTTGACAGTTCTAAATTAAGCTTCCTGTTTCAAAACTATTAATCAATTCTTACAATTTCTCCTCCGCTTTCTATAAACTTAATAAATTTTGATTTTCTTTTAACTGTGCTTTTAACCCTCCAAGTAGTTTCGACGAGATATCTCGTTCATCAAGGTCTGACCAGTTGTGCTAATGACGAGATACATCAAGACATCGCCATTTTTTTATGATGACGTGATCAAGATCTGGTCCGTTATTTCTAGGGACCAGATATCTCATCCATCAAGATTTGGTCCGTTATTTCTAGGGACCAGATATCTCATCCATCAAGATTTGGTCCGTTATTTCTAGGGACCAGATATCTCATCCATCAAGATCTGGTCCGTTATTTCTAGGGACCAGATATCTCATCCATCAAGATCTGGTCCGTTATTTCTAGGGACCAGATATCTCATCCATCAAGATCTGGTCCGTTATTTCTAGGGACCAGATATCTCATCCATCAAGATCTGGTCCGTTATTTCTAGGGACCAGATATCTCATCCATCAAGATCTGGTCCGTTATTTCTAGGGACCAGATATCTCATCCATCAAGATCTGGTCCGTTATTTCTAGGGACCAGATATCTTATCCATCAAGATTTGGTCAGTTTGTATTGCATGACGAGATACCTCGTCGATACAACCACCAGGAGGGTTAAACTTGTACATTTGTGATTTCATGTTTCGTATAACGTTGTTGGGTTGGGAAAGGCCCGAGTGCCATTTTTGGCCAAGTGCACCAAACGCAAAACCGAAAATGCAAATGCATACAGAGTTTTGCTGATACAAAAGAGAAAAATACACAGGGAAACAAAAATAAAATATGCGTCACCTACAACTCGCAGCGTTGCTAACGCAGTGGAGCACGGTGACCTCTTGTATCACATTGTAAAAGCTTTAAAATTGGATATGGGTTTGGTTTGTTGCTCAAGGTTTATTTTTGGTTACACGAGGGTTAATAATATCGGATTGATTTTTTTAAGGCGCAAAGACCAGACAATCTGGGACAAGCAATGTTTTTCTGTCAATTAAATAGACGTACACACCAGAGGAAAGTTTTAGACACAAGAAATACATCCTGGATAGTTACAGGAATAAAACCTACATTGCTAGATTCAATAAGACGGACCTATAGCTTAAAGTGGATTCCCAAGTACTACGAATATGCCATCACCGGGATTCGAACCCAGAGTCACTCGGCTACCAGGCCGATACTTGAAAAGTTGAGCATAAGTTGGAAATAAATTTAAGCATCGACTTTGATTGTTTTTGGGGTTTTATGGTCATATTTGGCCAAGCTGAAGTCTCGACTTTGACCATAAACTATTCTAAAGAATAACATAGTAACTAGATACTAAAGATTGATTTAAAAAAACTATATTTGAATAGATCCGTGACAAATAAAAACTTGGCGTGAGAAACGCTATCGTTGGAGACGATACAGTTCTCGACCGAGATCTTGTTATACCTCACAATACGATCAGAAGCGAAGCCATTGGTTTCGAGTAAAAAAAAAAGCCAGCTTATTAAGCGGATTGATCTCGTGCTTGTGGCAGGTACGTAGGTATTTTAATTAACGTCGCACTGGAGCAACACAGCGGGCTATTGGCAACAGTCCGGGATCAGTCCCGAAGAGAAATATCGGAGGACAACACCGTCATTTTGAACTGCGGTCAGATGGCGAGGTCAACACCTGTGGAGGTATCCCACTCACCAAACTTCCACACCACGCCGACCTGTAACATGTACATGAATGATTATGTAACTGTAACATAATCATTCATGGTAAGAATGCGTTCCTCTCTGTTCACAACAGTAACATTTAGTATTCAGCTCGTTCAGATCTGTTACATTGGTATTGGTGTCAGAAGTAGGATTTTTGAATTGGCAAAGAAACGCCATTTTGATTTTTGGGAATAAATTGAATAGAAGCATTGGACTATTCTGAAGTCTGGATCTATGTGCATCTACTAAAGGTAGTGATTTGTTATCAGTTGGTTGTTTTGAGAGTTTTGCGATCGGAGAAATGTGGAATAACAAATTCAATTTATACTTACAAGGCCCATCATCAGGTTCTGAGGCCCGGGGATCGACGTAGGGTGGCGAGACGCCTCCCTCACCACTGTGCGTGAAGAGATCTTCCCCAGATGGTCCGTCCTCGGCATCCCTGTAGAAGTCCTCGTCGTCGAACAGGGACCCCAACTTGTGCGATTTCTTCCGCTTCTTGTGGTGGTGCTTCTGGTCGTCCGTCTGCAGCTTCAGCGGACTGGACAGGGGGTTGATGGCATTGGACAGGTGGTTGCTGTCGGCCTGTATGCTGTTCAGCTCCTCGAAGATTAGATCTGTGTCATGCTGCAAGAGCGAAACGGGACATGAGTTGGGACCAAGCTGCGCCAAACACAAGATACGTCGAACAAAATGTGTGAAGGGAAAAAAAGAGGGATCGCGAACCCCGTATTTACCAAATACAGTAAACACCATATGAATAGAAAAGATCACTAGAGTACCACCTCGGATCAGTGAAGCCCGTACACACATAAAGATGTGCCTCTGAGGGTATAACGAAAGGAAGAGTATGTGCGAGTTCCCTATTTCCACATGGTTTAATAAAGGTAAAAGCTGTTGAAAACAAAAAAAATCTCATATCCCAGAAGTCAAAGCAAAGATCAAATTGTTTTAACCCTCCAAGTGGTTGTAGGGGTTGTCTCGGCGAGGTTTCCCGTCTTTAGCAAAATCAACCAGATCTTAATGGACGAGATATCTTGTCATTAGAAGAAAACTGACCAGATCTTCATCTCGTCATCATAAAAAAATTCGCATTATCAAAACTGACCAGATCTTGATCTCGCCATAAAAAAATTGGCATAATCAAAACTGACCAGATCTTGATAGACAAGATATCTCGTTGAAATCACTTGGAAAGTTAAGGGATTTATGTCCATCTCACTAGCAAGGACCACACTACCAAATTTTGTTCCTGTAGTTGTTTCAAGAGTTGGTTCTAATATTCCTGCTACGTCCTTCCAGTAAAGGACTATACAAGAAAACAACGGTCAAAGATAACTATTTAAAATTAGGTTTTCTCATTTAATTTGGACCTGATGATGGCGGACATTTCGATCCACTGAAATATCATAGCCCATTTTTGTATCTCACCTGATTTCCATCTTTTTTAAGCTTTTAATGTTTGGCTACAGGTATAGGTACGTCATTTTATGTCTGATGAATGTTAAATGAGAGGGTTGGTTTGTTTGCTGGCTTTACTGTCATCTTTTCCACGCCGCAATGAGGGGAACGTTAAAGAAAATTAAGAGGGAAAAGACATCGCAAATAAGACAGTGACTAAGTGTTCACGAAAATTAGAAAAATTAGATTCAACCTAAATACATCACGTAGTCGAGCCCTGAGTCCACAGTCTGTCTCGAGGGCGGAGGACGACGAGAGCTATTTCCGTCGCCCCATCCCGCCCACTTGACTTTTCTTTGTTGCGGTATCGTACGATGTCTAGTATCTCTGGAGGATCGTTCAACCCGCTTATCTCCCAGGAGCAGCAAACAAGAAACTTACATGAACCTACAGACCCAATGCAGAACGTAAATGGTTGGTTGTTTCGGCGTTTTATGGCGCAAAGAGGCTTATTTGGCCAAGCTGCACCAAACACAAGACAACGTCAAGTAGAAAACGTAAAAAGAGGGATTGAGGAACATAGTGGGATGAAAGTAGGTTGGGTTTTTGTGGCGCAAGGGCCGCATTTGGCCATGCTACACAAGACATCAATATCAAGTAATGGACATACACATAAGATAGTAGAATAAAGTTAAATTAACGTCGCACTGGAGAAACACCACCATTGGCGGTGGTCCGGGATCAACACCACCGAACGGAAAGATCCTAGGATAACACCACATAGTTTTGAACCACGGTCGGATGATGAGGTCAACAACTGAGCTGTGGCGGCAGCCCACTTCAAACTTCCACAATGTGAGGACATTTGAGGCCACGACAGATTTATCATGCCCCAAGTACTGTACAGTTTTTGGTTGGATCGAGTTTCGAACTCGCAACCCCTTTACTTGTAATCCGCGACTCTACGAACTGGGCAGCCGCGGCCCATACTAGGCTGGTTGGTTTGGGTTTTTGTGGCGCAAGGTCCAAAGGTCCAAATTGGACAAGCTGCGCCAAATACAAAATAGGTAATATCAAATCCAGCTGGTTATATAGTTCAATACAGAATATAACCCAATAAAATGTATCAAATATTTAAAAATTAATAGTCCAAACGACGATAAAAGGCCTACATTAGGAATCGGGAAAGCCTGAAAACGGAATTTGTTTTTCTTGACCCGACATATCCATGATACATTCTCATGGACCTAACATACCATCGCTTAAAATGTTGACAGATAATTTAATTTCGAGAAATAAGATCCGAATGTTTTCCTAATGACCACATCCATTATAAATGGCTAACACAACCATTATAAAGTTATTCGTATTGGGTCAACTCAGATATTGTACTTTTTATGCCTTTCCTTGGGGTTATTTACCTTCATCCTCCAAGTGGTTTCGACGAGATATCGTGTCCATGAATATCTGAGCAATTTCGACCAAGACATTGGCAATATTTTTCTGATGACGAGATCAAGATCTGGTCAGTTTTTTCGATGTCGAGATATCTTATCCATCAATATCTCATCAGTTTTGCTAAGAGATACCTTGGTCGGGACAACCAAACACCACGAGGGTTAAAATATAAATTGGTAACCAAATGACGAGTTTACATAATTTTTTAATGTCGTAAGGTCCATTTGGCATAAAAGTTGGACCTTTGAGGGAAGCTTTCTGGACCAAAAACTTTGGGTCCCCTCCAAAATGAAATTCTGTTTATGCTTTTTTTTAACACTTCGTACTAAATCAGAATGCAACATTCCACCTTTGGCTTAGTGTCTTTCCATTTTTAGCTTCCAAAATACAAGACTCATCACATCACACTATAAAGCCACTTTCGAATTAGAAAATCTTGCCAAGTAGACCCATCTATCGATTTTATGAACTGCCGATAGATGACGCTGCTCCCTTTGGGACACTCCAAAGACGGAGGTGGAGAAAATCACTGCTCCCGACTGAGAACTGTAAATTTTTGGAATTCTGTCACAGCTGTCAAAACCTCCGAAATCAAATGAAAACGCACGAGACGGATGAAAGAGATTGTCATGTTGGGAATTGAAAATTCATTTGCAAAGCAACTTTTTTCTTTAATTTAGCATGTAAGGGATACAGATCAGAGGCGTAACTAGGCTAGTTTCCACCCTTGGCGCCCCCCACCGACCAACCAAACGAAAACCCTCCCAGACAACATCTGATATTGCCACCACACATTAATTCCACTAGTCCAATTTTTTTATTAAACTTAGATGGTAAATGCTTGATTTCAAAGGTAAATATATTAATTTGCAACAATTTCATTTTTAGTACAAGATAAAATACCTAATTAATTCTAAGATATTTCATTGACAAATAAATAGTAGCAAATGACAAATAAATAGACAAAGAGTAGCATGTTTGGTATATTCTTTCACACTTATAATCGCGGCAAATGAAATGAAAAGGTTTTATCAAATGATATCAGGATACGTGTGGGCTGCATCAAAATCAACAGGCTGTTGCTTTAGAATAGGATATTTAATTATGATAAATACAGAGGCTGTTCGGACATTTTTTGAATGATTTTGATGAGCTGCAAAAAAATTGTATGATACGAAATAATTTTATTTTCGCAGAAGTTAAATAGTTGAAAGTATAACTTATCGTCTGCTAACCCAGAGTTTTGTTTACTTTCAAAATGGCGATTTTAAATAAGCAATGGATGGAAGGCTATGTTTCCGCTCTTTCCGAATATAATTATGCTTATTCAATTATTTAAAAACGCTGTAAAAGTCATGGTTTCTCTATATCTAAAGGTACTATAAGTAATATTATTAATGAGAAAGGAATAAACGCGTAAAAGTGGAAAAATACTTCCAAATACGTATCCAAAAAATAAAAGAATTTCTGAGAATATTTGTAAGGTAAAATCTTTATTTTTAAAAGAGAATCCGCCAAGTCAAAGGACTATTACAAAGTCATTAAAAGTTCAGTTTCAACTGTAAATAAAACAATTAACAGTGATTTGAATCTTAAGGCCAAAAAATACAATGTTCATCGTCTATCTCCACGACATATTGCAGAAAGCAGAACTCGCTGCAGAATTCTCTATGAGAAGCATTTAGCTGGAGAAAGATGGAAAAATGTTGTGACAATAGACGAGGCGTGGGTGTATTTAAAAGATTGCAATAAAAAAAGAACAATTTATTATCATAAAAGGAGAAAAATCTTAAAACGTGGTTCAACTTTGTAACTTTAACGTGAGAACTTTCTCTAAGAGATTTATGATTGTTGCCGGTTTTACATATAATGGAAAATTAAAAGTAAAAAGGAGGGGAATGTAAAAAGGAGGGAATGTAAAAAGGAGGGGAATGTAAAAATCAACTCCCACATACTATCAAGACCCTATTTTATCCCCAATATTCAAAAAAGAAATACTATATCTTTACCCAAAGTGCCAACAATCAGTAGAACTGCATCAAGATAAAGCAAGCAGCCACACATTTAAATCCACTATGAAATTCGTAGAAAAAATGGAAGAAACTGGTATCAAGTCAATAAATACTCTTTACTGACATTCCTGCTAAATCTCCAAATGTCTTACACTTTCTCACGAAAGTGTGAGACAAGTCCAAAAGCACCCCTTTTGTGATTTTGGACTTCTAAAAAAAGAATTATCGAAACGTTGACCGAAAACATTCAAGGATTTTGGAAAACTGTGGAACAAGAATTAATAACAGATTTTACTCAAGTTATTATCTTGAGTATTATACTTAGACATTTTTCACAATCTCTTAATCTATTGACAAAATGTGAAAAAAATTAATTTAAACACAGAAAGCTTGAACAAAAACTTAACTTTACGGGCTTTTTCGGCTGCAAACATTTTTACAATGTCCTCAAGAGATAGCTTTGAAGCTAACTTGTGCTCTATTGATATGATGCTCAGATTGGTTAGTCGTTGGTTGTCCTGTTAAGTTTCTGAGGTAATTTTTTATGACCTTTAGTTTCCTAAAACTCCTTTCATTTGAGGCGACTGAGACTGGTAGTGTGAGGAAAATTCTCAACGCTGGTGGACGCGTCTTCAAGTCCGTTCTTATATACTAACGTCAGAAGACCTAATGATGTAGCCGTTTTCATATTAGAGCTTAAATCCAAGGCATGATACTTAAAACTCTCCACTTCTATCGCCAGCTAGTCCCTGTATAAGTCTTCTTTATATGTGGTAGCTAACTCAAGTGCCTGGTTCTTCAATTCTTCTCCATTTATTGTTTCAAACCGAGCTCCACTGAGGAAACAAAATAAACTATTCATGTTTTGAATGACTTGAAACCTTTACCTCAGTTCATTCAGAATCCGATCTATTATTCGTATAATCAATAATCTGAACTTTTTTCTTCTGAGAATTCATAGCTTTCAACTTCGCCCTTCTCATCAAACCTCCGCTTCTTCCTCCTCCGTACTTCTTTAAAAAGAGGATCTAGGTTAAGCTTTCCTGCTATTTCTTCACACATTCTGCATTTAGCTCCTTTTATAGTTTTTGTAGTCTACTAATAAGTTTTTCCTCTTCATTTTTTATAATACGCAAATATCTATCGTAAAAAAAGTACTCGGCCAATTTAGCGCCCCCCCCCCTCCCAATCCGGCGCCCGGGGCAGATGCCCCGTCTGTCCCCTCTAGTTAGTCTCTGTCAGATCACCCCCAAACATCCGAACGCGGGTGGATGTTTTTGAAGCACCTGGGCCAAAGTCCCTCCGTCTCCAGGTGATTGGAAACCATAACAGTTCAGAAATGAAGGTATAAAGTTGTGACGGCTCAATGTATATGAACACCGACCGTTGAACACTGACTGTTCTGATTGATACTGAATTCTTATCGTTCTTCCAAAGTTCCAGTTAAAGAATCAAGTGTCATCAAATTCTGATCACGTTTAATACAATTTCGATAGTCCCGGAATCGAACTTTATAACAGATTCATGATAAAATTTGGGAAAACGCTCCCGATTCCAGTTGTAAAATTAACATAATTAAAAAATTATTCGTTAAGTGGAGAATGTATAATTTAATTGTACATGGGCTAGTATATTTGAGGGTCAAAAGGGTCGGTACATTTAAGGACTATTTAAACAAGATTTATATTTTAAGGTAATTTATTAAGTAAAAATGTATTAATTAAAAAACATCTTTGAATAAAATAACAATTCCAAGCGACGGTCGTTTTAAAGAACTCAAATTCCACGAACACACGAGTTTACGAACATTCGTTAAGTCCCGTTCAAATATCAGAGCAGATTTTGATTACCTTTAAGCAAAGTTAACATCTTTACGAACTTTTATTTCATTGTCTTGGAGTTCTCATAAAAAGGAGCGTTGATTTGTACTACGTAAAATAACTGAAAAATAAAGAATTCAAATAAAAATGTACTAAAATTTTAATGGCGGTTAAAATTTTTCCACAGCACATTTTGGAGCCAAGTATACCCTTATTGGAGAGAATATTAACTATAGCGTTCCTTACAAATTTTTTTTGCATGCACTTTAAGATCAGATCTCAATTTTTCAAAATCGAAAAAGTTCCAAACAAATAGGCATTTAGAATTTACAATTAGATTAGTTTGATGTGACACATTGGCATTTACAATAAAATCGTCTTCATGAGTGATTTAAACGAAAAGCCGATCAGACGAAAATAAATGCAACAAAAATTCAAGTTCTTGGAATTGCGTAATCCTAAATTCCCTATCGGTTTAGGCACTATAATATTAGGCACTATAATAGCCAAGCGGACAAATATAGTTCTCACAAATGACATGAATGACAAACCTTTGCAACATGAAACCGAATACTTTGGTTGGAGTTTTATGGTACAAAGAGCATAAATGGCCAAGCTGAGCCAAACATCAAGTAAATGGTAGGAAGTTGAATTTACGTCACACTAGAGCCGAAAACAACACATCGTAATTTTGAGCCACGGTTAGATGCCGAGATCGACACCTGAGGTATCACCCCACTCTCCAAACTTCACCACGACAACATGAAGACATCCGAGGCCCCGACAGATTTAACATACACCAGCCCCCACACACACATCGGTCTGTTTGGATCAAGCTTCAAACTCGCGCAACGCTTGCTTAGGTTGCTAATCCGTGACTGTGCCAAAGCGGCCCTTCAAGTTACTGGCCATACACACAAGGAAAGTTTTACTGACACAGAAGAGGAATACACCCAAGGAGTATTTGAACCATCGCTGCCTGCAACATACAGGTTGTTAGTTCAGTGGGCAAACCCACTGAGCCAAGGCTGCCCCTTTTCATATTTAGATTCCCTTATTCAAAGTAATGTGACCTGCTTCCTTCACAAATTTTCGCAATCCGTCCCGCAGAAATCATGAAGTTGTGCACCCTGGTTTATAAACAACATTAAAACAAATCTGAATTTACGAACAAATGTTCGAAAACAGAATCAATAAATATTAAATACACTTTTCTCAGAACAGCCGTTAGATGAAACGAATAAAAATCCCCTACAATATATAGAATAGATAAAATCTAATCACACGAATAATAGACATAAGTTCACTGTCCGAAAATAATAGATAGCAGCATGTCAAATGACAGTCTGTTCCGAAGGCTAAACGACGTATTTTGCCTCGCATTAGGTGGCTAAAAATTTATGGCTCTTCCATTTTGGTTGAATGGCCTTCAGTTTATTAAATATATCTCCTACTTCAAGAGGGCTGCCAGGTTTCTTTGAGACATGATAAACTGTCCCTCCTATGCATCATAAAACGAGAAGGATTGACTCAATATTCTAGAACGGTGCGTTCTCCATCTTGCATCACAGGGGGAGGTCTGCGTCCAACTGATTTTGACCAGGCTTTAGTATTTTCACTGTCATATTGTTTGAAATATAACACGGTAAATTCAGTAAAATATGGGTTATTGGATAAAAACTACATCGTGGACGAAAGGTAGGTAGTTGGATTTACTTCGCACGGGAGCAACACCATGGGGCCATTGGTCCGATATGGACGAAAGGAAGGTAGAGAATACAGACCTACTGCATTTAAGATTTGGGTTTGTGGTTCTAAGGATCACTTTTTGAAACACGTGGGCCAATTTAACAGGTATCTACGGTTTAAGTAGTAGGGTTTGAGTGTTGACTTTGCGAACTTTGTTTAATCAAAATAAGATATGTATAATATTTTCCATAGGAAAAAATGAAATATATGTTCAAGATCACTATTTGCCTTTGTTATAGGAATGTTTGAAGTTGAGTGCATGAGTTCATTGTAAAAATATTCCAAAGAAATTCAATTTAAACATTGTTCATAAATACCTATATCTTTTGACATAATTGTCCAATTTGTCAAATAGAATTTATTTTATAGATAGATGTATCTCACAAATGATATACTATTACATAATCTTGGGATTGAACTTCTTAATATCAAGGTTTTCCCATTTGACATTACCATGAATATAAAAAATAATACTTTTATTTTTTTCTAATATATGTAGTTTTAGAAACACAATTTATCATAAAGAACACGTATTCGTTTCGAAAATTAAAATCAAAGGTCAAATTAAATGAATAAAATTTGACCTTGAAATTAAGTCATTCACATATGCAATACATCACACAAAACATTGTGCACATTTCTAAATACATTCTTCATTTTTTACATTTCTTCAAATTATGCTTACATTTACATAATACGACCTATTTGAACCCGTTTGGACAACTAGGTCAAAGGATACAAGCGGTTTTATTGGTCATGAATCGTGACAAATTGCCCGATTTTTCAAATTTAAAATTTGTGAATAAAAAAATTATTGCAAGTAGGAAGCAAAGATTCTAGATTTCCATACTGGGTAATAAATGTTTGATTTTCATCAATCTAAATGGACTTAATGTAGGTTGAAAAATTTTACGAAATTGAAGTAGATTTCATAGGACTAAGCCAAAGGAAACCATATACAAATTGAATCCATATCCATAATCCAAAGGAAACCATACACAATGTGCATGATGGTTATTTTTTAGAGAAATATTTAATACATTTTTAATACAGTTAAATTGTTGATCAGGAATTTTATTTTTTAATTACAAAAATATTTTGGGTTTCTAATTTAAAAAAATTAAACCTTCTGAAATAAAAATTTAATTTTCGCTATAAAAGTTAAATTTTAATGAAATTTCCTCTAAAAAGTTAAAATTTCTGTAAAAAACATTAAATTTTCTCTGTTCAATATATTTCCTTATATATGAAGACATTTTGTTCTTTAAAACTTTCGCAAGTCGCATTAAAATTTTATTGAAATATTAAGGACTTTTGTAAATTATATATTTAATAAACCCTAAAAATTAAAAGATTTATAAAACAAATACACTTTTTACAAATCGATGGAACTTCTGAAAAAATACATAAGTAGAAATTAGTATGCAAGTAGTCCGTCCCTACACTCCTTTGTCTAAAATAAAAATGATTTTATTTTATAAATTCGGTTTCATTCTCTTCAACAAGTTTTGTGATAATTTAATATCCAGCATGCGTTGATTGTATTCCGATATTGAAGAGCTTGTCAAATATCCGAATAAAACTTAACACTGGGAATTAATATTTACTTTTGTAAAAAAATAATTTTAAAAGAATTTTATTTGGACGATGCACAATTCTGAATTTTCTTTATTCTTAAGAAAACTAAAATTAGATACAGCACCGAGAATTCGGACGAAAAATACTTCATCCAAGTATTAGTGTTTCAATGGATTCATAAAAATATCAACTCTTAAAAGTATTTTCCCATATAGAAGATTAATGACACGTAACTTTTTCTCCGTCAGTTGAATTACTTGTCTGGCCATCATGATCGGTCGAAATTTCGTGATTTTGCTTTTGTTCCTCTGAACTATCTCCACCAGCTGAAACTTCATCTTGCTCAATCGATCTAGGACTAGGTTTGCTGATGATATTTTGTATTTCCTGTTGAAAAGCATCTATTATTTCCCGAATTATGTTAGCTTTGATAGGAAACTCATCACATTTATCAAATCGGCCTAGGTGACTAAGACAGCGGTTGAAATATTCTTTATTTTGTTTCCACAAGCCTTCAAGATGCTCTATTTCATTGTTTTCGATATGAGCATATTTTTCCTCCTGAGACAAAGAACGTATGACTACCGAACACTCTTCGAGAATTTTCTGAAATTCTTGTAGAACGTTCTTCACAGCCTCGAACTCAATATACCTGCTCAAAACCGGCTCTATTAGCTCCTTTAATTCGTCAAGCTTATGACGGTATTCAGCTTCTACTGCATTTTCGCACTCGTACAGCCATTCTTCAACTTCATTCAGAATCGAATAAAATTGACTTCTTTTATCAGCTGGAATAAAATCCTTTAATTCATTGGACAGCTTTCCTCTTGCACTATAAACGTATTCCTCGACCACATTACGCAAGTCAGCCATTTTCTTTTCTTGTAGGTCCACATTTATCATACCATGCTCCTTTTCACAAAGAACATGTAGCTCACTTCTTGGGAGACTTGGAACTTGAGCGTCGATGGTTAAGTCGAAAGACTTGATAATCTCTCTCGGTTTTGAGCACTTTTGTTCATCAGGTGATACTTCATTAGTATCTTCATGCAACATCAAAGCATCACTTGAATCAGGTGCGACCGCTAATGCTTGCTTAGAAGCGTCCTCATCGCCGAAGTCTTTTTTCATTAAGATGGTCGCTGAACTGATATTCAGTATCCCATGGCCATTTAGACAAATTTTCGTTTTGATTCGGACATCATTGGCACCGTTAATTTCAGCTGGAATATCAGAAAAAAGGAGCTGTGCAATTTCTAAAGTTGAAGGATCGCAGTAAAACGCTTCAAGCGAAAATTCAGGTCTGAAGGCAAAAGATACCAACTTACAAGCTGGAACTTTATGGAAACGAGGGAATACCTCAATTTCATCTTCGGGTTTAGATCGAACTTTTATTCCAAAAGGCTGGATGTCTTCGATGGCGATATCTTTCGTTTTCAATGTTGGAGATAGAAAAGCACACTGCAAAGCACAGCCTCTGGAAACTGCTTCGTCCAGATTCAAAGTTGCCAAAGGTTCTTTACCAAATACATTAAGGATTATATTCTTCAAAGCAGGCAGTCTGCATGAGCCTCCAATAATCTGCAATTGATAAATGCTGTGGGGTTCAAGTCCAGTTTGATCCAGAAGATCCCTCATTGCTTCTTCGATGTTCCGCAGTAGATGGGAAGACAAATTTTCGAACAGTTCTCTGTTCATTTCGCCACGAACGTCTATATCGTTCATGAAACATTCTATGTTAAGCTCCAGATTCCGCGAGTTCATACTCATCTGCTTTTTCAGGACTTCGCACTCCAGTATCAAATGCATGAGAGCTTTTTTGTTTGCCATCACGTCCAAATTATACCGAGTTCTGAATTCTTCTACGAAATACTTGACCAAAACGCAATCAAAATCCCGGCCTCCTACACATGTGTTCCAAACACTACCTATGATTTTGAGTTTATCTTTACTAAATAGGCAAGCGGTTACAGTAAGTGCCGACTCTCCTAGATCGACAAAAATTATAGTTTTGGGTTCGTCGAAAAGTTCTTGTCTATAAAAACCATAATATAAAGCGGCAGCAGTCGATTCATTCATTAATTTCAGAGGTTTTAAGCCTGCTATTTCAGCAGCATCTAACATGGCTCGTCTCTGAGCATCCGTGTAGAACACGGGTACAGAAATAACGCATTCTCGTACATTGATACCCAATTTAACTTCGGTGAGAGATTTCAATTTGGTGAATAACATTGCCATAACTTGTTGCATAGAAAAAACTGTTTTCTCATTTAGATAATTAACTTTGATTCCCAAGTTCGAAGGTAATTCACAAACTTCAAAAGGCAAATATGTAAGATCTTTTATAGCATCATTGTATTTCTTACCTAGCAACGTCTTGAAGCCAAAGACGGTGTTCTTGATGTTAGGAATGACTTTAGTTTTCGCTGATATGCCAATATCTCTAGATCTTTCCGTGAAACCAACGTATGAAGGAGTAGCTCGTAAACTGTATTCATTATCAATCACTTCAATTCCACCGGATCTAGCCACAGCAATATAACAGGTTTGGTTCCCAATATCAAATCCAACAACAGACATTTTTCAGAAGAAAAACAAAACTTGCAGACGAATCGTACAAAGAACGTTAATTTGAAATTAGTAAACACTTTTATACTACCGAATTTCCTTTCCAAGTACTGATGATAAGAACGATTCACACAACATTCGTTAAATTATTTAGATTTCAAAACGTCATGTTTGTTGCCAGATTTTAGCATTCAGAACTTAAATCCAATTAAAATATTTTAGTTTTATTATTTAAAATAATTCTGTTTTAATCTTTTCTGTAGTAATTAATATTGAACATACGTAGAAAAAATTCTTAATTTCAAAACTCATAATTTACCAGAATATAATACTTTTAGAAAATTATAATTGCGTAAAAATACAGTCTCAGTCGTCTGGCAGAAAATGTATTTCCTCAAAATATCGTTTGAAGAACACGCGCAAGGCTAAAAATGACAGAAAAGCTTTCAAATTAAATATTTACTAGTTTTATGGACATGGGATTACTCCGATTTGCATGAGGTTGTTTTTGTTCGTACTTGAAGCTATGCATAAGCTTATTTATAAAACTTCTTTTCTTTTACTAAAACGTGTTCCTTCAAAAATGCAGTCAACTAATATTTCGCAAAAGTAAACAAAACGACTAAATTATTTACTCCTAAATATAGCTGCTAAGAGTTTATCTGAATTATTTTAACAAAGCTTTTCGCAAAATATTCGTAGCGAATCTTTAATGTCGCACGTCTGGTTATAATTACACTAATAGAGCATTCGCAGGTGACGTCATGATCAGTTATTTTTCTTAACTGTTAACTGCTGTAGGACAAACAAATTGTTATGCATGTTGAAAGGAAGTTTATGGGAAGTTTTGAAAACTAAATAATGTCCAATACCACCATAAATTGATCTTTGGAAAATCTTCAGGATTCGAAGAGGCGTTTAGATTGTCCAAATCATACGGATCCATTCCGTTAATGATAGATATTTTTTGATCGTAGCTATTTCGCACTGAAACATCCATGCTTACTAATGGAACAGAAGCCATTGCTTGTCCTACAGCAACGGTTGCTAGGGACGTCATTCCGGCGTTGCTATGGTCAGACCACGTGGTTGCGAGTGCTCTATAAACTAGTTTTATAAAAGTAGAAAAGTTCTAAAGTATATTTTAATTTGATGGGTTTTAAAATTGCACTGCATGATAAATTAAAGTTTTTCTTTCGGTTTTTATTTAGAAACAACACGCGCGAGCGGTAACAAAATTTTCGTTGCTATGGCTTTTTTTCGGATACAACCATTTCATTAAAAATTAAAATTAAACTTAAAATTCGCAATTAAAAGAAATCGAATTTATTCGTATTAGATTCAAATATGTTCTGAAAGAAATAAACGTTATTCTATAACGCGACATGAATTCGTAATTTCTTATTGAATATTGACAGAACTAAGTGACCCCATCACTTTTATATATTCTTTTGGTAAGTTCTGTATTCGTCAGAAAAATCAGATGTTTGGAAATTTTTATGAATACCTTTTACCAACTTCTAAACAGTTTCAAAGATAAAACACGAAAAATTTAAGAATTTTTGTATAAGGAATGTTGTTTATTTCTAGTAATTTCTTAAAATGACTGAAGTATTCCTATAATTAAGTAAGACAGTTCACTGACTTGTAAAATTTGCACATGAAAGCTTTCATTAGAAATGCCTAATTACAACAATAATCAAAAGTCAGCAACTAGTAGGTAGTTGAATTTACGTCGCACTGGAGCAACACAACGGGCTATTGACGGCAGTTGGAGATCAATCCCGAAGGCAAAAATTCGAGGACATCTCGTAAGTTTGAACCAAAGTTAGCGAAAACTTTTCTTTAGATTTGCTCTACCATTTTTGTACTAAAAACATCTGGTAATTGTTCTGAAACCTTCAAGAACTTTATTTCGGAATTATTCGCCGAAGAAACGGATCAATTTATAGCAGTGTTCTTCCAAGTATATTGTTCTCGCACAATATCGTTAACTAACAGTTAGTATGTAAATTTGAATATTAACTGTAAGGAGAGTATTAATTTTAATTCTTAATAAAGGATTTAATTACCGTTCAGTGAATTAAAAATTTAGTTATTTAACGTATTTTACATAATTCATAATTTTTAAAAATTTACTTTTCAACACCCAGCTACATGTACATTACATGTTTTTGATAACAGTTGCTATTTACAAGTGTTGTTTTAACTTCTATCGCAATAACAGTCCATCTCCCATTTCTTTTATTTATGCAATGATTTGCTTGAACCAGTAGTTAGTGCAAGTGAACTTTTAGCTTCAACTTTCCCTCAAGACTGTATAACTTCACGTTCCTTTAAAAATGTTAAAACATTTTTCAAAATGAAACCCCCCCCCCAATTGCAAAATGATTTTATTTATAACCTTATCGATTTATCTCAGGACAGAGAGCGAAGATTGTTACGCAGTTGTCACATGACTAGGCATAGAATGTGAGTAATCGTCTACTTCAGCATGTGAAGTCTATACTAGTATATCGAATGTCACCTATGCAACGTCTCTGCGGAAATAGGTAGTAGTATGCAACTTGACAAACACCTCGGGTAAAAACAAAAAAGAGCATACTATTCCGAGTGTAGATCACGTGGAAAAACATTCGTTTTCTAGAAGTCCTGTTGAAAATTGAAAAAGACTGCTTGACGATATTTGGAAACCTGGTTAAGAATGAACACCTTTTCAATCATGAAAGCCAGGTGCGATTCGACTTCTAACCCTCAGAATCTAAAAACATCTCATTCAACACACTATCACGTTCTCAGCAGATAAAATCTTACGGAAAGGGAGAAATCTGATTCAATTTCAACATTTCATATACCCACAGGATGGTTCTAGAAACGGATGTATTACGACACTACTGGAAGAAGTGGTGTTCACCGAACACGAAACAAATATGCTTTTCTTAATTTCAGAATAAATGGTTGGTTTGAGTTTTAAAGCGCAAGGTCCGATAACAGACAGCCAAACGTAAGATTACATAATATTCAATAGCAAGCAGAACAATAAAAAGGAGTCTAAAAATATGCACATACACGAACAAGGAATACAAAAGCCTTTGTCAAAAATTTGAAGAAAAAAAAAGAAAATTATTAGAACACATCAACGCAACATAAGAATTTGTTGAGTTAACGACTTAAAACATGTTGACCAGAACATGAAGTATAATTATAAAAAAGTATGACAATGACCTAGAGCAAATGGGATCTCCAGAATAAAATTTACGTATGAAAAATAAAGTATAATTATTTTTATCAATTGGGACAAAATAAGCTAATTAGAATCACTAATTTTTCTAGCCAATTATTTTGGTCACGATATTAATTTTAGTTAGTAATTCATTATTGCCATTTCATTACCCATTATATTTTGATTAATTCATTACTGACTATTCATAGACTAGCAAAACGCCAGGCTGTTTATGGCACCTGTAAAAGCGTTTCCTAGCCTCAACCGCTAATATGGTTCGAAGTCTTGAACAGGGTTTGGCTAGTGTTGATGTGTTTCCATGAAGAAAGTCAGAAAAAGCACCCGTCTCGATTTCTGCTCTTCGGACATCTTAGAATTTTATTGCTTTGCATAATTTTTTGTAATGTAATCGCGGAGGCTGCAATTGAAAGGATAATTGAATTTTAAAAGTTGTAATATGATGAGTGCATAAAATTATTCACGTCACACTCATAGCACTGAAATATACTTCTGTGATTCTTAAAAATACATTTTTCCACAAAAACCACTTTTTAATGTTTCGGAAATGGTGTCTCTACATTCTGGCGTTCGGGGGCATCACCCCTGTCTCCGCCCCAGCTAAGTCACTGCGAGCCCCTCATGACTTTTAGAATATGGTGCATATTCAAAACGTTTGAAAGAAAATTATTATATAGCTCGTAAATCAAGGAAATATTTCCAAATTCACAATCAAGAATTCTTGAAAAGGTGACTTGTTTCCAATAGGAAACAGGTACACAGGACGTTGAATTCCGTACCTGTCTTCCTCTGACCCTGAAATAGACTTCCCCCAGAGCTTAAAAACTCAATTTCCATCTATTCACATAATTTTTCAATCTAAATTCTTCAACATACATTTAAACCCGAAAAAAGAGTCGGCAATTATTCCCAAGCGAAAAATAAGGACGCGTTCTGAAATGAGCACTCTTCTCACAAAATCCAGTCAAACACGAGTTTACAACTTCATTAAGACGAGCAAACTTGTCTGCTTCCCCGTGTCATTTGTCAGGTTGGTTGTCCAGAGCGGACATTTGGCGCACTGCCACGTCGTACGGTGGCGCGAAACGAATGAGAGGGGCGCCAAGAAGGCGCCGCAGCTATTTGCCAATCTATCAAAGACACGGAGTTTCCCCGGGTAAAATGGAATAAAAACAGAACAAAGAGAAATATAAATAAAAACAGTGAAGAACAGACGACATTTGGAGAGAACGATAAAAGAATCGAATTAACACGCTTATCGACAGCTGTCGTCAAAAGAAAAAACTTGTTTTTTGGAACAAGATTTACGACATTGAATTCGTCAACGAATTATCGTTTGATGGAAGAACTTTCTGTGCTTCCATTCCATCAAGTCTGTTGAATGTCTGTCGGGAGTGAAAATCGGCTGTTTAAGGAAAAGATTAAAACAGGCAATGAGATTAACGGGAGAAACAGGAAGACGGCAAATAGGTAATTTAATTAGGCGAGAAAGTCGTCTTTTGGCTGACCGCATAATGCAATTACTTGGCCACTGGGAAATGGCCTTTTATACGGGTAAGAAGGAATACGTTCCCTCAAGTTCAGACACTAAAAGTAGGAACTAATAGAGAAGGCTTTTCCCCGTCTTTTTATCAGGAATGACTGCAAAAAGAAAATTCTCGTCTGAAAGGCTAACAGATTGCCATTTTCTACCATTTCTTTATTTCTTTGTATTCGAATTCGTGATTTGTAAGACATTTAGAAATTAGTAGCCTCATCTACAAATACCAGCCTTAAAATTTCAAACACTGACAAATTTACTCGCAAATCATTTTAACTCTCCGAGTAACGAGATTTCAAAGCAATGTAGTGTTGATTTTACCCCACAACACAAGTAACCATTTCTATTTGATTGAAAGATTCTATTGGTTAAGAAGGTCAAAACTGGTTAGAAATCTGGGAAGACTGCAGAACGGATTTATGCCTAAGAATCCCCCTCAGAGGATTAAGAAAAGTTGGAAGGTTCTATACCTTAATTTTCCCAATTTATGCAAGACAATTTCATAATTTTTCATTATATTATACTGAAGATATCGGTTTGAATTTCGTGGAATGTTCCGAATTGGTATATTCAACAGATATTTTAATACTCTGAATTACTTTACTTTAAGCTGAAAAAAAGGGTTTCATACAAAAAATTATACCTGGAAGGTATTTTGTAATATATTAATAATAAATAATGCAAAATCGGTTATTGACACCCTATGGATGAGTAATTGACACCAATTATTGACATCCCTTCATTCTTATTTAGTTTATTTTTACAGTACAAATTGACTTATGCAAAGGAAACTACGGCAAATCTATCTTACATGCTCTTTTCTTAGCAAAAACAGAAGAAACCGTCCTCCTAACTAGTACCTTGTTTGTATACTTCTTGATTATGGTTATATTACCTTTCTTGATGTTTAGTTTGAAAATCTTTTAACTCAGCTGTCTTCTGATTCACAAGGAATTTTCCCGCCCTTATTTGAAACTGATCATTGACATGAAAACTTATTTTTTTAAATAAAGATTAGAGTGTCAACAACTGTCTAGTTTACCCTGCATAACCCAAGGACCTTGATATTGTAATGAAATAGACGGAGCATGTGCGTGCAACTTCATTTCATTTCTTCCGGTGCCAAGGGCCATATTTGGCCAAGCTGCACCAAACAGAAGACAACGTCAAGTGATGGACATACATACGCAAGGAAAGTTCTGATACAGAAGAAATTCACTCATGGGAAAGTTACAAAAAGTCAAACCTGCACAACTAGTACATTTCATCCAAGACCTGGAAAGTGCGGAAAAGCATAACTGCGCACGATTGGCCTTGTTGCTTATGTTTCGTCTTCTCACTAAGCACAGTTGTCTTTCAGGACAACTCTCGTATTGGTGTCTTGCAAGACCCCAACTGTCCTCTCGGGAGAGGTTGGTTGTTTTGGGGTTTCATAGCGCAAGGGCCATATTTGGCCAAGCTGCGCCAATCACAAGACAAACAATAAAATGAGGAGGAAGAAAAAGCAGAAGGGGTAGGCGAGGGTAAAATTAAGAGGAAAGATCAGGGTTGTGCTGCAAGTACGCACCTTAAGAAAATGTACCCCTGAACGCCCTCTTGGGAAAGGAAATTTCGTCATTGATAAAGATTAAATCCTTTTCTGAAAAGCACTCCATGATTGGTTGTGTTTTAAGGCGCAAGGGCCATGTTTGGCCAAGCGGCGCCTAATACAAGATAGCGCATGTCAAGTAACGGACATAAAGTTTTACTGACACAGAAGAAAGAAATACACACAGGGTAAGTTACAAGAATCGAACCTGCGCTGCCTTCAACTCGCAAGTTGCTAGAGCAGCAGGCAAACACACTGAGCCACGGTGGTACCAGACACTCCATGGAGCTTCCCTGAAACCTGATTAAGGCACTTTCTTTCCCTGCATTTGTTGGTTGTTTTTTGTGTTCAATGTTGTGTTCATTTGAACTTGTCAAACCTGCTATTGGTAATAAGAGGAAATATAATTTATTTACACCAACACGACCAGAATAATTTTTAATTGCGAACAGCTGAATTTGGAAGCAAAGGTTGTTTGATACCAACGCTGTTTCGTAAATTATTTAAAAGTTCTGCTTAATAATCGAAACAAGAGGATTGGTTGGTTTTATGGCGCAATGGCCATATTTGGCCATGCTGAGCTAGACACAAGATAGACATTTAGTAATGGGCATACACAGAAGGAAAGTTTTAGACGACCTCAAAATCGAATTAGGAAATTGCAGCGGTGAGAAGGAATTTCTTTTTCTGCAACAAATTTGCGTTCTGTGCTTTTTCCTTAGTTGCGTTAGTTTATTTAGTTTCCTTTCGAAGAATTTCCAAATGAGGCAACGCAGCGACCGTTGAAGGAAAGCTTTAAATTAGAAAAGAAAAAACAAACATCTCGTTAATTTAATTACATAAAACGAAGTTTTTGTGCAGTTTTGTTTTTAAAACATCTTACGTGGCCCGAGGGGAAATTGCAGCGTCTCATGGTGGCCCGAAGGATTTGTGCTGCCCATGACCTGCGCATACCCATGCACATCATTCTTCGTTTCAAGCGAGCAAACACAATCAAGGAAACGGACCCAAACAAAAACTTATTTTAACCCTTAAATCGGGGAGATAAGAATTAAAGCGATCTGTTCTTTTTTTCGACCTAATGCGGGTTGCCCTATTACCATTCCCAAAGAAAATCAGGAACCACACGATTTGAGAGACGGTCGAAATGGAACGATCTTTTTCGCCTCGCTGCCTCCACCCCACCCCACCACACGACAGGCCCTGTTCGTCGGAATCCCCTCTCCCAACTCAATCCACTCAATCTCTTTTCCAGGAAGGCCTTTCCCAAAGGGATCAATCAACAAGAGAGGAAAGAAGGAAAAATACACCTCAAATCTTTTCTTCCTCTTCTGGGGATTGTTGGGAGTGATGAGTGGGAAGAAAATGGGGCCTCTTTATGTTTCGGGTTCGTAATTTTTGTTATTATTGTGGGTGAAATGGTAAATGCTGCGGGAGGAAACCCTGCGGTGGAAATTGCAGATTGGTGATCCTTTTTTTCCTAAACAATGAGCGAGAGGAGAAAGCGGTTAAAACTTTATTGCTTACCGTAAAGTTAAGCCTTTTATTAAATGAGAGCAAATGCTGTGTGCAGAAAAAATGCCCTCAGATAGGGGGATCACCCATTCCATGGTCAATGGAAAGGTTTTGTAGCATTTTTAGCTCATAAAATCAAATTTAAAAAGCGTGCAAAGAAAAACTACCGTCTATCTTCCACAAGAACTGCTCCAGAGAGTCTGAGCCTATCTGTTGTCGTACAAAGGGATAGTAGAATTAACGTCGCACAGGAGAAAAACAACGGGCTATTGGAGACGGTCCGGGATCAATCCCGAATGGAAAGATTGGAGGACAAGACTATGTAATTTCGAACCACGGTCAGATGACAAGGTCAACAACGGAGCTGGTACTTCGAACTTCCACGCCAAGCTGACAATCGAGACCACGACAGATTTAACATGCACCAGCCCCCCACGTACACGATGATCTTGGGTTGGATCGAGTATCGAAATAGCAACCCTCCGGTTGCTAATCCGCTAGTGTTCCAACCGGAACACCGCGGTCTGCCGCAGAAATGGACCTTATCTTATTTTCAATAGTGGATACTCGAAGAAATATATTCCAAGTTGTCACACTGATGCGATTGAGACTTTCTATTCGCTGAGGTCTACACTGGTTAACTATCATTCTGCCAACATTCACGACAAACAAAATTAAATTATGTCATCCCCAAGAGTCACCCTTACTCAAAATGAGCGAGTCTTGTTTCTATAGCGACCACCACCACCCGGACTTGGTGTCGGGAGCAGTTCTCGTGGTACAGACAGTAGATCTCTGCAATTGAAATGGGTACTTGGAGGTTGGTTGGTTTAATTTGAGTGGCGAAAGGTACATGGGTACTTGGAGAAGCTCGTCAACTCGACTTTTCTGGGGCTCCGATTGCAGATGTGCGGAGTCTGACAGAATAATTAATCAGTGCAAAGTTTAAAAACTTCAAACAAGGATTAATAGATTGAAGCAGGTGATAAAATGGCAAATAATTTTTCGGTGGAGCAAAACGTCCACCATCAGGACTTTTGTGATGATGGACTACTACTTTATGAGTAGACTTTGGACGACCAGACGACTACTTGTTGAGGAGAACCCCAATGGGTGAGCCGTCACAATTCCTAACAGGGACAATCACCAACATCCATGGGCTTGCAAATCGAGGTTCAAACTCGGAACCTACTGGGCGGCAGACAAGCTCCATGAGCACTGTATCAGTTAGAAATAAGAAATGAAAACTCGCCGCTTGTCTTTACAAATTATACATTCGACATGGAATATATACTTTTGAAAAATTCTCTTAATAAAATTAACGGTTTTTAAATTAATCATTCATTATGAAATATAAAAGTGAAAATGATGAAAAGATTTCCAAATGAAAGCGATCAGATTTGAATATTCACTTAATATTTTTAACACTTTAAAATCATTTTACGCACAATGCTTGTGTTATCGGTTGGCTGATTTTGGCGCAAAGGCCATATTTGGCCAAGCTATGCCAAACACAGGACAATGTTAAGTAATGAAAACAAAGGCTGGTTGGTTGGTTTTGGGGTTTTATGGCGCAAGGGTCATATTTGGTCAGGCTGCGCCAGACTCGACATACAATATCGAGTAATAGACACACGATGAAAGTTTACTGACACAGAAGAGAGAAATACACCCTGAGAGGAATGGATCTGACAGGAATCGAACCTGCGCCGCCTAAACTCGAAGGTTGCTAGCACAGTGGGCATACCCGCCGAGTCACGACGGCCCTCAAGGATGGAGAAGTAGCGAAAGATCGATTGGGCATCCTGGAGTTGCGATCCCCATGTTTACCAGACAGTAAACCCCATAGGAAAAAGAATAGATCACTTCGTGAAGCCAGTACACACCTAAAGATTTTCCCCAAGGGGGTTGTGTTCTCGGATTTACTGAAATATATCAATTTTATGACTACTTTACCCCTCACTTCAAAACAAGTAAGATGCTTTCAGCGAAACTTTTCAATAAACGAAAAATAAAACGTGGTCGAATATTTTATTTTCCATAAAAATATTTTATTTTTTGGCCCTATGCAAGGTCATTGAAGCAGATCGGACCGGTGTCAAATCCAATATCCAAAACTTCCTTCTCTTAAACTTTTTTTCACCCACATATGAAACCCAAACCGGAAAAACTGCCAGGAGTTACTTAGACAACACAAACCTTTCCCCCTCCGACAGAAACGGCCCTAAATCACTCCTTGTTGCTCACACTCGCTGCACTACTCCACCAACAAAGTATCAGCTTCGAATACGTGCACGGGAGGGCACTAAATCAGCCGGTGACGTCACCGGAAAAGCGGCAACTGGCAAAACGAAGGGCAACAGCGGCGGAAAAACTGTCGATGATGCAGAAAAGAAAGTATTCCGTTTCTGGTCCGTGGGCGGCTTTAGCCTTCGACTGGAGGATCGCACCCGTTCCTCGCACCCTATCCTTCAGGAAACCGGAAAAAAAAGAAAGCGCAGAAACACGCTGAAATGTCTCTGAATTCTTCGCAGGGCATCACGATCTTGCTTTGGAGAGAGAGGAGAGCTCGTCGCTCTGACATGTGTCAGAAACTCCGCAAGGTGCTGAAAAGTCGGTTGAGATCTTAAGTGAAAATAGAGCCGGGTAAGTAAACAGGGAAGACAATCGGGAGTAATGGCGTGTAAATATAAAACTTCCCGATGGTGTTTAGACTGGGTATGCAGCGTGGGCTTGTAAAAATGAAGTGCGAATTGGTTGTCGTGTCAGTCGTGCCCCAACTTAGCTAGAAAGCAGTGGTGATTAACCTCAGTCGTGAACTCATTCGATGCCAATATTTACCAGTTCCAGATTTATGACAGAAAGTTAGATTCAGGTTGATTTGGGGTTTTATGCAGCAAGTGCCATACTTGGCCAAGCTGCGCCAAACACAAGACAACAACGAGGGAAGGGGAAAAGCAGAAGGATAGGCGAGGGTAAAACAGAAGGGAAGACAGATCACTCGGGCCCCTAATGCCTCCTAGGGCAGTTAGATTCTGGAAAGTCTAAAGATGAACAAATAGTGGCTCATAACTTCATGACGGAAAACCCTTTCTCACCATATCAGAATGTCTGAGTTTCACGAGATTTCCGAGTAGTGTAACATTACCTGAACCCTACAACACCCGCACGAACTACACTGCTACACGAACTACATTGCGAACTACATTGTTGGTTGAAAGTATCCTGGAAAAGATTCCAAGCTTAAAACGGATCAGATTGGTTGATTTGGGTGAAAGGGCCATATTTGACCAAACTTCGCGAAACACAAGACAATGTTAAGCAAATATGAAAAGAACAAAGGATATAGAGAAAATGAGAAAGATCGCTTGTCCATCCTGGGGCCGTGCCCCCCCCCCCCCCACATGTTTACCAGAGGTAGTAAACCCCATAAATCTGATTAGAAGTCACACAGAAAACTGCAGGTTACATGTGGAACAATACGTGCATAATCCTTAGAGGGTATATACACGACCTCTTCAAACAGTGGAACCAGATGGGGTCTGGGTTAAAGCTCCCCACACACCAAAGTGTTTTTACGTTTTCATATATTTTTGCAAGAATGTAACAAAATGCATGTATTTAAAATATTTAAGTAAAGTAGCAGCTAATTGTGTAATTTAATAAAATTCATTACACAAATTATGAGACTGAGAAATCTAGGAATTTTTTTTCCCTCGACATAACCATCTCATATTCATATATCCGCATCACCGTTTCATATTACAAAAAAAAAACGAAACGCGAATTTCGAGAAACAAGATTTCAATATTTGCTTAGTGTTTGTTGCTCTCATTTTAAATAATTTGCTAAAACAATCATTGCAAAGTGACTAGTGTTTAAATTAAGGTGTGTTCTTAGTTTTGCCGAAAAATACCCAAAACAGAAACGTAATTAACTTCTATGCCCTCTAATCATAACCGACATTTAAAAACAAAGCTCACAAAAGAACTCGCATGTGAGGAGCATGATATACGATCAAAATTGCATTCGGAATCCTCCCTACGATTTACGTCTCATTTAAGACAGGTCAAGTAACGAACCAACTAATTCAAATTTGAGAACAAAAAAATAAATTGACTGCGAGTATGTCAGCTTCAGGTAGGTATCTAAAATTGTTTTTACTCCTGGTATCATTTACTTGTCATACTGCTAATGCCATACAAGATTCACATCACCGAAAGAAATAACAGGCCGTCAGAGGATTATAATACTCGTCTGAAAAATGAATTCGCATTTGGTTCATTGTAGAAATAAGTTATTAAGCCCAGACGAAATGAATGAACCAGACCATAAATTAAAACCCCATCACTAACAGAATCAAGCCGGCAGTAGACGAAGAAACAAAATAAACCGCCACGTTAGGCCTAGCGATCCACAAAACCGAAAATTCCTTTTTCAATATTTCCAACCGATGACCGAGATCAAAAACTGGAGGCCTGCCTTTGTCTGAGTTTAGGTCAACGTACCCTTTCTGCCCGTGATGAATGATCGGACTTGACAGGTGATTCCGCTCTTGTAGGATTGTTAAACAAAAACGAGGCGATTTTTTTTCGTGCCTTTCGAAGGAGAGGAATTGGCTACTTAATATGGTGGTCCTTTTGGAAGATTGGAACCCTCAGGGGAGCAAATTAAATGGAATTTATCGTTATTTTATTCGAAGGCATAAAATGTTAAACTCCATGTTGCCTTCCAGAGTTGGAAACATTGTTATCTAATCTGACCGCCAAAGCTATTTATCCGTGTTATGCAAGACACTCCTAATTGAAGTTGTTCTTTTTACGAATACATCGCTATTTAGTCTTCACCTCGTTTGAGCTGTTTTGTAAATCTAGACTTGTTTAGACCAGCAAAGAAAGATTACGGTTATTTTTAGTTTCAAAAAATCACTGTACCTTACTTCCTGAACCTTTAAGTATTTTTAGAGGCGGACTATTACAACAAACTTGCATCAGGCATCTCGATAACTAATGATTTCACTTAAAATAATATTCTCTATGAAAGAAATTTGAATTTAGAATGTCTTGATAGGCTTAATCTTTTTTACTCGATGTTTCACGAAGCCGACGATATTTTACCACATTTAAATCATTCGAAAAAGGTTTAGGGACTTCAGGTCGTTTGACTGCATCCCAAAAGAAGCGAATTCACATAATTTTCAATTGTTCCATTTGTGTTGGTTGTTTCTGGGTTTTATGGCACAAGTGTCATATTTGGGCAAGCGGTGCAAACACAACGAGGGAGGGAGTGAAGCAAAAAAGCAGAAGGGTAGGCGAGGGCAAAACAGAAGGAAGGACAGATCACTCGGTTACCTCGGGGGTTGAGATGCCTGTACACACCTACAGATGTGCCCCTGAGGGTTGTTTCATTTGGGAAGCGGAACTTCCATGCTTTCCTTTTTTGTTGTCTTCCGATGTGATTTTGTCCTGATATTTGAAAGCATTTGGATTTCGAAAAGATGATTTTTATATTAGAACCAGTATTTATAATTCAATGCTAAGTTTAGAATCGAATGAAATCCGCGTCATTTCAAAAACGCTTGATTTTATCCTGTGTTCGTGTATTTATATTCTATAAAATCCGAAAATGACATTCGGAACATTTGCCCTGATCCCTCCTCGATTCCCTCCTTTTAAGCTTTGTTCTCCAGCGTCTAATTCACTTCTAGGACATAACATAAAGTGAAGGAGTAATTTACACGTTAATGCAAATCCAGTGACAACGCAATTAACCTCCAGAGGTAATTCACAGCAAAACGTCCTACAAGATTCGAAACTACAATTGTGTTTGCAATTTAGACTCCAACGATGCAAAACCTTTATATGGCTCTCCGGCGGATATACAACCATAACACAAGAATAAAATTTCTAGTTTTATATGTTGAGACTAAATGCATGCTGCAAAACTGCTCTCTATTAGAATCTACAGTTGTAGAAACCTACTTTAGAAAAAATTGCTCTCCGTCAATACGATGTTCATAAGGATCATCTTTGCAATGTGTAATTTCAATTCTTACGATGGTCTTGTTATGCGTGAGTATACCTCTTCACTAAATCGAGACAAAAACGCTAAAACGATGATTCATGTTATTTTTATTCTTTACGTCACTGAATAAATAATTAATTGATGATACAAAAATCATAACTATTTGTTTCATAATTGGATCTTGTGAACTATTTATTACATTTTATACTGTAGATTTGATTTACCATACGTAATTTTTTTTCATACATGAGAGCTAAGTAGATCTTCACAATATCAAACTATTGAGTTCGCTGTTTTATGATGGTCTTTTCTAACAGACTATTATCTCAAATATTTTATAAAATTTACCATACTAAAAATATACATATTTTTATAGATCTAATATTAAAATGAATGGTTTATCTCATGTATAATTTAGTTCAAAACCTATGTTCCTGCTTTTCAAAAACATATTATAGTATTTCAGCACTAGAAATTAAAAAAAATTCTTCAAATCACAATCAAGTGGTTGAAAAATTGACTTATTTCCAGTGAATGAACATAAAAAAAAATAATTTTATAAAAATGACAAGATGTGAAGGGATAAAAAAAGTCCTAACGAGTACTGGAAAAATTTCCGAGGAAATAACACAAAAAGGTTTTCATTTTTTTTTTCAAGTTGTTTGCTTAAACGTCAATAAAAGTTATCACTCCAAAGAAATAAAAATGAAACAAACACAACAGAAGCAAGAAAGTTGAATCCCACTCGCGTAGCTGGAAGTTTTGTGGTACATTGGAGAAAAAATGTACCAACATGATCCGAACTTAAAAAAAAGTCACGCTGAAAAAAATTCAGTGAATCTCATCAGATTGCAACACTCAAGTAATGAAAAATGGGATAGCAATTAATGCAAGGGCTCAGAAAATAATTTACGCGAGTGCTTTTGTGCATAAGGAAAAAACTCGCTTCTGAAAAGTGCGAAAATGAAAAATATAATTGTTCCCCTTTCGAAAAGTCTTAAAGCGCGTTCACAAGTGAGAAAAAATACAGCCGGCGCTCTAACATTTAGTACAGTTCAGTTATGCTTCCTAAAGGGTGAAAAGATCGGGGAAACAGGAACAAAAAAGGCTTTTAAAAACTGCGGAACAAGAAATCACGTGCTACAATGGCGTATTCAAAACTTCGTAATTTAAAAAAATGCTTCAGATTTTTGTAGAAAAGTTAATCTACCGCTCCTGGGCAAAAAATGGACGGCAAAACTGCTGAGTGACGGTGCTCGGGTTAAATAAATATTGCAGTCTAGAAAAAATAGAGAAAACAAAATGTACTAGAAAACAATTTTAAACTGCTTTTGTTATAACAGCGGAAATCAAAATCCGGAAGACGATTAGTGTACGCTGTAAATACCATCTTGAGATAAAATTTCAATCAGTTTTAATACTTAAAAGGAGGTTCGGGGAGTACAAAATGCAATCAGATGAAAAAATGCAGGTAAAGTATTCTTTAAAATGCAGGGAAACGTTCCATTGAAGACTTTACAGCATAAAAATCCGTATTACGCCTTTTAAATTCCAGTTACAAGCAAAATTTGAGAAAATTAACAAAATTTCAATTTTAGATAAAAAAAGATCCGATGATGTATGTTTCGGTAAAAAAACGCCAAGTCTCTTAACAGGAATCAGAAATGCAAAATTTTAATGTCAGTGAACTGAAGTAAAAATTGTGCCGTCAGAAATAATTTCATTTCCTTTCTTCTGGAGCAACTTGAAATTAGGATATAAACTAAGTTGGTTTGTCACTCTAAGGTCATTTTATGCGACACTAGGTTAGCTAGATAGTTAATTAACGTCGCAACACAAAGGGCTGTTGGCGAAGGTCCGGGATCAATCCCCAAGGGAGAGATCCAAGAACAACGCCTCGTAGTTTTGAAGCACGGTCAGATGACGAGATCAACACCTGAGCTGGTACCCCACTCTCCCAACTTCCACACCACGCCAACTGTGAGGGTATTTGAGGCCACGAAACGTGCACCAGCCCCCATGTACTAGACGGTCTTTGGCTGGACCTAGTTTCGAATTAGCAACCCTCTGGTTACTAATCCGTTGTTCTTCCGACTGGGCTACCGTTGTCGTGCTACACTAGATATAATTAGGGCTAGATCAACACAAGTAAACGGATGGGCCTGTCATTTTTTGTAATTTTGTAAACGCTTAATGTAAATTACATGGTTGGTTGGGCTTTTATGGCACAAGGGCCGTATTTGGCAAAGCTGCACCAAATACAAGACAGGCAGCGTCACATAATGGACATTTACACACAGGGAAAGTTTTACTGACATAGATGAGAAATACACCCAGGGTAAATTAGAGGAATCGAACTGGCACTGCCAACAACTCTCAGGCTTTTAACGCAATGGGACAAAACCACTGAGCCATGGAAGCTGCATATTTTTGAAGACTAGAAAATAAAGCTAACAAAGAACTCGAAAGAAAAATAGAACTTTATGAAAGGCGTTTTAAATGTGATTAGCAAATAGTAATTCAGAAAAATGGAAAATTAATGACACTAGAAAGTTGTTTTTTTATGGTGCAAGGGCCAGATCTGGTCAAGTTGCACAAAGAAAAGTTTTTGGTCATGTAAATAGACATACTCAAGCAAGGAATTTTTGTACTACCCAGAAGAGAGAAATATACCTAGAGCAGTTAAAGAAATCTTTTTGGTTTACTTTGTCGCTCTACAGTTAATTTTTGCAACACGAGATTACAGGAATCGAATCTCCCGCCTACAGCTCGCAGTGGGTTCACCCACTGTTCTAGTGAACATTCGAAATCATAGCATTGCAACCAATGCAGTGATTCGAAATTACATTGCGTCAGGAAAATATAAATAAAAATATTCGTGTAAAAACACGTAGGCTCCTGACCTGGAATCCTGTTTTAAATGTCTGAATGCAATATTTTTACGTTATCTCTTCTGTCTGCGTAATTGTCATTTTACCCGTCTTTCCGTGCATCCTCCTCCAGGCTACTCCTACAGGTTTCAGTTTCCACCTTTCTTAGTTTTTCTCAATTATGTCTCAGTGCTCATATACAAGAACTAGCATGCCAGCCATGCGATTTGGGAAAAGAAATTAAATCCTTCCAACAGGTAAAGCACAAAGTATTAAAATCTAGCCAGTTGGTTGGTAGGGTTTTTATGGCGCAAGGGCCATAAAAACCCTACCAACCAGCAATCTTATATTTCGCCATGCTGCGCCAAACAAACTATGTCAAGTAAATGGACAAACACATACAAGGAAAGTTTTACTGACACAGAAGAGAAAAATACACCTACAAGGGTGAATTGAATCACTAGTTAGATGGAGCAGTTAGATATTTAAGTCAGTAAATCTAAGTTTCAATCCGTTTGTGACCACTGGTTTGGATTGGTTGGGGTTTTTGAGGGAGCGCAAGTGCCATATCTGACCAAGCTGCGCCAAACGACGTCAAATAAATGAACACTCAAGAAAAGATTTACTGACAAAGAAACACAACCAGGGAGGTTGACTGATTGCTGGGTTTTATGGCGCAAGGTCCAGAGGACAAGCTGCGCCAAGCGCAACACAACGAAGGAGGAATCAAATGGTTGGTTGCTTGTGGGTGTTTTGGGGCCATATTTGGCCACCAAGACAATACCAAGTAATTGTGAAAAGAAAGGATGTAGAGAAGAAAGAGAAAGATCGCTTGGACATCCTGAAGATCTCCATATTTAGCAGAGGCAGTAAGCCCCATGGGAAAATAATAGATCACTAGGGGTACCTCGGGTTCGGGAAGCTCGTAGTCAATATGTGACCCCGAGAGGGACAGCAAGAATCGAACCTGCGCTGTCTACAGCTCGAAGTTGCTAGTGCAGTGGGCAAGCTCATTGAGCCACAACGACCTCACAAAGGTATGAGATATAAAGTACATGGTCATTACACACAATAACATTCTATTAATACATTGAACTCATTCAAGTCAAAGAAAGCAAGTCACTGTTTAAACGGGTAGCAAGTGGTTTAATCTTGGCCTCATTTACTGTTGCTAAACTACCATCTCCTGGTAAAGAGTGAATGAAAAAGGACGAGAACGATTCTTTATTTACGACGCGTATGTCTCGGTACGATTAAAAAAGTTGTACAGTTCCAAAACTGTTTAAAAGACTCCTACTGCTTTCTTTACAAGTCGTAAACGAAGAGACAATAGCTCACACACCTTCTATTCTAAGGAATACTTCTCAACTTTTTTTATACTTATACAACCCAGACTGGCCTACCTACAGATTTAAGGCACTACAAAAGGCTTCACTTCCTTGACGCCATCTCATTCTCTACCGTTTTACTCACTCGTAAAACAGTCCTGATTAGCATGCAGATGTACTAAAAATTCCAAACCCATGTCTTTATTGTCACCCTTGGGACTGCGCACCCGAAAACAAACCTACGATCTTCATGTTATGGGAAGTTAAAAGACTGGATGTGATCACTTCAAAGTACGGCTGCCAATACATGACAAAAAAGTCAGATTTGCATCACAATGAATGCGTTTGAGTGTGTCGTCCTTGGACCGGAACCCAGCAATTCCACTGGCGAAGTGGCAACGAGGGCCAAGGTTAAGATGACTTCAGAGAAAGGTGTCTGAGATCATAACTTCACTACAGAATCGACTCGAATTGCAAATGTGGACAAGTGCGGGATGTTTTCATAGCGGGTGTGCCGTAAGTGCTCGGGAAGTTTCAGTGACTTAAAAGGTTAAGCAAATAAAGTGTCAAGCTAAGTATGGAATTAAGAATGTTTGGGATGGTTCCCTGTCAATTTGTACGGTCTTTCGGAGAGGCAATTGAGTATAATTTCATAGCCGTTGCATCGTTTTAGAGTTGCAATAAATGGACACGCTTCTTGTTCGCTAAAGAGAGCGTTAAGGACAAGCCTTGTGCATAAGGTTAGATTGACGACAAGCGTTCTGCTTAAGGTTAGATTGAGGACAAGCCTTGTGCATAAGGTTAGATTGAGGACAAGCCTTGTGCATAAGGTTAGATTGAGGACAAACCTTCTGCTTAAGGTTAGATTGAGGACAAGCCTTTTGCTTAAGGTTAGATTGAGGACAAGCCTGCTTTCGTGGGCTGCAACATAGTGCTTCAAACTACATGTTGTGGGGAACCTGAATCAAACAATCGGACTTGAGATACGACAATAGAACAGCCAGAATCAGACTACCATTTTCTGCAAGAAATATCTCGTTTTAAAAAAGATTGCCCAGGTCCACATCAAAAGACCGGGTCTCAGTACTTAGTTAGATGGTAAAAAAAATTTGCACTAATTTAAACTAGTGTACTTGGAAATATATATTCCAAGTGCACAAAGTTGTACCCTTCACTTGCACATAAGTAATAAAGCTTCAAAAAGTGCGGAGGAATAGAAAAAATTTACACTTCTGTAAGTGAAACAATGAGTACTTGAAGAACATTGGTATTTCATGAGGGTCCTGTCAATTCATAATCCCATGTCATCATGTCTCTAAAATATACATTAGGGATAGGAACCAGATGACTGAAGTAATGAGAAAAATAAATTGATAAAGTGAATTGAAGGTTCAGAAAAGACTTGTCGGCGAAGTAAAAAAGTAGATTTTGGGGGAAGTTACAGAACTTATCTGTGATCGTTAATTTAGTAATGTTACGTAAAAATCGCAATTAACCTACCACCAGAATTAACCTACATTTATAAATGTGTGTTACTTACATTTATCTTTAAAATATTAGTGTACGTTTATGTATAACTTATTAATTAAAATGTATCTGAAATATATTGAAGAATGTTTACCGCATGTGAAACAAATAGTCCTGGAAAGTCAAGTCAAACTCAATAAAAGCTACTCTGCTGCAAAAATTTACTTCAATCTCCAAAATTATAATTTTCAGGAACTAAAACTAATTAAGTATTTAAAATGATGCCACTGAACAGATTTTTAAATAATAAGCAGACTGAATTATCACAACCTGTCCAAGACCATCAATATACAAGATTAAGATCGCTTATCTAACGAAGCAACAAAAAATATTGATTGAAAAACCAAACACAGAACGATTAGCGTTGTAGATAGAGCAAAAGCAAAACACAAAGAAACCATCTCCTCATTCATCACAAATGTGTTCAGCATACGCATATCAAAAGCCACATTTATCATCTTTAACATGCAAATTTATTTATCATCCATTAGAGCTTAATCCGGTTGAGATCACTCAAATGTGAATCGAGTTTCGCGAAAACAAGTTTCCAAATTAGCATGCCGCGAACGAATCCAGTAATGATGTCACTTTTAACGAATCGATCCCCCAAAGTATGAAGTATTAATTTCGACCCACGCCTACTCGATTAAAAAATACCTCACCCATCTTGTTTAATACACCTGGTTCATTAACATCCCAGCAGAGGAAAAACAGCAGCCACATCATCCAGAAAACTCCTTGCTACATTGAAATCTGAACATTAATTCCCCCTCCCAAAGAGCGGGGCCTCGCAAAATAAATTGCTCGATGTCATCCCAATCCGAAAGTTTCTCACCCGCTGGGACTCGAACTGCAATCTTTGCCATGAAAAGGAAACCACATTTATTTAGTCGTCCGCGGTGGCAACAGCTGACGCATACTCCCGACCAAGAGCGATCGAATCAATTCTAGTGGAAAATTATCAGGAGAGGTTTATAGAGAAGGCGCTCGAGACATTTGCGTTTTTGAAGAGGGTGGGGAACGCTTTTTCGATTTAAGCCCGTCAGTTGTACGGGTTCGGTTTGTTTGAGTTTTATTGGAGGTAAACTGTGGAACTGACAGATCTGTGCTTTGGTTTTTTATTCGTGAAAGGGAGGTGAGTAACTTGCGCGAAGGATGGAGACGGAAAGATGCAGATCAAGATCAGATGTTACGCTCTTTTGCTTTCGAAATAAACGCAAAGCTGTCAGTACTTTTTAAAAAAAAATTCACGTTTATTTTACTATGCTTACATTCAACATTTTATTAGAGAATAATTTTCGTTTGGAAATATTGACTTCGTATATTTTGTGTTCAAATTTGTTTTCTAAAAATGTCGATTCGAAATAGAGTAATGCTGTTTAACCTTTCAATAGTTAGCCACATCTCGTCATCACGATTATTTTACCACAAACCACTTATTAAGAAACAAATAAATTTTACTATTCAGATGTTCTTACTCTTAAGACGTTTTTACTCTCTTAATGTTCTTACTCATCAGATCTTCTCTTGCACTTCGGGTGGTCTTACCCCTCAAAAAAGTTTACTGTCTAGCCAAAATAGATGCATGCCCAAGTTTGTCCATTCAGAGTAAACAGTTACCATTATAAATAAAAATACTTGATTCTTCAGAGATAGAAAAGAGCATCCAAACACTTAATTAGTAACTTCTTAAAACCCGGCTACCACGACCTCCTTGTAGTTCGGAAAACGAACGCCGCGGCTACTTTGTTATGCATGTGCAATTTTTAAAAATTACCCATCTTGCTAAAGTTAATAACACACGGTGCATAAGTTAATAACACACGGTGAGGCGGGCCGCCAGCAAATCAATGGAGGGCTACATGCAGCCCGCGGTCCGCGCATCCCTGTGATTTAGAGATATAAGTCACTGATTGATACATCATATCTAAAAGAATCCTCATTGGTATTCAGCCGGGCATTCGATCCGACTCATTGGCGGTCGCTTTCATCACTAGGCAAAAATTCCAACCTTTCACGAGACGGAGCCTCGGGCAAAATGCGCCGCAAATCCCATCGGGGGGCGGTTTATTAAACGCAAATCCAATTTGAATTGATTATCCAAATTGCAAAAGACTATCGATAACCCATCTCGACGCAGGCAGCGATCTGACACGGAGTTAATTCCTCGGCGACATCCGAAATTAAATTATCGATTCATTCCGCGCCAATGTCATTTAGCCAGATATCGAATCGGGTTTCAAGAGGAAAACGCAGGAACAAGATGGCAATTGTCAATATTTGATTTGGGGTATGAAGGGGTTGTGGCCAAATCGAGGATCTGATCTGAACAGGGTTGATTAAGTTATAATCCTCTTCTGGACTGTGCTCTTTAATTGCTAATTTAGGAAAGGAACTCTTAACTATACAATTACTCCAAACAGTGGTTATTGTGTTTGAGCAATATCTAATAATTTCCAGTTTCAAGTATTAAACTTGAACCTTTTAGTTTGAAAGCGTGTGCTAAACAAGATTACATTTAAAACGAGATCAATAATTTATGTTGGTAGGAAGTTGAATTAACGTCGTACTGAAGCAACACAACAGGTTATAAGCGACGGTCCGGGATCAATCCCGAAGGGAAAGACCGAGTTAACACCTCGTAATTTTGAACCATGGTCAGATGACGAGGTCAACAACGGAAGCTGGTATCCCAATCTCCAAACTTCCATACCACGCCAACGTGAGGATATTTGAAGCCACGGTAGATTTAACGTTCAATACCCACTTCCATTTGGTTGGATCGAGTTTCAAACTCGCAACCCTCCCGTTGCTAATCCGCTACTTTTCCAACCGGACTAAAGTAGAACAATTTAGAATTGAGTAGGTTTAGTTTAATGGCACAAGGGCCAAGCTCCGACAAATAACGTTAAGTAAATGGACATATACACACCATACATTTTATTGACACAGAAGACAAATAGACTCGGAGGAATTTAACTTACGCCGCCTTCAATTGGCAGGGTGCTAGCAAATAATGGACAAGCCCAATAAGATGACTATCTCAAACATTGTTTTAATGCCTTTTCCAACTGCTCTCAGATAAGTTCATGGGGGTAGCCGCGGCTCATTGGGTTTGTTTACCGCGATAACCTGCGAGTTGAAGGCGGCGCAAGTTCGATGATGGTAACTTATACCCTGTAGCCTCACTTCTATGGCAGTAAGACTTCTCTCGTGCGTTTGTCCATTTTCTTGACGTTGTTAGGTGCAGCTTGGCCAAATATTGCCCTTACGAAATAAAACCCAATCAACTTAACGACTATTTCACATTGCAATAGGGTTTGGGTTTAATGGGGCAAGGGGCCATGCTGCGCCAAATACAATGTAGACAACTTCAAGTAATGAACGTACACACACAAAAGTATTACTGACACGGAAATATACCCAGGGAGGAATCGAATCTGCCGCCAACAACTCGAGATTGCAATAGGAAACCGGGTGGAAAGACCGGGTCAGTCTCGAAACCATTTTCTGGACGCGTGTCTGCATGAAACCGATCGCTTCTCTCGACACCGTGGGAAAAACATCAACCACAAGAACAAAAACCCAAGAAATCACCCTATCTGCCTCCCTTCCTCCATTTGTTTCCACGACACAGACCGCCATTGTCGTCTGGCCGTCCCCAAGATGACACCACTGACATCACCCGCTTGTCCTCACCCATGATCTCACCGCTCTCGATAAGGATTACTCAACAGGCAACCCCGGCCGGCCTTGGTCAAGAACTTTTTCATGACTCTCCAAGATCTTTTTCATAACAAGTCGGAAGCTTCGGCAACGAGACACCCACCCGAGTCGGGAGGTCCGTTGAGGATTAATCCGGCGGGAATTGAAGGCTACTGAACTTAATGGAGCGGCGCGTGGGCCGGCCGGGACACTTAATGATGGGCCCGCGAGGGAAGACTTCCCGCTCCTCTGATGGGACGGGTCTTGGGAGCCAAGGCAATCCGCATGGCTTCCTCTTTTGGTGCAAGATCGGAGTTTAATGAGTGATATTCACACATCAAAAACTTCTACCAAGATGTAAATTAATGACTTTGGGTATGGTATAAGGTACTTGGATTGGTTGGTATCCATCACGCCAGTCGAAATGGATAGTTTTTTTATTTCTAATGACCGACTAGAGATCTCTTCGGCATTCAGCACCACAAAACGCCAACTGAAGGCTATTTGTTAAGGTTGGTTGGTTTTGGAGTTTTATGGCGCAAGGGTTATATTTGGCCATGCTGCGCCATACACAATGCAATATCATGGAATTGACAGTGAAAGCTTTACTGACACAGGAGAGAAATGCATCTGGCAGGAATCGAACATGCGCCGCCTACAACTCGAAGTTTGCTACGATGCTTGCGGCTTATAAAAGTAGAAGGTAATTCAAAAGAAATTCCGAATTTCTACACATTTAAAAAAAAATCTTGTCCCTGATACTCTTATCGCGATCCCAACCTAGCCCACAAAGATTAAGTTATTCCGTCATAAAAAGAGTTACACCATAAAAGTTGGATGTGTTGGTGTTTTTTTTTTTGACGAAAGAGCCAGTCGAAACTGCGCCAAACAACGCCAAGAAAATGGACATACGCACAAATAAAAGCCATGAAAAACAGTTTTAAGCAATGGGAGCTTTGGTAATTAAAATAACGTTAAGACGTTCATGAACAAAGTAATAAAAAGCAGAAGTTTTAAAAGACACCCATTAAAAAGCCAATGGCAAGTAAAAAACAGAAGTATGGACCACCTCGAATTTGTTTTTGAAGACGAATCTGGGATGAGAACAAACCGAAACAATCATTCAGATTGATTTTATGGCGCAAGGTCCTGAACATAACAATTTACGCCAATACGTCAAAATGCGTGAAGTTACAATTCAAGAATAATCTCATCTAACCCCGTTCCACGTGTACGGTACAACCTAAACCGTACACGTGGGTTCGTCCCCACCACGTGCGCGGAGGAAGAGAAAAAAAGCAAGATGGCGTCGTCACGCGAGGACCGTTACGTAAGACGATGGGCATCGTTCCAAGACGCTGAGAGGGTGGGAGGAAGAGAGAAAAAAAGAGCATCCTCCTTATCCTCTTTTTGCTCTCCAGAAATAGCCGCTCCTCCAGATGAGGCTAAATAGGTGGGAGAGATTACGTCCAATAGGCCCAAAGTGCCCGGATAGGAGAGGATCAACTTAAAGCGACGGCCCATCAGGCTTTCTGACAGGTCAGATGGGATGCCCAGTTACTGTTCGTCTTCGGAGAAAAGGGCTCTCTTGAAAAGAGATTTTAGAGAAAGTTGTTCCGAACTTCTCCAAGTTATCCACGCGTTGGGAGTTGCATTCTTCCATGTCAGAGTAGCTTGGAGTTTTCTGGTTTCTTCAAGTCGACACGTTAAATGCGATAAAATGTTTCAACAAGACCCATCCAGAAATTCATTTGGTTAAAACAATTAATCCAGTTCGAATTGAAAATTTTCTCAGGTCTAACCAATCGGATTGGGTTGATGCCTAATTGGCGGTATTAATGAGGTAGAGGGTTAGATTAGTCGCATTCTTTCCATGCCTATTCAAACGAATAAAATCCTGATATGGACCATGTACGGTTATGTTGGCAGGAAAAGAAAGCTACGCTTTTGTAGACCCAATTGTTCACCGTGTGCGAGTAAAATCTCAACAGGGACTATATACTGGTGTAAAGTTAATTTATCCACGCATTTTTCAGGTGTAAATGCTTACCAAATAAGGGTAAAATACCAATATGGACCACGTACCAGGGTATGTGCCGGCATTGGTTAGGTTTATCTGTACTTGTCAGACCTAATTGATAGGGGACATGTGCCCCAGAACATGATCCCTATCATGGTAGGTCACCATGCATTTGCCAGACCTAATTGTTCACCAAATAATCTAACCCATCAAGTAGGGAAGGATCTAAAAGATTTTTATAAGGGAGTCAAGATGATGTGTGATGTGGTTGAAACGCTATATCCTCATATTCAAAATTCGTCAGTTTTTAATTTAGAATATAATTATCTCATATATGTGCATAATTCTGTTGTTTTTATCAGAAATTTATCTTTTCTATATGAAATACAAAAATATCTTAACATTAACTACTTTATTACTTCAACCGAATTTATCAACTGAATATGGGTCGAAATATTTTTTGCATTAAGAAGTGGAGATACAAACGTAAATTTACGCAGGTAGACTAACAGGTAGGTAGCATGTTATGCAGTAGAGAACCGACTGTGGTTTAATATCGAGATAACTGATATTTTATTAGTTGATTTCAAATTGAATTGTGGTCATGTTATTTTACAGAGCTGATGATTGGATGAAAAGGTCATATAATCAGAAATTTAACGCTTAATTCGCATAATGAAGTAAAAAGGAATTAGAACCAAACAAGAATGGCTTTAAAAAACCATAAATGAAAGTTCGCAACAGCTAAGTGTAGAAAATATTTATAAAGGATTTACTGTTAAATGTTTATACGAATTCTGAAACAGGAAGACCTTTGCAGGTATTATATAATGGAACATGTTTAGTGCTTATGAAACAAAAACAGTGTGATAAATTCTCTACACGAGTCTTAATTTCAAAATTTGAATAGAATGAGGTAGGTAGTTGTATTAACGTCACACTGGAGCAACACAGCGGGCCATTAGCGACGATCTGGGATCAATCCCGAAGGGAAAGATCTGAGGACACTTTGTAATTTCGAGCCACGGTCAGATGATGAGGACAATACCTGAGCTGGCACCCCCACTATCCAAACTTCCACACCACGCCAACGAGAGAACATTTTAGGATACGACAGATTTTTCATGCACCAGAACCCACGTATACGAGTCTGATTGGTTTTGGGTTTTTATGGCGCAAGGGTATCTGTCCATGCTGTGCCAAACACAAGACATACAATATCAAGTAAGAGACACATAATGAGAGTTTTACTGAACAGAAGAGAAATACACCCAGGGAGGAATGCATCTGAGAGGAATCGAACCTGAATCGGCTACAACTTGGAGGTTGCTTGCGCAGTGGGCATATCCAATGAGCCACGACGGCGCCGGATCTAGTTTCGAATTCGCAATCCTCTGGTTGATAATCCACTACCCAACCAACTGGGCTACTTCAGTCCCCAAAATTTAATTAGAACACGAATTTAATAATCGTAGTTGGTTTTCGATAAATTTACTCTAAATTCAAAACAAATTAACGTTACATTTGCCAAAAAGCGAATACAAAAAACGGAACCATCTTTTGCTACTCGTTTGAAAAGTTGGTGTTGAAACGCTGCAATGTACTCTAATCAAAATAAAAATGGCGCTATACGCTTTAAAGACCTTTAATCGTAACGTGCGGAAAAAAGGACCATCATTATCCGAGACGAAATACAACAAAAGCTACCGAATTACTAATTAATTCAAAAGACAAACAGGTAACAAAAATGTATTTAATCTCTAGCTGTCCATCTCCATTTGACAAAGACAAAGCGGAAAAACGAATTTACAAAAGCTGGATAACCACTAATTAAGGAAGAAACATTCCTTCTAAAATCCTTGGAAAAGAATGAAAATGACATTAATGCCAAAAAAGACAGGAAAACCATTTAATTGAGAGGGATTTTTGTGTACAAAAACGATTTATATTCCCCACGGCTACGGAGAATTTACAAGCGAAATGGCGGAATGTGAATACATAGTGCAGAAGGGTGTATATAAACGATAGGGTTATAAATCATGCGATGTAGTAATTACGTTAGGGTTTAGCATCATCTTAAAAAGGCTTGTTTATGTCTTACCTCCCGAATCCGAAAAGAAATTTAATGAATAATTCAATTTGTTTTTCCAACTGAATATTTATAACTGCGGTCACAAGAGGAAAAAGTGATATAAAAGCACTGGAGGTTTCACGGTAAATTAATTCAATCTTTTTTGAATGAACCCGAAATAGGAAAAGAATGCCGAATGAAGGAACAGGAGTATTTGTTTTAAGTATATACATTATATGTATAAAAAACCATCGCTGAATTAATTTGAATGGTAAGTTTCGAATTGTGTTTCATAGTTGCATTGGAACTGACTTCATTAACAGGTATTTATCCTTGTGTAATGCCTCGTTCACACAAATGAAGGATGTTTCCTTGGACTAGGTGCCTCTCGATTTGAATGTCGCAGTCGAAACTGGAGCATAGGTTATGGTAATTGGACACCTATCTAATTAACCTTGTCAAATAAATTATGTCGATAAGTGAATATAGGAATAACATACGGTTGATTGGATCTTTGGATAGTTTTATAGCTCAAGGGCCATATATAGCCAAGCTGCGCAAAACAACGTCAAACAAATTAACACAAATGTCTTGGCAGTTGAATTATTGTCACCAAGGCCCTCTACTACATCAGAGTCGAACTAGACTCTTTGGGACACATGGCAAATGAAGCTGGTGCCGTCATCTGTCCAAAACAAAATTCGCGTATTTAAAATAATGATAACACATCGTCGGATTACAAGTGAAACACTCGAAAAACAGTTCAGAGAAAACGAAGGAGGAAAAATATTAATCACTTAGTTAAACTCATTAAGTGTGTTTCTCAAGAAATCTGGAAAACTCTTTTCTTGAATGTTTTGATCCTGTGTTTCACATGTAAGCCAGCGATTTAATTTAAATAATTAGGATGTAATACACCAATTAGTATCGGATTTGATGATAAATTACTGTTCACAATATCGATTTTAGATAACAAATTTTTCTTGACTGTATAACTAGAAAAGCGAGTTAATGGGTTTCCAGGATGGGAGTTAGAACCTCACCTCATGGAAAAGGATCGACTTGTCAACGTTGTATCCTAAAGATGGAGTGCAATAAAGGATTCACTTCACCCGTACAGCACTGGAAAGTACTTCTGTGTCAATGACAAAATCGTGCTTCAAATTTCAGCTTCCACATCTATACATATAAAGCAGAGTTGGCGGCTGTCCTCCATACAAATCTACACCGTCTGACCAATCTACACCAAATTTGATACGCTTATTCTTTGTAACCCTGCGGGTAACGTAGGCTAAATACTAACCCGTTCTATTTGTCTTGGGTGTGCAGAGTGGCGTAACAACCCGTCACCCTGGACAGAGCACTTGCTAGGGGGCGCTCTTTCCCGGTCTGGATATGCAGATGACGTCAGAGTTAAAATCTAAAATTAAATCTAAAGATGACCTTGGAGGTTTTTAGAATCTTAAGAGTATGATGCAATCACAATGGATGCGGTTGCGCTGAAAATCGCTCAGTATCATATAGTTTATGTATTCCGTCTATAAATTCTTAAAAACTGTAGTTTTATTATTGGAATATTAATTTTTATTATAATATAACATTATTTTTATAGAAAGTGGTCTTTTTATCGTCGATACGGTACAAGGGGCTAAAGGCAATTCAAAATCCTCATAGGAATAATATTGCGTATTTATACGATGAACGTCAGACCAATTCACACTAAATTTGGTACATTCATCCTGTAGAATTCTACGGGACACATAGGCTATATATTAACCCCGTCCGATTTGTCCTGGGTCTACAGGGGGCTAAAAACAATTCGAAATCTCCATAGGAATAATATTGAGTAATATTACGATGAATTATAAACAATTCAACCCGAGCAACGCCGGGTAATTCTGCTAGTATTTTTTAAATGCCAGTCCCTTGGGGCTTAAGCTGCCACCCTGTCACCCTCCAACTACGTCTTTACAAGTTTCACAGATGGAATGCGAGACAAGTTAATCTCAACTGTTTCTGGATCACCACGAAGCAATTCATTTAGAACAGTAGCACACAAGCCGGACATTTCAGCAGCAAAAAACCTCGAAGAACCCTGCAAAAGAATCGCAGGAACTCAGAAGCCCCACAAAGCAGACCCGCTGCCAATTCCTTGGCATGAAACAATGGGACGTAGGCACGGAAGTGTACATCCGCCAAGTGGAGCAACAGCCGCTACGCCAAGCTGCAGCGTAACGCGACCCCCGCTGCCAACACGTGAGAACTCAAAGCACCTAGAGCTGGAAGCAACAAAAAGGGGCAGAGGGGCAATCGGAGAAGAAAAAGGTCATTAACATGAAACCCGATATTCATATTGCAAGAGAAGAGGGAGAAATTAGTGGGGAATTTTTTGTTTCGAGTGTTAAGACTCACTTTCATTAAGTACGACATCAAGTGCTTCGGATCTGTAAAGGATATAGGTCAATAGGTTAATGCTACTAGGATATTTTTTTATTTCTGAGCGGTTGAAAGTGAAGCTAAAAATTTCTGAAGTGCATTTTAAACGTTCAGTGACCGATCTGGAATCAGGCAAGAGGGTAGTTTCTGGAGCGTCTTACTAAATTCTGAATTTTCCTCCTTAACATTCGATTATAGTAATGACTACATGGAGTGGTTTGATGAGAACGTTGGTTGGGGTTCTATGGCACGTCCAACAATGGACAAGCTGCACCAAGACAAAATAAACAAATACACAACGAGGAAGGTAGTTGAATTTACGTCGCACTGGAGCAGTCAGATGACGAAATCAAGATCTGAGCTGGCACTACATTCTGTCATCTTCCACACCAGGCCAACGAGGTCATTTGAGGCCAAGACAGATTTGACGGGGCCTCCACATACAATAGGTCTTTTGGTTGAATCGAATTTCGATCTCGCACCCCTCCAGTTGCTAACCCGCGACTCTTTCATTTGGGACATCATGGTACGACAGCGAGTTGATTGATTTTGGGTTTTATGGCCAATGGCCATATTTTGGCCAAGCTGCGCCAAACACAAGACAACGAGGGAGGGAAGAAAAGCAGAAGGGAGAACAGATCACTCGAATACCTCGGGGTTGTGTTGTCCGTACACCTAAAGATGTGCCCCTGAGGGCACGACAACGAGGGAAGAAAAAATAGAAACTTTATGGAAGGGTTATGGCAAAATGGAAGGGAGGAATATAGCTCTGAGGGGTTGCCAAGAATGACAGCCAAAATACTATAAAGACAATTACTTAACAGAATGAGGTGGATTGTGTTGGTTGGATTTTATGGCGCACGGGCCATATTTGGCCAAGCACGTCAAATAGTAGACACACAAGGAAAGTTCTACTGATGCGGAAGATGGAAACACACTGTGACATCTTAGCGCCTAAGAGTCTAGAATGGCCGGCTGCAGACCCGGAAGTTTCCTGTTAAAAAGTCCTTCAATAATGCGCTTGCGCATGTGAGGAGAATGAGAAACAGTTAGCTCACGGACTCCGTCTAGTTGAGACGTCTTCGTAGCAATTCGTAAATTTTAATATGAAAATAAGCATTTTTGTTTCGCGCGTCCATTGTAAACCCATTGTTTTGTCTGTGTTAAAATAAATGTTATTTTTTAATGTCCAACAAAAGTTCGGATTAATTCATCACAGACTAGAGTTTTGGTGTCCTGGAAGTCGGATGGAAGCAAGAAAGCAAGAAATGCAGGTAGGCCCACCCTTGTATTAAATTAAATTTGTTAAGGTTCTGGCTTACCAGAATTAGTGAGGCAAAGAGCCTAAATAGTTTTGGTTAAAAAAACAAACAAAAAGAAATGACTACATATCCAATTTTATTTTGTGGTTATTTAAATTTTGTCTTTATGAAAGTTAATAGAAGTTGATGATAAAGTGAATTTGCATGTTCTACTAAGTAGATATTATCAAGTTGATAAAGTCACGGCCAAAAAGTGCCAAATCGAAAGTGAACGAAAATTTAAATTTCGTTTTGATTTTACTGAAATTTTGTGTTTTGTGCATTTAATGATTTGAAAAGGATCAGATAATTTGAATTACATATGGTAATTACTCATTAGTAAAAGAAAAATAATATTTAATTGCAACTATATATATTGCATCTTGTGTATTGTATATGCTACGATATAGTTTAAGATTCTGTTATTATATTTGAGAATTGTATGTTTGATATTAAATCTTATCTAGTATTTGAAGCATATTTGGCATTGAGTATATTTTGTGAATCATATAGTTTATTAGAAAATATTGGTAACTATATTTATGATAACAAAATTGGATTGTTTACTAATAAGTTATTCGTCGATCATGGCTTTTCTTTCTCGTGGGAGAAAAGAAGACCTCCTCGAACTCGCAGATGAACTTTGTGAAAAAGTATCGCATAATTGTAAACTGGTTGAGATAAGGAAAATAATCCTAAATAGTGAAAACTATGAAGAAGAGGAAGTTAAAATTTCTTTAACTCGTATTATGGAAGATAGGATAAAGAGAGAGAAAGAAGCAAAAGAAAAAGAAGAAATTGCCAGACAAGAAGCAAAAGAAAAGGAAGAAATTGCCAGACAGGAAGCAAAAGAAGAATTTGCCAAAGAGAAAGAAAGGGAAGAACGTAATATTCGAATGGAAGAAATAGCTTTAGAGAAGAAAAAGCTAGAAATGCAAGCTGCAAGTGAGCTAGGACTATCTAATAGAGAATGGATGCCAAATCATAAAATTGAGCTCATCAAAATTACCCCGAAATTTGAGGAAAAGAAAGATGAAATGGGTCTATATTTAATAAATTTCGAAAGAAGAGCTGAGATGGCAGGTGTGCCTAAAGAAGATTGGGTGCCGTATTTACTAGGCGTATTGCCTTCGGAAATTTCGAGCATGATGGCTAGAGAATCGCCTGAAGATGCAAAGAATTACGATTATGTGAAAGATATTATTCTTCAGAGGTATAAAATGAGTTCTGAGAAATTGAAGCAGATGTTTTACCGTCATCAAAAAGTCCCGGATAAAACATGGAGGAGTTACGCTCATGAACTTACAAGCTACTATGATGAATGGGTTTCTGATTTGGAAATCAAAACTTTTAAAGAACTCAGAGACTTGCATATCACTGAGCAGATTAAAAGACGAGTGCCGTCTGAAGTAAAAGAACATTTTCTGGAGGAGTGGATGGACTTAAATTCTCCGCTAGAATTAGCTAAAAAAATAGATCAATTTGAAAGCTTGAAGGAGAGTCTTACACCCAGAAATACTAAAGGTTCCCAGAATACAGAGGGTATCAAGAAAACACACGTTGGTTTTCATAAGTTTGAGGGAGAAAACAAACCCTTTGGGAAAACAGAAGTAAACAGAGAAGATTACAAAGAGAAAAATTTTGAACAAAGAAAGCAACTTCAATGCTATGAATGCAATTCCTATGATCATCTTAGACCTCAATGTCCTAAGTTGAAGAAAACTGAAATCATAGCCGCTAACGAAATTATGGGAAAGGGAATAATAGATTTGATGTCTCCCTACATTAGTGTCGGAACTGTAAGTGGATCTCAGATTTCTATCTTACGAGACACAGGATCCAGCATAGATCTAATTCCTAGGAAGTTTGTTAAGCCACACATGTATACGGGTGAACATGTATGGGTAGCATCTCCTTTAGCGGATAACCCTATTTGCTTGCCTTTAGCGGAAGTAAATTTAGTGTGTGAGTTGGGTCATGTTATAACCAAAGCTGCTGTCAAGGATAACTTCCTAGATAAAGAACGCTACTTACTAAGCAACAAGACCGTTGTACTTATAGAAGATATGAAAAAAGACAAAGACTCTGATATTGAAGTAAAAGACTCTGCAACGCCTAAGTGCCAAAGTTCTCCATATTTAAATGAAACATCGAAAAACGACTGCCCTTGTAACAGTAACCGTTTTAGTTCTAGCAGTGTTACTCCTAAAGAGACTGGAATCGTTGAAAATTTGTTACGTTCATATGGTTTTATACAATGTTGCGAAAGACAAGCAATATTTTTTTTTCACTACAGTCAATTTTCTGGAAATATTGATAATTTAAAACGTGGTGATGCAGTTGAATTTAAAATTACTCATAATCGTCGTACTGGAAAACCAATTGCTAGTTCTGTTTGTAAAATAATGTGTAAAGAGACAGTTTCTGGATTTGAAACCACTGAAAAAAAGGAAAATACTGAAGGTAAAGTTGCTTATGAAAATCGTGGTGAACGGCCCTATTCTGCTGAAAATGTTGATGGTAATGTAGATTTTCATCCTCCTAAAAAGATCACTTTTAGTATTGCTATTGACAAAAATACAAGAAACCTTAGACCTTGTAAAATGCGTTCGGAACAGCCCTTACCTGTGAGATACCGTGGTGTTATCTGTGCTCTTAAAGGAACATTTGGTTTTATTAAAAGGGGTGATGTAAAGGATATGTTTTTTCACTCTAGTGAATGCAAAGTGTTCAAAAATCTTAATCTTGGCGATGATGTTGAATTTGGAATACAGACTCGTAACAACAAGGAAGTTGCTGTAAGTGTAACTAAATTGCCCTTAGGGACAGTGATATTTGAGGACGTTGAAACTGAAAGTTTGGTTGGTGAAATAACTGAATGCTTAGACAAATCTAAAAGTCGTTTGAAGAAAGCATAAAAGTTACGAGACAAAGTTGAATTCACTGTGATCCAGGATTACGAGGTAGTCCATAGAAAGGGAAAACAGCATATAAACGCTGACAGTTTAAGTCGTACGCCTCACGTACAAAACTAAATTACTATTGTTTGTATTTGTGATGTCTTGCATATATAAAAATATTTTATTCCTAGTGTACATTGATACATTTGAATTGCAAAAAAGTTTTAAATTTGAATTGAAAATCTGTAAATATTTTGAAATTGAATTTCTTCTTTGATGATTATCACTGAGCAAAATTTTGATTATACTTTGTTAAAATTATGATATGTTTTCTTTTTAAATTAAAGTAGGCGGTACAGCCAGGATCTTAAGGGTGTATGGTCTACTTGCATATTGCTTTGGGCATGAGTTGTTGCCTTCGCGAAAATTCTGTTGCTGCTGTTTTGTATCTTTTTTGCAGGTGTCTGTCTCTGCAGAAAAAGAATCTTGAGGAGGGAGGAAATAGACTGTGACATCTTAGCGCCTAAGAGTCTAGAATGGCCGGCTGCAGACCCGGAAGTTTCCTGTTAAAAAGTCCTTCAATAATGCGCTTGCGCATCTGAGGAGAATGAGAAACAGTTAGCTCACGGACTCCGTCTAGTTGAGACGTCTTCGTAGCAATTCGTAAATTTTAATATGAAAATAAGCATTTTTGTTTCGCGCGTCCATTGTAAACCCATTGTTTTGTCTGTGTTAAAATAAATGTTATTTTTTAATGTCCAACAAAAGTTCGGATTAATTCATCACAACACCCAGGATACGTTACAAAAATCAAACCTGCGCCGCCTGCAACTCGCAGGTTGCTAGCATTGGAAACAAACCCATTGAGCCACGAATTTTTGACGGTTGGTTTGGGATTTTATGACGCAAGGGCCATATTTGGCTAATCTGCGCCAAGTAAAAAATGTAAAGGGGGAAAGTGGAACAAAGTAGTGGGATGAAAGCAAAAAAGATCGCTTGGGTATTCCGGGGGCGCAACCCCCGTGTTTACTATGAAGACAGTAAACTCCGTGGGAAAAGAAAAGATCACTAGTATCTCATATCCGGAATTTTTGTAAGAAAATTTATGCTATTTACATCGAATTTTTAAAGGAGAATGTTCTTTTGTCCCTCGTCTGTAGGCGCTGTAAAACGGGATTATTCAGATGTTAACGGGGATGAACTCAAAACCGGCCAGCGACCGCGCCCCAAGAAGTTCCCTTCAGTTGGAGTTCAGTTTCTTCCTTTCCAGGGCGTACCAAGCACCCCTTAAAACAGCCTAATCGCAGCAACTAGAAGTCCTCAGATTTCAGAGAACGGCAAAACTTGGGCATTTATTTGTTGAGTGGATTTTAAATGATGATCAGAAAATTAATACAACGGGTCCTTAATTTATATGGCCTTGGACAACTGCCAAATGTGCCGATGATTGGGGTTCAATCAAACATAGAGATTGTTTACTTGTTTTGTAGTTTTTTGGCGTAAGGGCCATATTTGGCCACGCCAAATATAGAGGAAGGACATTCAATCAGCAAACCGTTCCTAGGGAAGAGGACTTGCAGAGTCATTAAATTACATGTGAATCAGATACAACGAAGTCATCAGGATACTCTAAATCCGGTACAAAACAGTTAAAGTGGCGAAACGTGGATATTTATTTCGTGGGTAAATTTTAACTGATAATCACGAAATTAATAAAAACGGATCCTTAAATCATGGGGCCCAGGGCAACTGCCAAATGCGCTCATGAGTTAAGGCGATACTGTTGGCTGGATTCAATAGAACAAGATCCCTAAAGGACAAAGCGTCAGATAAGACTTAATTCTGATGATAAAAAGGACGTTTTCTAGCTGTAGGAGACATAATTAAGTCTAATTTGCATGAAAGATCATGTCCAAATCTCCTCAAAAACTTATTACACGGTAGTGATGCATTTATTTGATCTTCTGCAATGATGTAAAAAAACAACAAAAACCAGCCCGGGTTCAATCAAAAGTAGAGGAAGGACATTCAATTAGCAACCATTCCTTGGGAAGGGGGACTTCAAAAACTGTCATTAAGGGGAATCAAATACAACAAAAAGTCAACTAAGTCACGGCACAAGAAACTATTGGTTGGTTGAATTCAGTGGCACAAAATCCCAAAAAGGCAAACTGCGTCAGATTCAATTCTGATAAAGAAAGACGTTTCCTTATCGGATATGGAGGACGCATAATTAGAAGCCTAGTTTGCATGAAAGATCATGTCCAAAGCTCCTCAAAGAACTATTATTACACGGTAAAGAACAATTACTTGATCTTGTGCAATGACGGAAGAAACCAACGAAAACCAGCCCGGGTTCAATCAAAAGTAGAGGAAGGACATTCAATTAGCAACCGTTCGTTGGGAAGGGAGGACTTGGAAAACTGTCATTAAGTAATAGGCGGATCACAGATACAGCAACGAGAAAGCTCCTCAGATTACTCACAGCCGGCAATTAACAGTTACAGAGCGGCAAAAGTTAAAGGGAAGGAACCGTTTAAAAGAATGTTAAATACATCCTTAATGCGAAATAAGGTGGAGGCTGCTCTTTACGAGCTCGGTTCAAGTTAATGACACGAAAAAATATCGGGGGAAAAAACGGTCCGTCATTGTTGTCTATCGTCTGTCTGGGGTGAGGAGGAAGAGGAGAGGTTGATGAGAGAGAAGTGAAGAGAGAAAAAAGTGTTGGGTGAGACACCAAAAAGAAAGATCTCGCATTCGGTAGCCCCACCCTAAGACCTGGTGATTGACGACGTATAAAAACCGCACGCCTTTTTCCAGAAACGAAATCAGTTTCGGAGGAAGACAAGAGGCTTCACCAGGAAACATCTTGATTCGAACTTAGTTTCTCTGAACTGACAATAAATGTAATTCTCTCGGATTTTTACTGTAATTTTCTATTAAGAGAACTGCAGTTTAACGCTTAGGAAAGGACAGTTGGTTTTATTCGTTATTTCGAGGAATTATGGGTTGGTTAGTTTGGGTTTTTTTGGCGCAAAGGCCATGTTTGGCCAAGCTGCACCAAACGCAAGACAATGTCAAGTAATTGTGAAAAGAAAGGATGGAGGAGAAAGTATAGAAACTAGAGAAGAATCACTTGGGCATCCTATGGTCGCGACCCCATGTTTACCAGAGGCAGTAAGCCCCATGGAAAAGAATAGATCACTATGGTACCTTAGGTTCGTGAAGTCCGAACACATCTAAATATGTGCACCTGAGAGTGCGGAATTATGGGAACTTGGTAGTAATACCGAAATGAGAATTTGGCTGGTTGTTTTTAGGTTTTATGGCGTAAGAGCTATATTTACCCAAGTTGCGACAATAGCAAGTAAAAAATGTTGTGAAAGGGAAAAAAGAGGAATTGGGGAATATAGTGGAATGAAAGCAGAAAAAGATCGCTTGGGATTCCTGAGAGGGCGACCCCCGTCTTTAGTAAACACAGTAAACTCCATAGGAAATGAAACGGTCCCTAGAGTACATCCGGTCCGTATAGCCCGTGCACACCTAAAGGAGATGTACTCTTGAGGGCATGGCGAAATGAGAAAGGCGTTAATACTTAATAAGTGATTTAATCGACTACCTTACTTTCGAAGGCCAATATACCGTAAGCAGTTCATACCGGTCTCTAATTGGTCATCAGGTAGTAAAAATTGACCAGGATATACCAACCAACTGAAGGAACACAGACACACGTGTTCAGGAAATATTGCTCTTGCGCAACGAAGTCCAACCAACAAGTAAATGGACATCCAGACACAAGGAAAGTTTTATACAACAAATGTGTTCCTCAAAATTTCATTTGGCGCATGAGAAAATTTAGTAAAGATGTGACGATCTTGGAACGCGCTTTAAAAGGTTGCCCACCCCCTGTTCTTGATTAAAACTCAGTCATAAATTGCGTTCAAGAATGCAGTGCTCGAATTGGAATTTTTCTCTGGAAAATAAATTCTAGAGCGTGTAAGGTATTCGTTTAAATCTCGACTACTTCGTTAGATGGGGTTTTAACATTTGATAGGGATTTGGAAGAAATTCGTTTAAATTCAGATTTGCAAGTTACAAAGAATTTGCAAATTGGGATAAAAATATAAAAAAATAATACAAGAATGGGTATTCACAAACTACTGATTTGTTTAAAATTCAAATGCATACGAATGTTGAGAATATTTACATAACCGGAAAGTTCTAAACTTTGAACCTGTTACCATTTTATTCAACTCAAACTACCAATTTATAAAAATCCTAATCGCACTCAGCTTTCTAAAAACTCGAAGCAGAGGTTTTGTATTGATGTTAACCTTCCCCTTGCTAGATATAACTAAGCTAATGACACTCAAATTGAGGATACGTCTGATTTGTTTATTCAGTCCCATTGTTGTCTGCCAATAAAATTTGAATTCCTTTTTTCAAATGGAATGAACGAATGAAAAAGTGAGCTTAGTTCTAATTAGTAGAAGCTGGAGATCAAATTTTCTAAAAAAAATGTTGACAACACTAGATTATCTTTTCACATCAATAATTCTTCACTGTTGAACATTTAGTCATGATAAACACTCTTTTATTTTTAATACATTTTACGGTTGGTTGTTTTCGGGGTTTTATGGTGCAAGGGTCATATTTGGTAGAGCTGCTCCAAACACAACACAATGAAGGAGGAAGAAAAAGCAACAAAGCAGAAGGTAGGCGAGGGTAAAAATGAAAGATCACCCAGGTACCTATAGATTGTGATGTCCGTACACACCTAAAGATGTGCTTCTGAAGGCAAGTTTTTACGGAGTTAAATGATTTTTCTATTACTAAGCACAATTAAGATCAAAATTTTTTAAACATTCAGGGTTGTACATATTTTTTAAAAGTAGTCAACATGTACGAATACATCCCTGCATGGTAAACATTTTAAGATCGTTATTGGCAAAACTCAATGTGTGTAAAACTAAATTACACACATCTTGAGATCCCTCTTAAAATTGCTATGGTAGGCATTTTCTGTGAAACTAAATTTAGTAGGTAGTGTTTTGGCGGCGATACGTGTTTCCTGCACGTATTTCGAACGTGACGTCACGTGGATTGTTTTTCGAATAAGATTTCAGCACTTCGCCAGTAATAATTCCAAAGAAAGAATTCCGAATTGATATTTAATTGGTCGTGCCAAATAGATTACACACCAAACGTCACCAAAACGGATATAAACTACATTTTAAGGTATTGGGGTTTTATGGCGCATGGTCCAAAGCGGACAAGCTGCGTTAAACACAAGACAGAACATGATCCAATAAAAGTATAAAACATTAAAAAATTAAGTCTAATACAAAGATAAATGGTATATTCAAAACATGTAAAATGTATAGATGATAATAAAAATATTCAAACAATAGTTAGATGATACAAAATCATCGTTTGCAGCATGTAACTAATTAATTTATATAATTCACATATGCGACGAAAATCAAATAAAATTTTGAGTGTGCAATTTAAAAAATTTAATTACAAGAGAATTTGAAAATAGTCATTTTGAATTTGGAAAAAAATTAGATGAGATCTAAATAACCAATTGAACTTAAAAATGCGAAAAGGTTCGAATGGAGATTTTCTCCTAGAAATCCAATGAATTTTCCACGAAATTTCTGAACGAGAATACAAGTGTCTCATGCTACAAATACCATTTTAGGTCAAAATTCCTCCACGTTGAAGTTCAATTTAAAAAGTAAATTCGTCCAATTCCGCAGAAGAAACAAACATCTTAATTTGAGAAGTGATGACAGATGTCAATTTTAAATTACGAACTAAAAAATATTCTTGGATAAATGTGTGATGGGGAAGCAAGAACAGAAAATTCCTTGAAAATAGTTTAGACGTTCCATTGATTTACTATCCAGTCTCATCAACGAATAAACATTATTCAGATAACATCGCCGAAAGATGCGACGAAAATCAAAATAACTACAAACGCTCATTAAGTCAGAACGTTCCAACAGTCACGAAAAAATTATTTGGACTCAATCAGGAAAATAGAAACGACCCAATTTGCGGTATCTCTACACAAGAACAAACAAAATCACATCACTCACTTTCCAACAAACGATTTTTTTTCACCAGAAGTTATTAACTGCGACCATAATTCAAGAATTTTGCTTATAATAACAGTTATTCCAAACAGGATTCATTCCCACAAGCGATTCCAGAAAGCCGATGATTTAAATTAAACACAAGAAAACCATTCAAACGATAGTGTCTCCAAGATATTCTGCAAGAGTGGTTAAGGAAATTGTCAATTAAATGTAAATACCCAACCATAAAAGATAAAATGAATTCGAGTTGATAACGGGTAAATGGGAATACAGCAGCGTTTAATTCTGCGCCGGTCATTTCTTTTCATAAAGCAATTTAGAGTTTAGAGTTCTGTACGTACGATCATTAATTAAACTTCTTTTTACTTCGGTAACAGAGCTCTGAATTGCCCCCCCCCCATTTACCGCCTCTTCGTGATATTAAACAGACGCAAAAAATTGCTCTGGCGTCAAGCAGATCATTATAATCTTCATCTAAGTATATCATTACCACTTCTTTGCCAAGAAAACCTCACCTCTGCTGCCTCGATTTGTAACTAGTGGGATTGATTCACTCCATTTTTAGGGCTGTTTCTTTTTGGAATTCTATTTCCGCATTCTTGTAGGAACCTCTTGAAATAATTACCCAAATTAATTTGAATCAAATTCATTTGTTCAGTTTTCTGGTTCCCACCAACAAAAAAGGGACAATCCGAATCAATCTGAATCCAGTAGAAACTGACTAACGTAGATTCGGAGAATTGAATCGGAACGCTCCGGTTTGAGGTGAGTATCTCGTTCATCAAGTTCTCGTCTCGTCATTAGAAGACAGACCAAATCTTGATCTCGTCATCATAAAAAAAGACATTATCTTGATGACGACATATATCTTCATTAGAAAAATTGGTCAGATCTTGGACGGTTCGGTTTGTTGGGTTTAATGGCGCAAGGGCCATATTTGGCCATGCTACACAAGACATACAATATCAAGTAATAGATAGATATACAATGAAAGTTCTACTGACACAGAAGAGAGAAATAAATACACCCAGAGAGGAATGCACCTGGCAGGAATGGAACCTGCACCGCCTACAACTCGAAGGTCGCTAGCGTAGTGGACATACCCACTGAGCAGAGACGGCCCCTCAGATCTTGGACGAGATATCTCGTCGAAACCACTTGGAGGGTTAAAGACGTACAAGCTATCTCTTAGGGTCGGTTGCGCTGAAATTTTATGGCGCAAGGGCCAAGCTGCGCCAAATAACGACATAAAAAGACAAACGTCAAGTAGTAGACAAGTACAGGCAATGAGTTTTACTGACACAGAAGAGAGAAATGCATTCAGGAAGGTTGGTCGATAGGGTTTTATTTCGCAACGGCCCTATTTGGCCATGCTGCGCCAAACACATGACAGACAAATTCAAGTAATGGACGAACCTCCGCCTGGTTCGTCCATTACTTGATGTGCTAGCAACCTGCCTTCAACTGATAGGTTGCTGACACAGTTGCCCCACCCAGGAAGGAGTCGAACCTGTGTCAACGAACATAACGAACAATTTTTACATATATCTACGTGCATTTAATTTGTGACTATTTGAACCGATTTAAATTAGCTCCAGTGCGCTTTTTATTGTTTTTAAGATTTCGACGTGAGCCCCTCCCTGAAAACGTTCTTGTTCACTCATGTCTAGGCAAATAGGCTAGATATTTTTCTCGCCTAGTCTCATCCCATTCAGACAGTCACGTAGATAGATCCTTTGTTTGCTTTAGCAACGGAATACAAAATGAGCACTCCGTTTGCACATATATTTGACTATTTTCAGACCTGTCCACGATTTTTCTACTTACGGGCTCAATAAAACTTCGATGTAAATTAACTAAGCTAACCAAGTGCACCATAGTTCCACAAGTCACAATTTATACTTTGAATTTCAAGTTAAAACAATAAAGCCTCAAATATATTTAAAATTACAAGCTTCGATGGTGTAGAACAAAGAAATAGGACAACGTGTGTGTGTTGAGACGAAGGCAGAATACACAAGATGAAAATATTTGAAGACATCTGCCCAGTACCTCTTCGAAAAGTTAAATGTCTGGTAAATGTTACCTGTCAAATACATTTGAAAAAATTAGGAAAAATAATCACAAAAAAATTTCCGGGGAGGCTTAACATTGACACTTCCACTAAAAACGCACTTGTTCACTATGTCTAGGCGAAAAGACGAGATTTTTCTCATCCAGTTCCTTCCCATTCAGTCACGTAGTGTGGTCTTTGCATTAATCTTAACAATTATAAAAATTATGTGGTCTGCATATTAACAGTACATCTTCAGGCCCGTAATCAGGAATAATTTCGCTGTTTTTCCTATTCCACTCAAAAGATGGTTATTCTTGATGAACTTTACGCTTAACTCTACTGGTGGTTGTCTCAAAGAGCTATCTCGTCATTAGCAAAACTGAGCAGATCTTGATGAACGAGATATCTCATCAATAGAAGAAAACTGACAGATCTTGATTTCATCGTCACAAAAAAACAGCAATATTTTGATGAGGTGGCTCGTCATTAGCAAAATTGACTTGATGGATGAGATATCTCGTCGAAACCACTTGGAGGGTTAATGATTTTTCGACTGCTCAGACCAGTGCAAGTGCATTTTTTCCTGTGGTAACAAACGATGCTTCGATAAAAACTGGTTAAAATAGCCTGTGTATTGTTTAGCGTTAAAATATTTGGGGGAGAGGCTATATGTGGGCCCTTCCTCTAATTACGCGCTTGGCCACTTATGTGTAGGCGAACAGACAAGACAATTTTCTCGTCTTGTCCAATCCCTTTCCAGTCCCTCATCACATACATGAATTATTCGCTTGCTTTAGACTAAATGAGCATTCTATTTGCACATATATTTGACTATTTTCAGATCTGTACACAATCTTTTTACTTATGGGCTCAATAAAACCTCGTTGCATATCAACTAAGCTAACCAAGTGTACATATATACCAAAAAAAGCAATTTATACTTTGAGTTTCACGTTAAAACAATGAAGTTTCAAATATATTTGAAATTATAAGCTTCGATGATGAAGAACAAAGAAATAAGACAATTTTTGGGACCAAGGCGAAATACACAAGATGGATATATTTCGAGACATTTACCCAGTATATCGTCGTAAAGTTTAATGTCTGGTAAATGTTACCTGTCAAAGATATGAGAAAAAAAATCAAAAATATTTCGGGGAGGATTCGACGTGGGTCCTTCCACTTAAAAAGTGCTTGTTCACTCATATCTAGTGAATAGAAAGATATTTTCCTCGCCTAGTCTCTTTCTATCCAGTCCGATAGATTCTTCGCTTTCTTTAGCAAACGAAGACTAAATGAGATTCCCATTTGCATATATTAGACTATTTTCAGATGTGTGCACGATTTTTCTATTTATGGGCTCAATAAAACCTCGATGTATATCAACTAAGCTAACCAAGTGTTACATGGTTTCACAAGGCACAATTTCTACCAAGAATTTAACGTCAAAATGAGTGACTGACTGGCTTGGATGACCGGCTCGGGAAATGTAACCATCTACAGGCCTCAAATAACTTCTGTGTGCATTCTTTTTTCTTGACCAAAACTTCTAACTCACCTTGACAACTTAATTTAATTATCAGCATTGCTACCAAGTATAATAGATTCCATTGCTATTGTCGGTTAACATACAATAGATTTCGTTCATTCGTGATATTTTATTGTTTGAGTGGAAAAGCATGTAGTATGTTGCTGTATAAAATAAATTACCTTGACAATTTTAATTTAATGACTAGCAGATTGCGATCACTTGATATTTTATTGCCTTTGAGCGGAAAAGCATTTATATATACAGGGTGATTCTACGGTCATGGGACAAACTTCAGGGGGTGTGATAGAACACAACGAAACACACTTTTCCCCATAAAATGTATGATCGCAAGTGCAGCGGTTGGCCGCTAGAGAGCGCAGTCAAACGCTTGTATAAAAGCCCATAGTTTTGACTCACCCAATAGACATTCAAAAAGACAAACTTCAGGGGGTGATAGAACACAACGAAATAAACACTTTTCACCATAGAATGTATGGTCGCTAGAGGGCGCTTTCCATTTCGGCACAAACACACGGTCCGACGCAAGTTGGAAAGAGGCATGAAATATGGAACAACGCTTTAATGTCAAACAAACATCAATAACTGCTTGACAAAACGAAATAGTACAATTAGATTTGCATAAATTAAAGGTAAGTACAAGGAACAACGGGTAAGAAAGAAATGACATGTGCAAAAAAACATGAGAAACTTTTCACATGGAAATGAAACGACATGTACAAACATCAGTCGGTAAGTACAACGCAAATGCACAATTGCAGAAGCTGTTCAAAATGTCGACCACTACACCTGATGCAGGCCTCGCATCGTCCACGTAACGCTTTTATACAAGCGCTTGACTGCGCTCTCTAGCGGCCAACCGCTGCACTTGCGACCATACATTCTATGGGGAAAAGTGTGTTTCGTTGTGTTCTATCACCCCCTGAAGTTTGTCCCATGACCATAGAATCACCCTGTATTGTATAAAATAAACTAGTATCCTTTCTAAAATCGCATCATTTTTAGGATATTTTTTCTTGAAAGACTTCCAGACCTCCTAGAAGCACCGACCTCGTGGAAATTTCTCGATTTCATGTTGGGCCTGCCTGTCTCTGGTTAATCCTCCTGGTGGTTGTCCCGACGAGGTACCTCGTCATTAGACGAAAACTTACCAGATCTTGATGAACGATATATTTCGCCACTAGAAGATAACTGACCAGATCTTTATCTCGTCATCGTAAAAAAATTGGCACTACCTCGATGACGAGGTATCTCGTCATTAGCAAAATTGGGCAGACCTTGATGGACGAGATACCTCGTCGAAACCACTTCAAGGGTTAAAACAACGAAGCCTCAGATACCTTTAAAAGAATGAGCTTAAATGGTACAGAATAAAGAAACAGGACGATGTCTCGAGATCAGGGACGAAAATACGTAGGACGAAAATATTTCAATACATCTGGGCAGTATCTCTTCGAAAAGTTTAATACCTGGTAAATGTTACCTGTCAAAGATATCTGAAAAAATGACAAAAGCTCAGGAGAGCATACCTTAAAACATTACACATCCTAGACATAACGCGCCAGGGCAAATGGCCCCTGTCACAGAAACATGGATATTTTCACATGCAATAACTGAAGTTAGAGGGGAATTCGATAAAACAAAACGATAAAAGCGGATGTAAAAATCGAATAAGCAGAAAACGTTAGCATTGATTTTTCAAACTATAAATCTGGTAGGAGTGAAATATGACATACTAAAGATTTAAATCGCTCGAAATGTGCATGTGCCATACATAAATGTGCCCACACGTTGTTATTTTTACATTATTACATCTGGCACCGGAATTTGAATTCATTGATTATTTTGACATATGTGAACTTTCAATCTACTTTTCCGAACAATTAAAGTCGGTGGGTTGTTTTTAGGTTTTATGGCGCAAGGGCCATATTTGGCCAATCTGCACCAAGGACAAGACGACGTCAAGTAAAAAATGTTGTGAAAGGAGAAAAAGAGGGATTGGGTAAGAGTAGTGCGATGAAAGCAGAAAAACATCGCTTAGGAATTTCGGGAGGATGACCTCCGTGTTTACTAAAGACAGTAAATCCCATGGGAAAAGAAAAGATCATTAGAGTACCTTAGGTTCGTGAAGCCCGAGCACACCTAAAGGAGCTATGCCCCTAGGGCCAATTAAAATCGGAATATCGGTATCAGAGAACAAATATTTTCGTCACCACTTCATCTTAGGTGAGTAAAAATTCGAAACACTTTTGGCTTTCCGGAAATCTATTTTATTTCTTGAGAACAAAAGTTTAAGTAATAGTTCTAGAAAACAAAAAAAATTATGGGTAATTTCGAACGTAAAAATTCCTACCTGTCTTAGAACAAAAAAATTATTTTTGAATATTTTGACTGAAAAGTTTAAATGAATTTATGAGTACTGTACTCAAATTTATGAGTAGTTTCAAGACAGCTTATAAATTTAAAACATTAATACCAATTCAAAAAAAATCCAACTGTTCTTAAATGTGTACCTAAATAATTTTATTGTAACAAAAACTATTTTCATTGGCTGGTAACAAAGTTTGAAACAAAATACTGTCGTATCAAAAATATATTCAATTACCATCGATGCAAAAAGCCTAATGTATCTTAATCGATGAAACCCCAAAGTCATTCGAATAACTGATTTATGGACATTTTCTCCAACTTTACGTAAACGAAATCTAAAGAGCTCCACATAAATAAGATTCATTCTCTTGTTTACGACATCGCAAACGATCAATAAAATCTAACCTCTTTGATAAAAACAAGACAAACGAGAAGAGATTTTATCTTTTATTTTACTTTTTTAAGTGAACATGACAGAAAAGTTAAAGTGAACTCGGAAACAAGCAAGAGATTTAAGAAATAACCGCCAAACGATCTGTGCACGAGAAATGACAAAAAAGGATTTAAAATCTAGTCCAGGATAAAATCGTTTTAAATGATGCTATTGAACAGACAGGGGAAAAAAGGATAACCGCCCTTGTCTTGTTGAATGCTTTAAACATCGTCTATATTTGTTACATTGTCGCTTTAACCTCGCATTATATGAACCAGAAAATTGCTTTGAGATCTAGTTCTAAGTAGCAGTGATTGGTTGGATAGTCGGTTTTAGGGTTTTATGGAACAAGAGCCATTTTTTGTAAGTGCCAGTGATAGCAAGAGGCTAAAACTAATATTTAAGCTTTATCATAATTTTTTTTATTAAAATCATTACTTTAAAAGAATTTAACAGCTAATAAAGTGAGTAAAATTGTTTTAGTAAACCCGAAATTTTGAACAAACTTTAGCTTATGGTTTGTTTACAAGTTTGTGAAAGGTCATTTTCTCGACATGAGATATTTATTGATTAATATTATCCTTCCTTTTTTTTAAAACTAAATACGTTTAATTAAATGAGATAAGTGAAAGGAATTTTATTCAGCGACATTCTAAAGTCTTGGTTATTTTATGGGCGTTCTATGCCCTTATCCGAATTACTTTCAGGTATGAAAAATATGACGAGTTTTCCCGTCAAGCTAAATGTAGGTGGCGGTAGTGTTCTGCGGAGGAACGTGTTTTCTGGGTGTATTTCGAACGTGACGTCGGCTTGTTTTTCGAATGATTTCAGCAATTCCAAAGAATGAATTCCGAATTGTTGTATGATTAGTCATCAGTTTAAAGGGTAAATACTTTCAAAATCACCGAGATCTATAAAAAAAATGATAAATTAATTTTTGATGTTACAATTAAAAGATATCAAATTATGTGGGTAACGAATATAATTTTTCAGTTATGATCGTTTTTGATGGAGAAACATTTACAACGTAGAACAGAGTATATGCGTACAATAAGTCTACTACAAAAACACATTTTTCTACGATTGAGATTTTGATATTCTTGACTTCCAAATGTTCCCTGGGCATCAGGGCCCAATAAAACTTTTTGGAGGGCAGAGTAAATCTGTCTGGAGGGCCGTAGCTGGGCCGGGGGGCAGATAAACAATATTTAGAGGGCAGGGTAAACATGTGTACAGGGACGTACCTGGTCTGGGGCCTGATAAAAATATTTGGTGGTCAGGTAAACCTGTCCAGTGGGCAACTGGATTGCGGGTCGATTAAATATATTTGGAAGGCCGGGTCCGATCTAGAGGCCTGGTTGGTTGTATTGAGTTCTATGGAGCAAGGCTATTTGGTCAATCTGCGCCAAATACAAGACAACGTCATGCAATGGACAAACACATTGAAAGTTTCACTGAAGCAGAACAGAGAAATACACCCAAGGAGGAATCGAACCTGCGCCGGCTAAAATTTTGCAGGTCTACCGGCCTGAGATCAATCTACGACTATTCGATTCAACTTACTTATCTTACGCGTACGGTCCTTTGTCCTGCGTCTAGATTTTTGCGGAACTGACCCCGACGAAAACAGCTATTTCCCAAACAGCTAAAAATTCAAACAACCGTAGTTGCACTAAACGAAAACACCTCACGAGGACACAGCAAATCGAATTATTAACTGCAGCTCATGACCTCATTGTATCTATTTACCAGTAGTGTACACACGAAAACACAACCGAAACATAACTCATCCTGCGGTAATTGCGGAACGTCCACCGCATACGCACGGTACCCACGGCCTGACCCTCCCACGTGACCCCCGCGTCACGATAAAGCGGGACGAATCAAAGTTCAATCTACCGGCGGGGTCAACATCACGGCTGACCCCCGCTGTCGAAGCTGTGAATGAGCCCGGCGAAAATTGGGCAATCGCAAGACTGGTTTCGAAAGCGGCGGATTTTTCACTTTTGTCGGCAACTGTCTCTAGTAACGGTATTGTCTTTCATTTTTGCCGTCCACTTAAGTGTTTTCTCTCATCCTACACTTTCAGATTGCAGTCCATAGGTGAGCGATATTTGGTACTGGATAGGTAGTAGGTAGATGAAGTAACGTCGGACGAGAGCAAGACAGTGGGCTATTGGCGACGGGATCAATTCCGAAGGGAATGACCTCATCATTTTGAATCACGGTCGGATAACAAGGACAATACATAAGCTGATATCCCATTCTCCAAACTTCCACACCATGCCAACGGAGATAGGTAGGTATTTAATTAACGTCGCACAGGAGCAACAAAAAGGGCTATTGGCGACGTTCCGGGATCAAACCCGAAGGAACCAAGGACAACGCCACGTAATTTTGAATCAGTCAGATGACGAGGTCACACCTGAGCTGGCACCCCACTCTCCAAACTTCCACACTACGCCAACGTGTGGACATTTCAGGCCACGACAAATTTAACTTGCACCAGCCCCACATACACAACGGTCTTTGATTGGATCCAATTTCGAACTCACCCCCCCCCGGTTGCTAATAGCCCGATACTGGATAGAAAAATCAAAATTTTAAAGTCATCTGATTGTTCAAAATTACGAGATGTTATCCTCGGATCTTCCCTTTGGTATTGATCCCGGACCAAAAGCCCGTTGCGTTGATCCAGTGTGACGTTAATTAGCTACCTACATACCAGCATTTTAAAACCACGTCGTTTTCGTCAAGTCTGATTTCGCCCAACGATTTTCTAACGACGTGCCACGGCAGTGTGACGCAAGACTGCTTTAAGGATGGCGAAACGGTTTAAATTGTAAGATTTGCTTTATTTCTTGTTTAGTTTTGAATTTTTGCTTCCACAAATAATTTCAATACCCATTTGAAATTTGAGTACTATTTTTTTTATTGCAAAGTATCACAAATGAATTGCTTCAAAAATATTCTCAAAGCCCTTTTTAGTAAAAAGAGTAGTTAATTATTGTTAATTTTCTGTAAATCAATCAAAATATACCTATTTTGTCAGATCGGCAAAAACAGTGTATGCCGCTGAATATTAATTAGTTTATGTGCCATGGGATAAAAAGAGTTGAAAATCGCTGATTTATCCAATCAGTTTCCTGACTAAAATTTGACGGTCGGTTGTTTTGGAGTTTTATGGCGCAAGGGTCATATTTTTGGCCAAGCTACTCCAAACACAAGACAACTTCAAGTAAAAAGTGTCGTGAAAGGGGAAAAGAGATCTAGGGTAATCTAGAGGAAAGAGAGAGAAGAAAAAGATCGCGTAGGTATCCCGGGAGAGCAACCCCCTTGTTTACTAAAGACAGTAAACCCCGAAAAGAAAGGATATATACAGGGTGAGACTAAATTGTTTTTACAAAATAAGAGCGGTGATAGTATCCATCCAGACGAGCAATAATTATCATGGAACATAGAGTAGCATTCCACTCTGAGAGGCAGAAAAGGGTAAAGTCGAAACGCGTCGAGCATGAACAAGTCATCGCCTCTTACGTCGTTTTGTACCTACCTACGTAGGTCCAGATTTCTTGAATGCCACATATCCCGCACGATGGATCAGACGTGGCGGACCTGTGGCTTGGCCTCCTCGCTCACCGGACCTCAACCCACTGGACTTTTTCTTTTGGGGGCACATAAAATCTTTAGTGTACCAGACGCCTGTGGACTCGGCTGAAGATCTCGTAGCGAGAATCGGTGTTGCCGCAAACAAAATTAACACAACACCAGGAATCTTCCAGAGCCAGTCATTCCTTCGCCGGTGTGAACTGTGCAACGACACGCCACTTTGAGCACTTGCTGTGAGGTTTTCTCTGATCAATAAATCAGATTGTGCAACTTTTGGTATCGTTCATTCGCTTTCCCAACACTGTTGGAAATTAGAGTTTCATGTTGAGTTCATGTTGAAATTCTAATTTGACTCTTTTCTGCCTCTCAGAGTGGAATGCGACCCTATGTTCCATGGTAATTATTGCTCGTCTGGATGGGTACTATCACCCCTATTATTTTGTAAAAACAATTTAGACTCACCCTGTATATACCTAGAGTCAGTTAAGTCCATACACCACACCTAAAGGAGATGCTCCTGAGGGCAGTATCCCCTATAAAAGTAGAATAAGGTACGTTTCTAACGGCAACAAGCAGAGGCAGACTGCCTGGAGCAGTTTTCGCGGAAGACAGACAGTTATCTCTTGTGTCGCATAAAATGATGGTAGAACTCAGCAATCCTAAGAGCTGCTATTCGCAGCGTTCAAAAATACCAATACAATGCAGTTGTGGAAATCCTCTTTTCCTAATCCTCTTTCTATTCCTAGTTATTCAAATCTCCAGAAACAGTCAATACACTTTTACCACTGAGAAAAATAAAAATGCAGGTTTCTAAAAAGTTCTAGTGGAAATAAAATGAATACTTCCCCCTCGCTCTTGCGAAAGACGTTTTCTATTAGAATTTCACGTCTTTCCGTTCTAAATTCATGGCACTTTTATTCATCGAAACGCTTTCCGGCAGGAGAGAAAAATAATCAATGTTCCCACGCGTTCAATATTTTCTACAGAAATTGTTACATTCGCAATTTAACTCTCGCATTTTGATGTGAAAATTGCCTGGACGTGATTTTGAAATTCCCCAGCGGAGTAAACAAAATATTTATTGCATGTTTTCACTGCTTACGATCCAGACAGTTCAACGCTTGTATAAAAATTGTTGGCTTTCATGTATCACAGACATAATGGTTTACAAAGTGAAGAGAGTAAAAATACAACCGGGTATAAAGAGTAGAAATGGTGAAATTCATAGCAAGTCCTTTAAGTATAGAAAAACGTGACGTTAAGTATAGATATATACGACCGAACAAACTATCCAAAATATATGTAGAAAATAGTTTACGTTATTTTGTTTTCGAAAAGAAATCATTTTAAGCAATGAATTTTAATCAGTACATCATTAAAAATGTCAATCGCTAACTATAAATTTACCAAGCCATTTTAGCAAGATGCATGGAAGACAGTGCAACGTTGTCTACCAAAAAGTACTTCATGGTGAATAAAGGTTGCTTTGTTTAAATACTACTATTATAGAAGCTAATTTTTGTAATTCCCCATGTAATGGTGGCAAGGATCCACTCCATTGGTAGGTAGTTGAATCAACGTCGCACTCCAGCACACAACGGGCAATGAACCGGGGAAAGATCTGAGGACACCTCGTAATTTTGAACCACGGTCAGATGAACGAGGTCACCACCTGAGCTAGTACATCTCTCCAAACTTACACACCACGCCGACGAGAGGGCATTTGAAGCCACGACAGATTTAACAAGAACTAGCCACAACGGTATTTGGTTGAATCGAGTTTAAAACTCGCAACCCACAGGTTGCTATTCCGTTGCTCTTCCAACCGGGCTACCGCGGTCCATCCACAACATTGATGAACTGGAAATGTGATAAAACTTCCGACATAGGCATGCGTACTCAATTTCTGTACAGAAGACATGCCGGTACGCATGCGTATTTCAACCTATTTAATGTCGCAGGATTGATGTTGGACCAATAAGTGGCTTTCCTTTGGATATGAAATAAACTAATTCGTAAGAAACAAAAGATTTCAAAAATTACTGAGTTAAATATTCTTAAAGAAAAATTACCCCTAATGCATTTTCGTTACATGTAAATTAAATATTTCTAAATAATCCAAACTTTTGTTAGCGACCGTCCGAATTCCTAATTTTTTTCAGAAATTTGATTGCATTTTTCTTAACTGGAATGAAAATATGCACATCGGAGCGGATCTTTAAAATAGGGTCAGGAGAGGCAATAAGCCTTACTATTCAAGAACAATAAAGAAAACTACAACAATAGAACAATAAAGAAAACTACAAGAGACCAATTGCCAGACAGTTGTCGAAACTCCATCAAGGAACGGTAAATGAAGATGGTACCTATACAATTACGAAACTCATTCCTGTTTATACGATTCCGGTAAGTCGTTCTAGCCACTACATTACTAGGACAAGGATTATTCATGGGATGATTCCACACGCCTCGAACTTCTACTAAAACCATGCTTGGCTGTTAAAAATCAGACTTTTCGTTATTCACACAAGTATAAAGCGTGTAGAGAAATCTGAAAGTCGAAAAATTCAGTAAACGATTTATCGTTTAGCGTTACAATAATCTTTAGTTTACAATAAAAAACTGAGGAAGATAAGACTTGGATAACACTGAAGATCCGAGAAATAAAACTAAAAATTCGAACAAAAATTGAAAATTGGAACAATAAAGATCCGAGAAAGAGAAGATTTCTAGAATAATGAAGATCCGAGGAGAAAACTGGAAATTAGAATAATGATCCAAGAAAGTGGAAACTAAAAAGTAGGACAATAAAGATGAGAGAAAGAGAAAACTGAAAATTAGAGCAATCAGTACCTGAAAATTAGAAGATCTGAGAAAGACAGAACAATGGAGATCCGAGGAGAAAACTGAAATTTAGAACAATAAAGATCCGAGAAAGTGAGAACTAAGAAGTAGGCCAAGAAAGATAAGACAAAACTCAAAATTAAAACAATGAAGATCCAAACAGAGAAAACTGAAAGTTGGAACAATCAGTACCTGAAAAAGAAAATTGAAAATTAGAACAATAAAGATGCGAGAACGAGAAGACTCCGAAAACAATGAAGATCCGAGGAGAAAACTAAAAATCAGAGTAAAGATCCGAGAAAGTGAGAACTAAAAATTAAAACAATAAAAATCAGAGAAAGAGAAAAGTGAAAATTAGAACAATCATTATCTGAAAAAATTTAAAATTAGAACAATTAAAGATTCAAAAAAAATGAACTAAAAAGTTGGACAAGATCTGAGAAAGAAAACTGAAAATTAGAACAATCAATATCCGAAAAACAAAATTGAAAATCAGAATAAAGATCCGAGGAGAAAACTGAAAATTGGAACAATGAAGATCCGAGAAAGTGAAAACTGAAAATTAAAACAATAGAGATTAGAGAAAGAAAACTCAAAATTAGAACAATAAAGATCCGAGAAGAAAAAAAAATATTTTTTCTTTTCCTTAGTCACAAGGTTACAATATTCTATTGTGAGTTGGAACATTTTGTTGACTCTCATGCAGAATGAGATTCGTCGAAAAGCTTAATCTACATCAGATTATAATCAACGGAAAACCAGCTCCTCGACAACTCTTAACAATCCTGATCCAAATTCTCAACCCAGTTTTCATCCAACGTCCTTAAAATACCAAATATAAATCGTAACAAATTCTCAACTTCATTCACCACCGCAGCTGCTCAGAAGAGAGCAAACAGCACATATCTCAAACCTGTAAGAGGGAAGAAACCCAAGAGCCCTCTTCAATGGGAATCTGACGCAATCGGAAAAGGCCGCATTAATGACCGAGGAACAACGTAAAAAGGCCTGTCGAGTCTCATTCAACAACGAATGAATCGCAAAAGCCTGAGACAGAACAGGCACAGTACATCAAAGCGGATCGCAACACCTGCAAGAGGTTTAACCGCTCCATTTTATAATACACTTAACTCGTAATCGGATTGTGGCTGTAATTTGTCAGGATTTTTTTTCCTGGGGTGTTAAGGATAGAAACTTATGGCTCCATAAATTAAAGGGAAGCGATTGGTATTCCTGTAGCAGCCCTCTTTCAGTTTCTTTCCTGTGCAGAGTGGAGGTGTTTCTGAAAGATTAGCAATGCATGCAGGGGTTGCAGATAAAATGGATACGTGAAACTATTCGGTTGGATTTAATTAAGTACGGAGAGGGTATGGTGAGTTTTGTGTGTTTAGCCATTCCGGGCTTGTACGTTTCCTGTTAACATTGCGAGGTCTTATGATAAGCCTGTCAGGACCAGGAGCTTGCACTTGAAACTTTGAGCTGAGATTAATGAGGAAAAGAGCTATATAAGTGCAGTTTTTCTTTTGTAATAACCGAGAACTGGATTACGAAACCATGCATGCAAATTGAATGAAATTTTTCGATTATAAAGAGAAAAATTTTCAATTCTGAAGTAGGGTTTAGAGCGATGGAAAATGCTTAAAAACAATAACATGCTTTATGTTGGCTCAATATTAATACAACTACAATTTGAAGGATGATTAATTAAACGAGAGGAAATTTACAGTTTAGTTGCAGAATTTTTAAGGGATACAATTCTGGATTTAAGATTTAATTTTGTAAGATTTTAATTTTGTTTACAGGATAAAATTCCAATTTAATTTTGTAGAAAGGGTTACCGGTTATAACAATATCTTACACGTTCTAAGCCAGCCTAAGTCCTAGAGGAAAATGTTTAGATGGTTTGGTTTGGGGGGGTCGCTCTCGTTGTTTTATGCTACTCGAGGACTAATAGACCGATGTTACAATGGGAAACAATTTTTTGCGTCTGCTAAGATGGTTGAATATTCTATGGTACAAGGACCAGGTCTGGTCAATCAATGTTTTTCCGTCAAGTAAATGAACATACACAAGGATAGTTTTAATGACATATCTGCTTTTAGATAACAGTTCAGGCACTAGACACTCAGACTTTTCATTAGATGTTGACCGGTAATTTTGAAAAGCATCTTTATAACTATTTCTTTAAATTAATCTTTTTATCTATTGGATCTTATCTTAGGAATCACTTGATTTTAAGCCATCTTTAATTCGTATGGGACTAAATATATAGCTCTAACTCCAGATATTACAAATTTGCCCGCGATTTGCATATCGATCATTAATACGACTCTATCCCTTAGTGACAAAGAATCGAATGGTTTAGTTTAGTGTACCAAATCCTTTTCCAATTTCAAATTTACTGGACTTATGCGGTGTATTGTTTTGATCTTTTGCCGTCTTTATCAAGACAGGATTCGAAACCAGATTGTTTGTTCCAAGGGTCGGAGATTGTTTGAACTAAGGGCCAGAGTGCTAACCACCCGACTTCAGGGCGGCGCTCCAAGGCAAGCCATTCAATGGTCCATCAGTTTTGCGACATTAAAATGGCTGAAATACGCATGCGTACCGCTTTTTCTATATACAGAATTGGTATTTAATAGAAAATATGCGTACCGACATATTTTCTATACACAGAATCGACATGTTTTCTATCCAGATTTATACAGAATCGGAGTACGCATGCTCATGTTCTGTCGCATGCTACTCGTGTGGATCGGGCTAAGGTCGAAACATTGAGACTAACAATATTTTCTTCGCTTCTTTCTGTTTACGAACGTTACCATTTTTGTAATTATTAATACACTTAATTAAAATATTATTTTAAATGTTTAGTTTAATTTTGAAATGTATTCAAAATCCACTTTTTAATACAAAGGAACGCGAGATTTATATTTAGCTTAACTGAGCCATGGTTGGTTTTGGGTTTTATGGCGTAAGGGCCATATTTGGCCAAGCTGCGCCAAGCACAAGACATTGTCAAGTAATTGTGAAAAGAAAGGATAGGGGGTAGAGAAAGATGACTTGGGCATCCTGGGGTTGCGACCCCCTTGTTTACCAAAGGCAGTAAGCCCCATGGGAAAAGAATAGATCACTAGGATACCTCGGGTTTGTGAAGCTTGAACACACCTAAAGTGCCCCTGAGGGGAAGTGAGCCGTGGACCGTAAAAGTTTGAGACTGGATTACCAAAAAGAACTCTCAACACACCTAGACACCATCGCTGTTTGCACAGTTCCAAACAATCAGACCACATGCGATTCACTTTTCCCATACAATACGTCTGAAAACTTTGAAGAGCCGTCTCTGCAACAATGTACTTACCGAGTGCCAGCGCACTTGATATGCACGACTCATCAGTCTACTTAGCTGGTCTACTAGCTACTGCAAAAGGGTCATTTAGCGGGTGCAAAAGGGTCATTTAGCGGGTACAAATGGTCATTTAGCGAGTGCAAATGGTCATTTAGCGAGTGCAAATGGTCATTTAGCGAGTGCAAATGGGTCATTTAGCGAGTGCAAATGGGTCATTTAGCGAGTGCAAATGGGTCATTTAGCGAGTGCAAATGGGTCATTTAGCGAGTGCAAATGGGTCATTTAGCGAGTGCAAATGGGTCATTTAGCGAGTGCAAATGGGTCATTTAGCGAGTGCAAATGGGTCATTTAGCGAGTGCAAATGGGTCAGGTGGGGGAAGTCTGGGTTGGATGGTTTTGGGTTTTATGGCACAAGGATCATATTTGGCCAAGCTGCGCCAAACATAAGACAATGTGAAGTAATTGTGAATTGAAAGGATGGAGAAAAAGTTGAATCAACAGTTGATTGGTTGAAACGATTTGAATCAACATTTCTAAATCCGACTGACGGATAAATAAAACTTAAAGTTTAACTCGATCGACCGAAATAAAAGCTTATTATGATACAGGTTGGTTGAGTTTTTGGCTCAAGGGCCATATTTGGCCAAGCTGCGCCAACCATAAGACAGACAACGTTAAGTAATTGCGAAAAGAAAGGATGGGGAGTAAGAGAAAGATCTCTTGGGCATCTTGGGGACGCGACCCCCATGTTTACCAGATATAGTGAACCCCATACATACTTAAAGATGTGTCCCTGAGGAGGAAGAAGTCTGGGGGATGTATTGACAATTAGTTGTTTGGGTTCGGGGTAAGTTAATTTTTTGTGGATGTTCCGACATCTATTCCAAATGGAGTTGCTGAGTGTCAACTTTTTCGGAAGATACAAAGATCACCGAATTGATATGAATGAATAGAATCGCCGAGATAAGCAGTTTTACACTTTGTGACGAAGAACCTTGCTAATGAGAGATGAGTGTAGATTAAAACCGACTTTTGTTTGCCATATTGAATTAGCAAAACGTTTCATTTCTTGAGCAGGAAATCTTCAGACAGGAGCTTTAACAACGAGCGATTCACTTTTCCCAAACAATACGTCTGAAAACCTTGAAGAGCCGTCTCTCCCAACAATGCAATTACCGAGTGCCAGCGCACTTGACCCGCACAACGACGCATCAGCCCCTACTTAGCAAATGCAAATGGGTCACCGGGAATCATCACACATCGTACGGTATTCCGGAGTTTAAATTTAAAGCGGGATTCCTCCGCAGCAACCCTTTAAATGAACCTAACCTCAATTAGCTTGATCTTGGAGGCAGGCCAGGGGAGATCCGACTCCACAAATAAACAAACGCTGCCACTCCTTGCAACTAAATTAAAAAACGGCACGTGCGTCTCTATCGATGTAGGTGGCGGGTGATGTGTTGGCAATTAGATGGTCGTTTGGATTCATTTTTTGCTGACATCTGTTCGAGATGGAATTGCTGAGTGTCAACTTTTTCGGGGAGTACAAAGATCGCCGAATTCATATGAATGAGTAGAAGCGCCAAGATAAGCAGTTTTGCACTTTGTGATGAAGAACCTTGCTAATGAGAGTAGATCAGAAACTTTTTATTTGGTACATTCAATTAGCAAAAAGTTCCATTCCGAAAGCAGGAAATCTTCAGATGGGAGTTAAAATTCAGTCTCAATTAGATGGGTAGAATCGAGTACTTTTAAGAATCGAATACTTGTTTTTCGAATACTTTCAAGAATCGAATAAGTATTCGAATACTTATGCAAAAAAAACGCTTAATCGAAAGCAAGAATCATCCAACTCCGATAAGGCTGTGAATACTTTTGTGAGTATTGTATTCGAATACAAGAAAGAATCGAGTACAACTATTACTTCTAAGAATCGAGTACAGCGAATACTTCTAAGAGTCGAGTACATGAGTATTTTTGAATTCGTATACTCCCATTTCTAATCTCAATGCTACGAAGCATGTGATATGGATTTAAAAGAAGCATCAGGCAGCGGTTTCCTGTTATAAAATCATCAGGACCTGTAGGATCATATCCTCGAGCAGTCTGGTAGAAATTTTTTAAGAAACTTATCAACATTTAACAAAGCTCATATGGAGGTGAATTCAAGCAATATTTTTAAGTGTAAAATTTAGCCTAACAGTGCACTATTGGTAATGAATTTTACATTGCTGAATTCTTCGATACATAAGCATGTTTATTTTTCTCTCGCACTCATTTTATAAAATCCTAGAACAAGTTTATTTCATATGTAAAAAATATAATCTCCAATAATTGAGAAATGCAGTCCACAGGAGGTCAGTATGAAACTCAAGAGTTACCTAGTACTTGTATTCAGGTGACGATATGACGAGAATACTAATAAGATGTGAACGATGAGAAGCACTGGAAAATGTTTTAGTCATTTCTTAGGTTTTCCTTGACCTTTGTTCATACCCGTAAGTCATTTCATTCGTTCCTCTGGTGCTGCTACCACCCAAACATGAAGAGTTTGATGGCAATCTAAATTCCAAAACTCCTCAGAAACTAACATTAATTGACGAAATCAAACCTTTTATCATTCCAAACACGTCTTCAAAAAAAAGAGTTCAAAGTTCAAAGATGACCTCATCTGTAAAAAAGTACTACCCAACTAAGAGCGGTCTCTGGAAGGTGCGACATGCTATAATTTCCCCCTTCAATGAACGCTTATCGCGTGCACGTATTAAGAACTTATCAGTTGCGAGTTCAAATCATTAGTACAAGTACTTTTTCCCTCTATTTCAACAGCACCCTTAATGACGATCCAGACCTTGAGGAAATCGCCTGAAAAACCGTGCTTCCATGTCACTGCCAGAAACGATTACACTGATACAGAGTATCTAGTATCACTTGTAGCAATAGACTTCAAGGAGATCAAACGTTTATTGACACGATAAAACCTTATCGAAAGGTGCTACAAGTCGAGACGATATGATACGTTAGAGCTGGGGAGATAAGAACGAGAGTGAACGTGCTGCTTCTGGAATACTTTTTTCTTTTTGGAGAATTCGGAGATCAGGTTTTTCTGTGGAAAGCTTTTGCAGAAGCGTGACATTTAGAATTGGGGATGCAGAGATTGGATTTGCTTTACTGTGAACGATGCGTGAATGGGTGGTTGTTTTCTGGTTTTTATGGAGCAAGGGCCATATTTGGCGAAGCTGCACATAACAGAAGACGGAACACAATGAGGGTAGAAGAAAACACAGAAGGGTAGGCGAGGGTAAAAATGAATGGGAGGAAAGATCACTCGGGAACCTCGGGGATGCCGTAAACACCCAAAGATGTGCCCCTGAGGGCGATGTTCGAATGAAGAGGGGATAGTTCGATTTCTTTTTCTGCAGCTGTGCACATCGAGTCAACCAAGGGCTCATACCATCGCGATTTTTGCCTGCAACTTTGAAAGTTTGTGAAGTGGTTGATTGGAGTTTTATGGCACAAATGCCAAGACCAAATGCTCCATACACAAGACAGCCAACGTCAAGCAATGGACATACACACACAAGTTGGTTTTGATTTTATGAAGCAAAGGCCATATTTGGCCAAGCTGCGCCAAACACAAGACTGTCAATAAAATGTGAAAAGTAAGGATAGGAAGTAGAGATGGATCACTTGGACATCATGGGATCACGACCCCCATGTTTACCAGAGGCAGTAAACCCCATGGGAAAAGAATAGACCACTGGGGTACCTCGGGTTAGTGAAGCTAGTAAACAACTTAAGATGTGACCCCCGAGGAGTACACACAAGGAAAGTTTTACTGACAGAAGGAGAAAAATGCACCAAGGGTAAGTTATAGGAATCGAACCTCAGCTTGTTTCGGATAAGACATCCATCAACCTCGCCCAGGAGCCCAAAGTCTAGCTACGTTTCTGCTGTCTAAAAGCTACAAAAATGATATAATTCAAACTGAAAGACACGAATTGAACTACTTCGGAAGGAACACCTCAAATGGATAGGTATTCAATGTAATACGAATACTGTGCCAGCGTTTTAAAAATACGTCTTCCAAGACGCTCGAAATATTCAATCCCTCATCAAAATAAAGAGGTGCAGACAAATAAAAACATCCGACCTTAATTACTATGAACAAAAGGGAGTTCAAAAAACATCTCTAACCAAACGAGCTGACTGCTCCAAAATAAGATCTGCATCCACTTCACCAAAATGGAAAGGACATGGCATAAATATAGCCATTTTTTCATTTTTATAAATAAAATTCTAGTAATTCATACGAAATATAATTTATTCAAATTATTGAAACTTTGGCGATTCATTCAGAGTATTGAAACTTTGGCGATTCATTCAAAGTATTGAATGAAACTTTGGCGATGCATTCAAAGTATTGAATGAAACTTTGGCGATTCATTCAAAGTATTGAATGAAACTTTGGCGATTCATTCAAAGAATCGAAACTTTGGCGATTCATTCAAAGAATCGAAACTTTGGCGATTCATTCAAACTATTGAAACTTTGGCGATTCATTCAAAGAATCGAAACTTTGGCGATTCATTCAAAGAATCGAAACTTTGGCGATTCATTCAAAGAATTGGAAACTTTGGCGATTCATTCAAAGAATTGGAAACTTTGGCGATTCATTCAAAGAATTGGAAACTTTGGCGATTCATTCAAAGAATTGGAAACTTTGGCGATTCATTCAAAGAATTGGAAACTTTGGCGATTCATTCAAAGAATTGGAAACTTTGGCGATTCATTCAAAGAATTGGAAACTTTGGCGATTCATGCAAAGAATTGGAGTGTTCACAATTCATTCAAAATATTAAAATTTTGAAAAATCATCAAAACTTAGGTAATTCGTTTAAAAGTTTGACAATAAAAAACACAGCATGTCAGTGTTTTAAAAAATACTCGCTTCTAAGACACTCGAAACATTCAGTCCCTCATCAAACTAAAGAGGTAGACAAATAAAAACATCCGACCTTAATTACAATGAAAACAAAAGACAGTTAAAAAATCTCCAGCCAAACGAGCTACCCCCCAGCTCCAAAACACAAACCAACAATCCATCACAATGGCAAAATGAAACAAAAAAAATGGCATAAATAGCCATTTTAGAGGAACATTAGCGAAATGCCGGTGGAAGACCGGTAAAGCAGAGCCTCTCCATCACGCGGGAAAAGAAAGTCCACAGATAAGGCTTCCCCCGACGCCTAAATCAGAGGCACAGGTAGACAGCAGAGTCGTCCGACCTCCGGGAAGCACACCTCCGAGATTAGATAAGTGGGAGATGGGCATAAAACAGGCAATCTGGAATTCACTCCGCAAACATCCTGAATGGAATGAAAAGTCGTTTTATTCGCCCTGACGACCAGGTATTTAAGATGGTTGGTTGGATTTTTGTGGCGCAGTGGGCCATATTGAGCCAAGCTGCGCCAAACACATCAAGTAATAAACACACAAGGAAAGTTTTACTGACACAAAAGAGAGACCCAGGGTTAGTTATTAAATCAAAGGTACCGAGGAAGATTGTGGTTGGTTTAGGATTTACGGCGCAAGGTCCAAAATGAAACTAATTTATAAAAACTGAACTGAGATATAAATGACTGCACAAAAGCTAGTATGAGAGGCTTTTTTTGTCAAGATAAATGGTAGTATTTCTGCGGAGGAACGAGTTTCCTGTATGTGTTCTTAAAGTGATCATCGACCTTAAAATGAAATAGACGGAGCATGTGCCCCGCAGCTTCATGTTATTTCTTCCAGTTGCTCAGTTTGAAGATCTGTCACGTGGTGGTGGGTAAAACCATGATCCTAAATTATTGATTGGTTAAAAATGATTATTCACCATAATCAAAAACACAAGTCTGCGCTTCCATAGCCAATCGGCTAAATCTATTTGTGATTTACTCTTCAGAGATCTTACGACAGCGATTCCATGCCCACATGATCCGTCTATTTCATTAGAAGGTCGATGAAGGTGATGTCACTTGACTTGTTTTACTAATACGATTTCAGCATCTCGTCAATAAAAATTCCGAATTGAAACAAACTTGTTAATTGGTCAATGCCAATTAACCCTCCAATTGGTTTCGACAAGATATCTAGTCCAAGATCTGACAAATTTATTAAAAATGATTATTCACCATCATCAAAAACACAAGTCTGCGCTTCCATAGCCAATCGGCTAAGTCTATTTGTGATTTACTCTTCAGAGATCTTACGACAGCGATTCCATGCCCACATGATCCGTCTATCTCATTAGAAGGTCGATGAAGGTGATGTCACGACTTGTTTTACTAATACGATTTCAGCACCTCGTCAATAAAAATTCCGAATTGAAACAAACTTGTTAATTGGTCAATGCCAGTTAACCCTCCAATTGGTTTCGACAAGATATCTAGTCCAAGATCTAACAAATTTTGCCAATGACCACCAACATCACGATATTACCGATTTTTCCACAACAAGATCTGGACAGTTTTTCCTAATGACGAGATATCTTGTCCATCAAGATCTGGTTAGGTTTGCTAATGGCAAGATACATTCACAAGACAACCAAGGAGGGTTAAATTAAACGCCCAAACGTCACCAAAACGGTGATCAACCCTCCTGATAGTCGTCTAGACGAGGTATCTTGTCGTTAGCAAAACTGAGCAGATCGTGATGGACGATACGTCGTCATTGGAAGAAATCTGTCCAGATCTTCATCTCATGACAAAAAATCGTTAATATCTTGACGAACAAGATATCTCGTCGAAGGGTTAACTACATTTTATGGTAACCTCGATATGTATCACGCGAGAACAATTGGGTACCGGAAGTAAAAACTTCGCTTTCCGTCAGCTTTGTTGGCACTGGAAATCCCTTTATGTTAAATCAGAAATAAATACAACGCAGCTACATTTCATCGATTCTGAAAATACAAGTGTAAAAGGTTGGTTATGTTCTATCCTTCGAAAGTTCAGATGATCCTCGAATCGGAAAGCAAAATATTTACTCTTAAACACCATAAAAAACCCGAAATCTTTTGAAATTAATCATCTTTCCAATCACGAGTTAGCAAACAATCGATAATTACCTGAAAACCAACATTTTCAAACACGAAAAAAAGTCCATCCCTTTCACACACACATACTAGATTTCAAATATAACTTAGAAGGGGAAAAAATACCTGCCAAGCACCACAAAAGAAATGCTTTTCAATTAAAACACAATTTCTGCAAAATACGTAATTAAGAAAAAAATAACATTTTTTTACATAAACATCGTCAGAGATGATGTTGCCTATGGATGATGCAGAAATAATTACACAACGTTAGTTTTTAATTAACGAAGAATATTTCTCCAGGTTCTTTCGCATTTCGGGCCGCTGCACTTTCATACCGAACAATGACGTTCCGTTACTAATGGGTGAAAAATCGAATTAAACCACTGCAGTACCTGGATTATTCCCCCTCGCAAAACACCAACCTGGATTAAATGTCTCACGAAAGCAATTAAAATTCTACGAGGAAAACTCAAGGTGCCCTTGGGAAAAATTGCTTTCACAAAAGAGGAACGCTGTAATTTAGCTAATTTAGTGCACAAAAAAATAATCACAAAATTTAGGTTCTTATGAGATGCAACACAAGTAAAAAGTATTTCGATCGAGTCTAATTAATGCCTTAATTTTCACCATCATTTGGGAGAAGGAAACAGCTAACCGACTTGGATGTGGGTCCATTAATTCATAACATATATTTATTGTTTTAATTTTCTTTCTAGATATTATACAAAAGACGAGATTGATTCTCCTTATAACGAAAGCTGTTCATTAGGCTCGTTTTCTAAAGTCTGTCCTCAGATCAGTGGCGTGGCTAGAGAGACCAATCCCGCACCGAAAGTTAGTTTCTTATTATGATATAACACTTTTACAAATTAACCCTCCAAAGGGTTCACGAGTATAATTCATCCTTTCAACCTGCAGTCTTCCTTGCACGACTTCTAATCAGTTTTGACTTTCTTTCCTATGATTTTTTCAACCAATAGATGTGGTTATTTAGTCATTATGTATGAGTGTCGTGGGGAAAAACACTACTCGGAACTCATGAAACTACTCATGAAGCTCAAAAAGTTAACCCTCTGAAGGGTTCACATGCATATATTCTGCAAACTGGTTAGAAGTCATGCAGTCTTCACTGAATGATTTCTAACCAGTTGACCTTCTTGACCAATGGAATCTTTCCCGATTCCTTCAACCAATAGATGTGGTTATTTAGTCATTATGTGTGAGTGTCTTGGGGAAAAACACTACTCGGAACTCATGACTACTCATGAAGCTCAAAAAGTTAACCCTCTGAAGGATTCACATGCATATATTCTGCAAACTGGTTAGAAGTCATGCAGTCTTCACTGAATGATTTCTAACCAGTTGACCTTCTTGACCAATGGAATCTTTCCTGATTCCTTCAACCAATAGATGTGGTTATTTAGTCATTATGTGTGAGTGTCTTGGGGAAAAACACTACTCGGAACTCATGACTACTCATGAAGCTCAAAAAGTTAACCCTCTGAAGGATTCACATGCATATATTCTGCAAACTGGTTAGAAGTCATGCAGTCTTCACTGAATGATTTCTAACCAGTTGACCTTCTTGACCAATGGAATCTTTCCTGATTCCTTCAACCAATAGATGTGGTTATTTAGTCATTATGTGTGAGTGTCTTGGGGAAAAACACTACTCGGAACTCATGACTACTCATGAAGCTCAAAAAGTTAACCCTCTGAAGGATTCACATGCATATATTCTGCAAACTGGTTAGAAGTCATGCAGTCTTCACTGAATGATTTCTAACCAGTTGACCTTCTTGACCAATGGAATCTTTCCTGATTCCTTCAACCAATAGATGTGGTTATTTAGTCATTATGTGTGAGTGTCTTGGGGAAAAACACTACTCGGAACTCATGACTACTCATGAAGCTCAAAAAGTTAACCCTCTGAAGGATTCACATGCATATATTCTGCAAACTGGTTAGAAGTCATGCAGTCTTCACTGAATGATTTCTAACCAGTTGACCTTCTTGACCAATGGAATCTTTCCTGATTCCTTCAACCAATAGATGTGGTTATTTAGTCATTATGTGTGAGTGTCTTGGGGAAAAACACTACTCGGAACTCATGACTACTCATGAAGCTCAAAAAGTTAACCCTCTGAAGGATTCACATGCATATATTCTGCAAACTGGTTAGAAGTCATGCAGTCTTCACTGAATGATTTCTAACCAGTTGACCTTCTTGACCAATGGAATCTTTCCTGATTCCTTCAACCAATAGATGTGGTTATTTAGTCATTATGTGTGAGTGTCTTGGGGAAAAACACTACTCGGAACTCATGACTACTCATGAAGCTCAAAAAGTTAACCCTCTGAAGGATTCACATGCATATATTCTGCAAACTGGTTAGAAGTCATGCAGTCTTCACTGAATGATTTCTAACCAGTTGACCTTCTTGACCAATGGAATCTTTCCTGATTCCTTCAACCAATAGATGAGTTATTTAGTTGTTATGATTGTTATGTTGTATTGGGTTTGGTTGTTTTGGGTTTTATGGAGCAAGATCCAAAAATGGATAAGCTGCGCCAAACGCAGAATAAAAATAAATTTCGAAACATAATCACCAGACCAACATTAAAATCACGATGAATGAGTAATTAATTCCTGTTAAACATGCATTCAATGAGATGATAGTTTAAAATACGCTGTCCATCAAAGCTATGTACAATATATGAATGTTGCAGTGAATATTTACTCTATGTATATGTTGTATTGGGGAGGTAAGAGCAATACCCCCTCCCCTTCACTACTTGGAAATCTCAACACGCTCAGAGGATTAAAAAAATGCAAAGAATAAAAATTATTTATACGCAGAAAATTTTAGTCGTGTATTTAAAGAGTTCTACAACCCGCATATTCTACATATTTGAATCAGGCTGACAATTCTTTTCCTGAACTGAAAAATATCTATATTATCCCAAAAGAGGTATGAGAGATAAATAAAAATATCGCACTGTTTTCAGCATCCAAAAAATATTATCAAGCTCATTCGAAATATAGCAAAAAAAATGGCAATGTAGGAACAGTAATGCGCATGATCTTTCTTCGAAGGCGAAACAAGTTCCGAATGCTGTACTTTTATAAAAAAAATAAGTCCCAAAACTTGTCGAATCCCATCTTGTACTTTAAAAGTACATGAAAGTACAAATTCGTTCAAAGAGAATGTGTGTGTGTGTGTGTGAACCCGAGGAGATAAAATTAAAAAATAAAACCACCTAGCAATTAGTCGCATTGGGAACAACCCTCCTAATCATTTTGAAAAACCCTTAAAATAAAAAGGAAATTAAGAGAGAATAGGTTTTGCTTTTTAATTTGTCGTTCTGTGGTCATTTTTTGGGACATGGAAACGGGTTAAATGATCTAATAACAGACCATCCATCATCAATAGATTGCTTTGACAAATCCTGGGTCAACTTCAATCGCAACTAATCAACAGGTCATTATATCCCTAACGAGTCACACAAAACAGATCTCGTTTAGAAATGAAGGTGGGGTTGGATTTAGTCCGAAATTTACATCTCTTGCACCGAATCGTATGTCCGTCTGTCAACAACGCTGATGGATTAACTACTTTAAGGTATTTGGGGGAAACAAAGGAATGGTTGTAATGTCTCAGGGGATGGTTTGTTTGCAGTCACTAGAAAATAAGCTTCGAATTTAAATGAGTAATTTATTTTATAAACGTGCTTTAGTTTTTAGATCTTATCAGTTAACTCTGAAGCACACGATTTAAAAAAAACAAGTTGCAGAGTTGTTTTATTCAGCTTCAAAATTAGTATTAAAACATCAAACATGTTTTATTATAAAGCAATTTATTCACTCAACAAATTTTTTACGAAAAAAACATTTACCGTTAAGAAAGACAAAAATTCACTGCACCACACAATTCGCCAACCTTAATCACAAAAGGTCAACTTACTAATGCATAAATTTTTGTTTTCAGTTATTTACACATTTAGCGTTAGTTCATAGCATTGCCAACTCAATGAAAAACTTTAAATAAAATATTAAACTGTATGACTATGAGTAATTTCAACTTTTTGAGGTGGGTTAAAAAATATCCCACCATGCATAAAAAGCTAAGCAAAAAAAGGTGGGACAGTTTTTAACCCACCTAACCCCAAAGGGTTAACTAGATCGATAAACGCTGTGCTTACATAAGTGCAAAAAGACTGTCGTAACTTTGAGTTAATTAATATTTAATTCCAGTGAATTATTTTTGCTGACCATAAAATTGGAAATAATTTTGAACCTGGGCCGTAAGTACTTGGTTGGAAATTGCAGTGGTTTTCGGGTAAGAAATATTTTGGTTTAACCGTTGGAATGAGAATTTTGGCGTGACCAAAAATGAAACGAATGCAAACCACAAAATGAAGGATAATATTTAGAAGTAAAATTGAATGAACGGAATTTTTAAATGTTTATTGCTTAGTCTAAACGGTCCATAGAAAGCGTGTAAAGATGGACGTAGGAATAAAACTACTTGTTTTTGCTTAAAAAAGAATCGCAACTTCAACTCTTTCTCAACACTCCGTTTCTTTTTTCCAAACAGCCATTTCACGTAGTACCTATTTATCATTTTGCTATGCTAAAACACGTTTATATATGAACAGACCGCCACAAAATCTTGATACGCTCGTCAGTTTGTTATGATCACACTGCGAATAAGAGAGGCTGATCTTAGATGAGCCGATAGGTGGAAAAGGATGAGTCCGCATTGGACAACTGGGTCCTTTTCTTGCAAATCATAAAATTATTTGAGTCAAGAACTCACCAGTGAACTATAACATGTAATTTAACCCGCTTAAGATTTGGACAGTAGAACACCTTAAATCTGGCACACCTTGCACCACATCTGTCCACATGTTAACCAGCTTAAACTGTGGACTCATGTGGATATAAGATGTGGACTCATGTGGATATAAGATGTGGACTCATGTGGATATAAGATGTGGACTCATGTGGATATAAGATGTGGACTCATGTGGATATAAGATGTGGACTCACGTGGATATAAGATGTGGACTCACGTGGATATAAGATGTGGACTCACGTGGATATAAGATGTGGACTCACGTGGATATAAGATGTGGACTCACGTGGATATAAGATGTGGACTCACGTGGATATAAGATGTGGACTCACGTGGATATAAGATGTGGACTCACGTGGATATAAGATGTGGACTCACGTGGATATAAGATGTGGACTCACGTGGATATAAGATGTGGACTCACGTGGATATAAGATGTGGACTCACGTGGATATAAGATGTGGACTCACGTGGATATAAGATGTGGACTCACGTGGATATAAGATGTGGACTCACGTGGATATAAGATGTGGACTCACGTGGATATAAGATGTGTACTTACGTGGATATAAGATGTGGACTTACGTGGATATAAGATGGTACCTTGTATCACTCCGTGAACAGTCGAATCGTACGAATATAATCGTGGAGTGTGAAAGCGTGCAATGTACGCCACTGAATTCACGAAAACGGCAAGGCGATCGTCTGTTGTAGGGGCAGTGTACTATAGCAAAAGTGGCCGATAGTGCCGCGCCGTGTGTAAATTGAACCTTTTGCAAGCTCCCATGCTCTTCGTTTCACTACAAGAATTTGATCATTGATATTTTTCCGTACAATCGAAATCGATGTGTGTGCAACTAGCCTTACAGTTCGCCGGTGTGAGCACTCTCCTTCCTCGACTCACTGCTGCACATGGCCAAAAAACTCCAATTCACTTTCTCCGAACAGTCCCAAGGGAAAGTGAGCAAAGGGTCTGAAAGCGCTCCTTCATCGAGTGGCAGAGAAGCATGGTGAGAGATGGCGACCGGTCGGAGTTTATCCAGTGATTAGAGGCCCGTCAGGGGAGTGAAACGTCTCTTTATCAGAATAAATAAACAGAAAATTGACCCCGAGCAAAACACGCGATTGCGGAGGATGATGAATTGGGAAAGGCAGTAAATTGATAATAATTTGCAGCGACATCCGCCTGGTATTCTTCTTGGAGTGTAGGGTTCCTTTGCACTTCCATGAATGGACGCTTTTAGGCTTTCGTGCACTTTTCAACGTTTGTGTGAGTCTGCCTCTCCGGGTATCCTCCAATATTTCTCCGAATACAAAATGTTTAACTTGCACAAATGTGTACGTTTTCTGTTTTTCTTCTCACAATGCAATGGCTTAGGGACCGCGTAAGTCCAGAAGCCTGCTTACCCAGTTGATAAAAAGGCTGGTTTGGTAAATTCTAGCACTGAATGAAACACGACTTTTCAAATATAAATAAAGTTTATTTAACACCAATCCCAACTTGGGGCATCACAATCAAAATAAACACATAACCCAGAAGCAAGAAGTCGATAACAAGAAAACAGGTAAGAAAATTACGTTTAACATTCAGCTTAAATACTGTACTAAAGATCGGTTAACCAATCAGCTTCTATCTGATACAAAAATTTGCATATCGATTTGAATCAACAGTTCTAAACCCGACTAACCAATCAGACTATCAAACGACTGACGGATAAATATAATAACTTAAGGTTTAACTCGATCGACCGAAATAAAAGCTTATGCTACAGGTCGGTTTTGAGTTTTTGGCGCAAGGGCCATATTTCGCCAAGCTGCACCAATCATAAGACAACGTTAAGTAATTGTGAAAAAAGGATGGAGGAGTAAGAGAAAGATCGCTTGGGCATCCTGGGTTCGCGACCCCCTGTTTACTAGTCAGTAAACCACATAGGAAAAGAATAGATCTCTATGGTACCTCGGGTTCGTGAAGCCTGAACACACCTAAATATGCTCCCCAAGGGAGTTGAAAAAAATGATAAGTCATCGGCTGAATCAAGAAAACAAGACATTATAAACAAAGTTTATTTTTGATGCAAATTATTTTTGATTATACTTGATTTTATATTTGATTATTTTTTAACCCTGCGTAGTCCCTCTTGTCACCAGCCTGATACTGGGTCGCCTAGGTTGGTTGATTGATAGTTGGGTTTTATGACGCAAGATCTGGGTCGCCTAGGCGTTCGGCGATTGCTGTTTGATTAGTTTATTTGTTAGATTGATCGTTTTTACAAGAGCAATTTGGACTGGAACCTCCGGCTTAAAAGTGGATTTCAAAGAACCACTACGTACATCGATGTCAAGATCGGGATTCGCACCCAGAGCCACTCGGCTACCAGGCCGGTCGGATTGTATTGTGGTAAGTGCTCCAAAAAACTTGGTTTTGAGAGGAAAAAAAATAAATAAAAATTCCAAAGAAAATTTTTTATGAATGTTTCAAAACAAGTTTAAAATTGTTTCTTAACAAATCCACTAACATTAAAAACGCTTGTTTGGTCTTTTATGGCGCAAATGGTCATATTTAACCAAACTACGCCAAACACAAGACAGACAACATCAAGCAATTGACATACACAAGGAAAGCTTTTCTAGCACAGAAGAAAGAAATACATCCTGGGTAAATTACAGGAATCGAACCTGCGCCGCCTACAGTTCGCTAGAGTAGTAAGCGGAATACCGAGTTACGAAGGCGCCAAAAAGCGAACTAGGAAAATGGCGACCCATCGAACTATTTCCTGAGACCCAATTCCAACTCCTGACCTTTGCATATTTGAACCACAAGCTCATCCACTTATGGACGTGATAGTCATAAAAATGACAGGACCCGAAGGCCCCCTAATTTGAGAACGATATGAAAACAAAGTAAAGATGAAGCCGAAGTCCCAAACTGGCAGTTAAATAACTAATTAGACATGGGTAAATAGTGAAGAGTCTTAAATTACCCTTGAAGTCAACAAAGCAAAAGAGCATGCTAAGAATCTCATAAACACACATCTTTTGTATAAGAGAAGAAAGCCTGGTGTGGGGATGAAAGGAAAATAACAGGCGCGAAAAGAAGCATCTATTATACTGATTGCCAGAAGGGATGAAACCCTCTGGGACCGACTCCGCAGATCTACATTCCTCTCATAGATGGGAGCTTTCAGATGGATGATCTTTGAAGATGCAATTTGTAGCTCTCCTCTTGAAAACATGACGAATGCTTCCCATAAACAGCTCTTTTCAAAAATGTTTAACGGTATTCAGGACAGTTAAATAGAAAGCACTTTCTTTTAAAACGAGAATGAAACTTTTGGGGCAGGATTTTTCAGGCATGAGTGGTTTTCGTTTGGAAATTAAGATTGTTTCGCAGTTATGTCTCGGGATGAGAAAACACAAAGGAAGGTGTTTTCTTTATCCTGTTTAACACAACAAAAGGAAGAAAATGCTGTAATGACAAATTTACACTCCAGGAAAATATCTTAAAATCACAAATACCACTTTCTTTTTTCCGTGCGTGATCTTCAAAACATTGCGGTAGGGTGTAAATGACATAGGTTGGATTTAACAGTACATACAAATTCCACTTTCTTTTTTCCATTTGTGATCTTCAAACATTACGATAGTATGTGAAGGACTTTGGTTGGATTTCACAATGGAAAAACAATTGCGTTTTGAGAACAATTTAAATTTTCGATTACACCAAATCCATAAATAAGTAAACAGAAATGCTAATAATGTATAAAATATTCTCAACCACAGAGGAGACCAATTGATTTTTCTTGATTTTGTAGCAACAAAAGACCTAGTATCTCGCAAAACAGGTTATGAGAACTCAGTCAAAATTTCCGGATATATGTTTTGGAGACTACAGCTCCAAAACAAAGGCAACTACAGCTACAGGCAAAGACAAGAGCCGCGGCAGTTTAAAGATTTCTGTTAACCCATTTCCGTTAAGGACATAAAATCCTGATGCCAGACAATCATCTCCAGAATTTAATGCCAAAAGTTATTTCGTTTCCTCCGCGATTCAAAAACAAATCCATTCATAAAACGGCTTTGAACCTCAGGGTCAGGGTTATACAGCTCAACTCGACTTCATCTGCAAGCTCACCCCGCTTCCCTCCCATGTCGATCAAAACCTTCCTAAAAAAAGCCTCTGGTAAGCTACAAAAACAAGGGAACTGTCAAAGAACAGCGCGTAAACGATACTATTCCAATTTCACCCCATCCCCGTCTTCCAAGTGTTATTTTATTTCTCTTCCAATTCCCGTGCTTGACACTTTATTGGAACTCTTCAAGGGGAGAAGGGCAAGAAAAAAGAACTTGTTCTTCGGCAACACAATGGGATTTTTTGTGCGGAATGGCTTTGAGATTAACATTCGACCCAACAAGTGGTTTGCTTTGTTTTCTTTTTACAAGCTTTTCAGTCAATCGCAGATGGGTGTGGTAATAGAATGATATCGGGTGTAAACTTGAGTAAACAGTGCCTTACGTTTAGATGGCTGAGGGATCAACAAATGCAGCAAGGTCCATCTAATATTTTCCAGTAAGGTCACTCTAATATTTGGCGAGGTGTGGAAGTTTGGAGAGTGGGGTGCCAGCTCAGGTGCTAACTCGTCATCTGACCGTGGTTCAAAATGACGAGGTGTTGTCCTCGAATCTTTCCATTCATGATTCATCCCGGATCGTCGCCAATAGCCCATTGTGTTAATTCAGCTACTCTATCTAATATTTTCCAACCAGGTCCACATAATATTTTCCAACCAGGTCCACACAATATTTTCCAACCAGGTCCACATATTTTCCAACCAGGTCCACATATTTTCCAACCAGGTCCACATGATATTTTCCAACCAGGTCCACACGATATTTTCCAACCAGATCCACACAATATTTCCAACCTGGTCCACACAATATTTTCCAACCCCAGGTTCGCACAATATTTTCCAACCCCAGGTTCGCACAATATTTTCCAACCCCAGGTTCGCACAATATTTTCCAACAGGGAATCCGAAAAACAATACAACTTTATTTCGTGATTCCAGAGCTGCTATCCCCGATTTCATGGTGTCTCTACATACACGGAATGCAATGGTCTTAGAATGAATTACTCGTAGATAAAATAGAAACAAGATTGAATTGCACAATCTTGTCCAATATCCTCTGTAAAAGTTCTCTCCGGTGCAGGAAAATAAAATGCGTTCCAATGTCACCTCTTCCACTGAGCAAAGACATTTGTCCGAGTCCAAAAAACGGAACCTGTGCAAATAATCTCGGATAACTATGAGCAATTCTGGCCTTGGCTGCAAAAGTGGCTATCAGGTTAGGGTAGATAGGCGAATTTACGTCGCACTGGAGCAACACAACGTGGTGCGACAATCCGGGATCAATTCCGATGGGAAAGATCCGAGAACACCTCGTCATTTTGAATCACGGTCAGATGAAGAGGTTGGGCGTTATAAAATATACTTGACATCGAGAAAAGTGTAAGTGTGCGTCAAAAAAACCCGAATAAAATGAAAACCTTAAATTTATATCACTGAATTGCAAGCTATTATTTCAATTAAATGCAAAAACTTTTTTCGTGGTTGGTTGGGTTTATACGACGCAAGGACCATATTTGGCCAAGATGCTACGCACAAGACAAACATCAAGTAATGACACGGGTTTACAAAGTTTGCAGTTTTGACACGGAAGAGCGAAATAGACCCAGGGGGATTCGCAACCTCCAACTCGCAGATTGAAAGCGCATGGGCGAATCCACTTGAGCCAAATTATTCAGCGGTTACTTTCTTTGTGAATCGTTCTTTTTTGTGTTCATAGCGGAGTAGCATTTCAAATAGATGTTGCAGTAACTGACAGTTGTAATCCAAGTCTGAAGCGTTTCCGGGAAGATCACTCAAAAACCCCGTTTCTCGCATCTTCATGCCTAGCTTCAACTTGAAATTTTCCATTGATGTTGAGAATTTCGGTTATTTTCAATTAAACATCTAACGGAAACGTCTCTTGTTGCTTCTCTTTATCAATTATTCAGAAAATAGTACTTTCATTATTGTTATGCATTGTTGTGAAACGGATTATCAGGGCAAACAAACATGCATGCTACATATTGGGGTTACCTTAAAATGGTACTTATCTCCGTTTTGGCGACGTTCGGCGTTTAACCTAATTGGTGTTGACCAATCAACTATCAAACATCAATTTAGGATTCATTTTTTGGAGTTTTTGTAGACGACGTGTTGAAATCGTATTCGAAAAACAACCCAAGTGGCCTCACGTTCAGAATACGCGCAGAGAACACGTTCGGCAACAGAAACACTACCGCCACCTACATTAGCTGGACAGAAAATACCCTTCCATAGCGACTTATTTATAAAACATTTATTCGTTTATTCATGGATATTTCAGGTGTATTTCTCAAAAAATCTAACCTTTATGCAAAGAAAAACTGAGTGAACTTCTAGTTTAAGGATCGCCACATTCTGGTCTAGAAAAACTAACTCATTTTTGACTGCGTTTCACTGGTAAGCCGATGATATAGTATCTATCACCTACTTAAAAACCGACTAAAACCGTTTTCTTAACGAGTTTCGAAACTTAATGTCCCACAGAAAAAGATTCCCCACAAAACAAAAAGAAATTCATTCGAAAAGTGCCCAGTGTCAACGTTCGACTTGAAAGCCTTCAAGCTCTCCCGCCCAAGATAAGACCCCATTATCGTTTTAACGCTCTCGACAAAACACTGCTGCATTCAAGTATCCAATTTACATTTTTCGAAACGCGCGTATTTTACGGCCCATTACATACACATTCGCCGGTATTGTTTGTGTGACGCCGGTTTATATCTCCTTGATTAAATACATACAAATGGATGCATTATTTTAGATTCTGAAACAATATTCTAAGTGAATTGCTTTTTGTAAACTCAGACATGATTGAGTGAATTTTCTTAAAAATCGAAAGCTTAATGGAAGATATTTGCGGGATGCACAATGGCGTTCAACAGAGATTAAGAGAGCACAAGTTCGCGCCTTCCCCACACACCAATGTTGGGTTTTTGCTTTTAAATATTTTTCAGTTAGAGATATATGCATATATTCTTTGTTACATTCTCTGTTTTCCCTTACATTTCTAGCATATGATTTGTCTGAAGCAGCAAAAACTCGAGCACTAAACTCTGGCGTCATGAAATTTGCACCTTTTCTGTTCATCGACTTTCAAATGAAATGGACGGAGTCATGTGAATCCCAAAGCCAGACATCGCAAAAGTGTAAGTGACGGGGTTGGTTTGTTGGTTTTAATGGCATTTGGCCAAGCTGCGCCAAACAACGTCAAGTAAATGGACATACACAAGGAAATCTTTATCTTTAATCCTCCAAGTAGTTTCGACGAGATATCTCGTCCATCAAGATCTGACCAATTTTGTTAATGGCGAGATAACATTAACAAAAAGTCAGATTAACAAATCTCCATTAACAAAAAGTCATCTCGTCAGGATGTTGCCGATTCTTTAAGATGACGAGATCAAGATCTGGTCAGTTTTCTTCTAATGACGAGATATCTCGTCGGGACAACCACCAGGTTAGTTGGTTGGATTTTATGACGCAAAAGTCATATTTGGCCATGCTGCGCCAAACACAAGGCAGTCATCAAGTAATGAACATAAGCACACAAGGAAAGTTTTACTAACACAAAAGAGAGAAATACACCCAGGAAGAAATCGAACATTCGCCGCCTACAACTCGCTGAGTCCCGATGACCCCCACGTGGACTTGGGAATTGGCTTCAGCCTATTGTCTATCGAAGCGCAAACTAGTGTTTTTCATTACGCTCGTCAACTAGTACTAGTAATATTTGTGCTTTCTCTCAATACTAGGTGACCGTCTCTTGGGGATTCAGGAGAAATAACATGAAACTACGCGCACGTACTCTTTCTATTTCATAAGGTTGATGATTTTGTCTGGAAATTCAAGATCACACAAGGTTATTTTTGAAAGATACAACGTATTTATAACACTTAAAATAATTTGAAACATTACTGTTTACACTTTTTCTCGAAGGGAAACATTTTGTGCCCTATATCTAATTCTTTCCAATTTTCTTTCATTCTAATTCTCTTTCTGAATATGAAAAAGAGAATACGCATCTTAACCCTCCAAGTAGTTTTGACGAGATATCTCGTCCATCCAGGATCTGATCAATTTTGCTTTTGACGAGATATCTTGTCATCAAAAATGTCGACTGAATTGCAAAATGAAGATATTGCCGTTTTTGTTGATGAGTTAAATATCAGGTCGTTTTTTCTAATGATCTCGTCGGGACAACCACAAGGAGAGTTAAACATTAAATATTTATTTGAAATAAAACCTTATTTTGGTATTTAAAAAACTTGACTTTCCTTTTTCACATTCAGGAAGAATTGATACTAAAGCGATTTTCATATTACTTCGCCTGTGGTAAAAGTTATTTACTTTAGAGAAATAGTAAACGACAAATTTCAAACATATTTAAATTTATGTTAACATAGAAGTCATTTTAGAAAAGAAATGCATTTAAAGTTTTACATATACAAATATGACAACTTCTTTGTGTAACTTCGTATATAGATGGAAATATTTACATATTAAATAAATTATCGATTTTATTAAGGCGCAATTCATCTTTAAAATAAATGCTTTATTTTCTCTAAATTTTATTTAGAATTCCAAATTCAAATGCTTTCCGAAACTAACGCGAAAAACTGAGTTAATTAATTTTCTCAAAATAGGAGTCGATATAACAAAATTATTAAAGTTCTTTTCACAAAGATGCAAAATTAAGTTTCAGTTCCAAACACTTTTATCACCCATTAGTTCAAATGCATTTTCTCTTCTCTGAAATTTAAAAACATTCAGTTTTATTAGCTTTGATTTCGAACAAAGATAATTTTTAATCCATTAAAATTTCCGTTCTAAAACGCGAAAAATAGTCGGTATTTCAACCGTGTTGCCATTGAATTTAAAACAAATTCACGGTCCACGAGCTTCCCGCAGCTAAAAAAAAACACAACACAACAGATCAAGAAGCTCGAAATTTTTTCAACAAGAAAAACGAACACAATTTGATTTTTGCCCGAAAGAGAAATAAAAACAGCCGCGAAAGAATAAACGGAAAGGGAGGAAAAGAACGAAAAGAACCGGCTCGATTGAAAAATTCTCTCGAAAAGCATGCCCGGGAAGACCGGAGGCAATGCGACATCTAGCGATGACACGAAATAATGTTGCCATTTAAAAATGTGATAAAAAACGTTGTCGACGAACGATGATAAAACCAGAAGAGAAAAAAAATTCAATTATGTTCTTCCAACACCATCAAAGAACAGGTTTCCTTCGCTTGCGATCCACTCTTGAGCAAGGGAGGGGGCAAAAATCCTAAAAATGAATGTAAGGGGAAGGCAAAAAGTGTCAGTTTTGCCCCCTCCCATCTCCGAAACTACAAAGCTCCTCCCTGTGTTGAAAAAAGTTCCGACGAAATTCTCGTTTTTGTGTGGCCTCTTCGTATACACTTTATAAATACGAAAAGAATTCACATTTTTTCGCCGTTGTAGAGCGAAAAATATATCGTTTGCGTTATGGAACAGAGGAACTAGAACTGTGGTTAGTTAACCCCAGACTGTGCATTAGCAACAATCTATTTTCTTACTATTCGTTCCATTTAATGCTACCAAAAGGAATATACTATGTTGTTATTTTGGTATCCAGGCTTTAGCTTTGAAATTGGATTACTTCAGAAAACGCTGTAATGGTTGAGTACTGATACTTTTGTTACTTTATAAAATGTTATTGTGCACTAACATTAATTTTTGTGTTTGTAATTCATTTGGGATATTTCAACTTTAACTTGTATTATATTAGTCAGTCCCGCTTCAAGGTAAGTATTTTAATTAACGTCGCACTAAAGCAGTACAACGAGCTATTGGCGACGGTCCGGAATTAATCCCAAAGGGAAAGATCCTAAGACAACACGTAATTTTGAACCACTGTCAGATGACGAGGTAACACCTGAGCTGGCACCCCACTCTCCAAACTTCCACATCACGAAAAAGTGAGGACATTTGGGACGACGGCAGATTCAACGTGCACCAACCCCCGTGTAACACCAGTCTTTGGTTGGATTCGAACTCGAAACCCTCCGATTGCTAAACCGTTACTCTTCCAACCGGCCCCTGTCCCACTTCAAAGGTATGAACCTGCAAAGTCGAGGATTCGAGGACTTCTAAAAAAAGATAGGTAGTTGAATTAGCGTCGTACTGGAGCAACACAGCGGGCTATTGGAGGCGGTCCGCGATCAACCCCGAAGGGAAAGATCCGAGGACACCTCGCAATTTTTTAACCACTGTCAGATCACGAGGTCGACACCTGAAGCTGTCACCCCACTCTCCGAACTTCCACACCACGCCAACCGTAAGGACATTTGAGGCCACGACGGATTTAACATGCACCAGATCCCCACAAACACGACGGTCTTTGGTTGGATCGAGTTTCGAACTCGTAACCGGTTACTAATCCACTACCCTTCCAACCGGGCTACCGCGGCGTCTTATTTATATAAATGTTAGTGGCTATTGAAACATTGTTTTTATGCTATTGAAGATAAATAAAGGGAATAACATCGTCAGAAGGTGAAGCGCACCTGAACAGCGAGTGCCTAAACCTCTACTACATCCCCTATTTCTTTTCACAAAAAGGAATGGTTTCTGAAGTTGACGTGTTCCTTTTTTCCACCCACGATCTCAAGAACGGTACATAAGAATTCGATTAGGGAGCTGAAGGAAACACTCGAAAACAATCACTTCCAAAACGTCGTTCCTTGTAACTTAAATTACATCCGATAGGCAGCGCGAATGACATTGAAAAATAATTTAAAGTAATTAAGCAGGTAAGGACTTGTCTCGTTTCACTAAGTCATTCACTTTTAATTATGGCAGGAACAAGCGACAGGTTGGTTGGGGGTTCGGTTTTATAGCGCAAGGGCCACATTTGGCCAAGCTGTGCGCCAAACATAAGACACTATTTTTAAACATAAATCAAGACTAATCAATATAAAATTTAGCAACTTACGATTTCGAATTGAAACTAATCTCAACGTATAAAATCTAGAGTTCACAAAATGTATGTCCGAATAAATTTCTGAGGTAAGTATATAACTAAAGTTATTTTAGGGTTGGATTTGAAATTCTAAATTCGATTTGTGGACAAGCGATGTGATAATTTTTTTTCTAAGAGCTCATCTTACATTTAATCAGTTCGAAATTAAGCGTTTTTAAATTAACCCCGATTCGAAAACAATTAAATGGCTTTTACTCAATGATTAGTACTAAAAGCGTAGTTTTTGGTTGATTAGTTTGAAAAGTCAATTTTAGAAAATATAAATTACCGGATTATTTGAAAGTTGTTTTGTTGCTGTGTTCATTGTTCATTCTATACGAGTTAATTAGACCGGGGATCTATAACTTAAACATGGATTCAGAAGCAGTATAAACATTCATGGCCACATATGGACTTGAACTCAGCACACATCTGTTGGTGGCTGAGGTTTCATGGCTCAAGGGCGATATTTGGTCAAGCTGGACCAAACACAAGATAGACAGCATCAAATAATGACGTTACACACACAAGGAAAGTTTTACTGACAAATACACCCAGGGTAAGTTACAAGAATCGAACCTAAATCACTTACAACTCGCACGTTGCTAGTGGGCAAACTCTGTGTCAGAGGCTTCCCTAGCACCTGTCGGAGCTAGAGCGCTAACCACACTTGCTACCATACCAGGAAAAATATGAACTAGATTCCATAGCAATGGACAGATGTGTAATTATGACAACTCAAAATAGACAAAATTTTAAAATTTTATGTAGAAATTTTTTACTTTAAGAATGTTATGAATGGTTTTTTCATTTGTAAGTTGAAAAAAGACTCGAATTTAAAAAGATTTCATCGGTATGCATTGTAAATGCTTAAGGACAGAAATTTACATTGCAACAAATTCAATTTAAAGTTGCAAATCAGTTTTATTAAGCTTTTGGAGTACTTGTATTCCAAATCCAAAAGACAATAAAATTCGACAAAACTTAAACCATAACAATCCATTTATGATTTCACTGTTGTTGGAATAACTGGTTGTTTTATAGGAAGAACTAATATAAATTATGCATAGATATAATTAAATTTCTTTCCGAACAGCTCTGAAAGCAAAACTATAAAATGCGATCTTACCTTTGCGCCTCGTGGCATTAATATTTTCACTTTTTAATACTCGGTTTTATGTCCCCTCAGTATTTTACATTTCATACGACGTCGAAAACAGTAAAAGAATCCATAAAAACGTGGACCCACGCTCTAATTACTCTCAACTCGAAACAAAATAAAACTGTACAAGTGATCCTTCAATTGTTGAATATTAATTCGAAGAAAAACGTGGATGTTGCCATTTTTATGATCGAAATTGATACCCATCTGCGTCAATTTTAACTTGGTTTATTAGTTCCGTTCGCTGTCCTCTTGCAATAAATCTAACTGGAAAAAGAATTTTTTTCGCCGTGTTTTTTTATGATTCGTATCTCTTTTCCATGGCCTTCGAAGCAGATTAGTTTTTATTATGTATTGCAGCCTTGGACGCGACCAATTCATCTCAGACGACAGTCAAGAGCAAGAGGAAAAATTCCTAAAAAATTATATCACCGGTAAGAGTGTAAAAAAGGAAACATCAACACCGTTTTCATCGTCTGACATGGAGCCGTACAAGAACAAAAAAACCCAAATAGAATATGTAACAAACTTAAGAACGAGTAATAAATGTTTCATCTGTGCAAACGATATTTCAATTTTAAATGCGACACAAGATTACATTTCATTCTCAACAGTTCTTTTTGGAAAAACTAAACAGCGAACTAATGAGATCCTTTTTCTGACAAGTTAGATGTAGGTGACGGTAGTGTTTCTGCGGTAGAACGTGTTTCCTGTGCGCATTCCGAAAGTGACGTCACTTGGCTTATTTTGCTCAGCACTTCGCCAATAATTCCAAATTGAATTGATATTGGACAGTTGATTGGTCAACGCCGATCGTATTAAATGCCAAACATTGCCAAAACAGCGACAAACTACATTTTGAGGTAATTCCGATAACTATCTTACGAGAGGATGGGATAGCGGAAGTAAAATCTTCACTTTCCGTCTGCTTTGTTTGTACTGAGTCTCTCACAAGTGCGAAATGTTATATTTTTTTAAATAAAATTGGTTTTATGAAAAAAGAATTTCCAATTTCTTCAACGAAATACGGCGTATTGCTATTAGACGTAAGGAATTAAAACACATGTTGCAAAATTGATTTTCGTAATAAAAAATTGGCGAATTACGTTATTGGGAGACGTCTGATAGACCAAATCGGGGAGACTGGATAAATCCAGACAGCGAAATCTGACGTCATGGTGGGGAGGAGAGGGGGGATTTCGAGGGATGCAGTTGCTTAGTTTCAGATTCCGACTGTAGTAAATGAAATGAATTACAATTTGAATTATCGAAGATTTTAAAATTGTAATGCACAAAATCGTTTATCATCTGATCTTTTAAATGGATTATTTTACACTGATTGGTGTTTTCTGTTGAGCCTAACTTTTTATTTTCCGATTCTATACAACTTTCTTACTGAAATATTAGGGATGTTTTGTAAAGACACGTGTTGTATTTTATGCGTCTAGAAAGCAAGTGCGAAAACAATATGATCAAGTTTCCAAGATCATCTGAGGAAATAGAATTTTAGTTGACCAAATGAACATCATTTGTTTAAAACGTTTTTTAGCCCGGCTACTGATCTCTACGGCATTGCAAAGGGTGAACTGGCGGTTATTTCTGAGGGAACACCCAGTTCCTATCAGGTTTGGTTTCTCGCTATGCTGTCATGTTTTGCAATACGAGAGCAAATTAAAATCAGGGGGAAATATAAAAGCAGAGTGAGCAATGGTAACCATTTTATTTGCCTAGGATCATGTGACGAAAGCTAGTCGTGGCGTGACCCTTACACTACTTTCGTCTGCTGGATGGCAACGAACATTCATTTGATTTGTTTAAGAGACGGGAGAAGACGCCCCTCTATTGATTCATCATCTGATTGGTCTGCGCGATGCAGTAGTAGACTGGCGATTTTACCATTTTTGTCGCCACTCTATAGAATTCACATATCTGCAGTCATACGAAATTATATCGCCAAACGAGGCGAAAAAATGCCAAATCGGCACCCGAATCACTTTTTACAGTGCTGCCACGTGACTTCTAGTCGACATGTGGTCACACTTTATGAAGCTACTCTCAAAAAAAGCTCATTCTACTTATATTTCACGTCAATAATTAAAGTAGATTCCGAACCACAACGACCATATACGCCCAATCCGGGATTCGAACCCCGAGCCTGTTATCCTGAGAGTTAAAAGTGTCGAACTGACAAATTCCGATCAAGACAAGTGTCTTGAAGACCTGCAAATCCTTCCGACTAGCCGCAAACACGCTTTTTCGTGACCCACATACACAAGGCACTATCTCCACTATCATTCAATTCGTCATCTGACAGTGGTTCAAAATTACGTGGTGTTGACCTCGGATCTTTCCCTTCGGGGGTTGATCCCCGACCGTCGCCAATTGCCCGTTGTGTTGCCCACACACACACAGTGTTGACCAGAATTAAATACTTACCTAACCACAATCATTCAAACCAGGTAGGTATTTTAATTAACATCACACTGGAACACAACGGGCTATTGGTGACGGTCCGGGATCAGTCCCAAAGGGAAAGATCAAGGACAACGCCACGTAATTTTGAATCACGGTTAGATGACGAGGCAACACCTGACCTGGCTCCCCACTCTCCAAACTTCCACACCACGCCAACGTGAGGACATTCGTGGCCACGACGGATTTAACGAGCACCAGCCCCTTTTGTACACGACGCTCGCAACCCTCCGGTTGTTAATCCGTTACTCTTCCAACCGGACAACCGCGGCCCCATTCAAACCAGGAACTTCTCTAGTTCTAGTCAGTCATTTCCTCCTGCCCCCATCTTCAAAACATGAACAAGTCTAACAGCATCTTTAAGATCATAACGAAGAGCTGAGGGAATTTATTAGTGTTGTTACTGAAATTACTCACGACCACCGAAAAGGGGGGGAAAAAGATCCCTCGTAAGACCAATTAAATTATAAAAAGTTAACATCTCAACTCATTAACGGTCTCTTAAACTCCGGAATCGGTTTATTTTGTTTTTTTTTTTTTGTTACGCGGCTCATTCAACACATTAGAGGAGCGTAGGATGACATGAAATTATTCCGTCATCTATCTTATGACTCACGAGTGAAACGTATATCGTTTGGGATAGAGATTAATAAAAAGTTCTCAGGGTATTAAGGCTAATGCCAGGTGCTAATGGGCCTTTTCATTAAAACTTCGAGAGCAGATTTCAGTCGGAAATTAATCGGCTGATGGAAGTGTAATTAAAAGAGCGAATGAAATTAAATATATTCTTGACGATAGAAAGTTGTTGCGATCTGTTAGTGCGTTGAACTCAGAATTGAGCGAGAAAATCCATCGTTTTCATAGAAACATTGCTGTTCAGTTGATTTCGATGTCAATTAATATTGATGATAGGTATTTAATTAACATCGCACTGGAGCAACACACCGGGTTATTGGCGACGGTCAGGGATAATTAGAATTGATGGAAAAGACCACGAATATAGTAGACTGAGCATTGCTGAGGAGCTTCAAAAATTGTGACTAGTCACATGATTGCTCCTTGAAAAAATTGACTTGGTTGGCCGATTCGGCATCTTATTACCTCGTTCGGCGATAGATCTTATGATGGGATAGATCTGTGAATGAGTATTACTAGAGTGGCTACAAAAATGGTGAAATCGCTTGAGTCTACTATTATGTCGCACTGACCAATCAGATGAATTAATGGCCATGCATCTTCTCCCGTGGGTCAATCAGATGATGAATGTTCATTTCCAACCGACAGACGAAAGTATTCTAAGAGCCATAACGAGTTTTGGTCATTTTTATGGCGCAAGGGCCAGAATTCATTCTTTGGGATTCCTATTGGCGACATGCTAAAATAATATTCGAAAAGTAAGCCGAGTGACGTCACGTTCGGAATACGTACAACACATTTCGACGCAGAAACACTACCGCCACCTAGCCTGACAGAAAAGATTCTCAAATATTTCTTTACCTTGCCTCGTACAAAATTCGTCTGCATTTAAAACATCGAGACGAAATAAAACCTGCTCTAAAACACAACAGAATTTTTAAAAATATTTCATTCGCTATTCCATAATCTGATAGGAGATTGGTTAAAAAAAATAGTTCCCATAATTGGGTTTGGGTATCGGTTTATGGGCAAGAACCGGATCAGCTATGCTGCTCCAAACACAATTCACATAGTTGGTATTAAATTAGTGCTTCCCTGATCAAGTAGTGCCGCCTTTAATTACCTGTGCAATTTCAATTTTCTATACGCTTAACAAAATATACAAAATTGAAGGAAAATTGCCTTCGAAGGTACGAATGTCGCCTATTCAAATTCAATTTAATCCTTGAACTTCAAAACCAAGTTCAAAACTTTACGCCGAATATTTTCCAATAGATTTGTACTTGTTTGAAATTCGAGGATGAATTCAATCTGACCTTCATAGAAAAATATGGCATTATATATTTTGTTTTAACTCTCGTATTGTATTTTAAACATCAAATTGGTTTAGAACGTCATTTATTCTCCACTGTATAGCTTTTATATAACGCGCGCGCTTTCAAGGCTTTTATACCATAGCTCTACGCGTGAACAGTATGAAGGGTTTTCTGTAAAGTTAAATTATAGGGCTGTCTTGGTAAAAATTTATTCACAATTTATGGCCTAATTTACTACGTAACTCGAATGAAATTTACCCATATATATCATTTAAGAGCGTTTGTGTAGTGGAAGTAAAATCTTCACTCTTTTCATCTATTTTACACTGAAAATCCTTCTTATAGGACATTCAACTTCGTGAACAGAAAATTCAATTTAGAAAGTTAAGATGAATTAATCGTGGTTCCTATTAAAACTGCCTTCAGAGAAGTTTGCGTTAAATAGTCTATAATTATACCCAATACTGGTGCATATTCTATTAGAAAATACAAATAGAATAATAGAAACTATGTATTGTTTTGACAATGCTATTTGTTCTGAAGAAAAGATTTTGGGAGTGCTATCTTTTAGAACAAGCAGCCTTATCACCAAGTATTTCGTAGATAGTCAGGAGATCCCTTAATTTAAAACCTGTATAGATAACCTATTTTATATGTAAGGTCAATGGTCCAGAAATTTTCTTGTTTGTTTAGTTATTTCGAACTCTAGCACGAAACCGTTTGCAAACAATTTTTCCTAATGATTTCTAGGTTAGTTTCGTACTTTCAAGCCACGAATAGTTTCAACACGACACAAGCACACATTTAAAGTTTGATAGCAAAAAGAGCAAGAATTTGTATTAATTTGAAGAGCTTTCATTCTAAACCAAGAAAGTCAACATCCCGAAAAATTGTAGGTCACCGTGATCTAATAAAGCAATTATTACGTGTTCACTACGAATTCAGTCAAATCTGTCAATCAGAAGAATTGATAAAACGGCAGTTCCAAAAGCAGACAAAACGCTTTTTATATAATTTTCACTTTCTAAAATCTCACTAAAAGTGGATTTGTCGGCTTTGATATTTGTATCTTCTCCAAACATTATAACTACTAATAAAAATAGTTAGTGACCCGAAAGATACGAGAACAAACTTTTAAGTACTTTTTACGAAGTCAACCCAAACTTGAATTCGAAGAATTTTATTTTTACAACATTTTTTTTTCCGCGAAGCACCCTGAAAGATAACGATTCGAAAATATAACGACGAGCAAAATCGGTCTTTCGCTCCGTAAGAAAAAATAGAACTCGAGCGATGCCTAAGTTCCATGCTTCGTCGAACCGTCGTGAATAAATCTTCGCAAGGTCAACACTAAGAAAAAGTGAAAAGGCCTGAGAAAACATCTCCCACCCCCTTCTCCCAATGCTTTCGCATCCCAGACATGAGAGCGAGCTTTCAAAGAGCAGAAAGAAAAACAAAGAACACAACTATTCTGGTCGGAAGAACCGTTAGCGTTGCCAAATGCATAAAATAAAAATTGGTTTATCGCTGGAAGAAGCGTTATTCTCAACTCATCCAGACAACAATTATTTTCCCCCCAACTTTGTATCAAACGGTAAATGTAAATAGAATTGAGTATTCTTTGAAAAATTATTTTCGTCTAATCTTCAATGTTAATTTCAAATCAGGAAATTCTTAGAACCATCCAAGACTCCACACAAAGTTTTAAAACTAACAAAAAAAATATTCCCGTAAAGATGGAATAATTATCGTTTTCCAACTTTCAGCTGCCGTTTATTGAAAAAATTCATCTCGAGTTGTTAGTTAAATTACAGGTTCTATATTTCTAACCATCATACGATTTTTATAAAACTTGATGTTTCTGAGAAATTGCCCAGATGTTTTTAATATAACGTGAGTTATAAATTATGTTGATAACGTAACATCGAGAAAATAGTAATAAACGCGAATGGCTATATTTTCGAATAATTTAAAAGTGGAGTTTTTCTATGTTAAATTTAATGGTTGTTTCACGGTAGCAAACCTTGCAATTTTATCGAAGAGGATATTTCAAATTTTGTTGTTGGTTTCTGGTTCTAGCTTCTGTAGAATCTTTGAATTTTTAACATGAGTCCAACTCGTGTCCATCAAGGGTAAATAAAAGTTAAATGATATTAGAATAAAACTACTCCGTATATTACTGCTTAAAATTATACAAAACAATAAGTAATCCTTTACGATAGAATTTAACTGCATATTTAGCATTTCAAACTCAATAAAAAATGTCCATATTTGAAACATAAAAAAAATTTTAATCGTGCAAACTAACGCTTAAAGAAACATCTTTATAAAATCAAGAAAAGAAATTGTTATATTCTATAAATTAGCTTAAAAAGGATTCTACTCGTATTCCACAAATCAAAGCTCAGAAAACAAATTCCAATTTGAGCTCAGAAAAAAAAATTCCAATTTGAGCTCAGAAAACAAATTCTAATGCAACCTATTTTTAAGCTTAGAAAGCAAATTCTAATGGCAAATTAAGGCTTAGAAAACAAAATATAATACAGCAAATTAAAGCTTAGAAAACAAATTCTATTCTACACATTAACGTTTATCAAAAAAAAAACTATTTCAAAAAGGACATCAATTCATCCAAACAATCTAGCCATTATATTTTTAAAATCGCATGGAAGATATCCTCCATATAACAAACTAAAGTCGCACGCCTTTAGACTCTGGTGTCATGGGAAGAACTATTAATCAAGCCCCGAAAGGAAGCGATAACATCGACTCTTATAAAGATTTCTATATAGGAGTGGCCCCACCACAGACGGAGATCCATTAAAATAAAGTCTTGATAAAAGAAAATCGAGCCCGTACAAGATTGCAACAATACAAGAGGTCGTACAACCGGTTCAAAAATCCGCGGTCAACGAAAAAGGCAGACGAGACTTCTGGGGAATCGAGGGGATGAGGTAGGTCACGTGAGAGAGGAAAGGTCGTTCGACTACGGATCTGTATTGCTCATTGATCTGATCGAATGAAATACTTTCCGATATTCAATCCCTGGGAACCTAACAGATAATGGATGCGTGAGTCATTTGGATCATTTATCGTTGGATGTTCTTACTTTCTGACGTAGATTAACCATGATCAGACAATGCGTGATTGAGAAATGGATTGGTAGATATCAAGTCTTTCGGGTCATGCATGAGTTGCAATGCTTGTGAGAAATTGATTTGAATGATATGCACATTAGCCCCACACATGATCTGCACCACCCTAGAAATGTATGTTAACCCTCCTGGTGGTTGTCTCGACGAGGTATCTCGTCAAAAGCAAAACTGACCAGATCTTGATGGACGAGATGGCTCATCCAAAAGAAAAGAAATCACCAAATATTGATCTCATCCTTATAAAAATCGGCAATATCTTGATAGATGGTATCTCGTAATCAGCAAAATTGGTCAGATCTTAATGGACCAGATATCACGTAGAAAAAACTTCACTCCAACAGGCAATAAAGCTGCCAAGTTAAAGCCAGAGTTGCACACAAACCATAATATCCTTGAAGTGAGTGTTAACACTTCCTTCTCGTCATAAGCAAAACTGACCAGATCTTGGTATGGACGAAATATATTGTCATTGGAAAAAACCGACTAGATCTGGATTACGTCATCATAAAAAAATCGGCTGTATCTTGATGACGAGATATCTCGTCATTGGCAAAATTGGTCAGATCTTGATGGACGAGATATATCGTCGAAACCCTTGGGGGTTATGGCATGTACACCCTCGGAGGCGATTCGTTTCAAAGCAAAAAAATTGGAATTCTAATTTTATTCTTACAACAATCTTGTGACGAAGCAATGAAAAGAACAAAAAACGTTCAAATTTGGGTTAGTTTTTTAAATTACCGATCAAATTAGCATAAAACAAAGATCGTAAAGCGGCAAACCAATGTTTATTTAAATTGGACAAATTTGAGTTCATTTTTTGTTAGGTACACTTGTACAGTGTCATAACAAACACAAAACATTCGTGATCGTAAAAACATACAAATTACAGTACAAGCTCTTGGCATTTCTAGGGCTCCACCAGGCGACTGTGGGGAACTTATGTAAGCCGTAACATCAGAAAATAAAATATTGCAAAATTTAATTGTGATATAATTTAGGCAGTAAGAAAAAAAATCAAATTCTCAAAAAATGTTTCAAAGAAAAACCATGATTGTAAAACTAAGGAACGATGACTAATAGTTCGAATCCCAGAAATACCATGGCGCCTTATCGACCGAAATCGCCAAATTTTAATCAAAATTCTTCGGGTTTAATACACATTCGTGTTATACATAACCCGAGGCGTAGTTTTTATAAACGTAACTTTTTTATCCGTTGTAAAATATTTTATAAAAGCATGGATGCCCATATGGCGTTCGTTAACTTATTTCAAGTGGAATGTTTTTGGTTTGTCGCTCTGCGGTTGTTTTTTGATACACGTGGGCTAGTAGACCGGATTTATGTAGATTATTCTTTTGAAGGTTATGTTGAAAAATAAAGATGTTTTGTGGCATGATTCACATTTTAAGAAGCCTTTCTTAAGCATTAAAAATAACGGAACACAAATTGAAAGGCAGTCTTAAAATCCTTTTTAAAAATACTGCCTGGATGACTAAAGGTTTGTACAGTGGCTACAAATATGCAGAAAAAGTCAAGAGCGGTTACATGTAGGTGGCTCTGTAATACTGTTTTTAGTTATACTAAGAAATACTGCATAACTAACTATTAAAGATAATGTTGAATTCCGTTTCACGAAGTGCCTTATTTTATTCTGTCGAAAGGTTACTAGAATTCATTCTTCTGTAATAGGTTGCTGGAATTCGCTATTCCGGAATAATTACAATTAACTGTTCTGGAATATAATAACAATTAACTGTTCTGGAATAATTACAATTCCCTATTCCAGAAATTCCGGAATTCCAGAAATTCGCTATTCCGGAATTCCAGAAATTCGCTATTCCGGAATTCCAGAAATTCGCTATTCCGGAATTCCAGAAATTCGCTATTCCAGAATATGTCCAGAAATTCGCTATTCCAGAATATGTCTAGAAATTCCCTATTTTGGAATAGATTATTGGAATTCACCAATGTAATCAAATCGTAACAGTGCATGCTCATCATAACAAGAACCAAGTGCCGATACTTGAGTGAGATACTTTCGAAAGCCATCTGCCGTACCGCATAAGAATAAAATCCCACTTCGCACCACTTGGAGCACGAGTGCCTCAAGAATGATGCATTTGCAAGTCAACCACCCTCGAAGTTCGGTAGCAAATCAATACCAAGTCCGAAGTCCCGAATCATTCGGGGATGAATGAAGAACAGTGAGTGTTTTCGAGGACATAGGCTACCTTTTATCCCCCTTGTTAAAAATAATCCGAATGCCATTAGGGAATCAAAGGGTTTTGTGTGCAAGCAGGAGGACAAGCCTCCCTCTGTTGCAGCCGGATTTCGAATGAAGTGGAGAGATGAGAATAAACAAATGCAAACGAGGAAACTCTTGCCCTTGGAAGAGCTTCCAGTGACCTTCAGACCATGTCCTTCTTAGGTCACGTAATATTTTATAGTGCAATTCAAGTGGAATTGTTTCAGACCGGTATTTTTTAAAGGAAAATATTCTAGAATTCAAAAATTCCCTTGAAACTTTGAGAATAATAAATTTTACAATAGAATACGAAATAATCCACAGGAAACTTCGGTTACACCATTTACAAATCTACGATATCCGGATTCATTGAGAAAGTCCGGATTTCAGGTACGATCACTCCTTTAGCAGATCATTAATCGTGCAAGTGGTTTTGACGAGATACCTCATTCATCAAGATCTGATTAATGTTGCTAATGACGAGATATCTCGTCATCAAGATATTGCCCATTTTTATGATGACGAGATCAAGATTTGGTAAGTTTTCATCGGATGATGAGATATTCCGTCCGTCAAGATCTGGTCAGTTTTCTTAATGACGAGATATCTCGTCATTAGAAAACTGACGGTGGTTGCCTCGACGAGATATCTCGTCGAGGCAACCACCTGGATTTACTTACTGCCAGCAATAGCGGATCACCTAAGTGCTCGCATAGGTGTTCTGTTAGAGAGAAGTGAGAAAAAAATGTAGCTTTTCCCATAAACGTTTCATCAAAATAAAAAGTTCGTTTAAAAATTTACTTTTAATGCCTGTTTTTAATAAAATCTTAACAGATGCTTTACTCCACATTCGTTCAGAGCCATTCCCCCACAAAAACAGGCAAAATTTCTCTCGCCTATCGTATTTTTGTTTCCAGCGAGGGGTTTGTTGGTTTGAGTTTTATAGTAGGGTCATATTTTGCCAAGCTGCGCCAAAACAAGACAGCGTCAAGAAATGGGTACACACAATGAGATTTACTGACAGAAATTCAGCCAAAGATATAGGAATCGAAACTGCGCCGCCAGCTCCGCACGGTGATAGCGCGGTAGGTAGGTTTTAGATTTTATGGTGCAAGGGGCCCATATTTGGCCAAGCGATAGCGTGGTAGGCAAATCCACAAAGCCATTGTGATCCTAAAATAATTTTTTAAAGGAAAAATTACAAACTTATTGTTACATCAAAGCAAGTTATTGCAATTTTGGAATTCTGCTTAAAACCACGAAAAAACTAAGAACAAAGTTGGTGGGTTGGGTTTTATAGCTCAAGGCAAACCAGTAAAATTAAATAAATGTTAATCTAATCAACGCAAGATAAAAAAAGATGCAATGTTTTTGATCAACATTGATAAAAAACAAATTATGAACGATAAAAATATAAATGAAGAAAATTGAGATAAGATGGGTTATCCCTATCTTCGTCGACTATTAAATTTCTAATGAAATGTAACTAAAAATGATGAATTATAACAATATTAAAATGTCACAGCCATATAAAGCAAAAAGTGAGATATGTGGAGGGTGACCCAATAAGTCCAATAAAATTGGTGAAGTATTAAACAACCGTCGAACTAAGAACTGAGAATTTCCGTCGTTTGCTTATTGGCTGTTTGGGGGTTTTATGACTCAATGGCCAAGCTGCGCCAAACATAAGACAATGTCACGTTATTGTGAATAGAAAGGATGGAAAAGTAGAAATGTCTCTTGGGCTTCCTGGGGTCACGATCCCTATGTTTACCAGAGGCCAGTAAACCCCATAGAAAAAGAACAGATCACTATAGTACCACGGATAGTGAATCCAGTACACATCTAAAGAAGTGCCTCTGCGGAGGAATTTCCGTTTGTATAATGAGAATGTCTAATATGCAAACCCTTCCTCTGAATTCTAGAATTCAAAAACATGCAATAAATTTCAAGAACTCCAGTTCCTTACTGAAGTTCAAATACATCAAAGGTTTGATCCACTAAATAGAATACATCCTGATGTAGGACTCCTAACTTAGCTCTGTAATATGCAAAAATTTCCCTTGAATTCTAGAACTCGAAAACATGCAACGAATTTCAAGCACTCCAGCCCAAACTACATCAAAGGTTTGATCCACTAAAGAATAGAAGATATCCTAATGTAGGACTCCTAAGTCAGCTCTTCATTCATTGTGTGTTTCGCCCAAGCGGCTTTCTCCCACAGGGCCGGTCCGCATCTTATCTCGTTCGTTATCTCTCCCACTTGTATAACCTGCCGCGGTCAATGAAGAAAAATGATAAATAGGGATACACTCTCTGTTACCGTTGGTTGGAATCGGAAGACACGACTTGCAGATGCCTCTCGGATAGAAGTTTACGTCATACTGTGATTTAAATGTGTTGATCTTGCCGGGCTGCCACAGCCAAAGTGAAGTAATGGCATAAATTTAAAAAAAACAGTGGTAAAGGTAGGTATTTTAATTAACGTCGCACTGGAGCAACACAAAGGGCTATTAAATAGTGGCAAAGTGTCTTAAACCCTATTTTAGTAGCAATTTTACTTGCTCGGATACAAAATGAATTGGCTAAAAGACAAAATGAGCTAATTAAGAACGAAACAGACGTTGAAGATTGTTGGGTATCACACCAAAATACTAACTTTTAGTGGATTGCACTTATATTTATTTACACTGATTGCTGTACTATCTTCACATGTTCTAATGGTTCATAGAACGGAACGCTGGCGATATGACATTACGATCAGGCACAAACTGAGAAGCTGGCAACATTCTTGGTGCTCGCAAAGTACACGAAAAGTTACGCCAATCAAGGAGTAGCGCCAACCACTGTCGTGGATATGCACGGCGCGAACTAAGATCTTGCCAAGAAATTTAGATTTTAAAATTAAAACACTAAATATTTTGAAGAAAAATCGGGAAAAAAATTTCCGAAAAAAAAGGATTAAGCTTTCGTTGTTCCTTGGCGAGTTTTCGAAAAGTCGCCAAAACTTTGAAAATAGGATCTTTTGAGACCGACTTTGCTTAAAAAGATGCCTCTGATTGCCAAGGTTGAAAAATAACAGCGAAAACTCGCCTTTTAAGTCGTCTCCCGATGGCAGTCCTGTATCTTGCTGATTATTGCAGCACATTTTTCCAGGCCACGTTATTGATTTACATTTACGTAATTGACGATGACTTTCAAATAAAATTTTATACAAGCTGCCATTTTTATGTATCAAGATCATGGTTTCCCGTTTTGATTGAAGCAATATAATGAAAAGCCACTTTTCAAATTTTTTTAGGCTTACAATTTCAAGATTCCAAACATTTTGTGGTTCGAATAGTGACTTAAGGTCATGTTCTCTGAAACTTTCAAGTATCAGAACAATTCAAACAATCAGAAACTTTTTTGATCCCAGAATATTGTTTTCTTGCGAAATTTTTGCATTCTGTGGCTTATTACTGTCTTGTTCGGTAGGTAGTTGAATTTACGTCGCACTGGAGCAACACAACGGGTATTGGCAACGGTCTGGGATCAATCCCCAAGTGGAAGATCGAGGACAACACCACATAATTTTGAAACACCAAGGTCAAATTACGAGGTCAATACCCGAGCTGGCACCCTACTCTCCAAACTTCCACACGCCAGCGTGAGTTGTCCGGAGCCCGTCAATTGGGTAACCCACATTTTGCATTGCTATGGCTAAACGATAGCTCCATTTACTATAATTGAACAGGGTGAGTTCGAAGGATCTCAATCTATGCATGTATATTCGTAGTGGTTCGGAATCTATTTTGCCCTAAGTCTGAGTCTAATTCACCCTCTTGCAGCAAAAGACCACAGGGATCCAAACCAAATCGTAGGGCCGTCGTGTCTCATTGGGTATGCCCACTGCGCTAGCAACTTTCGAGTTGTAGGCGGCGCAGGTTCGATTCCAGTCCGGTGCATACATCCCTGGGTGTATCTCTCTTCTGTGTCAGTAAAACTTTCATTGCGTGTCTACTTGATATTGTATATCTTGTGTCTGGAGCAGCATGGCCAAATATGGCGATTGTACCATAAAAACCTCAAACCAACCAAACCAAATCGTTGACTTGGAACTCTCCGGCATCCTAGTCCAATTCCGCCCTCTTGCAGCAGAAAAGAACCACGAGGTAGGTAGTTAACGTCGCACTGGAGCAACACAACGAGCTATTGGTGACGGTCCGGGATCAATCCCGAAGGATATGAACCAAAGGAGAACGCCTCGTAATTTTGAATCGAAGTCGGGTGACGAAAAGGACAAGGAGTCGAACCGTTTCGACTTGTAGCTCTGGCGATTTTTCGCAACGTGATGAAAGTAGACAGGACCCGGTGAGTTTGAATTTGCTTTGAAGATAAAAGGTCGTTTTTGCTAGACTCGTTCTTATTAGTATTGATATTTGATATTTTATTGATATTGATATTTTCAATTAACGTCACACTGGAGCAACACAACGGGCTATTGGTGACGGTCCGGGATCAATCCCAGAGGGAAAGATCCGAGGACAACACCACGTAATTTTGAACCACGGTCAGATGACGAGGCAACACCTGAGCTGGCACCCCACTCTCCAAACTTCCACACCACGCCAACGTGAGGACGTTTGGGGCCACGACAGATTTAACGTGCACCCGCCCCCTTTGTACACGACGGTGTTTTGGCTGGATTCGAACTCGCAACCCTTCGGTTGCTAGTCCGTTACTCTTCCAACCGGGCCACCGCGGCCCCGTTCTTATTAGAGAGACCCACGGCTTAACCTTCTGGATGCGGGGACCGGCCTAAAGTTTCCGAGTCCCCTCATTACGAAAGGCTCGAATTCTTTCAGACCTCAAACTCCTGAAGAATCGCCGAAGCCCATTACGATTTCCATCCTCTATTTTCTGAGCCACAAAGACCCGCGCGTGAATAACCTTATCTCCTCCCCGTTGACAAAGATGTCAGGGTTATCGACGGGGAGCCTCGAAAATTGTTTATCTTCGAGCATCTAGTTCTGAGAGGTTGAGTAAATGAAAAGAGATACACTTAAAAAGTCACCGCCGCCCTTTCGGTTTACCCAGGAAGAATCTGTCTCTTCTAGGCATACCCACGACCCGACATTAGAAACCGGCACATTAGGTGATAATGGGAGGACACATACCCTCTCCTCCTGGGGGAAAGCATTTTAAAGGCCGCTTCGGCCGGTTTCAGTAAGTTGCCTATAAAGCCGTTGGGCCGGCTGCCGTAACCAAAGAAGGAAACTATATTCTGCCCCGACGTATGTTGAGGGTTAAAGTGGATTCCGAACCACTACGAGTATCCATGCCCAGACCGTGATTTGAACCCAGCCACTTGGACGGTTGGCGAAATGGCCATATTTGGCCAACAATGATAAATAGACATACACACAGAAAGTTTTACTGACACAAGAAATACCCCAGGTAGTAATCGAACCAACGCCGCCTACAACTCGCAGGTTGCTAACGCAGTTGCTCAATGGCAAGCCCATTGAGCCAAAACCATTAGGAATCCAGGACTTCTATCAGATCTTTTCCGATCCCGGACCGTCGCCAATAGACCATTGTGTTGCTCCAGTGCGACAATATTTTATAATTATAACCTTGAGACGGACTTAAAGTAAAATTCGAATTATAAGTATTGTAATTATAACAAAGCATTTATTTCCAAAGTTAATTTGAATTTAATAGAAATCTATTGATCTGTAGCCAATTGGAATTTTCTATAAAAACACTTTACGTTCCTCAAACGAAACCACCGGTTACATAACATTTATAAACTAATATTCACATTAGTTTTTATGTTTAATTGCTATAAATGTAATTTTTATTGCAATTCCGTGTGACGACATCGACAAAACTCGGATCACTTAGAATAGTAATCCCAGAAACAGGTTTTTCGTAGAAAACGGGTTACTTTCACTAAATAGTTAAGGTTAGTTTCATGAAATAATCATTTATAAATAACATTTTCTTAGGAAACAAATATTATCAGTTTTCTTTTTATGAGAATATTGATACAAGCCATATCAGTTCTGTGAAAACCCAAGTTATTTTTTATTTCAATTAATTGGGAGAAATTTTAAAAGGTACTCTCTTCAAAAATTATTTAAATAGAAATGTGTTATGCGCTTTCAATAAAAAAAATTTCGCCCTAGTGATTATTAAAAACTCAACCAGCAAATAAGTTATAAAATAATCAGTTTTCTACAAACCTGGCTATGGAATATCAAATATCGCTCATTGACGGGCATTTTCACTTTGAAAATATAATAAGAAATTCAATGTTATAAAAACAGCTTAACATAACGCTTGAAAGATAAGACATAATTTTCGAAAAATGTATTCTTTTAGCTATAGCAATTCTCCGAGAAAATGCTTTTAGAAGATTCCGAGGAAAATTTAGAACATCGGAAACCAGTTCTTTAGAAGAGCAGCGTGCTTTTCTGACTACGTAAGCTTTTCGGAAAACATTCGCAACTCACTTTCTTTTTAAAATATCAAACAAAAATGAAGATATTCGAAGAAAGAATAGTTCGTCTACATAACACGTGCAACCAAATATCATTCTCGGGTAAAGCGACAACTCACAACGATTTTTCGTTTAATTTATCAAACGATTTTATAAAACTCGTTCAAACCATGCGAATCAAATTAAGAAACACGCTATAAATTTTCAATGAGGAACGAATTATACAAATGGAGAAGTAAAATATGCTCTGAAGACTTAATTACAAAATTCACCATTTTGAGTTGTCACTTTTCTTAAGAAATGATATTTATAATCCAACAAATCAGTTTTTCACAACAGAAAAAATCCATTTTAATTTTCATGAATATCGTTTGGAAGAAAAATAATTCAAAATCACTTACTTGCGTTCTTGGTGATCCTAAAGTCCTGCAAACTACAAAACACAAGAGAACTGTCGAACACCACACCACCGTGTTCGCCATCGGGGGCAAGGGGGGAAAAGACCAATTTTATTCGATATTCTTTTTTTCTTGCGGCTGTCTCTTATCCGGCTTTGTACTTCTCGCAGGGTGCCGGGAAAAGTAAACAAACGAGAAGAGAGGAAGTTTCTATTCTCCCCCGTGTGTTTATGCGGTGCACTCAATCCCCACACAGAACACTCTACTGGTAAGGGGAGAGTATCTGTTGAACCGAACCGGCGCGGTCCGAAGAAAATGCTTGAGGAGCCAACATAATCGCGATACTGTCTGAGGTTGCCGAAGAGTCTTGTTTTGCTGAGACGTCGCCAAGGGAATCGCGCCAAACGGGAGATCGGATTGGGAGGGAAATCGATCTATTTCGCGATTCCCCCCATCACAAGTTTTATCGCGCAATTTAAATGGATGGATTCGAAGCCGGAGGGGCTCTTCTCACAAAAAAGTGTTAGTTTCATATTTTTATACTTCCGAAATTAAATATTTTTAGGAAGAAAACTTACAATAGTTTTTAAGGTAGGTAAGTAGGAAATTAATTAACATCGAACTAGAGCAACACAGAGGGCTATTGGCGACGGTACGGGATCAATCCCTAAGGGAAAAATCCGAGCAATAGTTTTTAAATCAATTAATACTTAATTAACTCTACTGGTGATTGTCTTTACGAGATGATGGTTGTTTTGCTAATGAGGTATCACGTCATTAGCAAAGCCATTAACAAATCTTGATGAACGAAATATCTCGTCATTCGAAGAAAATTAACCAGATCTTCATATCATTATCCAAAAATCGCCAATATCTTGATGAAGATATATCTTGTCAATGCCAAAATAGATCAGACCTTGATGTACGATATATCGTGGAAGGTTTGGAGGGTTTTATTAGACATTTTCTACGAAAAATGGCCTTGTTGTTTCTACCAACCCATTTCAAACATTCGCTTATCATCTCTCTAGGTGCTGCCCTCGGATTAATCCCGGACAGTCGTCAATAGCCCGTTGTGTTACTCTAGTGCGACGTTAATTAAAATACCTACCTCATCTTTTTAGAGCCGAGGTCTCATGGGAAGCCCAGTTGGAAGAACGGATTAGCAACCGGAGGGTTGCGAGTTCGAAATTCGGTCCAACCGAAGACAGTCGTGTAAACGGGGGCTGGTGTACGTCAATCTGCCATGGCCTCAAATGTCCTCACGTTGGCGGGATGTGGAAGTTTAGAGAGTGGGGTGCCAGCTCAGGCGTTGTTCTCGTCATCTGACCGTGATTTAAGATTACGTGATGTTGTCCTCGGATATTTCCCTTCCAATAGCCCGTTGTGTTGCTCCAGGGATCGTTAATTAACTACCTCTACCTACCTCAAACATTCGCATAACGATAGATCGCTTCTCATGCCTTTAACCTTCAACACCGGACAGTCGTCAATAGTCCGTTGTGTTGCTCTAGTGCAACGTTAATTAGTAATTACCAATTACCAACCAATCAAGATTCAGAAGTAGCAAAATTAGTTGAATTTTACATCGCACTGCAGCAACATAACGGGCTATTGGCGACGGTCCTATATCCATCTCGATGAGTAACAAAAGGTAAAAAGCGAATTTCGAGAAACCAATATTCGAATATTGCTTCCTACGGGATTGATACCGGACAGTCGGCATCATCCCCTTATGTGTCTCCAGTGCGAGATTAATTCAATTACCAACCTCGAATCTGCTTGGCCAATGATGTCCCTTCGGCCATAGAATCCAACCAACCGGCATAAGCTTTCCAGTTTACGCTTATTATTTCTATCCTTATTTCCAAATTTCCTCTCGTGATCAAATATAAAATAAAGAGAGCAAAGCTTTTTCAGAATTTAATAAGGTTCGGATCTTTATTCGGTAAGGGCCGCGGTAGCCCGGTTGGAAGAGTAACGGACTAGCGGACTAGCAACCGAGTTGGAATCCAGCCAAAGACCGTCGTGTATAAAGGGGTCTGGTGGGCGTTAAATCCGTCGTGGCTTCAAATGTCCTCACGTTGGCGTGGTGTGAAAGTTTGGAGAGTGGGGTGCCAGCTCAGGTGTTGCCTCGTCATCTGACGTGGTTCGAAATTCCGTGGTGTTATCTTCGAGGATTGATCCCGGACCGTCACCAATAGACCGTTGTGTTGCTCCAGTGTGACGTTAATTAAAATACCTACCTTTATTCGGTATATAAATAATTCCAACTGCAGACCCCATTCTATATGAAATCTTGACTGTTACTGATTCTGTCTCGGGGAAATTTTTGTAAGGAACTAAAACTGCTTTTTCCAAAGTATGGGAGGGCCGCGGTGGCCCGGTTGGAAGAGTAACGGACTAGCAACCGAAGGGTTGCGAGTTCGAATCCAGCCAAACACCGTCGTGTACAAAGGGGGCTGGTGCACGTTAAATCTGTCGTGGCCTCAAATGTCCTCACGTTGGCGTGGTGTGGAAGTTTGGAGAGTGGGGTGCCAGCTCAGGTGTTGCCTCGTCATCTGACCGTGGTTCAAAATTACGTGGTGTTGTCCTCGGATCTTTCCCTTTGGGATTGATCCCGGACCGTCACCAATAGCCCGTTGTGTTGCTCCAGTGTGACGTTAATTGAAATACTCCATACTCCCTACACTCCAAAGTATGGTATGAAATGGGACAATATTTATCATTTCTTTAATGGCGGCTGTAGCCCGGAGTAGTAGGTAGGTATATTAACTAACGTCACACTGGAGCAACACAACGGGCTATTGGCGACGGTCCGGGATCAAACCCAAAGGGAAAGCCCGAGGACAAACCACGGTCAGATGACGAGGTTACACCTGAGCTGGCACCCCACTCTCCACACTACGCCAACGTGGACATTTGAGGCTTCGACAGATTTAACCTGCACCAGCCCCCGTGTCCACGACGGTATTTGATTGGATCGAGTTTCGAACTCGCAACCCTCCGGTTGCTATCTGGCACCAAACTTTGAGACACCGCTGTTTTGATTTGAACGGCAGATTAAGCGTACACAAAATCCCAACATTGAACTAATCTATTGGAAGACTTGGCTAGTTTTAGTTTTGCTGATTAGTTTTATTAAAGTAACAAAACTTATTTAAGAGTAAATAACAAATTTCAGAGAACTAATTCACAGAGAGACAAGTTAACCCCAAAATCATTCAATTATTAATTTATTAGTCGAAATAATTAACGGAATAATCATCAGTTCTTGTGAACAACTCCAAAAGCAAAACAAAATCACTTGTTTTATTAATTTGCAATCATAACGATTTGGCTAAATCACTAACATTTAAAAAGATAAATCGTTCTCAACGTTCATTTATATTCTATTAGAAATCTTATTACCGTTTATCGAAAAATAATCTTCAGTAGAAGTACAATTAGATCAATTAGTTGCTTCGATAAAAAACTTATTTTTTGTAATTACCTGCAATGCAATTTGGCAGCTGATTAATTAGAGCGAAATTACTAAATCTTGAAATTTTTAATTTGGATAATTGAACTGAAAAAGCAGTAAACGTAGGGTGAGTATTGATTTTAAAAAAATTCCAACATTCAGTTAGAAAGAAATAAGAAATCGGAACTTTTAAAAAAGGGTTTAAAATTAATTTAAATAGGTCAGATGTCCAATCAAATAAGATTCGAACACTAAGTGCTATTGTTTGATTTTATTATTTATATTTTTCTCAAGTATTGCCCTATTAAAATTCGAACCCATACCTAGCTTACATGAGAATCACACGATTTACCGAGCTTATTAGAAATTGAGAACAGAACAGAACTAGTAAAATATTCTAGAACTGAACCCAGCTGCGATTGTGAGACTGCATAAACCATTTTCACCCCCTTTTGTTTTTCATTTTTTTATGCTAAACCTTGTAGAGAAAGGCTTGTGCGCCTATTGCTTTTCAATCATCTGCAATTTCAAGCAAGGATTTGTTTGAGCTGAAACCAAAAACGATGCATCGGTATTGCGATTATTCGGCGATAGAGATTTACTTTTCACTGAAATAATTTGATTCCAGCATTTCAGAATTTACAAACATTGAGTGTAAAAAGTATTCGTACACCGTTAATTCTCAAAAACGAAAAATCATTGGTGCCGAAGTGGGTTCACCCTCAATGTGGTAGATAACCGAATAAATCCGAAGTTTGGAGAGTGGGGTGCCAGCTCAGGTGTTGCCTCGTCATCTGACCGTGGTTCAAAATTACGTGGTGTTGTCCTCGGATCTTTCCCTTTGGGATTGATCCCGGACCGTCACCAATAGCCCATTGTGTTGCTCCAGTGTGACGTTAATTGAAATACCCCCCCCCCCCGAATAAATCCTCTAACTAGTTTCGGCGTCCATAAAGATCTGACCAATTTTGCTCATGACAAGATATCTCGTCATCAAGTTCTTGAAGATTTTTTACGATGACCAGATCAAGATCGGGACTGTTTTCTGTTAATGACGAGATATCTCGTCCATCAAGATGTGCTCAGTTTTGGTAATGAGGTAGTTAGTTAATTAACGTCACATTGGAGCAAGCATCACAACGGGTTAATGGCGACGGTCCGGGATCAATCCCGCAGGGAAAGATCAAGGACAACGTCTCGTAATTTTCAACCACGCTCAGAAGACGAGAACACCTGAGCTGGCACCCACTCTCCAAACTTCCACACCAACGTGAGGACATTTGAGGCCACGACAGATTTAAAGTGCACCAGCCTCGTATACACGACGGTCTTTGGCTGGACCGAGTTTCGAACTCGCAACCCTGTTGCTCTTCCAACTGGGCTATCATGGATATTAATAATGAGGATGTATCTCGTCGAGGCAACCACAAGGAGGGTAAACGTCTCACTGGAGTAACACAACGGGCTATTTCGCACGCTGTGTGAAAATGAACTGCGTATAGCTTGTCTCGTGTCCATGAAATGCATTTTGTGTCAATCTAAACTCGTCATCTGAAAGTGGTTCAAATTACGAGGCGTTGTCCTCGGATCTTTACCTTTCGTATTGATCCCAGACCGTCGCCAAAAGTCCGTTGGGTTGCTCCAGTGCTACGTTAATTCAACTACCTACCTACCCGTAGGTAGCGGTCAAGACCTGAAGTATAAAACTGAGCATTTCTATTGAGAGGAGCTTCAAAAAGTGGACCAAATATATCGACTAATAGTCACGTGACTGCTCTGTAAAAAATGGACTTGGTTGGCCAATTTGGCACCTTATCGCTTCGTTTGGCGATATAACAATATATGTCGGTAGGAGTGTGAATTTTTATAGAGTGGAAACAAAAGTGGTGAAATCGCCAGTCTGCTACTATGCCACGCAATCAATCAGATGATGAATGTTATGGTCCAATTGGTAAACAAAAGTAGTCTAAGGGTCACGTTACTATTAGTTTTGGTTATATGGTCCTAGGCGCATAAGGGCTGCGGTAGACCTGTTGGAAGAACAGCGGATTAGCAACCGGAGGGTTGCGAGTTCGGAACACGGTCCAACCAAAGCTTGCATTAATTTTGGTGGTGGCACCTTTGAGCAGTTTTTGTAAAAAGTCATTGTAAATAAATAATTGTAAAATAATTATGTAAATAAACATTTTGTTTCATTTCCTGTTCAATTCTTGTGTTTGTGCCTAAACGCGTCACTTGCGGCCATACATTGCTATGCCAAAAATTATTATTTTAGTGTGCTCTAACATCCCTTGGAATTTGTTCCATGAGCTCTAAATCAGCCTGAATAATATTGAGACCTACTTTTTTAAAGCTTTTGATTTGTACTAAGACCCATAAATCTTTTAGTCTTTTGAAATCCTCATTAAGAAATTACCTACTACAACCTTTCCTTTCATTCTAATGAGAAATTG